>CM056209.1:6962676-8191426 GCA_029692085.1 Gymnothorax javanicus | reverse complement strand
GACTTTGAATGTAATCTGTCGTGCGAAAAATTTGTTTTGCGTCCAGTGTGCAAGCGGCTTAATACTATTATTGTCACTTAGGTTTTATCGTTTTTAGTGGGGGAAAGGAATTCAGCCTGATTGCTATGGTCTCATACTGAGTTAAGATCACATATTGAAAATAAATGTGTAATGTATCTTGCATTGTTTTCCATGCATGTTAATCCCAAAATTTTAAGCAGCAACAGGGTGTAATAATAGGAACACGCTATCCATCGTTTCTCTTCCTAATGATGCAGGCAGGAGAAATAAATGAGCAATCGTCTTATTTCATTCCAACTTCATAAGTTTGAATGATCTGAAGTAGTTTTGTTTTGAAATTCCATTCAAGTTTGCTAATGGTAATAATTCGCGAATGCCCTAGCTAGCTAGCTAACTCATATTCATAATGCTTAATATAGATGTAGGCAGTGCAGAAAACATGCCTGAAGCAGCAAAGTAAAATGCAACATTAATGCATCATGCAGATATAGGACAGAGGCTTCTTTATTCCAACAATGTAAGGCTGAGGAGAGGAGCTCATTTGATTGGTGAAGATTTAACTCGGCTGTGTTAAACCCACTTACACCTTCTCTCCTCCCTCTTTGCCACTTGCGCCGGCAGGAGGGACAGAGGCGGGACAGAGGAGTACTTGCGCCGGGCACGAAATTGCAAAATACGCCTGGATACACCCCGTTGGCGCGGCGCTCCCCCCATTTGCCATGCCTCGCCGCGCCTGCACCTGGTCAACGAATTTAGAGCCCATTTTCTTCAGCAGCTTTTTACTACATAACATTCATGAATTCATAAAACATAACATAACAGAAATTTCTGTTATTTGCCGTCCATGTAATTTCATTTTGTTGCGCTCTTCTTTGATGCAAAGCTATGTCTTAATCATTAACAGCAATGGTGCTTATTCATTGCCTATTTGCTCAATAAATTAATTCTATTATCTGATTCTTAATCGGAAACATGTTGAGAGTTAGCCTGCATTATGTCACTGGTTGTAGACAGAGTTTTATTTTTACCTAAGCAAATTAACACACAGACCTGAATCGGCAAACCTGCATTTTTAATAGTGTTTGCTTAGGCGTATCAAGCCGATCGGACAATGACACAGAAAAAACATAGTGGTCTGTGAGCTACAGGAATTCAGAAGCTTTGAAAGTCATTGATGTTTTATGCCACCATTAATGTGGTTAGGAAAATGCTTGAGGATTATTACAATGATCAATAATGCAGGCTGAGGGGAAATGGACTGTTACTCTATGGATTGATCCTCGCAACTGAATGAATTAGCACTGAGTTGCTAATTAAAAATGTAAATGGGAACAGGTTTAGAGATGGAATGCACTTTAAGGCGAGGTGAGAGCAGTGCTAGAATCCCTCTGATGGCAAGTCCCAGATGGAAGAGGTTAAGGTCCTTAAAGAATGCTATTGTACTGACAGGGTCATTTCCATGTAAATTTCTCATCAAAAAACAAAACTTAATCTCCTTTGTTTGTTTGATGAATTGCTCGCTTGTTCGAAAGCCTCTTTCTGTTCCTCTAATTAAAAAAAAAAAAAAAATCTTTTTGCAAAGCCTACAGGACAAAGCCCACAGAAAAAAAGTCATGGACAAATAATCTTCTTTGTTAATTGAGCATGAATCCAGGGCGATAATAAGTTGATGACAAGGGACTCTACGCCTTCTTGGCTACTGTGGGCCGAGAGGAATATTTGCCCATCAGCTGAATCTGACCAGGGCTTTGACCTTAAGTCAAATGCTACAAGCCGCTGTAATGCATATACTGTCTTAAACAGCCAAGAACATTTTCAGACCACTTTAAGATTAGTGAAGGGGGAAACAGCATGTGCACTGTGCGTTATACCATCTGTGTTACCTGTCACAGAGCATTCCAAGTCTAGTTCTATCTTCATTCGTGTCCTATTTAGGATAGGAAGGGAGCCTTAATCAGGTTTTAAGGTCAGGGCAGGGGTGATGGTTATGCCAGTGGCTTAATGATTTAGAAATTTTGCTCGGGCTTATTAGAAACACCTTCCCCCTCAGCGGCCTGGAGTCAGGCGAGAGGAGGGTGTCTTCGTTAAGTGCTTTTGGAGGGAAATTAAAGCTTGTCTAATGCTCCTTCCAGAAATGGGTGACCTGGTAAGGCTCTCTTCAGGTTTCAGATGAGCACAATTGGAAATTAAAAATAAAACCTGGTAGTTTGCAGTTGGCCGCGAGGTCTGCAGATATTTGGACGGTGACAAATGTGTTGCATTTTAGCTCTGTACTCCAGCAGGATGTATTTAAATACAGTGAATGTTTTAAAGCATGTACCGCACCTGTTCAGAAGTTCAATAAGGCGCCTGATCTGCACCACAGGAAGTGCTTGCTATCTAGGCACTGTCAGTTTTAATTTGCAGGTATTAACATTTTATTAACCATACAGGAAATTCAGCCAGTTTTATACAATCTCACTGCATAGAGACCTTTATGTATACATTTATTGTTTGTGTGTCATTTGCTTAAAGGTGATATTTCCATGAAATAAAAATGAAGAAATGTTTGCCATTGTGTAAAACACGTAATAATCATTTCACCTACCGTAATGTAGGACTTGGCAAGGCATCACCAGTGAAGATACCAAGCATCTACTGATGTCTGTGCATCACAGATTCAAGCATTCATTGCACGCAAAGGATATTATAAATCATTACTTAATTCTAAATTATGTGAAAATTATGTTATTTTTGATATGCCTGAAAATGGAGGGACAGTGCTGTCATTTCTAAATGGTTAATTTGGCAAATCACCCGCAAAGCTCACAGTCTGCTCCTCAACCTCATTGTCATTGTATCCTTCCAAGTTCAAAATGCTATAGTACAGAACCAAAATTAAAGAAAGTAAATAAAAAATATTTGTGTGACTGTCCAATAAATTATGGCCCTCTCTGTATATGCAAACTTAACCATGCAGCGTCTTCCGATTGCCTGAGCTTTTGATGTCTGTAGTATTGATGCAACCTGGTCTGAAACTGGCAAGGAATGAGGCGCACACTTATTAATAATTCAATAATGCCTTTTGTCACTGAAGTGAACTCCTTAGCTGAACATATTATCAAAGAAAAAAGTGGTGGCTAAGGTCACACTTTGGTGTTTCAGTTAGAGTAGGGTGTATTAGCTCGCACACCCTTACACACAGATGCACCTCATCTCTTTCTCTATTACCAGGGTTACGTGTCATACACAGGGCCACACACACCACAGTAACCACTTTAATCTGAGCTGGATATTGCAGAGCGTGAGGAATTTGCAACATTGGGTTGTTTTTCACATTGCTCAAAACAGCAAGTAGCAACCACAAGCGCTTAAGAAGGGCATCGGACTACCTTTCTGTGTCATTGCAATCGGAAGTCTTTCAGACGCTTCATTGGAGACGTGTCTGTGTTCAGAAACGATTTTTAAAAGTGTTGACGTGTGGACATTAATGTCAGCCAGCCTCAAAAGCAAACTTAAGGTGAGACGGCAGATATCATCCAAACTTCATCGTCTGCAGAGACAGTGCCAACTCCAAAAGACAGGAAGTACTGCTTGCTGCAAAACTTAAACGGTAGGAAATGATAAAACGTGTTTCTTTAACCGTCTATTGGTGTACAAACAGCTTGGTTTCAAGTCATGACAAAAATGAAAATACAAAAATGCTGCGCTGGGTTTTCACTCAGTTTTCAGCTCTTTCACCTTGCTGAAACACCTTAAGCCAACTCTCTCTTTGATAATAAATCTGTTATCTTTTGTCATGACATAGGATATGTGCTCCACAGTGTGCAATAAAGTACTACTTTATCTGCTTGCTGGCTTTGTTTCAAAAGAACTTCATTGCGCTAGTTGTGCTTCTGAATCACTCACAAGCATTTTATGTTTTCTTCAACTTCGTAGAGATCAGCCTGACACCTGCATGATCCCCTGATTTCACAGTTGTGAATTACTGGCATCATTGTGACAGGTTATCAAATTGCGGTCACCATTTTCCAGGTAGACATGCTGTTTGGGCCATAAATATATGGACAGAGATACAATTTTCAATTTATTTTTTCAATGCCTCCAGAATGGATTTGAAAAGAAAAAATCGAGATGTTCCTGAAGTGCAGAATTTCAATTTCAGTTTACTATTTTTTTCAAAAATATTGTCTGAATCATCTGTCAGTATCTGAGCCTGTATAGTTATATTTATTGTGTATTTTGCATCTTTCTTCACTCTCTTTCATGTACATTGTTTATTTAGTGAGTTTTTTGTATTAGTCTAGCAATTCCACTCACCAGTCACCTGCCAAGTGCTTTCAGTTTTCGCTCCGTCGCGTGCACCGCCCCTTGTTCATTACTCGGGGCAGAAGGCCACGAGTCTAAGTTTCAGCTCCGTTCTTCTTCTTTTCTTTTTTTTTCGGGGTCGCGATTGTCCGGCTCATGCGCGCGCGCGGTTTCGCGATTGGCCCAGGCCTAGACCCGGCCCGAGTACAGGCTCTGAGGAGCCTCTTGTTGGTTGATTGTTTACCATTTGTAGCCACGCCTCCCTGCACCTTTCCAGCACAGCTCACCTGTAGCCCACTGTAGTCTCTTCAGCTCCCTTTGTTTAGTCTTTTAGTCACGTGCTTGGCAACCAATTTTCCTTTGACTACTATATGAGCATTTCTTGACTCCTGAGATGCCTTGGTTATGGTTTGGTTTGTCTTTTCAGTACCAGTTTTTAATGAAACCATGCATAAAAATTAAGCTTTTTGTATGTTCATGAGTTCAGGTGTCACTGTTTTTATATGGGTACGTACGGTATGTGTGTGTGCATGTATGTACAATTTCAGGTGTGCTCTGAGCTCAATGGGACCAGGGGCAGTATTACCACTACCCTTTGGTATCCTCATGTTGCTTGCCCGAACAAGGATCAGAATAATCCTTTATTATTTTTTTTCATAATCACAGTCATCAATTTTAGCACCTTGCGCAGTTTCCACGGAACTAGCAAATCTGATTTATGACAAATGTTTGCTGTTTCCAGCACTTGACCCTTCATTTTTAAGGGATCAGAGTGGAACTGACTGCTCGTGACAATCAGTCTGAAAAGATCAGTTGATATTTTTATGTTTTCACTCCTGCCGAGCAGCATGTTGTTGTAAGCATGTTAAATAGCTGGATGAATCTTAATGCAAACTCTGGCGCTGTTATTCTATCTTCCTGGAATGTCTCATGAGATAAAACAAAGGCCCAAAGTGATGCACATCAAATATCACATTCCTTTTTAATGGTAATGAAGCAAAGACTGGTTCCGTAAAACCTAATATAAGCAGGGTGTGTACACTGGAGCAATTCCCTAGTTTTAAGTACTATGGTGGAATTAATTTTGCAAACAGGCATGACAAACCTCCAAAGCACTGTTTTATCAAATCATAACTGATTTGTCAGGATGCGCCCAAGGTGTTGTAATCATGCACTAGCCTGTATAGTTGCAGACTAATTATTCAAAATAGCATTGCACAGCATTTGAGAAGGTTCAAGCATTGTTGATTTAAATTGTCCCTAAAACTAATAATAATGTAATAATAATAATAATAATAATAATAATAGTACTACTACTACAACTACTACTACTACTACTACTACTAGTACTACTAATAATAATAATACAGTGTGTCTAGGGAAAATAAATTCTGTTGGATCACCAGTTTGGACTACATTTATCTGGTTTATACGAATATGATCTGATCTCACCAAAACTCCCTTTCTTTTGGCCCTCAGGATGGAGGAATCAGGTTTGTGCCTTGGTGTGTCCTCAACAGCACCAGAAACAGACTGCCACCTGAGCAGTGCTGTGCTGAATGGCTGCTATCCTGTCAGTCAGAAGCTGCAGCAGCTCACCACCCAGCTGACCCACGGCTTCCCTGACCTCCCCAGTCGACACCAGATCCCTGAGGAGAAAGCTGCAACCCCATTGGACGAGAAGAGTCGCTCAGTTCTGGCCAGCCCTCCAATAAGCAGCCAGATGGCCCTCCTGGCTAATCAGCTCAACAGGGACATGGACACCAGTGGCCTGGCCATGAATGGAAGGGTGGAGCTGCAGCACTTCCTGAATGGGCAGAACTTGGGCATCATGTCTCAGATCAATGACATGGAGGACGACACCCGCAAGAACCGGAAGTACCCTTGCCCACTGTGTGGCAAGCGCTTCCGCTTCAACAGCATCCTGTCACTGCACATGCGCACGCACACGGGCGAGAAGCCCTTCAAGTGCCCCTACTGTGACCATCGGGCAGCGCAGAAGGGGAACTTGAAGATCCACCTGCGTACCCACAAGCTGGGGAACCTGGGGAAGGGCCGAGGCCGGGTACGTGAGGAGAATCGTCTCTTGCATGAGCTGGAGGAGCGGGCGATTCTGAGGGACAAGCAGATGAGAAGCAGCCTGTCCCAGCCGCGCCTGGAGGTGCGACAATCCTCCCAACCCTACCAGCAACCACAGAACCACCAACACCTGCAGCACCACCCACCGCACCACCTACCAACTGTGCACAGTCAGGCCCAGCAGCAGCAGCTGCAGCCCAGCTCTGCATGCAGTCTCCTTACCCCTACTATTCTCAGTATCCCTGATAGTCAGTCTCACCTGCCTCGTCCATCGCTGTCCCCAAAGCTAGCTAGCGTCCAGGACGAGCAGGCTGCCCCATCCACCCCCAACCCAGGTCCAGCTGCAGGGTTTCGCTGCACCTTCTGCAAGGGAAAATTCAAGAAGCGGGAGGAGCTGGAGCGCCACATCCGCATCCTGCACAAACCGTACAAGTGCACGCTCTGCGAGTTCGCTGCCTCCCAGGAGGAGGACCTCATCGGCCACGTGGAGAAGGCTCACATCACTGCTGAGTCAGCCCAGGGACAGGGCCAAACGGGAGGCGGATTTAGCGGGGAGAAGCCTACCAACGAGTTCCGTTGCGAGGTGTGTGGCCAAACCTTCAGCCAGGCTTGGTTCCTCAAGGGCCACATGAGGAAGCATAAGGACTCCTTCGAGCATAGCTGCCAGATTTGTGGCCGGCGCTTCAAGGAGCCCTGGTTCCTGAAGAACCACATGAAAGTCCACCTTAACAAACTGAATATGAAGACAAAGCCGCAAGGCAACCAAGAGACAGCCATTAAAATGAATCACTTGGCGCAAGAGACTCATGCAACCCTCTACTCTCGTTACATATCCTGCTTGCAAGGTGGGCTTCTGTCACCAGACAAGGCAGCCCTTTCTGAACAGCACCACCTGCTGGCTAAAGCAGAGGCTGCCATGAAGAAGGAGATTCCAGGGAAACTGCAGTCTTCATTAGGGGGCATGGGTCACTGTTCAGTAGAAAAAGACAAGCGCTCTCTGCTAGGCGGCTTAAACATGATCCCCCCTCTCAAGTCCAACTACATGGACCACCTGCATGCTGCAGCTAAAGTGGCAGAAATGGACCCTCTCAACAGCTACCAGGCTTGGCAAATCATGGCACGGGGAATAGCTATGGAGCAGTCCCTCATGCATAAGGAGCAGTATCATATGCCCCGAATCTCGGATGAGGACCCATTGGCAGTGAGGATGGTTCAGGCAAAAGAGAAGCATGACTATCTTGGAATGGTGCATGATGGTTCCAGGCGAAAGATTCATGCTGATGGCAGTTCGGGGGCCAGTGGAGCCAACATGATGCCCTGCAAGGACAATGGCAGGATTTATGAATTCCACGGTTCCCACAGTGTAGCGACAACTGGCTCAACTCAGAGTCTGGAGTATGATCAGGCATCTTCGAAGGAGAAGCCCACCCAGTGCCCAGACTGCAGCAGGACCTTTAGGACTTATCACCAGATGGTGGTCCACTCTCGTGTACACATCAAGGATCGGCAGCCGGTAGATGCAGTGATCCACCATCGCCTAAGCTTAGAAGAACACCGCAGCTCTGCCAGCGACCCTGAGTCCCAGTCAATCAGTCGCTCCACCACACCGGGCTCCTCCAATGTGACAGAGGACTGTGGACCTGGTGGAGGGCAGTCACATGCTGGGAGCACACAGGAGGATAGTCCTCACCCATCTCCCCCTTCCTCAGGTAGGACCTCAATTCTGAATCTTTATCCTCCCCTTTATGTGCAATTAAATGCTAAAAAAAATCAATTCAGTCATACCAGGAGCCTATAAAATGCCAACATCATTGAGAAAATAACACAGTGACTCTAGTTAGTAAGCCCGATCTGCTGTCATGGTGAGAAGTTGTTAAGGGTGGTATCTAAATCAAACCTACCTGACATAGATTGCATGCCATTGCTTTGACTTAGCCCTGGGTTAAATCTGCACTGGACTTTTGAGTCTTCTCTGCACTGTCAGCAGCACTAGTAGCACCTAAAAACCGAAAAAGTGCACCTTTTTCCGAGAAATTCCTATAAAAACTTAGAATACACTAAGGTTTACTGAGTTGGCCTCAAATCTTCAGTAAACCCTAGTGTATTCTAAGTTTTTGTAGGAATTTCTCAGAAAAAGGTGCACTTTCTTAGTTTTTAGGTGCTAGTAGTGAACTCAGCCAATTCACACTTGGTGTGCAAATAACTGTATTAACCATTATGAAGAGTCGCATGCAGGATCCTCATACCAGTGGGTCACAAAGTGCATGCAGCTTCAAATAGTTCTAAAAAAAACCAATGTGCCTCATTGAAATGAGAGAAAAGTATACTCGGAGCCTTTGAAAAGGCACGGGCGAGGTATGTACTGTATTTGCCGCGAATTGAAGAATCAATCAATTTTTTATTGCTTTTCCAGCGTTGAGTTGTTTTTGATGTATACAGTGATGCTTTACTTGTTCTGTTGGGAGTGTTCGTGGGAAAAGGAAGTGATTTTTAAAGAGCTTAGGACATGAAATTCAGCTCTGTTTTTTATGTGATAAAATGCTACAAAGTACCTATCTTGAACAATTAGTGATGGTTTTAATATCGCGTACTTTACGCAAAGTTTAAAAAACTGCATTTTATCTGCTAAATCATCCACTTCAGGGAACGCCCCCTTTGCCTCAATCGAGAACATTTGCGCTGAGCCAGCTCAGCCACGTGACGTCATAAGTTGTACACGGATTGTGTCTAGGTGGTTAGCCGTAGTGTACAACTCTAGTCTGGACGGAGAGTATCTTAAAGAATGGACCAACAAAAATCACAGAGAGTGAACGGAAAACGATGTGTTGTGTGGGGATGCAGTGCAACGCATGCATATGGTCATGGAATGTTTCTGTGGCCGAAAGATGCAGAGATATCGAGAATATGGACAAAACAAGTGCAACGTACTAGTGCCGACTTTGCTGGTCCAGGCAAGCCCGGGTCACTGAAACCTACGATATGCGGCCAACATTTCGAGTATTCATGTTTTTACATTTCGTTATTATTATTATTTGCGGAACCCAAATTGTTTCTCTGCACTGCCTGTTCAATAGCCAGCCAACTCGCTGTTCAGTGTGATCTAGCCAGCTAAGCAGTGAAATGATACTATTCACGGCACTCTATTTATTTCTGAGCAATGTGTGCTTGCTAGCTTACTACCTAATAATAGCAAGCTGCAAGATATGGTTTACACATGTTGTGATATCAGTCACGGCTCTATATTTCTGCGCACTGCGTGTTCGTTCGCTAACTAGCTAATAACAGCAAGCTGCGAGGTACGGCTTACACGCATTGTTTCGAGAGCTCATGAAACAGTGCACAGAAATGAGTAGAGCCGCGAACATTATCATTTCACTACTGGCTAGATCAGGCGTGAGTTCAACCACCATTTAGCCTAATATATTACGGTCTTGTTAGGTAGGTAACCAAACGTCAGGTCTATTGAACTCACTTGAGGTTGAAAAGTGAGTAGGCTGGTTATCCAACACGCAGTGCACAGAAACAATTGTAGAACCGGAATAATAATCATTCCGCTACTTGGCTGGTAAGCGTTGTACAGTTCGGGACAGGCGGAGACACTGACAATTAGCTGTCTTCATTGCTCGAGTACTCAGGCCGGAATCTGTATGGTTTTATGGTTCTGAATCCCGTGTTAAACTGCTTTCACACCGGACGCAAAACAAATTTTTTCACACGACAGATTACATTCAAAGGCAATGCAAAGACGTGAAAACGCGCAAAACGTATTCGCGTCTTTGCATTGACTTTTAATGTAATCTGTAGTGCGAAAAAATTTGTTTTGCGTCTGGTGTGAAAGCAGCTTTATGTTCAGTTTCCTCATCTTCCACAAAAAAGTACTCTTCTTCATCAAAATGGACAGATTCAATTGAAAATTCTGAGGAACTATCGGAATCTGACTCGGATGCCAACGTTGTTGGACGCACAGAGATATAAGAAAACTGGAGTGGACAATCCCGTCGTTTCCGTGGCAGCACGCCGCCGCCATCTTGTGTATGTTTATCGGGGCAGACGTTCAATGGAAAATGCAGTATAACTGGCCTAAACCGTGCTCGAAAAAAACGAAAACTCGCTCATACGGGACAACAGCTGAAGTTCCGATTTCTCTGTAATGTCTTCCGATTAAATACACATTGAATACACCGGATTTAAAAAAAATATATTTTTTAAAATAAATTTTGTTGTTTGATTACAATTCCTTATTCGTGTCCATTTTAAGTATGAAAGGATAAAAAGAACACAGAAAACAAGTCTCTAAGTTGTCGACACCCATGTTTAGCCTACTGTTTACATGTGCCTCATTGGACATTTATACATACACAAGATGGCGAAGCTATTCTGCCATTTCCGCTTTGGTCCAGCCCACACGTCGTCCACTCTAGTTTTCTTATATCTCTGTGGTTGGACGCACAATCGCCCCCGTGTGCTACTTATGACGTGACCACACAGGGGAGTGCCAGAATCGCTTTCTGTGTTGCTCAGAATGTTTGTTAATGAGGGGGGCGGGGAAAGTAACAAAAAATTGCCATTTTTGTTAAAAATCATTTTCTACATTTTTTTTTTTTTAGGCAGACGATGGGAATTCTTTTAATTGTACCCCTTTATATTCATAAACTTGCTCAGTGCATGTCCTAAGCTCTTTAAGCTTGTTAAAATGTGTGAGGATCTGGGACTGCAGCAAGCCAGAGTGAGTATTCTCTATTTGTCTCCAAATTGAGAACACTTATGGCAGTAGTGAATCTTTCCAGTGATGGCCAGTCTATAAAAATTCCTCCAAGATTGCATTAATAACCTATGTGAGAAATCATAAAAATCATGCAGATGAATGTCACCCAAACGAGCATCTAAATAACTGTAGGCCTTCCTAGCATTGGATACGGTCAACAGTAATGATTCCCCATTAGAGAAATTAGGCAAAAATGGCACACATGGAAGAAGACAACTGCTAAATTAGTGCAACACGTAGGTTCACCTCATATTTGCCAAAAAAAGTCAGTTTGATGACCCCAAAAGCCTTTTGGGATTATGTTCTGAAGACTTATGAGTCAGATTTGGAACTTTCTGGGGGGTCCAACTACATCCCCCGTGAAGCTAATGTAGCATTCCTCAATAAGAACATTGTACCAACAGTCAGACGCAGTGGTAGTGTGATGGTGTGGGTACGCTTTGCTGCTTCAGGGCCTGAGGTGCTAATCATGATTGGCAGACCCATATCTTCTGCTCTGTACTCGAAAATCTTGAACAAGAATATCCGGTCATCTGTTCTTGATCTGATGCTGAAACGTAATTTGGTAACTCAGTAAAAAAAAAGAAAAGAAAAATGTGCATCACAAGAGCAAGTCCACCTCTGATAGGTTGAAAAGAAACAAAATTAATATTTGTGTTGTTGTTTTATTTCAGTCCTCGCTGCAACCCCATTGAGATGCTGTGGCAGGACCAGAAATGGACAGTTCAAGTCGAGAAACCTCTTCATGTGACTGAAATGATATTATGTTAGAAAACTATATTATATGTTTTCTCATTCCTTCTTGCCTAAATTTACATTTTGTATGAATATCTCAAAGCATTGCCTCTGACAAATGTGCAAAAATAGTTAAAATCAGTGAGGGGAAATTGTTTTTCATGCTCCAGTACAGTAAGAATTACTCATCAGCATTCCGAATTACTAGACGTAATACCGCTAAATATTGCCGTCATTGATATCCAATAGTGGCTACCACTGTTTCTACGATCAATATTACAGTTACGTTTTTAATTCTACGGCCAATCTGGTAAGTCGATTAGCATACACGGTTTTTTTCAAGAATTGTACCTGTCTGATTTCATATAAAACTCCAAGACTGTGGCTGGTATGAAAAGCTCCCAGATTGAAGCACGTTTTCTGAAAAGAGTCTTTGAACTGAAGACGTGGAGAGATCTTTTGGAACTCTTTCCTTTGACTGTGTACCGAGTCCCCGGTAGCGCTCATGACTCTGCACAGCATTTTGACAACATAATCTAACTGTTGTGAACTGCCTCGTGAAGAGCTGCAAAGAGAGGAAGTAAAGTGTTTTGAAAAAGAGAGATATTGGACCGAGCGCAGCAGAAAAGCTGTATGGGAGAGGGATTAAGTGTATGTTTACCCAGATTTAAAAAGGCTGTTGCTAATGATTACGGAACTTTTAAAGGTAACTTCCTCATCCCTAGGGGAGAAGAGCCTGTTAATTGGGTCACAACTGTGTGATAATCAGTCGGTTTAAGCTAAACAAGACACTAATTAGCCATACATAAAAAGAGGATTAGAAATATTTCCAGCTTCATTTGTGAAACTAAATACACGTATATGTTACGGCAGCAAACTGGCTAAGCTAAAGGCCCAGAACAAATTAATTTAAACAGCGAGTGACTTGAGGTTTGCTCACATTTTTCAGTGTAATGAATGGGGCTGGAGCATTAAGCTGACTATGTTTGGTTTAATCTTGGAATAAAACAACAGATAACCCACCTTCCACAGCCAGGAGTTTATTAGAAAGAGGTGACAATAAAGCTAATTCCATCCTATTAAGTGGATGAAGGTGGGGATGGGTGGAAGAAGAGTTACTTCAAGCCTGTATTTGTTTGTATGTGATCTTTCGGCTTGGAACTATGACTCATATTTAGGTTTTACTTTTCATATTTTCTTGAATAAAAAGGAAAAGTACATAAATATATTGACATCAGTATCAGAATGTCAAGAATGTGTCGATACTTGGAGAAATGTACAAACGTATTAAAGCATCCTGGATAACATGCCTCTCGGTTGAAGGAGGAAAACACCATTCACTCACACCTGTGTAGCTTCGGCGACCTCTCTAGATAGCAGGACCAGCATGCCTTTGGGCTCTGGGAATAAACTGCTGTACAGCGAGGAAATCTGCACGGACACAGGGAGAGGCAGAATCAGTCTGGAAACAGAAGAGTGCCGACATGCGTTCAATCAAATCTATAAAATGAGCGTGATGACGTGCAGTTAAAGCCATATAGTGCTCATTTAACAGAGGAGTTTACACAAGTCCACCTAGGATCAAATTTACGCTGCTTCATCACAGTTTAATTAGTTTAAGCGATTCACTATGTATCAGTGAACCTCGGATTGTAAGACGGTGTTCTGTGTTTCAGTGTTTAGACAGATGCTGCTTCCACAAAATGTGCCGCATCAGTCCCATTCAGAGATTTTGGGGCTGTAATTAGAAGTGTGGATGGTGAGTGACGGAGAAGAACGATGTGTCGTCTCTTGCTGTTTTCTCCTTTGTTTAAACAAATGGGCTGCAGCTGGCTGTACCTCAGAATCACGGAATCGAATTTTGGATGTTTTTAAATTACTCTGCAGTTTTGGCAGAGTTGAACTGTGATTATAAGCGTCTTTTTTCTGTGTGACAGCAGGTTTCGTAAAAGACTGAAGCGAGCGCTATTTAACGGCGCCCTTTTCAAGACCTGCTCCGCAAAAGGCCCAAAACTTGCTTCTTCTTTCATTCATTTTTCTTTTTCTTTATTTACTACAAGATTTAATTTGGCTTGGGAAGAGAAATGATTGTAATTTTGGATTCTCTGCTTTGGAGTTCATAACCGGGGAGAGTGTGCGAAGGGATCGTGTCTCTGAATTCATTACGGAGGGCCTTTGAGCGGCGGATGTGAAGCGGGGACGCGGAGTGAAAGGCAGAACAGAGGCCATTGTGACCTGATGTAATACCATGTAAGGGGGGACTAGGAGGCCACAGGCCTGTTTAAAATGCTCCTGCTGTCTCTACAGGGAGCGAGCAAGGCCAAGTTTCACTCGTAGCCATGGCGGGGATGTATGCATGTGTGTGTGTGTGTGTGTATGAGTGAGAATGAGAGGGAGAGGGAACGGATATGTGTGTGCATGCAGGTGTGTGTGTGTGCTCGCATACGCGTGTGAGTGTGTATTCAGCGGCTGGGGGGGGTAGATAGAATTCACATCGCAGCATGGTATGCAGCTGTTTGTCATGCAAGAGAAAGTACGTTTGAATCAGTGGGTAAATGATAATAGTACTAAATTAAGAAGAAAATGAGTTTATTATGCAAGTCTGCTTCAAGCTAAAATGAAGCCCTGTGCATCTCCTTCATACTGGCATGAAGCTGTACACATCTTCCTCATGCTGTCATGAAGCTCTGCACATCTCCTTCATATGGATATGAAGCTCTGTGCATCTCCTTCATACTGACATGAAGCTTTTTGCATCTCCTTCATACTGACATGAAGCTTTGTGCGTCTGCGTCATACTGACATGACGCTCCGTGCATCTCCTTCATCCAAACTCTGAGAATGTCCCTCATACTGACATGGAGCTGTGTGAATCTCCATACTCTCAAGATATTTGGCTGAAGATCAGATAGATAGAGGTTTAAATAGCTAAATAAATTTACAATAAAAAAAGGTCATTTGATATGAAAATGACTGGCCAAATGACAGTATGGCAGTCCAACCTCTCCCTTTGCTTTGAGCCCTCCCTTTACCTGAAATTTTTGGCTGTAAACCTGACTTTATTATTTTCAATTTCACAACCCTCCATGCCAAAATGTACAGTATAAATTGTTATTTATTTATTTATTTTTAATGAGAGCATCACTTTCCACACAGCAAGGATTAGCAGTTTATCCTGAGGTCTTTGCTGCTTTCAAATGTTCAGGCAAAGTAGTAGCACCGTACAAATCAGAAATTGGATTTTCTCTCCAATGCCTAAGGTTATAAAGGCATGGATATCCATCTAATTACATAATTACAATGGGGGTAATTACACATGCAGACTACTGTTACACTGTAATTGCTGCATAATTAAAGCAAAATGACCATAACAGTGACTGGGAGGAAAAGAATAATGCTATTTGTATCTTCCATATATGTGGCAGTTGTGGACAATAGAAGAGCATCCGTTAGTTCGTTTGTTTAAAATTGGAAAGGTGGATTTATGCAAGGTGACATTGTGCTGTGAAGACTGACATCTTGTTTTTAATGTCAACTCTCTGTGACTGATGTTTAATGTTGCCCTTGGATAAAGGAAATGTATCATTTAAGTAAAAACTAGATTCAAAACGCAAAGAGAAATAGAAACAGGGCTATATCCCAGAATATTGAGATGTTTCAATCCTCAAGTTGATTCATCAGTGTCAATAGATGTTGGTTTTTGGACTTGAATGTTTATTTAGCGAGTTGTACCAGCACCTTGATACAGTATGTCTCGTTGACTTCCATTACTGCTTTAGGACCTCAAAGCTTTCTTTTACCAACCTGAGTTTAACTCAGAAACCCTTCAATTCTCATCATATTATTTTGAAATATTTGAGATGTACATGTACATTTATGTACACAAAATGTACAACATCACCATACATTGAAGCAATCAGTCAATCATGTTTCTGGTGCCTGATGTCTATTTAAAATATTTGCAGGATTGTTTAGCGAGGAATTGCATGTGGTGGGGTCAGCACATTCAAGCAGTTTGCATGGAAAGCCATTTGACCCACTGTACTTTTGACCTTTGCAGTCTTTATCTACCCTGCTGTTATGGACGGTATAAAGCCATATATCATACACGTACACATTTACTTTACCCCTTAAACACTGTTTTTTAACTTAAGTTTTCCTTAATGTAGGTTCAAAGTCAGATTAAGACATTTTCCCTATATTTTAGGACGATGTCACATACATTTTCTGTGTGGTAGTGCTTCACAGTTACATTGAGTTAAATGTTCAAACCCAGGGCACCATATTTTTATGACCAAGGCAGTACATACAGAAAAATGGAAAATATCTAGATCTTGTACATCATTTTATACACATTGCCCTTAATTCAGCATGATATATTTGGGATCATTGAAAACTTTGAGATCTCCCCTTGCATTTAGAATAGGTCTGAAGTTCTACAGGTTTGAATACAGCAGCTACATTTGATGCACTCATATATGGGTTCGTAGATTTTGAGGGGTTAAAGGGAAAGTATTTCAGAAATCATTTGGGTACTCTCTGCTTGTACATGATTAACACTTAGGCTAAAGCAGGTACAGGGTTATAAAGGAGCCAGACTTGACAATGACATGAAAATATGTTTTTTATCCTTGAATTTATCTTCTTCATATAGCGAAACCATCACACTTTAGTCTACTGGAGTGCACCTAATTTTTACCTGTTTAATGAATGAGTTGTATTAATATCTGCCTGTGATATTTTAAAACACAGTTTGCTGAGAGCAAAGATTGGAGTCGGCGAAGATTACGGCTCATACATTGGGCTGGTATGGTGACGTAACATACAGTTCAATTCACCAGAGGGGCAACACATTTGCTGCCCTGCTGATGCTGTAAATGACTGTGAAAATGTAAAAATATCTCACTCAAAACATTGTCCAATCATAATATATGAACCCCATTTATGTATTCTTCATTTAGCATTTTCAGCAGCCAAACTAGTAAACAAGTACCAAATCCAGTGATCCTCTTGACTCAAGCTCTGTGCTCACTAATACATTACGCTGGAATAGTTAATTATGCAAATACAATTTTTCCTTCAGAAGTCAGCACCTGTGCTTACATACATCTGGAAATGGGCTAGGACTCTTTTTACTGTAATGCAACATGGGGGGGCTTTAAATAGGGAATATTGACAAACAATTCTGTCCCCAGAATTTCCATCAGGTAAAACCACTAAAAAGTGTTTTAAATATTAGTTTCAAAAGTGTTTTAACAGAAAAATGACATTGAATTGGTCAGGAAGCACTAGAGTGGCCAGTGTTATTTATACTTTTGATGTTGTTGAGCTGCTCTCTGTAGGACATTAGATTGTGTTTTAATGATCTGATCAGCATGCTCTGCTTTGTTAAATTAAAAAAAAGAAACTTCCTGAGCCGCATTAAAAAATAACAGGAAGTTGCTTTGCTCTGTCATCAAACGAGGAGGAGGTTGTGCAAGATGCTGATTACATGGGGTGTGGATACACTTAAAAGACATGCTTTTTAGGGGAAAAAAGTGAATGCATTTTAGAAATAGGCATTTGCTCAATAGACCACCTGATTCATCCATGGAACATTTATTTATTTTTGCATATTTATTTGCATTTTATGGTCATTTGCACAACTGAGGAGCAGTTTTACAAAATATGCTGTGTAAATTTTTCCAAATTGGGAAAATGATGCTAGCACATTCTTATGATATACTGTAATATTACATTGGCGAGGTTCTTAGTACTGCGTTACTTACTCAATCCAGTTGAATCATGTTTGTAAACATGTCCCATTTTTTCCAAAACCTGCTCAGTCCACAGGCCCTGATCAGACAAGATGGTTGGTGCAGTATGTGGGCTCCTCTTCTGTCTAATGGTGTCTTGGCATCAGTTTCAAATGTCCTTTATAAATTATAGCAAAAGACGTGAAAAAAAAGAAGTTCCTCGAATTAAAGGCTACTGCCTTTAATGAAGCTGTGTGCTCTGCCGCTAACGAGTAATTTTCCTAAATCTCTAATGCTAGAAAATATTGGAATTTCATGTATTCTCATTGTGCTTTGAATGAAAATAACTTTGATTGAAATATGTTTTATTTTTCCTAGAAAACAAACATGCTCGTATATACGTGCAGCGTCACTTGATTCATAATTAATTTATAAATAATAAAAACGCTGGTACAATTAGAAATAATCCTAACTGAATGATTATTGGGTTAAATAAAGTTAATTTATGATGTTTTAAAATAAAATATTATATAAAAAATGTAAATTCAAAAAAGCAATGTAAGGGTCCGGCTATATGTGATTTTTCAAAACACACTATGTCTGGGACTTTTTTTTGCTAACCTCAATCAAATTTGCAAAATTTAGATCCAGTATTTATTGGGCCTTTAGTTGGCATGATCATTTACTTTCAATATAAATGTCAATATTTTTAGCATTTAAAAAAGAAGTATCTGAAAAGGTTTCGTGTGATTTATTCAGAGTCACTTTGATGTTACTGAGCACGTTTTGGAAAATTACTCCTCAGTTCAGTATGGGGTTCCAGTATGCTCTCTTTTTGACTTGAAAGCCTTCATTTTAATCACTTGCAACTGCATTTGATTAAATAAATATTTGTCATCAAATATCAGTCATCTCATTCAGGGGGACAATCACTGAAATGAATGAAATATTAATGGGTTTGTTCAGTCATGGGTGCTACCCTTGCAGGAAAACTTGATTTGGAGGCAATCATGTCATCTGAGTTGCTGGGCAAAGATAAGATCTGAAGTCTTACTGCCAACATTATTGTTTCTCATTTTGAAAAAGGGACAGGCTATTTCACTTTTAAATATTGTTACTTTGATTAATAGCAGGAGTTTCCTGTCCAGTTGTATGAAATTCCCTCTTTAAATAAATAGCTGGCTCTAAATGGACTCAAAAATTCACAAGTTGTGCGCTTTCTGCCCAAGGAAGGTAGAAGTTAACTCTGGTCAAGTTGGAGATTGTGTATATGAGGAAAAAAAAAGTAAAATACATTCTCTCATTATGCAAAGAAGACCAGTGAAGAGATAGAATGACAGAGGCATGTTTCTCTAATTTTTGTAATCACACACACACACACACACACACACACACACACACACACACACATGCACACACACATACAGATGCATGTGTGCTTAGCAATACTAGTAAGGACTTTGTATTGACCAACTTTCATTCTGTACAACCTTTCCCAAACCGTAACCTATTAGGAACAGCAGGACAGAGCCAAGTACAGATCATAGAATTTACCGGAATAGGCTTTTGTTGACAAAACTGAATGTGAACTTCGAGAGGTTTCAGTACTTGAGAGTATAACACTGGATGTTCCGTGGTCAGGTTGGAGCAATCAGGAACTTGAAGATTAAGGCTGGGCAAAGTCTAAGGGACTGGTTTTGGCTCAGTAAGCGGTATGGCGAGCCAAAGGGCAGGTGCACACCTTTGCACAGGAGTGAGACTGGGACTGGAAGAAACCACTCGTCAGGGCTGCAGAGTCCTGGAGGAATATCCCTAATAAGTAGAGTCAAGGTTCTCAGTATATTATCCTTAGAAGACGGGAGACACAAGACACAGACACAGTGCATCAATCCACCAAAGGGAAGACAGAGACCAGGAACTTATGTACACAAAACTGTAATAAACAATGTAAATGCTTGAGCAAGCACGGGGAGTGAAACCAGGAGAGAGGGGGAAAGAACTAGACAATAATTAAATAGTGAGAATCAATGAACGAAACTAAACTGAAACTAATGAGGACAGTTGGATTGGGGGGAAAACCAATTACAGAAACACGTAGGACATGAGAGTAACCGTAACCAAACTATGCCTTACCCTGAGCCCAGCCTTTAGCAAACCCTAACAGTAACTGTAATCCTAACATTTACCAATAAGCCGTAACGCACTGTGAACATCATTCAAAATGTCCTCATAACGCCAAAATTCCTCACAACATCGGTGGATTCTCAAAAGTTGGTTCTCACAAGCGTAGCTGTACACGTCCACAAGCACATTCCTGTACATATGTATTCTCGTGCACGCGCAGGAAACTATTCCATTGAGCCACTCGTCAGATTGAAGACCGATTCATTCCCTAATTTGAAGTGTATTTAAATAGTTGTTTAGAATTTTTGTCTTTTTCCAGTTGTCCTTGGTGCAGTCAGCTCCGGGCTGCCATTAGCACAGGCACTGCTCAGCTGTGCGTTTCTATGCCATGTTCAGTCAGGAACTAGCTTGTTATGTGGGGACATCTCAGCTCAGACATCCATCTGATAACAGAACACATGTTTCAGCTTTTTTGTCTTCTCACAATAGTCACAATAGAAAACGGCAATAAAGGAAAAAGCTCAGTGAAGAAGCAAAGCCAAAGGATTTAGATCTTGCTTCTTTTTTTTTGCCCATACATTCCAATTGTTTTTAAAATATTTGGCAATGTCAGTCTCGTAAGAGAGAAGCGCTGGCTGATGAACGTAATTTTCTGCTTGAATGAGCTCCCCATTGTTGTGTGGCGCACAGCAGATTTCTGAGGTCATTATCATTCTGTGTTAGGCCAGTCCAGCTGCTACCTCTGCCTTCGCCAAAACTCCACCAGGGCTCAGTATCCAGGGCCGGCATGGAAAGTGATGGAAAGCGAGAGAGAGAGAGAGAGAGAGAGAGAGAGGTGACCGGGGTAAATCACACATGAGCGATTGAATCCCATCTTCCCTCTCCCTGTTAAGTATTGGCTCAGCTTGCTGCTGATTTGGGCTGCACCATTACACTTTGCACAGGTGCTCTGTCAGCCTTTGACTGTAGTAATAGGTACACAATTCAAGTGTAAATACAGTCAGTAGCACAATATTAGCACCCCTGATAGAAATGGAGACAAAAAGCTTCTTTAATCTACAAACTGAAAATACATTGGTGAGATTCAGATTATATCCATTTATATCCGTTGATTGTCATATGTCAATTTTGTTCATCGCTTTTTTTGCTGTAATCTCATTTTTTGAATACAATGAATAAAATTGGAACCCCTTGTTTAGTACTCTGTGGGCTCTATCTTTCACACAGCCTTACCCGTTGCCACTACCCGCTACCCGTGAATTACGCATTTTGCAGCTTCCACTATCCCTAAACGATATCTTGCGGCCACACTACCCGCTATACATTATGCCGAATCCTTTATTTGCGACTGGAGGTGTGCCTGTGGGCGTGTTTATGCGCTTTCCCTATCATTGTTATCTTGACCACACAGGTTAGGGAAAGCGTGTAGCGGGTCCTCAAACCACCCGCTACCCATTTGGCAATTGAAGACACGGCTTCTCTCTCCCCTATGCGATCTTACAACGACAAATGGGCTACATTCAGTTCAGAAAAATAATTAATTATAATTAGGTCTATGCACTGGCACTCAGCGACGTAACTTTTTTTCCAGCGAGAGCGCCATTTCAGAACTCTTCAGCGAATGAAGGTAATTCTGGTGACAAGTCGTGGTTTAGATCCGTTTACATTTTCCAATCGGACAGCTGTCTATTTTTTTTTTTTTTACAGCAAGTTGCGTGACCATGCTGCAAAAACAGGTGTGCTTACTTGTCGCCGAAATTACCTTCATTCGCAAGAGAGTTCTGAAATGCCGCTCTCGCTGGAAAAAAAATTACCGTTGCTGAGTGCCAGTGCATAGACCTATTTATAATTTAATTATTTTTCTGTACTGAATGTAGCCCATTATTTTGTCGCTGTTAGATCGCATGGGGGAGAGAAGCCGTGTCTTCAACTGCCACTTGAATATTCTTGAATTGGAAAACGTGTTAATAAGGAAAAACCATCTAGAATTTTTCATTCATTCATTCATTTTCTATACCCGCTTATTCCTCACTAGGGTCGCGGGTCGAGCTGGAGCCTATCCCAGCTGACTACGGGCAAAGGCAGGGACCCACCCTGGACAGCTTGCCAATCCATCGCAGGGCGCACACACCATTCACAGACCATTCACTCTCACACTCATACCTATGGGCAATTTAGTGTCTCCAATTAACCTAACATGCATGTCTTTGGACTGTGGGAGGAAACCGGAGTACCCGGAGAAAACCCTCACGACCACGGGGAGAACATGCAAACTCCACACAGAAAGGCCACAGGCCGGATTCAAACCCACAACCTTCTTGCTGTGAGGCAGCAATGCTAACCACTGCGCCACCATGCCGCCCACCATCTAGAATTAGCCAGGACTAATTGTAGTCAATAAAGGGAAGGATATTTTTCTCCCAAATTTTCAGGTCTAGCGCCGGCCCTGAGTATTATTTCCCACAGAACGAGAACGCGTGACAAAACTGCGCCTCTCCCATCAGGCAGTGACGAAATTATGTCACCTGGTTGCAGATGGTGTATACACCGCTGCCAGCTGTCCGTATGCCTTGCCCGTTGCTGTTAGGGTTACTGTGGCACTATTTTTCTATGCTGGTGGGTCATTCCAACACCCACTCAGCTCAATTGGAGGCATGACCCAATCATGGCGAAACGCATTTTTTTCTTTTTTTTTTGAAGTTTCAATCACACAAGGGGTAGGCTTGAGGTTTTTTTTTTTTATTACATACCAAACATTAAACAATATGTCAATGTCAAATAATAATAATAATAATAATAATAATAATACAATTCATGATTAACTTAACAAAAACAGATCCTCCCCTGTCTGGATTTGACCTCATGCACGAGCAATTTAACTTCGTCTTTGGAGAAACGTGGCAACCTTCCTCTCTCCATCACGGGTTTCGGTTTGAGGATTTGGGATAGCGCAGCCTGCTCCTAAAGGCAATGGCACCTGGCACACTGATTGGTTTAACTGGCGTAACCCCAAACCACGCCTATGCATAATATAACGGGTAGCGCAGGTGTTTTAGGGATATAGGCAGGTGTGCAAGATAGCAACTTTTGCGGGGGAACGCCTCTTACGCAATGCTAAATCCCCAAATAACGGGTTTAGGGACTCTGGCGTAAGATAGGGCCCTGTGTGTGCAAATGGTCATGGAAAATATTATTGCCCCAGTCTTATTTTGTAACTTGCGATAAGGCTTGAGAACACAATTTTTTTGGACCATATTTTCAAAATTATTGATATCTCAGTGTAGTACTCTTGGACTGCCCTCTCCAGTTCAAACCAAAGGGTTTTGATAGGGTTTCAGCAACAAGATGGCCAATGCAGTTCATGGATGCTGTACTCACTTTGCCATTTCTGTGTGGATTGGATGTCTCTTTATGGTTTTTGTGTCCTGCTGGAAAATCTGCTGTCAATCAAGTATCATTGGAGGGAGGACCACAGATTTCCCAGCATTTGGTGAAATGAATTGTGCTATTGATCTAATGCCCCAGTAACAGTGACCGAGAAAAAATCCTGAAACAGTAATGTCTCACCTCCATATTTGACTCTTGGTACAAGGCCTTCTCCTTGCATTCATCTTTTACCACCAAACATGCTCATTATGTGTCCAGCCAAAAAATTTTATTTGCTTTCATCTGACTATTTGTGCTTTCTTCTTCTCATAGTACAATGTCATTTGATGTTTAGCAAATTCTCTTGGTTGTGTTCATTCTTCACTGTCATGGCTCTCTTTGTGAAATCTTTTCAATAAAAAAAAAGTTTGCTCCTAAGGAGGTCTTATGTGATGGTTGATTTTGAGACTTGTTGAACTCTCAGTACAAGAAGCCACTGCATTTCCCGAACTACTATGTTTGGCTTCTTTATTGCCTCTGTAGCCATCTTCCACACCATCATTGGAGGCAATGCGCACTTGCGTCCTCTTACCGGCACATTCGCAAATATTCCTTATATTTGTTTTGTAAACTTTTTTAACTCAACTGAGTGTTGACTAGCTGAGCTTTTATGATGGTATGAACTCCATCGTCCATTGCTGTTGTCTGTCATCATCTGCGGTCTGTCCTCTGTTGTCCATCGCCGGTTGTCTGTTGTCCGTGAACAATTCGACCCATACCCTTTTGCGGTCACAAATATTGATGAGCTTTTACAAAACATGGAATGATTCGGGACTCCTCACACTGGCTAACACTATAACCTGGTTGTGCACATTAAAATGGTCCAAAATGTAACTTTGACCACTTTTACTGTTCATTTATTTGGAGAGAAAAAAAAAATTTTTGCACATTTTGGAAAGCAGAATGTCTGCACTTTGCATTGCTGTCTATATGTTGCATCATTTGCATTTTGTTTTAAGGAGCTCCTCTATCATCAGTGTTCACCATCTGATAGAGTTTCAGAGATGGAGGGTCTAAAAATCTTGTTTCTTCAGGTGACTTTATACTAAATACACATTTTAAGTTTGCAGATTTTGTTTATTGCAGCCCTTAAACTGTGGTGTCTCAATGCACCGATCACATTGCTCTTGTCAATGACCTAAATAAGCATCTTATCTTATTTCTCCTGTGTTGGCAGCCCTGCACAAGCCGTCGGTCAAATTTTGAATTGATTGCCATGTTCTATCATTTGTTTTTAAATGATTTGCATGGTTTGTCTCCAGAATACATGTCAGACCTCATCCTACCTTATTCCACGACATGGTCTCTCAGATCCTCTGATAAACTGCTTCTGTCAGTTTCTCGGTCCCACCGGAAAACTAAAGGTGATCGTGACTTTTCAGTTGCTGTCCCTAAACTGTGGAATATTCCACCATTCGAAATAAGGTCTTCACCTTCCATTGGCACTTTTGAATCAAGTTAAAAAAAACTTATTTGCACTCCCTTGCTTTTCAACCTGCTTGATCTTTTTTATTTTTGGTCGTGTCAAGTTTTTATTGTGCCGTCTTCCTGTTCTGCTTATACGGTCTGTCTTGTTTATCTGTTGTTTTTAATTGCATGCATTTTCTGTTGTTTCTATTTGTCTGCTTGGCTTTTATATATACACTTTCTTTTTATTGATGTTTTGTTTATTTTCTTTTACAGATTTTATAGATGATTTTAGCTTCCAAATTTTATTTCCTCAGCTGATATTCATTGTACAGCACTTTGGCTCGACATATGTTGTTTTTAAATGTGCTTTATAAATAAACTACACTTGACATTAAGATTCACTTAAAAGGTTTGTCTAATTAGTGCATCTAGAGTGAGTTTGTAAAACATGGGTTATGAACCGTTAATGGGCCGACCACATTTCTCCCAAACATTCACTGGTTTCTTATACTCCCCTTCACTGGTTGCCATTCCAGCCCCTAAAACAGTCCCTTGGATATGTACGGTCTAGCAAACTGCGTTGCTGATTATTTGAAGCCCATTTCTTAATTTTTATTGAGGATGTCACTAACTATACATCAATCTGTATGGGGCTTGTGTATGTTAATTGGGAGAACCATTGGAATATACATTTTCCGAAGAGCTCTTTTAAAAAATCAGCCACATTATGGGTTTCGCAGATGCTTACATTGTGAAAGCATCTGCAAAAAAACACTTCTCATTGTTAAACACAATACATTGCCAAATGTTTGTAGACTATGGATCATTCAATATTTCAGTCAAAAAATCACATGCAATAATGTAAAATTTGGCCCCCTGTTACTTCATATTAAGCTCCAGTATTCTGGGAGAGCTTTCCGTTACATGTCAGAGCATCACTAATGGGATTACGCGTCCATTCCTGAGCAAAAAAGCATTAGTGGGTTGAGGCAGTGATCTTGGGAGATAAGGCCTGAGTCAAAGTTGGCTTTACCGTTATTCTC
The DNA here is from genome assembly GCA_029692085.1 of Gymnothorax javanicus. Classification (NCBI taxonomy): domain Eukaryota; kingdom Metazoa; phylum Chordata; class Actinopteri; order Anguilliformes; family Muraenidae; genus Gymnothorax; species Gymnothorax javanicus. The sequence continues at coordinate 8,165,801 of CM056209.1, read as the reverse complement.
GAGGGTGTTTCATGGAGCTGAGGTCAGGGCTCTGCGCAGGTTAGTCTCATTCTCCTAAATCAATTTCGACAAACCATGCAAGGAACACCATCTGCGCATTGGGCCATGGTCATACTGATGCAGAAGATTTGAAATATCCCTGCGATTGTGAAACTGAAACCGTCCAAGACATACAACTGTCCACATACTTTTGGTCATACATATGGAGTATTCATCCATAAAGAATACGTTTATCTTCAGGGTCCTTTCATAAGCCCACTCATATACCCTGATAAAACAACCTTGGTTTGCAATTTTCAAAAAATTTTCATTAATGGACAAAAATGCAGCTTTTTTTTTTTTTGCCTCCTGAAACTTCTCAGTCCCTGTCCGGAGGATACTTTTTGAGATGACGAAAGCTCGTTCACATCGAGTAAAATCCCCTCACTTTTGTTCGTGCCAGCTGTGCATTTTAATGCGCTCCCCTTAGCATTACCGCAACCCCCCCACACACACACACACACACCCCTGCTGGAGCTTGCACACCTCACTGTTCAGAAGTCTTTTGTCTGATCCCTCTCACCTGCACGGAGGTAGACTGCATTGGCTGCGAGCAGAATCAAAGCCCTGCTCTCAGCGTGCAGCTGCGAAACCTTGAGTTTCCCGTAATGGGGGATCCAGCTGTTGGAGAGAGGAGTGAGGGAGACGGAGAGGGTGGAAATCTTTCACCAGCCATATGGTGCAGAGTTTTGCGGGAGCTCAGTGCTCCTGTAATTGTTCAGCACCAAGCCGGCGGCAGGCTGTGAACTAAGATGTCTCCTCCATCTCTTAAAATTAGCTCTGGAGCCATTTCTAATATAAATCTTTTTTTTTTTTTCCAGAATGGAATGTATATTTCAAAATTCAAAAACCTTTTTCGACAAAGGAATCAAAATATAAAATAATCCTCATTTCCTAACATAATTCAAAAAAGAAATTTTTATTTCTAAAATAAAAAATTGGAGTATGAAAAGAAATGTTTGTTTCTGCATATCATGGATACCCTGTCCAGTCTCGGCTGCTCAGAGTCCTGCTCTGTCTAGTCCCAGCAGCCCCAAATCCTGTCCTGTCCAGTCTTGACAGGTCTAAGTCCTGCTCTGTCTAGTCCTGGCTGTACCAAGTTGTGTCCAGTACTGGCAGCACCTAATCCTGCCCTGTCTAGTCCCTGCAGTTCCAAGTTTTGCTCTGTCTAGTCCCAGCAGCACTGGTTACTGTCCAGACCCGGCAGCTCTGAGTCGCATGAGTCCCGACAGCTGGAAGTCCTGCTCTGCTTAGTTCCAGCAGCTCTAAATTCCTGCCCTTTCGAGTCCCGGCCGCATATTTTTAGTTTTAGAACAAATGTTGAGATTTTGCCAAGTTTTTGCTTTTCAAGCAATTTCACTCATTTATTTGTGTGTTTGTCTGTCAGTGATGCACAAAAATGGTTTGGTTTGCCCAAATTACATTGAATAATTAGGAATGGTGTTCAATTTTGAAGGTCAAGGTCGCTAAAAACCAGAAATAGTTTTTTCATGATGACTTCCGTGAAGAGCAGCTTGCAGGTTTTTTGTATATTTGTGCTTAAACTTGTCAGAAAATTTCCATTTGAGATGTTTTACAAGACACAAGGGCATAAAGCCAGAGGAAAACGTGTTTTTTTTTTTGCATAGCTGCTAAAAATGCTATTTTTTTCAGCATTGCATCATATTACGTAAAAGCGAGCGAATCGCATGTTTATATAGTTTCATACTATCAGTTTTAAAACTGTCACCGATGCAACTGGAAGTGCAATGAAATCTTCCTCTTAACTGGACACAAACAACCACCAGCCACCTTTGCTAAGCAGGAAGTGTATGTCAGACCCCAGCAATTGAGCAGTGAGTGTCCGCATGTGTATGTTGGTGTTTGTGCATGTATGCGTTCATGAGAGAGAGAGAGAGAGAGAGAGAGAGAGAGAGAGGTAAAATCATTCCTTTTTGCTCATTGACGGAGCAGCGAAGATTAATAATGCAGTTATGGTGGTAACATCAATTTGGAGGGAAAGTTAGTATAATGGCCACACTGGGTGTTTAATGAGCATTGTGCCCCAAACTTAATGAGCTAATTAGTGTTATCATCCATACATCAGCCTATACACGCACTGCCCCCAAACATCATCTCTGTCAGCGAGAGAGTCGAACCAAGGCTGAGATTAAGGGAATAAGCTACTAGAGCCTCCAGGACTTCGTGGTTTATTCAAAAAATCCAGTCGGGTTCTTGAATAGATTTCTCATTCATGGCCTTCACAAGTGCTGTTCTGGTAAATTATGTGACAAGCTGGCCATCACCAGACATGATTTGTTCTGGTTCCATTGAGTCTGTTTGTCTGTTTTATCTTCTTGAGCTGTTCTTTGCTTTTACTCCATGTTTTTCCTCGTTCTCACTGATTACCTGTCCTTACCTTCTTCTTTCTTTTATTGCCTATCCTTCCCTCTTGCTCTCTATTCCTTACTCTTTTATGTAATTCAGTTCTCTTTCCTATCTTTTCCAGTTCTTTTCAGATGCTCCTGTTTTTGCCTATACTTTTCTGTTTCTGTTCCTGCTCTAATGTGTTCAGTTGACTGCCTTCAGTGGGTTTGGCGAATTGGTTTCCTACTGAAGCTCAATTTCTGATTTTCTGTTTATTTCTTTCTTGTACCTGAAAACGTCTATTCTTTGCTTCTGTGTCATTATGGCAGCATGCTTTTCATGCACTGTATGTAAAAAGTGATCATTCTGATTGACAGAAAGGAGGACTTGATTTAAACTGTATAGTTTTTGTGCAGTATTTTAACGAGCTCGAGTAGAGATACACGGGTAGTTGTTCCGAAGGCCTCTGATAGACCAAGACTGCAGGCATTCTGGCCGGACGGACTGGAAGCAGCCCAGCCTTTGAGTTGCTCTTGCCCAAAAAACCAGGATGATTGATGATCTAACTGTGGCCTGTCTCTGCCCTGTCCAGTGTGTGTGCCCAAACCAGAATGTTCATCTCAGTGTCCAAACTGGCTCCTATTTTCCTCACACACATCCCACCCAAATGGCTTACACACTGAGGGAGCAGTCCCGGCCAGCAAATAGGCTCTGGCCCATCAGAGGCCTGCCATCGGCATGGCTGTTTTTGTGCCAGATTTCTGAAAATCTAATGGACATTTGAGGTGAAACCAGCAAAATGAAGATTCAGCTGTTGAAACATTTAAAAGAGCAGGTCAATGGTCCTTCAGATAGGTCCTGCAGTGTGCTGGTGGAGGGACCGTGAGCGATGATGATGATGCCGTGGATGCATGTGTTGAAGAGGCACTTATCACGTAACACTTAATTGGTAAAATTATCACAGTGTGACAGTGGGTTTCCTGCGAGTTTTGGAGGGTCTGCTCTGATATACAGGGGACTGATTAGGCAGAAGCGATGTGGAGCATGCTATGCTATCAATTGCTAATTTGGGAGGACGCTCATGATATGTGGGTATTTGATGGAAAACTAGAGAAGCTTGCTTACATTTCCAATTTGTGAGAGAATTTATGACATCGGACATTAGAGGATCTATCAGATAAATGTCTGTTCTGTTCTCAGCTACGTGTTTGTATGTGAAGTTAATCAAATAGTAAAATCGAAACCTTTAAAAAAATTACTGTGCTCATAATGACAGTATGTTTTTTCAGACTCTGATGCAAAAAAAGAGATAACTCTAAAAAATTAAACGTGCATTTTATATTCGGAGCATATTCAATGCTTCAGCATGGATGCTATATTTTTGGACATTGCAGTTTACTATATGTGCAATATGTTGTTTTCACTTGAAAAACACAAGTGAAAATGGCTGTTCTCTCTGTTATCTTGTGGTTATTATTTATTATTTATTTTTAATGGCTCAGCTAAGGGCTTGTAATTATGTATAATCATCCACAACTGAGTGTTCGTTAATGAGTCAGTGTTGAGAGGCATATGGGCTCTTCTCTTTGAGTTGCCTAGCGCGGGTAGAAGTCCGTGAACTTTATCCTGCACTTCTATTCCTTCCAATGTTAGATTGAGCAATTACAGCCTGTCCTTCTTTTTTCCCTCCTGTAGTTATTGCACATTCAGCTAATAGCAGGTTCTTTTTCCAAGCTGTTGAATTCGATTCCTTCCCAGATGGACAGGTCTTTTGCCGAGGCCCGATAGTGGCCTGCTATCGTCTTTGACGGAGAAGCGGCTAACTCACTTTCCTAACCCCGGACATTCTGCAGTCTGTTCCCGTGGACTCCAGGTTTTTAAACTACAGAGGAACAGGATACATTGGCACTGCTTCCTTAAAGGGGCATAGAACAGTTATTCTTTGTCCAGTTGGTGGAACTTCTGATTGCTCAGAATACGCGTGAGGCATTCATCTTTAATGATAAGATGAATGGACGGTTACAATATGATGCCTGTTTGACCCTGCGGCTGATTAGGAGAGAAATTTAACACTAATTTGCCCCTCTCGTTTGCCCTTTTTACTTACCCTTCCCCAATGAGTCTCCCATCCCTCCTGTATTTTGCTAGAGCTACCACCAGTCTTCTTGTTTTTGAGGACCTCAGTCATTGACAGGCTAACTTGATTTTAGGGATATAGTGAGTTTAACAGAGGACATGCTACACAGACTGGTGGTGTGGCACAAGATGAAATGTCCCATCCTCTGTACAAAGAGATAGCTATAGGCATGTGCAGGAGCTGGGACACATAGAGCAGTGATTTTATTGCCGTAACCTTGGTTGCATGGTAGCAATGTACACTTCTGTAAGTTCCTGGACGTAAAGGCTGCGCTTCCTTTAGCTCAACTCGTTTTAGTTCCTCTGGGAGAAACATTGACCTCATTTGTGAAGACAATAACCCTCTGATTCAGGATAACATCATGAATCTTTGGTTTTTAATTAGATTTGGAGCTGAATTGAGTAGCGATTTTCCGAAACATGCTCAGGCACATCGAAGTGATTCTGGGTTAATTGTGAAAAATGTTTTTTATATAATGCTTTTTTTTTTTTTTTAAATATAATAAACCTTAAGATTAATATTGAAAGTAAATTTTCAGATAGCCGCACCAGATTGCCAAACTCAGGTGAGACATAGTTGAGGCGGCAGTCTTGCCTTTTGGCAATTTAATTTGCTGCTAAAATATTTACAGTGCATCATCTGATCAGATATTTTCTTCTGCTTTTATCATCTAGCATGGCTGCTGTAGTGTAGTTAACCTGAAGGCCTGATCTTTGATTTTGACTCATTTTAGAGAACATCAACACACAGTAATGACTGCAAGGTGCGAAACGAAGCAAAGCAGTGTGAGGTGACATTGTTGTAGTTGTCTTGGTAACAAAGCTAAGCGTTTGTGTCGTAGGATCTCACACAATCGCAATTTAGTTAACACCTTTTCATTTTGTTAAGAGCATATGTTATTTTTTTCCCCTACTTCCAATGCAAAGAGCTGTTAACAAGGTTTATATACAAATACTCACGGGTTTATTCGTCTGAACACAAACTGGGATAGAAAAAAAAACTGCCTGAACATTTATGTCTTGGTTACATCTACATGTATTGATTCATCACTCTTTTTGTTAATGCAAAAATATGTCACACAGTAATAAGCACAATTCACAAGCATTCATGTTTTCAAGTATGTTAAGTGTACCTAATGTTAACGCTTATATCATTCCGTCTTTGGAGGAATCATTGCCATCAGCATTTTCTTCAGCACTGTATTAAAATTATATAAATGTGTAAATATTGCATTAAACACGCACTCATGTAGAAAGTCTGTTACCAAGAAGTATTTTCAAGGCTCGTTGCCAAAAATAACAGTAGCAGTGCAAGTATGTAATGTATATTTTCCAGAAAACATTATACACTGGCACAATTTTGCCTGGACACCAATTATGCCCTTGTTATTGCGATTGGTTCTCCTGGGGATGTAATACCACATACAAAGGTTGCGTCCTCGGTAATGCCACGGAAAAGAGCATTCTACTAAATGCCTATCAGTGACTGGAATTCATGTTATGCAGCTCACCAGAGTTTTGCCCGTTTGAACCCTTTTTTTTTGGATTGGATTGAATTTGCGTACCTTATTGGCTATTCTGATTGTTTTATTTCTAGTAAAAAAAATGCAAGGAACAGAAATTTATCCAGAACTTTGGAAAGAAAACTTTGGAAGACCTGTCTTCATTTTTTTTTTCACATGAAACAAGCTGTTCGCACTCTGATAATGGCACTGTGACAATGAAATCTGTTGCCATGAATTCTATTTTTAGTGAACCATGAGACAGCTTCTCAGGAAAATAGCCAGTTATGTAAAAATATAAATTGCAAGATTCAATGTACAGTACATTTAGCTCGAAACGAGACAGTTCTCTATACGGAGAATTTATCAAAAACTGCCATCATGTTATGCATGTTACAAAAGAGAAGTTTTGTTCTCATAGTATTTCAGCAATAAATGTACAACTCTTCCTTTCAATTATGTAATTTGTGAGTGATATTAAAGTTACATGATAAAGATGAGGAGCAGTACAGCGGTACAATGATGCAATGTGTTGCGCTGTTGCCTCAGTGCAAGGACATGGATGGAACCTGGCCTGGACGATGGAGTTTTCTTGTCCCCCCTGTTGTTGACATGGTTTTCCTCTGGGCATTTTGGTCCCCCCCCCCCACGGAGGGAATTTTAGAGGATAATTGGAGAGTCTAAATTGCCCATAGGTATGAGAATGTGAATCCTGTGATGGGGAAAATTAAGGGAAAATTCCTGCCTCTTGCCCTTTAGAAGCCAAATTGGCTCCAGCCGCTCCATTTTCTTACCTCGAAATGAGCTGGGGTACATAATAGATGGATGTGTGGTACATAATGGATGGATGCATTCAATGGGACTATATGAAATTGTTTGTTGGCCAAGTGAATGCTTGTGTTTTAAGTTGGTCATCGACGATCATCAAAGGTCGTGGATGACAGTAGGGTCTGAGTTACTGTCTGGTGTCACAGGAGCAAGCTGCATCATTTCAATCACTGTTGCAAGCTAAACTTATTTTTAACAGGATAGTATTAAATACATGAAAAAAATATATAGATATAATATGTTATTAATTGCTGGCCTCGGGCTAATACGGCGACCCTCAGGCCAATACCACGGCAATGCGAAAATAAGCAGTTTATAATATTTTTATTAATTGGTTAAGTATGTTGTGCTATCATGACAATATTATGACAATGACTTCTGAAGTACACGACTTCAAGACTCATGAAAGAGCTAAATGCTAGGTCCGCGACTGTTGTCTGGTTCGCTGAAGAGAGCGAATATGCCACAGTTGCCAATGGTTACCTGTGTACGTGCTGAACTCGGCCAATAAAGGTCGGCCAAAACAAGATATATGGGCAGGCCGTTTTTACTCTATGCGGGCAATAACATACATAACCAATTAACTTACTAGCCATATTTTTTGTTATTATTATTAGTATTTTGTAAATTCTGTTTACTTGATTTGCTTCTACAGAGCATTGTGGATCACCAAGCTCTTGTAATACAAGGTCATGTTAGAGGAGTGTTTTATGGAGGGATGAGGAAGGTGGCTGAGGTGTTGTTCAGAAGCCCTGGCACCAGAGGGTAATTATGGGTGTTTCTCCCCATGGCTGCTGTATCCTGGCTGGGCTGCTCAATCGGGGGGCTTTGTGCCGTGAGAAGGGCCATCTGGTTGTTACGCAGCCGTGTCGCACCCGTCTGTGCAGGATGGCCACTTGGAAAGGGTTGTCATCCTGCCTCCTTAAAAAAGGAAAAGTAAATAAGAAATAAAGTATTTACCCCCTTCCCAATATCTTCCATTTTTGCATGCTTGTCACACTTAAATGAAGACCACAATGGAAAAATGATCAGAGTCACATTTTCACGTTGTGGAGAAATGATGAATTAAAAATTCAAAACGATCTTATAACGATCTTATAAACCAAGCACTGAAAAAATGTGCAAAAAATTATAAAATATAAAAAACATTATACAATGTACATTATTATAAATACTGTAATAATATATAATATATAAACTATACAAAAATGCTAAATTTGGACTCTGATCATTTTTCTTTTTTGGTCTTCAAATATGTCAGACCATAAAACTAATTTTTAAAATTAAATAAAGATAACCTGAGTTAAAAAAATGCAAATTTTAAATGATTATTTCATTTATTGAAAGAAAAAGCTATCCATCCCTACCTGGCCCTGTGTGAGAAAGTAATTTCCCCCTTAGTTACGAAGTCAACCAACTAAACAAATTTAATTAATAACTGAATTCAATTTCACCCACACATCCAATTTCAATTACAATTTCACAGACACACCCAGGACTGATTACTTCCAGCTCTGTTGAATTTAACCATCAGTTAAACAGAACCTGTCTTGCAGTGTGAAGTAAGAAAAAAGCAGCACATGATTCTGTGATCTAAAGAAATTCACAAATAGATGCGAAACTAAGTAGATGACACCTATCAATCTGGAAAGGGTTACGAAGCCATTTCTAAGCTCTGGGACTCCAGTGAACCACAGTGATAACCAGTATCTACAGTTGGAGAGAAAAAAAGGTGAACCTTCGCTGGAGTGGCCAGCCGACCAAAATTCCTCCAGGAGAGCATCGACGATTCATTCAGGAGGTCACAAAAGAACCCAGACTAACGTCCAAAGAACTGCTGGCCTCCCTTTCCCTCAGTTTAGGTCAGCATTTGCTATTCCATAATAAGTAAGAGACTGAGCAAAAATAGCATTCATGGGCTAGCTGCAAGGCAAAACCTGTTGACCATAAAGAACAAAAAGACTCATCTCACATTTGCAAAAAAAAAAAAAAAAAAAACATCTTGATGACTCCCAAGAAATTTGGGAAAACACTCTGTGGACTGCTGAGTCAAAACTGGAACATTTTGGAGGACATGGCTCCCATTGCATCTGGAATAAAGCTAACACAGCATACCACAAGGAGAACATGGCACCAACAGCCAAACATGATGGTGGCGGTGTGATGGCCTGGGGCTGCTTTCCCGCCGCAGGACCTGGGAGCCATGATTTATGGAACCATTAATTCTGCTCTCCACCAGAAAATCCTGTGGGAGAAAATCCAGCCACCAGTTGGTGACCTAAACCACGTGTGCATTTTGGTTATGCTGCCGGACAATGATCTGAAGCACTCTAGCAAGTCCTGCTTTGAGTGGCTCAGAAAAAAAAAAGAGTTTTGCTTGTAAACCCTCTGATGTGGCTGAATTAAAACAATTCTGCAAAGAAGAGTGGGCCAAAGTTCCTCCATAGTGATGTAAAAGACTCACTGTCAGTACCAGCAAGCTTTTGATCGCAATTGTTGCCACGACATTTTTTCCTCAGTTTTTTTTTTGTTTTGTTTTCTGTGAATCACTTTGTAACTTCCGTTCAGAAAAGTGCTATACAAATAAAGTTCTAGCTATCCATCTCTCGAACACAGGGCATCACAGCCATTATTCGGTTTAGGGGACAATTATGTTTTCACATTGGTGATTTAGATTTTGAATAATTCTTTACGCCGAGTCAATGAAATCATTGCTTTCTCTTGTTTTCTTTGTCTTAATTTTAAATTAGTTGGATGATTTGAAACATTTAAATATGAAAAGTAAGCAAATAATGGCAGTGACAGCTTGTCAGCTAGAGGCACGCAAAAAAATCCCTTTTAAGTAATAAGCAGTCTTTACCTCCTTGTTTGAAAAGGCAAACACACGGCTTCCTCCTAAATGCAATGTTGCAGTACCTTGTAAATTTAATCCAGAAAAATGTTGTATTCACTTTACAAAAAAAAATAAATAATAATAATAATTTAATAACTCTACTTGCTTCCATGTTTGCTTTTAGCACATCCCATGTTGCAGGCTATCCAACCCACGCATCATGATTGTTTAAATTACAATTAAGAAAATAAGATTAGAAACAAGTGTCCATAACTAAATCACTGCGAGTAGAAATGACGTGTTATATTTCTTGTCCTTTCTTAACAAGGACAGGCCACATCTGATAGGGTTGTGTGTTTTCTGAGTTCAAGTAATGTTCATTTTAAAAAAATTATATATATATATATATATATATATATATATATATACACACACACACACAACCCCAATTCCAAAATAGTTGGGACGAAGTGTAACGAAGTGAAAATTGTGAATAAAATCAAAATGCAAGCCAATATTTTATTTACAATAGAACATAGATAACATTTCAAATGTTGAAACTGAGACATTTTACAATTTTATCCGCAAAATGAGCTCATTTCAAATTTTCTGGCTGCTACAGGTCTCCAGAAAGTTGGAACACAGGCAAAAAAGGGCTGAAAAAGCAATTAATATATAAGAGAATCAGCTGAAAGAACATTTAGCAAGTAATTAAGTTAACTGGCATCAAGTCTATAACATGATTGGCTATAAAAGGGATGTCTTAGAGAGGCTGAGTCTCTCAGAAGTAAAGATGGGCAGAGGCTCTCCAGCCTGAGAAGGCTTACGTAAAAAAAAATGTGGAATACTTTAAAAACAATGTTCCTCAACGTCAAATTGCAAAGGCTTTGAAGGTCTCATCATCGACAGTGCATAACATCATCTAAAGATTCAGAGAAACTGGAAAAATCTCTGTGCGTAAGGGACAAGGTTGAAGACCTTTACTGGATGCCCGTGATCTTTGGGCCCTCAGACGCCACTGCATCACACACCAGCATGATTCTGTCATTGGTATTACTAAATGGGCCCAGGAATACTTCAAGAAACCACTGTCTGTAAACACAGTCCGCCATGCCATCCACAGATGCCACCTAAAACTCTATCATGCAAAAAGGAAGCCATTGTTGAGCTTGATCCAGAAGCGCCGCTGCGTTCTGTGGGCCAAGGCTCATTTAAAATGGACCGTAGCAAAGTGGCAAAGTGTCCTGTGGTCAGACGAGTCCAAATTTGACAATCTTGTTGGAAATCATGGGCGTTGTGTCCTCCGAGCTAAAGAGGAGAAAGACCACCCCTCCTGTTATCAGTGTTCAGTTCAAAATCCAGCATCTCTGATGGTATGGGGATGCATTAGTGCATATGGTGTGGGACACTTGCATGTTTTAAAAAGCACCATGAATGCTGAAAGGTATATAAAGGTTTTTAAGCAACATATGCTCCCCTCCAGACGACATCTATTCCAAGGAAGGCCTTGTGTATTTTAGCAGGACAATGCAAAACCACATACTGCAGCTATTACAACATCATGGCTTTGTTGTAGAAGAGTTTGTGCGCTGAACTGGCCTGCCTGCAGTCCTGATCTTTCACCGATTGAGAACATTTGGCGCATGATTAAACGAGAAGTCTATCAAAGGAGACCCAAAACTCTCCAGCAGCTGGAAGCCTGTATTAAACAAGAGTGGGATCAAATTCCAATGGCTAAACTCCAGAAACTTGTCTCCTCAATGCCCAGACACCTCCACTGTGTTAAAAAGAAGAAGGGATGCTACACCATGGTAAACAGGCCCCTGTCCCAACTTTTTTAAGACCTTTAGCAGCCATCAAATTTGAAATGAGCTAATTTTGTGTAAAATTGTAAAATTTCAACATTTGCTATATTATCTCTGTTCTATTGTGAATAAAATACTGGCTGGCGTGATTTGAAAGTCATTGCATTCTGATTTTATTCACAATTTACACTTTGTCCCAACTATTTCGGAATTTGGGTTGTATATATATATATATATATATATATATATATATATATATAGTGGCGGCTGGTGAACTGGCGATAGGGGAGGCTCAAAACAGTCCCTTAAAATTAATGATTGGTCTCGACCTTTTTTCAATCATTCATTTAAATTACCATTACAGAAACTCCGATAACTCTCAGCATTATCAGGTGTGGCCAGTATTCATTTATAACGCATACCTGTCAACTCTCACGCATTCGGTGTGAGTTTAAGTGGCATATTTACGTTCCTCTGCTGTAATCAGCAATTATTCAATCAACGCGTATGTAAGAGATTCTCGCGCGGAATTGAAGTCCTTGTGCACTGGAGGGGTTGGAAGCAATGGAATTGCATAAAGATCTTATTTCATTTAAACGATCATGAAACCCATGCATTGCTTCCAATCCCTGAATAAATAAAAGCGTAAGAAGTTCAGAGTAGTAATCGGTATGCGATATAAATGAAAACTGGCCACAGGGCTGGGTGATATCTTGGTATTTTAATATATATCGATGTATTTCTAAACGAGATATAATATGGGACAATATCGCTTGTATCGATATAGTTAATTTTGCGTTAAAATGACAATACATGGGCCGCAAGTTTGCACCTATTTCTCCTCTCCCTCTCCGTGTCTCTCACACACACAACCTTTCTGCTCCGCCTCCCTCGCTCTGTGACCACAAGCCCTCCCCCTCCGCCTCCATTCTAACCTACACTCAGCGACAACATGGAGGCGGAGTGCGCCGCAGAAGAGGGGTTGGTCAGTGAATATATATTTAGTTCGTTTGCAAACGAGCTACCGTTAATTAACTACTCGGTTTTCTGTGGATTTAAAATCCGCAAACGTTCGTTCAAACGCGAATGAGAGACAGAGTCATGGAATTAGCGCAATGCGCAGATATAGCAAATGGGAATCTGCGACCACTAAGGTGCAAACGGAAATTAAATTTGTTTGGTTTTAAACAAAGCTGTTGAGAACTGCGCACCTCCCCCTAGCAAGTGTCTATTCTGTAACTGGCGTGCGCCCTAGCCTGAGCTTGAGAAGCAAATACTCAAGAGTTTATAGTTGATAAGCTCAAACGCAAATAGCCAGCGGTCTTATTGCTTAAAGCAGGGGTGTCCAATCTTATCCACAAAGGGCCGGTGTGGGTGCAGGTTTTTGTCCTAGCCAGCAGTGCTACAGCTCCTGATTCCACCAATTAACTAATCAGGGGTTTCAATCAGGACCTTGGTGGGTAGAATCAGGTGTGTTAGTGTTGGGCTCTAACAAAAACCAGCACCCACACCGGCCCTTTCTGAATAAGATTGGACACCCCTGGCTTAAAGCTTATGCAGTCACTTTGCCACTCATTCGCGTTTGAACAAACGTTTGCGGATTTTAAATCCACAGGAAACCGAGTAGTTGACTACCGGTGGCTCGTTTGCAAACAAACTATATTCACAAATATTCATTCAGTACCTCTCCATAACCAAATGGAGCTAGTTAGCTAAATAACAGCGTTCACCTAGAAATGAGAGTAACAAGCCTACCGATATGTGTGCAGGACTAGGAAAAACGGTCACTTGGGTCATTTTATGAAAATTGAGATTTTGCAACAAAATCAAAGAGTGATCCAAGTTTTTCATTTTGAGAAAAAAACTGGGTGAATTTGTGCACAGCAAAATGTTGTAAATTGGCAGTACAGTAGTACTGGGATATCACTGAGATACCCCGTTAATCTCAGAATGGAAAAAAATCCCAAGTGACCCCTTTTCCTAGTCCTGCACACGTATAACCAAGTCCGAAAGTGATACAACTACGCATATGTACTGGAAGTCATGGTCAAATAGCCTTAGAACTGTAAACCCAGTTTACGGCCAAAAAAATATCGATATATATTTCGAGTATCGCCATTCAGCTAAAAAATATCGAGATATGACTTTTAGTCCATATCGCCCAGCCCTAACTGGCCACACCTGATAATGTTGAGAGTTATCGGAGTTTCTGTAATGGTAATTTAAATGAATGATTGAAAACAGGTTGTGGCCAATCATTAATTTTAAGGGATTGTTTTGAGCCTCCCCTATCGCCAGTTCACCAGCCGCCAAGAGTAAAATATTCACAAGCGGTTCATGCACATGGAGAATAACTCAAACTTAGCACTTTTTTGTGGCATTCCTGAAAAGATTACGCAGCTTCTGATTTGCTTTATCAATGTGAAATCACTGCATGAAAACGGAATTAACCCGATAAATTTCACCCCTGCTCCCTCTGTTTAATATATTATCTGTCATAGGCATATTTATCTGTCTTTAACACACTGCGTAATGGAGATTACTGAATTTCCAAATTAACTTAGAAGATTTCTGCAAAAATGAAATATATTTCTTTAATGAGCTCAATGTGTTTTTTGATGTTTTTCCACCAGCTGTTATTTTTATTTTCATAACTTTCACACTGAAGATGTGCACATTACATTTCACTGTCTCATTTTTGTAAAGGAATAAATTAGCTGCTAATCCTTCAATTATTAGGTACAGGAATAATCTGTGGTGTTATTAGAGTGATGATTAGTGCTCTCTGCCCCACTCCAATGACAAGCAGGAATAGCATTTTAATTTATCAGATCTTCGGTATAAATATTTTGATCCTGACTGGAGTGAATTTATGTGACCTTCCCATCAATATTTCATCCACAGGCTTTCATATTTTGCTGGAGGAACAGTTACATACCGTTGAGGAAAATTATATGCAAGTGGAGTTCCTGAGTACCAGGAATTTTTTAGGGTCTAATGGTGAGAACATGGCCTTCAGTGTAAGGCGAATCCTGGATGTGCTCAATCTTTCCGCCACTAACAGATAAAAAAAATCAAAGGAAAATAAACCTTTGTGCCTCTGCAGCACAAACTGATATCAAGCTACAATTTACTCAATGAGCTAATCTGTTTTTATATAAATGACATACCAGCTAGAGGCCCTGAGTGAACACACTGTGCAATTTTTTTGAAGCATTTGCAGCATTTTCTTTTCTAATTGTTGAACTCTCCATCTGGGGTGGGGGGTCACACCCCGGAACTTATTCGCTGAACCCTTCCAGCTCCGTCTTGTGCACCCAATTTAGAAACCTAACAGAAATGGATAGGTCCAGGCTAATCCTGTTTAGATGTGTCCCTGTCAAATACCAATGCCCTTTGGACAGGAGGCAATCCCGATTACATTCAGGACCGCTCTGTGTTTTAAAGATCAGGTCCTCCAACTTACTTACACCCTCCCAACCCAACCTAACCCAACCCCCACCCCCCTACGCTCAATCTGTTCCTCCTGCAACCGGGGGATCTGGCAAGGACTGTGGGTTTCATGCATCTCACTGTATTCCAAGCTGAAATTAAGCATGCGAATTAAATGCTCCCTTTAAAGGTCAGCCGTTAGCAGAAAAAATTGATCTGTGGATTTATGAATTTCGCCTGTAATGCTGCCTCCTCCTTCTGTAATTGAGGACTCAGTCAGGAAAGCTTCACACAGCACTGTTTCCTCCTGACTGCAGATCCCAGAGACCAGCGCAGCTGTTCCACAGCTCACAATGGCAGATTAATTAACACAATTATGTGTTTCTGGCCCCTGCTCAGCTCCAGGGTCTGTGGTGGGACAGATAGGTAAATCCAGCACATTTCCAGGACAAGGAAATATACTTGGGTCAGGCCTCAGAACCGAACAGATTTCCCGTTCAACTGGTTACTTCAAACAGTGGGTCAAATCTGTGATGAACAGGCTCAGATTATTATTATTATTATTATTGTTATTATGAATTTTGTTGTCATTGTTGTTTTTGACCCAATTTGGACGTAAATATCACCATATTAATGCTGAACATCTGGAGCTTTTATTGGTTTTTTAATTTCAACTCAAACATGCTGCAACAGATGGCTAAAATCATAACTTTGTCAATGTCCAGATATTTGCGATCCACACTGTCACTGTATGCTGCCTTGAGTAATGTGGCTGTTGTACTTTATTCATGTCCTTGTAGGTTAGTTTGATTTTTGGTTCATATAGCTGGGATCGTTCCAGAATAAGCTTCTGTCTGCACTCTATGGTCAGGAAGTGTACTGGCTCAATGCATGGCAGCGAGGTAGGAAGCAATGCAATACATGCTTTTCTGATGTGTTTTTGACAGATTTGATGGACACACCAAAATCACATTTATTATGCATTAGTGATACCGGGCTGGTCTTTAGCTTTGTGCTTTATACTTTGTACTTTCACCTCCTAATTTATGCAAGTGGAGCATTCCTCCACACATTTTCATCTTTTCATATTTGCAGGTGGCACACTAATCACATAGTGAACGTAATGAAGAAGATGAAGTCAATTAACACCTGCGAACATTTATTTTTTCAGCACAAAAAAAGATTAAATTGTGTGTGTGTGTGTGTGTGTGTACATTTGAACACAGGTGCGGACTGGAGGAATGATTTGACATTTAATGTCTGAAAATGAACAAAAATCTTAAAGTTAAGAAAATCACTAAACTGCTAATTGCATTTTATAATTGCTATTGCTGCTTCAATAATTCGTTTGTATTGCCTCATACAGTGCGCTATTCTCACTGTGATCACTATTGGCTTGTTTTTGAGTATTAGTGCAAATGTGGCTGTATTTCTGAGCTGGCAATATCATCAGGGGAAACATCTCCTTCGGTGTGCTCTCAAGTGATAAGATCTGCTCGTGCTCAAACTGATATTCCTTGCGATGCTTTGCAAACAGCAGAAGGGAAGGGGTTACATTTGGTCTCACTTTGTGCGGACGTCAGGAAATAAAGTCCATTCTATGGGGCTGCGTGACGGAGGAGTGAATGATCCTGTGACCTCAAGGAGGTGCCAGGTGTGTGAGTCGGTTTGAAGATCTATTTTCGTGTGCTTTCTGCCCCTGTGTTCATGCGGGTTTCTTCCAGGTACTGTGGATCACTCCCACAGTCCAAAGACATCCATGTTGATCTAAATGGAGACTCTAAATTGCCTCTTGGTATGAATGTGTAAGTGAACGTTTCACTAGCTCTCCAATGGCGTACAACCTGCACATGGTGTATTGAACCTTGTCCATTTCACACAAGTGCACGTGAATACTGCGGTGTGAACGTTTGCACCGGTTTGTGCGTTTGCCTGTGTGACATCCCAAGTTTGGCCCATTACATTGTCAGGGCCGGACTAATGAGATGTAACACTCCAGTCCCAAGGGCCCAAAAATTATAATACAAAAAGAAAGATCTCCAAAAAAATGATTTAATAAATAACAGACAAAAAAATACACACAAAACTCAATTAGTGTTTGGACTGGCCAAAGCAGGCCCCCTGAAGACCACAACCCTAGATCATATGAAGTCAATCTTTCTACCAACCAAAAAAAAAAAAAAAAAAAATAGGGCGAGTCTTCTGCAGCTACCTACTCTGGCCTAAACCTAAACCAAAAATGTGCTAAACAAAAGCTAGCCAAACACCACAAAGAAGCAGAGGAATCAAAGAAAGAGTCAAACAAACTCAAAACTGCACACAATGTACCACAGTCTTCTTCCAGCCACCTTCTTCCGAACTGCAGCAGGTGCTCTTGTAGGGTGCAGGCAGGTGGAGTCCATCAAGCCCTCAGCAGCTTGTTAAACTGCAGTTCCAGAGTTAAGGTGAGGATAATGAAATTGGATGACCAGCAAATGGTTGACACACCCCAGCATGTAACAGCCTGTTTAAACTGTTGGTCAGCTGTTACTTCCCTAGTTTAGGCTTACCGCAGTAGTCTGTCAGCTCTTGGCCTGACAGGTAGATTTAAAACCACAAACACTAGAGTGGACATGAGACCAGTTTTCGTGAGATTCGCGTCCACCATCTTACCGAAGGATAGCGTCTCGCAGGGAACTGTGAGAAACCTAGACGAAGGTAGTTCAGAGGTGGAATACAGGGGTTATGTTGATGATTTTTATCATACATAATATTTTTACTGTGAAAGAAATGAATACTTGTAATTATTATGAACCAAGATGAACATTTAAATATTTATAAAAAATTGCCATAATCTAGAATAAAGAGCAATATAGGAATACAAGGTATAAATATGTGTTCAAAATATAAAAACAGCATTCCTTAGATGTAAATATACAACTATTTTATACATATTTACAGTTAATTTAAATTTAATTTTTTGAATTAACCAACGATTAAGAATTTACTGACAACAAACACCCGTAAACAAAATAATAATTTATTAAATAATGCGTGTGCTTGTAGGTTGATGTGTGTCACCAGTCCAGTGTTTTTCATTTCATTTTATCCAGTTGCATATACACATGTACAGCGTCTGATTGAGCTACCCCCCAATTCCTTACGCAAGATGGCTGACCGTTTTCTTCAGCTCTCTGTTTGAAAACCATTCAAGAAGTGCTGAAGGTTGCATACCGTCAGACGTAAGTGTGGTAATGCAAGAGAGGAGTGCCTTTTTTAAAAAAAAAATGTGTATCTGGGGTACGTTTCCCAAAAGCACAGATGCTAACATACGCAGTTGGAACCACTAACTGTGTATAGTCAAACTAAGTTGCTAACGTAGCTTGTAACTATGCTTTTGGGAAATGTAGCCCTGATTGGAGAGTGCTCTGAGCTACTTGGATGCTGGCTCTTGTTTGATTTAATGAGCTCCATCCTCCACCTCTGCCACAAGCAGTTAATTCCAATCACAGCTCCCAGTGTCCTACTGGCTGGAGTGTGGCATGCAGGTGTGCAGGAAGTGTGCACGTGTTTGTGTGTGGCACGTGTATGTGTGTGCCTGTGTGCCCACACTAATAATCAGTCAAGCACAAATTGAATGAACGGGGAAAACAAGCTATACCTGTGTAAACACAGGTCAGACACCATGGAAGACTTCTAGATGTTACCTCGGTAGCAGCATCAGCTTGAGTGACAAAAGTTCGCGGAGATGTGAGCCGTCACCATTGGCTTATTTCCTGCCTGCTGCTCCACTTAAAAAGTGTTGATTACCCGGGGCATTGTTAACTTTGAAATGCCTGCCACTTTATTAAGTGCTAAGCTTCATTTGGGAAAGAAAGATGTAATTTTGCCTTCCCGCTGGTGTCCCTCGAAGCGCACGCGGTCTCCCTAAGCCCTGGCTGGGTCCAGCGGCTCGTGATTGCTGTAATCATGTTGTCTGAGGAGCACAAAAGTTTCTGGGATTACATTCATCTCTGTGAAGCACAGATTGGACCTCTGCTGCCGCTTTTTTAAATCTTATTGAGCAATAGAGAATGGCTCAGACGCGGGTGCTCGTTCTTTTATTGACGGCCCTTTCCAAACCAGCCCATACACTCTGAGCGTTTAAAAACCAAATCAGGTCACCACGCACATCCTCCTCCCCCCAGCTCCGGATTTCAGAATAGATAAAATAGTCAGAAAGGCCACACAATTGACGTCCGCTCTAATATCTCTGAAGGCTAGAGACCTGCTATGAAGAAATCATTCCTTCCTGAAGAGGAAAATCATTATTAATATCATTATTGATATCTGCAGACCTTCACCAATACTTCAGCATGCTAAGGTTTTGCTATCAGCCGGCCAAATCCTGCTCATTATTTTCTATCTCATTCATTTAACTGCTCTCCCGACTGAATTTAGATGCATTTAAAAGCATGTAAGAGTGCTTATTCAGACAATTTATTACTGGTATAGTGCAGATTGACAAATCCAGATTAATTTGCCAATAGTCCTGAGATATCGAGCCGCTCCAGATAAAGAGCTGCTCTTGTGATTTGGTGTATGCTGATGACGTAAAATAATGCTGATCGCAGTGTAATGTGTGCTCTCCATGAAAAAAACTTAGTTTCAGTCAGATGTATTGTGCATTCTTGAATACAGCCTTGTACTGTACACTGCATGTCAGAAAAGGGTCATAGTCCAAAGTTTGAAGTAAAATTTTCTGTCGGAGTTGTGAATGTCGCACCGCGTTGGGTTTTTATAATGGAATGACAGCTTTTGTCCATAGTGTATGATACAAAAGTTCATTGTATTGCTCGTCAGTGTAAACACATTTGTGATTCACCTTTTCGGCTCAATTTAAAAAAAAAAAAAAAACATCAATATCTAGTGAAGACGTACATTTATTTCTGGTTTAGATGCAAGAATATTTGCTCAAAATGTACTCATATGAGCCAGTGAGAGAAGAGATACAAAGATTTGTTTCCATCTTTTTTGCGACAATCTAATAATAGTTCAGTCATAGCAGACATAGTGTACATATTAATAGCTCAGTCATCTTTGCTGCAGCACCCTGCAATGGCCAATTGTCCTGGTGGCAACTATGATTCTCAGCCCATGACCTTCATAACAATTTAATTCATTCTGAAGAGTCTTGTGTGTTACATAATAAAAATGTGCATTTGCGGTGAAACATTCCCTTCACTTTTCAAAATGATGGGAAGGATGGGTGCATTGATATTGGGGGGATTTGAGATTGGTGGGGTCTGATCAAACAATTATAATATGATGTAATTCTCCCGGTATTCCAGTCATTGATATACAGGTTATTGTATGTAATGATGAGGATGTACACACACATATTAAGAATAGTGAGCACAGAGATGAGGAATGTTACTTAACCAAAAAATATTTGAGTCTTTGTTCTGAATGAGGTCAGAATAAACTTCCCTTACATTCTTGTGTGCAGAACTACAACCGGAATATTTGTCTACTATTTTAAGCAATACAACTACAGAGCTGTGAAAAAGTATTTGCCCCTTCCAGATTTCATGTGTTTGCTTGTCATAATGAAATGTTTCTAATATAAGACAAAGATCACATGAGTAAACACAAATGAAGCAGTGAAAGAAATGATTTATGATGAAGCTGTTCAAAACCTATATCAAAAAATAATGCCCTGCCCTAAACTAAGTAATTGGTTGTGTCACCCTTGGTGGCAACAATCAAACATTCTCAATAACTAGTTGGTAAAGAGTCTTTTACATGGCCGTGGAGGAACTTAGACCCATTCTTCTTTGCAGAATTGTTTTGATTTAGCCATATTGTTGGGTTTTCGAGTGTGAACTGCCCGTATAAGGTCATGCCACAGCACCTCAATTGGATTCAAGTCAACACTTTGACTAGGCCACTCCTGAACCCTTATTTTGTTTCTTTTGAGCCATTTAAAGGTGGACTTGCTTGTGCTTCTGAAGAACCCAACTGCACTTGAGCTTTAGGTCACAATGGGTGGCTGGATATTCTCCTTTCAGGATTTTCTGGTAGGGAGCAGAATTCATGGTTCCTTGAATTATGTCAATACCCCTATAAGTCCTGAAGCAGCAAAGCAGCCCCTCACCATCACAGTACCAGCACCATGTCTGACCGTTGGCTTCATGTTCTGGAATTTCACCGTGGTATGTTGTGTTTGCTTTATGCCAGATGTCATGGGAAAAAGTCACTTTGGACTTATCAGTCCAAAAGATATTATCCCAGAAGTCTTGGGGTTCATCAAGATATTTTTTTTTTGCAAATGTGAGCCAAGTCTTTGTGTTCTTCTGGGTCAGCATTGGTTTTCGCCTTGCAGCTCTTCCATGGATGCCATTTTTGCCCCTTCTCATATTGTGAAATCATGAACACTGATTTTAACTGAGGCAACTGAGGGCTGCAGTCCTCTAGATTTTAGTCTGGGTTCTTTTATGGCCTCCTGGATGAGTTGTTGATGCGCTTCTGGAGAAATTTTGGTAGGCTGGCTAATCCCCGGAAGGTGCACCACTGTTCCAAGTTGTCTGCTTTTGTACATAAGGGTTGTCACTATGGTTTGCTGGAGTGCCAGAGCCAAAGAAATGGGATTGTACCCCTCTCCAGACTGATAGATTTGAACGGCTTTGTTTCTCATCTGTTCTTGAATTTCTTTAGATCGCGGCATCGTTATCTGCTTTTTGCCTACTTCGCATTGCCAGACAAGTTTCATTTGAGTGATGTTTGAATCCAACCGAGCTGGCAGTAATCATGCCTTGGTATGTCTAGTTAGATTGAACCCAAATATCAACTAAATTTGTTTCTTTGGTTGATTTTAAGGAATGCTATTACTTTATCCACATAGAACCACTTTTGGGTTGGATAGCTTTTTTCCTTTCGATAAATGAAGTCATCATTTCTAAACTGCATTTTGAGTTTCCTTAGGTTTAAAATTGTCTTCACTTGACACATTGTAGTGAGACAAATATGAAAAAATCAGGAAGGGGGCAAATAATCTTTGCAGCACTGTAATAGAACTACGGGTACTTATACGCTACTTCTACTAATAAAATTATTATTATTATTATTATTATTATTATTATTATTATTCAATTTCTTAATATATTATTTTGGTAAACTATTTACCACTCATGACATAAAAAATAACTGTAGAAATGCTTGAATTTCTTCACAGTCATTTTAGCTTTACACAATGACATTATTATTATTATTATTATTATTCATGATAATAAGCCTAAACCACGTCATTATTCATGTATTTCAAATCTTCTTTCTATTCTCTCTCCTGTCAGTGTTAAAAGTTTTCTTTGAGACAGTGGAAATGACTCTAACAGGGATACAGGCATTGTTTGATTTTAGCATATTCTGTGAGCACTGATTTTGCTCTAAATATTTCCCTGTGCTGTGGACAGCAGCGCAAGCACTCTGCCAATATTAATGATATGAGCTGATTTTGAGTGTGTGCTCAGCATCTGGTGTAACCTCATGAAAATAAAACCTGTGGCAGGTCTAATAACAGTTTGGCAATTGATGTAAGGTGTTTATAACTGGAGCCATTTACCCTTGGACCTATTTTAAAATTTCCTTTGATTTTTAATTTGCTTTATTTTGTGTGCGTTCTTCTCTTTAATCTTTTTGCTGCTTTTTTCTCCGTGTCATTTTTCTTTTCATCTCTCCTCTCCCTCTCTTTTTCCTTTTCTCTCTCTCCTCATCCATAGTGTAGTGTGAATCTTTGTAAGTGTACTAACCAGGCAAAGGCAGGAGCAGCCCAGCCTGTCACTAATGATGAACACTCAGTTACAGCCAGGCCCAGCTCGCACTGTCATATTTACTCCAGATCTTTATGTCCCGGCGATCAGAAGCCTTGGCAGTGCAGCCCCTGTGACAGCCGGGTGTTACCGCCCCATTTCCCTGCTGCAAAATGGCCGCCGCCATTGTCATCCTTGTCACAACCTTTTGTCTCGCCTGGCTGCCGAGATCAAGCAGCAGAATAATGAAGTTAGTGAGACCTCAGTGCGTCAGAAACTCTCTGAAACCTTAAAAGGGCTTGACTAAGAGCACAGAGATAGGCATGTGTTTGGGTGTAAAGCATTTTTCTTAGTGCTCATAGCTACAGACCTCAGCAAGGATATTTGGTTTTAAAAACTTCCATTTTCTCTCCGTGTGCATGTGAGGAGGGCAGGAGGTCTCTATTGTTGTTATCATTAATATTGTATGATTTGTCAGTTTCTCTGCTTTAATCAGCGGTAGATTATTTGACAAAGACTATTATTATCTTTTTTGCATAATGTGGGCAGAAGTCATTTTCCTGCCTTCGTTTATGTTGTTCTCTGTGAGTCTTGTATGAAAATATAAAATATGTATGTCGCAGATTTATTTTAAATGGATTACTTATGTCAGAGACCGAGGTGCTGCAGTATGTGATGGTGAATGCTTTATTAATGGAATATACATTGTATAAGGCACCTATGAAAACCACATTGTAAATACGCATAACCTACTGGGAACCCTAGAAGACTTTGGTTTGCCTGGACAAACGAAGATAAGCCAAACTGTTCAATTATTGAAAATATTGCATGTTTGTATATAGCTTGATAATTATGAATATGAAAATTTGGAAAGAAATGGCTACTTACTTGGAAAAAAGAAGAACACTTCTGTTCTTTCTAATAATTTTTTCTTGTGTTAATGAAAATGAGTACTTTGATTGAGGTCTCTGCAGTACAGGTGTGTGATGTTAGCAGGAGGAGGTGTGTGGAGAGAGCGCTGCGCCACAAGGGCAAAGGCCAAAATGTGCCTGTTAATAATGCCCACTCTGCCAGCGAGCCTCTGCGTGGTGCCATGTTACGGGCACCATGGCAAAGAATAAAAAACAACTCCCACTGAATATGAGCTCACTTGAGGGTCAGGAACCTTTTCAAAGCTTAAATTATGCACAGTGGAAATGGCGGTAATCATTTGAACACGGGGCAGCAGATTATTCAAAAAACAGCTCCCACCTATGTTCTCACGGGCAGAACCGTTTTCTTTCTGCACAAGGAATCGGGTAAATCACTCCTACCAGTGAACCACATTGCGAGTTAAATTATGTACTCCAGAATTGCCTAGTTAGCTACACTTATTGACAGCACACTGCATCAAGCACTTGCTACACACACATAAATGCACGCGCGTACAAAAAACGCAAACACCAATATTTAGTATGTTCACTCACACACACACACACAAACACACATCCTTGTTCTTCTATCCTTGTGAGGACATTACATTGACTTCCATTCATTCTTTGTATATCTCTACAGTCTTTCCCTAATCTTAAAAATAAGCAACGCATGCCTAATTCAAACCCTTAGCCTGACCTTAACCTATCTCTGATCTAACCTTACCCCTTACCAAAACTAATAAGTCACAATTTGCCTTTGTCATTGTGAGGACAGGCAAAAATGTCCTCACTTCTCAAAAATGTCCCCTCTCTGTATGGAAAAAAAAAAAAAAAAAAACATTTTTGGTTCTTACTTTGTAGCAAGTACAAGAACACACACGCACGCACAGGCGCGCGCGCACACACACACACACACACACACACGTGTAGGCATACAAATACACACATAAAAACATAGCACACACACAAATACACGCACACATGCACACGCATTTCTTCTCACGATGACACGATCTTTCGCTTTGTGCACACAAATGCTTCTCTTTTAATTTGATAAAACCCGAAATGCATTTCGACGTTTTGCTTCAATTATGCCGAGGTCTTGAGTGGAGTACAGGAGGGCGCAGCTTTGTCGGGGACAAAAGGGGAATGCGGGAGGAAATGTGTGTTTTTCAGGGGCTGTGAAAATGTTTTATTTGGGGACTGCGGAACACCTGCCGCAAAATGCCGTTCCCAGCGACTCCCCAATGCCATTTCTCTTAATTGACTTGGAAGTGGCCCAAATGCATCGCTGAATGCAGTCTAATTAATATTAATAATAAATGCCATTATTAACATCAAGGAACATCTGGTGCCCCCGCTTGCTCGCAAGCCTCATGCACAGTACTTTTTCATTTGCTTCATTTTGAAAACATCATGCTGCAGAAGGTTTTTTAAAGCTGCGTGCCGGTCACATTGAGTCCTTAGTTCACTTACAAATAGTATAGGCGGTGCTGCTCATTTTGTAGTATTCATAAAGAGGGTTTATTTCGCTCTTTTGGCTGCCGAGATACAATGGGCCGTGTCTCGTACAAGCATGAAGATGATAAAAAATAAAAACGTGCTTGAGCATCTGCAAACCAGACCGCATTAGGCAGGAGCTCCGTCCAATAAATCAACCAGCAAATAACTTTAATCTAAAATTTCATCAAGGGGTTCCTGACAAGTAGTAAAATCAGGGATAATGCACCGGTGTTTGATGGTAATTGGTGTTTAGTTAATAAATTCCAAAGGTTCAAATTACTTTTTAGAAGTCCGTGCGACTCCGGCCTCGGCTAAACCTCAGATTGATTAACTCGCAGGAAACAGCCCCTCACAAAGATGGCACGCGTCCAAATTCGGGGAGGAGGGCATCTGCCGGGTAGACTAGTGTTGCACCATGGTTATATAAATCCCGTCTCCCCCATTCCCCTCCCCCATGTCACATTTTTAAAAGCTAATGCCTTTCGAATGATGTCACCTTATCTTATGCTTTAGCCTCCTTAAATATGTTAATAAACCGAAGATGTGTTTCGCGTTACTTTATTTCTGCATAACCGAGATGCCTTCGGAGAATTACATTACAATAATGGAAAGAAACATCTTGTTTTTTTATGATTTTATCGTTCTTTGAGTGTGATATCACAGTAATCAAAATGACAGGCCAATTTAGCTCCAGAGGGTGATTGCGAAGGCACCATTAAGGGAGAAAAAATATTTTATTTATTTTTCTTCCTTTTTTCTTTGTGTTTTTTTCTTTCTCATTAATGGAAACAGGGTGTGGCCTGTCAGGAGGGTCTTCTCGATTTCTTGTCTCAGAGGACACACACACGCCCGTGCGTGCACGCACAGACACACAAGACACACACACACGCACACGCACAGGTAACACAACAAGTATCACGCAAGTTCTCTTTATCTGGATAGACACATTCGCACTCACAAGGACATGCATATTGCCACACAAACACACTCACACACATGCATACTGAGACACACTGACAGAAATCTCACACACACTTTCTCACACTCACTCAAACTCCTACATGCATACAGGCAATCACACAATAACACTCACCTGGACTCGCGTGCACAAACGCACACACACACACACACACACATACACATCCATGTGTAAACACTTGCACGAATGCAAAACAACGAAAACCTCTTGAACGGTTTGTTTATCTTTCTGACAGTAACGTAAACACGCACACACACACACACACACACACACACGGTGTCGGGCCGTCCTCGTCGCCACAGTGTTGTTTGTAAGTTGTCATTGTGGCATTACTCTGTGTGTCTGTAGCCCTGCCAGACTGGTGTGTGTGTGCCTGGTGCTCTCAGCCTCCCAGATGGCTTATGTGACTCTTTGTGTGAAATTTGATGCCTATTCTTTTTCTGTATCATTATGTATTGCTTTGATGAATCCAAACGGCTCTGAGTTAAGTGTGTATTTTGCCGTAATCTAAAAAAATGAAAGACACCATTTACAATTAGTATAGTCCTTTACCTTCAAGTCCTTAAGGACATGATCCTATATATTCATCAAGAAAAAATATAGTGTAACAATGGTATTAATAATAAAATTATTATTATTTTAATTATTATTATTATTGTTGTTTTTGTTGCTGTTGTTAATAATAATAATAATAATAATAATACTTATACATATACATACATACACATGCTTAATGCATACATGTATGTGTACATGTATTCATATTTCCAAAAAATAAGTTCAGTTTTCAAATAGACATCAGATATAAATCATTTTATTATGGCCATTAAAGAATGTAAAACCCCCAACTTTACTCCAGTGGGCATTTTGTGGATGGAGGCTTTGCAGAAAATAAAATTAAATTATTGTATTAGAGCCCCCAATCTCTCCTACTTACCCTGCTGCTCCAATGGGCATGGTGTGTGTGCAGACTTTATCAAATACATGTCCTGAACTAGTTGGCTGAATTTAAAAACCGCTTGTGCAGCAATGTATTTGGTTCATTTTTTATTTGAATAAAATTAATGTAAAGAAATGAATATGTTCATGAATCTCTGTCTTCCCAGGAATATATGGGGTGACCTTCTCGCGCCATTCATACGCTAAGCCATAAACTGTCAATATTTGTGGTTGTCCAGTGTCAGCTGACTTCTACAGTCTTATTAAAAATCTAGTATATTTTCAATTTACATCGAGCATCTAGTTACAGGATGAGGATGCCTGACGTTCATGTTCACGCACATTCACTTCAATCTACATTTTTCTTTGACCAGCATCATTTATCTTTTCATGCCAAACCTAGTTTGGTAAGTCAGCCAGTCGCTGAAACAAATTTGGCGAGTTTGAGCTCGCATGCTTTTAAGTCCAAGTTAAGGACAAATGTTATCTGAACAGAAGCCATAGTTTTCGGTCGGCTGCGAAGCACAAAAATGATGCAAGTTCCCAGCAACCAGCTCCGCTCTATATGAATCCTATTGTTTAATTTTGCACGTTACACTGGGGACCCTTTGTTCTTCCAAGTTGGCATTTCCCAGCCAAATCCCGACTATGCCAGGACTGACTATGGCGACCCGTGAGGGGACGTATAATTAGCCACAGTATGTCTTAGGGAGGAAGGGTTGTAGTTTGCGGGAATCTGTCATTTGTTGGATTCCTCTGGGGCAGTAGGGCTCCTACAGGCTGCTCTGGCTGCACAAGAGCACAATCCTGCAGCAGGGTCTGTGCACCTGGACCAGTGTGCTGAATTCATGACTAACTGCGCACAGTGTGTGTTTGCGCGCTGAGATGTGTGTGTTTGTGTCTGTGTGTGGGTGAGTTCATGTAGGCTGGAATGCGCTTTGGCGTGTGCATGTGAAGGACAGGGTATGGATGCAGGGGATCAAAGGACTGATCGGTCAACAGGCTTTTTGAACTTAGAAACTAAGGCATCATGCATGATGCAAAAATGAAGAAAAGTCAGGGAAAAATAGGAAAATAAAGAACGAAATTGGCCGAGGGAGTAACTTTTCCTCAATGGGATGTATTTTTTTTAACCCTTTAAGGCCTAATGCAAAAATCCCAGCAGAGAATCATGCTGCCATGTTTACCATAGTAACCTGTATTTGGGCTGAAGCACAGCTTCTCAGCTTTCAGGAAAAGTTGGAATTTTTTTCTATTGCGCAAAACTTATAGTAATTACGGTACTTTCAAAATTACGCGCATATCTGTGTCGGCAACGACACGTTCTTAACATGCGCACATGCTGTCCCGGTTTAAATGGGTTAATAACACTTTATTGTGTGTTTAGGAGAAATATTTCCCTGACTGATGTAATCTATTAATTAGTTAATGTTAACTATGGAATGTGCTCACGTCAATTTCCATTGGTATTTAAATACATGGGGTGGTGATTATTGTGAGACGTTGAGAACGGCAGTAGCCGAAACATGTCTGTCTTGCAATAGATTTCATTTGCTTTCTTAACCCTGATAGCGCTGAATAAATTTTCAAGGAATTAAAAATGTTATAATCCTGAGCTGTTGAAAATCTATCATGTGGCAACTTGTTTAAAAGAGCTCCTGCGGGAGCCCTTTTAAACAAGTTGCCACTTGATAGGTTTTCAACAGCATCTGATTTTGATATCTTACATCATTGGGCAACAATAGTTGCCCACAGCACTGAAAGGGTTAAGTGGCTTACTTTTTTGAGTGCGGCCTTTTACTTCAGCTTCTTTATCGATTCTACTCAGAAAGTCTACGCACCACTTATACTATTTTTGGTAAGTCTGAGGTAGATAGCCTTTTGCTTAATCGCGGGAGTACACCCTCCCAACACTGTGGTACATTCAGACACACTTTTAGAGTCATATTCATGTCTGGATGCATGCATACACCTGCACACATGTGCTGCTGGTATTAGATTGTATTGTAGAATGCAAGCACTGGTTCCTGCTGAAACAATGTTGCATGAAAATTGTGAATTTAGTGAAGGACACTGTGCCTGTTATAAGCCATTACATCAGGGGGCTGTAATGTGTGAACCTGGTAATATTCTAAAATATTCTAATTTAATCACAAAAAATCTTTTAAGTGGAAAGTTTTCATTTACCAAAAATAGTTAAGGGGAAATTAAACATGTGATTCCAAGAGCTAAAATTTAATGTTGTTGACTGTGACATACAGAACCACTCAGTCTTGTTCTGTTCAATGCAAAAATAAAAATGGATGACTCGGATTGGCAACATTATGCTGAAGTATGTTCGATATGAAGAATATTATTACAGTTTGAAAAGAAACGGGGGGGGGGGCTGGAATAATTTGAAGTGACCAATAAATAAATAAATAAACAAATAAATTGAGGCAGTTCCTGATCTGTCAGCACTCTGTCACATTAAACAGGCAGGCAGCTGGAAAACAATGAATTTTGCTTCGTGCAAAATTAATATTCGATACAATCCTGCTGGAAAATGCCAAAGCAACTCTAATGACCTCATCTATCTGTCCGTCTGTCTGTGTGGTTGTAGATGCAGGAGACGAGGCAGGGAAGCCCGCCGGTATCGCGCAGGCCCGGGACAGACCGCAGGGGTTAAGCTCAAAGGACTGTCCCTACTGTGGAAAGGCCTTCCGCACCACACACCACCTCAAGGTCCACCTGCGAATACACACAGGTATGTGGTGTGTCTCATTCACAGGCACTCTCACTTCCTCAGTGTCAGTGTTTCTTAGAAGCTGCACGACAGAATCGGGGGAGCATTAGGCTGCTCTATAACCTATCCTGTAGGTCTTCATCCCCAAACCTAAGAAAGCTCACCTCGTTTAGCAGCTGGAGATCTCATTGAACTGATTAATAGAATCAGATTTGCCAATGTAGAGGAGAAAGGAAAGCCTACAGGATCGTGGACCAACAGGATTGCTTAGCATTTTTGTTCTAGGAAGAAGACCAAAAACTCACTCGGTTTCCTCTTCTTTTTCCTGTTCTTCTTGGTGTGGACACTAACTTTGGAGCGCTACTCCTCTGTTGTTACTCAACTTATCATCCTGAAACTTGACAAGCGTATTCTAGAAGTCAGTGTGCAGGGATAAATTGAGCCCGATTCTGCGAAAAGGGCACAGGGCACCCCCTCGTGGGGCCCAATGAGAAGAGAGCTGTGACACCCCCATCCCCAGGCCGTAGTTCAGGTGAACTTCTTCAGTTAATGGACTGATTATTAGTGCCTGGGCTCATGCAGCAAGGGCAAGTAGATCTGTGTTGTGATTTGTGCCAGCTCTGGGATACTTTTTGCACTTATGTGATGTTGATACATCCACTTAAGTGTATTTTCCTTAGCTTGGAATAACAACTCTCTTTGGACCTGTTAATAATCAATTACTGAGGTGGCCTTTGTTGAGTGGTATATGAAATTGTGCTGAATTCACAAATCAACAAATATATTATTTATTAACTGCGGTATGAATAATTCATATGATAATCACATAATCAAATCCTGTGAAAAAATTAACTCAAGGGGCATTTTCTATGCAGGAAAACAACCCCTCGTCATTTTCTGGTGTAGAAAAGTCACTGTCCTATAAAAAAAGAACATTATTGTCCTCTAGATTTTTGAGATGGAGGTCAATTTTTTCAGTCGGAAAAAAAAATTCTATATTCTATATTCATGCATTTATTTTCCATTGCATAAAAAACACTTTTAACAGATGCATTTTGTCAATTAAGTTTTTTTTTTTTTTTTTTTTTACTGCAATGGATTAAAGAAATGTCTTAACATGCATTTTGTCTAAAATAAAATAATAAATAAACTCTGGCCCACGAACAAGTTCCATTCACCCCCCATAGAACTAAGGTGCTGTCCTGCGAACTGGCTCGCATTTCCATCAATTTATAGTGATTTGAATTAGAACCACTGCCTTCTCAAGATGTAATGATCACTTCAGATCTGGTTCAGAACAGGAAGCAACTTTTTAGGCTCCAAGCTAAATTATTTTGCTCAAAACGCTCTGATTGGTTCAACCTTTGAAAAGTGAGCGCAGAGCAGCCAGCATCTGCTAAGTCTACGATTAATGAACATACCATAAATATAAGACTTTAAAACATAGAGAGAGGAAGTTACCGAATAGCAGGATCATCTGCAATGCAAAACCATCCTGCTGCGAGGGAGGTCATAACTGTAGACTGTAAGCACAGTAGGGTTCCATTCAGGATTAACTTGTGTTACGGGGAAACATTCACCTCTTCATGTCTCTTACAGTTTGCCCTTTGGTGTGGGATTTTATTAAGTTTTTAAGCATGTACTTTATCATTGAACAGTGCTACCCCAACCACTGCCTTTCTGCTTTTCTGCTCAGTTTCCGAAGAGAGATTAAATAGCTTCTCAATGATTTTTTTTTTTTTTTTAAACTGTAGTTCATGATTTAAACAAGCAAAATATTATAAGGACAAGGAGAGGGGGAAAAAATCTGAACTATTTTGCGATACAGCAGTGAACACACAAGCGTTTTCGGCTCAAAAACCTGTGGAGGTTCTCACACAGTTTAAAAAGACCACCCAGGGTGCCCGTGCCTCCACTGAATAAGCACATACTTCCTCTCTGTATGGGAATTGAATAGGAGTGTATCACAGGAGTCTGTAATGCGCGGAAATCAAGTACAGAAGAACACCACTTAGGAAAGATTATTCCTTTTTTTATGGACTGTAAGGACTGCTCTTGTCCATTTTTCTCCAGCGCTTTATTCTACCTCTGCTTTGTTACCGACTTCCTCTCGAACTCTCCCACCAACTACATGCTTTTAAGAGTTAAGGAAAAGAATCTGAATTAATCAGCAAATGGGCTATGAGGGTTGACTTCAAAATGCAAAGATACAGAAGTGAGGAAGCTGACAAAAAGAAACAAAAAATGAGTGGTATTCATTAAAAAAATGGTCTGCATGACATTGAAAAAAGCAACCAGTCGACAATTTTAGATAAATTATTGGAGTAATACCCTCCGAATATTTTACAATTGCTTTTTATTTTAAGGGGCTGCTCTGCCCACATCAGTTTCCTCTCAAACAATGGAAAATGGGTCACCGTCCATTCATAAAACTAAGCACAGTTCCTAAGTATTGCACAGTGTGAGGTTCAGTTAATGAAGATGGCAGTAGACTGTATTTCATTATACAAATGAAGGCTGTTGTTTTAGTAGAAAAGCCACATAATAAATGTTAGTTTTTAGAGACACTGCTAGTCCCCTTCTGGCTGTAAACAGCTACAATATGCATCGCACAAAGGCTTTTTACTTTTTATAATATCTCTGCATTACTATGGAAATTGTGGAAGCTTGTTATTGTTTTGATTGCAATGATGATGATGATGATGGTGGTGGTTATTATTATTATTATTATTATTATTATTATTATTATTGTGGGTCCGAGCAGTGAGGCAGCTTAGATACTATAGTTTTTGTTGTGTTTTTTTTTCCCCCCTCTGGCACTTAAAGGACTGTAGCTCTGAGACGGCATGGTGAAAACTCATGAAATTTTGTATACTTCCTAAGAATGGTGTATAGAGCGACCAATAAGAAATTGGCTAATCGACCAAATGGTGACACTTTAGAGTAAGGTCAAATTTTTTTTTTTTTAACAGAAGGGCCGTGACTTTTTAACTGTTTGGTGTAGAGTCACAAAACAAAATACTGGTAGCTGGCCCTCATCAACACGAAGAAGTAAGTCAACTGGACCATTAAGATGCCACTATTTAGATTTTCTGCCGTTTAGAATTTTGTACCATTCATACTCAACAATGTATGCCAGTGCGATAAATTGTTGTGCTACTGTGAAAAGACACCTGCTTTACTGTGTTACTGTGAAAAAACACCTGTTTTCGATTAAGCAGTAGAGAGCCATTTCTACATTCACTCCAATAAAGGCGGTGTTAAGTTCAAGCTATTATTCAACGCAGAGAAAATAGCAGAGAATTCTTGAATTCAGCTTTATCGATCCATGTCACTTCTGAGCTGTTATTTGGCTATGCAGAATGCATGATGGCAAAGTCTGTGTAGTGGTAATTTATTATTGTTTATTTATATATAATTATTTTTTTTGCCTATTAAAAAATTCACCCCACCATTTTTTGAAACTCTGCAGATAATATTTTCATGATTCAGCTGGAAATGGAAAAAAATATCCTGTATGGATCTTGAGAGTAAGGTCAAAAGTTGGTTGGCATTTATCTGATGTGGAATAAGATGATATCAGTAGTTTTTCTCATCGACAAGAGCATCATTTGCATTTTACTCTGTAAATACGGGATGGCATAGAAATTGTTATTTTGTAACCAAGCTAATCTAACACGCTTGCGCGCATAAACTGGTACTGTTATGTTCTCCCTCTGTCACCCTGGTAGGTGAGAAGCCCTACAGGTGCCCACACTGCGATTATGCGGGCACACAGTCAGCTTCACTGAAGTATCACCTGGAGCGTCACCATCGGGAACGGCAAAATAACGGGGGACCCGTCGCTGCCCACCCCCAGGAGGAACACCCCGGCTGCAAGAACAGAGCCTTTCTCCGGCTGGACGTCCTGCATGGGGTGATCAATAATGTGTCTGGGAGTATGGATCCGAGAGCTGCCCAGCAGCGCTCAGCCCATTGGGGTCCACTGCTTACCCCAAGAGAACGGAACCGGGAGCTGGACAGGGAGCACCATGGTTACAACCCGCCTGAAAGTTCCTTGCAGAACCTAAGGACCAATGATATGTCATCAGAGAGTAGCCTAAACATCTTCCCAAACCTGAGCCGGGCCTTTCAGTGCACAGCGAGCAACGGGGATAATGTCCAGGAGTCCATGCCAGCCTGTTTGGATGAGTTCACCTTAAAGTCAAAGAAAAAGGGCAAGGACAAGCATCAAGAGTCCAGTACCAGACCAGAGGAGAATGGGGTGGAGATGGCTGTGGAGGTTGGGGCTCCAAAAAGCAAGCTGCATAGGTCACAATATGAGCCTCTCGATCTGTCCTATAGGCCTGACGCTGCCCCTTCCCTGCCGGGTACTTCCGTCACCATGCAGGAAGATGTGGCCTGGCACGGCTGTCTCTTCTGCCCCTTCAGCACACCCTCGGTGGAAGTCATAGCTCTCCATCTGGAGGCTCACCACCTGGGGCAGGTGAAATGCTCGGAGAGTGGCACTGTGGATGAGAAAGGTTCTGATGGGGACCACTCGCTGGAGACATCCACCTCCAGCAAGGCCAGTCTGACTTCGCTCATACTCCATCATGGAGGTCCAGGTCACTCGCGTAAGGAGGTTGCACAAGATACTATGAACCAGAAGGAACCTGGAAATGAGCGAGCAGAGGAAGCCGAGAGTCCGTTCTGGTCTGTTCCTAAAGATACAACCAATTTGGGAAGATCTGAGCTTAACTCCCTAAAGTCCTTGACTGGCTTGACTGAGGTCGCAGTGGGTAGGCTCAGCCCCAAGGTGTTTGGAAATCAGTGCCTCGAGTCCTCTCAAGTGCCTAAGTGGCCTTTCGACCCTCCTGTTCAGGGGGAAGATGGCCGAATTCGAAGGGGAGAGGACACTGATGAGGTGCCAAGTAAGGGGGAACCTGATGAGGACCATCTGAAGGAGGAAATTGGGGTGCCCGAGCCTGACAGTGAGAGGGCACAATCTGAGAGGGAAGAGGATGACATCGGAACAGACGATGAGGAAGAGCAGGATGGTGTCAGAAGTTGTGGAAATAAGGTGAAGGCGACACAGGAGCAGAGCAGTTTGGCAGTGGAATCCGCGGGCCCATCTCCCATTGCACCCTGCCAGTCACCCACACGCACAGACATGCAGTGGCAGGGCCCGGTTTGCTTTTCGCCTCCCGAGGTTCCAGCGAACGCGCTGTCTGTCCTGAGGTCCTACAGTGCAGAGAACCTTGCAGCGATCAATGGCTTGGAAGAAAGGTCTGGTAGTCCTGGGGCCGTCAAGAGAACTGACATAGCAGGTAAGTCAGCTCTAGTTGCTATAATATGAACACTTTCCTATGAGAACAAACCTATCACTGACACTATCAAAACCATGCAGGTTTGCTACAAAGACGATATCCAAACACTATTATATCCACATACATGCGAAGGCACTACCAAAACTCCATGCAACCACTGGTGGCAGACCTTCTAGTACACTCATACCAATAAATACCAATTTTTTTTTCAGTATAGTGTTTTATTTTTTCATTTAACCAGGGAAATCCCGTTGAGTTTGAAATCTCTTTTTCAAGGGAGCCCTGGGGATTGAGGTGGAGAGGGAAAGGACGAATTGCACAACCAATTAGATCAGGGGATGATTAGGTGGCAGGTCGAAAGAGCCAGGTTGGGAATTTAGCCATGACGCCGGGGAACCCCCTACTCTTGTTGATAAGTATCATAGGATTTTTAATGACCACAGTGAGTCAGGACTTCAGTTTAACATCGCATCCGAAAGATGGTGTCTCCTTTAGCACAGTGTCTCCATCACTGCACTGGGGCAGTGGGGATTATTCCACCAGAGGGAAGATCGCAACCTACTGGCCACCAACACCTCTTCCAGCAGCAACTTGGTTTTCCCAGGTGGTCTCCCATCCAAGTACTAACCAAGCCCACACCTGCTTAGCTTCAACCACACAGCTGGGGCAGATTGAATAGTGGTGTGGCTGCTGGCATAATATCAATGTGCAATATCAGTAGTTTCTAATCGAAGGGCCTAGCGCTAAAAGTACTTGAGTCACATTTTTACACACTGTGAGGGAAGGATGGAAAAACTTCTTTTATAGTTACCTCAGTCAGATTTCTTAAAGTGGGCATTTTGTCAAAAGTACTTCTAGCACGGGGTCTTGAATCGGCAGATTTGGTAAAAATCTGTGTACAATGTAAATAAAAACAGAATGCAATAATTTGCAAATCATGTTAACCTTTACATTTGCCTAAAAATAGTACAAAGATAACATAAAATGTTGAAACTGTGGAGTTTTATTGTTTTTTGAAGAAAAAAAAATGCTCATGTTGAATTTGTTACCGGCAACCTATTGGAACTGTTTACCTCTGTGTTTCATCACCTCTTCTTTTAATCGCACTTGTTGGGGACCTGAGGAGACTAACTGCTGTAGTTTTGAATGCATAAGGTTTCTCCATTCTTGCTTGATGTAGGATTTCGGCTGCTCAACACCTCGCAGCCTCCTCTGTCGCATTTGTTTATTTTATGCACCAAATTTTTTAGTGGTGACGGTCTGGGCTGCAGGCAGGCCAGTTTAGCACCAAAACTCTTTTTCTATGGGGCGATGTTGTTTGACACTGTCTTGCTGAAATAAGTAAGGCCTTCCCTGAAAAAGACACCTGGATGGCAGCATGTGTTACTCAAAACCTGTATATATTGTTCAGCATTAATGGTGTCTTCACAAATATGTAAGTTGTCCATGCCATTTGCACTTATACATGAGTGTATTATCATGGATGCTAGCTTTTCAACTGAGGGCTGCTAACAAGCCGGACGGTCCCTCTCCTTTTTAGCCCGGAAGAAGCTGCATTCATAATTTCCAAAAAACAAAAAAAGTGCATTTTAATTGGTCAGACCACAGGGCAGTTACCCACTTTGCCTCAGTCTGTCTGACATGAGCTGGGGAAAAAGAGACAGCAGCAGTGTTTCTGTATCTTGTTTATATGTGGTTTCATCTGTACTTGGTAGAGTTTTAACTTGCATTTGTGGATGCAGCAATGAACTGTGTTCACTGACAGTGGTTTTCTGAAGTGTTCCTGAGCCCATGCAGTGATTTCCACTACAGAAACCAGTCTGTTTTTAATGCATTGCCGCCTGAGATCATGGCCATCCATTATAGGTTTTCGGCCTTGTCCCTTGCACACAGAGTTTTTTTTTTTTTTTTTTTTCAGATTGTCTGAGTCTTTTAATGATATTATGCACTGTAGTTGATGAAATCCCCAAATTCTTTGAAATTTTTGAGAAATGTTATTCCTAAATGGTTGAACTATTTGCCCACATAGTCTTTCCCACGCAGTAGTTAAGTCCTCGCTATCTCTTCTGAAAGACTCAACTCACTGGGATGCTTGTTTTATACCCAATCTTTACCTAACTAAATGCGAGATTTTCCACCGGTTGAAATTTTTTTAGCATCATTCAACTTTTTCAGTCTTTTGTTGCCCCTGTCCCAACTTTATCCCGGGCATTAAATTCAAAATGAGCGCAAAAACCAATAAAATTTCTCAGTTTCAACATTTGGTATGTTGTCTTTACACTATGTTCAATTTAATTTACTGTTTAAATGATTTGCAAATCATTGCATTCTGTTTTTATGTGCATTTTCCACAACGTATCAGCTATTTTGGAAACAAGGTTTTAGTAATGCTAGGGTGCGGAGACAACAATGTATGGTTATCTGAAGATACTCTGCATTAAGCCCCTGTCACACTGTGGCGACTATTGTGGCAAATCCCCGCGAACTGTTGGGGTTATTTTTGTCATCGTCATTCGCCTATCTGGGGCCCTGTATGGACCTATACACCAATACCCTAAGATTGTGGTACGCATGCTGTAGGTATTTTGTAAGATTGCCGTAGGTATGTCGGCGATGGGAGTAAGATTGCAGTGAGAATGAACAAGAATCATTACGCATGTAGTACGAATCACGTATGAACTTTGTACGAAGCTAGAAGACTGGAGTAGGAATCATGAAGAATCACCACGAATGTATACAATCGCAGTACGAACTCACTACGCTTGAGTATGAAAACAGTACGATTGACCGAGAATGCAGTATGAACGCAGTAGGATTGAGTACGAATGGAAATGTGGACGTGCCGAAATGTACAACTTATTTTACGGGATCATGATGTCACAGGGGTCAATTTCTGGAGAGATCCAGGGTATATAAAGCGGCTGCATTTTCAAGACTTCAAGACAAGCCACACATCGCTCAACGGCAACTGAAGTCTCACAATTTGAACGCGACTATTTATACACTCGCCATCATTCGCGGGGGGTCTTCCCACGGTTCGCACTCATTCGACTTGGAGTCGGCTCAATCGTACTAATTCGCGGTGGTTCGTGGCGTATGCGTATTGGGTTCACGGTCAATCGCCTCCATTCGTCTCGATTCCTACTGCATTCGCGTCAATGCGTACTAGGTTCTCAGCGCATTCGTGGTGCATATGTAGTGAATACACAGGGCAGGCGTACAACATACGTGCCTATTCTTCCCTCTTCGTATGTATACCTACTACATGCGCCAAATTCAAAATCCAACCGTCAAATTGTCGTGATTGGTCATGGTCATTCTTGCTCCCGCGCCTCACTACAACCCCCTACGAATGTTCAAGAATATATGCGAATCGCCACGACTGGCTCCAAGAATGCAGTAGGCATGCAGTACGATGAAAATTAAATCGCGCTCGGACCGCGAATGTTTTGAACATTTCAAAACAGTTGTAGCCCCTCTGAGACTGGCCAAGAATGCCGGCGAATGAGGCAGAATCCACCACGAGCCCAATAAGAATTGCCAAGATTTTTTCACTTTTTCTAGTTCGCGGGGATTCGCCCTCCTAAGTCGCCACAGTGTGACAGGGGCTTTAGTTCCGCACTAGCATATATATTTAACATAAACCAATGAAGATGACACTTGCCCTTGAATTTTACCATAGCTGGCGGCTGAAGCCAAGCGTTGCACGAGTGTGAAATGGAGTCCTTTGTTAACATGCTTCTGAGAACAGGGTGGACTGGTTGGATGTTTGAGGTGCTGTGTACTGTACTAGACAGCTATTCAAAGATCTTTGAACTGGAATGCGCTGGAGAGGGAATGTGTAACATTTCAAGCTAAGAAGCCTCTGTAGTACTGATTAGCACCTGCAAATCCTGTTAGCCTGGGTTAAATATAACCAGGACATTATTAAGATTTTACACCAATACAGAAATACAAAATGCATGGAAAAATATTAAATATGCACATATAAATATGTCTTTGTCTCAATTTCAAAGAAGCAGTGCCAGCACAATATACCTCAGCCCAGCGAACATTTCCGTACATTTCTGTTTGAAGAACCACAAGATATCCCAAATGAAATGCCACACATCACATTTCAAAATAATCGGACAATTTTATGGACATACGAAATTTTTGACCTGACCCCCCTCACACTAACTCCCCTACTTTTTATTAGACTTGCCCCCCAAGACATAGCTTTGCATCTTTTGAGCGTAGTTCAAACTTGAAACAACCATCTCAACAGATGTTACGACAAATAAATGATTTCTTAAATTTCCCTGTTTCTCTGTTGAACTTAGCCCTACTTTCTCAAAAGTTAAACTACTTGTATTCTGGACTATAGCCGACCTGTAGCAAGATTGGAATTAATTGTTGTAAAATTGTTGGTGCTAAGCTGCTAACAAACAAACAAGTGAAATGGCTCATAGAGCGACACTTGCGAAAACTGGAAAACACTGAAAAAGACTGAGGATACTCAAATCATCAACGATTGTTTCCAATGGTGCCTAATAGTTTCTTCATTTCAATTTCAACATCTTAATATTTGTCGGACATACCATTTCACTGCTCAGCAATTAGATGGTACGCTGAATTCATTGAAGAGCTTTGGTTGAAATGGAAGATTTCAACACGTAATTACATGCACTATAATAGGAGGGTCCTTATATCTATCATCACTGAAAATAGGGACAACACTGGTTGTTAACAAAAAAAAGTCAAAACTTGATTTTTTACTTTGAAATTTTTATGTCAATTTTTTTACCAGAAGTTGTTGTCATATGTGAAAATGATCTATTGTTGCTAGAAAGGGCTAACCTGCTACATCTTGGAGTTCATCTGATGTTTCTTGCTTGAGATATTATCCAAAATGTGATTTCAGCTTTTGGATGACCTTGACCTTTGACCTAATTAATGAAAATGTGTATGTCAGTAGAAAGATCCACGCTGAATGAAGTTGTGTTCATGTTCAGAACTTATTTCCTTGTATGTTTATTGAGATTACTCCATCATGAATATAGGCAAAATATGCCCCATTATTTGAGACAGGGATTTTTGTCGCCATGGAAACGGTCAAAAAGGCTTGTCTAATTTTCATCAAATTTAGCAGGCTCCCTTAGGGTCATCGGCCATCCCTAACAATGAGAGGGAAATTGATACGGAAACAAATAATTTTTTTTTTTTTCACCTTGACTGTCTGATCTTTGACCCCCGAAAAGTACCAGAAGCTGATGTCATAAGTCAACATTGGCAGCCAATAGATGATGCTTGAAGAAACATTTTGGCATTGGTCCCTCAGTCTTCTGGAGCGTGTTATTGGCCAGAATGTATTTTTGACCTTTCAACAACCTTAACCTTGACATTTGACCTTGAATGTCCAAAACTGAGTCTTTTCTTTCTTGGACAAATGGATTCTTGCGGCATAAATTTCAAGTCAATACCTCAAGAGTGATGCTAGAGTGAGCAAAGACAGGCAAACAAATATGCTTGGAATTGTTGGATAGCAACAAACACACGGATCAAAAAAAAAAAAAAAAACAATACCATCACAG
The DNA here is from genome assembly GCA_029692085.1 of Gymnothorax javanicus. Lineage (NCBI taxonomy): Eukaryota > Metazoa > Chordata > Actinopteri > Anguilliformes > Muraenidae > Gymnothorax > Gymnothorax javanicus. The sequence goes on along the minus strand of CM056209.1, from coordinate 8,125,172 downwards.
ATCCTCAAGGTTAAAGTGACAATATGAACCTTATGTATTGTTTGTGGTTACCATTTACCTCTACCTCGCATTTATCAAGAAAAATGTCACTCTTTGTGATAAATTTGTGATTCATATTTGAAAAATCCAATGTAATGAAGGAATAAATAATAAATCATGTTTATCTGACAAATTTCTAATTTGAATTAAAATGAAACAATGTTTTCAATGGAGTAGATCAATCAGATTTATTTTTGGATTGACATTCAATTATTTCTTCTTTATCTGATTATACTCAAAGAAACCATGTAGGGTAAAATACACAAAGCAAATGGAAACAACAGGGAAAAAAAAATATTTACAGTGGCTTAGGAGCACAGAAGTGTCATTCCTGTTTCACTCAAAATGTTAAATGGATCACTCTAGGATGAGATATACTTAAGTGAACCCCATTTGAGTTTTTGGGATTGATAGTCTGCAGCATTTGACTCGTCCCTGTCCCTTAGGAAGAGTGGCCTTCTTTAGTACAGCACCTGGAGACCAGCTCCAGTTCTGAGGCCTTTGGGGCTTTGGTGAAGGGTTATTATAGCCTGGAATCCATACATATCAAGTGCTGGTCACTGCCAACGATCACTGACTGATATCAGTCTGGCCTCAGTCGTATATCCAGCGTTTAGCCCTTTGTCACTAATGAAGTGAATATATGAATATTCATGTTTTCTGCTCTTGGCTGATTGAGTGACCTTTTGGCGAGAACCACCAATCGAATATGAGTTAGCTGGCCAGCAACAGCATTCGTGAATGTTATTTGACATGAGGTTAAAAATTATATTGTGGCTTGCTTGCGTTTACTCTTGGAGTGGTTGTTAGGTTTTGAACAAGATAATGTTTGGCCATATCTGCATTTTGTTTATTTCAGTGGGATTCCCCGGTTTAATAAAGGCTAAATTAAATAACGGACGAAGTTGTTCTTCACTTGGCACAACTTTATAGCCACTAGAGAGTTTTGAAAAATTATCCAAATTCCTTTTTTGCTGGAAGCAAATGGGGTCACCCAATAGCAATGGGAAAACTCCACAAAACGTCCGTTGACAAACTTTCAAACCATCGTCCAACGCATCGTCCAGTATAATCCAAGCCTGCTTTGTCCACTCGTATCCTCAGAACTCTAGAAACATGGTTATTTTTCGCTAAAAATAATAAAATACCACAGTTATGCTTCAAGTAAGCTCACGCATTCAATGGAAGTCCCGCCTCCCGGCTCGTTCATTGCCCAGAGACTCTGCTGCCACTCAGATGAATACTCGTATAAACACGAGCCGGGAGGCGGGACTTCCGTTGAATGCAGAACTGTGGTATGGTATTTTATTTATTTTTAAGTCTGTCTAAAGGGGCGGGGCACCCTTGCGACTGTGAGCCAATCACAGATCTCACATGGATTTTGTGCGACTATTTGAAAGTCAAACGCTGGTCTACCGACTGAGGCCAGACATATAAGCAAGTGACCGTCGGGAGCGACCAAAGCTTGATATGGATGGATTCCAGGCTAGGGTTATTGGAGTTGTGCACCTAACCTCACATGCATGACTTGCAATGTGGGAGAAAACCAGAGTACTCAAAGAAAATCTCCTGGAGCCTTTCAGAAGTAAGAATGTGAGCTCGAGTTGGCCATTCCACTCTACCTACAGCAGGGACCACCAGACCTGGCCGTCAAATCCAGTCACAGACCTGGTTTTATTTTCTCCAGATAATCGTCTACGAAACTGAGCAATTAATGCTTTTGGTTAGATTACGGATTGTTTTTACACCTGACTCCTGGGTAAAGGGAAAGTGTAAAACCACCGGTTTTTGGCTCTTGAGGACCATGAGTTGATGATCTCTGATATGCACTGTGCTAGCCACAGTAGGCCAGTGCGCTCAACTGCAAGAATGTTGAGGCTGGCGAATTCATTGCATTCAAAAGGCTCTGTCACATGCCTACGTGGTTTAAAAAAAAAAAATTCAGGGGGCTCAGAAGTATGTGCCAACATCACCACCATTTGTGTTCTGGGCATTTGCTGCGCGGCGCAAAGCAGGATAGTTAAAGGGCCAAGAGCCGCCCAAAAAGCTGGAGCTTCAGTTCTCCCCACCTGCCCGAACTCTGGCTGCCGACATTTGCCATCAAGCTCTGACATTCCAAGGGCATGGATGGAATGTGTTGTTGAGGCCCGGCGCTGCGTTCAGCTGCAAAAACAGGGCGAGAGAGCCAGAGAGGGGCAGGCTGTGTGGGGGCAGGGAACAATGGCATTCTGGGAAATCCATGCAAACAGAGGTGGGGGAAGAAAAAAAAAAAACAACATTGACAAAACATTTTCTAACCAGAAAGCAATGGAAATGGCATTTGTTGTTGGCAGGTTTGTGTTTGGGGGTCAGACTGGGCCGCGGTCGGAGTGGACAGATGTGCCTGTCCATCCTCCTGTGGTGTTATTTCACTGGGAATATCGCCACCTGGTGGAAATACCAGGGGGTTTTCTTCCACTTGTTAAAGGTTTTACTGAAATCTGGGAGAAGCATGAGCATTCCATGTTTCCGCTTGGCCTTTGCCCCTCTCCAAAACTTGCGGTACATACCTTGCGCTGTAAGAAGGATAGAATCATCCAAATGAACATCAAACACACATGAGCCATGGCAGCCACAATAATGTACTCAAGTTGGCCTGATTTTTTTATACTTTGTTTAGGAGAGCAATCTCGAACAATCTCTGACCTGCTTCAGAGGCCTGACTGACTGACCTGACTTTCAACCTGCTGATATGGAATATGACTAGACAAGCCTATTTTGAGGGGTGGGGGGGAGGGGAGGTTGGTTAGTCGAATAATTTTTGTCACTGATGGCCAGGTGGGCCTGATGTGGGACTTAGACTTGGACCAAAATAAATGAGATCTGGTGTAATCCCTAGGTGGTCTACCTCGCATATTTTAAACTCGCTCCGGTGAGAAGTCTAATTCAGCAGAAACCGCAATAAAAGGATAACATGTAGGCTTCTCCCCGAACAGGTTCTTCAAAGCTTCTATGATAATCATAAACATATGGTGCCTAGACAGGGCTTGCAGATTGGGAGCTTACAGATGGGGGGGGGGTGTTCATAGCCTAACACAAGGTGATTTTTCCTTTCACAAGAGCCTTCTGGGTTTCCGCTGAAAAGTGTCGCGATTGGAACCCCCCCCGACTCTCTTATCTTCTCACAGCAATGTACACACACACTCACACGGGCGTGCGCACGCACCCGCCATACACATCCGCCACATGTGCCACCAGCCTTTTGTATCGTACCTGGCGCACCACCGTGCCACAGCCCTCCTGTTGTCTGAGCAAAAAGTGATCAGAGACAAAAGAGTGAGAAAGTCGGCAGATGCTCTGACATTCTTTTTTTTCCAAACAGCCAGGTGTTTGTTTATTTATTTCTTTATTTATTTATTTTCTCAAAACTTTTTTTAACCTGCGATCTGTTGCAAGCTGATAATTGCAGATATAGAACACGTTGATGGAGCTGTTGATTACCTTTAATACTTTTTTGTGTTTTAAGTGTGGGGATGCATGCTGCCAAAGAGGAGAGTCCTGTTGTATTTTCAGTGATGATGCTGCGCTGCGGTAAAACGTGTTTCTTCATCCTCATAAAATTCAGTTTTTGTACCTCGTTAAGGACAGGAGTCTCTGCTCTCATAAGCCACAAACTGTATTCTACTTTGCTGAAACCTACCCAACAGGTAACATTTAGTTCCAACAAAACACACTGCTTAATATTTTTAGAAATATTATTTTAATGTGGTCTGGTTTGTCATCTATATCCCCGTTACAATGACAGAAATGTTTAATCATTGTTCTTTTATTTTCCTGGGTCCCAGGTGATCATTAGTCTAGTCTTACATGCAATCGGCTCTGATGTATGCTGTCTAACCTCATGTTTTATTGTACCATTAGTTGTGTCATTCCTGCAATGTGCATGAAGATAGTTTCACCTCAATGCAGTGTCATCGCCACATTTCTATTTGTCCTAAGTTTATGTCAGAGTCTATTGAAGTTGGATCAAGTGTGGGCTAATTAACAATCTGCACCTTAAAATGGATGACATCACTCTGTCAAATGAAGGGGACAGGCAGTGGCGTCTGGTTTTTGGAAATAAGATATGCAGTCATGTCTATAAATATTTGGACATTCGCAAGTTATTTCAGCTGTCTTCCAGAGCATATTAGAGATGAAATTTAATGACGAATTTAAGTTCAAAGTGCAGACTTTAGCTTTAATTTGAGGATATTTACTTCTAAATCAGGTCAATGTGGGGGAATTAGTGTTTTTTTTTTTTTTTTAGATGTGGACTCCTCGCCCTCATAAGGAACCAAAAGTAATGGGACAACTGGCTGCATAACTGTTAAACTGCCAGATGTGCTATTCCCTTATTATTTAATTTACAAGTAAGCAGATGAAAGTTGTAGAGTTGATTTATCATAGCATTCGCATTTAAAATCTGTTGCTGTAAACTTTAAATATGAGAAGTACATGCTGTATGTTTTATAAGTTAATGGTTATGTTCAAAGAGCTGTCACTGTCAGTGAAACAAACCATCATAAGGCTGGAAAAAAATAAAAAGCAAAACCATCAGAGAATTAGTCACAACATTAGGTGTTGCAAAAATATTTGGTATTTGGTGCATTCTCAAAAAAATGAATGTTCTGGTGAGCTCAGGAACACCAAAATACCTGGAGGACCATGGATAACAACTATAGCGGATTACAGAGGACTTATTTTCTTGATGCTGAAAAACCATTTCATAAAAGAAAATACTTGAGAGTAAATGCAGACAGTTTATCACTCGATTTAAATCACTGGTAAGCCTCAAAAACAGGATGTCTGTTCAAAAAAAATCTAAAAAAGCCAACGTCAAGCACATCTTCACTGATTCATTTAACCCCATAAAATGTGGGTCTGTCTAATGTAGCAGCTGTATTCAAAACTGTCGAACTTCAGGCCTATTTAAATTATAGTGGAGATCTCAAGGTTTCAAACAATCTCAAATATGTTCTGCTGAATTGTAAGGAAATGTGTTTAAAATGATGTACAAAATCTAGATATTTTCCATTTCTTTAATGCTGCGACCATAAAAACATGGTTTCCTGGGTATGAATATTTCTCTGAACAATAGTGTGATGTAGTTTCAGTGAAGCGCTGCAACCAGCAGATACAGAATATATATGTGACACTGTTCTACAATATGAAAAAAAAACTTTTTCTGACTTTGAACCTACTTAGAGTAAAACTTTAGTGAAAATTTAGAGTTTAAGGGGTTAAAACCCTTTTTGGTTATATAACAAAATGATGAAAATTATGTCACTGTACCAATGCTTATAAACCTGCCTGTACATCTTTTGAGCCCATGCTATTCCACTACATCTCATGAAATCTGTGTCATTCCTAGAAATTACATCCCATTCAATTCCACCTGATTTCATCCTGTCCCATCCTGACTCACTCCGTCCCGTGACTCCTAAGCTTTCTCCACATCTGCCCGACCAGCTGAAGATGTCTCAAATTTTTTCCATTGGCAGCGCTAGGTTGTGCGCAGTGAGGTTTCAAAGAAAAAAAAGAAAACCCAGTGCTGCATTTCACGAGTACGGGACTACCGCCCTTGCTTCTGCGGAGATGGGTTCTCGCCTTGTCTCTCGCCAGCGCAAATTCTATTGTCAGAGAGCAATTAAACACATAAGCTGTTGTCAGCCCTGCTGAATGGGACCTGTTGCATTCCCACCGCAGCTGTGTGATCTCTAAAAATATTTTCCCCCTGCTAATTTCCTGATATCAGCTCTTCTGTCGTGAAAAATGCATTAAACTATTCATTTTCTCCCTCGTTTTCTTTAACCAACTCTCTTTCTCTCTCTTTCTCTCATCTCACTTTCTTCCCCTCGGCCCCTTCCTCCGTCTCCTTATCTTTCTCTGGGTTTCTCTCCAGTTTTGTGCTAAATATTTACTACGGATAGACGCAGGTGCAGTGGGTGCGGGGTTGTATTGCATTGGAAGAGAAGAATGAATATCAGATACAGGTGAATACAGAACATAATATTCCTTTTCACGTTAGCTGCTGTTGTAATAGGCCTCAGAGGTACAGGTAAATCTGAAGAGTTGACGGCATGTCTTTGGATGCTCTCGGGTCCTTTACAGTGCAAACCGTGTGATAATGCGATTGCTGTCTTGCTGTGTTGAAATGATGCCTTGCCTCAGCTCTCAGACATAACATTTGAACAGAGAGCAATATCGCCTTTGTGCTTGTTATTTTAAAGCCTATTTTATCCTCCCCTGTAGACGTCTAAGACAAACAGTTACTGATTTTCCTCAAACTGAGTTCTCATCATGCGAAGGCAGTCTTGGATATGAGAAGCCAGCCTCAGGGGGGTTATAGTGGTAAAATAACACTTCCCACTTGCATAAAGGTATGCCACATGTACACACAAACATAATGGTCGCGTTTTCCCTGCTGCTTAGCTCTTCATGAGAACAAATGCTTTCACTGGGATGTGAGGGCAGTGGCAGGTTGTTAACAAGTCCCATTACAAAGGAAACAATGCCAAGTATTGTCTTTACCAAAAAAGTAAATCAACAGGGAATTACTGGGTGATAATTTTAATAAATGTACTGCTGTGTTTGTCTATTGTATGCCAATCCGTAGGACTTCATGACGCAGATTTTTTGAGATTGTGTGTGTATGTATGATGAATGTTATTGAACAAAAGGCTAATTCCACTAGTATTCATTCGCTTGCTCAAGTCTGTCTTGCATCAAATTTTTATGTATTTTAGAATGTATAAGACTGGGGAAAGCAATGTTAATCAATACGGAAACTCAAATTCCACAATTATTATTGCTATTGGCAAAATGGATTTAAATAAAGCAGGTTTCAAGCCAACTGAGACGGTAAGACGTTGGAAGCTTTTGAATTTAACCTGGTTCGATCAGGTCTTGCGGTAAAATGGGGAGAAAAATGATGCGTGCTAACACAAAATTCAAGTCTGCAGGTGTTCTAAATTTTGATACATTTCAACATAGCTTTCATAAGCTGTATTTGTTTAAATTGTATCTAGGCTGCACTGTTTAGGAGGTATGGGGGAAAAAAAATGTAAACGGTTTTGCTATAGCGTCCTTTTCCGGTCGATCGTGGTCATATTTCTCGAGCAACACTTCCACACAACTTCCAATCAAAAACTGCAAAACTGCATCTCCACGATGAACTAGGAATAGAATTTGTGCAAACATTTCTGGAGAAAAAAAAAAAAAAATATATATATATATATATATATATTCTTATTATTGTTATTTTGGCATTGTTTTCTGCAAGCCTAATTGAGAACATGCAGAATGGCTCATTGTCCAAAATGGAGATACGGTGGGAAGAGAAGAACGAACGATGATTTAATGAGGTTTAGAAAGGTTGCTGGCATGACAGTAGAAAAGAGAGCAGATTCATGTTTTTTTGTTTAATTCCGAGATATTCTTTAACACTTTCCTTTTTCTGAAAAATATCTATGATTTGCGCTTTAAAAAAATGAGTATAAATATGTATATAATGGTATAAATGATAAATGTGTGCCCTAATCCAAATAAGGATTTTTTTTCATCAGATTTTTTTCCATTACTCTGAGAACCATGTTTTTATTTATTTATTTTGAAAACTGCATTTTTGACATCTTCTAAACCGTGGGTCAGACTGCTAGATCACTAGTCGACTAAGATTATCAAAAGTTGCATAAAGTTGATATCTTAGTTAGTTTTCAAAATATCAACTTCAAAATGGCATGGCTCAGCATATAAACTGACCAAAGTCAACAAATGTTGGGCCAGTCATCACAAAACTTGCAAGATATGTCCACATAAGTACCTGAAACATACCCTTAAATTTTCATTCAAATTTACCTCTTGGTGGTGCAAAAAATGCAATAAATGGGTGTGGCATAACTCAAAACAGACTATAAATGAAAATGATGTGCCCAATATTTAAAAGAATGGCAGGCTGTGTTGTAAACAAAGTTGAAGCACCTGTGTAAAACTATCTTAAAATTGCTCAATAGGGGCATCACCGTTCCAAACCACGCATAGGCCTGGCACAAATTCGGCCATAAATCATTTACAGTTTGTCCAAGCATCCTTAAACTGTGTAGACATTTTTAATTATGCTGTCGAAACATGTCCCCAAAATATTTTCAAAATTGACAAATTTTGGTGGTGGCATTATAAAAAAAAGCCGGGCACCAGGCACAATTTATGTCATATTTCGGTGAGATTATGTATTTGTAACATTGCAAGAAATTTGACTCGGTCTAGGTCTAAGGCGTTCAACTTCTGACTGTCTGAGATTGCTTGAACCCCAGAATCGCTGCTTGTGGCAACATTTTCGAAGTATGTTTGTTTTTTTTTTTTTTGTTTGTTTTTCTGCCCACTTACTTCCAAATCTCTCCCTTTGAGGGACCTTTATTGTTGGCCTACCCATGATGCGCAGAAAGGATCCATTTTAATCTGATTAATGACAAAGTTGATCATGTAAAGTACTATACACCCCAATTGCCCGGAGTCATACAAAATGATCTCTGATTCGTCCCAGTGAGCACAGTGTACAATAAGAGCCATTGTGTTGTTTTACATTGCTGTGGAATTTAATGTAGCATCCTTTCAGCTGTCCGACAAAGGCCACGGTCCCAGCACGGCTCACTCAGGAGCGAGTCTAGTTTCACTGGGTCGAAGGACAGGAGCGACTTTCTCAGGCCTTTGCAGAAATATGAATCAGCCTTTTTGTGCAGATATGGTTACATATTAGTTTTGAAAGATACAGTAGTTGTGCAGCTTTCCCTGCGTGTAACAGTGGGGCTTTTGTTCCGAAAAATCCAATAACTGCGACTTAATCCTTCTGCCCCTTCACAAATACTCCTGACTCCATTTATGTTTGAATAAATCTCGCTCCTTCGACCTCCATGGGGTTGAGAGAGTTCTGAATACTTCAGCCAGAACACAAAGTTTCCACTGAATGCTGTAATTAACACAACTTTTGCCGATACTTCCCTGTCAGCAGTGTTTATTGTAAAATGTTGTTGCTCTACTTTAATTTTTTTGGACCATTTTATTTTTCATCTTTAATCCAGCCAAAGCCAAATTTGATATGCTTATATGATTAGCTGTTTCAAAGGAGTCCTGGTGAGATTTAATTAAACTCAGGAACAGAAACACACATGCACGCTCATGAATGCATGAGCACTGGTATCTGAAACTATGAATAAAATATACAGGAATTCAGCTTGCGTTCTCGCAAATGTTTATTAAACTTGCTCAGAAATCAAATGTGCGAGAAACTCTAATCTGCATCATGAGACAGTGGATGACTGTCTTGGTTTTTTATTTCAGACAGCTGACGTGTTGTCAGTATGAACTTCTGCCCTTCAGATCATTGATCTAAAGCATTTCTGTTCGGAACAAGTAGAACATGGGAGTAATTATCAGCAATCAGAATCCCCCTGAATCAAACCTGGTCAGTCAGGCATGAATAACCCCAGGATATATAACAGGTAGCATGTACAGTATTTATTTAAATATGAAATTGCAAGTTATTAAATTATTAGCTACATTTATCACATGCTCTGGCGCCTTTTCGTAGATTTGGATTCCCCCCCCCCACTACCTTTGTACAATTTATAAAGCCCCTGAATATGCATCCGAGCTGCTTTTGCTGCCAGTATTTACATCATAAAGCCTTGTCTATGCACTGTAGTCAAAGCCTGAAAAACCTCTGCAAAAATAAACAATCTTGTTCCTGTTATCTCAAGATACTTTCCCCCTCCCTAAAGAGAAATCTAATCTTCTGTTTAATTTTCTATCCAGGAAGTACGGTTCTCTTGTGGAAGGCGATTTTGTGCACGATTCACCGGATAACAATCCATGTAAAACAATCCCCTACATGCACTGTTCCCCGAAAATAAAGGAGTTTGAGGTCACTAATTTTTTTTGAGAGTAGAATGGAAAGGTTGAAAGACCACACCGCAGACGAACATTTGACGTAAGAGGAAACATAAATATGACACAATGACAGTCTCTGCTGATCACATAAACAGTTATGTTGAGCTTTTGGATGCAAAATAATTTGTTTGCATATTTTTGCATACAATACTACATTTGATTTGGATTTAGAAAGAGAAAACACATGTATGCACTCATTCACTCTCGCGAGTATACACGCAAGCGCACACACGCACACACTCATGAGCACAGACACACACACTCGAACACATGCACACAAATCGCCTTTTGCCACCCTGAAATCTTGCTAGTCTGCATACAACAAATTCTCTGCTCCAACTCTCCCTCTGATTAACTGAACAAGGATTGGCCACACTTAAACGTGACACCCTTTTTCGTGCATTTGTGCTTTTTTGCACATTGGCGTACTGTGCGGATGGCAGATGAAATCGCTCTCTATTACAAAAACAACAGCGGCCCTTCCAGAAAGATGATATCGAATCTGTCTTCCTGTTTGTTGCAAGGTCAACGCCAGCAGACGGATGACAAACGATCTCAAGATGGCTGCATCATCTGTCCGCCAATTGTTTCGGGCTCAGTAGATGAGTGCCACATCTTTTCTTCTTTTTTATCGTCTGTCGCATTTCTGTTTATTTGGTCGCACTTAAAATGTATTATCAAGTGAACAGCTGCGAGAAGGCTTGGCTGGGCTAGTTTCTCTTACAGTCTGTGACTGAACGAGCTTGGGAGGCTTCAGCTGCTTTCTGGTCTGAGTTGCGGTGCCTCCATTTTAGCACTTGGCAAAACGAAGCATTCTGTTGTGGCAAAGCTGGTCATCAGATGGAGGCCAGGTTTATTTATTTATTTTCATGTCCATTTATTTCCATGGGACAGTGGTGATGCCGATGCACTGGCAGAGCTGGACATCCATGAGAACACAACGTTCACTGGGTTTTTGGCACCTGATGCAGCATGAGGGATTTTGGCTCCATGACAGAATCTCATATTGAGCTCCATCACTCCCAGGAATCCATATTCCCATATTTTTTGGGGACTCTGTCATGAAATTATCCAAAATACCACCCCTGACCCTGGTTTATAGTATCAATATTAGTCGTTCGTAATTTGCTCTACAGTTTATAGTGACAGTAATTGAGAGGAAATCACAGATTTGTCTTATTTTCAAAAATTGCTCCCACAAAAACATGCCTGCATAAAAATCACAGAATTTTTCAATGCTTCTTTATACATTTGTGTTACCTCTGCTTTTGTCTTGAAGATGGGGACCCCCCCTCCTCCCAAGATGAGGGGGAAGACGTGAAGAGGGTGTGAGGGCTTTTGATGATCCAGTTCAATGACACCTATTTGGGACCCATGCCTGCTTTTGTTGACGAGACAGTGGGAAACTGCAATCGCAGCACAGCAAAAATTTTTTCAGCGGCCTCAATTTTCTTTGTCTCCAGAAGTGACAGACAAGCCACGGTGAGATGTTTGTTGGTGGAGCCATGTTTTTAGCGCATTGGGTCGCAACGTAAACTGAGGAGTTATGTGCAAGGTGTGGCGTACAGGGAACGGGTGCTCTGTACGCTAACTAGGTTTTCCGTACCACACATTTTATACCTCCGCTAAAAGTGACAACCGCTTGTCAGATAGAGACACCGATCGAGTTGTGAATTAATAAAAACAAGTTTTTTTTCTTCTGTCATCAAAGTTTTTTCAATTGTTTGGAGATTTTAGAGGGAGAAGCTCTACTGACTATTTATTGCAGGTCTGCTGTGCTGATAAAGACAATATGATGGTCATAGAATGGTGGTTAGGGTGAGGAGAGGCATAATGTTGAAGGTGATAAGAGATTATGCAAAAAAAAAATACAAATTAGAGAAACACCTTCTTGGTAAATGTTCTTCAATGGAATATTTTGATTTTAAAGTCATGAAAGTCATAGAAACTCAAACCTTATGATAAATATAGCCACAAGCGGTGAACATTGGGATAGAGACAGCAGGCACAGAGAAATTCAAAATGTTTAGACACGGCCAGACTGGAGAATACAGGAAGTGGAAATTTTGCAAATTGCCAGTAAATGTGAGAGTATAAAGGCACACAAGTTTAAATGTCGTTGATTTCGTGGTTGTTGAAATAGAGGGCTAACTGACTATAAAGTGCATGGCTAGCACGATGTCGTGCTCTTCTGTTACATAGATATGTAGCCGAGATTCATCAAAATCAGTGCTGCCAAATGCCCAAATTGCAGTCAGATTCAGTAGGCATAAGTGCCAGAGCATGTATTGTAAACAGAGCAGTGGTCTGGTCCATCCAGAGTTGACCCACACTCATTACATCCCATCCATCATTTGAATCTATAGGGACTTTCGGAAATGTAAACAAAGACGGCCAGGTATAAGTATACAAACACAGAAGACATCACATTTCCAGCTTAGTCAACTCTTCAGATATTGGAGTGTGTTACTTGCAGCAACCCCTATGGGTGAAATTTCATAATATTTAACATGCCTCCAAAGAATGTTGTCATGATTGAGTTTTTACATTTTGATTTATTTAAACCTTTACATCACAAGGTATTGAGTATAGAGTCATTATGGACCGCACCTAAAAATTTGATTGATTTCAACGTCCAACAGAGCGACAGATCAAAATTCCTTCAATAATGTTTGATCAGGATGATTTGGAGATAATGCACAGCAAAATTTTTTTTAACAATTTTGGGCTTCAGACGAGTTCATTTTTCTGCCCTTTTCATGAAAATGAAATGGGGTGAAACTTTGGATGTTGAAGTCTTAGAGAGCATCTCAACTGATTTGAGAAATTACTAGGATTTAGACACGCATTTACAGGAGATAAAAAAGAAAGATGGCAAAAGAATAAAAACAATAAGGTTCCTCCTGTTTATCTTAATAATTTTTTTTTTGTAAATTTTTCCACGAGTCCCATTTTGTTTATTGATGATGTCATTTTTTCAATCATTTATAAACATTTAAACTGATGGTTACAGGCAAAGCAAGTTTTTGTGAGGCTGAATCTGGGCCAATATCCTCCTGCATGAAGAATAAAATGTCCGTTTCTGCCATTAGTACCTACAGTCTGTGGTTACAGAAGAAAAGCAGGTTGATTTACCATGCATGTATATTACATTGGAATTAGCCTGACAGTCCAATACATGTAATTACTTAGAAGGCCTCACAGCTAAAGACCACATGTCACAAAGTCACAGAGTTTTTACACACAGACTATAAGATTTTGCAAAGAGTGAGAATCTTGGTTGTTGACAGTTTGCACATCATTGACCTTCTGTTTGCATGAGCCAAGACTAAATACTTCCGATAATATTAAACAAGTTTGATTTTACCAGAATGTGAAGATGAAAGTTTTTTTTTTAAGTTTTATGGGCACCGATCGAGATGACATCTCAGGCAAAACTCTCATGATTTTATTCTGATATTGGGAATTTTTCTGTGGCAGTAAAATTGCTTCAAAATTCATTTGGTGTAAGGGTGGCATAAGTCTGTATGTGATAGCAATAATTCACAAGCAATTTTGCACATTTTCTCTATGGAGTGATAACGGGTAATAATTTCCACTTATAGCATATTAATTTCATTTTGTGAAACTGGACTTAAATCATTGAGAACAATTTCTCTGAACATATACAAAAAAAAAGAAAAAGAATAAATTACCTGTGCCTTTCTAAGATTGTCTTTTCATTTAAATAAATTAGCATTATCCTGTCTGTCCCAGAAGGGGACTACCCTTTCCCCAAAAAGGAATTTTCTCCCTGCTGATTTTTTTTTTTTTTTTTCATTTAAAACTCGACTTCAAAAGTGTTTCCTCTTCTGTATTATCATATAGTTGGGTATGCGTGCACCATTTACATTTCAAATGCTTGGCATTGGAAGCAGGTGATTAAATGGCTCGATGGAAACAGATGACTATCTGCTCTGCTGTATACTCTTGGGGGAACATATTAACATGTGACATTAAGACTAAACAAATAACAGCTAAGAAAGCACATACAAACACAGCTTGCACCCTCTTCCATTGAAGACTCTAACCCTGTTTTTGTATAAAAGATAATATTCCATTCCCGCAAATAATGTCAGGCCTCTTATTTTTATATGTTTATATTTCTTTTACTATAAACAAAACCATAACTTCAATACTTGCCTATCATGCTAAGTATAGAACAACTTCATAGTAGGATTAAACATCTGCCTTTATCTTGGATTTAAAAACTTTTTAAAGTTAGAAGCTGGTTAATTGCACCATTAGATTTCAGTTCACAGAAAGACTTGTGGGAAAGGAAGGTACTGGTACTGTATAATCAATATGTGTTTTACTGTTGCGGCTCTGATTACTGTCGCAATTTTGAGTTTTGTATTGAGCTAGAGCTAATGCTAATGCGATTTTTTTTTTTTTTTTTTTTACATAGCATTTTTCCTTCATCAGTGCAACTGCTTAAATCTTAACACAGCAACCAGAACTGAAATAAATAAGCTGTATATATTCAGTGGTAGAAGTTCAGGACAAACTCCAAAGCGCTAAGATTGAAATGTCTCCTGCAGTGTTGCCTGGGATAGCCTTTAACTGTCTCTGCTTGATGTTTTTGGGCCGCAGAAAAAAAATTAAGCCTTCCCAAAAAAGATGCTGAAATATTGTATTACAATCTTTCACAGGGAAATTATGGTCTGTGTCAAAGGCACAGCACAATGAGTCATTTTTGGAGTGAGATCAAAGATCATTTTTCCGCTGTAATAGACCATTTCCTTTGTCTCTCTGTGCTGTTTGATGTTTGATTTTATTTTATTCCTGTTCTCTAGCAGCTGTAATACATCATTTGTCATTTGGGTATGCCCTCTGACATGTTTAATTAAAGATAGCTGTCTGTAGTCTTTTTTAATCCTGAAATTAATCGCCATTTCATTAGGGATATGATGTGAGATTGCCCAGATGTATGTTATATTGTATTTTTATCCAAAAGTTAGCTTCCTGGAGTGGCAGCAAAGACCCACTTTACTGACGTAGTTGAGCAGCAGGCATGTGACAGGTTTTCCCCTTTGAAGTCGAAAACCAGGAAGTGTTCACAGAGAGTGCAAAGATACTTCTGTGTTCTTGTAACGTCCTGGTGCCCCAGGGTGTTATAAGGGCAGCAGAAGAGTGATTAAACATGGAGAACCCAAATGCTAGGACGTGAATTTATTAAATAAACAAGGTGAATAAGAAACACAAAGGCAAAACATCAAAGGGATAACTAAAGAACCAAAAAGGGAGTGCTCTCAACAAAAATGTGTTACAAATTAAGGCTACCTGCCAGTGAAAGGGAAAACTAAGGTTTAAATAGAAAAGGGAATGATAATCCACTTAGAGAAACTAGGTGTGTAGCTCACTCAGCTAAGGCATCACATTGCGAAGCAGAAGTGACTATCACGGCGGGGGTTCGAGCCCCGGTCGTACCAACTGGCAGTGGTCGGCAGTTTTTTCAGAAGTGGCGCGCAATTGGCCAATGCGCTACAGGGATGCAAATTGGGAAGGGTCTGATGGGAAGGGTAATATAAGTATATTTGTTTGTTGCTTAGGCGCCTCCTGTTGGCCAGACGGGTGCTCATCAGGAAGATTCTAAGCTTGTTCATGTTCGGGTATCCTCTGCCCTCGTTCTGAACTTGGAAGGATTCGACCAATGAGTGTATAAGAAGCGATGGCTGACAGGCGCGTGCTTCGGATGAGAGCCGCGAGCTGTCTTCACTCTCCTGAGTTGGCAACAGGGGGTCGCATATGCGAAAGCCTTCTACATAGTTCCCCAACTGGACATTCCAGATTTGGGTGGGATTGGAGATGCCAATTTTTTATAAAAAAAACTGAAAAAGAAACAAAAAAGAGAAACTAGGTGTGATAATTACAAAGTAACAAAGAGAGCAGGGGGGGTAATTGAATAATGAGGGGAGGGCAGGTAGCCGGGGAACCAGAAATGCCTAGGAGCAGGGGCATTACTGTTCTCTACCGTTTGGCCGGTCAGTCACTCTGCATATGACCCTGACCTGGAGCTTAACCACTCAGTCAGTGTTGAGAGATATTTTTACTTTGTTCTTTATTAATTTAATACCTCTCATTTTTGTCTGGACCAGCACAGTCCAGCTGTACATTTCCTGATGTCCATGGCTGAGAGAGTGACCGCGTGACTGACTGATAAAGTTATACCATTGATCAGCCGACGAAATATGCTTTCCCCATTGGCTGTTGCTCTTTGAAACTGATTTAGCGCTGACAGCCATCAGAGGGCATTGACAGCGGATGGACTCTGATCCACACAGGAATTAACATCATAGGCCATACCACTGACTCTCCCTGTGACATATTGCCTACAATTTTGCCCCTAGACCATAAACAGACCAGCCATACACCAGGTTTTGACCCAGTTAAGCCATCTTTGAGATTTGATTTTTGCATTTGTTTTGAACGCACAGCTGGTGACTTTGCCTCATCCCTTGTATAATTATACGATCATTAGCGCACTGAGAGTGACAGAGAGGTTATGGTAAAACATCTTTATTAAGGTTAATTAGCATAACCAGTTTTAAACAGAGACCACCCTCCTCGCAAAATCACTGTCTGTCACTGCCAAATTTGACATTTAAATTAGTGGTACTACTAGGATTAATGTACTGTGCTGTGTTGCTAAAATAGATCAATTCTAGAATATCTCTCTTGTCATAAATCTCTTGCTCTCTTCTTTTATCAAAGGTGGCAGGAACCACAGGTACTCGTGCATAGCCAAAAGCTGTTTTCTTGTGGAAATAGACCCTGGTTGATGGAGCACCGTGAAAGAGAGGTCAGACTCCTCCAATCTGGAGTAACTGAATCAAATAGCTCTGAAGAGAAAAAACAGGTTCACCTGGGTCTCAGTCCTACGTCTGTAAGGCACACTGTTTGTTGGCAAATATGCTTTAATTATCTGGGCATTTTTTAAAAAAAATAAATTTGGCATTTCCAATCCCATCCGAATCTGGAATGCCCAATCTGATAACTATGTACAATACTTGCTCGTATGCAGCCCCCTCTTGCCAGCTCAGGAGCGAGAAACAGCTCAGCTCTCCTCCGAAGCACGCGCCTATCAGCCCCTGCATTTACGCTCATTGGTCGAAACTATCGCAAGTTCAGAACGAGGGCGGAGGATACCCAAACATGAGCAAGCTTAGGATCTCACTGACGAGCGCCCGGTTGGCCAACAGGAGGCGCTTGAGCAACGAACAAGGCAACCATTTTTAATTTCCCTTCCCAGCAGTCCCTTCCCAATTTGCATTCTCACAGCGCTTTAGCCAATCATGCGCTGTTCTGAAAAAGCTGCCGACCACTGCCAGTTGGTACGACCGGGGATCGAACCCACACCGTAGTAGTCACTACTGCTCTGCAAATGCAGCGCCTTAGCGAGGGAGCTAACCCGGCAGCTCCATTTTCAGAGCATTTTAAAGAGTTATGATATCCGTTTAAAAAAGTTACCTTCGAAAAACAACAATTGGCTAGTTAGCTCCCAGGAAACGCTGATAGCAGAGTCTGAATTGAGGGAATGTATGGGAATGGCAGGGGAATCTATATGGGCTTCTTCTGTGGTGCAGCTAAATGCTTCATGAAGTTTAAATGCCTGCACCTGATCTAGCCAAATTCTTTAAACCCAAATCTTTCCCTGCAACTGTGAATCCAACCAAAAATTAACTTGACGCTGATGCTCACAACAAGCCCAACATGGATTTCTTACATTAATTCAAATTAGTTCATTAATTTCTTGAAATACAGCTCCCCATATCAAAGAAGGAAAGGCATGAGTGTTTATGGTGTGTGGTTAAATCTTTTAATTCTGCAAATAGTCAAGCTTATCTTAAATCTTCTTTCTTAATGACCTGATTGGAAATTTGCAACAGCTCGACATTGTGTTGTTCCGATTAAAATTCTGCGCAAAATATGCTGAGGTTTTTAAGGTAACACCAAGCACATTAAGGGGAGGTTTTGTAAAAATAAAAAAGCTAGCACCATCTGCAATCGGATGATCCTTACTTAATCCTGCTGACTTACTGAACACACAGAACCGCTAGAACACAGGTTGAGATGGATTAAAGATTAAAGTGTTCTCCTTTTTCAGGTCTGTGGCGCTTTTTTGCTGCTTTTATTGCACTGTACATGACTCTTGTGCTCTGCTTTCCGCTGCCTCTTTAAAACCTTAATCAACTATGGGTATGATTCTGTGTCTGAGGATTACCAGCAAGAGAGCTACTTTGACCCCCATCCCACTCAGCATCACCCAACCTCTGCTGAACCACCCTGGGTTCTCTGAGCAGCTCCTTAAGATCATAAACCAGAATGACTATGCAGTTTACATGTCACGTCATCCCATGTTATTCCCTGCTGTCGAATTCTGAAGCTTCTGTGTCATTTGTGTCACTTTCTGAAGCAGGTCATTGTGGTCAAGTCTGCTGTGTTCTATGTTGTGTGAAATCTGTTGATAGTGCTCCAGTGAAAATTAAATTGCTGACTCCTCTAAAATACAAAATCCAGAAGCCCCTGCACCCCCTCTGAAAATCTCACGGGAGCCGGCAGCCATCTTGGATTTCAATCTCGTAAATTATAATTGCAGTTGCTTTCAGTGCTTGCAGGCGCCTTCTCCACTTTGGCCCGAAACTGTCACCTCCCCTTTTAACCAAAGTTCCTGCTTCACTTTTACACTCAGCACCTACAGAAAATATACTATAAACCTGCAAAGTTTTGATTGATACGCAAAAAAATATAGTTACTTCTAGTTTTGCTAAGATTTTCTTTTTGACAGAAGTGGTTGCTGCTATGTGCAGGCCTAAAATTTCAAATGGTGAAATATAACCATTTACTTACCAACCGATATGCACCAGTTACAGATGAACGTTTATGTATTGGAGAGTAAAAAAAACGTTGTAATTTAGTCTTATTTTAGTGTTAAGGCCAGTAAAACAATTCAATCAGCTCTTGTATCTGAAAATATCATCTGTTTTGGGAGACCAGTTGGCACAACGTAAGTCAGGTACCAGACTTTTGGGCCCGTTACAGTTCATCTTCCTTCAATCGTCCATTTTTTTTTTTTTTTTTTTGATGAAAGTCAGGTTATTCTGTGGGGTTTTGATAGAAATGTCCTAAATTAGTGTAATTCAGTTCAATTCAATGTCATTTATACAAGATAATGACATACGTGAGTTAATGTTATGGCGCATACATACAGTATGGCGGGAAGAAAGCTCAAAAGTTCTGTTTAAGTGCTCAGTTTTTATTACTCCTGAATAAGCGAAGCTTCGGAAGGAGCGTTGCGATGAGACTCGAGTGTCACTCACTGATCAATCAATCACTCAATTAATCAATCAATCAATCGTGTCACTTTGATTGTGGAATTAACTATGCGGATTTTTGGACAAGTAATGACAGATACATGCCGTCTTATTGCTTTTTCCTGCGTAAATTTTGAGATGATCATGGAATTAACATGAATATCGGAGGAAAAGGGAGCTGTGATGATCTTTTGCATCACGGTTTAAGACTGAATCGAGGAGGTCAATGAAAAGCAAACCTTTGCTGTGTGGAGCCGGTGGCCTTGGAGCAGTGATTGAGTGCCTCAGCGAAGCCGAGCCCATCACACTCTGCCTATTAGATGTGCAGCAGAGTCTTTCAACTGGTCAAATTACAATTCGCCATGAGACTGCTTGCTTCATTAGCGCGGCATTTTATATTTACATCAAAATCAATTTCAGGGGAAAATTAATGCTATAATTGTCTATGCCGAACAACCCCCCCATGCACCACACTCGCACTTTAAAGACTAGCACTACCTCGAGGGTGTTTTGAGCTACTGAGTTGAACGGGGGAATATTTTAGATGGAGATTCACCTCAGGGAAAGCACAACATCGCCAGCCTTCGCACAAGAAGAGGCACTTATCAGGCGTCCTGCGTGATTGATACAGGATATAAGAGACAGTCGAAATAATGATGCTGCTAAGTTTTATGTTAATTGTTAATTATAGTTTGTAGAATTTCTGTAATTAATGTTAAAGTAGTATTTTATTCATAAAATTTACTGAGGATATCAATGTGTAAACCATTTTCATTTTTAATCAATGACTTAACCCCTTAGGCTCTGATGTTTTTACTGAAGGTTTCCCTTATATAGATTCAACATTTAGAAAAGCATGTTTTTATATCACAGGACAACGTGACATACATACTTTATATATGATGGTTGTAGCGCGTCAATGAAGTTACATCACACTTACAGTATCTCTCTGTGGACTCAAACTGCCTCAGTACTACAGCCTCAGACATGACCGCATATCTCTCTGTCATTTTCTTTATTTACCTTCTCACTGTCCTTCTTATAGGTGCTATAAACATAGTTTATCCCCTTCCGAATTTCTGCTATTTTTGCGTATTTATTACACTTAAATGTTTCGGGTCATCAAACTAATTCTGATATAAGACAAAGATAACCCAAGAAAACACAAAATGCAGTTTTTAAATGATAATTTAATTTGTTGAAGAAATTTTTTTTTAAATCCAACCCTTCTTGGTCCAATGTGAAAAGAGTATACCAACTGCCCCCTTAGTTACTAAATTAACCAGTTAAACAAATTTAATTGATGACTGGGTTCGATTTTTCTGGACGCACCCCGGCATGATTTCTGCCAACCCTGCTGAGTCATGACATCACTTAAATAAAACTTGTTTGGCAGTGTGAAGCAGGCAAAAAGCAGCACACAATGTTGTGATTCAAAGATATTCAAGCACAGATGAGAAACCAAGTTATTGACATCCATCAGTCTGGAAAGGGTTACAAAGGCTTGGAGACTCCAACAAACGTTTGTGAGAGCCATTATCTACCAATGGAGAAAACTTGTAACAGTGGCGAACCTCCCTGGGAGGGGCTGGCCTATCAAAATTCCTCCAAGAGCGCATCCAGGAGGTCACAAAAGAGCCCACAGGCTATTTTCATGATGGAACTGTTACTTCTTGGGGCAATAGTCCGCAAAAACCCTGAGGACTGTAACTTTCGGAATGCATGACATATTCATGAAGAGCAGTCAGCAGGGCCAACGGCAAGTGCCCCATTTGTGACCCAGTTTGGCACTGTGCATGCTCAATCGGAGGGAATCAACTGACCGGCGAAAACAAAACAGCCGAAGAAGACACAGGTAAACTGTATATATATATATATATATATTTTTTTTTTTTTTTTGTAGAGTTGCCTTTCCTAAGAAGAGATAGGTACAGCAAGGGTACCATACTGGGAACACGGCAAAGTCGTGTTTCTATTAGAGGAAACATGACTCAAACATGGTCTTTTGTTGTTGGCTGAAACAAACTAAAAAAGGTGTGGGAGAAAATCTCCCAGAAGTTAATGTCGCTGTTTTGGAGTGGCAAACAGAACCGCGAATACAGGGAGAAATGGGAAAAACATATGGTTTCTTATGTTACATCTGTGTCGCATCAGATGAATCAACGCCACCGCCATTTTGAATCCATTCTGCTGTCTGTTCATGAGAGTTACAGGCTCACTTTCCCCACTCTAACTTATTGGACTGTAAGGAGGGCCGATAAGCCCAAATGTCTCTTCATGAAAAGCCTTCTCTGGGAGTCAACTGACAATATATTTTGGTGGCCCGTTAACAACAGAATTGTCCCTTCATGAATATGACCCCAGACTAAAATCTAAAGTACAGACGGCTCTACTTGCCTCAGTAAGGTCAGCGTTCTGCAATGAGAAAGAGACTGGGGCAAAATGTCATCTATGGAAGATCTGCAAACCAAAAACCACTGCTGTCCAAAAAGAACACAAGGTTCTTTTCACATTTGCCAAAAAACATCTTTATGACCCCCATTATCTTTCTGATTATATTCATTGGACTGATGAGTCAAACGTGGAACTTTATGAAGGTGTACAGTTGGTCCTGTCATATCTGGAGTAAAATTAACACAGCATTGCACAATGAGTTGGATGTTGCACCTAGACAATTACCTAGAACATACAAGCAAATCCACTTCTGAATGGTTTTGTATTGGCCTAGTCAAAGTCCTGACTTGAATCCGATTGAGATTGTGTGACATGTCTTTAAACAGGCATCATGCTAAAAAACCATCCAATGTGGTAGGATTAAAACAATTCTGCAAAGAAGAGTGGGCCAAAAGACTCTTTGCCAGTTCTCACAAGCTTTTGATTTCAGTTGTGCCACCAAGTTATTTGGTTTAGGGGGGCAATCATTTTTTTACATGGGTGATGTACTGTAGATTTTGAATACCTACCTTCAGTAAATGTAATGAGCATTTAATGGCTGCATTTGTGTTCACTTTTATCTCCTTTGTCTTACATAAAAATTAGTTGGATAATCTGAAACATTCAGATATGACAAATAAGCAAAAACAGAAGAAATCAGGAGGGGGAAAATACTTTTTCACAGCACTGTACCGTTATTAGCTTGCTTGGCATCTTGGCCAATCGGCTTATGCTGTGGTTAGATGCCTTCATGGTGATCTGTCATGCGTCCATAAACTTTTTGCCCTGTCAGCGCGCTAGCGCCTTCAGTTTTTCACGGAACCTTTTCATATTTTATATGCCTGTATATGGGATGAAAATCTAGGCCAAGTTCGATTTTGGCCACGTTTGGCCAAGTTGGCGCAGTGGCTTTGCCAATATTTTTTTATATTAAGCTGCCATGGCAGTTAGATCATGGAATGACAGGGTTCTGCTCCCAGCATCTAGTGGAGTGCTTGTTGCTCTGTAGGAACTCTTTAACACCATGCATTTGACCCCCATTTTAAGGGCCATGCTTTGGGTGATAGATACCGCTGGTACTGTGACTCAACGTCATCTCCCTCTCTTAACTGCTTCCGGGGCTTGTGTAGAAGCGTTAACTCTTAGAGCTTGAGCGGCATGGATCTATGCTAGAAATGAAACACTGATGAAACCTCTCCACCGAAGTAAAAACTTCCTTATATTGAGAGTCTCAGCCCTGTTGTCATTTTGCTTGCGGCTTCGTTAGCATTACTCCATTTCCAGTCCCATTGCCTCTATGTATTTGGGAAAAATTAATGGGGTTCTCAAAAATCGGTGATAATAAGGTCCATGTGTAAAATTGTTGCCGGAGATGGTTTACATTTTGTTTAGTGAGATGACTTGCGCATTTCCTCACAACCATGTGAAAATGAAACACTTGAGGCCTGATTTACTAGGACCTTTAGCACATGTAAAATGTTTTTTGCCCGTGCAAAACCAATAATATTGCCACTGATTGGTGCAAGGCAAGTACCCTGGTCAATCATGGGCAATGTTATTGGTTTTGCATGGACAAAAAGATTTTGCATGTGCTGAAGGTCTTAGTAAATCAGGCCCTTGGTGTCCTTAAAATTCAAATGTCGCTAACGATATGCTATCGTGGAAAACAATTGAACTACAGGCATGCACGACTTTTGAACTAGCTGATGATATGAGACCAGTGGGTGATTTCGTTGAAAATTACCTCAACCTTAGTATGGTGATAGCCACTTTCCCCACTGAACATCTCAATGCCCTTCAAAATGCTAACACTTTCCACATGTTTATTTAATTATGGACCTTATTTTTGCCAGTTTTTCTCTTAGACACTAGAGCATTGGAACCGTTGAAACCGGAACTAAGACTCGCTGCACACAAATTTTTGTCACATTACTGTGACTCTCTATAGATATTCTGCTATTCCGCCTCTGGGTGATAAAGCTAACCCTTCACTTGCCACTCCAAGCTTTCTTCGGACTTTCTACACCACTGCATCTGGTGAAGGATGACAGCAAACCAAATAAGCGGCTAGGGGAGAGACTAGCCCGCATGTGGGAATCGATATGTCATTTTAAAGTTTGTTTCAAGTTAAATTATTAGATGTCATATCTCGATCAGAAAATGTTGCGCAAAGAAAAAAATGACTGTCCACAGAGCGTAAGCATATTTCTCCACCTAGATGTAAAAAGGATAAAAAACTGTAAGTTTCTTTTCACAGATTGGAGCAGTGAGTTCTCTCCATATATTCTGGGGTGTTTCGTAAAATCATTATAGGCAAAATAAAGTGATGCAAAAATGGGCAAAATATTCTCAAAGATCTGAGGGTTAATCGCTCCCTCACTCTGATCGCCCAAATTAGGAAGAAATCTTTTTTTCTTTTTTCATTAGACATTTCAAATTAGAATGTCTGTATGTGTGTGCACGTGTGCATATGCTTGAGTTTCGCAGCTTTGCTGTAACATGTATGAGTTCATTGAGCGCGATGATTCTGTACTTTGCTGTGTAGAAATGAGCAGGATGTGATTATGCAGCAGTAAAAAAATATGCCCTGCAGTTTTTTTTTGGCCTCCCTCATTGTCATGCCTCGGGAGTTTTCATAGCGCTCTAACTCATATTTTACTGTCCCTCCATCCATTCATTTTATTTCAGGCAAATGGACAGAGCCAGTAATTTAATTCAGATGTCTTAGAGACATCTGGTGACATCTGTGGACTGATGAGGCTGGTTTGATCTCTGAAAAAAAGCCCTCTGATGATTATGCACAGAGTGTAATGTGCCAATGAATCCTGAGAGCAGAAGACATAAAGAAAAAGGAGATTGAGGTGGAGAAAGAAAGGACAGAAGGCAGACTAAAGGGGAGAGAAGAGAGAGGGACATAGAAATAGTGTCGTTCTTTTTTTCCATTTCTTCCTCAGACAGAGTAATCCAGCCTATCCCTGAGAGGCTGGTATAATTACTATGAGAAGGTAATAGTGTCATGTTAATGCTGAACACTTGGCACTCGAGGGAACAAAGGCCTTCATTACAGAAGCCTCTTTTTCATATCACTGTGCAGTTCTGCTTTTCTTAATCATGACATACTCTTAAGCGAAAAACACACAGACATATTCAGACACACACGCCGCGGGCACGCATGAACACACACACGCACGCGCGCACACACACACACACACACACACACACACACACATCAGTGATGTGTCATCACAGGAATACACACACACACGCACACACACATCAGTGATGTGTCATCACAGGAATTAAAGGCCTGCTGTTTCAGTTTCCTTTGACTTTTAATACTGAACTCTCAACCTCTTCCTTTTTATCTGGCCATTTACTGATTAAAAATAAAATTATTTTATTATTTGCTGCATAATAAAAACTGATATCAGATACTCAAGGACTAGATGGTATCCAGCACTGTATCAGGCTGGCCTATTATGCTTCCATGACATGATCTGGTTGGCTATTCCACGCTGTGACCACTCTCCTTGTGAAAAAATATCTCCTATTATCTCTGATAAATTCTCATTTAGCTTACTTCCAGATGAAAGATAAAGGTAAATTTACCACATATATTATCACAGATATGACCCCTTGGTTCTGCATACAGAACTTAACCTAAATAATTTATCTAAATAACTTTGTGTTGTTAACTTTCTTAATCCCTTCTTCATATTTAAAGGCGTCTTTTACATATTCAAAATTCCCTTTTTTTTTCTGCATTTAAAGGCCTCAGTCAGATCACCCTGAAGAGCCCTTTTACTGAGACTGATTAACCTCTTTCACCCGGGATCTTGAATGGTATGCCCTTTTAGATATAAAAGATATTAAAGTAACTTCACCTTAAAATGCAAAATAACTCCAAACTGGTTTTGTGTTACTTTCCCTAGTTAGGAGGGTGAACACACACCTGTGTTGGAGCTGGGCAGCCAGTCACACCTGTGAAGCCGTGGTGTGATAATAATCAAATCATTAAATTACCAAGTTTCCATGAAAGTTGCCTTCTTGATATTGAATTATCCCTCAACGGCCTGAAGAAGACGTGTATATATATATCATATGTACATGTATGTATGTATGTATATTACATGTACTGCATTTCCCTGTCCTCGTCTACATCGTAAATTTCACCTACAATCTTACATCACAAGAACTGACGTGGCTGGTCAGGCAGAGATGGATAGGACAAGGTGTGGAAGAGGTGAATGGCGATGAGGAGGGTGGAGGTAGGGGGGCTCGTAAACTGATAGAACTGTGCGCTGTGTCACAGCATTCAGTGACATCACAATGACCAATCTCAGGTCCTCCCCTTCTGGGCATCCTTCCATATGATTGGTGCTCTGCCTTTTCCCTCCTGTGTCCATCATGGCCCAGTCCTTTCTGGGACCGTGATAAGCTCAGGGCCTGAGTGATGACAGCTAAGAACAACATGTTAATTAGAGAAATGAATGCTTCATTCATGATATAATGGTTGCAACCAAATTGTTGGTAGCGTTTTGACCATATAAGTGGCTTTTCTCCCATTTTCCAATATGTTGGGCAAGAGATGGGCTAATCATCTCAGTTTCGTAAAGGAGCTCTCTTTCTGACGATGTGTAAAATGAGATTTTGTGACAGGTATTGTGTTCCTCATCTATGCTCTGAAGTACATTGGTGTATCCAATGGAACCAGATGGAAACCGAAGTTCCTTTGTGGCCCGTTGTATGCATGCGAAGGGCATCCCTCAGTTACTTCAGCATTGCCCTTCAAATGCTTAATCAAACATTGACAAAAGTGCTCTCCTCCTGATTTGCATATGATTATTAAATTAATGTGCAAAAAATCCTTCAGTATTAGCATTAACATCAAGCACCTGGCCATCTGTTCTGAAGCAGGTAGGGAGAGTTGTAGCAGAGTAAAACCACTATCAATCGTCTTCACCATCTGAGTATGACACCTGCTGTACTGGCTGTATACATATATATATATATATATATATATATATATATGTGTGTGTGTGTGTGTGTATAAGGTTCCTGGTAATTTTAAATGAAGTGCGATGAAAATGATCCGTAATGTGCGAGTGAGAGTCAGTGTACTGCACGCGTAACTGCGAAGGCACGTAGTAATCGCATCGCTGCGCTTTTCTCATGACAGCTTTAAGACCCGGAACACTGTTGTATTAGCACCACACCGGGACCTTTCAGTTCTCACAGAGCAGTTTTAATGTCCTTTGGGCTAAGAATGAGGAGCAGTGCTTCCCCCGTGTGGTCAACGCTGGTACTACTCTGTAACCCATTTTTTCTTTCATTTGAAATAAGAATGAATGGTGTGATGCTGTAATTGCAGTAAATGCAAGGGTATCCAGACTGTGGCCGAGATCCTTGCACTCCTCTGACCCTTTCTCATAATTGTCACACTCATGTGGCCTGAAAAATATCCTTCATAAGTGCACCAGCCCAGACTACTCATGCTATAGAAAATCAATTTCATCCCTTGTAACAATAGGAAGTGTGTGATATGACATTCTTGATGAAATTTAAGCATGAGCTGCAGGGTCTTGCGTAGCTGCCAGGGGCTCTGTAGCTGAGGACCACAGGATGAAGCCACTTTCTTTCGCACAGTCTTGCACAACTGTCTTGGATCACTCCTCTGAGGACTCACTTTTATTACCTCTGTAGGGACATAAGAATGCTTATTGAATGTGTACGTCTGAGCCATACATGTATAATGTATCAGCCAGGTGTTGTCCTGTGCATACGCTCACTTAGTTGTGTAGGATATGTTTCGAGCTTTACATTCTGCAAACATGGCACTCATAGCAACCAACAGAAGAAGAATAAATACTCACTTCTGATTACTAGTGAACAGCTACAGTTATGCATTTGCTGTCATCAGTTCTGTATTCACAGAACATCTCAGAGTTACACTGCATTTCATTAACTTACTGGCATTTCGGAAACGCTCTTATCCAGGGCGGCGTCCAACACAAAATGCGTCGGCAGGAACAAAAGCACCCGAGAGGGAAACTAGGTACCAAGCGCCAGAAATGACCATAAGAGAACTAGAGACTGGCAGAGTAACCTGTTAAGCAGTAGTATCAGTGAAACTACCCTTGCGGATCATATGAAACAAGTATACCTTATGTGGCAGGCCGAAGGAAGGCCCGGGCAGGGAATTGAACCCCAGACTCCCGGGTAGGAGTCAAACGCGCTGACCACATCACTAAAGAGCCAGGCTCGTTGGTAAAGCAGCCAGGGCACATACTTATTAGGAGGCATTTCTAATGACAGGACCCATCAACTGTCACATCTTGGCTCTTTGGCGATGTGGTCAGCACATTTAACTCTTACCCGGGAGTCTGGGGTTCAATGCCCCGCCCGGGCCCTCCTTCAGCCTGCCACATTCTGGCGTAATCGGCAGGATCTGGGGGATCCTAATGAATGGCAGCATGCGTAAAGCATGAAGCGTGAGGACACGCTCCCGAAAGAGGGGGAGAGATGTGACAGGTGATGGGTCCTGTCACTAGAAATGCCTCCTAATAAGGACGCGCCCTGGCTACCTGCGGTCAGCGCGTTTGACTCCTACCCGGGAGTCTGGGGTTCAATTCCCCACCCGGGCCCTCCTTCGGCCTGCCACATTCAATTCAACTTTCAATTGAACTAAACTAATTATAAAGTACAAAGCCTAGAAGCAGGGCGGGATTACAGCCTGAGGAAGTGACTGTCCCTAATGGAGATCAGAATCTGTGCTGTTCCAACCTCTAGTGGAAGGTCGCTCCACCACAAGAGAATCAGAACAGAGCGCCCGAGTTAGAACACCAATTTAAGACCAGGTTCTTAATGTTCTTACTGTACATGGGGAGATGCTTTTGGAACAATGGACCTGGTTGACTGGCTAACTGCAGCCACTCTGCAAACCAAGATGTGCTGCTGTCACAACATAATGTAATTTACTTCATCTGTGAGTGGGTTTCATGTTCTGGCTCATGTATACATACAGAAGCTACTTGGGTGAAGTATCTTACTCAAATTGGCAATAAAAAGTCAAACCTTCAGTCTCCAGGAGCACACTCAGGTCCCTAACCATTTTAACTCACTTGCAGAAAAATAATCCAAAATTTTTGTGTTGTTTATTCCCACTTGTTAACAGATGTGTACCTAAGCTCAGAGGAATTGAGTTTGCTGTAGGAATGCCCAGATATCTGGGAAGCTGTCTGCTCGGGATTGGAAAGGAACATGTAAGATCTCATCTCACATTTCAAAATCCTCTATGTAAACAGCCCATGAACTCCTCAGAGAAAATTGTAAGGGAAGACTTTGAATATGACAGAAAAGTGTCCAGTGAGAGGACATTTTCTTAATGTACTAATAAATCATGGTGGTGTTTTTTTTTTTTTTGTGTCTCCTTTTCAACCATCG
Organism: Gymnothorax javanicus; assembly: GCA_029692085.1. Classification (NCBI taxonomy): domain Eukaryota; kingdom Metazoa; phylum Chordata; class Actinopteri; order Anguilliformes; family Muraenidae; genus Gymnothorax; species Gymnothorax javanicus. Next base: position 8,095,938 of record CM056209.1, on the reverse strand, counting down.
AAAGTAATTCCATAGGCTTCTCTATAGTACAGAATATCTTGCTGCTGCCCTCTTGCCTAATATGCTAAGTACAGTGATGCAATGAGCCAGCCGTGCTCGCAGCCGAATGGACACGTGCATTGTGGGTACAGTATACAATTTTCATAACATTTTTTTTCTCCCTTGTGGTAGACAGGTATAAATTGCATGTACTTTTCATCCTGCAATCTGCCGCCATAACAGCGATCCAATGTGTGTGAGTAACAGATGCTTAGCAGGAACTAAGAATCGTCTGGAGATTGGCGAACGCCAGCTAAAGCACATTTTAAAAACCTTACCAGGTGCTCCGGATTTTCCCATTAGCGGACGCTATCACATTACATTATTTACTCGCTCACCAGATGCCCTCATCCTCAGCAACTTTCACGCTGCTTTTGCCTTAATATGGCATCTGTTTACAATGCTGGATATTCACTGAGCCTCGATCCGGCACAGGGGTATAGCTGGGATTCAAACCTTTGGGATTCAAGCCCAGCTTTTAGTCAAGTCACTGCATCAGTCTACATTTACTACTGTCTCTGGGGTAAATCCTACTGTTCCAGCTTGCTAAGTGGCTCATCCAGTTAAGGCAGAGTTTACTGCAGGGTTCACCAAATATGGCCGTCAATCCCAAATTCATTCTTGGTTTTCTTTACTCCGAGCTTATTGACTGTGCAATTGAAGACCCCAGTGCCAGCAGTACTTAAGTCACAAAATGTCCATTTTGAGGAGATGGAGGCTGTGCACTTGGGTAGCTATGCAAGAAATTTTACCATCCTTACCTCACGATGTGTGAAAATGTGACTTAAGAAGTATTTTTAGGACTAGACTTTTCAGTCAGTGCTTCTGATTGACTAGACTGTCCTCACACCTGACTCCTAGGTAAACGGAAGGTGGACAACCAACAGTTCACAGGTCTCGAGGACCGTGAGTCTGTAGTGGTTTATTGGACAGAAGGGCTGCTGTCTATTGTCTGTTTAGGTTCCCCTCTCTCTCGCCGTTCACCGTGACTGACAGCTCATCACCCCCGTCAGGTGACATGGGACTCCCATAACAGCATGTGTTTCTGCACCTCTCGATCCCACCTTTGTTCGGAAACAGTAAAAGAGGATACAGCCTCACTGCTGACGGTGCATGTGAAGAACACGTGATGACGTGTCACAAGGGAACGACGGGCTGCAAGATCCCGAAGGGTTAATGGGAGGTGAACGTGTGTAGAGTCATGTTTATCCCACCCAGCTATGGCATGCTAATGTCCTGTCAAAATGTGTCGCATGATGGTTCACCAGCATTTAGCAGATAAAGCTCCTGTTGTTGAACAGTTGATGGGGTATTAGAGGTGAATCTCAGGTATCCAACGAATACAGCACAGTCAGTGAATGGTCTTGTTACTAACTGTCCAGTACTGATTGGATAAGCCCTGACGCAGGCACTGTCGGTGGTCTGACAGTTGCCAGCTGGATACTGTAGAGTTGACAGTTAGGACCACAGGGGGTAGCTTTGTGATTTGAGTGCTGTAACTCACTGACATTGGACGATGAGGTAAGTCCTAGTCGATACCCGGCTGCCAACTTTGTTCATGTTAAGGCTTCAGCTGCACATTTTCTTTTGTTCTGACAAATGAAATCTGGCAACCCTCACGTACCATTCAAAAGTCCAGTCCAAGTCAATGTTCAGACAGGTGACAATTGTGTGAATGCTGGCTGATCCCTGTCACATCGCCACAGTGGTCTCTTTTGTTGGTTGGATGGCATGGAATTACTGTTGAGACAACAGTAAATGAAACGTTTCCTGCATCTCTGACATTAGTATGATCAATTAATGTAATTTTGACAGGACATTAAACATGTTATCATGTGAACACTGTAGTTGATGACACGTATTCAGTACCTCCCAGTGCATTTAACTTTTTGAAAAGCTGAGGACACATCTTGGAACATAAACTTAGAACACATCTTATGCAATTGCAATCAGAATTTTTGAGAGCGTAAATTTGAGCTTAGCTTCACCTAATGAACACAAGGAAGCTTTAGTTCTCTGTGCTTCATGATTTTTTTGCCAGTAGGCCACAGTTGGTGCGCAACCCTTTGTGTTGCGGTTATTTGAGAATGCGGCCATTTTGCAGATTCCACTCTCTTTACAACAAATGGGCACTGAAGTCAGAGTGGTGTTACATGGCTGTTCTGCTGATGATCACATTGGCTGAATCTGTGCCAGCTGTACGATCAGTCTGGGTTATGTCACCGATAAAGAATTGCAGAGGGGGCTGCCAGCGGACGAGGGCGGGGTATTTGGAGTTTGGGGGTGTTTTGAAGAGCAGTCTGTTGGTCCTAAAGGCACTGGGGTGGATAATAGAGACTGGGGCACAGTTTTGTGTGTGTGTGTGTGTGTGTGTGTGTGTGTGTGTTCTTCCATTCTTTCATTTCTGTGGACAGAATCTGGAGCTAATTATCATTTCAGCAGCAGTTATTAGCAGAAGAAGAGAAGTTTGAAAGCCCTTTCACTCCATTAATGCTGGGTTTTGTTGAAGCCATAATGACCCAAACTCAGACTGTGGGAAACAGACAGAGGACTTGCAAGGACTTGGTCGAGGTGATTGACAGGTCACAAAAGGGTCGGTTCTCAGTGGAACCTATTGAATAGGGAGGTTAGCGAGGGAGGAAGTGGGGGGGGCATGGAGGGACAGGAGACCTAAAGCCCACTGTCTCGCTTTGACAAATGTCAGACGGTTTGGTCAGAGTTTATAGGGTCTTTTTAGGTGACTTTACTAAGCTACTGCTATATCCTCAGGTACTGCTATACGGTCAGACCTACAGTACATGCTCATGCAAATAATTGTTCTGTTAAGTGTTAATGTGAAAGATCACTTTTCAATTTGAGATTTTGTTGACCCATTTCAAACGCCGAATGAGTATAATTCTGGAAGACATGTAATTTTGTTTTCAGGAAACTTAGTTTAAGCTCCAAAGCTAAGCATGATCTTTTTGTCTTCCTTCTGATGATAACACCTCACAAATAGTGAATTTTGCCCTCTCTGGGTATCTCAAGAATTTCAGTTCTGCTCTGTGAAAAATGTGACCTGATTTTTTTCTTTCATTCAAATGATGTGAAGAAAATAAAATATCTGACTGGAAGCATTCATGCATATCTATAATTAAATGACCCCAAAGTCTTCCTCCGCACAGAGTAATCAAATTGTTGCTCTCAGGTCATAGAGAAAATATTGCACTTTTGAACAGTCCATTTCTGTTACTTAAATTAATTATTGGACATTAAGTTCAGCTACATAGTTTTTTTTTTTTTTTGTAATATGTTTTTAAACTTCTTATTGTTCTCGCCACCTGAAGGGTAGCCCGCGGGACTATTGATTTCGGCCGTACTCGTCAGTGTGTGCATGCATGTGTGTGTGCGTGTGATTTATGGTGTGGGGGACTTATGCGGGCTTTGACCAGCTCGTTTTGAATACATGTCTTCAGCATTATTATCGCAAAAAGTGTAATTACCAAAATTAAAAATGGTTTAATGGGTCTGGAACTTGGGGCCATTTTAGTAATCCATTTAAATGATGGAGAATGGTGTTCATAAGCATTCTGTGTCTAATAATGATTATGGGCAAAGAAAAAAAATATCATTCATTCATCATCAAACAATCATCTTGCGCCCCGGTGGCTCATCGGTCTGGGTGCGCGTGCCGTGGGGGCTGGGTCCTTCCCGCAGCAACCTGGGTTCGGGTCCGGCTCAGGTCGTTTGCTGCGTGTCTTCCCCCATTCTTCTCCCCGGCTTTCCTGTCTCTCTACACTGTATAACTATCGAATAAAGGAAAAATTCCAAAAAAAAAAAAAAAAAAATCTCAATTCAAGGTCAGAGTCACGTGAGGGGGAGGGGGGGGTGCTTTGCCAGAGCCAATCCCAGCATCTGAGGGGAAAGAGTTCGGAATGCACCTTGGACAATTTTCCAGTCCATCACGGGGTTTACGCATCATTTGTGGACTCTGTGAGATGCCTAGAGTTTCTGATGTGCCTGATGTGCATGTCTTTGGACTGTAGAAGGGAACAGTAATCCCAGAAAACACTGACCTCAGAACAGGGAAGTGCAAGGTCCACACACAGGCCCCGCCAAGATTCAAACCCATTCAGGCCCTCTGGCTGTGAGGCTAGAGTACTACCGACTGCACCACCGTGCCACCCATTGATAAAATTGATCATAAGAAAGTATAAGACTTTAGCTTTGGAATCACATACTGTTTTGCTGATTTAAAGATTCAAGTGGGTCAGTGATCTTCACCAAACTGGGAACATCTGTTCATAAACACAGCCAGATTTCTGATTGATTACTGCACTTATAAGGACAGATCAAGGTTAATTTGTGAACTAGCTGAATTTTTATATTTATCTTCAATTATGTCGATAGCCATAAGTATTATTGTTTGAAAAGAATATTTTTTTGTGATTCTTTTTGTATTGTTTTGGAAAAAGAAGTGGCAAATATTGGTAATGGATGATTTTTACACTTCCAGCATGTTACAGAAATAAATCAGGCAATGCTTATGTAAAGCATATTCTGAGATTTATGATGTAATTTTCATTATTGGCCTATGATCTATCACATGACTTCTGAACCTACCTTATAGAGACTCCATTCCTCGCCAGATGGATTCTCAAAATTTATCAGGAGAGGGCACTAAATTCATTTACATATTTACTTTCTCAGAAATGTATTCTCTCATTGATCTGTAACACGGTCACATTTTAAACCCAAGTTGAATTTCAAATTGAATTTCAAATATTTCAAAAACATTTTGAATTCAACATGTTCATTTAAAAAATACATGCACCAAATTCGTCATCTCAGAATTAAAATGTATCAGTATTTTTTAAAACCACTGTTTATTTTAGACAAATTCTATTGCCATACTGAAGTCTATTGTGCCATCTAGTGTTACATATTTTTCCTACACGTTCATTAATACACAATGAGACAAGGGCTTGTATTTTTCTCTCATGCACCTTTTAAAACATAATAAGCTGCGCATTCTCTCATGTTCATCCCACATTTTAATGAGAAAAAAAAACACTCTTGATTTTTCTTGTATTTCCTCCACATAAAAACAGTGGGCAAAGCTATTTGAGGGGGAGGTATATGTTTGTTACTTTTTTATTTTAATAAATTTTGTTGCATAGGGTCAACTAGTGACCTAAATTGGGATTCTGTTATTTAGAGGTAGGGTCCCATGTCCCATGTAACCTGCTGTCTATAAACGGTCGGCCTAAGCGGGGGGGTGGTCCAGTTGACCTTAGCGAGTGTCAGTTGCTGCTGTCTAAATGACAGAAAAGCATGTTCAGTTCACTATGCCAGATGTGAGCCAGATGTGCTGTGGAGATATAAATATGTTCCTCTTTTCTTTAGTTACATGTAAGTGGCGCACTGGTGAATACTGAGGTGTGCAGGTGACATCGGGTCAAGTTCCAGGCTCCGACCACATCGATACGTCTTCATTTTAAATTTCTTAATTTTTAGCGTCCACACTACTCCAGCGTTTTCAAACCCCTGCAGCAGAGACTTTTGAAAGCACCGCTGACCCACTTTCAGTTTGAAAACTCAGGGATCGCGTTTTTGGGACAAAGGTTGTTTCAAAATGCTGTTTTAAGGTGAAACCTTATTAGTGCGGATATAGCCTCAGTCAGTTTCAGCTAAAGTACCATATTCCGTTCAAATAGCACTCTAGTGATGTAATTGTCCATACTACTCTAACTTTATACGCTTACTGATTGAAGATGTATTGTTCTCCTGAACAGGGTGTAAAGTGGTTTTCACACTCCCTGCTAGAGTAATATGTCTGAAGTTCCTCCTTGTAAACTGCCTGAAATATCAGCATGTATATGTGCCTGCATACATAGATTACTCTTATTAGAATGATCAAGTGTGTGAAATTTATAGAGCAGTGCTCTGCCTTTGGTGTTTTTGTGCATGTCTGTATGATTGCGCCTGTAAACATGCATCTGTATATGTGTAGTAATTGGCCATGATGTATAGGGCCATTCCATGTTACATGCGTTACAGTTCGGACACCCATTTTGATGATAAATATGACTACAATTTTTTATTGCTTGGAGTTTCCATCTAGTTTAAACATTGTTGGTGGTCCTGGGTCAGTGCTCTTTCATGGAAAGTAAGAAAAATTTCCCTCCCTTTGCCAGCTTTTTTGCTACAGCCTCATTTTCAGCGTTACGTGTGTTACATTCAGAGAAAAATGAAACGTCACTTTTTTCAAATCCTCAAAAGTCTGTGAGGTGTGCCACTGAGTGCATTTCTCTTATGATTTGAATACCCATTATATAAAGTTGTCATATCAGGCATTTTTGGGGATTTTAGAAATACCGAAATCTTTTAATGGGGGAATTCCGGCGTTACCTGCATTACGAAAAAAAAAGTTACGTGCGTTACGCGTCCGAACTGGGTATGAAGAAATCAATTTCTGGAGCATTTTATGAACATCGAGTGATTTGTTTTTCTTTGAAATGAATATTTTTCACAAAATGAAGTGGTTCAGGAGTCTTTTCTTTGTGATGGGTTCAGATAGAAAGCCATTTATACCAAGGAAACTGCAAGAAGCCATACTTGCCGAGTTCAGTTTCTGTTGTGAAACCTTGTTGTTTTTCTGCAAGAAGCCATTCTTGCTGAGACCAATTTCTGTTCTGAATCTGAAACCATGTTGTTTTTGAGCAATTTCTTGACACAACTGACAGTGACAGGGCCACCAAGTCTTCTATAAAGGAATAGAGTGGAAAAAGCCCTAGCAGACCTATGTCCTCCATGTAACACAGAGGACAGATTCTCAGGATCTCTCACTTTTATTCAGACAAGTAAGTTTCACTCTTTACCAAATTTCCAATTTCTGTTCATGATTCTTACTTTAATTTAAGATATTTGAAGTTTATATTTACCCAGGGCTGTACAGTGTGACAGTTTTGCTCGCATTTGCGATAAAAAGAAAATTATGCGCGAAGATAAATTTGAAAACACTTGCACACGTGCGAAAGGTTGCATAATCGCTGTTGATCTGTCCCAGCTTTGTCTACTGCTAAAGACGAGTGGGTGTGATTGTCTTTAAGATATGAAGGAGCGATGCATCAAGGGAAATGTATTTTGAAGTATCTACCGACCATTTAAATGCTATCGCTAAAAAAAAAAACTACATTTCCCGAACAAGAGCGCGCCGCACTGTCAAAGACGGTATGAGGCAGATTTGAATCGCTCATTCATCCGCCAAACTGACATTACATCAATCAGGTTCCTGTAAACAGCTTCAGTTTACGTGGGTCATCACTTATTTCCCCAACCCCATACCAACACCCAACCCCTAAGCCAAACTCAAGCCCTGAACTCTACCTTAACCCAAATTGTAATCTTGTCTAGATGTTTTGAGAAAGCTGGAACCACCAGTTCCAGTAGGTTTGGTTGGAGCAGATGGCAAGGTAGACATTTTCTATGAATTCAATACTGTTGTATAAATCAAATGTCAACATGCACACAAGCAAAAAGCAGGAAAGAAATCACAAAGATTGTCACTCTTTTCTGTGAAAAATGACCTTTAAATTTTCGTAACGCATGTAACGTTACGTGCGTTACGTATCTTTCAGGAAAATTTCCATTGGGAAAATATGAAAATCTCAGTGATTTCTTTGGTTTATTTTTTTGTTCACCAATTCTACCTTTGCATATGAGAAATGCAGGCCAAATATGGTGAATTGTTTGTTCTACATATATAAAAGGGCAATTTTTGTTACGTGCGTTACACAGACAACTCCCTAAACCTTCATAGGAAATTTTTCCAAAATCGTCAGTAAGTCGGACATTGAGCAATTGTCATTGATTAAAGTATGCCTCCGTTCAGTAAAAGACTGTTTGACTCTGTATTTTTTGTGTTGGAAATGATAAAAAAGTGAGAAAAAATAAATCATTGTTTTTGCCTTTTTTTCTTATCTTGAAAGTGGCTTATATTTGATGATGTGGCACGGATGGCACCCGTGATGAATCAAACTAAAGTTATAATTTCCTACTGGTTTAGATGTCTAAGTTTCCAAAAGAATGTATCACATTGACAGAATTCAAAATTTAATTTTTCTGACCCAGGACCACTTTGGCTGGAATGGCCCTACTGCGCTTTGCTACATTATGCTGTTTCATCATATATGTTGCATTAACTATTACCTCACAGAAGTTCTTGCAATGGATATCTCATAAAGAACGCTTTAGTCGTTATCAAATGCATTGTATCGCATTGATTTATTTGGGTTTTCTTGATTTTGGTGGTTCCTTTTTGAAGGAACAAGTGGTACTTACCGTGCTCCACAGTCGAGAGATTGACAATATTTCCCTGCATTCGGACCAGTGCCATTTCTCAAATCTTGAGTCCATGGTTAGCTGGATTACTGGTTTGAGATTAATCTGAAATCCTTCAAAATCGAAGGTTTCAGGCTTTTTCACTCAACGCAATTATCCAAACAACACAGTAATCCTGCTTTGGGAAGCACTCTGTGTTGTCAGCCTAATTGTGCTTGATTTTGGTTTTTAAATGAAAATAATCCAATTCCTGACTGTCAGTTGTATGCGATCATCTCATGACCCCTTGCTGAACTTGTATCAACCAACGTCTACTTTTCTGAGTTTAAATATTTATTTGCATTCCGGCTTCTGTTCTACAATTCCTGGCCACTAGAGGGAGGTAAAGACCAGCCTACAATCCAGTGCTGCAGTGCTGAAAGCCGTTCAGGGTTTTTGTTTGACACCTTTTGTCAGTACATCAGACAACTGAGAGCAGAATAACTATGGAATTTTCCAGTGAAGATGTGGACGATACATACAAGGGGAAATTTTTTTCCCGTTGTGACTTTCATTCATTCTTATGGTGGTGTTACAGTTCAGGCAAACGGGGCAGCCCATCCACATAGATTCACAGTTTTCATAATGAGATAATGCTTCCTCGGAATCATTCTGCCCCCTTATCTTGGCAAATGACTGCGGTAACCATTCCGACAAACGATTCAAATGTTTGCAAGTCATCTATGACTCTCTAGTCATTTAGCAGGGCAGCATTAAGGGAGTTTAGTGCAACTTTACACCCCAGTGGTGATGAAAATTTAATCGGACCTGCTGGCAGTGCCAGGATGGTAATGCAGAACATGTTGAGATTATTGTTTTCAGGAGGCGACAAAAATCAGCCCTGAAGCTTCACCCTGTCCTGTGCACTGTCCCCGATTAATCGCTGCTGGTGTTCACAGATCATCACAGCAGGAAGCCACACAAAGACAAAGAATAACTACATGGCCACTTAACCTGGAAATGCGCTTACATTGCACTCAATAACATAACACAAATACAGGCTTTTTTTTTTTTTTTTAAATAAATTTTATATATATATATAAAACCCCAATTCCAAAATAGTTGGGACGAAGTGTAAATTGTGAATAAAATCAAAATGCAATGACTTTCAGATCACAAGAGCCAATATGTTGTTTACAATAGGACATAGATAGCATTTCAAGTGTTGAAACTGAGACATTTTACATTTTTATCCACAAAATGAGCTTATTTCAAATTTTCTGGCTACAACAGGTCTCAAAAAAGTTGGGACACAAGCAAAAAAGAGCTGAAAAAGCAATTAATATATAAGAGAATCAGCTGAAAGAACATTTAGGAAGTAATTAAGTTAATTTGCACCAGGTGTGTAATATGATTGGCTATAAAAGGGATGTCTTAGAGAGGCTGAGTCTGTCAGAAGTAAAGATGGCCAGAGGCTCTCCAACCTGTGAAGGCTTGCGAAAAAAAAAAATTGTGGAGTACTTTAAAAACAATGTCCCTCAACGTGAAATTGCAAAGGCTTTTAAGGTCTCATCATCGACAGTGCATAACATCATCTAAAGATTCAGAGAAACTGGAAAAATCTCTGTGTGTGAGGGACAAGGTCTAATACCTTTACTGGATGCCCGTGATTTTCAGGCCCTCAGATGCCACTGCATCACTCACCAGCATGATTCTGTCATTGACATTACTAAATGGGCCCAGGAATACTTCAAGAAACCACTGTCTGTAAACACAGTCCGCCGTGCCATCCGCAGATGCCACCTAAAACTCTATCATGCAAAAAGGAAGCCATTGTTCAGCATGATCCAGAAGCGATGCCGTGTTCTGTGGGCCAAGGCTCATTTAAAATGAACTGTAGCAAAGTGGCAAAGTGTCCTGTGGTCAGACGAGTCCAAATTTGACATTCTTGTTGGAAATCATGGGCGTCGTGTCCTCCGGGCTAAAGAGGAGAAAGACCACCCCTCCTGTTATCAGCGTTCAGTTCAAAAGCCAGCATCTCTGATGGTATGGGGATGCATTATTGCATTTGGTGTGGGACACTTGCATGTTTTAAAAAGCACCATGAATGCTGAAAGGTATATAAAGGTTTTCGAGCAACATATGCTCCCCTCCAGACGACATCTATTCCAGAGAAGGCCTTGTGTATTTCAGCAGGAGAATGCAAAACCACATACTGCAGCTATTACAACAGCATGGCTTCGTAGTAGAAGAGTCTGTGTGCCGAACTGGCCTGCCTGCAGTCCTGATCTTTCACCGATTGAGAACATTTGTTGCATAGTGAAACGAAAAGTCCATCAAAAGAGACCCAAGACTCTCCAGCAGCTGGAAGTCTGTATTAGACAAGAGTGGGATCAAATTCCAATGGCTAAACTCAAGACACTTGTCTCCTCAATGCCCAGACGCCTCCACTCTGTGTTAAAAAGAAGAGGGGATGCCACCATGGTAAAGAGGCCCCTGTCCCAACTTTTTTGAGACCTGTAGCAGCCATCAAATTTGAAATGAGCTCATTTTGTGGATAAAATTGTAAAATTTCTCAGTTTCAACATTTGCTATGTTATCTCTGTTCTATTGTGAATAAAATACTGGCTGGTGTGATTTGAAAGTCTTTGCGTTTTGATTTTATTCACAATTTACACTTTGTCCCAACTATTTCGGAATTGGGGTCTTGTATATATATATATATATATATATATATATTCTTACAAGCTTCCCCGCATTCCATATCCCCTGTCAGCAGATGCCACCCCAGTGGAGATTGTAAATACATGCCCAGATTCCATTGAAGCTGAAGGGAAATTGCATTACCGTTTGATGGATAATGAGTAACATACCCAATGTTTAAGTTCATTTGAAAAGCATATTACAAAAGGATAATCCACAGCATGTAGCCATAGCTTACATCAGGTGCCATGTGGTATACGGAGCTATAGCTCTAATATCCGGTTGATAACAGGCCGTTTGACCGCGGTGTGTTTCCGTACCGTAATGGTGTATCCCTGCAGGTGGCGGTGTTAGATTACACAGGGCTAACTACGACACTGGGGAGAACAGGGAGGAACCACTGACAGCGAGGGAACCGTCACAGACCTCTGACTCTGAGACTACAAACCACTGACACACCTGTATCCATGGTAACAGGAGAGGTGCTTTAGAGGGTGGGAAGAATGTAGTACAAACAGGGTATTAGAGGAAGGAAAAGGGTGAAGATGCCTATCGCTGTCATACAGGAACTTACAGCAGGCGCCTGTGTAAAGTCGCTTTCACACCGGACGCGAAACGAATTTTTCGCGCGACAGATTACATTCAAAGTCAATGCAAAGACGCGAATACATGCGAAACGCGTGTATTCGTCTTTTGAAATTGACTTTGAATGTAATCTGTCGCGCGAAAAATTCGTTTCGCGTCCGGTGTGAAAGCAGCTTAAGAGTAACATTCCAGGAAAGGGGAAGAGAAAATGAGGAATGAGTGAGAGAGAGAGAGAAAAAGAGAGAGAGAGAGAATGTTTGGAGGGGGCATCTAAAGAAAAGGGGAGGTTAAAAAGGGTAGATTTTGAGAATGGAATAATGAAGGGCTGTACAGGAGAGGTACATGGAGAAGAGAGGAGGGTGGGGCGGGGAAAGAAAGAAAAAGAGCAAAGGATAGAGAGAGAGAGAGAGAGGGGCTCGGGGAGGTCAGTACAGGGCAGGCGGTGCCCGCGGTCGCTCGTCTCCCACAGACATCATAATTGCGGATCACAGCGGAGAGCCCGAGCTGCAGTCATCATTCCCTGCCTGTCAGAGTCAGCGCTCAGGCCCTGTGTCATCTGTTACCCTGCAGCAAACACACACACATACTGCCATACACACCCGAGGGCAAACACACACACCACACAGATATACACGCGCGTGTACACTCATACTGTACTTACACACACTCTGCTATACTCATCTACACGAATAAACACACACACCACACAGATATACATACACACACTCCATTACACTCACACATGAGCGCAAACACACACTCACCACATGGATATACATACACGTGTACGCCATATATGCAACACACACACACACACACACACACACACACACACACACACGCTAACACCACTTACACGGACACACATATACACATTCTTGCACATATGCCAGCACACATAAACATATAAGCACATCCAAAAACTCTTACATGAGCTTATGCCTACATGTACACACACACACACACACACACACACACACACACACACACTAACACACATACAGTATGCACACGCCTCACAGTCAGTATTGTAGATATGGAGGGGGGGTTTGACAGGCCAGTCACTGGGAGATAGATGGCCCTTAGCTGAATCTCATCCCCTGTAATTGTGAAGCTTTAGTTACATTAGACTCTGGCTGCTGATTAATGAACCTTATTTAAAGACTGTCCTCAGCGTCAGGTCGACAGGTCATGCAGGTCATTGCTGCAGCGATGAGCCTCATTCTTAACGGGAACAGGGTATAAATGAGTGCCGGTAATCTCAACACCCCGGGACCCTCATCCTCTTCTCACACCTCCTGTTCATACACATCTGCCTACATCACTGCTCACGGGACAACTGAACTGCTCTTCACCACAGACCTCAACTGTCAGCCAATCACAGACCTCCTTTTATTGCACAAAAAACAAGTGCAAAACTCCCAGCCAATCACAGAGTCTCTCTTTAACACGTTTTAGATGCAGTATATCAACTGTAGTGTACTCTGCGATATCCTTAACCGATAAGACTTTTGTTCATGAAGAAGCCTTTGATGTGAATACGTATCCTAGTTTCAGCTAAAACAAAGTTTGTTGCCATGAAAAAGCTCTATAAATTCTGTTTAGCTATGCAGTTGTGAAGCAGTGATGTTTTTATGACTGTTTAATTGCTTATTTCTCTGATGTTGCTCAATCATCAAACATTGCAGAAACGGAATATGAGATAAACATCATTGAATCAGGCACGTATGATGGAAAATACTGCTGGTGGTGTCAAAACTGGCCTGAGTAAAATAAATGAGTATAAATAAACAAATAAATACTGTCGTTACTTTTATTTCAGATCATTCTTGGCACATAGTAGAGTTTGAACACACTCAGTGAAACATACATTGTCATAAATCCACTTTATTTTTGTTTTTGAGCGGGCAAATGTTTTAAATTATTCTTCCAGCCCATGTCATGTTCTGAATGCTTGAGGTGATACCATAAATTCAGTGTGCAGGCTCCGACACAATAAAACAAGTGTAAAGTATGGATTCCGATATACATTGTACATACATGTGTTATATACTGTACTCTTTCATGATGCAGTATAAAACAAGGATTTTTCAGTCATTATTATTTGTAAAACATTCTGTAGTTTCATAGTCAGCAAGAAACTACACTTAATAGCTTCAGCATTCCATCGCTTTTTCTGCTCGACCCTCCTGTATCCTGACTGGCACACTTTTGAATCACCTCACAGCCAGTGCTATATCACCCAAGCTGTCTGTTGCCCTCCATCTTGTAATTCGCATTATGCTTTGATTCCTTTGTATAAAGTCTTATGTCCACTTTAAATTTTTAGTTCTAGTGGAGATAAATGTTCAAACGCTTTGAATCCTTTATGGTGTAGTTTGCCATATTTTAAAACAGGGAGATTTTTTTACCACCTTCCCCGAGCCCCTCTACCTCATCTGTCTCTCTCTTCAGAGATGGAAAATCCTGTTTTTCTTCCACCCATAAGCTCAGCAAGGTGCTTCCCTTCATTAATTCTACCACCTGACTAAACTCCTGCAATAATTAGCAAATTAGCCCCTTAAACACAATTTTTTTTAAATTTAAGTTTTCCTAGGTTCAAAGTTAAGAAAAAACATTTTTTATATTACACGACAATGTCGTATAATGTATCTGCTGGTTGCAGCATCTCACTGAAGCTACATCGCACTAAAGCTGCTTTCACACCGGACGCGAAATGAATTTTTCGCACGACAGATTACATTCGAAGTCAATGCAAAGACGCGAAAAACGCGTGTATTCACATCTTTGCATTGACTTTGAATGTAATCTGCCGTGCAAAAAATTTGTTTTGCGTCCAGTGTGAAAGCGGCTTAATATTGAGAAGTATTCACACCCAGGACGTCCTCTTTTTATGGCCACAGCATTCGATCAAATGGAAAATATCTAGATTATTTTATTTTATACACGTTTCCCTGTAATTCAGCAGGACATATTTGGGATTGTTGGAGACCTTGGGATCTCCTCTAGAATTAAAAATAGGACTGAAGATCCACAGGGTTGAGTACAGCAGCTGCATCTGAGGGACCCATATATGGGTTCGTTGTTTTTATGGTTGTTTAAGGTTATTGGAGCGAAATTATGGGCAGTACTTTTTACTTTCTGGCAGTGGATTCCCCGCCTCTGATCCTAATGCAGAGAGAGGGCTGGGAGCTGTACATGTGTGCTAAATGCGCTAGTGCTGTGTTCAGTGGTTTCAACATTTCCTTACCGCGGGTTATAATTCACATCCTGTACGGCAGGTTACTATTCTCCGACAGACGGCACATCATATTTTATCGCCCACATCATCTGTGCAGCATTGTTACGATTATGAACATCATCATAGAGAGCAATGGTGGGTACGGGGTAGGAACTGTGATAGAACTAAACTATCCACAGATAAATCCCTCTTCCACATTAATGAGGGCAAAAAGTTATGCCCTATTACTACTCCTGCAAACTGTTTAACTGAGCTTTCCATTCTTCAGACTGTACGCATAGCATTAAACTCACATAGATCACTAATTTGAAACTAAGGTTTCTTAAACAAGAAAAAAAAATGCATTTTGTCAAAATCTTGAAAGCGAGTTTGAGAAGTCCACTGCTTCCTATAAAAACAGTGCTCCATAAATCAGCATCAGAATGTCTACAAATGCTTTCATATACAAAAAAAAAAAAAAATCAGAGCTCTCATGCACACGCTTCAATGTACACACACACACACACACACACGCACACACAGATCTCATCCGCATGCAGAACTGTTCAGGCCCAGCAGCTCTCTCTGGTGTTGGGGACTGAAGACATTTGTCACTGTACCAGGGGAGGGGGGCTGTCGCGGCAGATCCAGGTAAAGCACTTTCAGTCTCACACACAGATGGCAGCGCTGGCATCAGATGGCATTTTTACGAGAGCGACTGCCTGCCTGCTGGGCATCCTGTGAGTGAGAGGAGGGTAGGAGCAGGGCTGTGTGTGAGTGTGTGTGTGTGTGTGAGTATGCGTGCGTGTGCATTTGTGTGTGTGGGGGGGCTTTAGTGCATTAGCCGAGGTCTACAGGATGCAAGCACCAGCAGTGGAGTCGTAATGGGGGGGTACTGGTTTTGTAAAGTGGGGGGGGTGTTGGTTTTTTGTCGGTACAAGATTTCTGTCTCTGTGCTTTCTAAAGCTCGCTGCTTCAGCCAGCACTCCAGGACTCGTCCCCTCCTGTCACAGGATAAAAGGAAAGTTTACAGCTGTGGGTACTGCTTGCTGAGAGAAGTCACATGACCTCCTTTCATTCCCAGAAGGCACTGGAAGACAGAGGGGAGGGCGGGGGTACAGGCCACCTCCCTAGGAATGTGATGCACCGTTACCCCCCCAAATAAAGGCCCCACATTTCATTAAGAGGCTCGGCTGATGCTGGAACGAACGAGTGAGGGAGTGGAGGAAGTGTTTCCATTTAGCGTTTTCCTTCTCTTTCAGTCGAACTGACGACGATGTACGGTGTGTGCGTGTACATGGTGGTGGGGATGGTGATGTATTTTTAATCGTCTTGCAATGTTTTGTCTCTTCAGCGCTATCTGCTCCTGAAGCCTTGCTGTTTGACTACTGGCGATTTTTGCGACTGAGACAGACTGAACAATTTTCAATTAGTCATATCTTGATTGACTGGTACCTACTCTTCCTGAGCTTAACCCCTTGAGCGCTGAATAAATTTTCAGGGAAATAAAAATGTAGTTATCCTGAGCTGTTAAAAACCTATCATGTGGCAACTTGTTTAAAAGAGCTCCCCTGTGGGAGCTCTTTTGAACAAGTTTCCACATGATAGGTTTTCAACAGCATCTGATTTTGATATCGTACATCATTGGGCAACTGTAGTTGCCTATGGCGCTGAAGGGGTTAACCCTTGCTTGTCGTCAAACATACTTATATTTTATGCACACAAAACTGGGCATGGATGTTTTTTCCCCACCTCGAGTGTGCTCTGCTGCAGCTGTGCAGGCAAACATGCTCTCCTGCTAAGCTCACGCACAGATGCTGTGTTCCTTCCTCAGACTGTAACATGAGGTTGTTCTATGAGACAATATAATCCAGCCCAAAATGCATCAAGTGCACATTAGTTTAGTATTCCTGCCATCCTTATCTAAAGAAATTCAGGCCTCTGGAACACCTTGGAGCCCTCCGCTGACTCAATTCCTCTTGCATAGAGAGTCTGAGAGCCTTTGTGTCATATTAAAGCCCTTCTGAGAAATTAAACCCCCACATAATGGAATTATACATCACATCTGCGAGCCTGTTTTAAAATATTTCAGTCAAATTACGTCATGTATATTACCCCTTGATTCTAATCATCTCCATTCCTTCTCTCATGTTTGTACCCAGAGCCTTGTCTGGTACACTCTGTGAAATAAAAATGACTGAGATGATGCATTTAATGTCTGCCTGGCAGAATAGCTGACTCTGGCCTCTCCTGGTTGTGGATGAAATGAAATGAAATGGAATGAGATCAAGATTAATGCATTAAAATGCTACTTTGATTGTTAATGATTTTCCACCGGAATCTTAATAAGAACCTAACTGATGTCCTGGCATTCTAAAGAGTATCACTCAAAGTTTGAAGAACGTCAGCAAAACTCTGGGTAATTTTCCAGGAGCACTAAGACTCTTACTTGTGTTTTTTTGAATCCTTTGCATGTTTTGCAGGACAGGTGAAATCAGGTACATGCTTGTTGCACTTAAGGTAGCATAAAGTATTGCCCAAGAACCATTCAAAACATAAGACTGGGCAATATCGAGGGGTCAGAGCACAATAGTTATATGTCCATTTTAGAGGTTTTGAGAAAAAAAATGATTTTTAGGTTTGCAAATGTTCTATTTAATCAGGTACATCATTTACATAATTTTTATATCAGTCACTCTTTTACTGCATGGTTCAGAAGTATACTGAACATGTAAGTTTTCATAAGTGTGGTACTGCGACATCATGGCCAAAATTGCCACAATGGACATGTCACCTCTGTGCTCCAACAATTCTAGCACTTGATGTGACATAACACAATGGTGATAGATTGAAGTTAAGTTTGTTTGCAATGGAAGACAGATGATTCTGTAATACTATTCATGTTTCTTCATCAAAATATCAATGTTTAATTCATATAAGCAGATTTTGTTGGACATACCACAAAATGAAAATGTGAATTCTGTTTAAAACTGAGGCACATGGACATATAATTATTGTGCTCCAAGAATTAGCTGATAGAAATGTGTGACAGGAGGTAAAAATCTCAAAATCACAAAATTTGGACTTATCACCATTGTGCTCCAAACCCTCGATATATGGAGCATTTTAATCGGGTCTGTTTTACCAGTGTTGGAATATATAGTCCCACAAAACCATGTGAAGTTTAATTTAAAATTTAAATTGTGAACAAGTTATTTAAATTGTGGTGTTTCGTGGGTTTTTGGAATAGCCGAAGGCAACATCTGGTATGGCCCAAGATATAAAATGTCAACAAACACTCGGCAAATCGTTGTTGAAAAAACACACAGAGGCACATATTCAAGTGCGAAACGAATGCAACAAAGGCCATAATTGCAGGAAGATAATGATACTCTCTAGAGAGAAAAATATTTTCATCAAGTGATTATGCCACTTTCAATCATATAGAATCTTTATCATGTTAAAAAGCTTCATACAGAAGCTACAGTAAATTGATTGTTACTGAGGTTGCAAAGACATGATGTTATCATGAACCTTTTGACAGTTATAAGTGATCTTGTTTGGTTAAAGAGTAGTAAACTTCTTAATGCCCTTTGGACAAAGTATTATTGAGTTAGCTTGATAACTGTGCAGAGTAAAACTTTGAACAATCTAAATTTGGAGCACGGACAGTCATCAGTAATTATTGGTAAGTAACAGCAATCTTGTCATGTGAATGCAGGCAGTGCTTTAGGAATGTAGCTGAAGAATGTAGTGGTAGTGTGGTGCTGTGTGTTTGTAACTGAGAGGTATCAGTGACCAGTGAAGTGCTGCAAGTATTGAGCTAAGAGATGTTGTTTGTGCGCCCCCTGCAGGTCAGAAGCCGTTCCAGTGTCAGTATTGCCCGTACAGTGCCTCTCAGAAGGGGAACCTGAAGACTCATGTGCTCTGCGTCCATCGCATGCCCTTCGACAACAGCCAGTACCCCGACCGACGCTATAAACGCTCCCGCGTCGACTCGGACACTTCTGAGGAAGGGCATCTCGCCGCCTCTCCTCAGCTCAAGGACTCTGCCCATATCCCAGAGTGACCCCTTCCTTCTGAGAATGACCTCAAGGAAGGGTCAAACAGCACCACGGGAGCCTCTGCCATCGGCAAGAGAGTGAGCCACAAAAGTTTGGGTGGAGGGAGGAAGATGGATCCGCAGTAATAATACACATCCCAGATACGTTTAACTACAACAATTATGTATTACAGCAGCTTCTGAAAGGAACAGGTTGTCAGTGCAGTGTCATGATAGGTTCACACACTGGAATGACTGAAATTATTATTTTTTTTACTTAAATGATCATTTTACTCAGAAAAATGACACCTTCAGCCTTTTAAAACCTTAGAGACAGCATCTGGCCCGCTTCGCTCACTATCCTGCCACGCAGCTCCAGTTAAATCTCTAGCGACTGTCTGAAAGAGACCTGAGTTGGGTCTTTTTTTATCAGAACCACATCTCAAACCTGGCCCACAATGCATGGGTTCGAGCCAAATGCTTGAACACTTCATGATGTCACAGGTTCTCAATGCAATACGAATTGGAGGAAGAAAAATAAAACAAAAAAACTGTGACCAATTAAATTGTGTTTTCAAAAAAAAAATCATCTGCTGGTACATGAATGCAGTTTTCCAGATTTTTTTCAGCATTGTTTAGGAAAGGAATTTGAATTTTTCCCATGCGGCTGTTTCACCAGGGTGCAGTTTCTCCTTGACACATTCTAACATTTACAGCAAACAGCCAAACAATGCAATATTAACTCTGACCGAGTTCTTTCATCTCTAGAATATTGCATACATTTAATCTCAGCTGCACTATTCGACATCTAGAACCTTCCTTAGTGGGATGGTATTAATCAATCATTTCGAAGTTCATAGCTATGACGCTGAAGGTTTAAAACAGAGTGTATGGCGGGCTGTTTTCACACGGGGCCAGTACTTGTAGTAAATGTCACAGCGTCACAGGTTACTAAACGTGGCATGACTGTTGATAAATACTGTATATAGGAGAAATGGCATTCTTTGTCACTTACTGAATCTGACGTCTGAGGTTCACCGTTTCCACTTGAACCTAACTCCAGATTCAAAGTGAAGAAATTTCTCAAAATGCGTCTGAAGGTTCACAAAACTTTATGCCGAGTGTACAGTAGCTGAAAATAGTCTCCTGCTTCTCGGCTCTAACAAATACGTCAGTGCGACTTGCTTCTTTGGTTTAAAACATAAATATGTTCTATATTTTTTATCAAGTTAAGCTTTTGTAAAAATTCAGATTTCTGAAGTTGTTGTTGTGTACAGTACATTTTAGGAGTATTATAAAGGCTCTCGCATCCCTGCATAGCTTTTGTTTTAACACGTTATTTTATTTTGGAAACAAGCAACATGCAAGAATCACATCTTATGTTATTTAGACAAAGTCTGCTGGCTCTCATTTTTTTTCTTAAAGAAAATACATAGAAAAGTAGGGACTGAAAAAAAAAAACTTTTGTGTAGCTGGATAAAACTGAATAAAAATAAATCTTGTGGACTTGCAGAAATTGTGCATTCGTGTGCAGGCAGGGCGTGAACCTGAGAGTCTGGAGCCTTAAACCTTTAGCTCTGCCTGAGGCAGTTTTACTGAGACACTAAACTGCAGCTACTGTAAATATATAAATCCTACACATCAGCCTGAGAATAATGGAGGGATATCTCAGGCTTAAAAGACAAAGGAAAAAAGATGGTTTACAAATTATGTTGTATGAAAATAAATAAAAATTTTAAAAATACAGAAAAAAAAAAAAAAATACTGCAGGAAACATGGTGTAAATGATGTTGCGTTGGAATTAGAAAATTTCCGGCATAAAAGTGTTTTCTCTTTCATTTTTCTAGTGTAGGTCTCACTGCCTTACTTAAACTAAGCTGATAAATTTACAGTAATGCAACCGTTTGTATGAGCTCTTCTGCGGGGCTGCAACGTTATAAATAAAAGTACTTTATGACTGTAGTCAGCTTTAGGATTTTAACTGCACTACCGTGTTTTGGTGACTGTGTCAGTCGCTTGCTTTGTACGTGTGTGTATCTTATGCGTATGTGTGTGTGAGTGTGTGTATGTATTGTATATTGCCTTCAGTATATTAGATAAAAAAAGACTTTAAAAACCGTAAAGAGAAAAAAACATTCCCTTTCTCACACCTTTTTCATATTTTTTCTGTGTCCCTCCATCTCCGGAGCATTTGCGACATGGCAGGCAATAACTCTGTTTGTGACACTGGAAGTTTCCGGATTTCTTTGTGAAGTGTTTGTCAGTCCCCTATGGTCTGGTGCTACTGTTCCCTGAATCTCTCTTAACCCCAGAAAATACCCCCCTCCCTGCCTAGAATATTTGTACATCGTAACACAAGCGACAGATGCAGTGACAAGATGTCAACAGATTTGAAATATCATCATGTTTCTCAAAAAAAGTTTCCTTTTTTTGCTCTGTAAAATTCTGTGTTACTGGTGATGATGCGGTCCCCATTCCTACGCAGAGAATTTTTTTATCTTTGGTGGAGTAGAGAAGAGTAGAGGATTTTGTTGCTACGCTTATAACAAGTAGACGACTTTGTATTTAAGGACTATTCTTGGTCATTATTTATTATACATCCGTTGAAAGAACTATATTCTGGTATAGAGGTATTAAGACATGTTGTCATTTCAGCAATTAAATTTCTTTGTGCTGATAGGAGTTGGAATTGTTTTTGAAACAGTACAGGTTTATCCAGTGTTTTACGCAATAAAACCTCTACCTCTGGGAAACTCTGTGCCCAGCGCATCTTTGTCTTTTTTTCTACAATGACCAAATATATTGGTAACAGTTTACAATTAGGGTACAATAATTAACATTAATTCATTAACTAGCGACACTGAACAAAAATATAAACACCCTATGTCAAATATTGATGCCACATGGAGTTAACAACTCTAAGTGAGCATATGCTGACTTTTACTTGTACAATAGGGATATTTCTCTTGATTTGTGTACCATTTTTTAATCCATCTCTCTGTCAGTGAGCATTTGCTCAGTGATGCAGTGATTTCACTCAGTACATG
The DNA here is from genome assembly GCA_029692085.1 of Gymnothorax javanicus. Taxonomy (NCBI): domain Eukaryota; kingdom Metazoa; phylum Chordata; class Actinopteri; order Anguilliformes; family Muraenidae; genus Gymnothorax; species Gymnothorax javanicus. The sequence continues at coordinate 8,074,001 of CM056209.1, read as the reverse complement.
GGTGTGGCATTTCCAGGCGGTGATCAGACAGAATGAGCAGTACCCAGACACTCCTTATACTGGGGACAATATAAGGCCACCCCAAAATGTCAAATTTTGTCAAAAGTCATCATGCCTCAGATGTCTCAGGTCATGCAGGAACGTGCCATTGGCATGCTGGATGCAGGGATGTCCACCAGAGCGGTCTGCATGCAGTTCCTTGAAGCAGAGCACGTTCCAGTTCTGGACTGGCCTGCGTATTCGCCGGACATGTCGCCCACAGAGCATCTTTGGGATGTTCTGGATCGACGTGTCCGCGACCGTGTTCCAGTTCCGGATAATGTGTGCCAGCTCTGTGTGGCCCTCCGGGAAGAATGGAATAACATTCCACAGGCCACGATTGACAACCTGATCAACTCCATGCGAAGGAGATGTGTTGCTCTGAGAGACGCAAATGGTGGACACACAAGATAGTGAACATTCAATTTCTTCAACCTGACCCCCAACGTGTTCAAAGGATTGTCACTCCTTTGCAGATGCCAATATCAAGATGTAATGACGGTGATCTGAAGATTAGTCATTAACAAAAATGAATTTTGATTCGCTTCATATATTGCGTAACCCTAATGTTAATAAAAACTCAAAAATTTGACATGGGGCGTTTATATTTTTGTTCAGTGTAATTAGTGGGTAACTAATGCGTTAGATAGCCGAATAAGCATTATGCAACCATAATTGCCCATTTATTAATTTTCTGTGTTTCCCTTATTGTGAAGCTGAAAACAGCTCTTAAGTATCCCTTATGCAGCACCTAAAACTGTTAAACCATAATGTATAAATGAATACCTTAGTTGATGTCAACATCATTTGTAAATAATTACCAGATGCATTAGTTAAGTGTTAATTAATTCCTATCACCGCATTAACTAATGTTAATTAACGTACCCTTATTGTAAAGTGTGATGGAAATATTTTTAAAATCAAGGTCCAAAGAGTTTGAATTGAGGTGTACCATTTTACAGTTGCTGTGATCAACAACCCTTCGCAAATAAGAAAGAAATGCATGAAAAATCCAAGCGCGTGCTGTACTTCTGATAATGCAGTACTGCTGTGTTCATGTGAAATAACTGTTTTTTTATTTACTGTGGTCATATTCAAGAAAGCCGGATAATCGCTACTTGTTGATGCCAAATACCAAAATTAACAATCAATTAATTTTATGTTCCCCTTTAATATTAAAAACAAGCAGCATGGCAGCATGGACAGTGCTCGTATCCTGCAAAATATCCTCCTTATCTATCATCCGCTGTGCGCTCATACTAAGAAATATTAATGGATGATGACGTATCGCCGTCAGCTAAACCCGGGTCCCTCGCAGTCCTGCTTTCCAAAGTGCTGGAATCCTGTGCTGTGGTCCTCCGAAGCCTTCAGATAAACGGAGAGAACGGGCTCACTGTTGAGTGGGCTGAGGCTAAGATGAAGGAAAGCAGAATTAGGATGGTTCCCGACGCCGACACTTTATTTTTACTGTTAATAGTGAAATAGAGAGGGAAGCCAGTTTAATGGGATTTATTTTTATTACTCCCTCACCGAATAATTGACTCTGAGGCGGAGTGTCACATGGATTTATCTTTTAATTAAAATAGCATGGTTCGTGCATATTTGAATGGTACCTTGGCAACGCAATAAAGAAATTTATGTTTTGTTTATCTTGCCATTAATTATCAAGAGATTGCTCTGTGTTACGGCTCCTCTCCTGCCTTTTTTGTTTTGTTTTCTTTATAAAGTTTTGAGATATGCATCACTAGAAATAAACCCCCATGGTCATTTTTTTTTCTACATCAATTTATGAGTAATTGTGAAAAAGCGATAAAAAGATGGTCTCAGAATGCGGTTTGGCTCTCATCTGTAGGACTGGATGCATGTAAATAGGGGACAGGCTGCTCTTACAGTTCAGGTTTCTCAGATGCATCCGTCTCATTCGTCTTGGATTAAAATCACATCCAGCATTTTTCACTCTTGTTTGTGCCACAGTTGGCAATGACTTTCCAAGGAAAGATTCTGAAGGAAATGGTGGATAAGATTAAGGAATGTCACTTGGCTCAAAATGTCCATCAAGCTTTGGTCCTGCACGTTGCTTTGACTGTTACACTCAAAAAAAATGAAACCCTATGAAATGTTAGATTTACTTAATAATTTTATGTCAACTGGTTCCACAAAACTGAGTTAAGTACATTCCACTCAATGCAATTAATTCAACTGGCCAAAAATGTCAGAAGTCAAATAAAGGTTATGCAAAGATATTGCATGGAACCAGTTGACATAACATTATTAAGTAAATCTAACATTTCATAGGGTTTCGTTTTTTTGAGTGTACTTGCTTTGCAAAACCCAGTGACTGACTTTACCATCTCACTCAGAGATAGACCTGCAGCTGTCAAAGCAAAACACACAGGAGCGAAAATAGTCTTAAATTGAAAGATCATGGATGCCATGCATTCAAATGAGGCTTATTTACGTAAATATATCAGAGTTTCTGTCCGTGGAGTGCCCTGTCATTTAGACTCATGTTCTCCCAAGTCTATACATGCTGTCTTTGGACAAAACCACATCAAAACTTAATGGGACAAATGACAAAAACAACTACAACTACCTCTAGTAATAATAATCATAATAACAAGCATGAAAAACTCGGGTACTCTGCCATGGGATGGCTAATATCTGGCCTGGAAACAACCCAATGAAGAGACGGACAGATGGACTGGAGGACAAACAGATGTATGAAAAGGCACATCTATGCAATATGATGCATCCATTTATAAAACTTTGTTGAGAAATACTGAACGGTTTAGGAGTTCTAGCCCAGAAAAGAACGGGATGGCCGATACCTGGCTTAGAAACAAAACACTGAGGATGGATGGACATACAGACAGAACAAACAGAAATAACCAGCTACACAGCAAGATGTAACCAAACATTACATTTCACAGTGAAATGTTGAACGATTTATGGGTTGTGGCCATGGAAAAAAAGTGTGACGGATGGACAGATGGACAGACAGACACACTGAAGGACAACACTCATTCCTATATCCCCATCCACTTTGTGGCGGGGGACTATAATAACAATAGCAAAAAGTGGAAGAAGTGATTACAAACTAATAATGCAAATTATAGAAAATGCACTCCAAACAAACATAGATACATAACAAGTGGTGCCAGGCACAACAAACCCCGCCCCTCGCACATACTTTGACCTACTTTTCCTAAATTCAATAGGCATCTATTCTGGGTCAGCGGCAATCCCTAAACCGAATTTGGGGTGAATCAGGCCATTAGTTTTGCTGCTAAAGTGTTAACAAACAAACAAAGAAACAAACACACAAACAAACCGAACCAAAAACAATACCCCTTGCCCTCCCCCATCGGGCGAGGGGGGGGTAATAAGCAATAATACTGAAAACATAAGAAATTCTGGTGATAAACAAAGAAGTTAAAACTGGAGAGTACAATTAAAAATAAGTATGGAAAGGCACAGCTTTAAATAAGATATGAGTTTGATGCTCTCTGGTACTCAGGGACACTGATCTAATGCCTCCCTTCCCTAGTTTTTATTCTGGCTCGGGGAGCGATGAGGTAGTCTTAAGAGAATGTACCGGAGTGTGCTCACGTTGGGGGTTAGCAATATAGTCTGGGGCAAATTCATTCCTTGCCAGTAAATCTAGTGGTCGAATTTTAAAATCACTTGTAAAAGAAAGGGAAACCAGTCTAGAGCGCCCAGGACTGAAGTCTTATGCAAACATGACGATTTTAGCGGGGATTTCTAGACGCGCTGAAGACTATTCAAGATGCACTGACTCAAATTGAAACGTAGAGATTGATGTTGGGGTCGAGGCCACCACCGCACTACACATGCCCTGTGTGTCTTGACAATAGGGGTCGAAGAATGTTGCAAAGCTGTAAAATAAGCTTGATTACAGACATCAAATGCCAGTTAAATATCACACCATAGGCCCTAATGATATTTGAACCGTGTGATTTGGTTCCCTACAATTTATTTTCAACGGAGGCGTCATCAAAATGTATCAACTGCATCACACCATAGCCACAAAAACTGAGGCCTGTGTTCTTATGTTTCCATATTGTAAAAAACGATAGAACAAAAAAAAAACTTTCAAAACAACTGCCATTTTACTTCACAAGTTTACATCTCTCAGCTACAGACCAGCAAGTCTTATAATCCTTTCATTTGCAGCCAATCAGTTTGCTCTTTTTTTTATTTTTTCACCATCAGTATTTGAAGGGTTTGGTTCCAAAACGCGATAAACAGCAAATTTGAAAAAAAAAAAATCACTTATAAGTCGGTAAATCTGATTCACTCCATATTTAGTTTTTGCCAAAAAGTAATATCTACCATTGATCCTCACATTGTTTCTTGCATTTTCTACCCAAAAGGCAACAAGCACCATGACCCTTTTTACACAAATCGCGATACATAACATCAACCAATCCGAGGTTCCCACTGGCGCGATATTTTCCAGCATGGCTGTGCCAGTCCTCACCTTTACCATATGATTGCTCTCAAATTGTTCCTGTTTTAGTACGCCTGATTAACAGAATAACCAAACAACTTATTTACCAATAACCAAGACCAATACGTGTCCTGTAATGATTAAGAAATGATCATGACAAAGTGATTGCGTATTGGCTACATTCATGTAATTGATGAGACATTGTGAGGACGGCAATATTCCAAATAAATGTGGAAAATCCGAAAATTTCGCTGTTGTTTTGGATTTTTTGCATTCATTCAGGTTATTGCCATCTTTACAATGTCACTCTGCTGTGCATTGTGCCTAACAGTGCCCCTTTAGCCGTGACTAGGCTATATTCACAATATAGCACAGCCTCTCGTATCTTATTGCTTAATATGCCTCACAAACTATTGAACGCTAATCTGTGCCATTTCATGAGCCACATGAGTTCAGAATATTCCAGAGACATTGACATTTTGTGTCCTCATGTGCTGTGCAGAAGAAAACGCCTCACTAGTTCATGATGCAGTGTGTAACAATGCCATCAGAAATAAATGTGACAGTCATTCTACCAATTAGTCTTAGGAACTGTCGCTAATCAGGCCAAGTAAACAGTAGCAGGATTAGGTAATTAACCTTTGAAAGGTGAGGTTAACAAAGGCCTTTGAACCGCCTGTGGGACCCTACTGCAAACGGCATGACATGAGTATATAGCTTTTTGACAAAAAAAATCATTAATCGATTCAGTTAAAATCAGTTTACAAGGTCTAGTTTTATTGCCTTTAAATAGTTAGTCAATAAAGTTTCAACTTGACACAGTAGGTTTCCATTTCCCTCTTAGTCTTCTCCAAAACAACAGTGATTGTTTTCTTATCCAATGAAAATGGATATATCGCATTTTGGAACCAAACTTGTATCTATTTCTTTTTGACTAAATACAGGGTGGTCACATCGACACTGACATCTATTTTACAAATATTCCCAGGAGCCGACTATATGAGCGAACATTTGGGTAGCTGGTTTAACAAGGAGATAAAGCCATCCAGATTTCTCAGGCTGTTTCAACTGTACTATGGCACATTGCTGACAACAACTTGCGCATCACACAATCTGTGCATCAACACCCAGGTAACCTCCATTTTACTGCACAAAAAAAGAAGATCACCTGATTTTCACAACAGAAGTCAGTGCCAGTCAATTTGGATGCACAGACACGCCTATCCACATACTGCAATGAGTCGTCTGAAAGGCATAAAATTCGGCTTGAAAAAGGAACTACAAAAAAAAAAAAGGGCCAGACAGAGGCTCCATTTCCACGGCGACAAAGCACCACTCTTCTATTTATTTCTCTCTGCTCTCGTTGTCCTGGGTGCTTAATCTAGCAGTGCGTTAATAGACTTGGCAGCACTCACGTTCCGTTGCCTTGTGAAATATTGCCCTCAGTCACAGCGTATGTGTGAGTCCTGAGCAGAATTTCCGTACATGCTGAGAACAGAGCAGCTGCGGCATTTTCACGAGCACAAAGAAACAATGTCGACCCAAAATGGACGCTACAGAGCATGTTTATTGGTAAATTTGCAGTTTACAAGGAGTTGCGGCCTTCCCATTTAGATGGGAGTTAAATGTTTATCGCCGTATAATATCTTGAAAACAAAGGGAGCCATTTTTCTAGTTTGGAATCCAACAAAAAACCAGTTCTTCGTTCCTCTGTCTGGAAAATTTTACGGTCGAAACTGTTTATACTCAACTGCACAACTTAAAAACAGTTGAAGCTGAAAACAAAATCTTAAAAAATAAAGAAGATAACGGTACTTAGCTCTGCAAAGAGTTAACAGTAGGAAACCAAATATCAGATATGTTTTGCCTCCAGATGTCCAATAAAGTGTAGACTGCTGTTCTCTATCACAGTCCATGAGCCAGATGTTCTTTCTCTAATCACTGCCGACGTAATGGGGTAGAATGCCACAGTTTACGATTTTACTGGCATCTTTTCTTATATGCCGCACAAGGGAAAAACAGTTTTAAATATATAATTATACCACATTAATACTCAAACTCCATTCCTCTGGGGCAGAGCTGAGCTTCATTAAAAACAGCCATTTGGTGCAAGTTTCCCAGAAGATGAGCTGCACATTTGCACACTGATGACTGTACGGCCCAGAAAGCCTGTGATTTGGGGATAATGCATTCACATTAACACAAAGGTTTTGCCTCTGAGTAAAGAGGGGATGTATATCAGTTCCCTTACATGTAAAAAGAACAGACTCCTCTATCTGTTCATTTCTCTGCCAACTCTGATCTTATATCCCTACAGTCTCCTTCAAAATCCACTGGGACATCCTCGTCCTCATAAATAGACAAAAAAAAAAAAAAAAAAAAATTTTAATTCTTTAATAACAGCAAATTTCATTTGCTTTCAGGTTTTATTTAAAAAAAAAAAAAATCATTTTCCTCCATTTTGTTTCCCCAAATCCTATCAGGCCAGAACTCTGCTGTTTGCATATTGCCGGTACCCCGACCTACTAGGTGTGTAGCTATCGAATATTAAAATGGAGGACGCTCAGCTAACTGGAATCTCCCCTTCCAGCAAGACGCATCCCCCACGGGTCACAAATGACCCTTCACACCGTAAGCCATATAACTGCCAGTAATGTTCTACCTGCTTTCCGGTTGAGCTGTCACTGCTATCGCTAACGACGAGATAAAACCGCCGATGTACACTTTTTACGCTGACCTCGTCCAGTCATGCTTGTTTGGCTCCTGATATGTCGCACAAATCGGGCCGTTCTTATGAATTTTCTTTCCTCGGTGCGAAAAAGGTCACAGACAAACTAGATCACAGGGACTAACGCACGTCTATTTTAGCACTGGCGTCGCATCCGGCTACAAAATTGATTGATGCTCATTTGCTTTTAAGGGTTTGACATGCTGCCTGTTCAGACGTGAGGGAATGCTGCCAAGAATTTCAAATGTGGGCCAACAAATCCCGCTTTTATTGACACTGAGGTGCAGATCCATCTTATTTATTTCCTGCATTTCATGTTTGCCTCGGAGAAGGAGAGTCCACATTTATTTCCCCAATCACCCAACCCAGAACAGATCAGGTGATCTTAGTTTTTTGGACATGATTCAAAACACATTATGTTGGTCCAGCAGGCACTCAGGATTGATCCCGTCTTCAGAGACGAGTGCAATAGAAAATTTCTGGCTTGAAAGTGATTTTTTTTTTTTAAGGGCACAAAACACATGAATAAAAACTACACGACACCGTTCAAACGGAGCCTGTCAAGGATGCCACACAAGCTTTGAATCATGAGCTTCTTTATAATAAGTATTTTTCATTAGAGCAATCAAGCCTTCAGAACTGAATGTTTCTGTTTAATAGTGAACACGTAATTTCAAACTAGATTGCTTTGCAGTGATTTTATATGAATTTTTGACATTATAGGGGGCCTGCTTATGAAGATCCACATGCTGTGCTGGTTCAAGTTCATTTCAATATCAAACACTGTTGATGGGCAGGTCCTACCATCAAACATGGCACTGTAACTGCAGCTTCACTGACCTCCCGAATTTTGGGGGAAAGCTTACATTTCACTGTGACTCTCACCAGACAGCTAAGGAAATTGACTGAGCAGGTTAAATAGATGAATGTTAGAAAAAAGAAAAAGGTAAATTTGGAGCATATTGAGACAATATGATTGACAAGCTGAAAAGTAATTCTATGACGAGACAATGCAGCTTATTTATTACATAAACGTCATTGGCGGTAAACTTGTATTAATTGTGTTTATGTGTGCGTTTGTGTTTGTGAGTGTCTGTGCGCTTGTATTGTATGTAGAGATGCTTAATTTCATATCAACCAATGTGTGTTTCTGTGTGTATGTCTGACTGTCTCTGAACGTAAATCTTTGTCAGAATGTGTTTGCCTGAATCTTTGGTTGATAGAGGTCATAGTAGACATGGTCAGGCCAGACATTTGGCACAAGTCGTGGTTGCATCCATTTCCCGCGACCGGCAAGGCCAGAAACATTTTCATTAACTGCAAATCTGCATCCCTACTTCTGTCTCCCATAATGATAATTTCTTAGCGGAGCGCGGGAGCCTGCTAATGGACAGGAAATAAAAGGGGAATGTGCTGCTGCCTCTGAGGCTCCTCTGGATGGACGTTCAGTTTTAGGTGGGCAGGGGGAGGGAGTTAATGGCTCAGAATCAGCCGCTAATTTCCCCTGTGTGCCGTAGTGTTTTTAAATAGCAAAACAGTGCCTCCTGAAAGAAAATGACAGATAAAGTCCCTAACAGTCTTCCGCACTGCATACACCCACTGAGTGATTCACCTTCATTTTGCACAAAATATCCAGCTAAAAATTGGATCTAAACTCACTTCTTTTATTAAATTTCAATTGTGTACTGAACACTAATGCATCAGTCCAGTTTTCAGCTTACAGCCTCTCAGCAGGAATATTATTTCACATGTTGGGTTAGAAAACGTGCTACAAACTATTTCCAGAGCCAGTTCTTTTTAGGAGTGATTGATGCTTTAAAGCCCTTCATTAAAAAAAAAAAAATTGTGTTTTTGATTTTCTAAAATGATAAGATTATAACAGAAAGTAATTAACAGTACCCAAAGGATATTATTGTGCAACACTTCAGGCGAAATTTATGGACTTGATTCCAGTAAATTTGAAACCTTGGACCTTACATTGTCATTGAGTATAAATTTCTCAAAGCTAAATATAATATTGTCCCCTCACGATAACAAGCCATTCATTCAGGGCAGATGCAGTAGCATGAATGAGCCACAGTGGACATGTTTGGATGGAAAGTTTTTGATTTGTCCAGAATGAGCTCAGTTGCCTCTGGTCAATAAATCTTATAGATGTTATGGTGTAGCATCTATTTATGAAAACTGGTGGGTTTCTAAGTATTTCCTTTTATGAAATATGACCCAATATGTCACAGTGGACATTATGGACAGAACAGAATGGGAAACAAAAGTGAGCAAAAAGCCAAATGCTCATTTGACCCGCACTCATTGCAGATGGCCAACGCTTTCTGGGAATATCATCCTTTTTTATGTCATTCTGGTGCATTACATACATACTGTACAAGTAATGATAATGGCATTTCATTCAAATGATAACTTCCAAAGAGACCCAAGTTTAAATCCAAAATTTGAACACTTCCTGTATGTTAAATGCTGCACATAAGTCATTGAAATTTTTCATGACGCCTGTCCATAACGTGCTTTTCAATTAGCAAATCAACACATCAATGCAAAAAAAAAAAAATAGGGTTTAAAACTCGTTTTTCTAGTAAGATTGAAGGCCTAGGTGACAGTGAAATTGCTCTATTCATCCTGCTAAAGTAGAGTGGGTCTAACGTGACCAAAACATCCAAGGTCAACACGATACTGTTGCTCATTAACTGCGTGCGATTGCAGCTAAACTATTAGTGTTATATTAACTCGAATATGTTCAAATCAAATAAACACTGCACATTTTTCTGTGTACACTTTGCCTGTTGTCAGCTAGAGCTGTACTTCTCCTTTAATCTGCACTCGTTCCCCTGTAAAACACTGCAAGGCATATAGTCAAAAAAAATAAAAAAATACCCAGGTGGCTACGGCAGATAAACATTCAGAGCAGATGGCAGTGACAGCGAGCACTAAAAGTTTGTGTTAAAAGACTACCAGGCACTAGCATTGCTACCTCCCAGGTACAGCTGGGTTCATATCAATACTGCTAGTGTTCCAGAGCATCTGTGAAAAATAGCGGCCGCGGTTTGTCCCACTTTCTGCTCCCATAACTCTGCTCTGTGCCACTTGCTATGCAGACTGTGAGGCATAAACCCTGTCTCCAATCATCCCTAGAAATCAATTAATTCCGAAAAGCCGTATCCGCCATTTTATGCAAATGAGCCAAGGTGCGATTACAGCTTGCTTGCAAATCCCTGATGATGCGATCTCAATCTCGACCCCGCAACACATCCCACAGTTTAATGTGTACCATAATTTAGAAGCTGTGTAATGAGAGCTAAATAGCATGAAATTAAACTGGGGCACATATGATCATGTGACTGTAGCACGTGACCCAAACCGTACTGACCTATGATGAGATAGGCCAATGTAACAACAAAAATGTACATGGTGATATGAATCGAACCGTCTGGTGGTTTCTCTCATCAAAGTGCCTTAATAACAATGTAACAATACAGTAATAAACTAGTAAAAACCACAATAGGCTTCATTAATTAGCCGTCTGCCTCATTAATAGAAACTGAAGGTGTCAGTAAGTGCAATCACAGACAACTAGTTCTCTGTTCCTTTACCCAAGAGCAGACAGTCTGACCAATCAGCATTTCAGTTGGGTTCTAAGGAGAAATGCTGACAACATATGTGTGTACTGGCAGTCTAAACTGATTGTTATTGTTTGTGAGACACGACAATTTTAGAGCCTGAACCTGAAAATTTCAAATGGTATCATCTGTGGGTATAATGAGGCCACCTATCCGAGGAATAGGCTCAGTAATTACATCACATGTAACTCTAACACCTTCTTAAATGAGGATAATTAATACATCATTTGGCTCTCATTAACAAACCACTTAACACTCCTGGTAATATCCAATGTGGTTTCTCAGTCTGTACAGCTACTATGGAGAGTAAACCTTTTTTTTCCACCAATGAAAACAACAATAAGCTTTTAGATGGAAAAGGTGAACGGCTTCATTGATTATGAAATTAAATTGACATTGGAGCAAATAAAAATAACTATTAAAACCACAGAAATGCTTCACAGACCTGTCACAGGCACTTTTTTTTGGCGGACAAGTGCTCATTAAACAGCTGTGTATGTTTATGTTCAGTGCTGTGAAAAAAAGTATTTGCCCCTTTCTGGATTTCTGCTATTTTTGCATATTTTTTGTGTTTAATTACTTCAGATTATCCAACTAATTTCATTAAAAGACAAAGGCAATGTGAGTAAACAATCTGGTCTGGATCATAACAGGAGCAGTGATTTCTCACCATTTTGGTTAGGTTGTGCGGAAAAAAATGATATGAGATACTCGCAAATTAGACAAATCTTTACACACTATATTTCATAAGGTAATGCAAAAATGGGCAAATTACGCTCAGGGCTCTCCTCAGGGTACAATGGCAGCGTCCCCCTGGGTAATGTGGAAAAAAAATTCCCCGGCTGAGGCCGGATGGGCCGAGGCCCCTCCCACACTGTCAAATATCTCCTCAAAAATAAAATTCCACAAATTCCAGAGTCTGAGGTGATTTGGGTTTATTATGAATCAGAGCTTCAAAGAATCAGGACTGATCTGCATAGATCAACACATGAACATTCATTCCCAAAGCATTTCCCCCCAAAAATCCCCAAATTACCCCCCGAAAAAAAACAACAAAACCCTGAAAAAATCCACAAGACCTCATAAAAACCCCTGACTTCCCTCTGAATGAGTGTTTTTGTGCTTTTCTTCTAACTCCTCCTAATAATGAGCTGGTAACGACCTGATCATTCTGGCTAATCAAGAGGTCATCGCGTGACTATTAACTGACTGCAGTCTGACCAAGCATGATGTGATTTAACAAATGTCAATTCAATGATTAAGCAGACAATAATGGCCTTGACTGTGAGTTCCTCTTAACTTTCCTCTCATGATGATGCGGTATTCGTGTAAAACCAGAAATTGCCGACTGTGAGCTTTTCCCAATCTCCCATCAAGACCCTACAACTGTCTGGGTCAATTATATTTTATCATTCAAAACATTAAGACCTGACCATAATTTGATCACAGTGACGTGGCCAGTGATACTGCACTATGTCATGGATAAAAATGCTAATGATTATCACTGTTTGAATGCTACTGCACAATGTAATGGATTATACTAATAAACCATATTATGCCTCTTCCCAGAAGTTGTGCACTTATAATGAATATCATACAAACTACTTACTGGCTTAACTTTTACGAACACATCATTGCTGAATAAAATGAATAGGAAACCTCTTCACAGAGATCAGAGACATGGGCAGGTGGCATTAGGAGTATCCAGAACTCTAGATATCAGGAGAAGTGAAGGTCAGGTGAAGATCTGCACCTGCACTAAGAGAAGCAGCATAATTTCAGCCTCTCTGTCACACACATCCTGACTCTTAATACAGAAAGCCATAGCTCCCACAAAGTGCATAATATTTATGATCACACAAATTGCATTTTTCGGCAAAGAACAAAAGATGGATTGTGAGATGTTTACCTTTCTGCAGTGTGTGTCCTTGATTTTTCTCTATCAAACTGTCAGCTGCAACATTCCTCCAACAGTCTCACCTTAAGCACTCAACATTTCCTTCAAACCTTTTACCCATATTTTCGCTTTAAACATTAAATCATATTCAACTACTTGCCGTTACATTTCCAGCTTATCGATGCAGATATCCATAAACATGTTTAGGGGAGACCGGGGTTACCTTTGTATTTGGCTCCATAACTCTTTGTTGCTAAAACTTAGAGAAATACCTTTAGGGTATATGTGTAATGCAGAATGTCGCCTACAAAATTTGTATTGATACAATCTCAATATAACATATACAACCCCAATTCCAATATAGTTGGGAAAAAGTGTAAATTGTGAATAAAATCAAAATGCAATGACTTTCAGATCACATGAGCCAATATGTTATTTAAAATAGAACATAGATAACATTTCAAATGTTGAAACTGAGACATTTTACATTTTTATCCACAAAATTAGCTTATTTCAAATTTTATGGCTGCAACAGGTCTCAAAAAAGTTGGGACACAGGCAAAAAAGGGCTGAAAAAGCAATTAATATATAAGAGAATCAGCTGAAAGAACATTTAGCAAGTAATTAAGTTAACTGGCATCAGGTGTGTAACATGATTGGCTATAAAAGGGACATCTTAGAGAGGCTGAGTCTCTCAGAAGTAAAGATGGCCAGAGGCTCTCCAACCTGTGAAGGCTTGCGTAAAAAAATTTTGGAATACTTTAAAAACAATGCTCCTCAACGTCAAATTGCAAAGGCTTTGAAGGTCTCATCATCGACAGTGCATAACATCATCAAAAGATTCAGAGAAACTGGAAAAATCTCTGTGTGTGAGGGACAAGGCCGAAGACCTTCACTGGATGCCGATGATCTTCGGGCCCTCAGACGCCACTGCATCACTCACTGGCATGATTCTGTCATTGACATTACTAAATGAGCCCAGGAATACTTCAAGAAACCACTGTCAGTAAACACAGTCCACCGTGCCATCCACAGATGCCACCTTAAACTCTATCATGCAAAAAGGAAGCCATTGTTGAGCATGATGCAGAAACGCCGCCGTGTTCTGTGGGCCAAGGCTCATTTAAAATGGACTGTAGCAAAGTGGCAAAGTGTCCTGTGGTCAGACGAGTCCAAATCTGACATTCTTGTTAGAAATCATGGGCGTTGTGTCCTCCGGGCTAAAGAGGAGAAAGACCACCTCTCCTGTTATCAGCGTTCAGTTCAAAAGCCAGCATCTCTGATGGTATGGGGATGCATTAGTGAATATGGTGTGGGACACTTGCATGTCTTAAAAAGCACCATGAATGCTGAAAAGTATATAAAGGTTTTCGAGCAACATATGCTCCCCTCCAGATAACATCTATTCCAGGGAAGGCCTTGTGTATTTCAGCAGGACAATGCAAAACCACATACTACAGCTATTACAACATCATGGCTTTGTAGTAGAAGAGTTTGTGCGCTGAACTGGCCTGCCTGCAGTCCTGATCTTTCACCGATTGAAAACATTTGTTGCATAATTAAACGAAAAGTCCGTCAAAGGAGACCCAAAACTCTCCAGCAGCTGAAAGCCTGTATTAAACAAGAGTGGGATCAAATTCCAATGGCTAAACTCAAGAAACTTGTCTCCTCAATGCCCAGACGCCTCCGCTCTGTGTGAAAAAGAAGATTGGATGCTACACCATGGTAAACAGGCCCCTGTCCCAACTTTTTTGAGACCTGTAAAAGCCATCAAATTTGAAATGAGCTCATTTTGTGGATAAAATTGTAAAATTTCTCAGTTTCAACATTTGCTATGTTATCTCTGTTCTATTGTGAATAAAATACTGGCTGGTGTGATTTGAAAGTCATTGCATTTTGATTTTTTTCACAATTTACACTTTGTCCCAACTATTTCGGAATTGGGGTTGTATTTACATGACAATATTCAATTTTCAATGTATCACAAACATGCCGAAGCAAGCCCATACCCGGGGTTACTTCGTCAGATGGGAGGGGTAAAATTACATTACATTACATACATTAAATTATTACAGTTTATTCACAAGGTTACGTACCCAAGCTGTTGTGCTGTTGTAACACCGGTTTCATGTCACCCACATGTCTTTGGGTTCAAATTTGTGCTTGTCATACAGCTCACCCAACTTGGTGAAGAAATCACGAACTGAGTGTTCGTTGAAGGCCGTTGCGCGGGCAAGAGTGGCTGGTTGAGGCTTCTTGACACCTAAGTTGTGTACAAGCGGGGCAACTTTGGCATACCCGGGGCTACTTACCCTGACGAACTAACCCCATGCTGCTTGGCCAGTGCGGCCCCGTGCGGCTATTTTGGAAATCGGGCTGCATCTCTCATCTCATGATTGCAGCAGGCCTTTATCATATGTGTTGTTAATAGCTTTAGTTACATACGTTTATGTTTGTCTTCAAAGAAGCTAGACGCAGTTCTTTCAGAAACTTAAAGTTTTACAATTTGGGTCAAAATTCAGTGATTTAGGCAGAAAACACTTACATGACACTACCAGTCCTTCTTCTTTCCAAGGGATGATGTCGCTGGGATGTCACATAATTTGTAGGCTACTTTTTTGTTTTCCCGTCAGTGCGTTTGCAATGAAAAAAACTGGGGCGACGGACCTAACCCCGTGGCCAAAGTAACCCCGGTCTCCCCTATTCACTCAAAGTGGGTAAAAAGCTCCAACAGATACTTAAAGCCGCTTTCCCACTGGACGCGAAACAAATTTTTCGCACGACAGATTACATTCAAAGTCAATGCAAAGACGCGAATACACGAGAAACGCTCAACATTCGTTTCGCTTCCAGTGTGAAAGCGGCTTTAATTTCCATCACCGGTAACCTTACCGAGCTAACCTTATATTGCCAGTAGACTAGCGCTTATGGTGGTAAACCACCTTGTAACATAATTGAGCTTGTGTTAAAGAGTCAAATTAGCGTTTCGTTGGCTGGGCTTAGCTCAGAAATCGGCAGTTGTTTCTTAAACCGCTTTCACACTGGACGTGAAACGAATTTTTTCGCACGACAGATTACCAGGGTTGCCAACCCTCACGCATCTGGCGTGACAGTCACGCATTCAGCCTCAATCTCACGCTCTCAAGCTCAAGAAAGAAATCTCACGCCAAATCTGACATTATGTTGTAAATTTTTCCACTCGTGCACTCATTTCCGAATGTAATAAACGAGCTCTAGTTTTAAATAGGCTCTAAACTCCTAATTGGACCACTGCAGTCAGAGCCGGTAAAGCAGAGGTGGAAGTGGCGAGGTGTGAAATCCGAGCGGTTATCGAGGTAAGAAAAATATGATTTATCAAAACAAGATAGGCCTACTTGCGTGACTGTATTTCATAGTTCAACGTTGTCTGATGGAAAGTCGCATTATGTACTCTTAGCGTAGCAAGGAAATGGCAAAGTTTTAGGTGTAATGAAAGCTAGTTTGTATAGGTCAGCTAGGTAGCTACCAGTGACGTGCAGTCGGAGGTTCGTTTAGTGAGACACAATCCTCCCTTTTTCTTGATTAGCAATCAGACGATTTACTAGTTTAGTAAAACTATTCGGCAGAATGACGGGTCAGTTTAAGTTTCCGCGGCGTTATTACTCAGTACATCGAACCTGAAATGCTCACGAAACTGTAGATTTGCGAGTACTTGCTTACAGGAAGCCAGAGACGTGCGGTGAGGTGAGGCAGTGACCCAAACTACAGGATTTTGTGAACCTGTTCGCACGTACTATTCCTGATTGACAATCAAAACAATTAAGACCAAGCCTACAGGAAGCCCGTATACTGATAGAGGAGATAATGACAAAAAGATTCATTCACGTATATGGCTTCAATTCGAGACTGCAAGGATGGAAATTTGAATTATCAATTAGGAAAAATTCTCGGCTCTCGGTAATTCTGCATATTGTTTTAACATTTTGTTAATCGGATTATGAAAGAAGACTGAAAATAAACGTCCGCTTTTTTGTTTGGGTGTAAAAGCGCGTATTTAAAGGAGAATTCATTGTATATTGATTAAGCATTGAACTCTGCATAAGTCGAACTGTTTTAATATTTGTTGATGACATTGCTTCGGCTTCCTGTAAGCAAGTACGCGCAAATCTGCATTGCCAGTTTATTTGTTGTTCCAGTTTACAGAGAAGGCACTTGTAAAGACAGGACTTTTTGTGAGCACATGTATTGTTCCTTCAGTTCACAAATACTGACTCTTGTTGTTAACAAGGTTAAATCAATAAATGAACTGGAGATTTTCAAGAAACTTTCCCACTAATTTTTTTCCCAGTAAAATTAGCGAAAGCAAAATTGTTGAGATAGACAAGAGCATACTGGACCATTCTAAGGGCCCAATATACAGTAATTTCCTGAACATAAGCTGCACCATGTATCAACCTCAGGTCAGTATTTTATGCAAACTAAAAAAACTAAACCTTGTATTAACCTCACCAGTGTATTAACCTCAGTTTACTAAACATTACCTATTGAATTAGATTCAGATCATGATTTAATGACAAGGTAGAGCGAAGAAAAGATGCATTCCAATATATAGCCCTCACCCATGTATTAACCTCATAGATTATGACCTCGGTTAATAATCGGGAAATTATGGTAGTCGGTAGGCCTATAGGTTTAGACGGTAAGAGGTTTGCGGCGGCGGCCCAAAATTTCTAGTAGGCCGCTGCATGCACGTTTGGGGAGAAATCTCACTCCAGCCAAATGACCAAAGTTGGCAACCCTGGATTACATTCAAAGCCAATGCAAAGACACAAATACACGCGAAACGAGTGTATTCGCGTCTTTGCATTGACTATGAATGTAATCTGTCGTGCGAAAAATTCGTTTCGCGTCTGGTGTGAAAGCGGCTTTAAGGTTTCCTCTGGTTTCCTGATTGCCATTACGTCAGTGCCACCTCAAGCTAATGAGGTTTTGAGTTCAGGGGTCCGCACTGCGTGGAGTTTGCATGTTCTCCCTGTGTTCCTGTGGGTTTACTATGGTATCCCCACCCAAAAACAAGCCTCATAAGTAAACTCCAGTCAAAGCCCCTGAGTGAGGCTCTGAGCTCAGAACTGGAGTTGCTTTGTGGCTGCCCACTGCTCTGAATTAATGAGAGAAGACAAATTATCCTTAACAGTTCAATAATTTATTATTATTATTATTATTAGTAGTAGTAGTAGTAGCAGTATAATTAGTAATATTAAAATTATTATTATTATTACTCCGTCACTGTACACTGCTCTGAATTAATGAAAGAGGACAAATTACCCAGAGCAGTGGAAGTGGCCTAGGGTAGAGATATAGGAATTAGTGGTCTTTAGTACCCTGCAGATGAAAAATGGGGCGCTGTGATAATGATGGGGAGAGGTGGTCTCCAGAGGTAAGGAGAACAGGTGGATCCGTGCTCCAGAACACTGGGCACTCCTCCCGCAGAATGCAGAGCTCACCTTAGCTGACTGTGCAGCTGTCCGACCGCTGCAACGGCAGCATACAGCCGATCAGCTGTCGCCCTGACAACTTCATTCAGCTCCCGCCTGCCAGCCGCCTAACTGACATCGGCCCCCCGGGGGGCATTGACAGAGCTGTCAACTCGACGGAGATACGCCTGTCAAATCACTGACTACCTCCCTCCCTTACCTCTCTGTCCACCATATTCCCTCTCTCCCTCCCTTACGTCTTCCCTCTCCAAGCTATCTGGCTTTATTTCCTCTCTCCCTCCTTAACCTTCTCCCCCTCTTTCCTACTTTTGTCTTTCCCATCTGTACTTTCAAAGTCTCTCTCTCTATCCCTCCCTATATATCCTTTCTTCTGCAAATTGTTTTTCATTCTTCATTCCTGCTCCTCCTTTGGTCTTGCCCGCTCCAAACCATCTCCAAATATGCAGTTTTCCTCATTAGCATTCATGGTTGTCTGTCTCTGCTTTCATGCTTTGTTGTTTGTTACTATTTTCATCTTATCTGAAAATCTGTCCATTTTCCCCTACAGTACTCTTTTCCCAAGCCTCCTCATTATAATTTGTCCAAGTCATCAGTGCTGCCGGCTTACCCACATTTACAACATGTGTGCAACATCTGGCATGAGCCCCTGTGTTTGTGTTTGTGTGTGTGCGTGTGTGTGTGTGTGCGGGATTAAACAACACCACACATGATACCCTGAGGTGTGTTGGAGTTAACCAGATAAGAGGTCGAATTGACATGCTTTTTCACTGTCTAAGAGGTAATGAACTTCATGACTAGTAGCCCTCGTGCCCCTTTCAAAGGCTTTAGGTATGAAAATGACACGAGTATATATGTGCATAACAGTCACAACTCTTGGGTGAATGTCCTCTAATCTGCAACTTGCCTGTCTATCAGAAGTATGTTTCCTTTTATTGGTCTACCTCTCGCGTGTATTCTCCTCCCTGGCTGTCTTTTTTCAATGTGACTTCCTGATGGCTCGGTGACGTGTATTTAAACCCCCTGCTTTGAGAAGCAAGTTGCTGGATTGTAATTTGCTATTTGTGCTTAGAACCAGTCAGTGTTCCTAATAAAAACTCTGCATCTTTATTGAGCGTAGCATAACCTTTAATGACAGTATTTTGTGGAATCCTTCCTGTTTACTCAGTTAGTTTGAGACGTTTCCAAATCTACTCAGGGTCCAGGATTGGTATTGCATTCAAGTTAACCCAGCTCAAGTTGGTTCCTCTGTCCAGTTTAATAGGAACAAGCACCCAAGCCTAATTCAGGGTCCAGGATTGAGACTGCGTCCTTGTTAACCCTTCGAGGTTTGTTCCGCTGTCCAGTTTGTTAGGAACAAGCTCCGAATCCTTTGACAGTCATCAGGATTGGAACAGAGTTCCCCTCGAACTACCCTCCTGCGGGACAGTTTGGCTTAGGTGAAGTGAGCACTCCATGTTATCCCAAACGCCGGTGGCCAGTGATTGGCAGCCCTGCTTTGACTATAACATCTGCGCTGAACTGTTCGCTTCTTCTCTGCTTCTTCCTCTGGAGTTCCGTCCCCTATTATACCGTAATGCCATCAATAAAACAACCTAGTTGATTGTACTCTGACTCTGCACTTGACTCCTCGTCTGGATCATAACACATAAGTTTACATTAAAACTGCCATGTTAATTATCCAGTCTATATTCCATCACAATGCAAAGCAACAAATTTTTCCTGAGGCGTGAAGTAGAGAAATGTTGTCACTTTCAGGATTTTAAAAAAAGCAATGAATTAGAATCTTAGCAGAATATAGTAGGCTGGATGTCCTAGCATTTGTTTTATTTGCACTCAGAGGTTTTTCTTTGATATCTTCATAAGATGTTCTTCAGTTGTGTGTGGAAAATCTTCCTTCACAATGCATGCACAGAAACCCACGAGAGAACATCTGCGTGCTGTGCTCCCAGCCCTCCCACAAACAGCATTATCTGACACCAAGGCCGAGGAACACAACCTTAATCACCTGCCTTCTACAATTCCGAAACACAGCGCTTCAAACAGAACACCTGTTGCCAAGATGTGCTGATTCAAATATCAAGGGCATTAATTATAAGTCAATTATATCATTGCTCATTCTGAAGGGTGGTTCTCTGAGATAAGGATTCTTTTGTTTTGTACGCATTACTCCTTCGATTTGAATTTTAAATTTGGTTTTTATGAAAACTCATCAAAATATCCACATAACCACTCTCCACATTATTCTTGCAACATGTACTGAATGTTTTGGCTCAGTTTATTTAAAAATCAGTGTACTCAGTTATAATGAAAGAAAACAACAAAAATAGCTCCAATTTTAAATGCATTTATTTCTAATCGGTCTCTTTGAGCAAAATAAATGTAAAATTCTCATTTCTGTCATTCTGTCTTTTGTATGATTAATTTCAGGTTTTTGCTATTTTGAGATGTAAGCCATTTTAAGTGACAGTAAATATTATATAGCAACATTAGTGTTAGCTGAGGGATTACACAAAGCTCAGACTTTTACAACATTACTGTCATAACCAGTAAAGCATCTTACATTATTGTCATGAAGAGGAAGTCAGAAGGACTGTGCGTGTGTGTGTACGTGTGCGCATGCGCGTGTTTGTGCATGTGTGTGTGTGTGTGTGTGTGTGTGTGTGCATGTGTGTGTGCGTGTGCGCGTGTTTGTGCATGTGTGTACTCATGAATGCACTTATCCAATGTGTGTGTCTGTAACTCATTTGGTTTGCCTCACTCTGAAATAATCATGCACTTATTGCTTTTACAAAATTAGGAAAACAATTAAAACACAATGAGTACTAATATATGCAGCCAGGCTTCATTTGCAGGTTTTGTGCCCTGATTAATATTTAATGTGGCTTCTGCTTTAAATGCAGATCCACAGAGGCTGTAGAGGAAATGAAATGACAGATAAATGAAACTAAACAATACATTTGAAAGATACGCATATGTGCAATATCAGTGCCCGTGGCAGTGGCTTCGTTAAAATTAGAGAAGGCACAAAGCATCCCTTTAAAGTAACAAATGATTCAGCTTGAGATGTTTTAAATTTTATTTGATTAACAACTTTTCAATGATTAGAATAATCAATCAGCAGTTAACGCACAGCTTCCTTCTTAATGCAATTTTGCGGTGATTAAATAGTGAATTCAATTCAGTAAAAATGTGTTATTCACAGTGCACACTCTACAAAAATAGATACTTTGAATCTTCCGCATTTGCTTTCAGTAAATACTGCAGTGTAAGCTACTGTGTCCAACCTAAAAATCAAGATTAGCAACAAGTATTGGTCACGCTTTAGATGAAGTGTTGCTCATAAAGGCTTTATACAGCACATATAATGCCTTCATAAATGAGACATAATGTCTTCATAAATCATACATAAGCAAATGTCATGCTTTGTGAAGGGTGAAATAACACATCCTCATTCAGCACGTGATGCCAGATGTCAAATAACTGACAATGTCACTTAGCTAGTGGCGAAATACTATAAAGGGTGACATTGTCAGCTAAATGACATTGTCATTGTCACATCTGGCATCACATACTGAATAAGGATGTGTTATTTCACCCTTTACAAAGCATGACATTTGCTTACGTATGATTCATGAAGACATTATATCTCATTTATGAAGGCATTATACATGCTGTATAAAGCCTTTATGAGCAACACTTCATCTAAAGTGTGACCCAAGTATTCACCAATGAGGAGTGGATTTCCAATCCATGCTCTGTCCAGAATTTTCCAAATTGATATAGTGGTGTGAGTACATTATAATATATATTATACTTCACATATAATGAAGTATTATACTGACAAGGCTCTTAAAATGCATTATGTGTTCAGTCCTGAGAACATGCTGCTCGGAGAGGGGGGTGGGGGTGTAAGGAGGTCGTAGGGAAGGCCAGTAATACATCGGGGAGTGGCTATATGGACCAAGCAAATGACCGACTTCGGGATGCAGGATAACTACCGTTGCGTGCGTGTAAATAAGTGTTACTAAGTAGCTCGACATCTGATCTATCTAAGTATGTTTAACGCGTGATGTTTTCGCAGATGTCATAAAGCGCAGATGCGGAGGCAGGACCTCGGCAATAGCAACACTATCGCATGTTACACAAAAACTTTGAGTGCACGCAGCGTTCTATGCTATAAAGCACGGTGGCGCCTAACAGAATGAACGACACGGTAATGCACTCTTAGCATGGCGTCGACTAAGTGAGAGCACATTTTTTCAACGCATCTACCTGCATGTGAAATTCTGCGGATGTCGGCTTGTGACAAGATCGGTAAGTAGGCCGAAGCCGCAACTGTTCATTATGGTTAATGCTTTACATGTTTATGAACACCGTAGAACACAGTCACTGAGGTGGCGCCTCATGTTATGCTAGCATTACGAAGACCTCATGTGTTTGGAGCATCCTACACCATGAGGCACGGTGGCACCTAACCATTGACATTTTAAGGCACACTCGGTGAGGTGTCGAAAGTGCACGTTTTTTCAACGCATCCACCTGCATGTGAAATAGTGTGTATTTGGACTTGTGGTAGACATGCCAGACCTGGTACCGATGAGACACCACTGAGGACTGCGTGTACACGGACGGCATTTCTAATTGTAATATAATCCCTGAGATCCTGAAGTGCTATTGTTGAGGCTGCACCATGTCTCTGCAGGACTGCGACTTTTTCTATGTTCGGCTTTAAAGGTGAAAGGGAAGATTCCCTGGTTTTGAGCATTAAAAATCACAGGCATAGGCTGGATAAACTGTCTGTCCCCTTCTGGATAAACTGCAGAGTCATTTTCAAATGATGCTTGTAGTAATATATAATTGCAAGCTTTCATGAACTGACTCTGACATCACTATATGATTTTCCCACGAAACCCACGCGCAATGATCAAGTACAAACACGGCAGAAATAGCAGGTCTTATGAAGTCCACGCCCATTAACGGATCAGAGCTGTTTTTCAATACAAGGGGAAACTGTTTGTACCCAATATTAGCCAGGTGGTTTCAATGTTGTGACTGATCTGTATATTGCCTTTTAAAAGAGAAAAGAAAGGTCAACAAGCGAGTGGTTGGCCTGGGGTTAGGATACCGGAAAATCCATGATCTGTGCTGCAACTCACTCGGCATCGAAGCACCTTTATACAGCAGCTGCACTCACAGTAGCAGTTCTCCATTTGGAACCATGTGTTTTAAGACTTTTGTCTCATCCTGTTTGTGTGTCCATCTTTATAACTAAAAGCTGTAGGTCTGTCAGCCTTTGCTGTTCAAAGAGACTTCTTAGAGTGGACTTCACCTGCTTGAGATGAGGGAATGACCTCTCCACCTTAGCCAATTATTAAGAAAGAAATGCCGGAAATTTTTTTTTTTTTGCACTTATATAAAAACATTTGCCACCTTTGTTGCATACAATAGACACAGTGTCCTATCTAAACATTTTCATCGCGCTGGTAGAAGAAAACCTTGGCGGTCTTGAAGGTATTTTGCGCTAATGCTATCTGTGTTCTTCGACGAATGATGTTTGATGTTATAAATGCATGTCCCCCTTACAATATTACCTTCGCCAAGGAGGTAATGTTTTCCCTTCGTTCTGGGTTAGTAAGTTTTTTTGTTTGTTAGCAACACTGTGGAAAAAGTTATGGACAGATTTTTTGTAGAATTTTTACCAGTGGTGTGTCTTGGCCCAACTTAGAAGTGTTTCATTTTGGGAGTGATCCAGGTCAAATTATGGATCCAGGATTTTAGTTGCTCGTGTGGAGGTACACAATAATGGTACTCGTATGTGTCCGAGACTTGGGGGACAGTTTGGCCTTGGTGGAGGTATGCACTCCCTGAGTGCTCTTGTTATCAAATGAACCTCGTAATCAGACAAAAGCAAAAGCTTTCGTAAATTGGCTACAGTGTCCTCGTTGTACTCGTCCGCTGTAATGTAGCGCAATTACTGGCACAAGTGCATTGTGTTCAGAAACAAACCTCTTATTTTATTTTAAAGTATGTCGTATTTCAGTGTTTCAGTGATACAGTATTTCTTAACGGAATTGAACATGTAGTAGAATAGGAATAGAACAATTGGGAAAGATTACTGGAAATTGGCAGAACAAGCTAATGTCCTCTGAATACTGTCCTGCTATGAGTGCTGCCCTCCGTAAAACAGCCGCAGTGGGGTGTTTGACCTGTGTGTGTGTCAGAGGACAGCCAGCCGATTTGGCCTGCAGTACGAAAGAGCCTGCTGCGAGTACCATACCGCCAACTCCCCCCAACACACACACACACACACGGATTCTCTCTGCTGGAGTAAATCAGTGACGAGGGCCACTGACATCCTGAATGAGGAAACTCACCTCATAGACACACAGAGAATATAATGAGCCAATGGAGGAAAGTTTTGTTCTTAAAAGAATGTATTTCTTCATATAGCTTGAAAAGTTCAATAAAATATATTGAGAACTAAAAACTATTTTTGTGCAAAAAGAGCTACAAATCAGTATTTAGACCCATGGACAGGAGTGCAATTTTTTTGAAGTCATTGGTACCACCCTTTGACCTTTATCCCCATGAAACCAACAATTCAAACCTGTGGAACTTCAAGTGCATTTTTACATACTAGAGGAGATTCCAAGGTTTCCAATGAGATTTAGATATTTTCCGGTGGAAGTAATGCTGTGGCCATGAAGACATGGCATGCTGGGTTTGAATACTTCCCTCGATATGAGTGTGATGTAGCTTCAGTGAAGCGCTGCAACCAGCAGATACGGAATATGTGTGTGACACTGTTCTACAATAATGAAAAAAAAAGTTTTTTCTGACTTTATACCTACTTAAGGGAAAACGTTAGTGAAAAGTTACAGTTTAAGGGGCTAAGGCAGAGGTGGGCAATGAGGGACGTATCTGTCCCTAGTTTTCGCACCAACTTCTGGTATTTAGTTAGTTTATTATCTAAATTGGCCAAACTATTTATGAAATCTGACATTTCTGGCGCATTTCTTTAAATTATCATGAATGACCAAAGACTGTTCTTGTCTCCCTACATAAAACATTTTTCTTTGATCAAACCTTTGCACAAATCTATATTTGCGTTCGCAACCAATTAGTTCAATTAGTCAGGGTAATTGATAGAAATGAAAACCTGCGCACACACCGGCCCTGCAGGACCAGGATTTCCCACCCCTGGGCTAAGGGCACTTTTTATGAATTTCTTTTATTTTTTGAAGGCGTATATTGAGTTGCAACTACTCAATCGCATACAGCACATTTTATATGAAATCCATGACTGCACTGATGAGCTTTACTGGCTGAGAGGGGGTTACTACCAAGCCATAGATAGTAGAGAGAGAGATGCACGTAGCGGCCAGAAAGTTCCTGTCAGCACTTTGCATGGTATGATAGGTGGATAGGGGGGCCAACGTGATGGCAGGAAGGAGGGACAGGAAATGGAACACATCACTTTCACAGCCCTCACTCATCAGGGGAAAGAAAAGAGACCTGTGCCCAGGAGTGCAGGTTGCGGGGGGGTTGTTTTACTATGTGTCTCCTCCGTTACCTGTCTCCTCAGTTTGATTGGACATGTGACTGCACAGCTGTTCCATGGCTGGCTAAGTGTTATTCTGTCATTATTAAATTTACAACTAAGCAGATAAAATGTAGTTGTTTTAAAGTTTTGCATTTGAAATCTGTAGTCGTTGACTCTCCGTATGAATTCCAAAAAGCTACCATTGGCACTGAGATAAGCCATCAGAAGGCTGAAAAATTACAACAAAGCTTCAGAAAAGTAGGGAAAACATCAGGTGTTTCAAATCAAATCAACTTCATTCTTAAAGATGAAGAATGCTGATGTGAGCTTAAGAACACAAAAAGGCCCAGAACACCACAGATTACACTGAAATGGTATCTGTCATGCATTCTGACAAAGAGTTGAATTAGAACTGAAGAGATTTCCCGAAGAGTTTTCTTGAAGAAATTCTACACAAAGGAGTGATATTTCGTCAGAACATGAGCGGCTGACAACATCAACTGCTCACCCATTAAATATTTTGATGAATTTCTTTGTGCGGCAGTGTTTTTCTCAGTCATTTTGTCCTCATGTAGGCCAGCAGGGAAAGAGTGAAGAAAAAGGGTGGGATTGTCAGAGAACAATAGAGGACAAAGGTAAAGAGGAAAAGGCCAGTCAAGATGGGAGAGGGAGAGAGAGAGAGAGAGAGACTTCAGAGAAAAAAAGGGACAGGGAGACGATAGAAAACAATGCAGAGTGGAGAAAAGTGGACGGACTGATGAATCTGGGGAGTGAAAGAATGAAAAGAGGATCCGAAGTGACAAAAGAAACAGTGAGACAAAGAGAAATATGAGAAATTGAAATGGCTTGGATCCAGTGAACATCATAAACATACTTCTTCCTTTCCCTTCAGTCAGCCAATCACCGGATCCCAGTGAGCCAGAGTGAGTTGCAGGCTACCAGGCCACCTGGCTGTTCAGTGTTGATACTTCACAGGAGAAGCTACCGTATTTTTCCACTATCTGTGTCTAATCTCCGTGTGTAAATGCACACACCACTCTGAACTGAATCCTCTCCAAAGCCCTCTCAAATAAAAAAATAAATACAAAAACATTTTGCTTTTTCACTTAGATCAGTGGTTCTCAATGTCGGTCCTGGGGACCCCGTGTGTGTGCTGGCTTTTGTTCCTACCACAATTGCAATTGTAGAACTTTAACAAGCTGTGACTGTCTTAATTAGGTGCTTCAGAGTTGTTTATATATCTCTTTAGTCAAATGTTACATAGGAACATCCATACATGCAATGAAGAATAAAACACCCTTGAAGATAGTGTGTTTCTTGCAATACTGCAAGTAATGTCAAGTAACATAACATGTCAAACAGATCAAATTATACACTGAGAAAATCAATAAACCCCAGATTAGGCTGCTGGACACAACTGTTTCAGGTTCTTTCAAAAAGCTTCAGGTGAACTTAATCAGATCAACCTAACACAAAACTGGTTTGTTTGTGGACTACATTTGTCATGATGAGCCTCGTAGTTTTCACTAAGTAGGAGCCATCTACATCATTAATTTGATTGGTTACATTGTTTTCTCTCCTTTTATGCTGTTATTTCCGATATACTGCAATGTGCGGATGCTATTTTTGGAACTCTTGATGGCAAATAGATATTTCTGTTAAGTTGTGGGTTAAGAGGGCAAATAACTGCTCTAAACATTAAATGCACATAATTAAGACAAATTAGCAGCTTGTTAAAATCCTACGATTGCAATTGTGGTTGGAACAAAAGCCAGCACACACATGGGGTCCCCAGGACTGACGTTGAGAACCACTGACTTAG
Organism: Gymnothorax javanicus; assembly: GCA_029692085.1. Lineage (NCBI taxonomy): Eukaryota > Metazoa > Chordata > Actinopteri > Anguilliformes > Muraenidae > Gymnothorax > Gymnothorax javanicus. Next base: position 8,046,395 of record CM056209.1, on the reverse strand, counting down.
ATGGTGCCCATTAAGCTTCAATTTTCCAAAATCTTGCGGTTAGTTCTGTGATTTATTTCAAAATTCACTAAATGTGTAAAAACTGGATTTTTTTCCTCTGCCCTAAGACCAAAGAAAAGAAAAGGAGGCCTAATGAAGAAAAATTATAACGGCAAAGTGGGTTGGTCTCCATGGGCGTCATCAGGAATCTAACTCGATGACACCCATGTACTCTTTAATGAATAAGAGAGAATCTGGACTCTACTTGACATAAAGTCTTTTCAGCCCAGTCGGCAAAATTTTCGGATTTCAGAAATGAAGGTTCTTGCTGAAGTGGTTGTAGTGATTAAAACCATGTTTCTTCCTCGGCTAAATGGGCACAGATACTTAGTTAATGATCAGTTTTGATGGCAGTTGTACAACTTAAAGATGATTTAAGTAAAGAGGAGAGTCTTTACTCAGATTAGAGGCATCCCAGCCCTTGAGGCAGGGCATATTCCAGTATTAAAGGACACAGCACAGGGCATAGGCTACACCAGTATTAAGGGGGATACTCCGAGCCATAGATGCACTGGGAGCAACACCTCAGAACCTATGCGCACAACTGGATAACTGGCTGGGGTATCAGTAGCAGTGCTGTGGGGCAGATACTGGGGGTACTGTGGTAATTGATCCTGGTAGGGCTCTCTTAATCAGAAAAAGTTGAAAACCCAACCACTGGAATATAGTAAATACCTTATTGTAGCCCCCGGACGAAGTTGGGCAGCTACTGAGGATTCATGCTTGTGGTCTCTGCCGCCGCTGCGTCCGAGTCTGTAGACACTTCCTTGTGGACGCCGTACAGGCTGTAATTTTTGACCAATTACTTTCATCTTTGGTATGGAAATGAGTTTCCTTCACTAATGACACCTTTCGATTTTGGAGGCGAAAGTATTGGCCGAATAATGCTCTACAAAAGGGAGAAGGATACACAAGGGTTTTGAGGGATACACCCATGCGGTTGTGGCTGACCAGACTGTCTAGTTTTCCATACTGTTTTAATGCTAGTACTGTAAAAAATGTACAAATAAACATTAATCTACAATTGCACTGGAATTGTCATTGTCTTTTTAGCGATGACTCCTTGAACCCCTGAATCTAACCAGGTGGTTCCATTGACAAAGCCAGTTATTGAAGAGAAAAAATAAAATTACATTCTCCCACACCCTGGATTAACATGGAGTTTAGTTTTAGATGCCAGGAGACCAATAGTGCCGTGCTGATCAGCATCTGTACGTGCGACCAAGCAGACCTGCGAGCGAAGTGTTTTTGCCTGCTTCCTTCGTCTGAGTGGCTCGTCTGATTAATGAATGCTTCAGCGAACATCGCAAAACAATCTGAATAATCACGCCATTTCACCATGGAAACCATGCCCTGCCCCCCTTCGCCTTTGTCTATTAAATTGTTTGATGCGCGTGTCCTTGAGTTGTGACACATTTGTGAAACGTTTTTCCTGTAGAGCATCCTTAAAGGATGAGAAAACACACGGAGATCAATGCTTCATCCCCTCAAATCCATGCTTCATTCCCCTGCGGTATAACACCACACAATCAAGATGTAGGTGATGACCCCCAAATGTGTTTTTAACTTGTCATATGATTGCATGGCAAAATAGCCAAAATAACTGATTAAAGAAATAAAAAAGTGTAATAAATGATGACGGCCAGGAACAAATCATTAGGAACAATACCATTATTTAATGGGGCACTTCAATATTTCACAAGAAAACATTATGTTCCTTATGTCAAGAAAAAAGCAGGATTATTGAAAGCAAATGTGTGGTACATTAACAGAAGCCTGGCCCTCTAAGCATTTGGCAGCATCATTCATTCGTCCCATCTGTTTCCTGCTCTCCGGGTAAAAAATGAACTGGTACACATGGTGTAACCATCGCCATGAGGCCAAACAAATGTTAATACACAAAACATGGATGTTATTTTGCTATTCAGCATAGGTTACATTTTTTAAGAAAATACAGTACTACTTCATTTTAGAATGGCCCGTGAGTGGTAGCCTCCTGATTTCAGGTTTTGTCCTGGGCCTTTGCACTGTGCTAGATCATGGTGAGATGCACCGTTTCGCTGACTGATTGAGGGGTGTGCAATAATTCCACAGATTTCTCAAAGAGGTGCAGCACAAAAAGACTCACCAAAAATCCAAGGCTCAGAAATAGCGTCTATAACCACGCCTGTTACTTCCTGAGATCTGTGTTATGTCTCTTTGCACAAGATGGCCCAAGATGTTTTGACTCAATGCATTTCAGGAATTCACTGGAATGTCATTTTTAATGCTTTTGATTAATCTTCTTTTTTCTCCATGGGTCATTGCTGAAATATTTCAAGGATATTACCAGAGTGTGACCAAAATACAAAATTATAACGAATAACATTCTAATCTTATAAATTCCAAACTAAGATAAACTTCGATGAAGGTGCAGTCATGCTTTGAAATGTGCAGATGAACATCTTTAGCTCTCAGTCCCGTAGGGAAAGTACTTTGGATATGTCAAAAGGGGTCACACAGTGCCCTCCAGTAATATTAGCCATAAATGCTCTGAATCTCTTATTCCAAATGTTAGCAAAAATCGGACCCTGAATTTCAAGAAAATGATCAAAAAAAAAAAAAAATTCTTATCTTAGAAAATTTAATAAATCTTAGTTAAGTATATTCCAATTCTTGTTCAACGTTTTGAGTTTTTTAAGTTCACCATAGCGATTAGGAAAATGGCTGCCCATGACTTCGTGTTTCCCTGGGGTATAAATGTGAAGTTACACACAGGCCAGTTTCCCTCATCAATCACCATGGTTAAGCCCACAGAGCTAAAGAAAACACTAGAGTGGACATGAGACTAGTTTTGGCGAGATTCGCGTCCGCCATCTTACCGAAGGATAGCGTCCCGTGTGGAACTGTGAGAAACCTTCGATCAAGGTAGTTTAGAGGTGGAATATAGAGATTGTGATGATGATTTTTACATGAAGTAAGATTCTAAGGGTATATTAACCAAGGTGAAGTTTGTATATGAGCATATGTGAAAAATAGACCCGAAAGTGAACTTGATGCTGGTGATACTACAATTAAGAGATTTATCACTTATCATATATAATATTTTTACTGTGAAAGAAATTCAGTGTTTTTCATTTCATTTTATCTAGTTGCATATGCACATGTACAGCGTTTGATTGCAAAATTCCCCTGCCGATTCCTTACACAAGATGGCGGACGGGTCTCACGTTTTCTGGTTGGTTCAGCCAATGACGTTGTCCACTCTTGTGTTTTCTTTAGCTCTGTGGTTAAGCCTAAAGAATACTGTGATGATGTGTTACAGAAAGTTGTTCAGCCTCTGACTTGAAGAAGTAGTTTGAAGAAAATAGCTATTATGTTGAAAATACCCATCGTGGCTATCAGGGCAATAATTAAGTTGTAGGCATATAGATTAGTGAAAAACCTGCCTAGAAGATGATGTGTGCCTATTTTGAATGCACACACACTGTGAGGTGGACGGTTCAAGTGTTAAAAAAAACTTGAAGGATCACAGTTTTCAAGATTGCAGACATCAATTGTGTCCTGGGGTGGCTACTGGGTTGGCTCACACTGCAAAGGTGTGGAGCAAGAGTGATCACCACTGCGTCAGATCGAATCCAGGTGGTCCAGTGCTGACTGTAGCCTGCAGCCTTGCAACACCAGTGCGCAATTGGCTTAACAATGCTCAGGGATATGGGGGGTGGGATATGGTTGCTTGGATTAGTATTGTTTTTTACTGAAGTACCTCCTAATGGCCCTAATGCTTTCTGAGCAAACATGCTCAGGTCTCCTTCGTCCACATCTGTGCATACGAGGACTGCGATTGTGAGTGAAAATAAGCAGTAGCTGACAACTGAATATTTCGGAGGAAAACTTCAAACTTTCTGCACTCTCCAAAGATGTAGTATGAGTCGTGTACGAGCATGCTTGTGCATAATGTGCTGACTGGACATCTCAGATTCAGGTTGGATAGGACATGCCGGATTTATTTTTATTTAAATTATGTCTTGGAGTCATATGATTTCCTCCCACTGCCCAAAACCATGCATAATGGGTCAATTGTAGATTCTGTGCTCTATCTTACACATGACACAAAGTGGCACTAAGCACAATGCAAGTGTCTTTGCTTGTTAAAGACCAATAAAGTTGTCAGGTTCCCGTCCAGCGCCCTAATTGTTTAAAGAGCGAATGTACTTACATTCATCTTAGTGCCCGTGGACATGTTGGTCTTGAGATAAGGTGTGGTCAGAAGCTTTGTTGGTGTACTGCTATCTTGAGGCAGCGGAATGCGATTGCAGGATTGAACAGCAAATAACTGCTTTTCAGTCAACTATCAGTAGTTTACTGGTATTTTAAGGGCACAGTGTTAAGATGTGCCTATATAGGTGGGTGCAGAACATGCCTAACCTATTCTTTATGAACAATTTTGATGATTACAGCAATCAGGTTTCCATTCTTTTGGCAATTAAAACCTTTTAACTGTTACTCCATGATTAAACAAAATTATTCTAAAGAGAACCAAGGTTGTCATAAAAAATTTAAAAAAACCTTTGCAAAAAAACAAAAGAGAACTTTCAATTTGCTTTCCCTTTGGGTCCATGCAGCCTACTCTCCATCTAAACCAGCATTCAACTTGTTTGATGACGAAATAAACAAATATACGATGCAAAACTTTTCCTGTTTTCTTCTTCAAACCAGTGATTGGAATAGTTTTTTTTTTCTCTCGCTTGCATTGTTTTCAGTTTCATACAGGTCAAACACGATTTTAAAATGACTGCTTTCTTTTTTATTTATATTTTCAATAATGTCCCAATTTTTTGGGAAATGAGGCATTTAGATGCTGCACCGTTGACCTTCTTCCACAAATGGCACATGACAAAGTGTCAACATGTGCCTTCAGTGTGCTGTTAAATTGAGTACTTTATTCTCCTGTCTCTAAACCCAATGATAAAAAGCAAAAACTATGATGCCATTTCGGCATTCTTAACTGGACAGTCTTATGCTGATTTAATAATTACTATTGGAAAGCAATTGAGTTATAGTGGAGCGAATTATTAAAAAAAAAAAAAAAACATTCCCCCCTCCCAAAAAAAGAAAAAAATACTATTGGAAGGGTAGATAGACTAATACTAGCTTTCCACCAAAGTACTTTGGTATTGGTATGAAGCTGAGAGCAACTGCATTCCAATTGTGTTGCAGGATTTCGGCACACCCAGCATTTCATGACAGCTGGGTAATCTGCAGGGATAAATTCCTATCTGAATTTGTATGGGCAAACTGCTAATTGCTAACTTTGCAGAGCCTTGTTGCAAAGCTTGTAATGGAGGCGCATAGTGTTCAGTAAATGTTGGGTTCATAAATCTGCTTGGCTCATAAACAGGCAAACGGAGATGTAGCCACATGCAATCTAGACTGGAATAATGTTACACTCATTGTGATTGACGCAGTGTAAAAATGACAAGATGTGTGATTCTGTCGGTTATCACCCATGGTGGTACAGAGAGAAGAGGCACATCACTGTCGAAAGTACCAGCCTGTCACCTGTTGTAGTACCACAGTTCCCATTATCGGGGAACAATAAACATTTTCATGAGGAGGGAGAAGGACTTTGCCGTTGCGGTCTAGGCTCTAAGGTGGGGACATGGGGTGCGGGGGGGTACGTGGATGGAAGTTGTTGAGATTCCTGTTCAGTAAGGACCTTCAGATTGTTAGCTGCACCCAAGCACATTTTCAAACAATTGTGCTGATGCACAACTAATGTATTAATGAGGATGGGTGAACACCTGGGGTGCATTTCCCAAAAGCGTAGTTGCTAACCAAGTTAGTGACTTACATAGTTTTTCCATTCACCGTCAATGGTTCCAACTATGTTAGTCAGCATCTGTGCTACCGGGAAACCCACCCCTGTTCAACTCAACTTTCCTCACTTGGGGTACCAATAATTGTGGGGTAACTACTTTGCTGTTCTCACTATCATTGGTATCCAAGTGTAATAAACAGCCTCATTCATCAGTCGCATTAATTACCTGTTCAACTATCATCACTAATTTCAATATTAAATATTAAAACAATCACCTATAATTTGACAAATTCCATAAGTCATGTGAGATTTCTCAGCTTGTTAAGAGACTCAGCACACTGTACCTGTCAGTCACTCTCTCTGACTGTTTTCCAGCTGGCAATTTGCCTTTCTCATGAATTACGAAGCCAGTGTGTTCTAAGGCCTTTACTTTAACGTTACATTCCCTGACTGATACTGTGTACATTTATATTGTTTTTTGGTGGGTAATTTTAAGCCTGGTCCCAGACAGCTGAAGACTGTGTTAGTTCTGCTTTCACATACAGTAGGTAAATGATCGATTTAAGCAGCCGATGACACGGGGAATACATCGAAGATTACGTATCTCATCATATGGTCAATTTGGACCGAACTGCTTGCTAGGTTGTGTGAAAGCCAGAGCATCAGGACCAGTATTGGGTCATCTTCTGATGTGCTCAAATGATGAAGTCCAGTTAAACATGATGGTTAAACTCATGTCCTTTAGAGACACAGTGCCTGCAGTTTTTTTTTTTTGTTTTTTTTTGGAAAATTCCTTTCAACCAAGCAGACAGCTTAGTTTTTCAGAACACAATGTGTGTTTTCCTGATCCATCTACCAATCTACTCAGAATTAATCACTGGGGTTGAGACACACAGAAATGGAGCTGAGTCTGTGGCCATCCATGACTGGAGATTGACGGCCATATGGTTTTATTTTTGTCTGTATCTCCCTTCCAGCCCATATTTCAAACATTTGGGGTGCAAGTCCATCAAACTTTGGCCATTATGTTGTTTGATATTTTCTAACATTACTCAAAAACTCACAACAAAAAGTGAAAGAAAGGACTCAAAAAACATTGGTCTGTATGCCAAGACTGAGGACAAAGAATTCATGACTTACTGGTAGTCTGATTGTATTGCAATATTTATGCTAGTTCTTTTTCATCCGATATATACACACACGCGCACACACATGCGCACGCGCACACACACACGCGCGCACACACTTTTTTTTAAGCACTGACTCATTAAAGAATAGCAAGGAGAGACCATCAAAGTATTGAGCAAAAAACACGCAGAAGAACATAATGTTTAAGGCCTATATAAACACACCGTAATTACTGCTGTGGAATAAAGAAACTTGAGCTGAAACATGACAGCAAAGTCAGCTTATTCACTCAGTATTCAGTGGCAGCCTCCTTCCAGTTATATTTAAACTTTGCTTGAGTGACTTTTAAACAAACACAATATGTGGGAAGAGCATGGTTCAACTTCGGGGTACCAGGGATTTCCTAAGAGAATCTGCAATTCAATCTGAACATAGTTATTTCGCTCAGATGGGGTGAAAACCTCAAAGTGTTAATAAAAACAATTAGCATGTCAACGATGTCACTCCTTATTAGAGGTTATATTTTATTTCTTTTTTTCCAAATGTGTTTTAAATGTGTTGTAACTACCATTAAAACCTTGCTTATACTTCAGCTTTCAAAAACATTTAACGCGGACCGTAGAGCTGACTCAAGCAGAGAAGAAATACAGAGCGCAAGGAGGACTGGCAAGTCACAATTTAAACCCAAGAGAAGAAAATTTCTTGGAGTATTTTTAAAAATTCAGAATTATTATTCTAGATCTCCAGTCGATTTGATTACCACTAATGACTGTTACTTCCGCAGAATATCAGCTGAGAATATTCTGATGGAACGATGTTAAAGGATTAAAAATCTTTTTCAGTTCAACCTCAAAATCAATGAATCTATTTAAGGATATTCTGATTGAATGATCTTGAAGGATTAAAAATCTTTTTCATTTAAACCTCAAAATTAAGGAATCTATAGTGCCTATTTTGAGAATCCCATCAGTTTTACTGCGCTGAGACACTACAGTACGCTCTTCAGTTTCAAGATCAAATGTATTTTTAATAGGCCTACAGTGTCGTTCAAAACTTTGGGGTTCTGATCGCCTCCAAGAAGGAGGGCTATTGGTTTATTTTGCAGTGCTGTGCCATTCCCAGTGGATGATGCTTGTTTGGTGCCAATGTCCTCCTGCAACAGTTTAAAGACCAGAATCACAGCTCTGAACTATGCTCGAACTATTTCAGAAAGAAGCAGTCAGCTCTTATTCTGTCAATAATGGGATGGCCAGCCCAGTCACTGGAGCTCAACCCTATTGAGCTATTGAGGGAGCAGCTTGACTGCAGAGAACAGAAGAGGAGCCCATCAAGGCAATCTGAGTTATGGGAGGCGTTTCAAGAAGCATGGGGTGATATTTCTTATGATTCCCTCAACAAATAAACTGAGCAGCAGAGGTCTGCAGGACCTGTTATTGTTGTAAAATGGAGGATTCTTTTACAAAGGCAGATTTTGAAGGACACATTTCAAGCAAAATCATCATTTCTATATGTTTCAACATCTTAACCATATTTCTTATTCATTTTTCAACCCATGTGAAAAAAAAAAAAGTGATATTTCTTAATGACCCAACGTTTTTGAGCAGGGGTGCGTATCAAATGCAAAATGTAAAATATTGATCATGCCCTTGCCTCAATGGCAAGTATAGTAACACGGTAGTTTGCAAAAGCATGATGTTGGTTATGAAATGACATACAGTGCGTTGTTCCATGACCGCTGGCAATCCGGAGAGTCACACTCATCTTTGTGTGAACACAGCAGAGGGGGGGGCAGCTGGGGGAGTCTAGGGCGTACAGCACCTGTCCTGACAGCGCAGTCGATGCTGTGGTTGAAGCACTTCCAGGTGGGAGCCGCGGGAAGGATTTATCAATGCAAACCTAATAACCTCAGTTTGAATCTAACTAAAAATCGATATTTCATTACTAAATTGTTAGCGAGAATGAAGAAGGATTGCGGGGGTTTTCGGCGAGCGTGTTAGAAGGCAGGTGTCTGGGGGCGTGATGGGAACAGCGACGGTGTGATTTAGGGTGGAGAACGCCCAGTCCAGGCTCCATGATGACCTTGGCAGGAGTGGAAAAAAAATTGAATGTCGAGCACCCAAAAGGCTGGATCTGACCATAAATCACAGAGAAGCTTTGTGTGTGTGTGTGTGTGTGTATGTGTATCTGAATCTGAATCTCTGTCTGTGTACTTAGCTTTGCTTGTTTTGGTGTCAGCCAGCCAATCATGACCAGCTGCATCACAACAAAATTTTTGTATTCACTTTGAGTCTCCGTGACCTCTTTGAAAACCTCGGAAAAAGCTAATGCTGAATTTGTCTCCTCAGTGAAACACAGACCTATGGGGATGAGCCTATCAGTGTGGGGGGGTTGGTGGTGGCCAATGGAAGTCCAGTAAGAGACCCTCCCTCGGTCACCAGGGACACGGCTGTGCCACCACCCTTCAATAAGAGTGCACGTGAGAAAGTACACCTGATTTCATCTTAAGCCTTTATGGAGGTTATTGGTTTTTTATTTATTTTTTTTATTCCATGTTTTTAACTCAATATTCTTAAGTCTATTCTGAGCTTAATGGCTCATCATCAAGCTGGTGCTTAACCCCGGTTTCTGTAGCATGAAGTGACTAGCAGTGCTACTCCTCCCCTGGATGGTATGCTAGTCCATCGCAGGTTACCCCCCAGCTCTTGGTCAGTTTCCTTGACAATTTGCTGGTGCCCATTTATAAACCTGGGGGGTGTAAAGCACTGTGGGAGTGAAGTGTTTTGCCCAAGAACACACCACAAAAGCGGTAGCAAAGACTCAAACTCGGGACCTTTCGGTCCTAAGTCAAGCATCAACCAAGGTTCCTGCTTTATACACGGGCAAAACCGAACAACAGGAACCACAAAAGACCACAACTATTAACAGGGTCATTTTTGTATCACTCCTGAGTGTAGCGATAAAATCTAGAGTGAAAAACCAGGGAAAGATGGTACGTTTTCATGGTATATTTTCATGTTTTACTACTAAAGCAGCCACTGGTTCCCCATTGCTGGCTTTCTGCCGTGAAATTCCAGAATCCCTCTCAGCTTGTAGCTTGGATAGATGAAGACTACAGTGCTATACAAAGGTATTTGCCCCCTTCCTGATTTTTTTCCAATTTCAACATCTTTTTCTCACTTAAATGTTTCAGATCATAAATTTCAATATCAGACAAAGAGAACCTGAATCAACTCAATTTTTTAAATTCAGTTTTTAGATGATGATTTGATTTATTGAAGGAAAAACAAACCTACCCAGCCCTACCTGGCCTTATGTGAAAAACTAAACAGAACTTGAACAGAGCCTGTCTGGTAATGCGATACATTCATATTAATACAGAGACCTGTAAATACTCAAATACATGATATTCGCAAAACATATCCAAACAGAAGAACGACACTGGCATGCAGGCTGATGCCATGTAGTCAGTGCATTAATTTATTCCAGTGAGCAGACAGTCTCACTGAAACTACATTGTAAGTGTCCATATATCCCTGCAGCCAATTAGAATCAAACACTCACCCAGACCATGTCATAAACTACTCATTAACATTCTGAGATGGGCACACAGAATTGATCTCTTTGATGACATTTTTGCAGTAACGGCTTTGCTCACTCTAGTGGGCGCAGCAAGCAAGAGGACTTACAGCTGCCCAGCACTTCCTCTGCTGTGATTTTTAACATGATATTTATCCATGAAACATCATAATTTTTGGTTAAACCTCCTATTATGTTTCGGGTCAATTTGACCTGACTCAATGTTCAATGTCTCTAAAAACATGGTTGACATACTGTACTTTTTTCTGCTAGATTTTTCCCCCCAAAGTTACGGGTAATACGTGAATTTAACTTCAAACAAAAAAAAAAAAAAAAAACACTTTTTGTTCCGTACACATGTTGTAAGTAGTGGTGTGGTTTGGGCCATTTTGACCCTAGGATCAATTATTACATAAAACCATCATTTTGATATTATTTTAGAAGTGTTGCATAAGACTTTATGCATGTTGGAATTAATTTCTCATTCATTTCACATTCAGTCTCATTCATTTTGCTATAATCATGTAAAAATCGATGCTTGATGTATATGGGGAGGATGGGGGAGTCGTTTTATTTACTTGGCTATTAAAATGGTCAGTAGAAAAGCATAAATGAGCTGAGAGGAGATTGGGTCACACTTTCAGTTACAAACATCTTATGTAGTTTTTCATTGCGGTGATCAAACTGACCACAAACCAAAAATGGTTTATTAATTTGAACATAATTTGAGGATTAATAAAATACAGATATGCCTTTGGGATTACTATAAGTGTAATAAAAAGGAAGATTCAGGTCATGTCTATTTATTGAGACTTGCATCCAGTTAAATAAAAATAACCCATCTACTTCTGTCTTGCTCGAGTTACAACTCTATTCTGGTCAAATAATTTTCCTTCAAATAAATGCTTGATGAAAGCCAGTTGCCATGTCAGGCTAGTTCATTCCTCAAAGGATTTGTATTTGCCTCAGCAAAAGAAGAAAATGAAAAACTTTATGTGATTCTCAAGTCGGTTATATTGTGTGGCGCAGACTGGTCCAGAACCATGTCTCTCACCACATAATTTTTGACAGCATGCTAAAAAATTCATTGGCTCCTTGAACTAAATGGTCAGCCCAGATGATTAGTTATGTCCATCTGACATGTTTGTATCTCTCATAATTAATGTGTTTCATCTTAATTACAAACAACAGCTCTTTCTGCCCTTGTCATTCAAAATTCCAGGACAAACATACAAAAATTAAATTATGCCATGAATATTAATAAAATATTCTTATTAATACCCAAACTGTAGACAATATGAAGCCTTTACAACATAATTGTCCAGTACTCTGTTGCAGTTGTACATCATATTTTTACGCGGCAGCTATCTGCATAAGGAATCTTTCTCATGAATTTGAATTTCTCGTGGATTACATAACTGCAAATATTTCATTAGTCCATTCTGGAATAATGTAGCCATTTTAATTAAATATTATTGCATATGCTGTTACATTAATCATGAACACCGTTTATGCCATTGGGGTTGTGTTCCTGCTTCATTTTATGAAAAACTGGAAAACACCAAGAAAATATGTCGGAATGTAAATAAACTGGACATATAATCTGATTATTCCTTCTGAACATCAAATTGATACTGCTCCTAATACTTATTAAATCCTGTTTTCAGCTTAATTGTTACTACAAAAATGATTAAATAACTAACAAGACAACGCTTTTCTCTTTTCAGGGATGCTTTTGGTCTTCCAGCGCAGCATTTTTGCTTCATGTCTAATATGGTGATTGAACATTTCATTTGTGGCATACAGTCAGTGGTCACTTTACAAGGCACTCATAATACTTGTAATACTGTGTAGGATCCCCACTGGCCCTCAGAACAGCCTGAATTCTGCATGGCAAGGATTCAACACTTCTCAGAGATTCTGGTCCATGTTGACATTGATAGCTTTTTGCGGTTGTCAGCTGCACATTCATGCTCATTCATGTGAGTCATCTGTTCCACCACATCATAGGTGCAGGTCTGGTGACTGGAAGCCATTAGAGTACTCTGAACTCACTGTCATTTTCATGAAACCAGCTTGACAAGACATGTGCTTTGTGACATGGCAAGTTATTCTGCTGGAAGTAGCCATTAGATGATGGCTAGACAGTGGCCATAAAGGGACGTAAACGGTTAGCAACAATACTCGGGTAGGTTGTGGCATTTAAAGGTTGATTGAACCATGCGCGTTTGTGAGCAGGCCATTTCTGAACGTGCAAAGCCTTCCAATGACCACATGTGCCAAGCTGTGTGTCTCCACCGTACGCCCGCCGGGATATCGATCCAGCTCTAGAATTTTCACCCTAGTTAAAAAGTTTAAGCCGGGTTGAATTCACCTCGTGCTTTGCCCTGTCGACACATGTCTTGTACAATGGCAGTTGTGGCCAAGCAAGTAACGTGTTAAGAGGTGTTTTCGCGAAATGTAACGAATGGCTCTAAAACTAGATAGGTCCAAACAAGGTTTTACTGGCTTTACATTGCTCACTTCTGACCCAAACTTTCTGGGGACCTGTCAGGGGCTTAAGTTTATGTACAAAGCCATCTGTGAGCAGGCCTGTGTAGGCCAAAGATGTACATAATCAGCTCAGACCCACAACATTCTGCAGTGGAAAACTGTAGCAAAAACTTGGGTAGCCAGCATTTTTTAAAAACACATTCTTTCCCTTGATGCTCCCCACACCCAACGCTGTTTTCCAAAAGGCTTGCGCACGATGTTTTTCAAAATCTACAAAGTTTGCGCATCACTATCCTCTTACATCAGCAGAGTGTGGGTTTGAATCCTACCTTGGTTCTTCCTGTATGGGGTTTGCATGTTCTTCCTAGTAGTTCTTTCAGGTCCTCTGGCTCCCTCCCACAGTTTTAAGAAATGCCTGTCTGGCTAACTGGAGACTGCTAATTGTCCATTGGTATGAAAGCGCGAGTGAATGGTGTGTAATCCCGGCAATGGACTATCGAGCTGCCCAGGGAGTGTTCCTGCTTCTCGCTGATTATACACTGGGATGGGCAACCCTCACCAGAAATAGGTGGGCTGGATAGTGAAATGATGGGCTCAGAATCTTATTCTGAATTTGGATGTTAAAAATATTTCATACATAACACTTTAACCATGCTCTCGCGGCAACCATGATAACAGAGCATGTTTTTGGCCAACTGCTCCTGATCCCAACATGTAAGGCTGTGGTTACCCTCGTCTTTTCAATGTGACTTTTGTAATTTGATGAACTAGATCGGTACTCAACTGTGTTCGCTTATGTGTGTCCACACTTGACATTTCAGTGATACCTGCCTGATCAGACAATGATCGGATATGTTCTTACCAGATATATTCCCATGCAATAGAGGCATCTTAAATGGATCATGGTGCAAGAAAGAGCTGTCTTCTTTTCATTATATTTTGTTGATTGTGTAATGGTGGCAGGGTCAGTACGAGACGCACTTTGCCGAGAGGAGAGTAGCCGAGACAAGTGATTAACGCTGCTGTTGTTTTCCTCAGTGCTGAGGAATCCTTGGTGATTTTCTCAAATATTGCTTTAAGTGTTGCTTGCACAGTGATGTCGGACCACAGTGCAGGAGACAGCAGGTCTCAGCTGTGCCCCGGTTTTCCTCCAAAATTGAATATCATTGTTTTACGCGTTCGGGAGAGGAAAACCCGTGTTACAGGAAGACTCAAGACACACTTCAGATAAATTGTCCATCCACATCTCAATGAGATCTGAACTCAAAAAATGAGAGGAAAACTTATAACCAAAAAACAATGGTATAAATAATCTGAACTCACTTCAGCATGTGGTCTAGTGGATCAAATCTTAAAGCGAACAAGATGCGATCGCTGAGCAAACAGACTAGGCGGTTAATGTGTCCTGGCATGACTGGATGACAAAAGTAGCATTGAAAAGACAAGTGTAACTACGTCCTAAGAGCTGGTTACTCTTTACACCTGTCAGTCTCTTTCTGTATGGTACCATCTCATCAAGCTAAATGTTAAACAGGTTTGTATCGACAGTCATGTCAAGTCAGTCTCTGTTTAGCTCAGTTCTTTGATTAAAAAAAGACATGAAATATGCAATGTCTCTCTCATCTGTCAGCAAGCAGTGTGAAGGGTAAAACTGTCAGATATGAAATGATGAATAAAAGGTGTTCAATGAGGGAAGACATAACATGCCATTTCAAAATGTCATACAAAACAATTTAGACTTTATTCTAGTGATTTATTTTTACTTGCTTGACAGTACTAATTTATGGGCTCTCCTTTTCTTATTTTTTCTCCCTCTGAATATTGATTTATTTAGATGGAATATCATATGTGAGAAGCATGGGGTTGCATGAATATCTTTTGATTTTTCACAGTCGAGTTGACTGAATCAACATGGACTGAATATTTGTAAAGATGAACTATGTACATGAAAGTTTGTGTAACCCAAGACTGTTCACCAGCAACCAGGGCTGCCTTCTGACACCTAGAGGATGCATATTGCCCACGCACCACTGCTACCTCCCAGAGCAAGGGCCCAGTAAGAATGTAAATTCATTTTTATAATCTATTTATTTATACAACCCCATTTCCAGAAAGGTTGGGATGGTGTGTAAAATGGAAATAAAAACAGAATGCGATGATTTGCAAATCATTTAAACTCTATATTTAATTGAAAATAGTGCAAAGACATCGTATCAAATGTTGAAACTGAGAAACTTATTTTTTTTGAAAAAAACATCTGCCCATTTTGAATTTGATGCCAGCAACACATTCAAAAAAGTTTTTGACTTTTCGTGCGTTCGTCGGTCCGGGCCACAATGGGGACGAGGTTTCTCTGAAAATGTTACACCTAGATGCGTGAAATTTTGTAAGCTTAATAAGCTACTCACAGTCTACGTTGAGTTCGAAAATGGCTGGCGAAGCATGTAATTTTTCTGAGTTATGGCCCTTGATCTTGGCAGGGGATAGTGATAACACTGTTGTCTTGTTTTTCATATTTTTGTGCATTGTCAACTTTTCATGTTTTACTATGAGCAGAACTTCCTGAGATTTTCAAGACTGTACCCTAAATTTCCATATATTTCCAGGTTTGGAAAACAGTACTTCATAATTCCATACTTTTCTGGACATCCAGACCCGTACCAGCACCCTGTTTGACTCCGAATGACTCAGTGTGTGGCTTCTCATTTCTCAAATAACCATGCCAGATGACTTATCCCATGGTCATGGAAAAGATTGTACTATGTTTCAAGGGGGGCAAATTATTGTTCTACATCAAGCAAATAAAACAACTGTGAAGATAGCTGAAATCGCTGGAATTGGGTTCAGAACTGTCCAGCACATTATTACGACCTGGAAGGATAGTGGTAAACCGTCAACTTTGCAACAGTTTGATGTGGTTTGATGAGTCCAAATCTATCCTATTCCAGATCGATGGGCACGTCATGGTGAGAGAGAAAGCCCATGAAGCGATGCACCCATCGTGTAGGGCCCAAGCCTCTGGAGGCAGAGTCCTGATCTGGTGTTGCTTTAATTGGTCAGGCCTTGACTCAGCAACATTACGCAGCAATAAAATTAAGTCCGCAGACAACCTGAATATAATGAATGACCAAGTTATCCTATATCCCTGACAGCACACACATATTCGAGGATGACAATGTCACAATTTATCAAGCTCAAATTGGGAAATAGTGGTTCAGCAGTCATGAGGGATCATTTTCACGCGTGAATGGGCAACCTAAGAATCTTGACCTTAACCCATTGTAAGTCTTTGGGACGTGCTGGAGAAGGCTTTACAGAGTGGCTTGACTCTCCTGCCATTATGAAAAGATCTCAATCACAAATTAATGCAACATTGATCAGAAATAAATGTTGTAACATTGCGTAAGATTATCGAAACAATGTCACCATGAATGCTCACTAAGATCAAAGCTAAAGGCAGTCCACCGAAATGTCAGAGTGTGTGACATTTTTTTGGTCAGGCAGTGTATACTATGCTAGTGACTCCTCCTGCTCTGTATACGTCCTATCAGTGATTATAGGCCTAATGATTTATTAGTAATTATTTATAACTTAGGTAATGCATAATTTTTTTAGAACAACTGCACATTTTGCAACAGTAAATACCGATTCTCTGAAATCATATTTATTAGGTGCCCGCAGCGTTCTACACTCCTGCTTTCAGGGTGTTGTCAAATATCGCGAAGACAGCAAAAATCTTCACTATGTAAACTGGAGATATTTTCTGTCTCTATTTCTGTTGGTCACAAAAGGCCATACTGTAAATGTCCAATTTGATTTTTTTCTTCACTGACCCTTGTCAAAAATCAATACCCAGCGTCAGTGACATTAATGATGTTCAATAGTCAAAGCCTCCACGTCGTGGGTCAAGTCCGACTCCCATCTTTGCTTGTGGGAAAATCAGAGTTATTGACAGTGATATGAAAACTCTGAATGTTGTTATTTCATGCTGTTTTCTGAGCCCTCGGGGATTACAGGAAAAGGTCACTGAGCAGCACTGAAATGGTTTCTGAAATCAGAATCGTCATGAGACAGTAGGAACGGGCAGGGCAGCCAGGTACTGTCATGCATCAATCCTCTCAATGTTTGCCACTGTAGCATTCATGTACGTAGGCTACTTGGAAATCTGCACTCCAATGTTCGTGTGAAATACTGGGTGTTAATCAGGGATAGTAACTACTGTTATACTGGTTCTTTTCCTTATCTCACGCAATCAAACATGCACCCTCTAAGCTTGCATAAACAGACGCTTACTGTATCATCTCTACATGTGTAAACTTCTTGGATAAAGGTGACCATCTGCTGAGAAGCTTTTTGCAATATAATCTGCTGAAATGGATCATTGAAATGGATCATATGTACAGGTGAGTCAAAAGAAATCCCTCAAATATTTGGACATTGACACATTTATTATTTTAGCTGTCTACACAGAATTATGAGGACAAAATTAAATGGAAATATGAGCTCAAAGTGCAGACTTCTAGCTTTAATTTTCACCCGAATCAGGTGAAGAGTATTTGGGACAGTTTTATTGTAATTTCTGGTCGGATTCAGTTCTGTTTTCTGTTTCATGCCTTGTTTTACCTCTTTTCTTATTGTTTTGGGTCCTGTGTGCCTTAACTGTCTCTCATGCCGTCAGTGTTTCCTCATTTTGTCTTGTTTCTCACCCTGCCTCCCCTACGCTCTTCCCCACCTTTTTTGTGTCAGTTTGTTTGGTCTGCATGTACAACTATGTTCCCTGTTTCCTTTAGTCTGTGCTAAGATGTCCTTTGCTGTCACCTTGTATGTTGCAATTCTGCCTCTACAAATTTCTGTGTTTCTTGTGCTTGATTTGTGTATTGTTCAGATCTCCCAGTATCTGACTCAGCTTCCACTTTGGCTTCTGACAACATCTACGGATTCTGCTTGCGTACTGCAAATCTACACCCCAGTCACAAATTCCTGCCCGTCTGGCCACGCCCCTGGATCCTGTGTTTGGTGCCGTAAATTGTCCGCTGGATAACGACCTGGCCTGCCTGACTAAGACATTCAATTATGTTTTTCCACTGCAGCCTGAATAGTAAAAACTCTGTTTTGGGATCTGCACTGCTGTCTACGCCTGAGTTTTGTGTGTGTCCTGTCAATTTGACTGTTGACTCTACAACCGTTCAGTGGCCAGTTATGTGTTATACTCACCTTATTCCATTTAAGTTTGTAAGCAGATAAAAGGTCAAAAGTTGTTTTCAATGGTGGCATTTACATTTGCAATCTGTTGCTGCAATTAGTAGGCTGAAAAATCTGAAGAAAAACCACCAGAGACATATAAATAATATTAGGTGGGGCCAAATCAGCTACTAGTTATATTCTTATGAAGGAAGATTGCATTGGTGAGTTTAGAAACTCCAAAATACTGTTCTTTCAACTGTGGTGGAAGGCAGAATAATTTCCCTTGCAAAAAAATATCCCTTTCAGGACACTTGGCTGGGTCAAGAACACTTTCCTGGGAGCTGACGTAGCTGTGTCCATTTCAACAATCAAGAATGGACTTCAAAGAAGTAAATAGAGGCTTTATCACAAGTTGTAAACAATTGGCAAGTATCAATATCAAACAGTTTGCCAATAACAAACAAATAAACATCCTATGGTTAGATGAGACAAAGATCTGCTTGTACTGCTGCAGGAATAATAGGGAGAGTATAGAGAAGAGAAGGAACTGCTCATTATCCAAAGTACACTAACTCATCTGTTGATACGTGCCGTGGGCACACATGACTAGCAACGGAACGGGTCCTCTTGTATTTAATAATGATGTGACAACTGACGCATACTGCCCATTGATAAGGTGTTTGAGAGTTGGTCACAGAATATTACATTTTTGCTTGTGAATTCAAAACTTTCTCATGGGCTCTGCAATTCTCAAGTGATGAAGGGGAACTGAAAATAGGTCATATGACATCACCTGACATTCCCTGTGTCACATATAAAAATCAGTGTTATGAGTCTTACAGATTTGCCTGCCGTTTTTGAGATTTTTTTTTTTTCGTGAATATTTTGTAAGGGCATTACCCCACGGTGGTTAACATCGGTCAAAAGTTCTGAGACTGACCTAAACAACTCTAGTGTTTCATAGGAGCACCTGGGTTTTTTGTTTTTTTTTTTTTTGTTATCATAAAACAATCTCAACGAAACACCATAAAAACTGTGGAATTTGAGGCGACATGGTTGTTCATTTGGCAGAGCGGTTACCGCACAGCAGTTACATTGTAGGTGCAAATCTGATCTGGGACCTGTCTTTGTAGAGCTTGCATGTTCTCCCCATGTTAATGTTGATTTCTGCCCACAGTCCAAAGACATGAATGCGAAACTAATCGGTGACTCAGAGGCTGAGTTCCTCTTTAAAAAGGCTCATAGGTTTGAATAGGCCTGCAATAGAAGCGTGCCAATTTAAAATGGGAACGAGGCTTAAATTGCCCACATGCAGGTGTAAGAGTGAGCGAGTGAGTGGTGCGAGTGATCTGTGATGGATCCTCTCTCTCTCCCTCTCTATGCAGGGCTTCACACCAGTCCTCTTGTGACTCTGCACAGGAATCAGTGGGTTTGATAATGTATGGATGGAACTTATGTTGACAGCCATTTCATGAATTATAGAACTCATCTCTTTGCACTCTCATGGAAAGTGCACTTGACACTCGAAGACACTTTCCTTTTCCTTTCCAGACCACGTAATGGTGATCATAATGTCATGAATCTAAAGTTAAGCAGTTAGGGAGACTAAACTAATTTAAGCTGTACACACTTTTATATGGACCTTGGAAATATCCACATGTATAACCAGACATCATGAAAATAAAACTAATCTGAACTTCTATCATCAAACGTATCAGACTAAGGGCATTTACAATATTACGTTCCTTCAAAAAAAAAAAAAAAAACACAACTTTGATACATTTTAAAAGTAAATGTTTTTGTACATATATACAAAGATTCACAAATGAAAGTCCAAATTAAGTTAAGGGTAAATTTGATCGCGCACATCTTCATATGTGTGAGTGGAACAGACAGCACAGCAGATATCTAGTGCCATCATTTCCAAAGTTGATCTTTTATTCTCTTGCATTTCAAAGTCAGCGTTTGTTGCGAAAAGATTCGCCACCATGCTGAGCTCAGGCAGCTGTTTACATAGAAATTCTGGAATTAATGCGAGCGTTGATTTTAAAGTGGTCCCGTAGCAACAGAGGAACACTGTATACAGCAGCCATCCTGTGAGATGAGTGGTAAAAGTCACCCACTGTCAGAGACCAACATGGCCTAAGGGCAGCTGCACTGTCGAAGCGGTCTCTGCCATAAAATCTTAACCTGTGTTTGTATCAGACGGCATCTAATGCCAGAATTAAGGGAAAAAAATTGGGATCATTGCAACCACGTGGCTAATAACCTTCTCCAAGATTTCAGCGCCATGGCTGTGTGACAAATGATGTATCCTCTGGTAACACCTGTGTAGTTATGTTGAAATGTTGTACAACAAGCCTGGGTCAAAACCTAGCTTATCGCTGGACCGTTTATGATCTATATGCAACACAATCTCGCTCCGACTCGTCATATAGTGACACTACCTGACCACACTGCAAAAAATGAAAGACGAAAATACCAGGTAAGATGAATTTACTGATTTTAAGACTTAAAACACTTATTTCTATCACCATTTTTCTTAGTAAGACAAAAAAATTGTCCTGATTTGAGGTAATTTTGACAAGCTTGCCAATCGAGTAAGAAAATTTTCACTTGTCAAGCAAATAGTAACTTAAAATAAGTTAGTTCCATTTGGGCAAAACAGCCACAATAAGAGCAAAATTATTTTAAGTGGCATGGGGAATTGAGTCAAAAATTATGAAAACATATATCCAGAAAAAAGCAACAGAAAAAGAACTATAGCCACAAATGAACTCACTGACAGGGACAGGCAGACACTTGATACATTTGCTAATAACCACAGGAAAGCAGTTCTAAAAGTCTGACTTGAATCAGTCGATATCTGAACCAGTTTCAAACTGCGTATTGTGAGCTTCTCGGAGATGGTATTTATAGCGGTTTCTGATGACTGACACACTAAAGTTGAAGAATAAACATCCATGGCCAAACATATCATAACTCAAGTGTAGAGTTGTGGCAATGTATTGGATCTTTAAAGAGGACTCACTTTCATCATGTTCAGAACCCACATGTATAACAGACACGCTCAACCTTTGCATTCAGGCTTTCTTTCTAGGAGCAAATCTCTAGCTGTTTGACATGTACAGCTTGTCTAACTGCGTTTTAGGGCTTAAGCCTTCCTGCATAGCTGGTGTAAATATGATCTTGTCTCTCTCAGAGTCAAGAAACACATCATATGTGGAACTGTATCTCCAACTTGATATGGCTACATCTGGTATAATAAAATATACAGATTTCATAATTTGTCATTTTAATATTAAATTCATTATTATTTCAAGTCTCATAAAAACAGATGAAACTCTACTATGAGGTACGGGGAACTGAAGGGAACAGGAAACGCTGTCAGTGTCAGAGAGTTAAAAATCCTCTAAAAATTAAGCTGAAAAATAGTTCACATAATTACAACCATTGGTGAGGTTTAAAAGCTAGCGGAGGACTCAACTCAAAAATCAACTGATTTTTTTTGTATGTGAAAAGACTGCACAGCAAACCCCACGTTGCCCCTCCCCCAACTTTTTTTTTTTTTTGCAAACTGCAGGACGCTGTTGTCATTTTTTTCCTCTGTAAATCCTCCAGAATCTTCCAGATGTCTCGCCAAGATAAAGAACATCTGACAGCATTCCTCTGACAACCACAGAGGAACTAACTGCCAGTGATTTGACTGCAGTAGGTAAAGAAGTGCTCTCTCAGAACACGTACACAATACATTCCACCGCACAGAGGGCCAGTGGATGTGCGAGAGCAGTTTGTCCCTGTCTTGTGGGCGGTGGAGTCAGGTTTGTAATTTTGTTTAAGGGAATGGGGCTTGGTGACTTTGTGTTAGGTAAAACAGCTATGTTTAAAATGATAATAAATGATAATGCAATAAATAAATAATAATGATTGATGGAGCTCAGTCTCATCCCGACGCGTCATGTAGTGAGGCTACCTGACCAAGCGTCAATATACAACACAAAAGGAGGCTTTTGGCATCATTATTTGACACTGGTTTAAAACGAGCCCTAAATACGACCTAACCCAAACCCTAACTCTAACCATCAAATAAGGATGCCAAAAGCTTCCTTTTTTGTCATATATCGAAGCTTGGTCAGGTAGCGTCGCTATATGACGAGTCGGGATGAGAATGTGTTGATGATGATTTACACTGACAGGAACTCGCAGACATTGACAGTCATTGTTCCCTTTTGAAGTGCTCCTGCCAATCTTGAGGTATTCCTGTCAATCACACGCGTTTACAAATTCCTGCATGAAATACTGCAAACAGTTTTTTAATTTGTACTGAGTAATTTATGACTTTCATCTATGACTGATCAAAATAACCATTTGTAAAATCTATTTTGATCCCTTGATTAAATGCCAGGATTTATTCAACCTTTTTCATTACCTTTCAGTTTACTTTTTTCTTTTCCAGTCAATACAATTTGTCTGAATGACCAACTCATATTTCATTTGTGAAAGAAGTTTTTTTTTTTAAGGAAACATGAGTGACATTGATTGGTGTTTGCTTCACAAAAAAAAAAAAATGTTCCATGTTGAAGCTGCAAACTGTGTTTTTCAATCAAGTCAACTTTAATTTAAGATGACTGGTATACACTAAAATATAAATAGAAATCCACAAAGCTTCTTTGTTTTGTTTCATGCTATCCATGGCAGTTTGACAAAATCTCCATTGAGATGTCATCATTTCAAAGACAAAGCAATTTGCATGCAAGTCTTCAGTACCCTCTATATGACAACCAGATGATTACAAAGGGGTAACAGTTGTCCTCTCTGCAGTTCATTTCAGTGTTCTTTTATTCCGCTATGGACTGGCCAGTGTGCAACTGGAATAACTGTCGCTGTTCACAATTCATCAGTGTTATTTGTGCATGTACTGTGGTATAGGCGAGGGAGGGCACACACAGTGTGTGTTGTTTGCGCATGAGGATGTGTGAGTTCACGATGAAAATATAGTGACTTGT
Organism: Gymnothorax javanicus; assembly: GCA_029692085.1. Lineage (NCBI taxonomy): Eukaryota > Metazoa > Chordata > Actinopteri > Anguilliformes > Muraenidae > Gymnothorax > Gymnothorax javanicus. The sequence continues at coordinate 8,023,169 of CM056209.1, read as the reverse complement.
GTCAGGGATGCAGAGGCTGAAGGAGTCAACGGCAGAATCAGTGGTAGGGAAAACCAGAGCTTTACTGGCATAATCCTCAGGCCCGGGTCACGATCCATGGAATTACCTTTGCAACAAAAAAAAATGTTTTACAGAACAAAAAATAGTTTTGAGATCAAATATTCATCAGTCAAATGCAATTTTTTTTTTTATTTTGCTCATTAAAAAAAGTCTCAGTTTTCCTTTCTCTCTTTGTGGTAATTTTTTGATTGCGAATGTAGTTTTGTTGCAGGACATAAATTTTAGCAGATCACATTAACATGGAAATTCATGAGAGGAGGCATAATATGGGCCCAATGCATTTCTATTTGCCAATGAACTTTTCCGCAAAAGTGAGTGTCTAATCCTCCACACACTGTTGCTGTGGCGTTTGTGCTTAGCTATGTGACTACAGCCACATTAACACCATTTTTAAATCAAAAGTTATAAGTGTGGATATAGCCTGTGACTTTTGCCAGGGTGGCAGTGTTTATCTAGTTCTATTGTGTCAGAAAATGAAACCAAACAATGGTAGATGATATGTGTTCAAGCAGTCTGTTTGACATATTTTCTGAGTTTGCCATCAAATTAGCTGGGCTGTGTTTCCCAAAAGTGTAGTTGCTAACTAATTTAGCAACTTACATAGTTCGTCCATTCACAGTCAATGGGCCCAACTACGTAAGTTAGCATCTGTGATTTTGGGAAACACACCCCTGGCTAGCTTGCCTTAAGTTGTCTTTTTTCTTGTTATTCATTGAATTACTTTATGGCTGACACTGATATCAGAACAGATGGATCCCAGAGCAGGATCAGAAATGGATCTGACTTAAGTTTATTGGCCTGGTCAGAGAACAGGCAGGCTGCAGTGGCAGAATAGAGAGCAGGGACACAACTAACATTAAAACAAAGAATATGCAGGAACTAGGATGTAGGATTAACAAGGAACACGGAGAACTTCCAGAAAGTGAGCTAAACACGAATGAAGGTAAACTTTTTGGCAATGGGGAGCCAAAAGACAGGAACTTAAATGCACAGAGACAACAATTATCAATGAGGGTCAGGTGCGGGAGGAAGGCAGAGGAATGAACAAGGGGAGGGGCGAAGCCACAAGACAATAATTGAATAACTGAAATCAATTTGGGAGACAAACTGAGAAAGACACAGAGAGCCACACAGCAGGGAAAATGTATTTGCACGAAATCAGGATGTAACAGTGACATTGTCTAAAAATTAGCCAATGTCCAGCAAATAACAAACCATGACTTGATTGTGGTTGCTGTACATGATTTTCAGTTTGCAGAAAGAATGTTTCAAACTTGACCCGGTTTGTTTTACGCAACAAAGCTGTATTCCTGCTGTCCCGCATCAACACCTCACTCATGTGGGAAAACTGCCATTTCATTCTGAGGTTGTTTATTCATTTACCTTTTTCCTCCTGGTTACTGTGGTTTATAATTTCTGTTGTTCTTTGGCTCTACGAGACACTAAAGACTTTGCTGGATGTGTTTTTTTTTTTTTTTTAAATAAATGAAGTCATAGTCAAAGAGAAATGGAAAAAAAAACTCCACTACTTCTCATTGTTCGGTATAGCTCAGGGGTGGGCAATTACGGTCCTAGAGGGCCAGTGTGTATGCAAGTTTTTATTCCTATCAATTACCCTGACTAATTGAGTTAATTGATTGCATGCACAAATATAGATTTTTGTAATGATTCGATCAAAGGAAAATGTTTTATGAAGGGAGACAAGAACAGTCTTTGGTGGTCATTCATGATAATTTAAAGAAATGTGCCTGAAACGTCAGATTTTATGAATGGTTTGGCTAATTTAGATAATCAACCAATTGAAGGCCAGAAGTTGGTGTGAAAACCAGGAACAGATACGGCCCTCGCTGCCCACCTCTGGTATAGCTACCCCAACAAACAGTACACATTTCTTCCACAAGTAAGAAAAACTGGGGGTTTTTACGCTTATCAAAAGGTACGTCAAACTAACGCGTAAAAAACATGAAATGAAGCACGTTTCAGACCATACATGTAAAACACTACTTACACATGCAATTCTAATAGCTCACAGTGTTCCAGACAGTTATTCATGATGTTTGAGTGGTTAAAGAGTGCCGAAATGGATCAGAATGGTAAGTGCCATTTTGTTCTTATTGAAAGGAGATGAGTTAAACTTTACACACGTATCAAACCAGAGATGACCAGGACCCAAATTTTATCCACACCGCTCGAAAAGTGCTTTGTTCGGCCAAACATTTTATGCGCATTGCTTATTATTTTAATTCATCAAACCTAAACTTTTGTCTCCTATTCACACTGCCTTAACTTTACTTTCTGGTACTTTTGAGGGACGACTTTCAGCATCTTCTGAAGGAACAATTGACCAGAAATATGAAAAATAAGTCATAACATTGAGAACATTGTGGATTTGTTGCAGCGTTCAGCGACAGTGCTCTAGCCTGGTCCTTTGATGAATAATCCATTGCAATCAAAATCAGAAAAAAAAATTGAGGACATGGAGAACAGCTGGAACCCAGGAGTGGGCCCCTGGCTAGCTACACATAATCTGTCTGTTTCTTGTATATCTCCAGCTGAATTCAGGCTTGTGACACATGTTTATCTGTTCACTCTGGGGCCTTCAGTCATTTCGGGAATAGTTCACTTAAATGTTGAGACAGTAAGTCTGTCCAGAGGAGACACAGAGAGAGAGATAGAGACAGAGAGAGAGGGGGGGGGGGGACTGACTGCATTAGGAACATAGTGTACTAATCAAACGGCATGCCTTTGATTTCTTTCATCAATTATTCGCCCCCCCCCCTTTTCAGTGACACGCCACTGGTTCTCTGGAAAGTAATGTGTGTCATCACAATCAGTTGACAATTCCAAAATATCAGCTTTGCCTAAGTTTAACAGAAAGTGACTGTGCACAACATACTGTTTGGCTCTCAGGAATGTGAATGAAAAATAAACTGTTAAGGTGACTGATGGTATTTATTTAAAGCGGCCATGTTATTATTAATGGTCAACTGGCGCAGATGATGGACTTATTCAATGAAAAGGAATTCAGCATTTCATGAATATTTCCATATTAAAAAAATCCTGTTACACTCACTGCAGGTGTTATATTGCTTCCAAAAGATCTACAACGTATATGCCTATTTATCACTTTTAGTCTGGAATGATTCAAATGAGGAATCTCAATTTTTTATTGAATTCCAGGGAACATTCTGACTAACTTGAGTCACCATACAACTAAAGGCACAAAAAAATGAAAGAATTAGTCGATGTGAACATAAGGTCAAGTGCACAAGGCGGTTCACTCAGGTATAGAAACTCAAGGACATGGGCAAGAATCTTATGCAATCTGTTGCCAAACAAACCAGGCTGAGCCAAAGAAGCAATAACAAAATGCAAAAGAGTCCTAAGAGCCAGTGTCCCCAGGTGCAATACCATGGACAGCTTGTGAAGTGCTGGAAATGGAAATGTCCAATTAGGAGCGTAACGGAAATTAATCAAACATCCTGACGTGTGGAGCAAAGATACTCAAGCTATGTTTACAATTGCAAAAATGTATGAGGGAGATCATAGCTATACAAGGGTGTTTCTGCAGAGTGATTTACTGACCCTCAGAACCGCTCGGTACTCCAAAAGCGAGGGAGGACACAAGCACAAAAGCGTGCAGACGCTTAGTACGTAATGTGCTTGCATCCCTCTAAACGTCCCTACGAACAACCCAACTGAATATCCATGATTGAATGTATGAGCAAGCGAGTGACTACAACTCACATCGCTTAGATCGCGGAACTGGTTTGCATGCTGTTAGACAAAATGGGGAAAATCACACTGCAGTCGATTTTTTTATCTCAAAACATGGTCTCAAATAATATTCGAATGGAAGGTGTTGATGGCACCATTAATCCTGGCCCAATCACGATAGTCCTGGCTTAGGCTGTCCTTTACTTTTAATGTTGTTTCCAGAAGTAGTCAAAGAGGTGCTTAAAAGAATAGGTGAAGAAACGTAAGCACACGCTCAAACTCGCTCCAAACACACACAAGCACACACACAAATACCCATGTATGTGTCTATATGGGCGTGCTGTCAACTGCTGTCATTCCGTCTCTCCCTCTTGTTTGTCCTGCAGTGTCCATCTCACCTGAGTAAGGCCACCGGACACCCCCCTCCCCACCTCGAGTTTACTTCTAAAGTGGACCCGAGGACAGCAGTTTCGCAGAGACGAAGATGTGCCTCCTGATAGCACGCTGGCTGCAGTATACTTCCCATTTATCTGACAGCCTCTATCCCAGTGGCATCAAGAGCCCAATTAGGGAGAAACATCTTATTAAGGAGCTTATTTTGCATAACTGAATACAAATGATGAATAAAATTTTTATGTTTTAATAACTTGGTGCAGAGAAGATGGGATGTTGATGTAGCATGCCCGGAATTTTACTGCCTCTGTCAGCTGTTGTGATAAAACTGTTATTTAGGAAGAATGGGTGAGGAAAAGTTCCCCTTGGTAATTGTTTTGAGAGAGTGATGCCACTTTACTGCTGTATGGAGGAAGTAATTTATTTCCTTTATAAAATGATATTTTGTAGCATAAAACTTTGCCCCCAGAAGTATATATATTTCTTGACTTGCTGTTTAATCCCCTGTTTTCAGTAAAACAGTAAAGAGGAAAAAAAACTTTTTTAGGATGATGAAAAATCATGGTAATTTTTCTAAAAGCGGGAAACATGTCAGGTCATATACCATATGGTGCGTGACCAAAAAACATGAACATCTAAAATGTTGAAAAATCTAATTCAGCCCTGCAACATTGCACGAAGCAACAGGTCAAGATTAATAAGTTATTTTCTTTGCGCTTAAAGGGATAGTTCACTTTTTTTGAAGTAGGGTTGTATGAGCTACAAATTGCCACTACTTACATTAGATGCAGAAATAAGCTCTCAGATCTCCTCCAGGTAGCCGCACCAGGGCATAGTGCAGGGTGGAAATTTCGGCGATACACTGTTGAGAACGGAAACACGGAAACAGAGTATTTTCGCGGCCTAAAAGAGGTCCTATCTGAAAATAATACACCATTTCAATTGTACGCTATATTTAAAAAAATACAGCACTTTAGCTGCTCGGAAAAAAGCACAGTTGCTCTTGAACTAACCAACTGACGTATTCCTCGCGAGGCGCATCGTAGTTCACTGCGCCGCTGTTGCGATCAGCTGTTTGGGTCAGACTCTGAGCGGTTTTGCGACAGAGTCGGATTTTCAATGGCATAGAATCACGCCTCAAATTTAAAAAAAAAAAAAAAATCCTACAATAACCAGCACAGCAGATATACAGTATGTGGCTGCGTAGACCCTATGCGATATCAATTTGTGCTGCAATGTTACATTAGACTTTTTCACAGGTGTTTCACTCTTCTACGTGATGCTTGGGTACAGCAGTGCTCTTCAGCGTGCACCGTTGAGATTTCCCTGAATATAGCCAAACGAAATCCTCTTTGGAAAAATGAATACTGCAAACACGGAGTTATTTTAGGGATACGGGTGGCGTATCAATATCCGTGTTGAGGCAACCAGCCACAGCTACAAGTCCAATGTTCCGCAGAGGAATGCGGTGGAAGCTGTAAGTGCACCAGGATACAGCTTTGCTTTCACGTCCAAGAAATCGACACACACGGACGATTTTCAAATATTTGCTCAAGTTCAACGGCCGTCCGACCTCGTAACCACAGTTAAGCCGCTCGCACACTGGACGCGAAACGTTTTTCGCACACAGATTACATTCAAAGTCAATGCGAAGACGTGAATACCCGCGTTTGTGCAAGCAGCTTTACTGTGACCCAAACAGCTGATCGCAACAGTGCGCAGTGAACTACGATGCGCCTCGCGCAGAAATACGTCAGTTGGTTAGTTCAAGAGCAACTGTGCTTTTTTCCGAGCAGCTAAAGTGCTGTAATTTTTTAAATATAGCGTACAATTGAAATGGTGTATTATTTTCAGATAGGACCTCTTTTAGGCCGCGAAAATGCGCTGTTTCTGTGTTTCCATTCACAACAGTGTATCGCCTAAATTTCCACCCAACACTATGCCCTGGTGTGGCTACCTGGAGGAGATCAGAGAACTTTCTACTGCATCTAATGTAAGTAGTGGCAATTTGTAGCTCATACAACCCCACTTCAAAAAAAGTGAACTATCCCTTTAATGTGAAGACTTTCCTCTACAACAGTCCCTACACAGTAGAATGTTCAGTATTAAGTTTACTTTCACAGTATTCCTTTATCTTGGATTCAAATACACTGACCATAGCTGCACACTGGACGTTTTATAGTGTGTTAAATGCAGTCTTATGTCAGATGGGATCAGTGACAATCTAGGCATTTTTAAAAATGATTTTTTCACTTGTTTGCCAAATCATTTTGGTTCATGACAGTGACCCTCTGAGTGTCTTAATGACACAATCAATAAAGAATCGCAGTGCTTTTTAAGACCCTTTACAGAGCCTAGCTAAGTGCCCAGCCTCGGCTTTAAATCCTGGAAATTAGTTTATCTGAGGCATTAGCAGCAAAAATGTCTCGTCAGCCATCTGCCATTTTCTCAAATATTGTCCATATTTCCAGCATCGCTAAACTCCGCCTGTATGAACACTACATCCACAAGAAATGTGCAATCATGCCCAGCAAGACCTTGAAAGAAGAAATGTTATTGTTAGAAGTTGTAATGGACAAAATCACATGTTGTTGCATTTATTCGTGTCATTTTTCCTTCATTATCTTTCACTCATGTTCAAACAAAGATTTTCCATAATGTTAAGGTTAACCACTTAACATATGGCAAATTTAATATAAAAGTATGTATATAAGTGGACTGTTTTAAACTGAGCTTGTTAAAGCCAATGTAACAATCACCACTTTTCTTTGAAAACAACAGTTGTTGAACTCACGGGCTAACAAAGTTGATATATTTAATCACTTCTGAAAGGGTAGATGTGTGGCAGCGTAATGTACCTCTGCCCCCCCCAGCCTAAATGATTAAAAGTTTCATCAGCTTGAAAAAATGTAAATGCTAACTCTCTCACAATAATTCTGGGGTATAATTCAGCATATTCGACAGTCTCAAACCAAACACCACTACACAACTATTTCAACAAGCAAATCATTTTTCCTAAAGTCAAGGCAAAACATTTTTCTTTCATGTGACAGTTAAAATGTGGAATTATACCAGTGTGGATGTTACTAAACACAAGCCATTTCTACAGAGTTAAAAACCCTGCAACCCTTTCATGAATGATGGAAGAAAAGTCCCAGTGAAAATTCCCCGAATCTGATAACTTATTTTGGGATTTGATGACTAGACTGCGAGAGATGGGGGTGGAGCTTGTGGTCATTGCGCTTCATTTGTGGTCTCCATGACCCTCTGTGGGGCTTTTAAACAGGAGGGATGTGAACAGTCAAAATTCACTTCTCATATGATTTCTGAGTGACTCAATCCTTGCGTGGAAGCAAAATTCATAAACTGAGGCCAGAACACAATGACTCCTGTTTTTCACTGCGGTCGTCCTCTGGAATTTTTTTTTTCCCCCAAGTGCAGCTACTTGCTCGCATTCCAAGAACCTGGTTTGCTGTTGGAAAAAAGTCCGGCTGCTGGAAAGGTGCAGTTTATCTCTAAGGAAAGTGTGGGAAAAGATGGCCGTGTCCTGTGGCCTGCTGTTCAGATAGAGGGCCAACAGAAAAAGGAGCCAATCGTCTGATTTCCTGAAAGTGTTTCTGCCATTTTTTTGAACACAGCGAGCTGATATCACATGGACATAAACATAAATACTGACTGCCTTTTGTTACGGCTTTGGAAAAAAAAAAAGCTAAAGGAGAAAAAAAAACGGTGGTGGGTGGAGATATAGTATTTAAAAGGCCTGAAGTGTATCATCACAGCCTGCAAATCATTTTGCCATTGTAATATTTTGAAAATATGACATCAAACTCGGAAAAATATCACACTGACCGAAGCCCATCCGAGTGATCGTTACACAAAATACCGCGTGTTCATCCTTATTAGCAGTTCAGGGCAAAATAATGTTGTGCTTTATGATTAATTCCAGATGAAAAAAAAAAACCCATTGCTAAGTTATGACATCCTTTGAATGCCACTGAATCAGCTACAGTTTGGTCCATAAATATTTGGACACAGACAGAATTTTCATTGTTTTCATTTTCTATGCCACCACACTGGTTTTGAAGAGAAAAACCTTGCTTGGAGCGCAGAGTTTCAAATTCAGTTTGAATCTTTTCAGAAATATTGCCTGAAACATGCATGAATTACGCTCATTTCACACAGTCTTAGGGGCTCAAAAGTAAGTGGACAAGTTAACATTTCTGTCCTCATTACTTTGCAATTGCGATTTCAACACCGTGTACAGTTTATAGCAGGTTCTCAACCGTGTCCAGAATTGGTTGAGATGGATGCATGCTGATATTCCCACCAAGCAGTTCCACACCTGACTCTACTGATTAAGGTCTCCGGCAAAGACTCTAGGATTTCATGAGTTGACTCAGGTGTGTAACTGCATGGCTGGCACAAAAGCCTGTATTCAATCAGACTCTTTTTCCATGAGTTTGAGAATTCCTGGTTCCTAGTAAATGGGAATGGACTGCTTACTTCAAACAAACAAACAAAAAACAAAAAAGCTGATCTGTAAACACAGACATAAGCTGTTCTGGGAACTGAAATAAGTTTGCTATAGAACTGCCTCTCAAAAACAAGGATATTCAAGGGGAATCCTGATCAGGCAGCAACCTTCATTAGAGTCATCATCGAGGGAAGCAAGAGGGCTTTGGGCATCTTATCTATTTCTTTTACCGGCTCCAACCAAGTTGCTAGCACACTGCAGCTATTTTCAACCAGCCCATCATCAGCAACAGCAGCCAAGGGGGTCAGACGATAATTAAAAATCTCATTGATTTATTGAGACATCAAACAATAGCTGAATGTCTGGAGTTCGGTTGATCTCATTCTTCCCTGGGCTAATTTTATTTGGAGGGCCATAAATGGAGAAGAGGGGTGGTGGGGGGGGGATCTCATTTGCAATAACCCTCTGTCCCCACAGAAATATCAGCTGCCGTGACAACCAGACAGACGTAAAGCGAAAAACTCAGATGACCGCGCTTTTATTTACCTCACTTGCTTGTGAAATGTGACGGGTCGCCGACAGGAATCTGTAACTCTTCCTCATGTCTTGCCCATCTTGTGGGCAGCAGTGAGGTGTGTATCGGAGTATGCGATCTGGCTCTAGCAGTACATTAGCCCACAGCTGTGTGACTGTTCCTCCCTTCCGCTGGCCTTGCTGGGGTGCAGATGCTGGCTGCCTGGAGGTTTCTGTCCTCCCTGCACATCACTCTGGCTCTCTCCTATATTTACTGCTCCATAGCCTGGGGAGGCGGCTGATTTATACTGGGGCTCATCCAGAGGCCGAGTAATGCCCCCTTACAGACTCCCCACACACATGCACACACACACCCGCACACACACACACACACACACACACAAACATATAAAGATGCACGCACACACACACCCGCACACACACACACACATACATGCACATATACACACGCACACACACACACACACACACACCCACATGCACACACCCACACACACACCTACACACACACCCACACACACACACACACAAAACATATACACATGCATGCACACATGCACATGCACACAAACACACACACACACACACACACACACACACACCCCGCACACACACCCACACACACACACACACACACACACACACACACACACACACACACACACACACACACAAACATATACACATGCATGCACATGCACACAAACACACACACACACACACACACACACACACACACACCACACACACACACACACACACAAACATATACACATGCATGCAAACACACACACACACACGCACACACACACACACTCACGTGTTTCAACAGCCATTCTTCTGAGTACACTATATTGACTTACATTCATTTTGTTCAGTCTTTCCCAAACCCAAACTGTGACCAAATCATGCCTAACCCTAACAATAACTCTAACCATAATCTAACCTTAACTGCAACCATAGATAAACTGTAACTTAAACCAATGAGCTGTAATCTTCCATAATTCTTTGTGAGGACCACCCAAAATGTCTGCACAACCTCAAATGCTCTCGCAACATCAGGGTTTTCTCAAGTGTTGGTTCACACAAGTATACAGTAGCTGTACAAGCCCACACACATACACTCACACACACAAGCAAAACACACAGACACACACATATAACACACATATACTCCTTCCCTCATGTTTAGTGTGGTCTGGCTTTTATCTCCCACAGAGCGATCAGATACTTCATTTTACCCAAATCCGGTTTCAAATTTAAAAATTTTTAATGAAATGGCATGGCTGCTACCAACTGGTAGTTGAACACTACCGGGAATTCATTTAATTTTATTTTATTTATTTATTTTTTTTTACTGGAAAACACTTATGACACCCCGAGATATAAAATCACTATGTTTATTTTGTTACATACAATTTTTATAACGTTGTATACAGATTTAGTAGATATTTTGTTTGTGCTTATTGTCTTTTTACATTAATGACTAGTACTTTGCTCGAGTAGGGGACACTTAGGTCCGGTGAGTCATGGGGACCAATGAGCCATATCACCTTTTTGCCTATTTTAAGCAGCTCTGACATCTATTGATTACAAATATGTGATATGGCTCATTGATACCCATGGCTTATCGAACCCCTGTCTCCCCTACAACGGAGGCCAGGTCCCTAACCATGGCAGAGCAGTGTGCTTTGACAGCATTCAAATCTAAATACAATTTGTTATTACATTTCATATGGATAGATAAACAGTAGTGGATATTCTTTTCTTGATAAGAGTGAAAAAAAAAATACTTCTCAGCAATCTATTCATTTCATGGGAATTTGTACTCCAGGTTCTGAGGAACATTCATCACTGCTTAAATTCTGAGAACATTCCGGAGGGCTTTTGAGTGCGTCCGTGCCTTTTAAGCTGCTGTACAGAGAGAGCACAATCTCTTCTTCCCTGGGAAAATCAAATCAGCCTCTGACAGTAATTCATATGTTCTGAATTCATTTTGCTTCATTGTCTCCTCAGTTTCCATCTTCCCTTCCCTCCGTAGTGCGGTTCAATCTGAGGTCAGTCGTGATGATAGCAGGCGTGATTCATGGTCTGTGGAGCTTGTGTAGGGGTGGGGTACAGAGCAGTATAACAGAGACACTCCATTACTAACAGCCTGTAGGGGGTGGTGAATGGTGTCAGAGCCTGGACAGGAAGTAGTTATAAGGAGAACTACAGTACCTTTAAAGATCAGCTGAAATTCACATTCACTTTTTCCCCAGTATTGCCAATTCTCAGTAACAAGGTAACAATCTCTCTAGGTATATATTCCATAGTAATATTATAATTGTAATATATGCATATTTTCAACAAAAAAAAAGGTTGTTTCCTTCCACTTCCTGGAAAACAAATATAATTTTAATATGATGTTATTGTGTAATAGCATGCACTGTTGATTAATTTGTGTGTCAGTTTGCTGTTCCTTTCCAATCTATGTCCTTTTAAGCATGTTCAGATCGATTGCTGTATGTAATCTGACATCAATAAAATTGACTGTCCTCGCTTTGAAAAGAATTTATTTACTTGGATATATGTCATGGTGTGGAAGTTAATCTCTACATGGTGTCTGTACGCACTCTTCTCTGAATGGCCCACACTAATGTAGAGGCAGCTTTCAGTCCAACCAATTACAGTGGCAGCCTTTTGAAAATGGCAGTGCCGTGATATTTATTTATAGTGAATTTATTATTATATCTGCTCCAAAATTTACTGTGAAAGTTAATGCACTGTTTTTATGTCCATTCATTTTACATTGATTGTTACACCTATTACAGCATTATTGAGATTATGATTGTATTGATTTTTATGTTTATTAATATTGCATTGATTGTCATATCTATTTGTAACGTGGCCATGTAAGTTACAGTAGAAGCCTTCTGCAAATGGCTAAGCATTGATTATTTTATCTATTTGCCATTTCAATTTGCAAAATAACCAATCCAATTGTCATGGCAGTCATCGGAGCAAGTAAGATCATTGAATTTTATATCTTTTTGTTACATCTGTCATAGATGGTAATATTGGGAACAGATTATTGTTCAGCTTTTATTTCTAAGTAATTTCTTACTGTAGCTTTTGAATAACATTTACAGGACAAGAAATAAAGAAGAAAAATTGCAGAAACGTCAAAATCACTTAATGTATAAAACATTTACTATGGAAAGCATTTTACTGTATTAAGGGGCCTGTGCTATGATCAGTAGCACATCCAAAATCTCTTAGCTCTAGAAAAACTAATACAAACAATGATTGGTGTGAAACAAACATCATGATAAATCACTGATCATATTGTTGGTTTTTTTTCTGCATGTGCTTAACAGTTATGCACATGCTAAAGGTCTGAGTAAATCATTATAGACAGCAATTGCCCAAATTGCCGCTCATTATTTTTATTGAATATGGCCCTGTAAGCTTCTCCCATGGGCTTGCCTTTAATATTGGGGAGGGGAACCTCATTCAGAAAGGTCATGTGTGGGTTCAGGCTTTTACTCCATCAGAGACAAACCTGATTAACCATAATAGTTTTTGCTAAGGACCTTGGTAAGAGGAATCTGGAGTGTCGCTGCTCGGTTAGAACGAAAGCTCCCACCCACATTCGGCTCATTCTGGATGAGGTTCCACACACCTGCTTTAAGGCTGATACATTCTTCACAAGAACAAGGAAATTTGTTCTTGTTCTCGAGGCTGCAAGAACAAAATTATGTAATTTTGTTCTCGCAGCCCTGGTTTCGGAGTTCTTGCAGCTTGTTCTCGACACATCATCTGGGCAGAACTTTTTTCTCGTGTGGTGTCCGAGAACTGTTGTGTCATTGGTCAGAAAGATGGAGTGGGCGTGGCCCTTTGAGGACTTTCCAGGAGTTCGGCACTTGAGGTTCTCGTGAAGTATGAAATGTCCCGGTCAAAACAAACTTTGTTCTTGTTCTCGCAGCCTCGAGAACAAGAACAAATTTCTCTGTTCTTGTGGAGTATGTATCAAGCTTAGCCCTGTCATTCTCTGCATATCACTGTCCCATCAGTGACAAACAGTGAGAAAAATGGCGATAGGAGTACACCCTTGGTGAGCGGACTGGACACCATTCAGTACTCGGAGAAAGACTCCCTGATCGTCTCAGAAAACGTTCCTATCGAGGCTGTGTCAACAAAGATCTTTTTATTTAACAGCTGGGGCTGCATTGTCACTGAACTCTCTGTTCCACCTAATAGATGACGCTAAAATGAACACATTCACCTTGACTGTTCATGGATTGTGACTCAAAGCCTTCTTGGAAAGTACAGAGTGAATACTTATAATGTGAACATATGAATATGTGTGCGTGCGTGTGTGGGTGTGTGTGTCTCTCTCTGTATGTGTGTGTCTATGCAGGCGTGTGTGCATGCAGCCATTTTGGTTAACACTGCGGACAGAGGTGCATGTTATTTTATGCATGTCATAATATTTAACTCTGACTACTTATCTTGGTGGAAAAAATCATAACTTTTTTGATTGAGAATTTGGTGATTCAGGAGGCTGTGTGGAAGAACTGACCTAGCCTAGCTGTGGTAGTGAAACATGTGGGTTAGCTGCTAATAATTCGATTAAAATACATGAAAACAAGTCTCTCAGTTCCACACTTGTCAAATGGACATGAACTGCTATCAGGGTAAACCAGAAAGAGAGGAAATGACTGAAAATATTTATTTTGCATGGATGTATTTAAAACAAGACATTCCTGAGCCCGTTAGACCAGTATTCATTGAGATGGACATGCTGTTAGTTTGATCCAGCAGTTTTTTTCTAAACAAATTTCAGCACACTTTTCCATATTTTCATTTTCTGTCTGTTTTGGTGTCCCATTGGGACTGAGAGCATGGAAAAATGCATTCTGCCGACTAGAATAGAAACTCTGCCCCTGCCTACATTTCAGCGGTTGCAGATAAAGATTCTTGGCAGCAGCAATCTAATTCTCACACCTATTTTAAATTACCTCTTGGATCACAAAAAGGGTGCTATTTCAATTAAGATATCCAGCCCAGAAATCTGCACCGCCGCATAATTATGGAAAATCACTTCAGGCTCACCAAAACCCACAGTCTTTCAACACCAATGGAAAGACAAAAGCCCAGTCATTCTTTTTGCTGGAATATCTCGCAAAAAATGTAAGATATCTAGATATCTCACCTCATATTACCTTTGTAAATAATTGGGGGGGGATTGGGGACCAATACTGCAAAACTCCTATAAAATGCCAGTTGTTAGATTTCGAATACATTTACTTAATGTCATTCAGCTGCAATGGTGATGCTGGTATTGTTTTCAGTTGATCTGTGTGTGTGTGCATGCGTGTCTGTGTGTGTGTGTGTGTGTGTATGTGTGCGTTTGTGGGAGATCGGGGTGAAATACAGCGAAGCTACTCTGAAACTATGGAAATAAAATGGAAGATTGAGTTTGAAGATGGGTGTGGTGAGTTCACTTTCACTTTCAACGCGTTACCATGAGGACTGCTGTAGTGAACACAATACCTGCATTGCAGTTGCAGCTGCTGTAATCCCTGATCTATCTACTGTTAAAAACGAATTCACTAAAATAGATTTACTGTTGAAAATGTGTACTCTCAAATTTGGTCCATGTTGAAAAAAGAGTGAATTTTCTCAGTCAGATATCTCCAAACATGTCTGAGGCAAGGTATGAATGGCACTTTTCAAGGATTTTGGGTTTTCCCACGGTAAGTTATTGAACTTTAAATATATTGTGCACTGTTCTGGTGCGTGATGTTCTATCATTGGTGAATCCAGCTAAATTTTAGGCGGCTTTAGACAAAATGGAGGATGAAACTTACATTTTCAGAAATTTTACATCTTATTATCAAATAAAAAAACAGAACAAGAAAGAAATCCAAGTGGTGCAAGTTTTGCAACCTCCTGAAGTTGAGATGCAATGGGCCAGCTGTATTTCATTGTGCCCGCTTCTTCTGTTTTCCAATTATTAATGTCTACTTTCCACTATGATCTGAAATAATTTCACGCAAATGAGTGAATTACCTCACTGTTAAGCAAAAGGGACGTATCAGTCCTTGGGATAATTCAGAGGACACTAGAGGACTCTGTAGCATCTTACTACTGTGAATCCCATTAATAGCATTGACGGTGAACCCGGGGAGGGACCGGTGGAAAAATGTTGGCCACACCTCTGAGAGGGTTCAAGCCGAGGTCGGAGTGGATTGGCAGGGCAATAGAGTCAGGACCACACCAGATCCATGATCTGAGGTTGAATTCCATGCTAGAAGTTTTGGCTCATTTCTGGGATAACTGCGATGACAGACGGCACAAAGGGGCAAATGATGTTTGGAATTCTGCGATCAGATAAATGAGCATATCTGCATTTCTCAAGCTAACATGTGAACCTCACTCGCTTACAAAGCACAGTTAGTGAGTTGCAGCAGTAACAGAATTAATTACAGCTGTAGCAGTGAAGGTTGAACTCGTAGAGATATTTTCAAAGTAGTTGTTCGTTCAGTCATTGCCAAGTTAATTTGAAGTTTGTTGGTCAGTGAATTTCAGGATTTCATTTTAAATTTTTATTACAATTTGCCTCTATTATCAAAACTAATCCTTTTAATCATTTGAATCTTGTAGCGCACAGAACTGAACAATATAAAAAAATAGTTTACAGGATTTAACATCTGGAGCTTAATTATTTTTTTTTATTTATTTTTTTTCTTCTTTTTACTGCAGAGGGAGTAGCATCCATTTGAAAAACTAGAGATTAAAGAAAGCAAGCCTTAGAAACACTGCAAGTGTAAAATTTAAAAGACCAGACAGTCCTCACCGAAGCTGGTGGGCATTTTGGGATTGCCGGGTCATCCAGGAGGTCTTCTCCTAATCTACTTACCTGAATGTGTCCCCAAGCAACTTCAGAGTCAGATGTAATAAAGAACAAAAGAAAGAGTCATTGATTTTACTGCTCTTATTGGCTCTGTCTCGTAACCAGCTATGAATATTAAAACATTTCTCATGCCCGCTGCATTATTGGCAGCAGAAGTCATTTCTGTGTTTGACTTATACCCGACCAGGGCAAAGCTCTCCTGAGACCACAGTTCCAACAATCGCAATAGTGTAATAATGAGTACAGTGTTCTGCACTCCCTCTGTGTGTGCATGTGTGCGCTCGTGCACGTGCATGCACATGTGTAATATACCATGAAGACAGTGGTCCCCTGATATGGGTGGATGGTACTTTGCAGAAATAGCACTGAGCAAATCCCACTCTTGCTGATTGGCAGCTGAAGTCAGAGCACTCAGTCTGTGATCTTTGCCCGTTCTCCTCTGTGCGGCCACACTGAATGAAAATGACCTCATCATCATCAAAATCAGGCTCGGCCCTACACCCTGCAAATCCACAGTGACGCTTATTCTCAGGTTACCTGTACATGTACCATATAAACAGTCTTTTCCTCAGTTATTTTATTGGAGTTAAAAAAAAGCTAAAGTCTCCTGCTTTTCAATTAATGTAATTTGTGTACAGCTTTTGGGCAAAGATAATGCTGATTCTCGGCCAAGACTATGACACTCGCTACGCATAAAAGTGTGCAGTTATTATGCAGACAATAAATTAAGATTAGCAACAATGGGGAATCAATGCGAGTGGCTCTGCTTGTTGGATTCTTCTTTTTTCGAGCGAGAAAAATCTTGGCAATTGGCCCGCTTGGGTTCATTTGGAGGTCACTTTGTACCCTGTAAGACTCAGAAAAGACAAGCTTGTATTTGTGTGTGTGTGTGTGTGTGTGTGTGTGTGTGCGCGTGCTTGTATGTTAATGGTGATTATAAGATTGAGCAGCAGAGTTAGACAGAGAAAGAAAAAAAAACACTTCTGAATGCGCCCCTTCTCTAACACTTCCTGTACTCTGTACAATATGAATTTACGACCAGTAGTATTCACAATGCCCATGTTTTACTTTTCAGACTAAGCTGTAGAAAATGGTCTTTTAATGGCGGGGTGGGTTGGGGAGCAATCTCTCCATCTCTCACTCAACATGTACCCCCCTCTCTCTCTCTCTCTCTTTCTCTCTCTCTCTCACTGCAGGGATATATATCAAAATAATGGTAGACCACACACACAGACAACGAATGCACTCAGCCTCTCTCCCGCCATCTGCTGTGTCACATGACCCACTACCAACTGACAGCCAGTCTTCCCTACAGGCCCTGGACAAGTTGGACGTGTCAATCAATCAAAACGGGGAAAAAGAATAATGGTATAATGAGAGACGTGTGATGAACAAGAGAGAGAGAGAGAGAGAGAGAGAAGGAAATCTGAGAAAACCTAATCACCACGGGTCATGTCGGCAAGATGGGAACAGATGAAATTACGATGGTTTTAGATCCCGGGAAACGATTTCTGTCAAAGCCATCACTCCGGCAATTATAATATGTTAATTGCATATTTAATTAAGTAAATAACTCAGGAACAGTCATAATAAAATCAAGATTGCACTGGCCCATCTCTGGTAATGCCCCTGGTTTTAAGAGGTGGAAGGATTCAGATAGATCAGGACAATTATTCTGCGCAATTTTACTCTGCGCCATTTTTAATGCCACACAGCTTTCTTAAGTGAAATGCAGACTCAAGTGATGCGGACATCGACAGTCCACTTAACAGCAACAATAATAATATTGTTATTTAGGGTTTAGTATGTTAGACAAAAGCCCAGGGCTGGGCCGATCTGATTGTGGCTAAACAGGGGTTTCAACCAACATCCTTCACGGAGCCAGTCAAGAACATTAACCATGAAGCTGAAGGCATCATCCCTGATGGCTTTAAAAGGCTGAAGCTCCCAGCTTCCGCCACCAGGGGGCCTGCTGCCATTAGCCTAATTGTAAATTGGTTGACAATAATCTGTCATTTTAAATTATTGGGCCTACAGTGTTCATAAAGATGAGTCAATTTCATTATCTGCAGTTTTTTCCCAAGGAACAGGAAAGTCAAGGCGTATGACCGACTATTTGGTTAATCAAATGGACTACTATGCTAGCTTTGATGCCTGTTAATGATGAATAGACGTTGAAGTGCGCAGAAAATATGAAAGCGGGTTGCAGAAACGGAAACATGCGCTTGAAAATCAAAGACGAAAATAAGCGTTACAGACATGACGACTAAGACACATGAATTTACCTTTAACTTTGAGGCATTTGAAAATAATTTCCTTTACACATACCCAAACTTGATGATTCAGTTTTCCCATACACCGTACAGTACTAACTTGAGTTTCTAGCTTCAAAATTATACTTCATCAGAATTCTATTTGATGTTTAATGAAAATGCAGACTGCAGCTGGTTTACATTAACACAAAATTTTCAGATCCTTTGTCTCTTTGATACTGCAGTGCTTTCTCCCAAATATCCATAATCTCATTCCAGTTCTTCTTTCTTCATAGACAAAAACCAAACAAAAGCAATGAATCCATTGCTTTTCTCCAGTCTGTGGAGATACATAGGCTTACGAAGAGGTTTTGACACCTTTGAACTTTAAAGAGAAAAGCTGAATTGCAGTAGACTCTGAGTAAGGTCAGGTTACGGCAGTTAGAGGCCTCGGGGGGATCCCCTCCTAATGGGGGGGATTCGTGCAACTTACTTTATGGTCGCAGGAATTGCTTCAAAACGCTAGGCTAATTTTTCTCATGTATCCTGTTGTTCACCTTATACTTGGCTTTTCAGTGGCCCATGTTGCCAATGTTGGTCAGTCTGGTTTTATTATGCTGTGATGTTATGTGAGTATCATGGTGTTAATTTCTCTGTCACGATTAATGTGTCAGTGCGATGACATGACTCAAAAGGAAGCCCCAAAGACAGAATGAGCCGTGGACCCTTGAAATTGTTAATCAGGCCCTGACGAGGCCTCAGACTACCCCCATTATCAGACGTTGGTTACAGCAATGAGATGATTCATGATCCTTGTTATATACCTGCCATCCTTTTTTTTAAATCACCTGCAGTGGAGATTAATCCTGTACCAACAAAATGCATCTCCACTATGCCTAAGTCTTTCTCTCATTGACATCTGGGGTCAGGGCTGTCCTTATAACACCATATGGGCAGTTACTACAGGCCAAATTACTTCATGACAGGGATTCTGAGTTTCGCTTCCTGTTTCCAGGTATGGTCAAGTATCTGTTTTAACATTTTTGATATGTCCAAATAGGGGAGGCATCCATTTCATTCTCCGTATGTAAATGTATCAAACTCTACTCCAAATAGTGAGAGTTCTGACCAACACTCAGAGGAGAATCCAAAATGCACATTTATGCAATTGTGACACTTCACTGGAGCATCCAATGCATCCATCAGCACTGTAACCCTTTAAACGGTACATTATAATGACCACACCTTTTAATGTCGTATCTCTGTTTTATATTATTTGTATAACACTATTTAATGTATCTATCACTCTTTCTATATAATGTGCACATTATTTGCTTGAAATGTATCTCCAGAGTACAGCAGCACAAATATTACTGTCTCATAAACGGTGGCCTGTAATCACATTATTTTTGTTCTATTCCGTCATTTGCATCATTACTGGGGATAAATTTGTCCGTGTGTGCCCGTGTTTGTATCAGTAACAGATTGTGCGCAGGATGCTGTGCAGTGCTATCCGTGGTGCAGTGCACTGGACGGGTCAGTTTCTGTCCATCTGTG
Organism: Gymnothorax javanicus; assembly: GCA_029692085.1. NCBI lineage: Eukaryota > Metazoa > Chordata > Actinopteri > Anguilliformes > Muraenidae > Gymnothorax > Gymnothorax javanicus. The sequence goes on along the minus strand of CM056209.1, from coordinate 8,003,281 downwards.
AGTGACCACGTGCGGCATCAGGAGTCCGATTCCAAGCCAACGCCCTTTCGGTGCTGAGATCCCATCTCTGAGAGATGGGCTCTCTGTCCTCCTGTTTGAGTGCGGAGGGAACATACTAAAAGAGAGTGAGGGGGAAGGATAGCAGATTGAAATAGAGAGAGAGAGAGAGAGAGAGAGAGAGGGGGGGTGGAGGAGGGGGCTATTACTGTAATAAAATAAACTCCAGTATAAACTTGACCATGACTTTTTCAAAAAAATCAATAATAAAAAATATACATCACAACAAAGTATTTATAATTGGTAAGTAGTGAGTATGCTCATCTGCATATTTAGAATGACTGGCAATAATATCTGTAATATAGATTATGGTACTGTATTTGTTTCCATTTAAATGCAGGAATTTCCTCATATTTTAGTGAGGTATGTGATAGATATGACCTGGGATTGGAGAAAGTGTCAGTAAGCACAGGACAGGGCTGGATCTGCAGTATTCTGAGAAGAGGGTGGGGTGGGGTTCGGGGGTGGGGGGGCGTTGCTGAAAATGACTAGCGAAGGTTGGCTGCTTTCAATCAGACTATTGGAGGGAGACATTGCTTTCTTCATTAGTGCAATGATTGGCCTCATATCATACAGCGAGCCGTGCGCACTACCCATTAAAAAAAAGACGACTGTTACTGCTCCTGTTAACGAAACGAAACAAAGAAATGACTGTAAATGGAGTCCTGATTCAAAGAGCCGCTATTTTTCTTCTCCCGAGAGCAGAAAGAGAATATATAAAACAGGAGAGTGAGAGGATGCTTTAAAATGTTAATGAACACATTACATTTAATGAGGAAAACAAAACTCCCCCAAAAGGAAAAAAAAAAAGAACAGAAAACAGGAAAAAGAAAGAAAATTGTCTTTGTGTAGCGCAGACCGAATAATCCCATCCGCTGCACAGACCCTCCTGCCGCGAAGTGTTATCTGTCAAACTCGAATCAAGTCTTCTCTCCGACAGCCATCAATTGTCTATGGATTTTTTTTGCCAGAGAAGAAACGGATGGCTGTCTGGAGCGGCTCGGGCCGATTGACGTTGACGCTGCGTAATGTTGCCATTTTCCTCGGTTCGATCGGCCTCATCGTGTCTGTGTTGTTTCATCGGGCACGACCCCACTTTCTCCTCTCTCTCTCTTTCACACACGCACACACACACACACACATGCACACGCACACACACACCCACACAAACTCATGCACAAAGATTTATGCCACTCCCATACACAGCGAAAATTCTCTCTCCCTCTTCTTCTCTCTCTCTATCTTTCTCTCCCAACACACACACACACACACATATACACACTCATGCGCAAAGATTTATGCCATTCTTACATGCATCCAAAATTCTCTTTCTCTCTCTCTCTCTCTCTCGCTCTCTCTCTCTCTCTGTGGTACTTCAAAAAAGCTTTGTGTGACAGGAAGTGTTTACCTCAGGCACCGAGGCATAGTGACATGTAGCATGAAGTTAAGTATAATAATCCTGTCCCTGCAGTGACCATTTCCTTTTCACCAAACACAGGAAAACATTAGCTGCTTCTGCTTAGTAAACATTAGAGTGCTACCAAACCAAACCTTCTACAGTACTTTCATGATAGCACCGCTTTCTTGAGTTTAAGTGCGATACATGGTGCAGTCAGTGCGTCATCAGAAAAGGTTAATACCTGTCACCCGGAGGGGTTGTGAAGTAATATTCGGCTTATGTTAGGAGTACACTAATCTGAGTCCGATGATGGTATTCATTTTCATGGTTATTCTTTCACAGAGAGATTTTACCACGTATATAATATGGATTAATGAATTTTCCTTCCTTTCCTTTTTTTGTTTAAAGAGGTGAAGCTTAAGATGGATGAGAAATTTTTCATAATTGCGTAAATCTGTGCTACAGATGTAAGCAGCCTGGCTTTGACCTACACTCAGTGCAAATGGTTGGATGAGAGAATCCTTTGCAGATATATCGCAGAGTCCCTTACTGCACTGTTTGGTTTACAGTTTAAGTGGTAGGTGTGTGGGCACGATTCCTGTGGTAGCAAGCCAGGCTAATAAAGGGACAAACTAGCTCATCTTAATGAGGTCATCAGACCCCGGCACACCAGCCAGACCTTTCATTTCTGCCACCTCAGTTTGCCTGGCCCCTCCCCCTGTCCATACAGGCACTTCCTGGTTATGCCTCCAGTCTGTTCTGACTATCATGTGATGGAATTACCTGTCCACAGAGGTCAGAATAGCCGATACTCTGGCCAACTTCAAGCACACCACTTCAACACTTCAGAATGTGTGGTTTGCAGCAAAGCCAACTTCCCACTCAACCCATAACCTGGATGTGACCCCATCATGACCATGTCCCTTCCTCATTTGAATATGACCTTATAATGTGACCAGGATCGCTCCTTCTCATGTCTTGACTTCTGTACAAATTCATTCATTCATTCATTCATTCATTCACTCATTCACTCAGTTTAAATACTTAAAAGTAATCCCTTCTCTATACATTTGTATCTTAATTTTCCTTATGAAATCTCTGCAAAGGTGCCACACAGAAATAAATTAAAAATTGTATGATTTACTTGGATTTGCTCTCGAAGGCAGTGTAAGTTAAATGTAACCTTTCAGTTTTTTACAAGGACAGGTAGTCCACTAGTGGCTAATGTGCCAAAGTCTGCGATATATTATTTTTTTCCCTACAAAAATTTGGCTGGGAAGGGGCTGCCGGAGACAGCATTCTCAATCACAATGAGGGGTTACAACCCTTCGGAGGATTTTCCAAAAGGGGTCAATATGCACCTTCCCTAAACCGGTGACCTTGGGGTTGGGTGCATGTGCCGATCTACAATCTTAGGCTGTGTTCTGCACTCATATCTTACATGCCTTCAAATTTCTGAAAAATGCATTCGTGTCACTGCGCCTTTCGACCAGTCAGCATTTAAATATTTGCATGTTCACACTGGCTTTGCTGGAAAATGTAGACATTGGATAATAACGGAGCATGGCATGTTATCAGTATATGAGCACCAGCTTGTTTTAACATGCACATGTGTAACCATAAGCTGCGAAATATCAAAGTTGCTACAGTAGGCTGATTCATATCACAGTACTGAGGCAAAAACAAGGACTTTGCGATTGCTTTGCAATACTGCAGCAATTTTTAACGAGGCAGCATAAATTGTAAGAACACCAGCCCCAGACAAAACAAGCCACCACGCAGCTCAGTACCCTGCTAACCTGGCTGTGGGACGTCCTGCCCTTTAACAAATAGCCTCGTGTCCCGGAAATGCCTTGCATGGAGCAGGCCGAGGTGAGGTCCCAGCTGAAAGGGTGGGTTGAAGAGAGTAAGGGAACTGGGGGGGGGGGCTTTCCTTTCCCACTCGCCAATCCATCAAATGTTCTGCGTCCTATCAGCTCGCTGCAGAACAGAGCAGGGCCCGGGCGCTCAGACCCCCTCACTGCCCCCATCAGTCATCTCCCTCGCCGAACTCCACCTGACCTTTGAACATGTTGTAGAACAGCCGGCATCCGCCCCCCTCAGTGCCCATCCGCCAGGTCCTCCCAGCAGAGACTCTTCTTCTTCTTCTTCCATTCTTCTTCTTCCATTTTACCAAGGAAAGGAAAATCAAACAAGCAAATAAAAGACAGACTGTGGTTCTGTATTCCTGTAATGAGCTGGATATGGAAATATGGTGCACTGTGGCCAAATGAATTACTATTTGTAACCATACAGAGTCAGAAATGTGCAGCTGTTGTTTGCCATCTCTGATATGAATACTTCTGACAGTCCTGAAAAAAAAAAAAAAAAATACGGTCATTGGCCTGGGTTCAGTGAATATTTGCCCTTTTACTTTTTTGTATTATAATTTTTGGTAACTGTTCACACTATAAGTGTACAGAATGACAAATTACTTTTTTTGGCAAATGAAAATTAAGCACCAATGTCAAATGTATCTGGGGCATTGGAATGTATTTTTGGGAAAATGTAAGGCCCTCCTACCTAAAACCCAACTTTCCTCTGATGGGTTGAAAGCCTGCTGAGGGGCGGCACCCTGTTCTTGTGAGCACTGCCTCCTCCTCTGGCCAGTGTTTTGATTTCAGAGAGCAAATGTTAAACCTACTACAAAACCTAATTTCTCATCATAAATGAAAATTGAAGCTGCTCAAATCCAGCTGGACATGTTCAGGCCCGAATCTGGTCTGGAGTATGAGAGTGAACAGCAGGCACATCCGCAGTCACAACAAACACAGCAGGATGTTTATGGTAAATATTACTCTCATTACCGTTACCTGCTTATTGTGTGACATAACGGTGGACTAACTCTTTCAATCTCAAGCCATTTTTAAAAATCTTTCAATGTCAGCCCCTTCTAAGAAGTGTATATGTGCGAAGTGCACTAAAATACCGACTGAGGTACAGGAAACGACTGCTGTAAGAGCCATATAAGGAAATCCACGACTATCTGATGACAGGACATCACAAAAACAGAAAAAACAGTCTGAAATCTGCTGATTAGCCAAGTCTGAAGCTTGAGGATTTTTCTCAAAGAGATTTCTCTTAAATACATTGTACTACTATATATATATATATATATATATATATATATATATATGCGTTTAACAGAACTCCCCCCAATATTACAGATGAGGTTGAGGTTGATAGCCCTGCACACTTCCTTGCAAGCTCAACTATTATGTTGAAAGATGCTGAACCAGCCCTTGTCAAGCTATTCCCTCCCTAATACAGCTTATACAATAAAAAATGTATAAAAAACTTTGTAATTTTTACCTGAAGACAACAGTTCCAGTCCCAGGTGAACAATGCTGATGTGCTCAGGAGTGCGATAAAGATTCAACTCAGCTACTTCAGCAAATATGCAGGTGTTTATATAACCCGAATATCATTTCAAACATAAGCTTGTGTAAGAGCTTGAGGATACAAAGGGCTGACAAGTAAATATGTATCATTTAAAGTGATTCTCCAAAACTTTCATAGATTAACCAAGTGCAAGCAGACCCTCTTAGTGAACCTCACTTTCTCAGGCAAATTGAGCCTTTCCTCAGTAAATCGGAAATAAATTTTAGCCCGATTTACATTCCCATTTGATTGATTGTTTAAAGATGTATTTTATTCCTCAACTATTTTTTTTTTGGAATTTTTTCCTTTATTTGATAGTTACACAGTGTAGAGAGACAGGAGGGCTGGGGAGAAGAATGGGGGAAGATATGCAGCAAATGACCCGAGCCGGAATCGAACCCAGGTCGCCGCGAGAAGGACACAGCCCTTTATGATACGGCGCGCTTAGACCGATGAGCCACCAGGGCGCCCATTCCTCAACTACTTTAACCCCATAAAATATACAGACCCATATATGGGTCCATCGAATGCAGTTGCTGTATTTAAAACCTGTGGAACTTCAGGCCTATTTTAAATTCTTCTGAAGATCCAAAGGTTTCCAAAGATCCTAAATATGTCCTGTAGAGTTACAGGGGTATTTGTAGAAAATGACACACAAGATCTATCTTCTATTTGATGTAATGCTGCAACCATAAAAACACGGCGTCCTGGGTTTAAATATTTCTCTCAATGGAAGTGTGATGTAGCCTCAGTGAAGCGATGCATCCGGCAAATAAAGAGTATGTATGTGACACTGTCCCGCAAAATGAAAAAAAAAAAGCTTTTCTGGCTTTGAACCTACTTGAGGGAAAACTTAAATGAAAAGTTTGCGCTTAAAAGGTTAAGAGGACAACCCTACAGACTCTTAAAATGGTCAGGGACACAAAAGAGGTTTTTCCGTGCAATAAACCCATACAATTAGGGGCTTATTAGGCAGTATAAATTCAGGAGATCCCATCAGTCTGAGAAGCAGTGGTTGACATTGCTGGGCCCGATAGATCGCTGAGATCACCTGAGATCGATGAAACAGAAGACTTCTTCATGATGGCATAAGGGTTGATGTGGTTGTTTTGGCCCACAGCCACAGATGTTCCTCATAACTCTATTTTTAAACTTTTTTATGATAATTTTTTAAATGTTATCAAAATGTTCCATACTCAGACAATACTGCAGCTTTTTCAAGACTATTGTTCCAGCACCACTTTTCCAGCTCATGTTTGTCAGTAAATTCGACTGAGCCCCTCGCCGATGAATGGGTCATTCTTTAGTGCCACTGAAATCATTGAGCCAAACTTCATGGTGAAAAGTGTATCTTTTTAAAGCCCTAAAACCTACAGACCCATCTATGAGTCCATCAAGTACAGCTGCTGTTTTTAAACCTGTAGAACTTCAGGTCTATTTTAAATTCTAGAGGAGATCCCAAGGTTTCAATTGATTCCCAATATGTCCTGCTGAATTCGAGGGAAATGTGCATAAAATGGCGCACAAGATCTAGCCTTTTCCATTTGATGTAATGCTGTGGCCATAAAAAACATGGGGTCCTGGGTTTGAATGTTTTTGTCAATATAAGCATGATGGCGCTTCAGTGAAGCCCTGCAATTGGCGGATACAGAATATGTGTCTAATTTTGTCCCACAATATGAAAACAATGCTTTTTATGACTTTGAGTCAACTTAAGGGAAAACTTAAAAGATAAGGTTTAAAGAGGTTAATACTCCCAGAAATGTACTGTTTATGGTTTTGGCTAAATGAGGTCTGCATGACTGACTTTGCTGCTCCACCAGGATTCAACTAGATGTCAGTTTGAAAACGTAAATGCTGTCATGCTTAGATTCATAACAGTGAATCCCTGAACGATTTTGATCAATTATCGAGCAGATTCATTAAATCAGTGACCAATATCACTGAATTGCTAATTTTTTTTTTTTACAATAGATGCATTGATTTCTCTGTCTTGCTGTACGCTGCCATGATTAACTTCATGTCATTGAGGTACTTGAGCTTAGGTACAGTAAAGTTGGCTGGATCCATTATTTATTATTTTGATAAAATTGTGCACGTATTTTCTGTCTGACACATACCTCACAAGATCCTGCGCAGATGCAGAATTAGAGCCGCAAAATGAAATTGGCCGCAGGGGACGTGATTTTAAAAGCGCAGTCAGGAGATGATGCTGTTTTTGTTCCGTGTGAAGCAAACGTGACCCACGGTTTGTTGTATCCGAGGAAAAAAGAGAGGAGGGGAGAGGGGAGGAGCGAGGGAGTGAGGAGGCACAAAGAGAGAGGGATGGGTAAAAATATATATAAAACAGAAGGAGGAGAGGAGACAGAGAGAATAGAACAAGATGCAGGGAGAGGCCAGAGGGAGAGGTTAAAAGTGAAGACGGTGAGGGAGGGTACCATAGGGAACGATAGAGCAGTTTAGTTGTGGGGAGAGGAGGGGAATAAGAATATTCCGGAGAGAGAGTGAGAGAGAGAGAGAGAGAGAGAGAGAGAGACTTCCAACTTTAGATAAATGTGGCAGCCCTCCTCTGTGATTAGTGAAATGGATAACTCACTGGCATCTGCGCCAGCCGCAATAAAGAGGGATTTAGTGTCACCCGGAGGAAAGACTAAGAGAGCCTGTCTGTCCATTAAACACTTTATTACAGAGCCAGGAGTTCTGATCTAACGCAGTTACTCCTGCACTGGGGATGTGCCATGTGACTGCCTGTCAGCCTCGACAGACACCGCTTCAGGCATCATTTCTTTCAGTCTCTCATTCCCTTCCTCAATCTGTTTCTGTCTCTCCTCATCCCCCCCTCTCTCCCTCTTTTACTCCGTCTCTTCCTCCCCACCCTCTTTTTTTTCTTCGTCTGTCTTGCGTTTTCTCTGAATAAAATAGAGTGAATCACAATTAAATCGGCTTTACGTGGAGTTTTTGTCTCCACCTCACTTGTCTCGTGGGTACGCTTCAATTTTTTCTCAATTGGCAGACATGACTTCTTATATCAACCTCTTTCACCGTCTCAGATGGTATGACTAGTCTTAACTTGGTCATTTTGGCTCACTCATTTTTATCCATCTTTCAATCTTTTTATATAAGCCCTCCTTTTCCTGCTTGTTACGCAAAAATTGAGAGCCGTGAGCCTCGAAATTCAGATGATTTTCCCTGCTCTTTTTGGTGGGTCTCACAAAGAAATCACAACTGTGAGATGCAAACGGACATCGCAAATGCATTCAAGCTGGCAGGCAGTAAATTGGCTTCTCATCTGCTTGGGCTCAACAGGGTTTTTGAAGCCAAGGTTTAAAACTATCTAAAGGCAGAAACTGTATCTTGCAGTCATATCAATTAAGAATGTAGGCCTAAATTGTAATATAAAAGTTTCATTTGAACTGTGATGTTATTTAACTTCTTACGTTTCTCTGGAGCACATACCCACACTTCCCAGTAGCATCATGCATTTTTCTTCTTGTACTAGTCAAATTAAACATACCCACTGTTAAAACATTGTAAATGATTAAAGTTAAGCATTCTTTGCTGGCTTACTGGATTTAGCACTGTAAATTTTGCTAAGCATAGCGGATTGTTATATTTCCCTGTCATTTCAAATTACTGCCGTGTGTGCATGTATGAATGGGTGTTTATGTCCGAGTGTGTGTGTGTGTGTGTGTGTGTGTGTGTGTTTTGTGCATGCATGCCTGTGTACACAAAGGGACAGCATATAGGGGAAAAAAAAGCATGTCCATCAATCGGGCGAGCTACAATGATAAAAGAACTCCGAGATAACAAAGCCTCTGTGAGAATAAATAATGCAATAATGTACGATTTGTTCCTTCTACATATGAGCTTTTTTGCTGCAATAAGTTGACAATGAAAACATGAATTGCTTGTTACAATTAAATAACCTTCAGTGCTAGTACAGTGGTTCTGAGTGATGTGTAGACAAAACATTCTTTCTCATACTTTTGGCATTTTAAGCAATGAAGCAATTAATCAAATAATGTAATGTTATGTTATAGATCAATATATTTGTGAATTTGAACCACACTGAATGAAAACGGGACCTAATATGAACGATTTACTGAGCATAAATACTTAATACATAAAGTGACTTCGCATATGATGGGTAAAGAATTATCATTGAATATGTTAATTTTAAGTTACAGCCTCTGCAAATTATTGCAGAAAGTGAAATATCAGTAAAATTCCTTCTAGGTATCCAGATTAAAACTTTTAAAAGTCAAGTTTTCTAGCAAAATTGTAGATATAGCCAAGCTATATTTGCTTAAAATTTGTGGTAATTTGGTGAAAACCTGGTCTGCTTGTGTCCAAAGAAGGCCTCCCATCATAGATTATGACCGAGCTAGATGCAGTGCCACTAAAAAAATAAAATAAATAAATAAAAATTCCTCTTCCTGATTTCCTGATTTTGCAAGTTTTTCACACCAAATTTCAGTTCTTCATATAAAAATATTCATGTCACCCAAGTGAAAAATTAATTATCCTCATAAACTTACTAATTGGTTGTGCTAACAAAAGCAGCGACAAATGAAGCTCTTTTAAAAGTTTCAGTCAGAAAGAATCTCCTTTTGCATGCTTGGGTCATGGTTTATTTTAATTCCATCTGCCTTCACTCCTCTTGCACATGCTCACTCTGCCTGCTGTCACTGCCTGGGGCTATCAATTCAGTCATCAGGTGCTCTACCTGCTGATTACATCAGTCCAATAGTTCACTGACTCACCCACATCGCTAACCTATCATTTTACTGCTATCTTCTTAAATATGTTCTCTCTCTGCTTCAGTATGTGCAAGCTGCTGTTTTGCACATCAGTCACCACGCAGGTCAGTAAGGCAATTTTACATGTTGCTTTTCTGCAAATTTTGTAATTATTACTAGGTGGTATTTCAGGTCACTGCTTAGAATTAGCCATTGCTGACTAAAGTTAAACTTTGTAAGCGGGGCATTTCTGCCAATGTGGGATAGCTATTCATGTCACTGTTAATAATTAGTCATTGCCGGCTAAAGGTATTCATTGCAACCTGGGCATTAGCCAACCTGAGGTGACTGTTGGGTAAATATTTCAAGACACTGCTTATTAATTATTACAAACCATATCTAAGCATTGAAAACTGAGCATTGCTGCCCTATAGCAATGCTCAAGTGCAGTTGCAAACCAAGCAGTTACCATTCTACATTCATTGCTGGGTAAATAGTTAAGGTCACTACTTATAATAAGCCATTGTTATCAAAAGCTATACATCATAATTAGGGCATTGGCTCTCTTAAAGCCTTTGTGGTACAAGCTTTTCGGGTCATTGCTTATAATTAGTCATTGCTGGCTAAGCAAGAAAAAGCTGTTGAGTTTATTTAATAATTATCTATCTTTATGTTTGTAATTCACTTGTCACCCCTGGTTTCAATGAAGTGTTTCCAAAAGTTCCAAAAGCGCTTCCAAAAATTCAGTCAGGAAGACTCTCTATTGCATGCTTTACCCATGGTTCATTTTCATTCCATCTGCCTGCACTTTCCTCTCACATGCTAACTCTACAAGCTGTCATTGCTTGGGTCCATCAACTGAGTCATCAGATGCTCAATCAACTGATCAAACTTGCTCAATCGCTCACCAACAAAGTCACATCACTAACCCATCATTTTACTGCGATCTTCTCAAATATGTTGTCTCTCTGGTTTAGTCTGTGTTAGTTGCTTTTCCGCATGCTCTCCATCTCTCCCTCACTGCCAGTCTTTGCTGATTCATGAGCCTCATCTGCCTGTCAGTCCCAGCAGAGCCATCAGCCACCACCATCACCACCAGCATCTGGCTTCAACAGGGGGATTTATCTGCTGCTGCTCAGGACAGATGCTCCGTGACCACAAAAATCGCCCTGTCGACTCCAAGCCCCCAAGATTTTCTGTAAAGACTTCATCTTATATTCCTCTTATAAATTCTGTTATCTGGATAATCTGTAATCGATGATAAATAATTATCATTATGTCTTTCTTTTGTCTCTCTCAGTTCTCTCTCAGTTCAACTGCAAACAAATACTGCTGATAGTTGGAGATCGGTTTTTTGCATTGCTTTGGAGGGGTTTTGGCCCTCATATTTGCAGAGTTGCTTTAAGTCAGCCACATAGGAGGGAAATCAAAGGAGGACTGCTGTTTAGAGTTTTACAATGACATCTCCGCACATTTCAAGTCATCCAAATTTTCAATTCTAATTTCTTTTGAACCTATTCAGGAAAGGATCTGCACTTGTGCTTCAGACTGTTGTCCTGGTACACAGTGCAACTGCATTTGAGCTTCAAAACACAGACTTGAGCTTTAAATCTTTAGGATTTTCTGGTTCAGCGCAGAATTTATGGTTCTGCCAATTATGGCAATTTGCCCAGGCCCTGAAGCAGCAAAGCATCCCTGAACCATCACTCTGCAATAATGTGTTACATTTACAATAGATGTAGTGTATCTTGCAAAAATGCCTACTTTTAACTTATCAGTTCACAGAATAATATCAAAAAAGGCATGGGGGTCATCATGGTCATTTTAACCACAACCCTGAAGGATCTGGAGGAGGCATTGCTTTAAGTTCTGTGTTTTTATTTGTTTGTTTGTTTGTTTGTTTGTTCGCAACTTAGTTCCTAGAATATTGCAGCAATCATTCTCAAACTTGGTATACAGGTCAGCCAGTCCATAAGCCATTTCATTTTGGATAAAGGAGGTTCAAAAATATCAGCCAAAGTTCAGAAATCTTTTTTACACTATCAATTCTGTTCTAATGGTCAGGTTGAGTTCAAACCAAGCTCAAAAGATTGAGCATGCAATTCTATATCCTCTAATGCACTACTATGCCATGGGGGGCTTAGATGAAAAAACTTTTCCCAAAAACTTTTAAATGGATTTGCAACCCTTTCCAGGCTGATGTAGGGGTGATGTTAGATAGCTTTATTTCTGTCAACAAATTAATTGATTGTTTAAATACTGTATTTTGTGTTTTTCTCAAGTTGTCTAAGTCTTAGGTAAAATTTAGTTTGAAGATTTGAAACAAATTAGTGAGAAAAATAAATACTTTTGTCTACATTGTATCTGTATTCTACCCATAATTGGGACGACTCTCAACAGAAACACAGGTAATATCATTATCTGGGAATAACTTTGGTTGTGCTGAAACTGCAGTAAGTAGAAGGAAGGTCCTCTGCATTTAAGTCCCTGAGATTTCACCCTCTAACACATTTAGGCTCTTTCTTGCCCACACAAAGATGCTGTTTCCTTGGAAACATTTTCAGTTAGCAGTATTTGCAGTATTAGATGGATAAAATGATAGTTTGGTGCCTAGGCTCTGACCCTCACACACCCTACAGATCACCAAACTAGAGAGAAAGAGATTAGGAAGTGTCAAGATTTCCCTGCCTGAGAAAAACATTCACAAAGCCTTCAAGTGGATTCTGGGGTGGAGGTAAAAGTGATGCAGCTGCAGTGCATGTTAACGAGCAGCAGCAAAGAGCGATGTAGCACAGCAGCAGGAGAATGCATTTACTGCAGAAAATGTAAGGCAGGGAAGCAGCTTAAATAGCCTGACTGAGGAAGGGGCAGAGCAATAGCAGACATGCATGAGCGTGTTTATAGAATGAGAGCATATCTCAAGTTGTCTGCCTGTAACAGCTCTGCAAGCCACGTGCCATCATAATGGGTCAGCGACACACTCACTGATATTCAAAAGTTTGTGAAAAGGGCGGGTAAATTGAAAATAGCCTCTGACTAAAATCATAAGTAGCAGGATTTTTCCAGAGCAGAGAGGAGCTTAATTGGCAATAAGCAGATTTAAAAATGCAGGAAAAATGTCTCCTCTAATACCAGCTTACAAGGCAGCTGTATGGTTTAATCCACTTTCTGTGTTGTTTACTGCTGTCTTACAGTGTGAGGCTTCTCAGTTTCTTAGCCAGAAGATGTGCATATGCACACACGTTTAATGAAACACATATACACTTGATATCAAACACACATCTGCATGAACCCATATCTACACGAGGGAATGGGCATCCATCCATGTACTCAGAAGCAAATGCATGCACACAACAGGGACACACAAGCTTGTGCACAAATTGACATACAAAAGTGGTGGGGGAGAGAGAAGTAATGACCCATTAGAATGTTATTATAATATTTTAAAGAGTTATCCTAGCTGCTGGACAGTGGTCAGTGTATGGTTACAAAGGGCAGAACCATTATTTTGCCCATACCATGGAACAGAACAGCTGTTATGTTACCATGTCTTTACCTCATGGGCATACACCTGGGTATGTGCACTGTGTGATGGAGTGCATATGTGCCTGAGTGCATCTGTGTGTAAGAGTATGGGAGTGTGTGCATACATGCATGCATGCATTTGTGTGTGTGTGTGTGTGTTGTGTGTGTCTGAGGAAGTGTGTTTGCACCTCTGTGTGTATGTGTATGTATGCATTTGTGTTTGTGATTATGTTTTGTGTGTGTGTGTGTGTGTGTGTGTGTGTGTGTGTGTTTGTGTTTATGTGCGAGGGAGTGTGTACGTACTGTATCTGACTGTATGTGTTTGTGTGTGAGTGTGAGGGAGTGTGTATGTACTGTATCTGACTGCATGTGTTTGTGTGTGAGTGTGAGGGAGTGTGTATGTACTGTATCTGACTGTATATGTTTGTGTGTGAGTGTGAGGGAGTGTGTATGTACTGTATCTGACTGTATGTGTTTGTGTGTGAGTGTGAGGGAGTGTGTTGGTACCTGTGTAAGTGTGAGCTTCAGTCCCAAAGTCATTGCCATCAGAACAGAATTTTTTTGTTTGTTCACTCCATCATTATTCTGTTGCTCTGTGAACATGCTTGAAGCCAATTGAGAGGTATCTTTTTGTTTCTCTCTCTCTCTTTCTCTCTCTCTCTTACACACACACACACACACACACCACACACACACACACACACACACACACACACACACTGCCTGGCGGGCATTTTAAGACGGAGTGCAAAGGGAAGCACAGAGCAGATTGAGGTGATTAAATCTCTGGACAGAGATATTTAATGGGACAATTTCTCTGCAAGCATGCACTTTCACCATGACAACTGCATTCCTAATTAAAGCAGCCTGCAGTATTTATTGTGCTTTGCATGTTTTGAGCGGTGCCTGCTGTGACAAGGAAATACTCTCCACATGCTTAGCATTAGCATTAGCAGAGATCTTTGCAGTCATTCAACAGCTGAAGAAACAGAGAGGGTTGTTGTCAATGACTGATCGGAGAATAAAAAGATAGAGGCTTTAACGGATCAAAAAAAAAGTACATTTTTTTCTACAGTTCAAATAAAAATGTGTATTTGCACATGCGTGTGATAAAAATACGTATAAAGTGGCGTGTATATTGATCTCCATCAATAGACATTTTATATACAATACATCATAAAGCATCACTATCATCATCTGTAATGCAAACCAATACGACATTTTGAATAAGCATTTGCCGGGAAAAAACAACATTCAAGACATTATTAATACGTTAAACAAAAGATAACAACATTAAAAAAAAATGCTGAGAACACAATTGAACTGGTCGCAATTCTGGTCAATGTTCATTCTTGTGTTACCAGTGACCAGCAGAGGATCTCTAATGACACGTTATAATGATGGAGAAAGCAGGGGTCGGTCGGGAGAGCGCTGTTCTGCAGCTGGTACAGGGTGTACAATGCTTGTGCTGTGCAGAGGGACAGAGAGTGAGAAAGAGGCCAATTGAGGAGCAGCAATCCTCTCGTCGCTGTGCGTTTAATCGCCTCCCTGACAGACCTCAGGCGCAGGAGCAATGCCGCACTACCAGGTGAATAATCAGGCACATCTAATCAGCGTTTGGCTTTGCACTGAAAGATTGTGCTCATACTTTTTCCTTTATCTCTTTGCACCATTTGTTCAGAAGAAGAGGTTGTATGAGCCGAACAGCAGCAGTGGGAACATATTCATGGAGCTGCACTCATTTAGAGGAAGTTTAAATTGGAAATAGTAGAATATATTTTAGTCTGGGCAGAAAGAACATTGAAATCCACTGAATTCAATTCCTTGTTTGGCTTAGTGCACAGTGCATTTTGCAAGGACCGAATCCATGCATCTTACAGTGTTGTGTTGAATATCCCACCACTCGGACCCCACAAAATTTGAAAGTGTAGGTGTGTCCTCGTGTCCTCCCAATATCTAATTGGCAATACAATCTCATTGTGTCCTCTCCCGCCTTGTCCCCCTGAGAACTGTTCGTTGTGCTCCGCTTAATTATCTCCAAGGCTGTGTCCCTCTGTAGGCCATCACAGGTTACACCTTCTAGCTTGTTTTATTTCTGCAGTTATACCAGGATACTACATCACCATGTCTGATTTGGACATTTTTAGTGTGACCTCAATTAGAATGTAACCACAAAATCACCCTTTATTCATATTGCTTATAAGACCTTTCTTTTGATTTAAAATATCCAAATACAAGATTAATGAGCAAGTTTTACCTCTCAATTTATGAGAGCCGAATAGAATTTATTTTCGCAATGTTTGTGTGCGATTCGCTGTGACTTCTGCCCTGTCCTCTCCAATTTTCTGACTCACTAGCTGTCATTGGCATAAATATAGTTGTAAATACATCCACAAAAAAAGTGAAGCTTGTGTAATGCAACTGCTGGATAAGGGTACTGGCACCATTTTTGGTCCAATTCATATATATATATATATATATTATATATATATATATAAACGCTGCTATAAGCAGTTATAACCGCTCATTTATAATTAATATCAATAAACAGCTTTTTTAATGTAAATGATAAAAAAAATTCTAATGAACTCAAAGAGCAGCTATAAAGCTCATAAAGCATGCTATAAAGCATTATATTTTAGGTTTTGCCTCACAGAAAGTATTACCATTAGGTTTTTTTCTTTTTTCTTTAAAAACTGATTTAGAAACTGATTGCAGGAGCATTGAAATTTATTTTTGAAGCAGTGCTATGAAAAAGCATTTGGTCCTTCCCAATTTTTTTTCTATAATGCTTTTGTCTTATTCAAATGTTTCAGATCATCCAACTCATTTTAATACACAAATATAGTGTGAGTAAACACAAAATGCAGCTTTTAAATGATCATTTCATTTGTAGAAGGTATTCAAAATCATAATTACCCCCAAACATAATCACCCCCAAAACCTGAGATAACTGGTTGTGCAATCCCTGGCGGCAACAACTGACACTTGCAACAGCTAGCAATGAGTCAACATCGCTGTGGAGGAATTTTATCCTACTTTTTGCAGAATTGTTTTAATTTAGCCTCACTGCATATTATTTATATATATATATATATATATATATATATATTCATACATATTTATATATAGTTTAAATTCCAACAGGCTTTGTAGTGTCCAGTTTGAGCACTCGATGGGTAAGATTTACTAGTTGTTTGAAATTAATTAATATTAGTACATGACACATGCAGTTATTTTTTAATCTGGCATTTTTTTTTTTTTTTTTTTTTAACGGGGGAATCCTCCCAAGCTTTAAGAAGCACGTGGTATGGAAATAGTAGGAGAATCAATCAGAGCATCGGATAAAACTTCTCTCATCAAAAACGTCATCTTCAGACCTACCGGAATCCAATAGCATTACAAATTACAATTAAAACAAATGTCCTGCCATGACCGTTGAAAACATTCTGTTCCCAGGAAGTTACCTTTTACAGCCTTGTAATTTTGAGCAGGGTAATCAGAGACATACTGAGATCCTAATCTCCTGGCCAATCTGTTGTGCATCTGGACTAGCCTGGGTGGTTCCAGGTTCCCTTTTACAAGAGTACATTTATTTATTAGGTGGCTGCGTCGATCAGAGGCAGATTCTCGATGAGGTCAGCAGTTTCTCCGTCAGAAGAAATGGCTTTAGGTGCCTCTTACTGCATGGAGCGATGGCAGCTAATGGATTGATACACAGGTTTTGACATGCTATTTGAGCGTGTAGCTCTCTATAATTGCTCACGTCAGAATGCATTAAATTAATGATATATAGAGAACTGCTCAGGAACAACTGCACTCATTGAGTTCCTCACATCTCGGCACAAACTGTTCATGATGGGTTACTGAAAAAGCAACAGCCAGACAGTGTTGTGCATTTTTTTATGCAATATTTTTATTTTTGTCACCTCATCTTTTGTCTCTTTTTCTCGTCTCTTTCAAACTTAAAACCCTCCAAGACCTCACATTGTCTCACAAATCTTAACTCCTCCTGTGTCCTCTTTTCTTGTCCTCCCTCTTTTTTGAACCTCTGCATCTCCCAGTCTTTCCCTCGCTCTCTATTGAATTATTTCTCCCCTCTCCAGCTTTTACCCTCATCTGTCTTTCTGACACACAGACAAGCTTGACCGTCAAGAGATCGAACTGCAAGTGCTTCCAAAGGGGTTTATCATACTCTCTACTCAGAGTGAGACTGGAGGTGGGCAAATAAGCCAGTCCTACACCCTTTTCCCACTACTAACTTGATAACCTGGAGATTAGCCGCCCCAGATTAATCTTTTCCTGCCCCGGGGCTTGTTAACTCTGAGTGGTGTTCTCATTACTGGTCATAAACACAGAGTTTTGCTAAGCCCAGGGTGAGCTTGCCCTGGGTTAGCGCCTTAGGCCTGGTCACTGGCAGGGTCTACGAACCCCGGGGTGAGTGCCGATTTTTTTTGCGTTAACTCGGGGTGGCTAAAGAGTAGTGGGAACGCTTGTGCTACCCCGGGGGTATTTCGGGGTGAAGCCTTGCTGTTACCCCCAAAATAACCTGGAAATTTTATGGTGGGAAAGGGCTACCAGTAATCTGACATTTTCACTATGCTCCCAACCTACCAAGGTTGCTTGTTAGTCACAGTCACCACAATGCTTAGGATGTTGGACTGTGTGATGGACTCTTCAGTGATTACCCAGTGTTTACCTTGTATGCTGGAGGCATATTTAGTAAAAGGCTTCTAGATGTTGCAGCTGCCTGATATACAGGGCCCCGGTCTCTGTACCGTGCAGCAACAGCAAGATGGAAGCAACTGGTTGATGTAAGGTAAGACCTCATTATCCAAATGGTAACACGAAGGTGAGTAAATGCTAGGGAAGGCAATGAAGTAAGCCTAACAGGAAGCCATAAATCTGCGTTCCTAGGGTGGCCCAAAAAGCGTCACAAATCTGGATCATTACCTCCAATCCCTATGCGCTGACTGTCAGACCTATGGCATAGTAGGCAGACGTTAGGATGTCACAAATCCACTGGAGCCTGTCCGCATCTTAACAGAAAAGTTTTTTCAAATTAATTTCTGCTTCATCCTCAGGCTGTGAGGCCTTGTTTGGGAGAATGGTGACCTCAACATCAAACAGGTTGTCCATAGCCTTGCTTGACCCCACCCAGTACAGAAAAGGCCCCCAACTGTTGGTCATTGACTATGCCATCATGCAGGGTCTGGATCATGGCTCACCTCTAGATGACACACACGCACACAGAGGCACACACACAGACACACACACACACATGCACACACGCACACACGCACTTTTTTGTGTTGATTTAGGTAGTGGGAGCTCCAATAAGTTAACAGTCACAAATAACTGTCCTCAAGATATAGACTCGCCCCTAAAGGACAATAAGGCCAAGTAATGACCATTACACTGTCCTGCAGTCCACTGTCCAACAACAGGTACTGTACTATTTCTGCACGCACTCAGCCATTACATACACTAACACATACACTAACTCACCCAGCCATTCATACCAACATGCACAGAAACACACACACACACACACACACACACACATGCACACACAAAAACAAAATACATTTGTGGTAAATCCTTATTGCTGAAACACTATCTAGCCCATAGTTATTACTGAGTGTTACTGGAGAGCCAGTCATTTTCTGGTTGATTTTGTCCAGTGGAAAATGCACACTAGAATGCGAGTACAGTTCAGTGCTTCAACTCTACGGAGAAATTAAGGTTTAAAACGCAACACCTGTATTACATAGTATGATTACTGACATAGCTGGACTGCTGCAGAAAGTGAAACCAGAACGGCCCTTATTCACTGTGGTTCATTTAATAGATTTAGGATGGTATTGGGTTTTAATCTGTGCCATTGTTCTCGCCAAACACATTGACCCTGTCTTGTTATACTGGCCACAGATTCAAAGAATCAATTTTGCGATTAGTTTGAACAAGGTATGTGTTTGTCTTTCGAATAGAATATAATTATATACAGTCTAAATTCCCCATAACAGACAGTCGATGTCCCAGACTTGTATTTATGAACCTATGGTGAAATTAAAATTGCAAAGTCTTCTTTTGTGGGAGCCAGTTGCAGGAATGCATGGAAATACTGAAATGTTTGACCTAACCTTTACTCGAGAATTTTATTATTAAAATATAAAACCCACGCATGACACTTAGGCCCTGCAAACTATTAAACTGAGAACTGAAATATGAATTTCTTTTCAGGACTTTATAGGTTTGTATTCAGAGAGAGGGCCACAGTTTTTGCCTATTTAGTGGGAGGATTTGAGCACTCAGCAAAGGGAACTGAAATGTCAAGCACTGGGATTAACACAAAAAGTAGTCTTCTCAAAGAGAGTGTAGTTACTTCTCTGACTTTCCTATTGTTAACTCTACTTTTGCTGTAAGTATATGCGGCAAATTACGAAGAGTCATGCAATGTTGGCAAAAGGAGCCTTTTCAGTTCTGTCAGCAGAACATGAAGGCATAAGTTCTAAACACAATAAAATAAAATGCTGCTTTTTTCCTACACAATGAGGGTCTTGAATTAGTAGTCAAAAACATGAGTGGCAAAGAGCTAGTTACTAAGACACAGTTTTGTATTCTGAATGACGTATACCGATTCATTATCATTCAGATTCTACTTTAGTTGGCCACAGTTCCTCAGCGTCCCCCAGATCACAGTCCCATTCTACTTCCTCTGCCCCCCACAGTGCACATGTAGGAAGTCCACGAACAGATTCAAAGGTTGTGAGTTTATTTATCTATGAGTGGGGAGCAGTGATTGAAGTCAGAAGCTTTATTTGGAGAAAGAACTTGGCTGGGGAACAGAGATGGCAAACTGTATGATTTCACAGGCACAGTATTTAGCTATTCTGATATAAACATTAACGTTACACAAAGGATTGTGAAAATGTAGGACCAAAGACGGTTGGCATGGATAAAATGTGCCGATACGTGCAAACATGAGTCTAATTTTTCAGCATGCACTACGTCTTTAGGATACACGTACCAAATGATCGCTATGCCTAATCCTATTTTTTTCCAGCCGCAAGGATTTACCGTATTTTTTGGCCAAGGCTACTTGCAATGGGGCTTAGAGATGAATATCGAGGGATGGGATGCTGTGTAAACTGTAAATAAAAACAGAATGCAATGATTTGCAAATCTCATAAACCCACATTTTATTCACAAGATAACATAGACAACAGATCATATCATAACATATTATGGGTTTTACTCACGTTTTCTTTGTCTGATATTAAAACTAAGTCGATGTTTTGAAACATTTAAACATGAGACATAGAGGAAATTGGGAGGGGATAATTTTTTTTTTTTTTAACAGCACTGTATTATACAAAATACAAGGATTTCTTAGAGAAATTCTATGTTTCTGTTCATCATGTCTTCAAGTTCAATGTGGATGGACAGCAGGGGTTTAAGTCCCATAATCATGAAAAGGTCTTATTTCAAGAAATTCTGCTATTTGAAAAGGACCTACATCTATGATCTATAAGCTTGTTTGTTAAATTGCAACAAGTATTAGTCAACAATTCATAGACTCAAATTTAAATAAATCACATGAGAATACACATTAATATGAAAAAAAGAGAGAAAAGATTAGCGGTATAAATTAATGGCCGGGAATCAACGGGAACGCAGTTATGTCACCTGTCCTGACGGCCTGTTTGGCTCAAGAAATGGCTGCAATACGTAGATGTCTTTATACACCGTCTGTTGGTGCAATGTATCAGATATGACAGCCAAAGTCCAAAATGCATCTATTAGAGCACATGATGCTTTCCCTGTCTAAAATCCCCACAGGTAGAGCACCGCTTAGCAATTACCTTGGAAAAGATTTTGGCACTTTTTGTGCAGTAGAAGGTTTATGTTCTCCTGAGGGAAACATTGCCGTGCTAATAAAAACGTCATACTGGCAAGAGTTGAGGTTTTCAAATGAAGACTTATGCCATGGTGACAGAGTGAGGTTTGGGGGCATTTTATGATGCTGAAGCACCTTCCAAAAGCCACATAAATTTAGCTTTTTCTGGGCACATTTCACAGTACATTGTTCAGGTAACCAGGCTGGCATTTTGGATGGCTTTCTCCCAGATGATGATTATCAATATGGGGCAGATAAAGTTTAATGGCCAATTATGTGCATCTGTTCTCCTGGAATGTTTGTTGAGCCTCAAATTTTGTCAACTTTGCTAACATTTTCCTCAGCCCACCAGTAACACAGTACTTCATACGGTGACAGTGACTTGCAACCATGAAATGCCTTGTAAATCTGCCTAATAATCTGTGGAGCCATTGGAGGAAAATGATTCCCCAGTAGAAAGACGTGACCAGTTATTCTAAACCTTCCACACAACTTTAATTAACTTCAGTTAACTTCACATTGTGAAAGATAAGATCATAAAATTATTTTCTCTATAAAATAAATCCTTGCAGGTATAAAAATGAAAATGTAATGCATTAGGGAATTTTCAAATCATGTGACATGTAAAAACTACATTTGAGATATGTTATAGAAAATGTACAAGTAACACTTTACAATAAGGGTACATTAATTAACATTGGTTTATTAACTATCAGTTAATTTAGCAGGTAACCAATGCATTAGATAGCTGAATAAGCATTATGCAACCATAATTAACCATTTATTAATTTCTTTGTCTCCCTTATTGTGAAGTTGAAAAAAATCTTACATATCCCTTATGTGGCACTTCAAGCTTTTAAATCACTTAATAATGTAATGATGTATAAATTAATACCTTAGTTGATATGAACATCATTTGTAAATGATTACCAGATGCATTAGGTAAAAGTTAATCAGCTGATAGTTAATGGTTATTACTGCATGAAATAATGTTAATTATTGTACCCTTATTGTAAAGTGTTACCAATGTACATATTACACATAAAAGTGTTCAAAAAATTACTGGATATTTCCCTTTAAATGTTTTATACATTGGCTGCCTAGGACCAATTGATATTGCCTTTTTTATTTTTAATTATGCAATATTTTAGGAATGGTCCATCTCAAGGCTGACCCTGATCTTTCTATCAAAGTTTTTACAGTCATCTAATATCAGCCCCACCCATTTACCTTTCTGATGTGGCTCTTGATGCTCAACAGACTCCTCCACTTTATGAATTGGAGCCTTCTGTTTGTGCCTATGCAGGACCAAAACTGCCAAAATCCAGGATAAATTAAGAAATAAAGTAATTGAAACACCATTAAATGCACCAAAAATAAAATGTTCTGTCTTTTCACATTTATTTATGCACTATTTTGCCATGGCATTTTCCTCCTACTTACAGTATATTTCCAAACATGCCCTTCTGCTCAAAATTTTGTTTCTGTCGGTGCACTAAGACACACACCAAGTCTGCACCGTTTGTCTTGGGCTGGACCCTGCCCAAGCGGCTATTAACAACCCTGGATGGTGCACTCCCTGTGGTCGCTTCTCTGCAAAGAGCCACTGCTGAAGACTGGCCCGCCCAGCCAGGCTTTGGGGTCGAGACCCTATCCTCCCCTATTCCACCCCTGAAGAACTCAGGGAGGATATTCCCAAGCTGCAGGTTAAACAATGGATCTCCACGGTAGACGAGCTAAACCTGCTGGCCGAGGAACCTCTTATAGTGGAGTATAAACGGGAGGAAGTGTCAGCAGACGAGGAGTTTCTAGTATTGGATGAGGATGATGAAGATGATTCTTGTTTCCCCCCCCACATACTTTCCGTTCTCTGCCTTTGTCTGCTGCGATGACCGAGCACTCTGCGTCCATTTGATATTTTTTTCAAACAACAAAAATGCACAAGATAAGTTTCTTAATTATAACAGGTAACGCATTAAAATAATGGTGAGCTGCGAAGCGAGAGAAAACAAATTCAATTACAGGGCACCAGTGTTGGTACTAGTCTGAGCCGGCCTCTTTTGACTGATCGCTGCTCTTATCACGCATATTTAAATATAATCTGAAAAACCACTCCCTTTGAAGGATCTAGGATGAAGTTGCAATGATCCTTGCATATATTGCATATGATAAGAAAAATTTGGCCCATAGTGACTTGATCTTTTGTGAATAGTGAGCGATAGGAATTCACGATACTTCCTGCTTTAATTGAATTCACGCATTTTATCATCATGAGTGGTGCACTAATTTAGCATTACTTTAGCATATGATTTTTTTCCCCTTATTGTAAACTGAGGCGGTATTAGCTTTGCTTCTCAACAGCACAATGCACTTCATTGGGAAATCAGTTTTTAAAAAAAGAATCACAGAGCTCCTTTTGGGAAGGGAGGTGCTGAATTCGTGTAATGGGGCCCTGTAACCCCAGTGGACTCTACATTGCCTCCCGTTGATGCTGCTGCTGAGCGTCAGTCTGTAATGTCCCTGCACTGCCACGCTAGTAACTGTATAGTAATTGACGATATGTGGCAGCTTACCTTACACATTAAGCAAATTCGGAAATGACGAGCATAAAAAGTGAGTTTGATTAAGATGTAATTGATCGCACTAATTATGCGGAATAATTTGATATACTTCGATTAAAATTTCACTGTAATTGAAACTAATTATAAATGACATATTATCAGTAAAAATTTAACTGGGAGATTTCTCCATCTGCACCCCAGAATTTTTTACAACATATTTTTTTTTTTATTTGCCGGGATAAGAAAGATCCTCAAATGGTATTGACATTGCGGGCCGTAAGGGCCTTTGTGCAAATTTTTCTTTTCAGTTCCTCAGCCTGGATTTATATCTTGGCTCGGTGAAAGGGTGTAATAATTTATGTCCCAGTGCTTGGAGTGAGAGCAGGGTGCATATGCACACGCTGATGTACTTGAAATACTGCATCAGCATATATTGGAAATTTATTTCGATAAGGCCGTGTGTAACCTGAGAAACCTGATCCAGGAACGACTTGTGTTTTTATTACTCATAATGCGAGCCGAAGTGCCCCTCTGAGATTGTTAGAGCACCCCTGACAAGGAATATCAATAAATTAGAATGAGTGCTGCATTCCCACAATGCATTGGGAAGTGATAAAACAAACGTACTTGCAGCCACTTCCTTAAGCCCGGTGTGGGGGAGGCGTGTGTTCTTTTTATGATTTTTTTTTCCACTCCTGTCTTGTCAGAATTCTTTCAGACCCGTCCGCTTGAGGTCTAATGTCATCGCAAGAGCATGCATACTATCTTTTCATTAGCTGGCCATTAGCTAGCTGCCAACCCGCCCCCGACTAGAACGGCTGCACAGATTAATTAAATCGACGTCCGAACCTCCTCTGATACATAAAGCAATTTAAATGATATGCAGCAGCATGATGACAAGTCCCAATAAACCTCTGCTTTTTTTCCGCTGACGAGCTGTTTTGCGACCACTGGGCTTGAAGGATCTCCACTCCTACTGGGGAATAAAGACATTTCTTTGATTCACGGTGCTATCAGCCACTCCATATAAAGCTTGTTTTTCCACGTTGCACTTGATCCAAAATATGAAAAAGAATGGGTCATCTGTTTGGCTAATTTTATTATTATTTTTAATACGGCACACTTGATAGGTCTTCTTTATTTTTACTCATTAGCTTGACTGACGCCCAGGATTTTGCCTTTTGATAAATGTTGGTTGATGTTAAATAACAACAACAACAAAGGTGTTTCTTCAAAGAACTAGCCCGCACTACCTTTAAAGTGCCTTCTAATTCCTTGTTTAGGCTCATTTGCATGCATCATTCAGCTTTGATATGCATAACAATCATTTCACCAGTCTCTTAATCTTAATTTATTACAGAGGGGTTGTACAGTGACAATGCGACACCATTACACTTGATACCAAAGCTGTCAACTAAGCCATTGGCAATGAAGTTGAATGGATGAACTCTGGACTCTTTTATTTAAAGACATGAAAATTTTCATTCAGCAGGATGTGACCCCATTTCAATGGCAGCAGTGACCGCGTACTGACATGTTCTAGTGGTGTAGTGAGCGGGGTTACTTACTGGAATGGTGCTCAACAGTTTCTCTTTCTTTTCACTGTGCTTTTACTGCAGTGACCTTTGAACCCAGTGGTATCCTGAATCAGACCAGGAAAAAAAAAAGAACTCACAAGATTCCTTACGCTCAACAAAAGGGACATCTTGCCTGAACTCAACTTGACCCTTTATAATTGTAAATGATGGCATTGACTGGATGTGCCTGCAGTTTTGCATTAGACCACATACCACATATCACAAATTTGTGCAATGTTCCAATGATTAAGTGCCCAGTAAATAACCGCAATATCCCGTCCGCCGACATCACTATGCAAGAGGAAGGATGTATATTCATGGATGGCCAGCAACAAAAAGGTTGTCCAACCTTCAATCGATTTCACATAGCATAAATCCGGGCACATAAATTCAAACAAGGTCAACGTTAAGACGCGCGCATCATGGAGGCAAATTCAAATAACAGTTTGAGTTGAATTAGGTGCGCTCGCTCATTTACTGGGGTCTCGTTAACATGAAGGTCACCGTATGCAGTTAGAACTGGAATGGAATGAAATGTTAAGATGTTTAATAATTATATTAAAATGGACTAATTCTTGACACATCGAAACAAATTTGGTGCGTGTAGATAAAGACAAAAAAAAGACGAGTACAGCCATCTTTCATGAACATACAATGCTGTGAAGATGTCTTTGCCCCCTCCCCAATTTCTGCTATTTTTGCTTTTTTGTCATAGTTAAATTTATCAGACAATCCAACTATTTGTAATATAAGACAAAAACAATATATTAGTAAACACAAAATGCAGCTTTAAATTTCATTTATTGAAGGTAAAGAGGGGACTCCCACTTTGAACAGCCTGTTTTTCTTGGGGTAAGGAATGGCAGGAATCAAATAGCCCAGAAATCATGGAATTTTTATGTTTTTTTCTATAAAGTTTATAAACCCCAACTTTTGACATCCAAGAATATTATAACCTGAAAAAATAGCATAATAGGTCTCCTTTCATTCAGCCACATTGGAGTTTTTGAGTATGAAGCGCTTGTTTAAGGCCATGTCACAGCGTCACAATCAGATACAAGTCAGGAATTTGATGGGGCCGCTTCAAAACCTCCATTTTGTTTCTTTTGAGCCATTCAGCGGTGGACTTGCTTGTGTGCCTTAGATCATCGTCCTGCTGCATAACTCAACTGTGCAGGAGCTTTAGGTCACAAACTGATCGCCAGACATTCCCCTTGAGGATTTTATTGTCGAGAGCAAAATTCATGATTCTATCAATTATCGCAAGTCCTGAAGCTGCAAAGCAGCCATAGACCATCACACTACCATTATGGATGCAATTTGTGTCCTGACTCTTTCTTTTTGTGGAATTGTGAACGCAGATCTTAACTGAGGTAAGTGAGGCCTGCTGTTCCTTAGATATTCATCTGGGCTGTTTTTTGGCCTTCTGAATATGTTGTTGTTGTGCTTTCAAAGGGAATTTGGTAGGCCGGCCACAACTGGGAAGGTTCACCACTGTTCCAGGTTTTCTCAATTTGCTGATAAGGCAGTCATGATGGTTAACGCTCGAGTCCCAAAGCTTTAGAAATAGCTTTGCAACCTTTTCCAGACTGATAGGAGTAAAAGACTGTTTTTCTTAAGATCGCAGAATCATCTGCTGCTTAATGTCTACTGCACATTGCCAGACAGGTTTTTTTTAAGCGATATTTAGGTTCAACAGGGCTAGTAGTAATAATACCTGGGTGTGCCTAATGAAATTTAACCGAATTAGCAATTAAATTTGTTCAGTTGGTTGATTTAGTTACTTGGGGAGCAATTACTTTTTCACCAAGGGCCAGATAGGCTTGGTATCTTTTTCCTTTAATAAATTAAATCATCATTTAAAAACTGCATTTTGGTAACTCAGGTTATCTTTGTCTAATATTGAGATTAGTTTGATGATCTGAAACATTTAAGGGTGACAAATAAGCAAATATAGAAGAAATTGGCAAGAGGGCAAATACTTTTACACAGCACTGTACAGCCCGAAAGGCAAATATGAATGGAAAAAGATTGTGCAGCCACAGGAGAGGTTTATGTAAGATTCTGCACACATTGACATTCAGTAAATTCATCACATTCAGTACCCATCCTACCTAACTTAACTTCTCATGGCATTTATCCCCTGCCACAAAGTGGATGGGGGATACAGATATGAGTGTTGTACTTCTGCGTGCCCATCCACATCTGTCTGTCCGTCATGCTTCTCTTTTGGGCTAGAACTTCTAAAACGTTCAACATGTTTACACAAAATCTAATTTATGGATACATCATACTGTGTAGATGTGCCTTTGCATACTTCTATCCACCCTCCTGTCCGTTGGTCCGTCCCTCCATCTCATTTGTTTCCAGGCCTGAATGTAAAAACCATTCTATATTTTCCAACGGACTTTAATATATAGATACATCTTATCGTATAGATGTGTCTTTCCATATTTCCGTCTGACCTCCATTTTTGGAAAATCCTTTCTGCGGTTTCCAGAATTTTATTTTATTTTTGGAAATATTGCATTTCATGTTTGTTCAAAGCTGACATTTTCTTTTCCAAAGAAAGTATGTTGACGTTTATTTTTTGCTTGTCGCTCCAAAGAAAGCATGCAAATGAACATTTTTTTTTCTTTTTTAATTATTTGTTTCATTTTTAATTGCTAAAATTTAAACTAATTCACACCGTACAGAGACATACTACACCATGCGATCATGGCTGACCTGGATCCATAGTCTCTGAGTACCTTGGGTCACCATATAGAAAGGTCACCTGTGGAGGTCAGGTGGTGAAGTCATCCATAGGCACAGTGCACTTTGTCCATTTTTCAAATATGGCTGTAAAAATAAAAAGCGCTTCTCATTCCCAGATGGGATGGGACGGTCTGAGTGGTGGCGTCACCGGCCCAATGATATCACCTCCCAAGAGGAAACCGCCAGAGAAAATTATTGTGTTTCCCTAATGACACTCCCGGGACAGAGAGGCTGGGATCTTTATTGGCTGTGGTGCTGGTGTCCCCACAAACCAGGAAACAGATTTTGGCTGTGAAAGGTTTTCATGAAGATAAGTACTTTCCATATGAGCAGTTGATGAACTCGTTTTTTTTTGTTTTGTTGTTTTTTCCAATAGGTTGACCACACTTGAGACAGTTCACCACCGTTCCAAATTTTTACATTTGGTAACGTCAAGATTTCGGCTCTCACTGTGGTTCATTGCAGTTTCAAATTCATTTAAATGGCTTTCTATCCATTAGAATCTGATACATTTCAGTAACATTCAGCTTCTATTTTTCGGGACAATATGGAAAAAGCAAATGAAAAAAGATAACAATGATTTAACTTGTACAAGATGCCAAGACAAACATATTTTGTTTCTTTCACTAATTTGTAGTTTTTTTGAAAAGTTGGGATGGGGTTTGTTTACTTACTGTGTGTCGTCACACGTTATGCTTCTTCCTACTCATTATTTTTCTTCCACATTATTATTATTATTATTATTATTATGGTTGTTGTTGTTTTCTTTTGTTTTTGTACTGCTGAAATGTCCAAAATAAAATAAAAAAATTTAAATTTTCCTCAAAAACATAAAATTTCTGGCTTATAGGAAATTTTTATGAGTACTGTATATACATACAGCATATGTATAAGTTAAAATTCATCCAGCGTATGATTATCCGATTCATAATGCAGTGTTTCAACACATTTTTGATTACAATGTTCCTCAGCAGTGGAGTCACTCATGCAGCGTCCTGCAGGCTGTTTCAAACACAAATAAATGCGGCTGTGACTCCTCTCCTGTAAATGAAAACATTTTTTTTTTATAGTTCAATTTCATGCAAATTTTCTTCGCAATTAAGGTCTAGAGCCTTGAATGAGCTAAGAGCTGCAGGGGATCGGCTTTGACACTGTTAGCCATAACAGCGCCTCATCCAATGGGCTTCTCCCACTGTCTCCGACAGTTGCTGCAGTGATGACGCGGGGGATATTGAACAATTTAAGAAGGACGACACAAACAACATAGAAAAAGGACTATTCTCCTCCATCCTCCATCTTATCCTGCAAAAGATCCTGTAATTTGAGAAATGTACTCCTGCTGTGCTGCCTCCACACTGCCAATGGCCTCCAGCATCCATTTGATTTTTTTTTCCTTCTTCCTCTGTATAACAGAATGGCAAAGTCTCATCGTCATTAATGCGGCATTGTTGTCATCTCGGATAAAGCCAGAACCATTCACTCTTTCTTTAAGCACAAAATGGAGACTGGGTGTAATTAAGGGGCTATGAATACCATCATTTCAGTCAGTGCCAGAGAATATGCAATCACTGTCATAATGCAAGGCGGTAATAAATGAAAATCTGTAAATAACACCACATCTATTTTTTTTATGCTGCTTTCTCATACTGACTTATCCTTTCATCTGCTCGTGAAAAGGAATGACCAGACCCTGACAAGAAATGTCACTCACCGGAACTGGTGAGATGATGAGGGGCTTCGGCAGGTCGAATTATCATTTATAGCCCTCATTAGCGGTATAAGGAGCCTGCTTTTTTCTGTTTTTCAATTCTAAGTCTTCTAAAACTATATTGCTCTCCATCATTAGCAGTGATTGTAATCAGCACTGGAATGTTCATTTCTGATCTGACAGCTTTAAAGGTTTGAATGGCATTCTTCGCCTTCACTGAACAGGAGCTTTTCTCATCACCACCATAAATACTCTGTCCGACTGAGAAGAGAGGACCCACGGAGGCAGTGAGGGAGATATGAAGTCCACACGACATGAGCTGTACAGGTAGAGGAGCAAAGGAACACAGGGACAAACCATTAAGGGTCAAAAGGAGATTAAAGTGCCTTTGATTCTGTCTGTGTTTTTGTGGGTGTGGCCCCTGAATGTCACACTCCAAATATGGGGTGCACTCTTTGTATATAAATCTCCATTCTGGGCTTTACTCAAAATACAACGATTCATCCACTGAGAGGTTACTATGGTATTTTCCTTTTTTTTCAGAAAAAAAATTGTTGGACTGCATGCTGGGTAGCATTATTTACAGAAGAAATTCATGCTACAACTTCCCTGCCTTTTGACAAGAAGCCACCTCATCAGATGGCACTGAGGGCCACCTGTGATTGGCAAATGTGCTTTTCCAGACAGTCTTACTGCAGCATTACCCCAGCAGTTTGGCCCTGACCGCCCCCCTGGCCACACAGAGGATTGTCATCCTCTAACAAGCTCAATTTCATTTTCATGTGCTCATCATCCATGGTACATCACAGATGGAACTGCTAGGCAGATATAGAATCATACCAAAAAAAGTTTTTTTTTAATGATTCAGTAGAAAAAAGGTTATATGAAGTCATATAATTGGTGCTTCGTTGTGATCAACAGAAAGGAAACATAGCAGAGGGCTTTGACAGTGTCTGTGCTGTTTACATGCTGATATTTTGCAGAGATTTTTATACACTGTCATCTGTCAGTTTTTTTTTTTTTTTCCAGCAAATTAACTGCCAAAAATGCTGCCAAACTGTCAATCAGTGTGCTGGTAACCATGGCTACCTTATATCCCTAACAGATAAAGCTGCAATATGGAATTACAAGAGAGCAATTAAAAATAACAAATAAGGTATTACAAATACAAAAGGCATTCAACATTATGAAACAACAACCGAGAGCACTTATAAGATATCGCGTCATGGAATACCTTATTTTTAAAGTTTCATCTTTTGTACAAATTTTTCTTCTTACAGTACAGATTTGTACCAGAGGTTTAACCCTTTGAGCACGAGCTGAAACAATTTTCTTTTTTTATTTCTGTAATTTGATTAAATAACATTTATAAAACTTTGTGCAAAACAATTTTATTAAAGTCTTCATATATTGCGCACCAATACATTGTACTAGTCGTTTAAATTAAAAATATAAAAAGATGCATAATTTAGACAGGAACTGCTAATATATATTTATATATTTTTACATTTTATTACACAGACCTGAATTTATAAGGCCCCTGATTTCAAGAAAGAAGATGCTTTCGGATTTGGACTCATAAATCTTTGCAGGACATAAATCTAGTGAATGTAACAGGAAATGTAAAGGAACTGATAAAAGTATCTCTTTTGAATAAATCCATGCAGCCAGTATTACTCAAAATATGTCCCCTAATTGTTGGTACATAATGCATTGGGACATAAAGTAGAAGGGTTTGACCGTACTCAGAGGGTTAAATACAAGATGCTGATCCCAGCATACAGGTCACATTATGCTAATGAAAAAGTGGACCATATTTAATTGTAAAAAAGCCTAACTAAACAGTCCATAAATGCATGCAACTAAGCATCTTGGGGATGCAATAAAACAACAGGAAAGCAATTTACACAAATTTCAAACATATACCACTTCATTTGAAATGGTGTTTTTGTTTAGCCTTCATACTTATAGCTGTAATAACAGCTAATAATAACAGCTCCTCTTATTTGAACACTGTGCAATTAGAAAATAAATCTTTGAAAATAACAACCAAATACAAAAAAAAAAAAAAAAAAAAAAGTCCTGGGGCCAAGTCTCCTCCAATGATAAATTGTGTGCAAAATCTAAACAGTAGTTTTACACCATCTTGTGCAGTTTTTCTTACATTTTCTGAATTAAAAAAAAAAAACACATGCTAACAGGCTAGTAGGAGTGTGTCTCGTGTCCTCTGTCTGCCGTTACTGCTTCTCTAGCTCACAGACGTAAAGGAGGTGGTCTTCAGGAGACTTCCCATGAGTTTTGCTGAGGTGGAGCTTAATAGCATGTTTGCTTCCAAAAGTCCTGTCGCAAAGCTTGCACTGATAGGAGGCGCCATTCCCCTCCTCTTCCAGAGAGGGGGAGGGACTGGGGGACGAAGAGGGGGAGGGGGAGGGAGCGAGAAGCAGCTTGTCCGACAGACCCTTAGCATGCTGAGCGACCTGGCCTCCAGTCCGCTCGGTCGAGAGTTTAGCCAGGTCCCTCAGTTTGAAGCCCAAGTGTGACTCTAGATGCGTTATGTACGCGGACGGAGTTCGAACCTGTGAGGCACAGTCACTGCAGAAGAACACGGGGTTATTCGAGTCTAGGTTCTTCAAAAACTTGGTTCCACCAGTCCTCCTCAGCTGGTATTTTACATTTGCCAACCAGTGGCTAATGGTGGTCATGGAGAGGCCAGTGAAGCGGGAGGTGAACATCCGCTCCTGGGGGGTGAGGTCCGACATAACATACTTTCCATCTGGTCCCTGGCGTAAGCTGGAAGTGAATTGGGCCTGGAGGATCAGTAGGTGCTGGGGGTTCCAGTTGGACTGACGGCCCTTCCGTTTCTGGGCTGGGGACGTCTCCCCAGAGCCATCTTGGGTTAAAACCTCAGGGTCTGGTACCTCCGGCAGGCTAGCTGGCGTGGAGGATTTGGACATACGGCCTTCCGTCAGGTTTCTCAGCATGTCTGAGATGTCCGACAAGGCATTCTCCCGCACGGGTGAGTTTGAAATGAATGGCGTCGCCAAGGACGACTTGGCCATAGTTACGGTGGATGAAGGAGAAAAGGACATTGAGGATGATGTTGATGTGGGTGCTAGCACAGTGGCACCAGGAGAGCATTTGCCACGCTTACCTTTAGTCAGATCTATGGGTTGATCATCACTGGCATAATAGAAATAGCGTTCCGCCGGCTCAGTCTTTTTGGTCTGAACTGGCGGAGTGGCAACTGCAGCCTTCTCTGCAAGACTGTTGCTCATTTTGAACAGCATGCTCATCGGGTCCATGGTTGGCAATGCTGGCTTAGCAGCCTTGCCCAAGTGAACATTCATGATGGACTGAAGCGCACTTAAGGGGTTTATGAATGGCTGTTCAGGCGGGTGGTCCGTGATAATGGCAGTGCTTCCGCTAAGGACCGAAGGGGGGTTTTTCGCAGTCTCTGTCCCATTCTCCTGAGCATCTTTTGCCAGGCTATTGCCATTACAGTTTTTGTGACTAACATTGTTTGTCTCTGGGGTTTCAGCTCTCCTGTCTTTTGGCGAGTTCCTTCTTGAAGAGCCCCCCGTGTCACTGCTGCAGGGTGACGGTGTTGCCCGTCTATGTGGAGAGGCTTTGGCTCGATGGTTTTTTATCTTCTCCTCTACTTTAGCCACTTTCTCTGAGACCTTCTTGACAAGCTCTTCCATTGCGTGGAAGTTATTTTGGGGTAAAGTTGAGTTCATGGGAGGGATAAGAGTTTGGCTTTTATTAGGGGACAGAGATTCACCAGGAAACATGTATTTCAATGGTGAATTTTTCTCAGAGGAAGCCATGGACAGTTTGACAATGTTTGGGAGCTGGTAGGCAGCATGGATGCTGGGGTAGCCTCCCCAGCTAGGGGTGCCATTCTGTGCTTTGTTTATGGCTGATGTTACAGTGTTTTCCAGAGATTTGAGAATGTCTAGCCCACCTTTTGGGCTGTCTTTCAGGTCATCTTCAGTCAAGTAGGGATATTTGGAAACACTGGGTTTCACATCATCCTTGTCCTCCTCCTCTACATACTTAGCATCTTTATCACCAATCTCTGCAAGGCAAGGTTTCTCTTTCTCCTCTTCCTTGATCTCCGTACACATCTTGGGGGAGGATGACACAGAAAGTGGGGTAGGGAACGACGTAGCGGCCAGTGGCACAGATTGAAACTTGTCTTCAGCTGGGGCCAAAGCTGAGAGAGCGGGCAGGGACTCTGTGACATGCTTACCTCTTTTAGTAGAGGAGTTAGTGACCTTCATGAAATGCCCTGTCACCATCATGTGGGCTGTCAGCTCCTGCAGGTTATTGTATGAGCTACCGCAGTCCATGCACTTGAGAATCTGGGATTTACGGGACTCAAACTGCCAGGCATAGCTGGTTCCATTTTGTTGCCCCTGCCGGCTTCTGGAGGAAACATTTGGGTAAGTGGCTTTCTGCAGAATGCCACTGGTGTCCATGAGGGGTGGTTTAAGGGCACCTGCAGGTGATTGAGGGGAACTAGGAAAATCCAGCTCAGCAGGGCTTCTATTCCGGATAGAGGACGTTAATTTAGTAGCCATAGGGTTCATGGGCTCCTTAAGAGGCACTTTCTGGTAATGTTTGGTCTTGATCATGTGGACACTAAGGTCCTGCAAAGACTCAAAGGAATGGCCACAGTACATGCATTTCAGAACCCGCTGAGCATCCTCCTGACCTTCCATCTCCATAAGCGAGCGCTTGCGTGGCTTCGACCATCGCTTGCTGCCATTTTTGTCCTTCTCGTGGTTGTCATCCCGGTAGTGGCCAGTCTCATTCATGTGAACGGTAAGCTCGACTAAGGTGTCGTAGGCAGCACTACAGTCCTTGCAGCGAAATTTGCTGGCCCCAGTAAAGACCGGCCCAAATAATTTGGGCTTCTGCGGCGAATGAACGTGTACGGCGTTGAAGACGTTCGGCTCCGGGGACATTCGGTTGCTCTGCGAGCTCTGCTGCAGGCTCTTGGCTATGGCAGACTGGTGCCAGTCATACCCGCCACTGCTGCTACTGCTACTGCTGCTGCTACAGCTGCTGCTCTGCTGAGACTTCTCCACCTCCGAATGGGCCAGGTTCAAGCTGAGAGGCGACCAATAGGAGTTATTCAAGAAGCTGGCGTAGATATCCTTCATGCGATCCAAGCTATCTGGTCCGGTGGGGGCATCTTCTCTTGGCAATGTCTTTGTAGTTGGTATCATCGGAGGCTCTTTTATCATCTCCTCGTTTTTGACGGAGGCGCTCTCAAAGTCAGATATTCGGTCACTAGACTCGCTGATATGTGACTCACTGTCCATTTCGTGGCTGGAGAGTCTGTCTGTGGGGGAGTCCTGGAGGCCCACGGGCTCTTTGCCTGGGAGGTCATCCTCTGAGCATCTGTACTTCGCTGAAGGCTCCTCATCCGTCGCATCGGTTTCCTCCGCACCCACATCCAGCAAGGCAGCTTCCTTAAGTTCTTCAGGAACATATGCTGAAAGAAATGAAGAAACAAACTGCATAAAAATACAAGACAGCATACATATTTATTTTTAGATAAACCAAAGAACAGTTTTTTTTTGGATTTGAAGCTGCTAGCAGTCTGTACAGCACAAAAATAGCTTATTAGAGTACAGGCATCAATCTGTATACAAATTCTGCCATGAAAAATTAGGAATAATAGCCAACAATTTTTAAGCTCCCAAGATTTATGTCTCACTTGCTGGTTCATTGTCTAAACAAATAAGCAAAAAAAAAAAAAGCCTCTTTCACAAACACAATTTTGTGATTCATTTCCATGAGCAAGTGTCTGACAGAAAACTAAATTTGCAGCTAAGGGAACAAATCTCAAAAAAGGCTTTCAAATGAAATGGTTGAGATCAACCTCAGAGATAGTGATTTGTGCCCATCAGTTAATGCAAGTTATACTTCATCTGCTTTGATATTGCACTTCCAACAGAATCACATTTTGAATTAAAAATGACATTTCACTCATTGAGGACCTCCTTTAAATAAAATATACAAAACTCTCGGGCTAATACGCAGTGCCCCCCACTAATATTGGCACCCTTAGCAAATATTAACTTACAGGCTATGAAAAAAATGTGGTTGCAAGTAAACCTCCCAATCTTTCACACAAAATATTAATAAAGATCAAAGTGACTTTGAAGAAAATTATTGAAGAAATAAATTCGTATTTTAAAACTACCACCCTGCCACACCCATTTAGGAGTGATTACAAAGTTGAAACTAGGCCTACGCTGTCGGCGGCTGACAGCAAGGGGTATATCTCCGAAATTCCCCAATCCTCGAAGCCCCCTTTATTAGATTCCCCTTTACTAGACCTACAATATGAGGCAAATTTGAGGTCTGTGTAAGTAATTGTTCCAAAGATATGGTTAAAAAACTGATTTTTTCAATATATAGCGCCACCTGGTGGCAAACCTAGGAGTGCATACTTGCCCAAAATCTAATCAGTTCATCCTCTCTACCATATCTACCCATATGCTAAAAATGAGAAGCGGCGGCAGGTGGGGCGAAACCATGATATCCTCGAAACTCTTATTTGGAGGATATAATGAAATACTGAATTAGTTATTTACCCCAAAGATGTTTTATGCAAAGATTAATGAAATTTGAGCAATATTAGTGACCGCTAGAGGTTGCAGGTTGTTGAAATAAGTGTCAAAGGGTGAAGGAATATCAAAGGTCACAAAATGGCCAATGTTACCTCATGCTTAGCTCTCTGATGCATTAGTTAACTGTTAATTAATTGGTAATTTATGCTTATTACTGCATTAAATAATGTACCCTTATTGTAAAGTGTTACTCATAAATTTATTCAAGAATTAACTGAAACTGCCCAACTGTGTTTCACAGATACAGGTCCACATTACTGCAACTGAGAAAAACAACAAAATAAATGTACAGTATCCACCCCAATGAACAGGAAATACAGTCATTTTTTTGTGTTTTAGCCATCTCTCACTCCCTCTCTCTCTCTCGCACACACATACTTTTACACAAGCATTCACAGAATCACAATGGTGCACCCACACAATCAGGCCTACACTGCCATCTGTTCCAAATCACAGCAGCTGTGAAAGGGAACAATGGTCTTTTTGAGGAAGTAGTCAGATCCAACCACATCAAGGCCAGCTACCAAGTGTACTGTCGAGCCACCCTGTGACTGAGCTAGTCTCAAACTAAACCTGTTTGATCACCGCAAACATGCACACTGAAAACGGAGAGGAATCAGCAGGATAAACAGGATAATTTTACGTTACGAGTACTTCCATCTGCCAGAGATAATGGCACCTGAATCAAGACTGCCACTTCGACCTTTCCAGCCTAAATAAGCCAAAATATGAAAACAGGTGTTTTAAGGAGATATAGACCGTAATAAAATGAGTTGAGTTGTCCACAGTGATACGATAAGCTTCAAACATTGGAAAAACAGTTTTTTTTTTTTTCCAAATACACGTCAGAGTTCCAGAATTCCATCAAGAGTAAATGGACTCTGACATCATCAGCACTGGCACATGTGCAGAATGTATGATTCAGAGGGTCCTGATGAGACATCTGTGATCGAACATCTTAGGGGATTTTGAAAATGAGAGAGAGTAGGTAAGTGGCTCCTTGCCCTCTGGTACAGGGAACGATGAAAGTAACCTGGCACTGACCTTAGGATGGTTGGGAGGCGGGGGTGTGTGTCTCTTACCCCAATGAGGGGTAATTTTTAAAAATTAATTCCTGGGTATGGTGAAGGGAGAAGCGTCTACATCAACCTGGCCAGAAAAAGTGGCCCTTGGACATTATCCCAGGCAGTTCAGGGTGAACTGGGGTTTATTGTGAAACTGGGAACAGTGTCCTCTTCAAATATCTGATGGGCATGCAAAGAGGTGCAAAAATAATGAATGAAAATAAATAATTAAAAAAAAAATCCGTTCACTGAATTTGCTCATTTCAAAATCCCATTCACAGATTCTTCTGAATCACTTTCTCAGAAGCTGTGACTCAGTTTGCTTATTCAGTGTTTGCTCTGAGTGCAGACTGTTGAAGATCGGTGATTTCAGAACCTACTTTCAACATATGACCAGCATTTAAATAAAAATCCACTAATCAAACCGCAAATACTGGCACAGCTTCTAATGCGTCACAACTACTTTAGCTACCTTGGTGTAGCATATGGCCCTCACCCATCGCAGAACAGCATTTCATGGGCAGCAAATCAATTTTCTCTGTTTCACACTTTTGAATAATAGAACCATAAGGGCGATCCCTTGCGTTTCAATTAAGCAATTTAACTGAGTGATTCTATAAGCAATGTTTTTATGGCATGGAAATGCTTAGTGTATCAGAAAAACAGTTATCTCTGAAATCTGCGATGGGCAATGATGATGAGAGGGGAATAGAAAGAAAACACAAACTCCAAGCATGAAAATATGTATTTTACAACAGACACATTTTATCATAAAGTATGCTGAAAATTAAATACATCCAAAGAACAACCAATCCAAAGTCCATCAACCAACCAATTAATCAATCAGTCAATCAATCAAACTTTATACACGTCACACAATTTAGGCAGAAGATGCAACTCAAAATATGACATAAAAACATAACATACAAGACATGAAATGCATATTTAAAATAAGCATGAAATACTTAGATCCCCTGCCACAAGACGGCTGATATCTAGCCCGGAAACTAAATGGTGTGGAGGGACGAACGGACGGACAGCAGGACAGATGGAAGTAAGAAAAGGCACGTCTACACAATAAGCTGTGTCCATGTATTATATTTTGTTGAGAAATACTGAACGATTGAGGAGTTCTGGCCCGAAAAGGGAATGATATAGCTGATATCTGGCCTGGCAATAAAACGCTGTGGTTGGACGGACAGGAGGACGGATGGAGGTATGAAAAGGCACGTCTACATAATGAGACGTACCCGTGTTCGCAATGTTGTAGAAAAATATTGAGCGGTTCAGGAGTTTCGGCCCGGAATACAAGCGAGATGGATGGAAAGACAGACAGACAGAAACATGGACTGACAACAATCATTCCTGAATCCCCAATCCGCTTTGTGGCGGGGGATAAAAACACATTACACATGCAGATCAGAGAGCCACTGAGGCAGTTAGAACCAATGATTTGTTATCAATTTTATATGCAGCCATGTGAACGACACTAAAATCAGTGCTACTAGCGTTCTCAACGACCGATCCAGAACTGGTAAACGAACTACAAGGAAGTCTGAAATCAGATAGTTGACTCCCAAGTGCGA
The DNA here is from genome assembly GCA_029692085.1 of Gymnothorax javanicus. Lineage (NCBI taxonomy): Eukaryota > Metazoa > Chordata > Actinopteri > Anguilliformes > Muraenidae > Gymnothorax > Gymnothorax javanicus. The sequence continues at coordinate 7,964,341 of CM056209.1, read as the reverse complement.
CAAAATGGCTGGGGAAACCATAGGTAATTCCATCTAGGACGAGTACATCAGAGTGTCCAGATTGATGATCAGGGTCTTCGCAGGTCGTCTTCTGGCAAAATCCCAGGGTCAGATTTTTACAGCTGCAGATGTTAATGTTTGGTGGGCACTGCCAAATGTAGCTGCCAGCTGAGGACCTGTGAGTCATCTGTTTATTTTACTAGAGACTCTGATGTACTTGTTCTCCCGCAGTTGGGCTTCTGGGCCTTCCAATGCTCTTTTTGTCCTAGTAAGTCCCATTAGGCCATGCTCTGTGAAGACAGAGGTGCATACTGGGTAAAATCTTCAGTTTCTTCAAAATTACAGGCATGCAATAGCTTACATCTCTCAAAGCAACAATGACTGACACATTTCAAGAGACAGCCGTTCATTTCAACCCTTTCTAAAATAAGTGTGTATGCATATGATTAATAAACCATAGGCTGCACATACCAGTTTGTCACTGATGTCTGATTATAGTTTGACATGCACATGGGCATTAAGTTGTAGAAGAAATGTTAAAGCCCCGCGAGTCACGTTCAGACATGTTTTGACAATTAGCAGAAACAATACCAAATAAAACCATCACAACCAATTCATAGGAATTCATACATGAACTAAGTGTGCACATGTCTGTGTTTTTAAGAACTTTAAATGAGAAGACCTATTCACTAGTTTAGAAGGATCCATTAGTTTTACTCAGTTATCTATGAAGACTAAAATGGCTGAGTGTGTCCCCTTGGGAATTTGAGGACTGTCATAACATCACCGATATTTTCAGAAGGAAACAGCTCACTGTTTGCATGTAAGTATCTTTCTACATTCAAGTGCACATGAGCTGCAGTTCCACCAAACACTTACAGTATAGCACCCTCATAATTGGCATGTAACCCGTAATGAAACCCTTAATCTGGTTTGCGTTTCCACCCCAGACAGTACTCGTAATTGTTGGCGAGGTCTTTTCCGAGTGGTAACAGCCGCGCCGACCACTCAGCCTTATCAAAGCCCTTGCTAATTCTCTTTTGACCAATCAACTAACTGCAGTGTTTCTAGCTCCACCTTTTAGTTTTGAAACAGTGTACCAGTTACCTCAACAGAGCGGTTAATAAAAAATGTGACGGATTGGGTATGATTATTTGGTATCCTCATAAGACAAGATATACTTAATTGAACCCCGTGAGGCAATTTGTCCTCTGCATTTAACCCATCCTATAGTTAGGAGCAGTGGGCAGCCACAGAGCAGCGCCGGGACCAACTCCAGTTCTAAAGCCAGTTCTTTGGTCAGGGGCACCGGTAGGAGTGTTCCTATAATGCATGTTTTTCTGGATGGGGGAAACCGGAGTACCCAGAGGAAACTCACGCAAACTGCACGCAGAGAGACCCAGGCAGGGCAGGGCTCGAACCCAGAACCTCCTTATTGTGAGGCAGCAGTGCTTACCACTGCAACATCTTGCCACAGCTTTTGACGAAGGAAACACATCCATAACCCTTCGAATGTGTGACGTGGACTGAACCGATGTACTTGGTGGAGAAAAGGCTAGAGACATGCAATATCAGTACTGTAAATTACCTTTGTGTACGTGAGTATGTACGCATCTATGAGTATGTATGTGCTCAGAGAGATTTACAGAAACCAGACCTAATTAAGACTGCCATGCTGCAGGGAAATCGAAAATTAAAGCAATATATCTGAACACATTCCCAAAAGCTGGCCTCTTGTGACGTGTATAAATATGGTGTCGTCTCATCTGCGTACATAAGACATTTTGAAATTATTGATGCAGCTGCCGGAGAACCGGAAAATAAACTAAATTCAGCAAACGTATAAACAAACACATTTTCTATCGATCAGCTGTTTAAGCCACTGACGGCGAGCGCACGCCATAATGTTTTACATCTCAAGCCTTCAGTCGAGGATGCTTCAGAAATGTTTTATATAGGCTGAAAAAAAATCTTCATCGTTAAAAAAAATCTCACAAACCACCATATTTTCCATACCAGGGGTAGAAGCTAGTGAGAGATTGTGTGTATAAAGTATTTGCACATATGCATCTGTTTGTGCGCATGTGTACGAGAGTGTGGAAGTGTAGGTGTGGACTGGAAACACTCCAGAACGAATAAGCCCTTCAAACTTGCGGTCGCCCTGAAAACACATCCCACACCTTCAGGACGAGTGCAGGGGGGTCATTCCATGTCAAATCATCAGATACACAAAACATCTGTCACCATGTAGTCATAGATTGCTTCCATATTTTCACATTAGATAAATATGTATTAGTGATGAACACATCTGAAATTTCAGCTCATTCGGATCAAAAATGAATTTTTGGTGAATTATTTTCTAAGGGTACTGTCTGTCAGTTTTTTTGTCAATTGACATTTTTCTTGCATTTAACACGGCATAACCTTTTTATTATTACACCTATAGCTTTGAAACTTTGCATCTAAGCTAAAGTTGTACTGCTTAATCAGAAAATGCAGTCCATTTTACTTTATCTTTCTTGGTTGTGGAGCTATGAGGACACCAAAAGTGCCTTTTGTTCAGGCTGTTCCATGTTTAGGTCCCCAAAGCACCCCCAATATAAACCCTAGCATTGGCTCTCTGGCATTTTTTTCCATTCATTTGTGTCTGCTGAATAAAATCATGCTGAATTCACCATGAATTCATCACAAACTGCAGTCAGTACCTTGCCAAATGTGGAAAAAAAAAAAAAAAAACGCTAAAATGCCACCTTTTCAAACCCCCGTATCTCCAACACCTTGGATTTTCTTCAATTTTTTTTTTTACTGATTCCTCTATTGTAATAGAAAGACCACTTCAAATATTGTTGATGTGTTTTGACCAGTATAAATTTTGCAGGTGTCTGAACAGGGGTTGGGTAATCTTGAGAATCGCGTGGCACTTTAAGCTTCTTAAAATGTTGCATAGTTGTATGTGTAAGTGTTTTCAATCATTAGGCAATCACATACTAAATTGTACAAATTCCTGTATTATAGTAGACATAACAAAACAAAAATTGTTGATGTGACTTGAATGACCTACATTTCAGAACTGTCTAAATAGGGGTCAGGCAATTTTTGAGAATCACACTTCTTTGCATCAATAAAATTTACAGACACTAATTCTTGTAAACTGACTGTCAAATTAAAACTTCGTATTCCATGCTATGTTAACAGTGTTATTGCTTCCTAAATGCAGCAAAGAGCACAACAATGTTGTCTGTCCCAGTTTTGTCCAACTTATACTGCCGGGCTGTACGTCCAGTGACATCCGGAGTTGGAACAGTTCGGAGAATGTTATTGAACGGCACCCAGCATTTTTCATAAGAAGTCCATGCTAATGCTTGTGTCCTCTTGTTTCACTTCATGAAAAACAATAGCAATAATCAGAAATTATTGATCAATAACTGGTTCAGGTTTCTCCTTGCCAACATGATCTACCAACCTGCATATACTGACCTTTCTGTGAATGTGTCATGCATTGATGAATTGAGAACTTACAATTATTGCGATTCAATAATCATTAACATTGTCTAAGAAGCTGAAAATGCCAAGCGATTTTGAGATTACCCCACCCCTGTTCCCCCACCCCTGTTCAGACACCTGCAAAATTTATATTGGTCAAAACACATCAACAATTTTTGGAGTGGTCTCTCTACTATAATAGAGGAATCAGTTTTAAAAAATAGAAGAAAATCCAAGGTGTGCCCCTGGAGATACAGGGGTTTGAACAGGTGGCATTTTAGTGTTTTTTTCACATTTGGCAAGGTACTGACTGCAGTTGGTGATGAATTCATGGTGAATTCAGCCTGATTTTATTCAGCAGACACAAATGAATGGAAAAAATGCCAGAGAGCCTATGCTAGGGTTTATACTGGGGGTGCTTTGGGGACCTAAACATGGAACAGCCTGAACAAAAGGCACTTTTGGTGTCCTCATAGCTCCCCAACCAAGAAAGATAAAATAAAATGGACTACATTTTCTGATTAAGCAGTATAACATTAGCTTAGATGCAAAGTTTCAAAGCTATAGGTGTAATAATAAAAAAGTTATGCCATGTTAAATACAAGAAAAATGTCAATTGACAAAAAACTGACGGACAGTACCCTTAGAAAATAATTCACCAAAAATTCATTTTTGGTCCGAATGAGCTGAAATTTCGGATTTGTCATCGATATATATTTATACAGCTGCATACAAAAAATTAGCAAAATTGAGAGGGTGGTGGTGAGACCCATTTGATGATCTGACATGGAATGACCCAGGGGTAAGAGTCCTCAATCCTCTTGAGCACCACAGCTCTCCCAATGATCCACAGCAAAAGCTGATATTGATTGAAAATAAACATTTATACAGTATGGCTTGAGATGTTAATGCTGGTAGCGCAGTTGAGTAGGATGATCTTCCGTCACTTATAAAATTAAATTACCAATTAAAATCTTTAATTACCCTTCACAAGAACTGAAAAGTTATTTCGCCACAAAAATAATGAATATTCAGTAGTCTGTTATTTACTAAAACATTGGCAGCCAAGACTGGCAACCAAAATTTAAAAAAAAAATGAAAGAGAAGCATAAATCAAAGCGGAATGTAGTGAAAATGCGGTGAAAAATGAACAGAAATCATCTGTTTCAGTGTAATTGCGCGTTATTTGGAGATCTGCAAACCTTAAGAAAGAGACAATGGAGGGGGAAAAGATTAGACGCCTCATCCGCGCCACAGTCCCCCGCAGCGCGTGCTAACTCACTGACATGTACCACTCAAAGACAGCCTCTGTAATGAGCTAGCTGATTGCTCCTTTTGTGTATCCAGTCTTTAATAGCACAGCTCAGATGACTGCATTTACAAAGCGGACATCTTAACGCCGCTGCAGGGGAAAAAAAAAAAGAATAAAAATACTGCATTGAGGAAAAAAAAAGGTAAGTAAAAACCAGCAAATGGGAGATTTGTTAACAGATTCTGTGAGCACTGAACTAAAGAATTACCAGGATTTACATGCATTACAAAGACAGACTGCCATGTCATTGTGTTTCGCCATCATGATGAACGAGAGGGTGTTTTGGGGGAAAACAGCGAGGATGTATTCAGAGCATAGGTCCACCCTCTCACCAACAGTGAGATACAAACATTTCTCTTCAACAGATGTTCAGGCTCTCTGTAGGTAAAATTAGAATTTTTCAAAATCCTTGTAATTTACAGTGCAGTGAAAAAGTATTTCCGCTTTTCCGATTTCTTCATTTTTCGTGCCTTTATCATATTTTAATATTTCAGATCATCCAACTAATTTTAATATTAGACAAAGACAACAAAAGTTAACACCAAATGCAGCTTTTAAATGATCATTTCATTTAAAGAAGGTAGACTTATTTAAAACCTATAACACCCATGAGAAAAAAAAAATTGCCCTGCTAAACCTAAGAATATGGTTTACTCAAGTTGCATAGCCTTAGAAATGGCTTTGTAACCTTTCCAGACTCATAGATGTCACTAACTTTGTTTATCGTCCGCTCTTAATTTCTTTAGATCGTGGCATCATGTGCTGCTTTTTGCCAACTTTACAATGCCAGACAGGCTCTATTTAAATGATGTTTAGATTCAACAGGGCTGGCAGTTATCGTGCCAAGGTGTGCCTAGTAAAAGTGAACCAGGTTATCAATCAAATTTACTTAATTGGTGAATTTAGTGCCAAGAGGGGCAATTACTTTTTCACATAGGGCCAGGTAGGGTTGAATAACTTGTTTTCCTTAAAGAAATTAAATTATTATTTTAAAGTTGCTTTTTGCGCTTGTGCGGGTTATCTTTGTCTCATATTAAAATTAGTTTGATGATTTTAAAAATTCAAGTGTGACAAATATGCAAAAATAAATCTGGAAGGAGGCAAACACTTTTTCACGGCCTGTAAGTTAATGGTTTGGGGACAATTAGTAAAATATTTCCTGAGAGGCAAAATCAGAAAGTATGACATTGCTTGAGAGGGACTGCATGGGTAAAACAAAGATTTAGCAGACTAGTTTTTGAACACGCGCAAACGCACTCAAAGACATTCAAAGGCAGGCACAACAAAACTCACATAATTACATACAAATACACACACACACACACACACGTACACACACAGTTAGCATTGCATATCGACGGCCAGCAGTAGTGAACAGAAACGGCCCAACTCTAACTCCCTCCTTATCTGCAGTCAGTCAGAGGTTCATGTAAAATACATCACAGCTCCTCAAATCACCATAAAGACTGAATCCAAAGACTCTCCCCTCAGGTTAGCAGCTTCACTCCTATGAAGTTTCTCTAATGATAATTAACAGCACACAATTGCTGAGGAAGGGAAAAAATGTCAATAGTTTTTTTTTCCCTTTAATCTCTTGCCCAATCGAGCGGGATAATCACAGATATCGTGATTCCTCTCGTCCCTTCGCCTCCCCAGGGGCTGATGGGATAGGAGCAGAACGCAAGGTCTGCTCTTGGTCTTCCTGGGTGAGGCTGAAGTCAGGGGGTCACTGCAGGGGCCAGATGGGGGTAAGGCCTGGAAGGAGGGTCAAGGGTCAAAGGATTCAGCCATTTTACAGAGAAAAAAGCAAGAGTGAGGATGAGAGGAAGAAGAGAGGGAGGAAGCACAGAGGAAAGAAGGATGAGGGGATGTAGAGAGGACAGAGAGAAAAGAGGGGTGCAGCAGGAGCAGACAGACAGTCGAACACTCAGTGGAGGAGACAGAAGGACACAGATTTAGTTGCACCTGCTAGACTCCAGGTCTGAGGCCTTGTCCGCACTTTGAAAGGCCGTAGACATGTGAGACGGGGACCCCCACCCCATCCCACCCCACCTACCCCATCCTGCCCCCACACCTCTTCTCCTCTCCCAATGAACCATCTGCCTGTCCCAGACTGCCTTAACACAAGCGTTACCGGAGAAATAATAGCCACTTCCAGTGATAACACACAATCCTGAGAGTGTGCCGCTCGTCTGATTTAGACGGTCAGCGTTCGCGTCACTCACACGAGCCGGAGCACAGGAGGAGCTAATGGTTAAGTGACAGGTGCGGCCCGTCTTATTACGGCCGCAGATTTGCTTTGTCGTTTCTGGATCCGTTACCTGCCACTCTCCCCTGATCTCTTTGGACAAGGCCTGATCAAAAGACGTCACCTGATCTGCCGCAGACCCTCCGCACAAAAACCGCCGGAGCGAACCCCAGGATTACAGCGAGAGGGAGGCAGTGCCCGACCCGACGAGAAACACAACGACATCGTTATTCTGCCGTCCTGTCATGTCAAAGAAACAATTATGGAAATGCAGGGTCTGTTGCGGACGGGAAGGCGAATAAAAAGCTAACACTCGACTGTACATGAACACTCTTGGACCCAATGCCACTCACCATCTACCCCTCTCTCCTCAGCGCTCTCTCTCATTCCTCTGTTCCATCTCTCTCTCTTCCCTCTCTAACTCTCACTCACTCTCCCTCCATTCTCCACCCAGGCTCTCTCCTTTATTTCCCTCTCTCATATCTCTCCAGCTCTCGCTCTCCTTCTCTTCCTCCAGGTTTTGATTGATACCAAAACGACACCACTAATTTTGCCGCGTCTTGTCTGCCAGCATCCAAACGGCAAGCAAGTTTATTTTTTCCCCCCCTGTTTGTTCCCTTCTAAAGGAAGTTGGACAGAGCCGGTCAGATCCATGCCAGTCATACTCATTTCAACTGTGAGAACATTCCGGGCATGTTAATCGTTGGACGGGGATGTTTCAAATGGGAGTGCATACAGTCACCTGCCTCTAGTGTTGCTTGAGGTCGAGTATGGGTTTGGGATTAATGTGCATACTGCAAAAGAACAGCAGGGTGCAAAGAAGAACAACGTTGTGGATACGGACCATGATAAACACGCAGGGACAGACTCCAGCTTAAGGCAGTTACACAAGCCAACTGCCCCTCATCGCAACATTGCATAAATCGTAAAGTTAAGTAAAATTTAAGTAACATTTGCAATGTAAGTGACATGTAAGTGTAAGTAACACATGCCAGTCACTCTTTCAGTTTGTCCTTGACATGAATGACGTAATCAGCCTCAATAACACTAAGAAGTTTGCAAATGACCATCAAAAAAATTACCATCTATCCACTTTATACGAGATATCTGAAAAGGACAATGAATTTTTCTGTCTATGAGACAGACGCACATAAAATAAATATTTAACTCTATGCGGGAAATATGTTTGACAGAGGGGTCAGTATTCTACTCTATATAAGGAAGGGATATTTACACTCCAAAAACATGTGTAGAATGTGCAAAGATGTTTATTCAGCAAATTCATGCAAAATATAAGAGGAGGCACGTGCAAATATGTCGGACATTTCAGGTGTGGAGGGGCAGGGATTAAATCAGGGAAAACTGCTTTGCAATCAAGCAGAAAACAGCAAAGCTCCAAGGCAATTTACGCCGCGAAACACAAACCATTAACTTTGTGCATTATCTTTTAATTTAATCGGGGGCCGATTCATAATCCATCACACAAGGCGTCAACCATATCCAATTATTCTCTGCGCCTTGATTGACACCAAAGGTGATTTATTAAGCTAATAAATGCTGATGCACTCGGTGTTCCCTCCGCGGCCCAGCAGTGGGCTTAAAGAGACATTAGCCCTCTTCCATACCGCTGCCACTTCACTCACTTCCTGTGTAGAATTGAACACAGGCTTTGGGCACGACACCCCAACAATTGCACAGCGATTTCCACATTCTGCATTAGAACGGAATTACTTCAGGGGATAGAATCCGAGGCCTCGGAATGAACAGATATCAAAATGTTGTCTTAATCCCAACCCCGGTTCTAAGTGATTGAATTATGTTAATCCTGTTAAATGCCGCATAGCCGACGCGTCGGCTCATACTGGCACATTTTCCGTGACGTTCGGCTCAATCACTCGATATTAAAAAAGTCTGCAGACCGGGGGTTCTAAGTTCAATCACTTATTAGTAACTGCTGCAGATGGCATTAAGAGCTATTCCACCAGCAAACACCTCACAGCAGTTAATGAGGCCTTGGCCCACAGGATTGAAATGGTTCCTCTGACATAAAATCTAAACGGTCTCACGCTGCAGGATGGATGACACAATATTTGCCAAATGTGCACACTAATCACATTTTGTTCGGTAAAGGAACCACAAAGACTGAAGATAAAACATCACGCCTTAAAATAGCAAAGTCAATGAAATGATGCACAAATGTTACAATTATAAAAGGAAAACAAACGTTTTCGACTGATAGATCATCATCGGGTGACCTGATGATGATCTATCGATCGAAAACATTTGTTTTCCTTTTGTGCTTTTAACATCAGTACATCATTTCATTGAATAAAGACTGAAGCTAAATATCTTCCTCTGGGCAAAAAAATGACAGAACAAAAGACATCTACTCTTTTGCTAAGTGCTAAGACCCTGATGTACACCTCAGACAAAAACTAGTGGATAAATTGCCATTTACGTTCCAGTGTTGTGCATTTTTGTCTTTGGTCTCCTAGTGACATGCTCGCGCACACACACACACACACACACACACACACACACACACACAAAGTCCTCAGCCCTGCAAAAAACTGAGCCGTGATTTTATCAAGAGCATTCAGAGAGCGCATACCTCCTCCACTGGTAAAGATTTCACAAAAATCCATCCATAACTTTTTCCCTAACTTTGCCAACAAACAAACATATCTATCCACAAAAGCATAGGTGAAGCATAACCTCCTTAGTGGAGATAAAAATCACAAGACCAATGAAGTGTTGCACTTGAAAAAGGGGCGTAACTGCTTGAGCAAATCCCTTACTAGCTCCAACTCGCCAACTTGTAGCAAAATTAAGAATAATTCTGAATTATTATCAGTCAGTCAGACAGCCATTAAGTGAGACACAACAATTTCAGTGGTAGATTAGTCTTAAGAAACATAGAGGAAGAAACAAAGGCCTTTGTCACTGATGAGAAATGCTTATTTGAGGGAGGAGAGGGGCTGTAGATCAGAGAACACTAAGCATGGCGATATCTCTCAAACGCCCACCCCTGACCTTCAAACTGCCCAGCACAGCTGTGGAAGATGGGCAGGGGAGGGGGGCGTCAGGGATCCGAGGGACTCGCGGAGGGACTGCGCCGTACGTGCCGAAATCAAACGCGCGGATGTAAACAGGATGCGTAATTAAGACACCGCTCGGCCCGAAATCACAAATGCTGCGTGACATAACAGGAGCGGCAGCTGAGCATAGCGGGGGAGACACGACAGGAGGAAAAGGAGAGAAGACAGGATGAGAGGGAAGGAGGGGAGGAGAATAGAAAGAGGGCAGAGGGGTTTCTTCAAGGAAAAGACCCCTCCCTTATGAAAATATCCTAGTTATTTCTTAGTAACATTATACTATTAATGGCCTAACTATACTATCACTGTAGTTTGCATAGTATAACTAGAGTAGTACTTTAGCCATCACATTATAATTGTAGCACAGTCAACAGTACCATAATATTACTAAAGTCCACACACCTGTAGTTTGAATAACTATAGTATCGCAATAGTAATACTGCACTATGGTGACGAAAATACCATTCATTCACTATAGGATAACTATAGCTTGGAACTATGGCCATTTTTCGTAAGGGATGTTTCTATGTTCCATTACCCAGAATGCACAGGGACAGGTGCCTCAATCAAACTGTGAGTAAAAGCAATGTAAGTCCTTTCAGCCATGTTACAGTCATTTCAGCTTTCATAAGCAGTGATTCTAAAATAATTAATACATACTCAACAACAGTTTTGTAGTCACCTGTTCATCACTTCTCCAGCCTTTATTTCACTTGATGTAACACTGGCCAAAATTCAAATGGATTGGCCAAATCGCAGACGTGTTCTCGTGAACAGCGCACTGAGTGTTACGTAGTTTGTCAGCCATATTACAAATGTTATTTACTGCAGACTACATCAAACCTTATGCAGTCTGTTCGTGAAAATTACAGACACACAGCATTTTCTGGAAAAGCACGCTGAACCTTACGAAGTCAAATTACAGACATTTTTTATGAGCCAGATGCCTTTACCAAATTTTAGGCAATTTCTCACAGGATGTACCAAAGAATTTATTTTTTTTTCTACTCTGTAGAAGATATTTTGCACCAGCCATAACAATGTGAGGTATTCAAGAAAAGGTCAAAGCAAAGTGTTCCACAATGATATTATCCACAGCAAAGATAACCCTGCGTACTGCCGTAAGATATAATTCCCCAAAGCACAGCTGCGGGAAAACAATTTCTGAAGGAAAACAAGTCAACCATGTTAAAAAAAAAAATTCAATAAGAGATTAAAAACAAAAATAATAATAATTTCCGTTTTTGAAAGATGAGCTTCATGAGCCACGAATTGCAAAAACACATGTCGAAATGCACAAAGGGGGATTGGGATTAGCTGTCAATGCTCGGGAAGCAGAGATGATGAAGCATTTGCGGATCTCTCCACATTTAAATGATTAAAACTAACTGCTGGAAACTTCCGATTGAGAAATCCATGAAAAGCGGCCTTCCTGTGACCTACCCTAAAATATAACAAGGGCCTATTGTTTTTCGCCAGTTCCTCTATATAAATACGGGTGTGTCAGAAGGTACAGTAAAAACAAAAGTCTTTAGAAGAGCCAGATAGAATGAAGGGTTTCCTTTGACACAATATTGACATTGGCAGTCCTTCACGCTGCACAAAAAAAGATCAAGTGATTAGCCAACGGTGCAAAGCTGTTTTCTTTTCTTTCTTTTCTTTTTTTTGAGGAATGCTGTGAGCGACCATTTCAAAGTATTCTTGCAAAATAATCATTTAAAATGGCTGAAGGCGACTGATTTGAATCTCCAAAGGCAGGGGAACCTTTGAAAATCGATCCGGAAAGCCAGTTGAAGAGGAAAGGGTTAATGGGTTTATTTTTCGGGTGGGATAAAAATCTCACATGCAGCCGGTGGCAAATTAGAGAGAAAAAAAGAGCATAAACAGTTTTAAAAACAAAAATCCTGGTGTATCTCAGCCTAATGAGGGCCTGATACCAAACGACTTTTGAAGCGATTTCACTGACGCAGACAAATTCACAATATAAATAAAATCAGGAGAGCTTCGCTCAAGTTGAGGCACATTCCAGTCATCTCGATCGTTCGGTCTAAGGGGGTCTTAAAAATCTGTTTGACGCAGTGTTTTTCCCATCTTGAAGTTCATGTTTACTATATTAGAATTTTTTAGTCCTGGCGCATACAAACAGTGTTCAATGACTTGAACATTGTAAACAACCAGTAGACACCCTATATTTGCAAAATCTCAGTCGGTGAGAGAAAATTCTGTGACTTTATGGCACATCGGGGCTTATCTATAAAAATTTGCATGGATTCCATACCTAAATAATGCGTACACGCTCAAAAAAAGAAAAAAATGGCATATGGCTAAAAAAAAGACATGGTTATAAAAGATAAGATAAACTGCATATAATGGTTGCACAGAATTCTGTGTTGCATATAATCTGCACAGAAAGAGGCATAGACATCTTTCCTGTTCCTACGCACCGTTTATACATAAGGCCCACTGTTCTTAGATGTAACACATTAGACATTAGTCCTTTGTAAATCTTTTCAAAGTCGTCTAACGTATGATAGGCATGACCGTAGACAGCTGCATCACTAACAGAAACCTGATAGAGGATCCCGTTTAATCAAACTTCCAATCTGCTGTAGTGAGTCCATTTTCCACTGAGGTCATACAGCCCCAGGGGTCTGACGGAGAGGGTTTTTGAGGGTAAATTGCATTCATGTGCGTAACACATACGAGGATCGCCATCACAGCATCACTAAATGCCCTGAATGGCCAGTAGAGGTCATGTGTTCCAGCAACAGGCCCTGTTCATTCACTGTGGCTGCCCTTCAGACATTTTTCTTTTTATTTATTTTTATTCTTTTCTTTTTTTAATTAAGATTTATTTAAGCGCGGGGTCCAGCATTATGAAAATGTCAAACAAATTTATCATATTGAAGAAGGAAGTAAAAATAATAATGCAATATAGTAGGCATCATAGAACAAAGACAATGATCACTTAAAACAAAAGCAGCTTTTGGGTAAAAAGACTTAAATAATCTTCTACACTGAAAAATGAAATTGGACTAATTCCTCCAGTTTTAGGTAAATTTGGAGCCGATTATAGGTATTTGAAACATTAAAATAAAACAATCCCGCCCACCTCTGTTTTGACACAAGGAACATTTACATACAAAAAGTCCTGGGACCTTGTTCCGCGGCAAGATCCTCGCCATACAATCAATGATAGTCGGATTTCAATGAAACACATTTGTAAACAAATTGTGACCAATGATAATCTGTTCTAGATTTCAGTCATCTCAATCCCACTGACACATATAGAGCATAATATTGGGTACAAGAGCCAAGGGTCTGATAAACACAGAGCAGAGTGTTAGAATGTAAGGGTTTTATAACCGATGCAGCGTCATTTCCACAAATCATATCATGTCAGAAGCATGTACTAGCGTGCGCACGTCTTATTTTGCACATATCAAGATTTACTGCATACAAGGATGTGTTTCAGAGGACTGAAAGTACCAGAACATTAAACTATGCAAAAAAATAAAGTCAGGGTTGAATTTTTTTCTGCCAAAACTAAATGACAATACATAAATAAATAATCCACATCAACAGATGACTGATACCACCTTTCCCACATCTATCAAAGCCTGATTCCATTTCCCCCTCAAATCTGGTTTCTATTTGAAACCATCAGGCAGCAGGAGAAAGTGTTATTTTAAGGTTTTTTAAGGTAAGTCTGCAGTTTTGAGATGCAAGACCATGAGAAAAGAGCTCTGCCGTGTTGCGGAAGCTCTGGATTGCACCATTACGCCTTTACACTGTGCAGCGCTGCCGTTTGTTTCTGTGAATCTGCTACTGAAGGTGAGAAAATGGCTCCTGAGGGTCTGCAGGCCACATCAAAGCACTCATGCATGAAACATTGTGTTTAGATCCACCAGAGATCCCCTCAGGTCCAATTTTCCCCACAACCTTCAGAGGATAGGAGGCTGCGCAGCAGCGATTAACCCCACCGTGACAAATTGTGTGTGTGTGTGTGCGCGCGCGCGCATCTGTGTTTGTGTGTGTACGGGTGTGCGCGCATGTATTTATATATATATAAGTGTGTTTCTATGTGTGCATGCATGTGTATATCTGCTGCAGTGTGTGTGTGTGTGTGTGTGCATATGTATGTTTTTCGCGTGTGGGAGGGTCCGAACTCCCTTGAAGTACCTGAAGCGAGTCAATTCACAGCCTACACCTCTCCCTCATGAGAATAACAGACCCCTGTGCGCCTGGGCAGAGCCTCACACTGATGCATCGGCTGTGCACGGATTCACTGGCGCCATGACACAGATGAGGCCTGTTACCAAGGAGCGGCACCACCGAGGGTTTCCACTTAGTTAAACTGCCTGACAAACACCGAGAGGGAAAAACAGATCAGCCGCGCTGCGGAGATGAATAGCCAGAGGCGCAAGGGAGAGCAAGAGGGAGGGAGGGAGGAAAGCAAGACACTTAGGAGGGAGGGAGGGAGAATTCGAAATAGGTTTGGGTCTCATTCTTGCCAGAGGAAAGGAAAGAAACAGAGTGAGGACGAGACGAAGCTGAGAGGAGGAAAGAGGGAGAGAGAGCGTGAGACAGAACGAGTGACAGGCAGATGTGAGAGAGACAGAATGAGCGAGAGAGTGTGAGAAAGAGAGCGATAGCAGGCCCCAGTGCGCACTGCAGTATGACATCACAGGCCCTGCTTCCAGGTTCTGATGCTCATGCTTTAAATCAGCCACACGCCCACAGCCCTGCCGAGGGGCGCAGCGGGGTGCCCTAACAGACAGGAAACGCCCCGTTAAACAGGGGCATTGGGGGGACCCCGACGTATCAGACCTGCCTCACACATCCTCTACCCCCTTCCCCCACTTCCCAGCCTGTCAAAAACCAAAGAAGAAGAGCAATTATTTATTATTAAAAATGACCTCACTCACTTCCGACACGGAAATTTCCCTTCGCCGTCTTCCCCTCGTTTCCTTCCGCCACCTCATTCCTCACCCCCCCACCACCATCACTTCAAAATCTGCGGACAATAAATAAGGAATAAACTGCGCGGTAAGCAGCCGCAAGCGCGATAATCCGGTCCCCCCGCTATCGGCGGGAAGGCAGGAGCCTATCTGCATTGTAGAGCGTGCAGTGGCAGACAGACCCTATCCTGCGTATATTAATGTGCCGCGGGTTTCAGTGTCAGGATGAGGCGATAACGTGCTCGCTGCCGGCGAGCCAATCTGCCTCCTCCAGGAACGCCGGAGAAGTTTCTCTGAGTAGCATCACGAACGTCACAACATGGCGCTTGGTAACGATCCGCGATACGTTAGGAAATGACTCTTCAGTTTGGGAGGGGGCATGAGGGGGGAGGCAGGCAATTTACAAGATGGTGGGATACTCGCAGGAACTTGCTGAGTAACAGCCATTAAAAGGCTTTTAAGAGTTTTTTTTCCCCCTTCTATTTTTTTTTTTTTTTTTTTGCTGTGGCAGTAAACACAAGGGAATAACGTTAGCGAAACGCAGTATTTACCAAAGCAGCTTACATGAGAGGCACACTGGGCTTACTAAACACTTCACAGGGATTTACTCTCAAACATTTATCGACTTTCTCCACGAAACTCAATAAACAATCTCCGCTTAGAAATGTGAACTCGGGGATGACGGCGTTGTAAACTTTTTGGCCAATACGCCGCACAGCGTAGCCAAGGGCGTCTTTTCAGAACAGAGGACAGAGGCGGGACAGAGCTGTTGCTTGTCTGTGATGAATTCCTCGTCAGTCAGCTCCCGACAGACACCACAAACGCTTTCCTGTCTTTCGGTGACTCACGGGCAGCACAGCAAACTGGAGCTTTTCCATGAAAGGAGGAAAAAACGCCTTCGGAGGATTCGGATTGGCGGTCTGCATTGTCACATGGTTGACATGTCCCTCACAACAAGGCTTCTGTGATACAGAGCTTCTGGGCTTCTGTGATACAGCCGAAAATACTGTGTTACACACCCTCTTACACAGTAAATTCCAAAATACTGTATGCGTGTGGTTTTACATGTACGCGTACTGTATATTGCTTCACTGGAAAAACTTTTATGGATCTGAACAAAGCCTTTGGAATTAATCAACAGCGAAACTCAGTCCTGTTTGAACTTTTGTTCTGCCACAATGTTCTGGAACATTAGCCTCTCAAATCTCTGTGTCACACACGTGCTTGCGCACCACACACACAGACACACACACACACACACACACACAGTAAGCCCAGCATAGCATATCGACAGCCAGCGGTAGTGAACGGAAACGGGCCGCAGCGTACAGGCAGAGTTAGCATAAATGATGGATTGCCTTGGCGAGGGGATCACCTCACATGACTGCGTTCCAGCAATCAAGTCAGACCTTGCGGCTTTGGAAACCTGTGCTTCCCCAGAAAACCTCAGCGCAATCAGCACAGGACAAATGGCCACAGGGCTTTAGCCACCTGACAAAAAAACTGGCCCCATTGTTTGTCACAGCTGTCAATACACTGCAAACATCCTGCACTGCTTTCCTTGAAAAGAGGAATTGAGAATACTTTGAGTTAAGTCTCATTCAAGAGCAAGTGTACAATAAACAATAATCACGTAGGCTAATTGCAATCTAATACAACTTAAGGGGTTAAACATTGGTTGAAAGTAGATGCTAGCTCTGTCTGGGACCAAAACTTTTGGCAGAGTATTTTTTTTTTTTTTTCCACTGAATATCAGATAACAGCTAATGATGCTGGCGCTGCAATCTGAGCCCCGATCCAAGTGTTACAGTGTTTTCCCTTCTCTCTCTATTTGTTGACACATTTCAGTTGACAGTAGTGATTCACGCCTCCCTGCTAATTCTGAATGCATAAACTGTGCACTCGGCAGCAGAGTCACAGTTAGCATTATAGCCACAGAACGTTTTCAAAGCTAACAACAGTCTCCCGTTACTGAGTAAGGTTCACGGTGCGAGCCAGTTTCACCGCTACCAGCTCAAGTGATTCAACACTGGATTTAAACTTGAGTTAAATGTGAGTGAACTGCTCAAGTAGTTCTGTTCATAAATGTATTTCCTCCCCTTAAATATAAAAAAGGATGACGATGTTAATATTTTATGTGCAGAGCTGCAGTGAGATTTGCTCGTTCTGGATGTGCGAAGAGATGAAGAAAGCTACGCTAACGGGGAGAAGATTTTGGCCCAGGGCTAAGCTGCAGGCGAGATCTTTTAAAGTGTGGCATAGCGGGAAGCTAGCTACACTCCAACGCCCGCATTCCCACAGCAGCGCTTGATAATATTATGACTACTCTGCTTTCTGCAGCTGCGGAAACAATGTCCTGTTATTCCGCAGCTCATCAGACTGTACAGTGAGAAAGCCGAGGAAATGAGCGCAAGCCGATTTTGGTAAATGAAACAAACAAAAGTTTATCGAGGACAAAGAACGTTACCCCCGCACTTACTCAGACTCTTGTCTCATGGCTTGCAGTGAAAGGCTGTTAGGCTTTACTTTCTGATGATGTTAAAGTGTACTGGGGGAGGGAGGTGCGGAAGGACGGGCTGCATACTTCAAACAGAAAAACGGCCATTTTGGCTCACAGTACAGAGTCCTACTCTAAACCTGAGAGGAACAAGGTTTAAGTCATACGGTAATGGCCCCTAAAATACAAACACTTACAAATTATCAAGGGGTTCCAAGCAGAGAGCCACACCTTCCCAAACATAACGCGTTGCTGAATACCCCTCGGCTAAGGTCAAAGGTCAAATCCAGCAAAAAACCTGACGTTGCACATCTATGGGTCATAGTGAGTGACCATATCAAATTTGGTGAAGCTGCGATCATTAGTTGCTGAGTACTGGCCCGGACAAAGTCATGGACAGATGACAGACGACAGACAGACAGACAGGCAGGTGACCACAATACCCCTCTGGCCAAAGTTTGGCCGAGGGGTAAAAACTAATGACACTGAGGTCAACTCAAAATCTATGCCCATTCATAGATATAACTGTTAACCACACCCAGACCTCAGTGCCATAAATGTCCTAACCCCTTCTTGACCCCACAGAGGGCTGTACTATTATTTGATCCAAAGCAAGATAAGATGCCAACCAGACCTTTATTTGACCTCACACTAACCAGCACAAACTGCATCCCTTCCATGACCTCACACAGACCAACACAAACCCAATCCCTACTATGACCTCACACAGACCTACACAAACCCCGCCCCTTCCATGATCTCACACAGACCTACACAAACCCCGTCCGTTCTATGACCTCAGACAGACTAAAACAAACTGTGTCCCTTCTTTGACCTCACTTAGACCTACCACAGCCCTTTTCCTCGAGCCCACATGGGGACTGAATGCAAACAGAGAGTTCATTTTATTGGATTAAAAAGCGGTAATTTCCCTGCACATACCCCTCTTGCAGTGCAAATACTGTGTCAACATGCAGCTGAATCTACCGACTGAAGCAAAGGCTGCCTTACTCCCATTCTCAGGGCACATGCAGTGACAGCTCAATCTGCAGTACAGGAATGACTTCCAATACATAGGGTCAGTCTCACAGACAGATTAATAATAGACAAAACTTTGCAATAGATAACTCAATAAATAAATTTTGAATAGATATTCTTGCAGATCTCAGTTTAGTCTTGGACTTAATCTGCGTCTGTGTAACACACCAATAGAGTCATGTTCAGGGCATTCATCTACGGACCTCTGTTTGAACAAGAGAATTCCTATGGACATATGGGAACTAAAATTAAATGCAAATTAAACTTGAAAGATGCAATAGCTGGTTACATTAGATAAGCAGGAGAAATGTTTTGGATGACAGAAACAATTGGGCAACATTTTAAACAGGCCCATTATATGATTTATTATCATCAACTGGCATATATGGGATCTGTAATACTTTATATTTAGATTTAATACATTCACCAGTCCAATGATATGAAAGAGTTTGACCTGGAACCTTTTGACAAGCAGGTTTTTTTGGATTTTTTTTTTTTTTTTTCAAAATGATATTTCAGTCTTCAAGAAGTACAGTACTCTGCATTCATCCACCAGCATTGACTTGCATCAAAATCAGAGTGTTTGGCGTTAAATCATTAGAACACAGCAATCACGTTTCTGACATCACACCGCTAGAGACCCAAGATAGAAAGAATCACGAAAACTCAAGAGCTATTTTTTTTTTCCCCAGGAAGCAAGACTGAGCCGTTTTGCGCAACGCAAATTGTTGGATTTTATCGTTCTTTTCTCGGAAGGGAAACCCATAAATTTCAGGTGAAAAACAAAAAAAAAAAACAGCTGATAACAGCTTCGACAAGCATTAAAGGGAAAAGCGTTTCGACATGAGATATGATAAAATGAAAAAAAATCACTATCCACTTTAAGACGGCGCCCGATAACGCCATGGAAACAAAATGGCTCCTTGACTAGGTTTCGTGGAACCCTCATGTCGCAACTCTCTCTAGGAACTCTGCACACCAAAGCCTTAGCAATGCTACTGCATATTTGAGATTTTATATCTTCAAAAGTGCAGAGTAGGGCTACCAGCGAGGCAGTGAGAGCTGCTTTTGATGAGTCTTTGGCATGACTCGTTGCACTTGCACTACACACCGTCTCTGTCTTCCATCGACTGGACCAACCCAGGCCACTCGGGGGGGAAACCCACCTTGCTGGGGGACACCCCACCCCAGGCCTCCGAGACACCGAGGAGAGGGGGGAAGGGAGGCCTGGGGGGTACAAAATCAATTCTTCACGCATTTCCTCCCCCAGAAATCATACACACCATCTCATACCATCTACAGTTTTCTTGTATACACAATTTAATCCACTTTTTTTTTTTTTAATTTCACATAAGTATTCCTGAACTCAACAGCTTTAAATGACCAGAAGTGATTATTACATCATCATTAGAACCTTACACCTTGTAAAGGGTTGAGTGTCATGTATAAGGCAAATGCGAAAGTTTTGGAACCATTCATAAATGATCCACACAATGATCCACACAACTGCAAAATTTTATTGAAGTGACCCATTTTCCCTTGAGGTGCAAAATAGAGGGCATTCACTTACAGGTACATATAGTCATTTTTCAATATATAGACCCCCTTTTTGCAGTTGCTACCCATAAGGCAGTACTTCAGCAATATCTTTATAAATGCCTGTCCCCTTCCTCTCGTCCCTCCTCTCCAGTGTTGTGCAATTCTATCATCGTATCGGCAAACAAAAGAGCTACAACAGAGCTGCCTCGCCTTCCTTTTTCTCATTCTGTGCCGTCCCTCCCCTCGTACAGACTCTAATCCAATGTTCCGTCTCTGGGTCCCCAAACGGAGAGGCTATGGTAGCATTAATCCACGGCTCCTTTCCTGTATGGCTGAACTGGGAGAGTACGATAGCACTAATCCCATCGTACCTCCCTGTACCGGGATTCTGAGCGAGTTCGGAGGCACTAATCCGAACCTCCTTCCCAGTGACTCAAAACTGAGAGGGAGCGGTGACCCCATATCTTGGTAACCTCCTCCGAGGACACCTGGAGTTTGGATAATAGAGCAATCATCGCGAGTTCCTTTAGTCTCCTCATTTCTCTTTGAAAGCTGCCTTATAGTCACCCATCCCTCTCATCCTCTTGGTTTAATTAAGTACAATACCTCACGCCCATCTGCAGGCACTCATCGTCCCTTTCTCGCCCCCTGCTCTTTAAGAGAGCGCGCCAATTCCTGTTACTTCGGTTCCCAGTGAACTGCAGGTACTGACTGCGGGGGTGGGGGTGGCAGTTAGGGAGGGGTGGGAAAGGGGTCGTATCTTTTCAGTAATCGTACCCCGCTTTGATTAATTATTCTGTCTGACAATGGCGCATTTGTAATGTCTTTCACCTGCCGTCAGGTGACTGACAGCCCTCCCGTCCGATTCAGAGCCGGCAGCTGCCGCTACCATCGCCTAGCAACCAGGAGGTGATGGATGAGATCCAAAGATGGAAGTCTACAATAAATCACATCTCCTGCAATAAAACAGAAAAAAGGAAAAAAAAAAAAAAAAAGAGGGGCGGTTGGGGGGTTGTGGGACGGCACAAAAAAAACAAAACAGCCTTTTTACTACCACGAAAACATGGCAGGGCTGCCCCCGGCCTGACCTTTAACTGTATGCCTTCATTCTGCATTTTGGGATTGTGCGGCTACAGCGGCGGAGAGGAGGGGAGAGAGAGGAAACAGAGGAGGATTCGCTGTGCCAGTCCCCCCCCCGGGACAGCCTGATGACGAGGCACGTTGACGCAAACACCCGACTCTTTTGTTCCAGCACCATCGGGAGTCGCGGTTTGTTTTTGGAAGCTGTACATGAACACGGCGACTCAGGCAGTAAAGGCTGGAGCAGAACCCACTGCCATACTGATGGGTTTTTCTTTTTCTCATGAATTTCTCTTTGTATACTGTACGTGAACCCGTATAACAATATACAAATTACGGATCTACTGCACAGCAAAATGTTCAAAGTTAATTCAACTCTTAAAGTCTATTTGACTCTACCCTTGACTAAGTGGAACCAAATAAACTCTTTAAGAGTTGATTTAACTCCGAAAAATTTGCTGAGTGTGTACTCCTCAGGTATTTGGACCTTAAGCGCAATTTTAAGGAATTCTCTGTGTGAAAATTGCAGCCTTATTTAAATAGCGTCATTGTATAAAATTGAATAGGCTGCTCTGAGTTTATACTTAGATATAAGTTGTACTGAAGCATGTACACTGCATGAACTTTGATAGCTAATTTCCTGTCGACGGACAATAAAGGATCTAATCTAATCTATACAAGACAAGGGCAGTGCAGGTCCGGAAAGAAAACATTTCGCTCAGATCACCTGGAATTACAGGTTATTTTCTCAAGTAAACAGCCAGAGGCTAAAACTAATTAGTGAGATCAGCTGGCTGAGTTTATGGGGGAGAGAAACTCATGGGAAGACTTTTACTTCCTGACCTCTGAACTTTTCACCTCTGCAGCACACACATTAGCACATGCCCTGTATTCAGTCACATCTTCTAGCAATTATCTTACAGTTCCATGATCAAGAAGTACAATTAATGGGATGTAAATGCATTACAAATGAGATGTAAAAACACTTTTGAACAAAACTGAATTTCAGTTATGTTTTTGAAAAAGATGGGTCTTGAATATGTGAACTATAACTGGCAAAATTATCGCCAACTCTATTTTAACAACTCTGTACGCCTCCCTCATTAGCCAAAACAAGAGATATTTTCTCAAAAGCGATTCATGAAATTAGAGATCACATTGTGGGGTAGGGAGTGCTGACCATTCCCCCATCCAGAATATTCCAAAATCCCTCACATCATTTGGACTGTGCTTATCCCTTCGAAGACATTAGCCTAAGCTTGTTTAGAAAAGGCACTGGCTCCATGGTGCTTGGAGAGAGTCCCGATTGCTGATAAAAACCGCTCGGACACTCCAAGCATGCCTGGGAAAGTTGACGCGTAGACGTCAAAGCAGTAAGTGATTTATGAAAAATAGGTTGGTTCCTGTCTCGCTAATGAACACCAGCTGTTAGCTCCCCTTCCACAGCTCCGGCCGTCCCACACCACCCCACCACACCACCACTGTCTGTCCGATTGCATAACCGAACAAGCACGCATCCTGCTAAAAAAGTCCACAACCGTGTGCGGGATCGCCGGTGGCGGGAGGGAGGAAAAAACATGACCAAAGGTTCACTTCGTGTTACTTATATGCCAGGGGAAAAAAAAAAAAAAAAAAAAAACTAGCGCAAAACTACCAGGGCCCGATGCTGGCACACCTGCTAACAGACGTGCTCGAAGCGAGGCCATCCGTCAAACATGGAGGACCCTGGCTATCCTCTCAGGCCCAGTGCTCCTCCTCTCGTCTTACAGCTTCGCACGGCCAGTCAAAACAATATTCAGCATGATAAATGGCACCGCGGCCTCACATCCCTCATCAATCTCCCCCTGTTTTTTTTAAAAGAACATCCATCTCGAGGAAGGCACGCTACAGTTCTGTGTAACTCGGGAGCGGCCCGGGTTCCTTTACACGACCTCCGGCGAGCCACCACCAACGCGAACGACACTCGTCAGTCAGGGGGGACTGAGACAAACACACACACACATGCGCAAACAGCCGAGCACACGCATATGCGTTTGCATGCATGAGTGCACAAGTACATGAGCACACACGCACAAAACAATACACTGAGTGCATATTCACTATCACAAAAGCGCACATTTTGTTCTACGTCACGCACATAAATGCACATATTCATTGTATAACAAAGATATTTGAAGAATACAACTTCCGTAACACTTAAATCCAGCACAAAAGATTTCCCCACCTGAAACACAAACACAGAGAGTATTGGTCTCTTTATAAGAGCACAGACAGAAATAAAATGAACATAATTCTTTTAAGTTGCCAGCAGCTTTATACTCTGTTGACGTCACTGTGCATCCACAGCCATAACTGTGAAGCTCTGCATCTATAGCTGAGCAGCTCCCCAATAGTAGGCGCACGCACATCTGTGCTTCCGCAAAGTAACTGTGCATATTTGCAGCATTAACTGCATTAATCGGTGGCCATAACTGTGCAGCCCTCCAGGCATTACAGAGTAACTCTGCCTGAGCAAGCGTTCCTAGATAGAGTTGCGACATGAGGATTCCAGAAAATCTGGTCACGAAGCCATTTTGTTTCCATAGTGTTATCAGGCACCGTGTCAAAGTGAATGAGTTTCTTTCTCTCTCCCTTTTTCTCATGTCTGAATGGTTTCCCCTCTTATGCTTGTTGATACCATAGCTAGCTGGTTTATCGTTTTTTGTTCCGAGAAAAGAACGAAGAAAATCCAACGATTTCTATTGTGTGCAATTGCTCGGTTTTGCAGGATGGAAACAAAATGGCTCCAATCCTTCAGTTGCCGTAGCTCTCTCTAACTAAGGACTCTAACTGCAGCTTCATTGCTTGCAGCATGCAGAGGGCCTCTGGAATACAACAAGCAAATCTGCCCGTCTGTTTTCCAGCCAAGAAGGTTCCAGGTCGGCAAGCAATAGGACCAAAATCTCACCAAGCTGGCCAATCAGACGAGAGGGAAAAATAAACTGACAGTGCACAGGGTTCTGCTGAGCGTAATGGGGCCACAGCGGGTTTTATTTTTAACCCAGTGAAAAATCATTCCTTGCTGTGGAAAGCATGCAAGAAAAGACAGCCACTTGTCACAAAATCACTCACTCACTCTTTCTCTCACTCCCTCCCTCTCTCTCTCCCCCTCCCTCTCCCTTGTTCTCTCTCCCTCTCCCTCTCCTTTCCCCTTCCTTCCCTTCCTCCCTCCCCCACGCCTGCGACGGCCAGTTTGATAAATGACACCCATCAGTCCCACTAAGGGGAAGGGTGGGCCAGTGATATATGACTGCGCTGAAAAGGAAATCCACTATTTGGCGAAGGGTTCACATTCAGGACTCACAAGAATGAAATCGGCCCCTCTTCCCAGCCAATCTTCCCCCCCTCGCTCCTTCCCTCCCACCCCTCATCCAGAGCAAAAATGAGAAAAGAAATGTGTGAGCAAGAAAATAACAGGAAGGAAACAAAAAATAATAAAACAAAAATCCACTGTGAGAAGCTCGCTGCTGAGGAAGCAATGTCAATCCGCCATCTTCTTTTGGAACATGGATGTCCATTCAAACAGTAAAAAAAAAAAAAAAAAAAAGATATGCCTTTCCACAACCAATTTCAAATCTTTATAATTCTCTACAAACAAAATAATGCATTTATACCTCAGGATGTTCAGAGACACTATTCGAGGTTGATAGCTTTGCTAAAAGGGCCCACCTGGTGAAAAACTGGCATCCTTCTGGTTACTTCAGGTCTGTTTCCTAAACCTCTGCACTGCACTCACTGTGCCAGCGCCTAGCAACGGCTCGACTAATGTTTCAAATGCCAGCTTAGTGGGGCTTAACGTACCACCGAAATCCTATCGGCAAAAAGGGACACACTGGCCAGGGGAGCACGGCCGTTTCCCATCTCCTCTCAGCTCTTCTATATTCTCATCCCCCTTTCCCGTCTTCTCCTCTCCTGTATTCCCTCCTTCCTTCTCTTCTCCTTCAGTACGTTCTCCCAGGGAGTGACATCTCCAGACGACATTTAAACAGAAGAATGTGTCAGTTATGTGTGATCAATTCCCCCCCAACCACCACCCGCTCTGATTCACGAGCTCGCCTCTGACCCCGCCTCCCAAGAAAGTCTGGCCCAATGGCACAGGAAAGACTGCTGTCAATCACGGCGAGGGAAAGCAGCTGGAGTGAGTGTTGAAAACACTGCTCAGCTCAGACGGAGGCTCCTCTGATGAAACATTAATTAGTGACAGACACAAATGTACAGTCAGCCTTTCCGCTCTCCTCTTCCTGTTCTGATCGACAACAGCACACACTCCGGAGAGCCAGCTCACACGCTGAAAACACACATCGCTGACGCAAAAACACAGCCAACACGCTAGGATCACACACACCGTACACTTCATGTACACCCACCTCACACAGTGCTCACTGGCACACAAAGCCTATGCATTGAGCTCAAACTCCACTCACACACATACACACCTTACGCACCCATCTCACACATACTACACACATACACACACACACACAC
Source organism: Gymnothorax javanicus (assembly GCA_029692085.1). Classification (NCBI taxonomy): domain Eukaryota; kingdom Metazoa; phylum Chordata; class Actinopteri; order Anguilliformes; family Muraenidae; genus Gymnothorax; species Gymnothorax javanicus. The sequence goes on along the minus strand of CM056209.1, from coordinate 7,938,564 downwards.
ATACAGACGCATACAACAAGTACGCAGCATCCACATGTACACACGTCCCGTTCAAATACAAATCCATACAAAATATAAATGAAACGCACAAACAGAAATTCATGAGGAGTACAAACACAGTCATACATGAACTCACCCAAGAACTCATGCACAAATGAGCTCACACAATGCACAAATGCTAATCAGAGTAAGGATCACCAAGACCCCTCATCTACCCTCTCTAAAACAGAGAACAGCATCGGAGTCTGATCAAGATCAAGTACAAAGAGCTAACAGAGATAGAGAGACAAACCACTCTATAAAGAGCTGGCAGTAACAGAAAAACAGGCAGGATGGAGTGAGAGAGAGAGAGAGAGAGAGAGAGAGAGAGAGAGAGTGCGCGCGCACATGCGTGTGTTTGTGTTTGGGTGTACGTGCAATTTGTCCTTCCATTCGTCTACAGGTGAGAGAATGGATGAGTGAGATTGAGAATTGGAGTAAGAGCAAGAATGTATGTGAAAGAGACAGACCGAGATATTAAATGGAAATAGGATGTAAAAGAAAGTGAGTGTGAAAGAGTGTGAGGGAGAGAAAGAAAGAAAGAAAGAAAGAAATATTGAAGTTAGTCAGGGTGTCAGCATTCGACCCGATTACAGGACCGGGACAGGCCTTTTAATTCACAGAACTTTCCTCACGGCTGCCATCGTTAGCCATCTTATAGTCATAGCTAACAGCAACAGAAAGCAGCTGTACCAAGCTATACTAGCAGCAGCAACCCCGAGTGCACAGAAAAGGGACCCAGAGTTTTGTTACCAACCCCCAGCCCAGCCACATGACTCATTAAAATGGCAGCAGCACATCTGAGGATCAGAACAGAAGGCTGCATTTTCACATCAGCCCAGCAGACAAAATATACCGGCAGACGACACAGACTCGAGGCAAGATATAAAGGAAAAAAGAGGGAGCAAGACCGAAAAAAGAGTCAGCAATCATCCTAATAAACACCAGCGACTTCTTCACCCCTTCGAGTCCGCACAAAGAAATTCACGTACCATGCTAATTGACTCCTCTGCCCGAAAACAGATTTGTGATTTTCTGATTGCCTTGGGGTCCTCAGTCTTATCCAGAAAGAGTCGGTGTGGCTGCAGGCTGCCATTCCAACTAAGCAGTTAGACGGCATAATTCTACTATTCAAGGTCTCCAGCAAATTCTCAAATTCAAACTAATCATATATCATTGAATATACTCTCGATATGTAAAATCTGCTACATCTAGCTGTAAGTAAAGGCATCAAACTTGTGCTGAAATTTATATTTAATTCTAAAATTTCACACCATTAAATTCTATGGTTAACTCAGAATTTAATAAAAACTTTAAGGATGTCTGATATGTGGTCTTAATTAACTTGGGAAGAGCAGTCATGTTTGGTTTCGTAAAAGCTGGGTGTCAAAGGGTTAATATATAACACTGTGCAAAAGATTTCAGCGCCCAAGATTTTTTTTTTTTTTAATTTAAATTTGGTATTAGATGTTTATTCTTTGTTTTTCACATTAGTGTGGCTGTAGATGAGATGACATATACCCCCGGCCCCTGCAGCCTTATCTCAGAAATCCCAAAATATCTAAGGGCACCAGTCTAGGACCTGATTAATACACACATCAAGCTTCCTTAAAAAATATTGAATGGTATTTGAGTTCTGCTCAGGAAACAAAATGTCCATGGACGGACGGAGAGACGGACAGACAGACAGAAAGATGGATGACCGCACTGATGGCTACATGCCCCCGCATCATATGTCAGGTGGATGAAAAGCACATATGAGATAAAACTTACAAAACTAGAGTGATGTGCATGTGATGCACTGTGATGTTCCCCACCCCCAGATCCAAGAATCACCAGAATAGCAAAAGGCACCAGTTCAGCACTAGTCCTAAACATGTACCAAGTTTCGTGAAAAAATGTCAAATAGTTTCCAAGATATGGCCCAGAAAATTTGTTGTTTCGGACCAGCGGAATTACGGAATTACTGAATCACGGATGGAGGACATAATTTCACTGTAGATAAGCACTTTCATTTCTGATACCTTGCTGATATTCACATACAATCTACTTCTTCCCTACATAGCAACTTGGATTTGAATTTAGGACAGCAGAAAGCAGTTGGAGAACAAATGATTGAGGGATGGAGGGTACTCGGGGGACAGAAAGATTGAGAGAGGGAGCAGGAGATATAGAGAGATAGAAAGGGCACACAGCAAAACACTTGTCCTCTCTGTATTAATCCAGTGGCGGGATAAACAGGAGTTTACAGGGTGCAAATTAAGCTCTCAGGGGCTCTGAAATCCCCACCCGCCATAAAACCTTAGACCCCCGCTCCCCCCGCGTCATCTACACATACAGTAAGTGAAGGGAAAGACCTTCCATTTCCTGTTTTGAAAAGCAACCTTAAGCTCTAAAACGTGGACCATTTCAAACACCTCCCACCCCCACCGCTCCATAAATGTCCATCTAAACTGAGTGCTGCAAAAAAATATATATATGGCTGAGATGCTGGATCATTCCACCAACAGCTGTGTCCATCTGACTCATCACTTTCCGAAACAAACAGGAAAAGTTTCCGTGTATCGAATGACACCATTACTCACTGAACACCAGGGAAACAGCACTTAAACCCATTGATTATGCAATTACGAACTCTCTCCCCCGAGACGCACACAGGAAGGGCTACAGGAGCTGTAGGACGACAGCCAAACTCACTCTCATGCAGTATAAACACATTATCACCCTCCCAAAATGCTTTCAGAGCAATAACATGGCCTGTTACAGCTATGTAGTTTAACTTCTAAAGGACATGGGCTTCAATCATATCTCATACAGAGAGACTACGTGGGGTCAAATGCACCCAAGGGGCCCCCATCATGAGTTTTAAAGGGCTGCACTTAATCTATATTAGGTTTAAGATCACTAATGTGTGATTAGCATTATCTTACATTGCAGTACAATGCTAATGCCACAGCAACTATTGACTTCAAAAAAAAAAAAAAAAAACAGTCCAAAATGACTGCTCTTCAAGAAGGTAAGGTTGCAAAGCTACATTCACAGAAGTTCTGCACAACGTTTTAGTCTATCCCAAGTTTTTCAACAAAAAGGTTTTGTTAGCCATTCATGGCCAGTCTTAATATGCAATGACGATACTGCTTACCATTTTGGCAAACGATTCCTTGATATATAATTTCCTGAAATGTTACCGCAAAAAGCCTGGCTAGAAAGCACCTTTCAATTGAGCCCTCTTGTCCTGGATTCCCCTGAACAATGCAGCCGGAGGGAATTACTCGTAAACCAACCCACAAAGTTTCACATCCGAAACCTGCTTCGCATAGCTTCACAGCTGTAAACCGCACTACAAATCCCCTCAACCATTAACCACTACAGACAGGGATACAACCACAAACCGCTTCACAAAACTGCTTCACAGCTCCAAATTGTTTTTGAAAAATTCACAGCAGTAAACCAGAACGCAAATATCCGCAGCGCTAAACCGCAATACAATGCTTAGAAACTCTGAACTGCTTCACAAGACATCAGAACCATGAGGGGCTGGGGGGTTATTCGAAGGCAAATTCAGATAACTTTTTCACAGCTCAATGCAGTCTAGGCCCCTTCTAGTACAATAAACACTTAAAACTGATGTCTGCCATTTCAATAATTGGTAAAAAAAATCTGAAACAGATAGAGCATGTAGGCTTTTCTGTGACATCATAAATACAGATCTTGTGATGCAGTCGCCTAGTTGGTAACACAGCTAAGATGGAGAGAGAGAGGAGAGAGAGAGAGAGAGAGAGAGAGGAAAAGAATTAGAAAAAGAGAGACAGAGAAAATATGATGGAAAGAAGTGAGGAGGAGGGTGCTTTGTGAGCAGGTTTGAAGACTAACTGCTGATGCATCAGTTATTGACTCCTTCGCCGCTGCCCACATCGCTCAAGGCTGAACGGTGGAGAAAATGACAGGTTCATGCGCCTGTAATAAACTGAGGCCCCGGAGACCAGCGCAGGCCTAACTGACAGCTGTCAAACTAACCTGAGCCAACAACTTTTCTGATTATCCGCCGCAGACCCGTGCATACAGTGCACTCTCTTTACAGGCCGCCGGTTTTATTTCTATAACCCAACACCGTCCATCCACCTGCATTATTTTTCCACCCCTGTCCGCCTCTACTCTTAAAATCCCTCCATTGTTGTTGAGTCATCGAGGTAAAAAGACTGAAGATGACCGTGGCTAATCGTGTGGTCAGCTGGCTGTGGAGAAGAAGGCGCGGAGGAGGCAGGAATGTGAAAAGTTTGTGCGAGCCAGTAATCCAGAGCATGTCCCAGCACAGTTTTCCTGTGGAGGTGGGGGCTTAGAGGGGAGACCAGGCCTGATGGGTGGAGGGGGGGGGAGATGGGGTGGCGGGTAGGGATGATGGATATCGACCATAGCGCCAAAAAGCATGATGGGTGAACATAAAGTACTTGAGCACAGATGGCTGTACTGGAGACTGGGGAGTTCATGATGTGAAAATAAATAAGGGTAACCACAGGAGCCTTAGCAGTGTTCAGGCCAGGCTGCCTTTCACCGTGAAGGCCTGTTAGCCCTTTGAAAAATGTTTTTTCTGAATCGATTTTTTCAACATTTGGCCACAATTGCTTTTAATTTCTAGTTGCGATTGTTGCTACACCTAAAAGTTTGCACCTTAAAGAGCAAAATTCAGTAGCGCCTTTCTCCATTTCATGATGACCCTTGTTTCAGCCGTTAACGTGACCAACCTAAACAGCGCAGAGGCTCAAGAAAATCTGTATGTTTCACCAACCTGACAGCAATGCTACACTACATCTAACGTACTGAACGATATAGGTAGTCGGTCTTGAGTATTTATGTTGCGTACCATTTGTGCTGGGAGGTCAGGATTTCCCTGTTCCTAGTCGGAAATTTCAATGATAACACCCCCTAAAGTCAGATTTCCAACACTGAAAGTTGGAGAAACTTCACCTACCCAGAGTTCCGAGTTTAAGGTGGCTGCTCTTATAACGACAAAGTCAAAGATGCAGTAATATACCGTTTATTAACCCTTCAACTGATTTAATGAGACATAAATAAGACAGAACACACAGTACACTACAACTTTTATCGGTGGACTTGTTACGGTGTTTGTACACGCAAAATACCGTGCAACCTGTTAGTATTGCAAACAATAGCTGACTAAGGCTATCCTGACCTTTGCCAGCTATCCTAACCCCACTGAACCCCAGGTCAGTTTTCAGACTTACTTAGTCGAACACCGTCAGCTCAGGTATGACGTCATTCCCAGCTCCCACTTCCAATTTCCGAGCCAAATCGAAAGCAGCATTATATTTTCAAGGAGCAATCAACTTCAACCCACCAAGCTGCTTTATTAGCTTTTGTCCAGCTGGGACTATTCAGGGTGAAGCAACAAACTTAGCTCAGTTCTGCCATTAAGCTTTTCAAAAGCGTAACAAAAACAATCTCAACTTCAAAAAAATCCACTGTGACTTTAAGGACAGTGCCTCATCTGGGAGAGGCGTTCACCCACCAACGGAAGGCCTCCCACTCCCGAGTTGTTCCAACCTCCGACGCCTCACCAAGTTACTATCGATGGGGGTTTTCCAGGTTGGAAGCTAACTGAACCCCCAACGATTTGTGTACAGACACCATCCTCCCCGCTAGTTCATGATTACCCGGCTAGCCGAGGCTGTCGTCACCTGAGGCAGCAAAGCTAGTTAATGCACAACTAAAGACAGGCAGGATGGTGTAATATAGGGCTCATTACATCAAACTAGCTGCAGACCGCACTCAGCTGGGTGACAGCAGAGCAGAACTGTCAGCGCCGATCATTAGGGCTGTCTGGGGCCCGTCAGGCTTACAGCTAATTAGGCGAACACTGATGAAGCTGGCAAAACAACTCCTCTTTTTATATGGCTGAGAAGGCCTTTCAAATGCGGGGAGGGAAGGGAGGGATGAAAGAGGGAGCAGGAAGGGGGTGGCGGTGGCAAAACGAGAGAAAAAGAGGGAGATTTTTTTTTTTCTTAAAACGTATTTTTCTATTCTTGCTCTGGTAAAATTTCCAAGGTCGCGGTGGGACCGGTTTTCCACCCCAAATCCCTTTAGGTTTCCAAATCCAAGCCCGGTCTTCCTGACGTCTTTCCTCGCTCTATCTCCATCACTCCGAAGCCGTCAATTTGTCATCGCGCTTTGTGTTCCGCCGAGCAGTCGCGACCCTTACAACTTGCAGCTGTAGGGGCCGATCGAGAGGGGAGGGGCGGGCAAAGTCATGGGCGGGAGGGTGGATGGGGGGGGTAATAAAAAAGAAATACAGGAGGCTGCTGTGAGTTTTAATAATAAAAAATACCCACTCTCTCCGACGTCCTCGTCTCAGCATCAGGTGAACAAATGCTATATTTTTCCACTCCACTCCAATAAGAGGCCGTTGGGTCATTCTTCATGCCCCCCCCCACCACCATCCCATCCACCCCAAGAGAGTGTCCATTAGGCAAAAGCATTTTGATAAAGTAAAGCTTGGGTGAACGTATGGAAAAAAAAAAAGAATGGAACCACTCAGTCTGCCAACTTCTGATTGACCATTAAAGCTATTGATGAATGCTGCTGTCAGACAGGAGACAATTAAATCAAATATGAGACAAAGTTGTTTTGACGGGTCGTTTTGATGGAGTGAACCGTTCTTCCGGCTCCCGATTAGACCGCTGGGTTTCTTCACGGACTCACGCACAAACACGTGTATAAGGGACACACACACACACACACACACACACACGCTCTGAGTATCAGCACAGAATGTGCTCATTTCCGTGGAAGTAAGCATTCCGTGTCATGGCTCCAGCCATTATTAAATGCTTAAGCACACACCAAAGAGGCACTTTTTTTCGAGGAGTATTTAGTTTCATGTTCACCTCGTACACAGCAGATGCTGTAAAAAAAAAATTGCCAACTGCACAAGTATTATTCAAGCATTTTGCAGCTTTAAGTCTATGATCCTATCATTATCCTCAACCATTATTTTTTTTCAGTCAACACATGAAATATAATTGTTAATAAAAGAACAATTAGACATCTATTTAATCCTTACCTAGAACAACCTACAAAAGACCATACAGTATTCCCCTCCCTCCTCCCCAATTTACTCTACTTTTCACATTTGTCGCACTAAATGATCTTAGATCCTCATGCTAAATATTATTTAAGACAATACAAAACTTCAGTTTTTAAATTATCATTTCGTTTATTAGAGAAAAAAAAGTTATCTAACGCCTACATAAAACGTGAAAGTAATTCCCCCCCCAAAAAAAACAACTATTTCTGTCACCTGAAGCAGCAATAACTGAAATCAAACACCACTGATTATGCTTAATTGCTTTAATTCAGCTACTCAGGTTGGTTGTTGATTAAGAGCTACCAACAGTACTTCAGGTTCTACCACAGTATCTCAATGGGGTCAAGTCCGGACTTTGACTAAGCCACTCAAAAACTGTCACTTCGTTTCTTCTGAGCTACTGAGGTGGACTTACTGTTAAGCTGTGGATTGATTTCATGCTGCAAAACCAAATCTCCTACAGGATTTTCCGGCAGAGAGCAGAATTCATGGTTCTGTCAATTATGGCAGGTTGCCCAGGCCCTGAAGCAGCAAACCATCTCCACACCACCACAATATCAACACCAAATTTAACTGTTTTTTATGATGTTCTTGTGCTTGCATGCTGTGTAAGCTTCACACGAGTTAGAATGAGACCTACTCACATGGTTGATGTAAGTGTTGAAAAACTTTTTCCTTTAATAAATGAAGTCGTCAGTTATGATATGAAATTGTTACTCTATGTTCTTGAGGTTGCCTCTAGAGATAAAATTTTATGTGAGGATAAGAAATAATTACATGCTTCAGATATGCAAAATAAAAGAATGGGGGCAAATACTTTCTTGCAGCACTATATTCAAAGGTTTTATAAAACTACGTTGTATAAGATCACACCAAGTCACCACTGGTCATATCGTCAGTTATTGTATGCACAGAAACCTACAGTACACCGTTAAATGCAATAGTAGGCGCAGACAAAAAATAAATCAGCACACCTAGCCCATATTCAGCCAAATAAAGAAAAATTTATGAAGGGGGGCAGGTCTAAGCAAAAAAGTGGTTTTTAAATAGTTAATTTTTACACGGACTACACTTTTGTACCCATTGTTTATAAAAATCCTTGATAGCCCCATGTGAGAGCTGTAACTGGTGCTACCTACTTAGTTCAGATCCAAGGTCATTTTAAATGATCCAGTTTTGGGGTGCTGACCTGCTTTGGCTTAGCCTTGCTAGCGTCACAAATTTTTGGCCAAGTTATGAGGGAGTTATTTGCAGAATCAGCAAAGAGGTCAAGACTTTCTTCCATTTTCACAGAAGGTAGAATCTTCTGTGAAATAAGAGCAATAAGCAAGCCACCAGTGCTAACTGAAGTAACAACCAGAAGTTCTTAAAGTCAGGTGTGGTGCTTGCAAGTATTAAAACCTTGACCACTGAAGCCCAGGTGGTCATCTCAATAGAGTAAGATGCCAACATTCAGAGTTGCATCATCTGTAATTGTTCGGGAGTGCATTCAATATCAACAGCGTTTCATATCGCTGTTTAAGTTTTGTCAACAAACGAGCAGTTTCCTCAGAAGTTGATTCAGTTTTGGCAAGTAGGTAGCGCATTTTAGAGTTAGCCTAACGTAAAGTGATTTTCAGCCATTATGGTGGTGGCCACCACACACAGTGGGTAATTTAATACTTATATTCAATTATCAAAAATCAACAAGACACACCACACAGGAATGTGTCAGAAGCGTTTTATAAATGCAAGCAAAAGCATGTCAGTCTATTTAGCCTTCGGCACAGAGCACAACAGTTGTATTATATTTCAAATTGTACAATAACTCATACTATTTTATAGATAGCATATAACACTATCATATTTCACCGCAATAACATGGTTCCATTTTTCTTAAAACAGTATACACTCTTGGGAAAAAAAAGGCTTGTTTGCTTGTCACTGAAGAGGGACTCCTGTGACCTTACATCTTTATGGAACCCTCTATCATAGGTGTGAAGTCTTGAAAGCCCACAGGTTGAAGCATTTTGCCAACAAATAACCCTTGAACTACACAGGCTTCCTCCATGGAATTCCAGTGGAGACTTTTGGAACCTTTTTTTTTGGGGAAATTGTATTTGTTCCATGCTCAATAACATCAGGTGCATTATCCTGTGCAACTGGACTGTTGGCACAGCGCAGTTTCCATGTTAATACGATCAGTGCATATTGTTGTCCATATGCAACACAACTTCACCTGCACATTGGTATAAAATATAACTCATACATATATACAGATAGAGACCTTGCCTGACCTCACGACCCAAGAGGAAATTTAAAACCAAGGAAGGAATTTAAAATGTTAATATTCTTTCAATATTAGCATTTCTTGTTCTGTCCTGGTTAGACTCCGTTTGTGCTCGGATATCAGAACAACAATGCACATATTTCCAAGAAATATTATCAGTTCCTTCACAATCTTATTCATTAAGTGGCCCATAAAATGACATCTGATGGACACATTAAAAGAAAAATACGTTTTGTCCATCATAAAATCCAAATCTAATTATAAATGTCTGCATTCTCGACCATGCATCAACGGACGAACAGATATTTTTTTTTTTAGCTTCGTCTGCACTCATTATTATAGGACTGGTGTCTTTGGTACCCAATTAGCATATTAGTACCATTACTTCAAAGGGAGGTGATGCAGCGCGCTATTGGTGCTACTGTAGTAATGTCTGGTGAAAAAGGGGTTTTGCGATTTTACATAAAACTATATTAAAATCGGTTACCTCAAACATAAGTAGCCATATTTACTATTTTGTCTTTTTATCAACGTGAGGTCACCTTAGCGCACAAAAATATATATATATTTTTTTTTTTAAAAAAAAAAAAAAATCTTCCGTGATTCACACCAATTTTGACTTAAACGCTGCACTCACCATTATAAATTTAGCCAACATCTACGATCTAAAGTAAAATAATCAGGAATCTACATAATTTAGGTGCGGAAAACGCAATTAAGACTTATTTAGTAGGCCACGGTACAGCGTTTTAGCGTGCGAATAAAAAAGATTACCGTTAAGTACCATCCTTAAAACGGTAAGGCCTAATACACGCCGCTCTCTGTTTTAAGCGGACCTTGGCAATCGCATAGTAAAAGAGAGAGAGAGAGAGAGAGAGAACAAAAGATGCAATTAAGGTTATTTTAATGAGCGGTTGTCAGACCAGACATGACATCACGGGGCCCTGGGTTGCCATGGGGAGAGGTTTATTGATGTTTATCGGGAATGAATAGATCAAAGGCATGCCAGATGACAGGCGATCAATCAGCCGTCAAATCTAAGATGGCAAGTGTCCATGAAAGCCTTCTCTTGTCCACATACTCCCATTGTCGGCTGGGAATTAATCTTTAAGTCTCTCTCAAAATAGCAGCCTAACCCAGGCGCAAAGCAAAAGTTGACATTTTGGAATCAAATATTCGAGCACAAAGCCCCAAAAGAAGGCGGCATCAAAAGAGCTTCCCAACAGTCAGCTGACATGAGGTACAGTTTTCCTTCGCTACCACAGATTTCAAGTTAATACGTGACCCCAAATGAGAGAAGGCCTGATGTGGGTACAGGGAGGGATTACATAGCTATAGTTAACTAAAAAGGAAATGATTACCCCATCGAAGTCAAAGTCTACTTCGGAAAGAGGAAAATGACTTGTGACTGGATATGCGCCAGAAGTCCGCTCCCAGAAGTCGCATTCTTCCGAAAGCAGCAATATATAACGACCTGTCGTGTTCATAAAACTTCCAAAAAAAATTAGAACAACGGATCTAATAAATTAGCCTGAAGGAAACGCATTTCACTACTACTATACTAGAAACGAATGCTAAATAACTAACTAATAAACTATTAATGGTCCAACACATCTTTAACCAAGAAAAGCATAAATGCAGGCTGCAACCATCAGAAAACTTCCACCTGGCAGAATTTTTTTTAACAGAAATGTCGTTCTTGGAGATAAAATCTCATCCAGCTTATTTGGGTGGTCACGAACAATACGGCAACAGCGAATCGCATATGAAAGTGAACGGAAAACCTATCTCGTACCTGCCGCACGCCGGGGCGCTTGCTGTTTTCTTCTCGGCATGTCCGCTTCGGGATCTCCGAAGAGTCGCTCCGAGCCTCAGAGATTCCGAGCTGCTGTGCTCTCCTTTGATTGCGGCGCTTTCATACACCACACCTGGGGCGCTCTAAGGAGGCGGACATAGATCGGCACTTTCAGACGAAAAAGTCCGACTATAGAAAAAGCCTAATCCGGCGAAGAGGCGAATTTCTCCCTCCTTCTATACGGGAATATTAGTGGACCAGTAGTGCGGCGGAAAACCCTCCTTAGCCCGATCCACACTCCGCGTTAGGAGCTGCAACAGGCAAGCTTAGAGGAAAACGAGACGATCGCGTCACTCAAAGTCTGCAAACGGGAAAACATCAAGCGCTGTCACATTAACTCCTTGCAGCTCGAATGGTTTGAAAACAGCGTCATGGGACGCATTGCTTATTCCTTAACACAACCTTTCAACGCTTTATACGAGGTGGGCGAAGTAATGCCAATAGTTGCTATTATTGGACAGTGTTTAGGTGCCAAACTGTTTCATGTTAACATGAATACTGTGGCAATCGACTCCCTTTTTGAACTGATCAAAACATTTATATATGATCAGACAGCTTCCCGGATAATATGATGTCACAAAAAATACATTACAGCGTGAAAGTGTCGAGCCGATCTCCCTTCCGTAATCGATATAGGCTTCTACTAACAAAATTAACGACCTACGCAGAATTAATTTATGAAATTACAATAAATGGCCACAGTTTGATTCAAAGTAGAAAAGCGGGACATAATTTGCGTTTTAGTATTAGTAATTGTAGAGAGCAGTGGTATGGCCCCAAACAATCTCCACCTTGAAACGAAAACATGCATGTTTCATTACGTTCCAAAGAACAGGCAAGGAAATTTTTTGGGCTGATGCGCCTATCTGCCCCTCAGACACCCAGCATCGATTAAACGCGTTACACAATCCGTGGTTGGAATCGATGAGATATGAGCTTGATTGGATGTCCCTTGTTGTGATATTGAACAGCAGAATAAGGGGATGGACTCAAGCAGCGCGTTAGCCGTCCTGGGAATATAATTCAAGAGCTGCGAAGCTAAACATATTCCTGGCTGCTAAACAATATTCGTCCTCCTTTCTTTGTGCTGATAGTGGGAATGTGGAGCACCAGCGCATCGTTAACGGCGTTTCATGCGCAGCGAGGTCCGCAACAATGTTCTTTTTCCTAATCTGGAAGGGAAACGATATCTCTCCTACTTTTTGCAGCAATGTACACATTTTCCCAAAATCACATCCTTGAAGACAGGAAACATTTCCACAGTGATATCAATGGTCCTTTCTGTCACCCCTTTCCTTAAATTATAAGGAAGGCATGATTGACATACTTTGAAATGAAAAGATGGACAACTTGCTGCTCTTTTTTTTTTTTTGGATCAACCACAGTTCTAGTGGAAATTTGCCGTTGTACGCAGAAATAGGAAAAAATTTCTATCAAACGTGGATATGGTAAGTTGTCAAATGCCCCGTCTGCAGACAAATTTGTTCAATTCCATGCCGTCGCGATGTCTAGGTCTCTGTCACAAATCCGTCGGCTGAAGAGGGGGATTCTGCATATGGGAAAGGGCCGTTCGGGGGAAAAAAAAAAACCTCACCGATCAACGTGCCAAGCTTGCAGGGGGGAAAGCGAAGTCGGGATTCGATTCTTGCCCGCTCTCATTGCGCGGTTTGCGGATCTAACAGCATCGCTCGCCGTAAGGTCCGCCCTTAACGTCTGTCTGTCTCATCATTGGCGAATCCATCAGTGTCGCAGTCGTTACGCATTGCATGATACAACAGGCATAAAAGCTAGCAGGCATTGAATTCTCTTGATTTGCAAGATTTAAAGAGCTGGTTTTTTTGTTTGTTTGTTTGTTTTTGTTGTGCTTGTCATCCATTTCATTGGCAACATCAAACTAAATTAGGCATAGCCCATGTTTTATTTCACAAAACCACTATATACAGTCAGGTCCATATGTATTTGGACAACAGCAGATCTTCATTGCCACTTCGTACACCACAATAGATGCAAAATTAAGCAATACAGATCTGCTTTAAATGTGGACTTTCAGCTTATGCTTATATATATATATATATATATATATATATATACACACACACACACACACACACACACACACACACACACACACACGCAGTAGTGTGCAGTGATTATTATACACCACCACTTTCCTCTAAAAGGGGTCCTAATAAATTACTTCTCTATAATTTTTTGGTGAAAATGTATTGAAAAATACAATTGTAGGCAAAGAGAAAAAAAAGCATTCCCACAAGTATATTGAGGTAAAAATATGGGTAATAAACAAAAACACTGAAAACATCAATTTTTTAATAAGAATTGAAAGGTGTCAATTTTTTTTTTTTTTTTTTTGCATAGCATGAATGTATGTTTGTAGGTTCATTCTATGATTATTGATACTAAAAAAAATTGTTTAAACTGGTTTGAGGCAACATTATTCTGCAGAATCACCCCTGATGGTCAGTTGTTGAAGTATATGAGGTGACATGAACTTTAAGCGGGGTCACAGTGTTAAACACAATGGCACGATGGAAGGAGCTCTCTGAGATTGTTTGTAGTCGCATTGTGACCTTTCATGATGCTGGTTGGTCACTTAGTAGAATCTCTCAAGATGTTAAATGCTGCCAGGGCACTGTTAGAAACACCATCAAGTGTTTCAAAGAGATGGGTCCACTGAAAACTAGTGGCAATAGAGGTGCAAAACAGAAGTTAAGTGTCCCTGATGTTTATTATCTGTGTTTGACAAGTTAAAAAACAAAAATTGGCGGTTGACAGCACGACAACTTCGCAATGATATTAATAGTGCCAGAAGTGAAGAGATGAAAGTATCAAGAGCTACTGTGTTCAGACGCTTGTGTGAAACTGGTCTGATGCCAAAACACTCCTTAAAGCTGGTAACATCAAAAAAAAGACTTGAGTTTGCCAAAATATACAAGGATTGGACACCAGTGGACTGGGAACAAGTCCTTTGGACCAATGAATTAAAATTCAAAATTCTGTCATCCAAACGCAGAATTTATGTGCATTGTAAAGTTGGAGAACATTTCAAAAATGACTGTTTAACCCCTTCAGTGAAACATGGAGGTGGTAATATTGCAGTTTGGAGTTCAGTCTGCTCGAAAAGGAGCTGGTGATCTCATAAAAAAAATATCAATGGAATCATGGATCAAAAGAAGTATCACAGCATCCTTGAGAGGCACGCATTGCCATCTGGAAAGAGACTGATTGGTCATGGATTTTATTTTCAACAAAATAATAACCCTAAACACATTAAGTTGAGCAAGAATTCTCTCACTTGGAAAGGATCATCTGGTGACTTAAATTATGAGTTGGCCTGCTCACAATCCTGACCTTGATCTGACTTTGCAAATCTGGGATTTGCCGGATACCAAAGTAAACAAATCTGTTGTAACATCTAAAGAATCTCTTTGGAATGAACTTCAAACCACAGGGAATGGTTTCGCGAGTGCGGAAGATGAATTGCTATAATCAAAGCAAAGGGTGCCCGCACTAGATATTGACTTTCTCTCAGAAAGACATTGTTTTTATTTTTACTATATATTGTTATCTGTTTACTTATTTTCATCTATATGATCCATTATTACATGAAATAAATACTTGAATAGAACTTGGTTTCTGATTTGTCTTCATTTTATGAAGTGTATAATCATCACTGCACATACACACACGCACGCGTGCGCGCGTATACATACATACATAGTACTGTGCAAAAGTCTTTGGCACATTTAAAGCATTTTCGCCGGGCAAATATGCTTACAAAAATTATGAAACTAAAGTTTCTAATGACTGAGAAATGAATAATGCAGAGCTTTAAACTGTTAAGAACTAAATCAAACCAATGTTTGGTGTGACTATGCTTTGCCTAAAAAATTTGGGACACTATCCTGTTGTGCTATAGTTGTATAAGATAATTGGCTTTTTCCTTGTTCCAAGCAGTGGAAAACTTGCTTCCATTCCTCTGCAGACTGACAGACCGACTTTCGTTTGTC
The DNA here is from genome assembly GCA_029692085.1 of Gymnothorax javanicus. NCBI lineage: Eukaryota > Metazoa > Chordata > Actinopteri > Anguilliformes > Muraenidae > Gymnothorax > Gymnothorax javanicus. The sequence goes on along the minus strand of CM056209.1, from coordinate 7,923,271 downwards.
CCTCCAAGTATTCGCCGGCAGCCATGGTGATTTTGACGTTGGGGCTTTGTCGAGACTGTATAATATGTATTAATTATTTTTTCTGAAATACAAACATTTTTAAAACTGTTTCAGATCAGCATTTGGAGTTTTACTTTTTTATCTTCAGCTACACCAATGAGAAAAACAAGAAGTCAACATCTAAAGCCAGATTTAAAATTTTAAAAATTGTAGGGTGTTTAAGACTTTTGCTCTGTGTGTGTGTGTGTGTGTGTGTGTGTGTGTCATTCATTGGAGTGGTTGGATAAGGTTTGTGATGAAAACTAATGATGATTTGTCCACTACTCCCCTCTCAGTTCTCTGTCCATCTGCTGGCAGTCAGGCACAGAGCATGTTCATGTCTTTTGGGGGTGTGGCTTTGGAGGGATGACTCAAATCGGGTGTGTTTTTACTATCCGCTGCATTCAAAATCTGCCTCGTGGTTGGTGGTGTATCCAAAGTTGCTTCCTCTGCCTTTAAATGGTGAGTGATTCCAAACTCTCCCAACAGTAGTTTGTTTGTCCAGATTTTGAAAAAAAGAAAGATAGAAAGAAAAAAAAAAACTTGCTCACAATCACCAAGATAGCATAACATTGAGCAAAAGATAGTTCAAAGCCAAGACAATTATTGCAACAGACAATCACCATAAATGTTTAAACCGTTGCTTTTTATTCAGTTTTTACTTGAAAACCCTGGCACCTATCGGTGTATGGTACTAACAGCAGACTGTCACCTCATCCTCGAGTCTATCGGATAGTACTCAGCTCAGTATGCAAATTTGATTCCTAAAAAAAAAAAAAAAAAACACTCCTGTAATTTTAAAAACAGCAGAAGCTAAATTATCTTTCAGTCTATTCATGCTGTCTCACACATAGGCATTTAGCATTCAGTAAAAGTTCAGTTTCTTGAATTTTCTTGAAGTAAAAGTACCAACTGGGGCATATCAGGGAAGAGAGAGAAGTAGAGGGCCAAGACGCACAACTGCATACAAGGAAAAGAAGATCAAAGTTTCTAATTTGAGATACAGATGCCTAACGCATCCTCAGCTTGCAGCTTTCTTGGACACTGCCTATCAAACATAAGAGTCTTCCACAGTGAGGCGATGCCTCTAGGATGCTGTCAGAGGCCGTTGTGCTCTTACTTTGGTCAAGGCTTCCTGTTCTTTAGTTTGTTCTTTTCCTTTTGTTTGCTTCAGTGGTGACTTTTTTCTTTTCTTTTTTTTTTACTCCTTTGACCAAATTTTTCTGCATGTGCTACTTCTGATGATACTTGCTCAGACCAGTCGCTATGCCTATTCTTACTTTCCTCCAGCTGCAAGAACAAACTGGTATTTTCCTCAAGCGCTACAAGCAACTGGGCAGAAAGATGAAAGTTGAGGGTGTAGTTATTATGCAGAGGATGTTTTCCATGTAAATTAGATGGCGCCAGTGGGAGCATCATTTAAATGAGGTCATGCGCAGCAATTTATGATATCTTTCGGACACATAAAGCAGACTGCTTATGACTTGCCCAAAGCGCAATCTATTTTTTAATTTCGCCAGAAGGTGCGGACAAACAGAGTGAGAAAGCAGTCAGAGAGCACATACCTCCACTGACACATTTGTCACAAAGAACTTTGTAAATATGGTCATTGCAGCCATACTTTCACTTAAATCCACCCCAAAATTGAATTGAATAAAATGTACCTTAGTCCATGGCCCACACTTCCACGTAATATCATTGAGATTGATTGCGAAATTTGAGGGATATTGTTTGAGCAAACTTACAAACAGACAAGTGAAAGACGATTCATAGATCGACGACTGGCCGAAATCGTGCACATATCTCTGAAACAGAATGAACAGAATGGAGTTGGTTTCAAATTTCTGGCTGTAATAGTCGCAAAGTTATGAACCAAAATTTGGTTTTAATGTGTTTGGTGGCCTTGACCTTTAACCTAGGGACTTAAAAATGTATAGGCTTCTGGCAACGAACCTCCTCTATCATATGGTGAAGTTTCATGAACATAAACGATATGGAAAGGGTAAAAAAGCATGTTACTAACAAACAGACAAACAGACAACAAACGCAACCGACTAACATACTTGCCGAAATCATAGATTTCGGCAAGTAACAAATACACATGGGTGAATACATAGCCTCTGCCCAATTTCATTAGTGGAGGTAATCTGTCCCTATTTAATGGAAATAATTTTAGTAATGTGTCACGATTGCTTCGTGTTTAATTGTACCATTAATTGTAGCCCTCGGACGAAGCCGGGCGACTACTATAGATTCATGCTTGTCGTCGCCACTGATGCAGCGTCCCCGTCCGTAGACACTTCCTTGTGGACGCTCTACAGGCTGTAATTTTTGACTGAGTCCTTTCATATTTGGTATGGACATGTTATATACTTTGCTGATGACACCTATCGATTTTGGTTGCCATGATGAAAGTATTGGCCAAATAATGCACAAATTTGCGCTGAAACATAGACACTTCCTTGTGGACGCGGTACAGGCTGTCATTTTCGACCGATTACTTTCCTATTTGGTATGGACATGTGTTATACTTCAGTTATGACACCTATCAATTTTGGTTGCCATGCCGACAGTATTTACCAAATAATGCGCAAAAAAGGGGAGAAGTGGACTTTCGCGGGCTACGCCCATGCGGTCGCGGCCAACCGGACTGTCTAGTTTTTGTTACTTCCAGGTGGGCTACATTTGGCTACGATAATAATGTAACTAAACTGTGGAGCCTGCATGCAATTTTTCATGGCCAACTTCACCCAACTGCAGATTTAAACAGGAACATGGTTGACTAATATTCAGAACAACATGGCAGTCCTATCATTAGAGACTCAAAAGAATTTTGCTTATTATTTGCTTATAACTGGAGTTGGGAGGAGGTTATGTGATTGGTGCTGTTTGTTTGTCTGTTTGTTTGTGAACAACCTGCAGGATACAGTTTTGATCTCATTATCACCAAAGTTTAACGATCGCTAGGCCTCGCCCCGGAATAGAAGCCTATTGAATTTCACCTTCGTCGGTCAAAGGTCAAGGTCACAAAAAATTCCTGAAAATTGTTGGCGGAGGTACTTGCGCTCTCTGAGCGCAGCTCTAGTTTGATTTTATTTGTTCTACCCACCCAGTTTAAAACACTCGTTTTAGGAGTGCGTTGTGTACTGTAGCTTACATTTGCGTAGTTTGACAGAGTGTAGAATAGGCTGCATAGTTGCCTGGAGACAGAAACGCATTTTCAGTTGGTGTTCTAAACTTAAGTGAGGGGGAGTGCTGGAGACATGCTTCACTGAAGGTCGTGGACATCTGTCATCCAAGCGATTATAATGCCCTCCTCTTTCCAGTTAAAATATTTCCCCTATCCTTATATGCCCATTTTTAATGCATCCTGTTATTACCAAATGGTATTTTTTGTAAATTCTGGAAACCAGGATGAAAACCAGAACTAGTGAGAAATTACACAGGGCGAAAGTAATACAGCGATTATCTCCTTTCCCATACAAGTCGGATTTGATGAACTGTGTCAGCATATACAGCGTGCATAATTTACCAGAACCACAAAAAGCAGTTTCAACTGGAAAGAGCTGTTTTGCATGGTACTGTGCTGTGAAAAAGGATTTGCCCTTTCTCCAATTTCTTACATGTTTGCTTATTTGTCATGTTTACATTTTTCATCCGGCTAATTTCAGTATAAGACAAACACGACCCGAGTAAATTCAAAATGCAGCTGTTAAATGATTACTTTATTTATTGAAAATAAAGAGTTATTCAAAACCTGTATCACCCTTGTGAAAAAAAAAAAAAATAATAATTGCCTCCCTAAACCTAATAACTGGTTGTGCCATCTATGGCGGCAACAACCGCAATCAAACTTTTGAGATAACTGGCAATGAGTCCTTTACATCGATGTGGAGGAATTTTAGCCCACTCTCGTGGCAGAACTGTCTAAATTCAGCCACAGTGGAGTTTTTGAACATGGACTGCCTCTTTAAGGTCATACCACTGCTTGTGAATCAGATTCAAATCCTGACTTTGACTGGGCCACTCAAAAACAATCTTTTTGCTTCTTTTGAGCCACTCCGAGGTTGACGAGCTTGTGTACTTCAGATAATTGTCCTGCTCCATAAACCAATGGTACTTGAGCTTTAGGTCACACATTCATGGCCATATATTCTTCAAGAGTTTTTGTTAAGAGCAGAATTCCTGGTTTTATCAATTAAGACAAGTTACCCAGGTCCTGAAGCAGCAAAATGTGAGATGTGTTCTTTTTGAACAGCAGTAGTTTTCACCTTCCAGCTCTCCCATGAATGCCTCCTTTACCCAGTCTCTCTTATTGTGGAATCATGAACACTGACCTTAACTGAGGCAAGTGGCCCGCGGTTCTTTATTTCTTAGTCTTAGTTCTTTTGTGACCTCTTGGATGAGTCATTTCTGCACTCTCAGAGGAATTTTGGTTGGTTGACTACTCCTGAGAAGGTTCACCACTGTTCTAAGTTTTCTCTATTGTAGATAATGGATCTCACCATGGTTTGTTGGAGTCCCAGAACCTTAGAAATAGCTTTCCAATCCATTTCAGACTGATAGATGCCAAAGACTTTGTTCCTCATCTGGTCTTGACTTTCTTTTGATCGTGGCATCATGTGCTGATTTTTGCCTTCTTCACATTGCCAGGCAGGTTTTATTTCAGTCATGTCAAGATTAAACAGGGCTGGCAGTAATCATGCCTGGGTGTGTCTTGTGAAATTGAACCCAATTATCAATTAAATTTAACTAGTTGATTTAGTAACTACGAGGGCAATTACTTTTTTTATGTAGGGACAGATATGGTTGGATATATTTTTTTCCCCACTCAGTGAATGGAATCATTTAAAAATTGCATTTTGTGTTTAATTGGGTTGTCTTTGTCTCAAAATTAGTTTGATGGTCTGAAACGTTAAAGTGTGACAAATATGCAACAATAGAAGCAATAAGGAAGGCGCAAACACTTTTTCACAACACAGTAAATAAATTCATTTCAGTGTTTTCTTTTAAATGAAAAGTCGTGTTTGTTTCATGCGTTGTAGACCTGATAATTTTACGATTATTTCATTATTTAGTACTCTCTCTCATTTTGAAGTTTGCCATGAAGAGTTTTTCGATATAGAAGCAAGTCAGGCTTCACTCTCTGGAGTCATTGTCGGAATGATTGTAACAGTCACGACAATTATCTGTCGCAGCTGTGAAACTGAACTATAATTAAAAAAAAAAAAAAAAAAAAAATTAGCGTTCAACGAATACTTATTCAATTAATGCTTCCGCTGTGAACCTGCGAGGTATCGGTTTGTCCAGCCCTCATCTCCCAACACGGCAGACTGGTAAATTTTAAAGAAAGCTGTTCCATTTTTAAGATAACATTGAACCATATAAATTCCAGGGAACTATAGGTAGTGAAGCAACTGACAGATAAATACATGTAGCCTCTACTGCACTTAATATGATGGGAGTGGCTTCCCTGGTGCCAAAATAGCGCAACTGATCTGTTCTGGTGGCTGAAAATGGGGCTTTGCAATTGTGTACAATAATCAAATTGAAAACTGTGCGATTAATTTAATAATATCTAAGTGAATAAAAATATGACTCGAAACTTAAGCTATTTAATGGTTTTATATCATGTTAGAGGTTTGTGTGGTTTGATTTAATACCAAAATGAGCAGGACAACCTGACAGCACGTAACGCACGCATCTCTAAATTTACCCAGCCGCAAGGAAATCTGTTCACAACTACTAGCTCTGCTGTTCCCTTTCTTTGCACGACCCGTTTTCTTTCCTTGCAATTTTATTATTTCTTAGGAGAAGTTCAATGTAATTCTTCGTTATCTTACACAGAGTGTGACTGGACACAGTTTACCTTGTGTTTGATTGGGGTAACCTATTGAGTTCTTTACGAGGAGCACCTGAATGCGTTTTTTTTTTTTTTTTTGACAGACCACAGACTGTCACGCTGTTACTGTTTTCAGTCCCGCGAACTTGGTGATTGTAAGGCGTCGATCTGGGGAAAAAAAGAAAAAAAAAGTTTTTTTCTTCATCAATGATCCGTGTCAAAGACCAGTCTGAAGCATAAGATGATTGCATTAGTCTTTTAAAATACACCACAGAGATATGCACTCATAAGTTTCCGCACGCAGCAAAAATATAACATCTGGAGTTTATTCTATATTTACCTATTTGCTTATCATTTGTTGAGCAGAAAAATTCTTGACTTTTTATAAACAGCAAGAGCAAAAAAAAAAAAAAAAAAAACTCGAACGTCTCCGCATTCGCGGTAGGTGAAGGTCTGCATCAGTTTCACACATTTTCGATTGTACATTGCGTGGTTGGAAATGGTCTTTCACGGGTACCTTTTCTTAATGTTTTCATTCAGCTTTGGAATTATTGTACATACACCTATATGGAAATAACTTGGTGTACATGAGGGGGTCCTTATCTTTGCATATCTTTCATCCTGAGAAATGTCACCGATTCTCCTGAGGATTGCGTTCCGTGTGCGACAAATTGATATTTTTATTTAATTTGTGCATGTTGTTTATACCACGTGCAAAATCGTTCGGTAATTTATTCGAGTTAAGTAGTTGGTAAAGTAACGCAGACAACATTCAGCAGTGCATAAACGCGCAGAAATGTAGTGGATAGGTTCTGCAAGGTGAAATCATGTTGTTTTAATCCTCTTTGTCTATTCATATTAAGTGGACAGTATATATTTATGTTCCTGCTCGCAAACAATTGCATTTTCTTTATTTGAACCTTTAAGCACCAGTGCGTAATTTGTTATTACCATGTCATTATTTTCCAAGGATATTGCCTTCACAGCTGCGTTAATTGTAAATTCTCAGTAATGGTCGACTAATACGATAATAATGACAAGAAGAAGAAGGATTCACGTGTCTCATTGAAAAAGATATTGTGGTGGCACTAATGTCCTGGCCCACTGTATAAAAAGTGCGTGGCGAAAAAAAAATTCAGCTCAAATTAAAGCATTCTCCATTCTCCACTGAGTATAGGTAAAATTCGTCACATTTCTCTTTTCTTGATGCAATGTAAATAAATAAACTTTACTGGCGCATGCTTCAAAGATTGCATGATAGACTGTCTTTTTAATAGGCCTCGGTGTGTTAATTGGCGCAATATTTCCTGAGAGCGTTGGAAATAGCGAGGGTTGTTAATATTCAGCCCCTCTGTGACGAAAGTTTAAACGCAGAGGGACACAGAGTAGGCCCACATTATGCCAGCCTGTCGTAAGCTGAGTGTGCTCGTCCAACTGCAGTAGTAGGGTGTTAAACGATATTGTGTTAAGTCAGCGTGAAACATAAATTCATTAAACAGGCAAAACCTTGAAATTAGAACACAGTTTAACTCAGGAATGAATTTTGTATTTGGAACGTGTTTCGTGTTGGTTGATGCATGTCTGTAAAATTTGTTTTGGCAGTGGATTTCATTCTGACAACGACTGTGTTCTCAGTCGGAGACAGGTAGGCTGCGCATGAAATGGTATTTAGCCTACTGGTCCCTAGAAATCTGCGATTGGTCAGATACTTCCATTGCCACTGGTTACGTTCTCTCACGTTCGGAACTCTCCGACTTTGACTTCTATAAATAAATAAATAAATAATAAAAAGAAAAACAACACGTCGAAAATATATATTCTCCCCCTTAGGCTCCCAAACCTAATTTGGGAATGACTGGCCAGATTATCTTCAGGCTTGAGCAACACAGTCAAGAACTTCCATTTACATTCTGCTTTGTATTTACTGAACGTATTTGAAAATTAACCTACCAGTGAAAACACTCAATTTTCCTGTTTTAAAATCCATTGTCGGTTATTAGGATTTGTTTTAAATATTTGTAATCACTAGAGAGCAAATTTATCGCCATTTCTAACATAAGACATATCCCCTATTTGTATCGTCAGTAGGCTACCAAAAAAAAAAAAAAAAAAAATGAAACTCAATTGCCTCTTGAAATCACTTAAATAAATAGTCGGTTTATTCTATGGTAATAAATTAATTCAGAGAAAGTACTTTACAAATGTAAATTTAATTTTACACCTTATTATTTTTACACTCCCCACAACCCCTTATGAAAAATTACTATAGTTCCAAGCTACAGTTATCCTATAGTAAATGGATGGTATTCATGCCACCATAGTGTAGATTTAAGATTTAAGATACGCTTTATTGAACCCTGTGGGGTAATTTGTCCTCTGCATTTAACCCATCCTATAGTTAGGAGTAGTGGGCAGCCACAGAGCAGCGCCCGGGGACCAACTCCAGTTCTAAAGCCAGTTCCTTGGTCAGGGGTACCAGAAGAAGTGTTCCTATAATGCATGTTTTTCTTGGTGGGGGAAACCGGAGTTCCCGGAGGAAACCCACGCGAACACGGGGAGAACATGCAGACTCCACGCAGAAAGGCCCCAGGTCAGATTCAATTATTATAGTGATACTATAGTTGTTCAAACTACAACAAAACAGTTGTGTGGGCTGTAGTCATATTATGGTACTGTTGACTGTGGTAATACCATAGTTATAATGTGATGGCTTTGATGTTCAGCAAGTGTCAAAACATTGAGATACTTAAATTTGTCATTTTCAGGGCATGCTCGAAAGTTGTGGTCTTTTGTTATATCAGCAAAAGGGAGTTTGGCTTTTAAAAGAGTTGGTCTTTGTCTTTCAACAAATAGCTTAAGCCTACCCACAAACAGTACCGTGGAGTTACCCACTTGTGGGCCTGTGGAGTTAGTCATTCCATTCTCATTAAACATGCACTCATTAACTAGGCCCCTGCATGGCAGTTGCAAGGGCTCTGATAACATCTCATACTACACCTCAAATGAAAAACTCACAAACGCTGTGTCAGGGACCATTTCAGCAGATTGTAAAGTCTTGAGGTCAGTCGCACCACGAGAAGGCCTTTTTGTTTAAAGAAAGGCTCAATCGCTTCCAGGTAGCCAAACGTATTTTATTTTGAGATTTTACTGGGAAATGGCTTATAAGTTAAATCAGAGGCAAAATATGAATCGTATACCTGATTTCACGTTTCGTCTCGGCTGCTTGTTTGGGAAACACGCAGTCCTTCACCTGTTCTCCACGCTCTCAGCGGCTACTTTCTTATGTACATCCATGTATCTGCTAGTTCACACAACTTTACCGTCAGTCAGTGAGGCAGCAACTGGGTGGGGAAGAATTGGGAAGAAATGCGATCTTGGGCCTTGTTAAATACATGCACTCGCACCCTTGTGCCTCTCATGCACGCGTACCGCGCATGTGCGCAAGATCACAGGGTGTCCGGTTTCTCCAATGTTGTTCTCCATTGGAGGCGCTCATGAGTTCAAAAAGACGACAAAGTGACAAATTAGTGGTTAAAATTGATTTTTATCTCTCAGCAGTGCGACCCCAACCTTTTATTGTGTTCCCTTCATTTTATGGCACACTGCTTCCTGAACTGCAGTTGGCCAATCACAGTGGAGTGAGCACTAAGGACAGGAGCCTCAAAGGGGCAGGAACCAAAACAACCGGTTTCAGGCTGAAAGAGCCTAAAATGCTGCACAGACAGCATGTGCAGCTGTAACATAGCACTATTTGACCATGAAATGATGCCAATATTCGTAAATAGGCCATAAAAATGAAAATATTAACCTCGGAATCGGGCATAAAATGACCCCTTTAAATCCTAGAGATTTATCTTCGGTGTGCAGTATTACATGTGCGTGTGTGTTTGTTTGTACGACAGGTAGCTCACACTGACGCAAGAGTATCACACCAATGTGTGTGTGTGTGTGTGTGTGTGTACTGCTGCTGTCTCACAGGGTCATACGTTCATTTCACCTCTCTGTGTTTGTCTCTCTAGGTCTCACTTTGTCTTCCAGGAGTGCATGGTGAAAGTTTTCCTTGATCAACTTCACACATCTCTCCTGTGATCTGGAAAAACCTAGTACGTATGTCACTTTTGGCGGAAACTGAGTTTGACCCTCATTTGCTGTCATCTAGACCAGTGAAAATCTTAAAACTCTTGTGTTATTTGAACTGTCAAAATCAAGTTTCTATTATTTTTCTTCTTTTAGGAAAAGTCCAAAATCTAAAGGTTTTTGTTCAATTGTGAGACCCTTGCCACTGATGAACTCACTAGGTTTTTCCAGATCTCAGTAGATCTCTGCCGAAGAGCCCCCACCCTGTTTGAAAACTATGGGCTGATTTACTAATTATGGGATAGAATAATAAGAAAAAAATTATCTAAAAAATTGAGAAGAAAAATCTGAATAAAACCAGGGCACTCTCCTCTCAGGGCCCTGAGAAATGTTAGCCGGAGCTCATCAGAGCTCTAAGCGTCTCTTTTTGTTTTAATTGCATGTGTACAGCAGGAAACTCATTTTGAACACATGGCATGTAAAGTTTGGTAAGGGAGTACATGACCAGGAGATAATTGCTGCATTTCCCCCAGCTCTCCTCAAAGAGAGAAGGCCAATCACTCTTACTGTAAATGGAGATAATATCGTGACCAACAAGGGATTTCCTCTCCCATTACGCTTAACAGACATATGTGAGTAAGGCTTTTATCAAGTTTTTCTGTATATGGGATGATCAATGAGCTTGAGAAACCGCATGACTCATTCAGTAACACAGCGTGTGTGTGTGTGTGTGTCAGTCATTCCCAAATTCTGGAATGTGGTGGGTGTAGAAGATAGGGTGGGTTTTTTTGGGGGTCCATCCTGATTCATGGCGGTGTCCAGTAAACAGGAACAGTTTCGGCACAGGGGAACTTCCCCAGGCTGCGTCTTATAACGGTAATGCCCCGGCTAATGAGCAACATCTGTCACAGTGGTTTCCGCTTTGTAGCCGTGATTCATGTTTTAGCTCAAGAGAACGAGAACGAATGTTTACCTCAATGAGAAACAGACAGACAGGAAGGGGGCGGCGAGTTCAGGAAAAAAAACATCCTGGTCACGTCCATAAATACGAACTTTTGATCAAAACGCACCTACCTAGTGATTATCGTGGTGAACATCAGTGAAAGCTGGAACTTTGACATCTCACAACTGACGCTTTTAATCCCACTATGATTTAAAAAAAAAAAAAAACAACTTCTGTGTACCCTTCTAAGATATGCTGTTATGCTGTGCAAATGAACAAGACTTTACATTTAAAATGAAATGTTGGTCATTATAATAGTTCACAATGCTTTTTTGCCTCAACCATTTTGTATATTGAAGTGAAAATATTTTTCAAGGTATAAGGTCTTACATTTAATTGAACTGTTCCAAACATGTCTTCTATTAGCTGAGGCAATGACTTAATCACAGTATTGAATCAGTTTCTTGTTTTTTTTTATTTTTTTGGTTTGCAGTGAACACGCCTGACACATGAGTTAATGTTTCTTATGGTCTATTGTGCTGATCAAAACAATCGGACACACATCACAATGCCAATGTCTTCAGTGCTTGATGATGTAATTGCTGACCTCAGCTGGCAGGAGTCAACGCATGAGGCTGATTGATCACCAGCTTCATCATGGCAACGTGCAACTGACAGAACTTCGGGTTTATGGCCAGACCTAAAATCCAGGGACTCATTTCACAAATGTTGGGTTGTTCCAGACACGATCTCTGGGATGAGAGAGTCCTCCTGCTCTGCCTGAAGCGTTTGATGGAGAAATTGTAATTGCTGCCACAAACTAATGCTGCCACACAAGCGTAGGCCTGTTCACGCGACGCAATCATTCCTTCGCATATCGTTCTCATTTGCTTGCCTCCCTGGTTTCGTATTGTAGCTTTTGATCGCTGCATATAGTACCCTCGGCGCTACATGTGCGTTGGCCACGGCTTTCTGAATCCAATGCCTCAATCAGGATTTGAGAGATGGGAAATTCAATGTCCAATTAGATGGAATTGGCAAAACAAATAGCATAGTTTTCAGGGGTATTATGGATTCCCTCATGGATGCTGCCGCAACTTCAGATCCTTTACGGTAGCATGATAGCTTGAACAGTTTTTTTATGGTAATAACACAAAACCTCGTTTTCATTCTTGGCACACAGAGGAGAGACTATTTTGTATGACTCAACGATCTTCGCTGTAGTGCCACCACAAGGCCAAACTTTGTTTTTTGGTTTTTTTTTTTTTTTATTTCAATAACTTGAACAGCTTAAATGGGAATGAGGTCATATCTGTCTGCCACATTCCTGGTACATTGGGGTGGAGGTTGATTGATCGTGGTGGCTCTGTAATGTTTCATAGGGTAACATCACTTTGCCAAGTTTAACATTCCTGAATGCAATCAGTTTTGCTGTGAATCATATCAAACATTCTGTGATTGTTCCTGGTGTACAGAGCTGATATTGGTGACCGCAGGACCTTCCCTGTAGCACCATCTCCAGGCCAAACGTTTCATGTTTAAAAATGCAATTGCTTGAACAGTTTTAATTGGAATCTTGGAAAATCAGCTTACAGCATTTCTGGTGCATAGAAAAAGAACCTTACTGGTTTTTATGGTTCAATAATTTCACTTTAGTTCCACTGTTAGCTGAAACTACATTTCCAAATGCAAGATGCCAAACTGTTCTAATGAGAATCATATCAACTTTGCAGCGAACGTCTCGCAGCATGAAAGGACGATCGTGTTGTGCTGGGGGCACTATGACTGTTCCTCTGACTCCACCTTTAGGACAAATTTCACCTTTTCAGAACAGCAATAAGTCAATCAGTTCTTATGAGAATCAAATAAAATTTTTTGTCACGTTTCTGGAGCTTTGAGTCATTCTTTCTGTGAAAATTCCCTAAAGTCATTCCCCTGTTAATTTTCTGGACGCTAAACCCTTTAGTGTAGCACCACTACTGGGCCAAACTTTGAATTTTGCCCATGGGGAGAATGTCATACTTTTTCAGATATACCCTGTTGTCATCCACCAACTGGATTCATCTAGTCGTTAAAAATAAAGTAGGACAAGTTACACCCCATTATGCAGATGAGGTAACCAAAAGCACATTCCAGGAAATGCTTCAGGCCAACTTCAAATCAACTCAATTAATTCCAGTGTTTCCCTTACAATGATACAGGCCTGGGAGGTCGCCAGACTTACATGACCCCCACCAGGCCAACATATTCATGAAGGTTATATTTTTTTTTAATTTAATGCATTTGTTCGAAAATTAATCATTTGCACTTGGGAGCTGTCTGAACACTTGCATGTTCTTCAGTTCACTCTGTTGGAGACACCGATTGTGCCTTATTGCCTATGGTGAATGAGGTCTTTAATTTTACTTGTCAATGATTTGCCAATGAATGCATCAAAGCTTAAGGTGCAGTGTAGCGTGACACGGAAATAAAAACTTCCTGTGCCTCACTTACCATCACGGGCGGAGGTTTCGTAGTGCCACCACTCGCTACGCAGCAAAATTAGTAAAAAAAAATAAAGATAAATAAACGATTTATTAATACCATGAATGAGTTGTTAGGGTTAAGATATTATGTGCAACGTAATCTGCACGTCAGTTATTTGAATAAATAGTCTACACTGAGGGCTGGGTACCTAGTGGTGGCGTCGCAAGGTCTCTGGGGATGAGACCCACACCCAGTTTTAATTTCTGAACACTGCCCTGCTTTGAAAGGTGTGTTCTTGTCCTGGACAAGAATGACGCTGTAAGACGGCTGTCCGTGGAATTCTTTGTTGCTGTCATGTTAAGACCCCGTTAAAATGTTAACATTGTCTTGATGGAGTGTTTTGAATGTAGCCAAATGAAGTGATTCCTCTCCGAGACTATTGTCATGCTTGTAAAGCTTTAGCATCAAATTAGTGGACGGTAGTATCACTACTGACTGTTGTGTGAATTTGACCCTATCGATGCACATGGCAATTTAAAATTGGAATTATCAGTGGTGAAGCTAAAGGGTATATGAAAAGTTTTTTTTTTTTTCTGGTTTTTGGTATGCATTTTGATATGTGTAAAAAAGAATTCTGACATTAAAAATTAAATTTTAGAAGTGTTTTAATTTTTGCGTTCAAAAGCACCGTTATTTTGACTTGAAATTTGGCACAAGGACACGCGACCAAAAAAGGTGACAAGATATACTCGTCGTGGGATCAGTTGATTTGACTCACTACAAAACAAGTAAGAAAACAAGAGGAAGGCAGTTAAGAAAGGAGGCCAATATTGTGTGGCTGGAGCGCCGAAAAAACAGAGACTACGAGGGACCTGAGGAATACAATATATTTTAACATTTCGTTAAAATACAAAAAAGCTACTGTGGAAATAGCACAAGGCCACGTTTCAGACTGGGACATTCACCATCTGCAGCAACTAAAAAGAGCATCTCAGCACCCGGTGAGATCTGTCCTTTTTATTTATATATTTTTTGCTTCTGGATTTTCTTTTTTTGGCAACCAAGACTTTTTGTATTTTTTTCGGTGGTCAAAGAACATTCACTTTTTGTTTTATTCCATATGGATTAATTTTGGATTTTCTGTTGGCATATGGATATTTTCATTTTTTGGCGCTCCGGAGGTGGAGATTTTGGCTGGACATTTGAAAGAACTGGATGCGGTAAAAAGTAAAACCCGACTGACCGCACGGACTTATTTTTTTATTTTACGGTGCTGGACTAAAAGAAAGCGATTGTGTATTGCCTGTGAGGTTGGGTGTTGCGCAATATAGAGGGGTTGCAAATATTCGTTGGTCTGCGCTGTATTTCTTTCATTTTTTTTTTTTAAGCGGTACTAAATCCACTTAATGTTCATGATCAAGCGTATCCCATGTTTTTATTTGTAACCAAACCAATATACATTGGGCTGATTGTTTACATATGGTGGCCAGTACGGGGACCTTGATTGTGCAGTGATTTTGTGCGGATAAAGAAAAAAAAAATACTGTTGATTTATACCTGGATTTTTTTTTTTTTGGCAGAAAAAAAAAAATATGGAAGATAATATTGTAGGCACAGACTCGGTTGCCGAACACGGTTCTCGGCCTGGTTTTGCAAACCCTGATGTCAGTCTTGGGCCTTTTGTAACGAGAAGGAATCCTACTCAGGAGATTGCATCTTTGTTGAGCTCTTTGTATATTTCTGATGATAATGCAGAGATTTATGATAATCAAGCTGTTGATGTTTATGCTTCTGATGATGATGGTGATGATGAAGAATGTGATATGGTCCATAAAGATGGCGGGGATGATGGTGAAAATGAGGAAAAAAGGTACTCAATCAACTGCATTTAATTATGCTGAAATTATGAACAACTTTTCTTCTCTAAATGAACAATTCAGGAAATTGGATACTGATTTCAGAGATTCTGTAGCAAGCAAAGGAGTAGCCAAAATGGAGGATTCTTTATTAAAAAACATACAAAACTTGGAAAAGAGCATTGTAAATTGTCTTCTACGTAGAGATGAGCAGTGGAAGAAAACTTAGCAGGTTAAGACAAAGCAGTACTCCCATAATGCAAAGAACCATCGCAGTGTCCACAGATGTCAGCCCTATCTCTGCCGGTACAACATTTAGTCTGCCTGGTGCATCTCCTTACTACTCTAAACCTCCAGTTCGACTTGACTTTCCATCTTTTGGAGAATCTAGTGAGACCTCTGATGTTCTTAACTTCATAGAGCAGTGTGAAAACTTCCTTGATGTCAGACCTCTCCCTAATAATGAGCTTTTAGGGGCTCTGTCCACTGTCTTGAAGGGTCCAGCTCACAGCTGGTGGAAAGCTGAAAAAAACAAAGTTCATGATTGGGCCTCATTCAAAATAGCCTTTATGTCTGCTTTCCTCCCCACTGACTACATCAGTGAAGTGGAAGAGAAATTGAGGGCCATGGTGCAAAAACCAGACCAATGCCTTCGAGATTTCGCTTATGATTACCGGGCTCTGTGTCTCAAATGGAAGCCAGATGTGCCAGAGGAGGAGATGGTAAGGCGTATCCTCAATAACATCAACCCAAAGGTGGCAGGCTGCCTGCGTGGTACTGTGACAACGTTGGCACAGCTTGTTAAGGTGGGCTCCATGGTTGAGAGAGACTGCGCTGCATCCAAAGATTACTGGCAAAAGGTGCAAGGGAGTAAAGATAAGGCTGGAAAGAAAACACCAGAGAAGACACATCCTCAAAAATCATCGGCAGGGTGCTCTGTGGTGCAACACCGGAGCTGTAAAGGCAAAGAACATAATCTTCTTTTAGTCCCAATCACTATCAGAGGAATTAAAGGGGAAGCGGTTGTGGACACGGGAAGTACCTTCACACTGATGAGAGAAAGCCTGTGGAAACAGATGGCCCTCCAAGGGGAAGCCTTTCTACCAGCAGAGAGACAGAGATTTGTGATGGCAGATGGGACCGTTCATCAAGCCTTGGGAAGAAAACTCTCTGTTTTGACTGGCATGGGAGGCAATGGAATGTTGAAACCCATGTAATGGAGGATCGTCATCTTGCTTTCCCCACTGATTGTGGGACTAGATTTCCTCTCCAAAACAGGGAGCAATCCTCAATCTGGCAAAAGAACAGCTATGGGCTGAAGGGAGAAAAGGATACACATATCATTCACTTCTGCAACAAACCCCAGAGGGTTGACTCATGGAATAAAGTCCACTGCCTCACCTCATATCAGCATGTTAATCTTTATTATGCCTTACCTCTTGGACAACCATTTCCCTGCTGGACCTCCACTTAAATAACGAGACCTTGCAGTCGTATGACACAGACTATCTTGAGGGGCTTCAAAGGCTCATGCAAGACTGGCCTTCCGTCACCTCCAACATCCTGGGGAAAACTACAGTGGAGAAGCACACCATCTTCACCCAAGATGAAGTGCCTGTGAGGTCCAAGGCCTATCGAGTGTCCCCTCTGAAAAAGAAGATAATTGAGGAGCATGTAGAGAAAATGTTAAAAGACAATATCGTTGAGCCCTCCCAGTCTGCCTGGTCCTCCCCAGTAGTTCTTGTGAACAAACCTGATGGATCCTATAGGTTTTGTGTAGATTACCGGAGAGTGAATGCCAAGACCCTACCAGATGCATATCCAATGCCAATCATTCATGACATCCTCGAATCATTGGAAGGCGCCTCCTGGTTCAGCTCATTGGATCTGCAGTCTGGATACTGGCAGGTGGCTATGGATGAGGAGAGTAAACCAAAGACAGCCTTCATAACATCTCTGGGTCTACTACAATTCAAGTCTATGCCATTTGGGCTCCTCCGCTGCAACTTTTCAGCGTTTGATGGAGAAGGTCCTGGCAGAGTTGAGGGAAAGATATGTTTCGTCTATATAGATGACATTATCGTGTATTCCAACACTTTCGCGAACAACATCTAAGGGATTTGTCTGCAGTTTTTTCGGCTGACTGCAGCCAACCTCAGCTTAAACATGAAAAAGTGCCACTTCTTTAAGCCAGAGTTAAAATTCCTGGGACACATTGTGTCTGGCAGAGGAGTTGAGGTTGATCCAGCTAAGACGCAGGCGGTGGCGGACTATCCTGCTCCTAAAGATCTGAAGGCTTTGCAGCGCTTCTTAGGACTCGCGGGCTGGTATCACAAATTCATTCCACATTTTGCTGATCTGGCTGCCCCTCTGAATCACCTGAAGCGGAAGGGAGTTGAATGGGATTGGACAGAGGAATGCCAAGATGGCATGGATGCACTGAAGCAGGCCTTGGAAAATCCTCCAGTCCTTGCCCAACCCAACCTATCTTTGCCCTTCCAGGTACACACCGATGCCAGCGAAGTGGGTCTTGGAGCCATCCTAACTCAGAACACCACAGAAGGTGAGCGGGTTATTGCGTATGCCTCTAGGGGGCTCCGAGGCCCTGAGCGCAATTATTCCACCTCTGAAAAGGAGTGCCTGGCTGTGGTGTGGGCTGTGGAGAAGTGGCGTCACTACTTGGAGGGGGCAGAGTTTGATGTCTTCACCGATCATGCTGCGCTGTCATGGGCTTTCAATTGCCCAAAGACCACCTCCCGTCTCACCAGATGGACCCTACGGCTGCAGCAGTTCACTTTTAAGGTTCATTACCGGAAGGGGTGCCTGAACACTGGGCCTGATGCGCTATCCAGGGTATATGAACCTCTCACAATTCATCCCAGTCCATGTCTTACAGTCTCCCCCAAAGGTTATTCAGATCTACCACACTCACTCTGTGAAATTGCTCAAGCTCAGGAGAAGGATCAGAAGATTTGTGACCTGAGAGAAGAGAGATCAAAGTCATCAGCCGCTTCCAATCGTATTGGCTTTACCATCTCCCAGGGGGTCCTATACCGAAGAGTCCCACTGCCAGATCAGGGGAGAAGTACCAGCTGGTGGTTCCTCAATCACTCATTCCTGAGTTCCTGCGGTACTTTCACGATAATCCCTTGAGTGGTCATCTTGGCAAGCTGAAGACGCTGTTGATCTTGGAGGTTGCCTGGTGGCCGAGTGTATGTGTGGGAATACACAAAGTCCTGTACCATCTGTCAGCAATACAAGGCAGATAACACCAAGCCTTCAGGATTACTACAGAGCACTGAAGTTACCGCACCAGGTGAGATGTTGGGAATGGACCTCATGGGGCCATTCCTAGAAGCAAAAGTCAAACTCTTATCTGCTGGTGATTGTTGACTACTATTCCAGGTGGGTGGAGATGTTTCCCATGAGAGACAGCAAAACTCCTCGCCTCATCAAGATTCTCCGGAGGAAATCTTCACTTTCGATGGGGGGTACCACAGTTCATAGTGTCAGACAGAGGACCGCAGTTTACTGCCACCCTCCTGATGGATCTCTGCAAGACCTGGGGGTAGTGCAAAAAAACTAACAACTAGTTATCATCCACAAACCAATCTGACAGAACGCATCAACAGGACATTAAAAACCATGATAGCATCATTTGTTGACACCTGGGACCAGTGGCTGCCGGAGTTCCGCTTTGCCCTAAATACAGCCCAACATGAGGCCACTGGTAAAGCCCCTGCTCAGCTTGCTCTAGGAAGGAAGCTCCAAGGTCCACTGGAGAGATTCCTAGGCAAACCACCATCTCCAGACCAGCAGTCTTACAACTTATTCGAAAGACAACAAAAAAATAGCGGAGGAGGTCAAAAGGAGAGTAGGAGTGCACCAAGCCAGACGCGCTAAGTATTATAATTCCTGCAGAAAAAAGAAAAGCGCACTTTCAGGCGGGCGACTTAGTCTGGGTCAGGGCTCACCCTCTCTCTCTAAGGCCGGTGAAAAAATTTCTGCCAAGCTAGCACCTAGGTGAGAAGGGCCAGCTAGAATTGTTAAGAAATTGGGGCCAGTTAATTACCGAGTAGAATGGAGCTCCCCACATGACAAAATGGATACTGTAAATGTGGTTAATCTTAAAGGTTATTATAGTTCCTCACAATAGAAGCCTATGGCTGGAGGGGGTCTATGTAGCAATGCCACATAATAATGTAGCCGATTCTCAGGGAGGCACTAACATATTAATTTCTGTGCATTAAATTGCGATATTTAAAATTAGAAGTGCTATCCGCCTTTTCATGGCTCCATTCTGTGTCGGTAGCCCCATAATTTTATACCATCTTCCGTTGCTATTTTCCGTTGTTGAACTGATTCTAGATCAGTTGCCTGTCAAATTGATCAGCTGACATTACGCACAGTTCAAGAACAAATCGGATTCTGCCGAAGTGGGGAGGTTTGAAATATGGGCGAGTGATGAGAAATGGGAGACCTCAATCTCGGGAGACTACGAGGGACCTGAGGAATACAATATATTTTAACATTTAGTTAAAATACAAAAAAAGCTACTGTGGAAATAGCACAAGGCCACGTTTCAGACTGGGACATTCACCATCTGCAGCAACTAAAAAGAGCATCTCAGCACCGGTGAGATCTGTCCTTTATTTATATATTTTTGCTTCTGGATTTTCTTTTTTTTTTTGCCAAGACTTTTTGTATTTTTTTGGTGGTCAAAGAACATTCACTTTTTGTTTTATTCCATATGGATTAATTTTGGATTTTCTGTTGGCATATGGATATTTTCATTTTAGCGCTCGGAGGTGGAGAGATTTTGGCTGGATATTTGAAAGAACTGGATCAAAAAAGTAAAACCCGACTGACCGCCGCGGACTTATTTTTTTATTTTACGGTGCTGGACTAAAAGAAAGCGATTGTGTATTGCCTGTGAGGTTGGGTGTTGCGCAATATAGAGGGTTGCAAATATTCGTTGGTCTGCGCTGTATTTCTTTCATTTTTTTTTTTTAAGCGGTACTAAATCCACTTAATGTTCATGATCAAGCGTATCCCATGTTTTATTTGTAACTTAAACCAATATACATTGGGGTGATTGTTACAGCATGAATACGCTATGCACACTGGGCATATCGATGCAAGTGTTTCCCACAGATCTCGATTTGTGGGATCAATTACACTGCTATCACTGCTCGCTATCAATTACACTGTCATCATGAGCTTGGCATTCTCGGACCCAGTCTCCAGGACAATTTGAAGGAGAAAATCTGTATTTCGGGTGGCAGGAAGTAACAAAAAACATTTTGTCATATATAGTAAAAGTTTTCATTTTTTGCATATTTCAAACAATCAAAAACAGGAAGAAAAAAAATTTGCATCACATACTTTTTAAGTGAAAACATATTTTGTGCATAAGCATTCCCTACTGTGACTGGTGTGGGACGGAGTGCGACGGGGCAGGATGTGTGAGTTTGAATATGAGGTGGGAGGGGTCTCAAGTGCTTGAATACATGGTTCTTCCTCACGGCTGCGGCACATTAACCATTGAAATGCTATTGTCAGCATCCGCTAAACCGCACACTGATCGGGGCCCATTGCGTGGCAGTGAGATGACCGTTGGCAGATCCATACAAATGTGTAGCTCTGTTCCGACTAACTGGAGCAGGCCCCAGGCACCTTCGCCACTGAGTACATACCGCATGCACTGGACTGGCTGATTTTATCGGAGCTGACAGGCTTTTACTCAGATCTGCATGCTATCTGTCCGTCAGCGTTATTCTCATTACGATTTCTGTTTTTGATCACTCTGTGTGCTCTAGAAACTGTTTGGTTCCACATTTTGAATTAACATTCCTGGTTAGAGCACAGCGCAGTGACTCTTTTTTTTTTTGGATATTCTCTTGATATGTCCTCTCGAAGAAAAATCTATGGAAAAACAGCAGAACAGAAAAGTTGAGGGTTAATAATTGTTCATTCTGAATGTTGGATGTTGATATAATGGCACTTTAAAAGTACTGCCCTGTTATTGCATCTGAATTGTATTGCCTGTTCTGTATTCCTGATTATAAGCCTAAATTAAACCTGTGCCAAGGTGTCCATCATGTTAGAATTACCAGGTAAAGATATTCTATTTCATCATTGAGATTGTTTGTCCCCCATTAAACCGAGGAGCTGAAACTGCCAACAAATGACTTATATTATGGCCAGGCATTTGTTTATTTGGATTTGCAGTACATGCAGCGAAAGTACTTGTCTCTTATGAAGAGAACATCACTTGACATTTCTTACTTGGTTTAAATCTTCAGTGTATGCTAATAGATTGATGTGCGTGTACTCGTGTGTTTTCATGAGTGTGCATTCATGTCTACATATAGTTACGCATGGAAGTACAGTATATACTTTTTTCACAGCACTGTATTCATTGGAAAACCTGTTAATCAAGGAAAATGATTGAAAACAGGTCACGACTTCCTTTTGGTGAAAGGGATTTTTCTGTCCTCTAATTTCAGCTGAGCAGTTGCCTCTGGTGCATTGCAGGTAAGAATGTGTCTGTGGGCACAAGAATGCTATGAACAAGATTGTGAATGTGAGCACACTGGCGAAGCATGTTAGATGGCCTCTATTTAAAAAAAAAAAAAGGTTTAGAGGTGAGTGGTCAAGCACACATACAGAGTACTAGTGAGCAAGCCGTGCTATAGCTATATTCGCTGTTTAAAAACAATGACGTCAAAGTTGTACATGCGCAGTTTTGCGGTTGGCAGAAAGCGTGATTAGGACATAAATAACATGGCAAGTAGCCTCTTTGGTTCTTCGCTTAAAATCCTCAAAAACGTGATTCCTGAACCCTTAGCGAACAACCTATAACACGACAACTGACTGGCATCGCTATTTTAGATGTTTTATTAAGTACACATCGAGACGGAGATCTACTAGTGTAAGATGAGCCTTTTTGCCAACCACGTATCAAAACATTGACGTCATCATGAACATCGCTATACAGATCTTGTGCAGGGATTAGACAGGGCATGAGCTAGGAGGGGCACATCAGTCCACCCCTTTATCTGACCCCTCCCTCTTACCACAGGGACAGGTGGCTGTGCAGTTTCAGATATGGGTCCTCACAGGCATTACTGCATTTTCAATAGTCTTTTTAATCCACCACATGCCTTAATAATGCAACAATCTGCGTTCGGATCGCTAATATGAATTGCATTCTAATTCTTCACAATTTGGTTAATATCTCTGCTCACCCATTCATTATAACGTCCCCAATCTTGTCACCAGGTGCACAGCCAATGAGCCATTCTAAGCCATTTCAAAATCTGTTCGTTTGTGACATCATATGCTGTAGTGACCACCCATAGACAAGATGGACTGATCAACTTCAGCCCGACCGGTTTATCAGTTCCTTCATTATTTAGGGTGAACCCTCACTCTTGTGATGTCACAGATAATGGATTTTGAAATGGCTTTTAATGGCTAATTGGCTATACTCGTGGAGACATGACAGAGGACCTTTAACCCTCTTTTATTTCCCTTCTCATGACGGTGACACCTGCAATATTACTTTGCTTACATTATTATTTTTGCGGAAATTAGTGCATGACTCTTCAGCCATGGATTTGTTATCATGAAATATAATTAATTCACTTTGCAATTGCATCTTTGTACTGCTCTTTTTGCAAAAAGTCCAATGATTCATATAACTGAATATTCAGTAAACCACCCAAGGATTCAAAAGGTACAACTGTAATGCCCTTGCTGACACTCAAATATACGGCTCATGAGTTCTTGCCCAGTAGTCCAGACACTATGTTAAACCACCATTTAGCACTCAGCTACTGCCCTGTTCAACCGTTCTTCACTCCAGATTTAAATGGCATTTCTTTTCATGCAAGTTTAGACAACTGTATGAGTTATGGGGTTCAACAAGCAGGCCAGAGAGGATTTACTAGCTTGGGACTGTGGTCTTTGGATAATATTTACTGTGCTCACGCTAGCACAAACTGTTCTCTCTTTGTGCTGTCTGTCTCCTGTTAATGTTGTGCTGAAAATGAGTGTGAGAGTGTGTGTGTGTGTGTGTGTGTGTGTGTGTGAGTGAGTGTGTGTGTGTGTGTGTGTGTGCGCTTGCATGCATATGTGTGCAAGACAAACAAAGTTTTACAGTGCAGAAAAAAAAGTATTTTCCTCTTTCCAATTTCTTCTATTTTTGCAGATTTGTCACACTTGAATGTTTCAGATCGTAAAACTAATTTTAACACTAGACAAAGATTACGCAACCAAACACAAAATGCAGTTTTTACTGTAAATGATGATTTAGTTCATTTAATGATTAAAGCTTTCCAACCCTGCCTCGCCCTTTGTGAAAAAGCAATTGCCCCCTTTGTCAATCAGTTAACCAAATGTAATTGATAATTTGGTTCTGTTTCACTAGACGCATCCAGGTGTGCCAACTGCCAGCCTTATTGAATACAAGCAAGGTTGTTGTTTGATTGCAACAACTGCCATCAGAGATTTGCGATAAACTGCCAATGAGTCATTTATATCGCTGTGGAGGAACCTTGGCCCACACATCTTTGCAGAATTGTTCTAACTGAGCTCCACTGGAGGGTTTTCAAACAGGAATTGCTTGTTTCAGGTCATTCCACAGCATTTCAATCAGATACAAGTCAGGACTTTAACGTTCCTTTTATTCTTTAATGCCATTCAGAAGTGGACATGCTCCTGTGCTTCTGATCTTTATCCTGCTGTATAAACCAACCGAGCTTCAGCTTACTGACTGATGGCAGGACATTCTCCTCAACTGTAGTCTGTGAAGAGCAAAATTCTTGGTTCATCAATTATTGCAACTCGCCATATCTAAAGAACATCTGGCCTTACTTGCCTCAGTTACAGTCAGTGTTCACACTGCCACAATGAGAAAGGAACTGGGTACAAAAGGCCTCCATGGGAAAGCTGCAAGGTGAAGACCACTGCTGATCAGAAACAATGCAAAGGCTTATCTCACATTTGCCAAAAAAAAAAAAAAAACATCTTGATGACCCGCGAGACTTTTGAGATAATGTTCTGTGGACTGATGAGTCAAACACGGTGGTAGAGTGATGATCTGGGGCTGCTTCGCTGCTTCAGGACCTGGGCAACTTGCAATAATTGATGGAACCATAAATTCTGCTCTCTGCCAGGAAATCGTGAAAGAGAATGTCTGCCATCAATTCCTGACCAAAAGCTCAAACACAGTTTGATTATTCAGCAGGACAGTTATATGAAGCACATCAGTTAGTCCACCTCTGAATGGCTCAAAAGAAAGAAAAAAGAAGGACTTTATTTTTCAGATATCACACTGAAAAATTTAATTAATCTATTTTAGCAATGCAACGGTGATTATCAAAAAAATGAAGCATAGATAGAACTCAAAACAGAGTGACTCTTAAAAGGTAATTAGTTTTGCTACCAATAAAATTACACCCTGTAACAGTTGATGTAAAAAAAAAAAGTATGTGAATGTAATAGAGGGACATGATTTGACATTTAGAATAATTTATTAAAGTTTGGACACACCATATTTTGTTTTATAAAGGTTAGAAATCAAGGCCAATATAGGCAAACACTGTTTCCTTCCATTCTGACTGTAGTGGGCAAAAACCCAACAATACACACTTTTTTTTTTCCTCCAATCTGGAACAACATACAACTCTTGTCTTGATAAGTGAGGTTGTCGGTTCTGATTGGCAGTTTTTTTGCAAAAAACTACCCCTTCTTGCCAAAAACTTGAAAATAGAGGCAGTTATTTCTTACTTTGTCACCGACGCAGTGGTTAGCCGTGTTTAAAGCAACCTGTTATAGACAGGCTAATGGTGACTTATGTTGTTTTGGGTGAACTGTTTGTCGGTTTGAGGTTCTCCAGGGAGTGGATGACCGATGTTATTAGTCTGTTACAGAAAACAAGGCCAGTTGCCTGAATAGATCTGCTTCAAAGGGCCACATAATCAGGTGGCCTGCTGTGTTTGATGCATGTATGAAAATAAACTGCTTTTTTTTTTTTTTTTTTAAAATGAATGTTGATTTTATTCATCTTTTAAAAAACTTTTTGTGCCCTCTCAGCACAGTAGTTGTGAGTTCACTGCCATTTAAATAAACAGATTGATTCCAGCTTGGGGCTCTGGATAAATAGGACAAAGAGAGACTTTATGATTACTCACATATGTGAAACTTGGAATTTCTGTAATGTTAACAAAGATGGAAACAGAATATGATTGAAGGGAGCTAATATTTCCACTGCTGAAGCAAGCCTTCAATTATCATTTTAAATCTACTTCATTGTATCCAAAATAGCACTGCCCACCTCCTACTGCCTCTGAGAGACAGGTGACTTATATATTCATTAAAAAAAAAATCTAGGTGATTACGATTTAGAATAATAACAACGGCCAGTATATTTTAGTGTTGGCGTCATGGCAGAACTGAGTGTTGATTCTATTCAGGCATCCTACTTGTTTGGAGGGAGTTTGTGGGAATAGGCCATGCCTGATTGTGGCCACCTCTGTTGAGGGATCCCAGAGCAGTGGCTCTTCTGAGCATGAGGTTCATGGATTTGATCTGCTCTCAATCTAAGATCGAGGACTTTGATGGCAAACATCTATCAGATTGGATAAGTACACACACTCCTTGCATTCTATCCCACACTCAAAGATAATCATAAATACAACACGGCTCACAGCCGAGTATGTTTTTTCCTGCCATAATATGAGGCTAAATTCCTAATAGTTGTATTAAATTGAGAGACAGTGCTTGGTGAATTTTTTTCTTTTTTTCATGCACATATTATTTATTTATTTATATGTTGTATGTTTTGACAACACAGATGTATTGATTTGTCATGCCAATAAAGCAAATTAAATTGTAATTGAAATAATAATAAAATAATAATCATAATTCATAAGACACCCAAATCTCTCGCTTTCTCGTCCTACACATACATGTTTTTGCCTTTCTCCATTCTCTATCTGCTGTATCTCCCTCTCAGATGTACAGACCACTGACACACACACACACACACACACACGGAGAGCAACTGCTCCAAATCAGATTATTCCATTATAGAGAGCAAAAACTGCAATTTTAAATGACCGAGGTCTGCCACAGTCAACGGTTAAAAGGGCTTTTTAATCTTGCATACAAAATGTCCGTCCACAAATCCCTCACCACTGCCTGAATCCGTCATGCGGGTAAAATAGTCCGCTTCACAGAAATACTGATGCTATCCCCTCCGTCAATAGAAACAGGGCGATTAGCGCTAGTCCGTAAAACAGATAGAGACTGATGATCATTTCCACTTTATTCTAATCAATAATCATTTATCCTGGAGTATTAAGCAACATGCCATTCCATTTTCCATTAACCCGTGGAGGTCAATGTGACCCACATTGTACTGCATGGCAGTTACAGTGTTTTAGTGCAAGTGAACACGCCTTATGTCATTCAAGGTCAAACTCTAAGCATGTTTGACTCCAGCTCCAAAATAAATTAAAAAAAAAAATCTTCACCCTGAAACCTGAACACTGTGGGTACTTTCAGCTGCGATTAACTGATGAGATACTGTACATCTAGAATAAAATCCATTATTTGTTATTGTTAATGTGTTTTGTCCATTCAAGTAAATAAATAGATGCATGCAATCAGGTGTATTATGAACAAACCTCCTCCATGATCTGGAACATTTCAATGCTTCATTCCTCTATATCAAAATTAATGTGCAATAAATGTGCCCTGATGTTATACTGCATTTCACTGCATATATTAACAGAAACAGAACTGAGGCTCATCGACATGGTCTGAATATACAACTAGTGCCTTAAACTTTACATTAACTGTCAGTTTCATATTCATAATAAAACTATTACGTGAGCTTGTCACATCCTGAATGTTTTGTTAGTTGTTTTCCCAGCAGTCTAGGCATCTGAGTCAGAATCAGTCCCATTTTATTAATTGATTCTTGTTATTCAATTATTGTCACCTTTGTTTTCCCTAGTTGTGTTTCCTCTCTATGTTATGCACACCCACTTGCACTTTGGTAATTGTTATCTTTGAGTATTTAAGTTCCTGGTTTGCATCTTCCCTTTGCTGGACTGTTGTCTCCTGTCTTTGGTCTTTAACACTTGCTCTAAAGGAATATTTATAAGGGATTCCATTCCTCGTCCTGTGTGGTCCTGGTGAGTCATGTTCCTTCCAGTACCTTCATTGTCCAAGTCCTAGAATGACCATCTACCCTGTGAGCTCCGATCCTTTCAGCCTAACACCCAGCTCAAGAATGCCGCCTAGTACCTTCTACTACGCCTAGCCTGACTGAGTTCCTGTTCACCCCTGCCAGACCTTGCACCATCTTCTTGCAATTTTCTTCGCTTGTGCTTAATTACTCTAGTCTCCCTGCTGAAAAATCCAGTAGAATACCATCAGAAAAAAAACATTAGGAACCATTAGGTTTCTAATGGTCTAATGGGAATTGGAACCCCATTAGGAACCATTAGAAGAAACCATCAGGAACCTACTGGTCCCATTAGGATGTAAAACCATTAGGAACCTACTGGTCCCATTAGGATGAAAAACCATTAGGAACCTACTGGTCCCATTAGGATATAAAACCATTAGAGACCTACTGGTCCCATTAGAATGTAATACCATTAGAGACCTACTGGTCCCATTAGAATGTAATACCGTTAGAAAGCTACTGGTTCCATTAGGAGCTAAAACCCTTAGAAAACTAGTCCCATTAGGATCTAAAACTATTAGAAAAACATACTGAGAAACCTACTGCTGCAACAGAAATTATAGCAGAGTCCTAACACTGGGCACCAGAGACATGTCTATACATATGTGTAATTGTGTATGTATTGGGATATTTTTCCCTCCGAAATGGGAACAGGACATATGGGGCGTGACAACTCATTGCATTTTGTGATTTTAATTAAACTTTTTCAGAACATGAACCATCAAACCATCAGGTTGTGTAATTCTCTCACCTCTTGGATGGATGAGTCATGAACAATGATTTAATCACAAAAGTCCAAATATGATTTAATCACAAATTTAATCACAATAGGCCAAAGGTGATCTTGGAATGTATTAAATGAAATCACTGAACACTGCAATCTACAAACATACTACATAGCCCACACAAGGACCTACTAGAAATCACACAGATGTGATCGCCAAAGAAGGCTATAACATCTGTGTTCCTCCATCACATTAGGAACCATTAGAGAGCACTACACCCTGTAGTGACCACTAGACCACTGTATAGTGACCATTAGACTGGTATAGAAACGCCTGTAGGAACCATTAAGACTTCTGTAGGAACCAGTAGACTCCTGTGGGAACCATTAAGACTCCTGTAGGAACCATTAGTAGGGACCAGTTAAAGTCCTGTAGATTTGTGTAGGAGATAATAGAATCCCATTAGAAAAACAAACCGAACCATTAGGAAAACATAAGTAGCCATTAGAAACCATTACAAAACCACCAGGAACCATTAGGCAACCAATAGAATATGCCTAATGGTTGCCTAATGGTTTCTCTGACTTTTTTCAGCAGGGCTAGTAATT
The DNA here is from genome assembly GCA_029692085.1 of Gymnothorax javanicus. NCBI lineage: Eukaryota > Metazoa > Chordata > Actinopteri > Anguilliformes > Muraenidae > Gymnothorax > Gymnothorax javanicus. Next base: position 7,894,450 of record CM056209.1, on the reverse strand, counting down.
TCTGCATCCCGCCAGTGAAGTTATGCACTTGTAGACTCTCTTCAAAGGCATATTCAAGCTGATTTGGCAGCTTGTGGAGGCTCAAGACCTTACAAAGACTGTTTATGTTGTTGTTTACATTAATTTTTCACATGGCTGTACTGTATATACATGTTGAGAATGTGTCAAATCCTGCAGGCATCATTTCTTGCAATTGCATGTAGCCTCTTCCACCTTCATGATATATATAAAGTTTTTTTACTCAAATAATCAGACCTCTGATACGTGCAGATGAGAATCTGGTCGTCAGGCACTGTAGTATAGCCAAAGACGCTATGGAGAGGACACTAGCCACTTTAGGCATTTTCAATTAAAAAAAGCCCATAATGCAAGATAATGTATATGTAATGGATATGCATGACATATCCCATCCCTTTCCTGCAAAGGCCAATGGGTCTGCTTTATGCAGCTGAACTGGGAAACATAGGTAGCCAACCATGTTGTTGTTGACACAAGCACATAGTTCAGATTCACAACAGTTTCAACCATCATGGTTTCAACCGATTTGGCGGTTTATCATTCAAGTGCCCTCATGGCATGAGCCCATTGAGTGAATATTATTCAGTCTAGTGGGATGTGCTGACGGTGTCTCGTCACAGCAAACTGTAAAGGGAATTAGTGTTGTGAAACCTTGCACATGCGTACTAAAAGTGCAACCTGCAGAGGAAAATGCGTTTGAAATGTTTTTTTTTGGCAAAGTCACCAGATGTTTTGAGCGGTTTTTGTCAGATTTGACTGATGACTCTACACATGCAGTTTTTCTGTCCCAGTGACCTTTGAAAGTGAAGTTATGGCTCTTTCCCCAATCATTTAGATCGAGTGTAGTCTTGTTAGCCCGAAATAACTGCCCAGAGGTGTTGCCAAGATGGCCGTTGAGTGGTGTGACTTGTATAGCTCAGTGAGCTAATGGCTTAGGTATGTCACAATTCACAAAATAATTCCAACCATTCTTTGCTAGTGTCTCTCCATTCTCAATGTCATGGTGGACAAGGACGGACATTTCATTCCGAACACTCTTAGAACTGTCATCAGTGTAATCATTCATGAGGACTGCCTGTTTCTTCAGACGGTACATTAAAAAAAGATTATATATATATATATATATATATATATATAAAAAATAATTGGGAGGTGCCCTCAGATTTGAGAGGTATCTGCTTAATTACACTCAGGAGTATGGAATTGATACTTGCTCGCCAGAATCCACAAATAAAACCAATTATTCACTTTAATTTCTACGAAGAACTTCAGTTGTACTATTATTATAATTTTGTTTTTTTTAAATTATTTATTTATTTATTTTAAGGCTCTATGAGCAAAATGAAGGTTTCAGTAAAGGCTATATAATGAACCCTGGAACCACCCAACTGAGAAATGGCTAATCAAGGAGAGTAAGCAGATTATAAGAAGAGCCATGACAGTTTCAGACATTCACTAAAGCGCCATCAATCAATCCCCAGGAACTCACTGCCATAAAAAGGCAGTGATTGGTATGAAACCATCAGCAGGAAATGTGTTCTTAATTACCTCAGAACAATATAGTGAACAATTACATTGCCCACTTCTAACAGAAGAGTATTGGGAACTTATACAGTACAGAATGGTCCACATAACCAAACAGGCTATTCAACCTGTCTCGGATCACCATTTACATGCAAACAGACGAATACCAAACACAGCATCATAACATTAAACATTAGCTTTTGCGAGTCTCTGTCTGTACTACAGAGCCCAGTGAACTGTTTCTTATATCTGACCTGTCATCCAGTGTGATGGAAGGGCACTGGGTTTCATTATCATTCTAGATTACAATTCCAAACAATATACTGCTGTAGGGTGGCACAGTGTGGTTATTGGTAGCACAGGAACACGGTTGTTGGTACAAATATCGGCCTTTCTGTGTAAAATTTGCATTTTGCTGGATTTTCATCAGGATACTCGGCGCTCCCTCCCACAGTCCAAATACCTGCCAACTGGAGACTCTAAATTGACAACAGGCATTACCTGTGTGGGCCTGAATGATATGAATGCCTGATGTTATGTATGAGTGTTTTATGTAAAGCACTGTATACCATTTGTAAATGGAGATTTGTTAGATTTGTGCTGCTTACTGGTCAGCTATTTGTTCATTTTGTTCATCATTTAGCACCCTCTGGTGGTATGTCTGTAGAAAAATATGATCTGATGCAATACCGCTTGTTTGTGATGAAATAGACTAGTGCTTTCTAGAAGCTTCTGGCATGTTCTTGCCTGGAGGGGGCCGGATCACCCAGGAATCCTGTAGATCTTTCCAGAATGTTGCTAGTCTATATAAATGCTGTGATTTTGGTCAGTGGAGGCAGAGTTTTTGTTTTGGCAACAGAGTTACATAGTGGCATTAGAGTGTTATTATAAGATTGCACAGTGGATTATTTGTAGAAGTTTTTTTTAATCAGTGAAGAATAAATTTGTTTAAGTTGTCATTGCTGGTTTTCTTTGTTGTGATTTTCAAGTCATAACACTGATGATAACGTGGAGAACTGTACAGCCTCTCAGCCAATTAGAGGCAGGACTGGAGGACTGCTGGTTGTTCACTCTCCCAGTACCTGGGACTCAGGTGTTATGACAGTCTGGCTAATCAGTGCCAATATTTTTTTCCACTTAATTGTCTGGAGGGAGAGAAAACCAGGGCTGGATTTGGATTCAACAGCCAGATTTGGGGAGCCGTGGGCTACGAAAATAAGATGGGTAAATACTGGATGGATGTGCTCTTGACCTGTAATCATAGGAAAGACATTTAATCTCTAACAAGTCAATCTGAATTTATTGACCTGTTGATATAGTCCCAGTACAACACTGGCTGCTGGTTTCAACAGCTCCATTTCTAAGCACTGCCACAGCAACCCTAACTAAGAAGAATCCAATCTCAGGTTTTCAGAGAAGAAAGCAAGGCCTAGTCCTCATGAGAAGATTATGTGGCTAGCATCACAATACTAATATCTGAAGCAGGCTGTGACTTACAAAAATGCAAAACCTCTCACTTCTGTTTTGCTGATGGATGATTTTGTGTCAGCATGAGGCCAAGAAAAAGGGTTTCATTGTAAGCAAGTCCTGGAGTGTCCACAACATGACATGCGTTTTGCTGTTAGAAACATTCATGAGCAATTAATGACATGGGCTTGTAATATGAGGAGTTCATACTGGTTTGTCATAATTCACAAAAAAGCAGTCTTCTATTCCTAAATTGATATTCCATCACAGTGAATGTCTTTTCAATACGTGGTTTGACAAAGAAAACTATGTTGGTACTTTAGGTTATTTGACTATTATTAAATTATTATCCCTGTCATTAACTAGTTTGGGGGATATAAGATTGGGTTTTGTCTGTCCGTCTTTCCTTCCGTCCGTCAGTCACACTTTCAATATAGACAAGTTACCTCGAATACTATGACAGTTACATGGGTCAAATTTTGTATGCTTAATAAGCTAATCAAGATCTACGCTGAGTTTGAAAATGGACGTCGAAGCATATTTATTTATGGATTATTTATGACCCTTGATCATGGTGGGGGATAAGGATGACCATGTCATCTTGTCTTGAGGCAAATCAAACTTGCTGTAATTAGTTATTGGTTTTAGTCTGTCATAGAAACGACTAAAATAAATGAATAAAATGGCTCCATTCCTCACTTAAATGACTTAAAGTAATCTGTAAACCTGAGATTTACTGTTTAATTTAGTGCATGGGCCTGTTGGATGTTTTGCATATACATTACACTCGCTAAAGCTTAGCAACCTACTAAGCTAAGTAGATGAGTGCTTTCAACTGGCTTATAAGTGCAGCACTTACTGCAGGAAAGGCGATATCACACTCTCAAGAGTTAGACAGTGCAATGAGAGTATCTCAAGTGTACTGTTGGCATAATCAAGAGCACAGTCAATCATGCACAATATGCATATGAAACTAGAGAATGAAAATAATATACATTTATATTCTCAGACTATGGGCTAGAACATGGGCTTGATTGTTCAGGTTAGTTAGTTCCATTCTCAGGGCAGGCATTGCTATTGCTACTCCTTTACAAGACGCTTAACCCCGCACACACCTTAAAACCAAAGGTGACAGAGCCTTCTCTGTTGCTGCCCCCAAGCTCTGGAACAGTCTTCCTGCACATGTCAGATCCTCTTCCACCATTGATAGTTTTAAATTGAATTTAAAGACGCATCTTTTCTCCCTTGCTTTTGGCACAATCTAAGGTTTTAATTTTGAATTTTAATTTTTCAATTATAATTTTATTTTATATTTTAATTGCTGATGTCAAGTCCTCCCCCTTTTAATTGTTTTTAATTACTTGTATCTATTTTTGTTTTTCCTTATATTTTACATATTTATGCCCTTTCTCTACATTATCTTGCTAGCTTATGTTTATTTTTTATGTATATTTTTTCTATTTCAATTTTTCTATTTATTCTGTTTCCTGTAAACAATGTTCCAAATCTTGTGTTGTAATGTGAAGCACTTTTAAATACAGAGTCGGTCCCCAATGTGCTATACAAGTAAAATGACTTGGCTTAACCAGAATACTAAAATATCATTTGCAATAATGTTAACTGTAACTTGCTCTGGAAAGAGCATCTGAAAATTTTTTTAAATATAAATATGTGTGAGCATTCACAGGAGACTGGGAAATTTCATTAGCCACAAACCATTTAAAAGCAGGCACTGTTTTCACAGTGCAGCCATGCCATGCAATGGATGCTGGATGTGCTTAACCATGCCAGGGTTTGGGATGTAAAACCAGCTGAACTATCATTGGGAAAATAATGCTTACAAGACATGGGGATCCAATTCCGACATCTTGATTAGATATCCTGAGCGAGTTACGTTCATGTCACAGACATATACTGTTGCATGGATGTAAAACACATTTCCAAAACATTTTGGAGCTTTGATCTTATGTCAACTCATTTTGTGCAGGCTATAGAACGGGGAAGCTGTATTCTATGTTGGCACTTCATCACATCTAGGTCTCATGAATGCGGCCCGTTGGTGGGAAGGAGGTCAGCTCACTGCTGGGCTGTCATGTTCATTTTGTGGTTCCGGGAATCTGCTTTAAGTTTCAGTCGGGAGGCAGCAGTGGCCTGACTGCTCATAAAAAAGACAGGCAACAATGTTCTATTAGCTTCAAAGCAAGATTTTTCAGTTTATCAAAAGCAAACGTCTTTCATGCAGGCAATCTGGGAATCTCACCCTCTTTAGCACCCTGACATTTGCAGCAGTCCAACATCAAGTCTTTAATGTAGCAGAACATAGCTCAGTGACTTCTACAGTGGTGATGACTACAGATATGGAGAAGTTGAGGAGGTATTTAAGACTGAATGTGCCCTCTACAGAGTGATTGATAGATGACTCTTAGTGATCACAAAATGGGCTGATTTTAACAAAGTAGTCAACTATCATAATTTGAACCAGTAATTATTTTGCCACTAAGAGCAAATTAAATTGACTGGACCTATCCAGCCTGTTATTTTTGACATTTGGTGACTGGGGTCATGAAAACTCATTCCTCAACCAAATGGCACAATTTTCCATGATGCAAGATAGTAGGAAAAGGACTTATTAATATTCATGAAAGAACCACAACCTGATTGGCCGATAATACGTTCCATGTCTGACACTCATCTGTCTTCCTTTGCAACGCATTCCGAGGTGCATCAAGTAAGCCAATCGGGTTGCGATTCTTTCATGAATATTAATAAGTCTTCCCTGCCGCCCTGCATTTTGGAAATTTGTGAAGAGCACATTGGATTAGGAGCTGCCCTGGATGCTACAGTTGAGCAGCTGAGCATTTTTGAGTTTCCAATCAATTTAAACAGGGCTTCCAGAAGGAGAAGAGAGAGCCACCCTGCTCTAATGCAAACGTGAAACGTGACAGCGCACACCTTTCCCAGTCCCTTCCCATCCTATGGCAAGGAGATAGGCCAAAATTAAACTATTTTCCATCACCTTTGCGTGGTAGAATAAATCACTGGGAAACTGCTGATATTCTAAAAAAAACTTTTGTGGAAAAAATTGACTTTTGATTCCAAACTTTTCTTGTTAACTACTCTTGACTGGTACGGAAGGACTAGGAGCAATCTTACACTATTCTTCGAACTTCCTTCGCTTGATGTTGTCACTTGTGACAGTATGAAACAGATACGCAACTCTACACCACCCAACCTGTGGATTAAGCAGTAGGCCTACCTCTCACCACCCAGTAGCCTCTCAGTATTGCAGTTTGACTGATATGAAGTCACTTAAGCTATTTCACCATTATTCATTCTAGATGTAATGCATATCAAAATTATCATAAAAAGTAGTAAGAACTTGAGCACTGGGAAAGAGAAAACAGCTTGAACTAATCAATCAATCAAAAAACTAGAGGAGAAAGTTCTGGTTAGATGGACACAGTCCCCTCCCTCACGTTCACTTTTTTCTTATTTTAATCTATTCTGAAATAAAGGTGCATTAAATTTTCATAGCTTCCAGAAACTGTGGCATGCACTCATCTCTGGCCCCTCTCTCTTTCATGTTCTCAGTGTGAGACTCCTCTCCTGACAGCATCGCACATGATGTTTGCTTTGCGGTAACGCAAAGTCTCAAAATAAGCACCTGTTCTGTGTTATTTCAATAATAAAAAAATATCAAATTTTTCTTAATGACGCACGCACTGCTAAAAAAAGCCTTTATTGCATCGCCTCAAGAGCAGATCACCTGCTGTTAAAGACCCTGTTTTGCATCACCCCAATGCCCCCCCAAAAAAAGAATAAAATAAAAAGATGCAATTAAGAAGAGAGATTCTCCCAAACCCGTCCAGGAAGGGCATTTATTATTTTGCACTTAACTTTAGCAGCACCATTAAAAGTTATCTAGCAGTTAATCACATGGCCCAATGCACAATTAACTGCTGAATTTATTTCTCGAAAGTTGCATTATATATGGTAAACTATTCCAAACGAGTGGAGGAATAATGGATGGAGTTTCCCAGTGGAAGACAAAAAAAAATGATGATGTTTAAAAATAAAAACGTTTGACCCTATAGTGAAAAGCAGTTTCATAAGAAAAAAACTTTTAAAACACAGAGTAAAATATAGAGACCTTAAAGGCTGTAATTTCATTATCAAATTGCCATCCTAAACTATGATTTAGGCCTACATTCTGAGTGCTATAATGTGTTCTTATATTAGTTATGGTAAATTCAATATAAATATCTTAGTGTTCCACAACCTTAGGTTAATGGAATTACGCCATTAAGTGCTTGAAAAAAAAATGCAGAATAATTATTTACAGTTAAGTTAATGTAACCGAGGAATTTACCAGACTCTGTTTATTAGTCTTTTCACAAGGAGTGATAGAGTATAGCGATATTGCAAGACAGGGCAGTGATGCATCTTTTTAAGAAATGGAAGAACTCAATCTCCGTGGTAACGGCAAAAGGAATTTTGTCAGGTGAGCAGAGGTGTGTTCATTACTCATTAGGCATGCCTCGTCCTGTCAAATTAATCTGGTAGGAAAACGTGGCGGCATGTCGATTCATTAGTTTGCCAATTCTGTGAATCTGGCACCAAGTTACCTTTTCACCACATCCCTCCTATTTACACAAGATACATCCTAGTGCCAGTGGCGCCGTTGGGGGGGGGTTGTAACCATGGACAATTCTAGGGGCCAAGTATTCACAGGGGCCTTACGGAGGATACTGTTAGTATTATAAACATTTGTAAATAAAATATGGACACTTTAATTTTAGATTTTAATTTTTTAATAACTTGATCAATTTAAAATTAATTTGTTGTTTGTTTCTCAATTGTCAACTTTTTAAGAATAATCTCAGCTCATGGGCCCCCCTCTTACTATTCATCATTTTGTACGGCCCAAGTTACGCTACTGGCTGAACTGGCTGTGTGCCTTTAGTTCAAACTACGAGAACGAGAGAGGCAGGGTGCCTAAGTCAGGGTGCCAGAAAATAAAGGAAAGAAAAGGAAAGAAAGAGCTGAGAGAGGGAAGAAAGGTCGACAGTTGGTGACCCAGTTTTTTTTTTAAAAGAAAGGTATATTTTCCTATCTGGCCATTAACAGACTGACTAGCTAATTGGCTTGGACAGCTGAGTTTGGCTACTGCGTTGATGAAAACTTTGTTTGCACTGCCATTCATGAATACCCTGCAACAGAATATGAGATTAGTGTGTTTTTGTCCACATAGAGATAAATGAGTTTGTAGCCTTCATCCTGACTTATGGTAGCTACATAAAAATAGCCCACTGTCCACACAGTAGGCTAGATTGCTAAAGGTGCATTTCGGAAAAATACATTTTTGGTCGATTTCTGGAATTTTTTTAAACAGGAACGTGTTCTAGGGATCAAAGTAAATAATCTTACCTGAGAACTTTGTCCTGCAACGTGTATTCGCTATGTATTTTGTGAAAACAAATTCTATTTGGCCAAACCAATAGATTTCTCCAAAAACTACATCTCCCGCCACTAGGTGACATCCCAAAAGAATGGACAATGATTGTCACCTAGTGGTGAGAGATGTAGTTTTTGAAGAAATCCATCGGTTTGATCGAATAGAACAACACGTTCATGTTTAAAAAAGATCGGAAATTGACAAAAACGTATTTTTCCAAAATTCAATTTTATAGGGGCAAAATGCGTAATTGTTTCACCACTAGGTTTGCCATTGTGCACTGCCTGTAGACCAAAACAAAGCGTGTCATGAGCCACACCTCCCTCTACCTCTGCTCTCCACCCCCCACCCGCCTCGTCTGTGAACGACTATCTGCAAAGTGCAGACACACCGAGCAAAACAACATCACCATTTTGTGGAACATGTCGAGCAACAAAGTAACTTATAATGTTATAATGCCACAAGAAAGACAACTTCCTTTTGGCAAGTTTTCCATGCTGTTTTGTCCGTAAATTAATCATTATGCCAATAACTTAGTGTGTCACCATTAGCATCAAACGTGTGTTCGCCGCTAATGGTGTTAGCAGCAGCGACGTGCGGTCGGAGGTTAGTTTAGTGAGGCAGAATCCTGCCCTTTGCTTGATTAGCAATCAGACGATTCACTAGTAAGACTGTTCGGCAGAATGATGGGCCAGTTTAAGTTTCTGCAGCGTTATTACTCAGTACCTACACACAACCGTAACGCCTGACCCATTGCTGGGACCGAGCCGCTAACAACTCAAGCTCCGGACATTAACCCATGCTACGATTGTAACATTAAATTTCATTGAATCGACATAGCAACATGTGCCCAACATTACTGTAACACTAATTAAAGCAGACATTTGACTTTGTCACTTACCTGTCCAGGAGAAGAGCTAGCTCCGCATCAAATTGTAGCCCCTTTAGCTCTCGCAGTGCTCTTCACCTTGGAAATGCAAGGCCAATGTTAAGCCGGGTTCTATCTCTTTCTTTATCCGACAACTTCTTCGCCAACGACCTTTGTTTCTTTAGAAGTAATTTCGGATCCTGCTCGTCTTCAGGTGAACGTTTCGTTCCGCTCTCCGCCATTTCGCTTTTTAAAAAAAAATGCGCACTGCCACTGCTGCCGCTGCTCACTGGCTGTAGCGTTTTATTAGGGAGGGAGGGCCAAGGCCAAGAGGAGGGAGGAGGCGGCGATTCACATGAACGTACATGAACGCGCAGCTGGACCGGCTTGTAAACAAAGGGCTGGAGATCAACACAGAGAGCAGGTGTGTGACATTCTGCTATACTCCAGATGAAATTATGTTGCAGGGGACGGGTGGACACCAGGCGCGAGACGCAGGAATAGGCTCAGAGGGTTTATTCAAAACAGAAAACAAAACAGGCATGATGGCCAACAAAAAACTCGGCCCAAAGGGTTGCAAAAACCAAACCAAGGAAAGCTTCACAGGGCTACAAACAAAAATACAAAATGAGAAAACAAAAGCCACTAGAAACTCTATGGAGGAATACCAATAAACAAAAATAAACGAAGACGGCAATGGCACAGGGCACATGCAAAAATACAAAACAAGAGCTATGGCAAGGAATGCTACGAACACGAGGTAAATAAATGGTAAACGCTATGGCTTGAAACGAGACTCTGTCTGCCAGCCAACTCCAGCCTCTCCCCAGATATAGCAGCAGGAATCACGAGACAACGAGGATCACCTGTAGACCGACAGGGAGAAACAAGATTGCTTAATTACATGGCATGCAAGACAAGAGAGGAAAACACGCGCAGTCAGGATGAGACAACGAAAGCAGGTAATTGCTCATAAAGAAAACAAGAGTGTTGCAGCATATAAGAGCCCAATAAGATACTATGAACAGGAAAGGTGTTAAACTAGTTAATAGTAAAGCACAGGTAAGAATGTAGCGAAAGCAGGAAGCATGCAAGTTAAATCCCTATCTACACTGAACAAAAATATAAATGCAACACTTCTTATTGTGAGAAATATGACCATGTTCAGAAGCTCATTGTACTTTCACTGAGTGTTGACAGATTGTATGACCATATTGCAATACATTTCGATCAATGATTTAAAAAGACAAACAAGAATCTCGCAATGGCGTGATGATAAAGGGGAAGGGGTCTATTGTCCAAATTTTACAAATCAATATTGGGTATGTCCGCCTTTGGCCTGCTGCATTGCTACACATCTCTGCTGTATGGACTGTAACAAATGGTCAATGGTGACTTGGGGACATGTTCCCACTTCTCTTCAAGAGCAGTCTTGGAGTTGGCGGCTATTGGCCTAAAAATGGGAACCAATGACGAACTTGTTGCTTGTGGACATCCCAAAGATGCTGGAAGGGGGACAAATCCAAGGAATAAGCCAGCCATTCAAGCACACTAATGTTTTCAGGCTCAAGGAATTCTGTGCATACTCGGTGACTTGGGTCTGGCATGGTCATGCTGGATAGTTATTGTTTTGATGGATGAATGGTAGGATGATAGGCAGCAGCATCTCATCGTGAAATCACACTGCATTCAAGTTGCTGTTCATGAACTGCAGTTGGGTGCAATGTCCCTGGAATATTCCCACCCAAACCATCACTCCACCACCATGTGCCACCATGTGCACCACATTGATGTCAGCATAACGATCCCCCGTCCATCCGTCTGTAAAGAAAACAGTCCTCCATTGTGCCATTAGCCATCAAACATGTCTATTCACTCAGTCGAACCAACTTTTTTCATCGAGCTGAGGAGAGGTCCAATCCACAAAGGGCAAAAAGACGTAAAGATATGGACTTCCTGGAGATTTTTTTTTTCGCGTTTTCGCAAAAATGGGGTGATGGTGGGGACCAGCTGTCTCATCTGCAGTGAGAGTTACTGGTCTCAAACGATCACAGAGATGGAGAGTCCAGATATGGCAGACTTGGGTGGGGGTTGTCACACGTGGTCGTGATGCATGTGGGCAGTGTGCTGTCTCTCCTCATTCCTCAAAAAGGTGTTTTATATGACTTATCGTTGAAACATGGACTTTAAGAGCCCTTTCAACATCCCTGAGAAACATTCCTCGCTCCCTGATGGCTCGAGTCATCTATGGCATTTTGAACAATGGCAGAACTGGGACTTTTGAGGTGGCCTTTTATTGACCAGAGTACAGGATGTGCCTGGGCTGACTGTACCTGATTTCAGTAGCTCTGGATCAGGCCCCACCTGTCTGACAGGCCAGTTTTGACAAAGGGCATGAACTTGGCAATGATAAGGAGAAGGTGACTGAAATGCACACAGACCTGTGGCACACAACCTTAGTCACATAAATAAACCCAACTAAGCCAACCTCAGAAATAATTACGCGGAATATTGAAAGGACTAAACTGTTGCGTTTATATTTTTGTTCAGTATAAATTAGTAATGGTTGGTACGTGCCTATCTAATGGAAACACCCCCCGTGACTGATTAGTAAGTTGTTAGTAATAAATTAAAATAATTAACAAGCATGAAGACTAGGAAGCCCGGAAGGAAGAAACGTAAGAAAGAAGTTTGAAACCGTAAGCCGCTCCCGAATGTAGTGCGAGAAGTAAAACACGGAAACGACCACGCGGACACAGAGAGGCGGATTGGCTGGGCAGACCGGGACCTGGCGAGAAACAAAACATGGCAAAAGTAAAAACATGAACTATGAACATGAAAAGTGAATCCTGACACAAGAAACTGTTAAAAACCCCCACAGTGTCCTGGCAGAACGGCACAGGACACTGGAAACACAACAAATTACACCTCTCCTTCACATAGCGATTTTTAATTCCTTCAATGTAGAAATGATGCATTTCCGCTTATTGCCCCTTTAATATTAAAAGATGTTAAGCACAAATGCAGCAGCCCCAGGAAATCTTCCCTCAACCCCCCATACACAAGATACAGTCGAATGAGAGGAAGGTGAGCACTATAGGCTACAAGATGATACATAGCCTACAATAGTCCCTGAATTAAAGGCTTTGAGGTTAGGATTTCTGTAAACTGAATATATTTGCAAACTTGCTGGGCTACCTTAGTGTACAATCATTGAAATGAACAGAAAAACTGGCACACTAAGACAGGTTTGTGAGTTAGTTTTATTTAAAATGCAAAGTTGATGTTTCCTTGCAGGTTATCTGTGCCCAGCTCATTGCAATCAAATAGTTAGCCTGTATCACAACTATGTGTAGCCAATGTAGCCTGTAGCCTACTGTTAAGGCCCATGACAGATTCTGAATATATGATTCTTATGGGTGCTTTAGAGTCAGGGCCGTCTTCAAGCCACGAGGCAACCACAGAGGAGACCAGTGAATAGAAGAGGCTAAGGAGGGCAGTCAGAGTGGCAGCAGCACAGATCATGAGGATGCAGTGAAGGAACCAAGTGAGGCTGATATCAGGGATGTTTCAGATACTGAGCACCAGACACACACACACACACACACACACACACACACACACACACACACACACGTTGGGTTTTCATGTCTTGTGGGGACATTCCATAGACTTGCATTCGTTCCCGAACCCCTTTCCCTGACCTTAACCTTCAACAGTACATACCTAACCCTAACCTTAACCTCACCCTGACCATATCCCAACCCTAATCTTGACCCCTAACCGTAAAATAGCTAAATTTCCTCATGGGGACCTGAAAAAGTCCGCATAAGAATGAAGAAATCTGGTATTCCATTACTTATGGGGACATTTTGTCCCCACAAGGGTAGGTAAACAAGGACCACACATACGTGTGTGTGTGTGTGTGTGTGTGTGTGTGTGTGCGTGCGTGCACGCGCTATATATGGGGGGGGAATTCGATTTCCAGTCATAGGGCCCAAAATTGCTTGCGGTGCGCCCCCCCCCCAGTGCCATCGTAATGATAATGCTCAGGCACTATTTTACACTGTAATAACTATTTACGCGAGAATTCATCCATCTGGCAGAAACTACAGCAAGACAGCATTGGGGAATTTGGTCGATTTCTCACTGATCCAATTACCCTCAAAAAGCAAACAGTTTCATGGTGAGGTTCATGGATATTTGGATATTGACATTGTTGTTTTAGGTGTTGACCACAGCATACAAGGGGTGAGACTGAGGGGTATTTACCCCCAACATGGGTGAAAGGTGTAGGAAATATGGCACTTATTAAATATGGTCCCTTCCACACCACCCCTCCTTTTAAAAAGGACCAAAAGTAATGAGACATGTAGCTGATGTGGCCAAAATAATGAAGCTTAGATCTGACTGTATGTGTTATACACTCATGATTTTTTTTTTTTTTGGCTTCTCCAGTCCCATCGGCGAACTATGCGCACGCATTCTAGTCTGCAGCTCATGCTGTCACCTACACTGTAATACATTTCAGGCCAGTTAAAACGAAACCTCACCAGCTGCCTTAAAAAGGTGAGTTAACTCAACTTGAAGATGAAGATAAGCTTTGTTTCAACTCACAATTAGTCAAGACAATGGATAACTTCAAGTTTAACCTTTGAAAAGTTCAAAACTTGAGTTTGATATGTAAAACTTTTCATGACAAGCAGAGCGAAAGAGAAGAAATAAGTTCACATGACAATGGGGCTCTCATGTTTTATCATGCATACACTCATTCTAACTCTCACATACACAGATTTTAACTCCCACATACATTTACATTTAACTCCCACATACACTACTATGCATTTTAGCTGTTACATACATTAGTTTTACCTCTCACATATTGCAATGGCCATTTTGTAGGGTCAAGGAGGTTATTTCACCATTTTTCTCGCTGTCCTACCTGGGCATCATGGGCTGACATGCCGTATTGTGGTTACAACTTGGGTCAGTTTATTTACCCTTTTTTAATGACTTTCATGTAAGCCATGAGTGAGCCTATGGCATCCTACAGTGTGATATATGAAGGACTGCACTATTCTTTTGTGTCCGACTGAGTTATCAACTTTTCTAAGAAACTCATATGGATCAATAACTGAAGCCTTACAATTCACATGAAAAAGGTCTCACTTTCAATAATCTACCCTTTCCCAAAACAAAAGAAGCTTTCACATTCACTATCATGACCACGAACATACACAAACAGATTTCATATACAATTTATGCGCAAGTGTTCAATGCTTGTGTGAGACGTAACATGCAAATTTATGTTGCGCCGAGGACGGCATGGCGGCTCAGTGGTTAGGACTGCCACCTCACAGAAAGGAGGATATGAGTTTGAAACCGGCTGGGGGCCTTTTCTGTGTGGAGTTTGCACGTTTTCCCCGTGATTACATGGGTTTTCTCTGGGTACGCTGGTTTCCTCCCACAGTCCAAAGACTTGCTGATCGGTCGAAGAAGAGACTCTAAATAGCCCATATTGTGAGTAAATGGTGTGTTAGTGGTGTTTGCACACTGCGATGAATTGGCGAGCTGTCCAGGGTGTGTTCCTGCCTTTCGTCCAAAGTCAGCTCCAGCTCACCCATGGCCCTAGTGATGGATGTATGGATGGATGAGCCTCTCGATGAGCCTCAACTGTGCTCAACTCATAAACATTGATCGAAGAGCTCTACCTCGTCAAGCAGAAATTGTGAGAGCATTATGTGTGTATATGAGAGGTTTGAATAAGTGATTGTGGGTGCATTTAATGTCCGTGTGAGAGTTGAGCCCCTAAGAGCCATACTGGGCCAACCCATGCTGGGGAACTTCTGAGAAAATGGGACTTAAAGTTGCCAGCCTCCTGTGTCATCTAGAGTATCTGGGAACTAGAAACACTGCTTATGTTATAAACCCAAGATATGTAAAATTACGTTATGCACTTTTTATGTCGGTTTTGGATGCCCTTCTGTTTCATTTAAAGTGAAAGGTACCTCCTTCTGAAGCAGAACCATCATCTTCTGATTCATTTGGGACAAACTCTGGGTCTCCATTATCTTCCACTTTACCATCATCATCAATCATAGCAAGCAGTTCCTCATTAGTGAGATACCGAGCCGCCATGTTCACATTGAATAATGGAAAAGTTGTGGGATGGTCCACTATGGCTAAGGCAGTGCAGTGCATATGTACAGTGGCAGAGAGGACGTTTGCTTGTTTGAACAATCCATGTGGGTAGATTGGGTTGGCTCATTTAGGAAACGTAGATCTCAGTTTTCTGCACATGCTGACTACCTCAACTCAATTTCGCTAAAAGTGCGGGATGGCCCGGTATGGTTCTTAGGGGCTCAGTTAGCATGAATAAAGTCTCAAACAACTCCTCATATACAGGACTAAGACTGCACACCCTGCTAATTCTTGATAACTGTTCCTCAACAGGGAACAGGAACCTCTACTGTCTTGAAATGTAGATTTCTTTGATTAAATTTCAGGAAATTAGACATTGTTTTGGCACATGTGAGGCCCCCTGCTGGATTAAAATGGTACAGCTGCAGAGCTCACTGTTCCTGACTGCACTGCATATTTAAATATAGCATTCATGAATAAATTGAATGAAAAATGTGCTTAGAATCCTTCAGAATGTAGGCAGGGGTGGTTATACATAAAACTCTTATTCTGTTATAACTTTATTTGAACATGCATGTAGTTATTCACCCAACACACAAAGAAACACAAGGTCACTATGAATCCAATTTCTTCCAGGAATCATCCTTCCACCTCCATCTTCATCCAAATTGAGCGCATTGATTAGAAAGCATCAGCCTAGAAATCGATTCCGGAGTTCAAACCCACACACAGCTCTTGTGAAATACCCTCTGCATGCAGTACGTGGGGGTAGTTTCCAGTAGCCCCAACACTGAACACAGAAATTTACAAAATCAACCCTTAAGTAATACAAACAAAGACAGAAAAAACAAGCTGTCTGACGAAATTACTTTACATTAATGTGTATGGACCACTTCTAAAATGTGTGTGCGTGGGCCGTGGAGGGTGTGTGCAGTCATGCACATAGAACAAAGGTGTATCACAAGTATCAACTCTGCCATATAATCATTCAACTCCAGAAAATTTTAGAAAAGGTATTTGCCAGGCTGTAATAAATTGCTCAAAGTCCTTCGTACTTGATTTGGCCGAGATGTAGCAATTGTAAAATCATCTCCCAAAGGTCGCGGAATCCTTGCAACTCGCAGGGAAATTTTGCTGTTGAAGATCTATTGCTTCACACCATTTCCAACGGAGTCAATTGAGTTAAATTTTGCCAACAATGTTTTCCTCCCTGGCTTATCAAGTAACAGGTTCTGACTCCCTGGTAAAGGGAGGGTGGGAAACCAGCACTTCTCTGATCTTGAGGACCGTGATTTGAGGACTAGGGTTATATAGCATTTAATTAGCTTAATAAATAATGAAATCATTAATCATATTCAGTTGACAGTTTTTGTGTATGCATTGTAAGTTTTAATATTAATACTGTAAATGAAGGGACTAAGACCTTTTAAATTCACAAAAGTATTAAATTATTTAAAAGTAAATTGAGACAGAATTGCTTATTAGAGGTTCTTGCTCTCAGTTGGGGTCTTTGGTTGCTAAGTTACACACACACTTGATAATTGTGCATCTTCTCTGAGGGAGAATCGAGGAGGCATTGTTTTAAAGAGAAGGTGCAGAATGGAGAAGCCAATGGGAGAGAGGAAGGGAAGGAGAGAGGAGGCTGGAGAAGGAAGGAAAATACATACAGAATGGAGGACTGACCCGAGTTTGTTTGACTCTTCTCCTCCCTCATCCTTATCGGAGTCCAATCGCGCTGACTCCTTTTCACTGCTCCGTGGCGCTAATTTAGTATCTAAACAGGCTAATTAATCACAGGCATCGAGTGAGAACAGGAGGTCCGGAGAGGGGGATGTTCATCACACACCCCTAATTTGTTTTTTTCTCTCTTTTTTTCAGTAAATCCCCTGCAGTCATTTATATACTGAATGCTCAAATTTCTCCCATGAAACCTCTTCTCTGGAAACAAGGTTAACTGTGCGCAGCCTAATCCACTATTTATGATTTTGCATTGAAGATACATTTTTCTGTAACCCCACCCACCACCCCACCGTCTGCTCTCTTCCAAAGGCAGAGAATACGGTCACATTCATCAAAAATAATGGCTAAAAAGATGCCTCCTACGATCCTCGCGGCCACTTAGCTTTCGGAAGAATAACAAACTAGCCGTATTCATCAAAACCTTCTTATTAACTGCTGCAGATTTGTAATTTGTGAATTTTTCTTTCGATTTAATAAAACTGGCTGCACTCTAACAATATCCCCAATGAGTTTGGATTTATGGTGGCTTCTGGAAACATGGGTATCATTGGTAATGAATGTGTACAGGGGCTGCAACGAGGCCTTCGCCCAGCAGTGTAGCAAGGAATTCTGGATCCCCTTGAAGAATACTGCACTGTGCCCCCCATCCCACTAGACTACCCAAGTGTTGGCCGACTTCTTCCAAGCTGGGAGCTCCTAGAATTGTCAGCACCTCGTGCCCCACCAGCCAACGCTATTAACCGAATCCAGGCCACACCAGTCCCTCCCCAAAATGAACTCGCCTGCTGCTTCCTGCTGGTTGTATCGCATGTACAGCATGTCATCACAGGCACCTTGCACTCTCTCAGTAAAACAAAGCTCTGAAGAAAACTATTAATGTGACCATTTCACCGGTCCAAAATAATTGCCTCTCTGCCCTCCTCAAAAAAAAAAAAAAAAGAAATAAAAAGAAAAACTGTGCTTAATAATGACCGGCATCAAAAAACACTCTTAATTTATACGCTGCACTTAATTTGCCAGCCTCTTTCCAGTCCCCATCATTGAATTTATTTCCATGGAGCTTTGCGCTCCCTTAGGCTCAGCTTGACTAGGGAGTCATTAAACCGCGTGTTTGTGGTGACAAACCTGAAAAAGAAGCACTCGCAAAACGAGTGAATATGAATGTAACAATGTTTCCTGGGGAGTTTATTGTTGCCATGGACACAAAGGAAATGTTTGAACTCATAGTCTTCATGAAAGGATGAGCTGATTGCTGTTTTCAAGAAATTATGTGAAGTATCTATAATGGTGTCTTTCGACATACTTCAAAAGCACAATCAAGCTTGTTAATTTTTTTACAAGTTTATTATTTTGAAATGAAGTTTGTCATTGATTACTAGATATCAGCAAATAACTTTTTAGCTGTGCATCCCCCTAAACCCCCAGATGCAGATATGTCATCCCAGATAGACGAGTAGGTACTTTAGGCCAAGTTAAAACGATTGATTTGTGGTAAAATATGTGTTTATTATTTCCCTGTGCACCATTTGGACAGCCGATTGGGGAACCACTATTTGGGTCCTGACCGCCCTGCCTGGCGCACCCTCAACAGATCCGGGGTGGTCGACTTCGAAGAGAGGCGCATCAAAGACAAAGAGCAGAAACGCCAGCAGAGGAAAGACCGCGAGAGCTCCACCTCCCAGTCAGGCCACCCGACACATCCCCTGTCCCCACTGTAACAGACATTTCCGGGTGAAGATTGGCCTGATCAGCCATCTCTGCACGCACCCCACCTCCAAGTGATGTGAAGTCAAGGTCATCTTTGTCTGCAAAGGACGAACATCATTTGGCTCCTGGACTGTTTTAAATTCTGAACGTCACACTTAGATGTAACAAGCTTGTGGTCAAGGAGTTCATGACCCCAGAAATGAATTGTGCTACTACCGAGCCATTTTTCAATTCTCAGTATTTTTGAAACAACCTCAATGTTGACTTTTCATGAATATTCTTTGCGTTTGTGGCCCTTATTCTCTTCTAAAATTTAGAAAATTAACCAAAATAAGCTGAAATAAGCTTCTAAATGCTGCAAGTGCCTTGTTTCATTTGCCTGATTTGGCTTTGGCGCAAACGGGTTAAAAACAGTCAAAACCATTCATTTATTAAGGGTTCGCCAATTAGCATCCGTAAAAGAGGCAACACGCGGTTGACAACACATCTCCTCTTCAAAAGATGCAAAGCTGACAACTGTCAAATCTTGATCAGGCCCCTGTTAACACCTCAGTCAAGCCTAATTAAGGAAGCAGGATAGAGCAATCCCCTTTGGTGAGAAATCGCAGACTCTGTATTTTCGGTTTGTCATGTTTTGATTCAGGAAGCTGAGGAAAAAAGTGTTTTGGATTGAAAACCTTGTTACCACACCATAGTCAAGGATCACTTTTGATTAATTTTTTTTGATCAGAGCATGTCTGCAAGTAAAATAAATTTTATGCGCACATGCACACATATCACCATTAGATATGTGCTGTATCATTGTATCTGCATATGTGCATACTTGCACGTGCACTCATATGTATACGTACATATGGACAGTATAATGATACAGTGCATGCCTGTATGTATAAAGAGCACTAAAGCTTCTCATCCAGACTAGGCAGAATAGTGGGAAGCTTATTTCCTTATATCAGGCAGAAACTGGCACTTTGGTAAAAATCTTTATTTGTTGACCTTGCAGTAAAAGTAGTAAAATGCAGTAAAATATCGGTCATATTCTCATTACATGTCCACAAATGTGCCGATACCAGTTTTAAAACACAAAATCAAGTGCAACACACATCTACCGGTTGGAATAAGCAGAGAGTTTCACTTAGAGAGGAAAACTTGCACATAGTCAATTGCACTTCCACATGTCACCCAGAGTATAAATGCTGTACTTGAAAGGGGCATGGATCTTCATTGATCTTCAGTTAATTGTAAAATTGCAGTTGAAATTATTGTCATTCACCAGCTGCCATAAGGTGGAAGTGTTGAGTTCTTCTGAAGAACAATGCATTACCGAACCCGGTCGACAACCTGCGGATTCTTGACCTTGCGAGTAACATCACTCATCCTTTGTTTGGCATAATATGGTTATTCAGCAAAGACTCATCATACAAGTGATCAACCTTGATGTAAAACTGCAAATGATTTTATTCCTCATACTTACTCAACATTAAAGAATTAATCTTTACTCCTCCAATCAACTGACCACTGTCATCATACCGTTTGTGCTTGAACTAATTGAGGACCTGGGTGCAAGAAGTACTTAAGTCACATTTTCCAAAAAATGAGCTGACACTACTACCATAAAGTAGAGTGTCATGTGCATCATTTAAAGCCAAAAAATTCCAAATATAAGTACTCAAGTCCTCAATACTGATATACGGCCTTCCCTGAATCTACTGAATTTTTGTGCAAGAAATACTCAAGTCCTTGACGTCATCAGGAACAAGTGCCTAAGTCCATGACTGTCCAATCAGCTGCTAGCATGTGTCATGTGACAAGCGTAGCAAAAATGACTGTTTGGCAATCAGCAAATGATTGAAACGGCATTTGTGTGGTAAAAGTACCGAAGTCCATGCATTTTATGGCAATAAGTACCGAAGTCCAGGCATTTTATGGTAAGAAGTACCAAAGTCCGAAACTGATTTTCTTGTTTTTTTTAATAAAAAGCATTATCATTCCACAAAAACGTGTCTGTCTACTTTGTATAACCCCTGGGACTAGCAGCAGGTGCCACTGAATGTTATCTTTTAAAAAAAGTATCTGCAGCATGTTTTCAAAACTTTGACCCCTAATATCTCAAAAGTGTTATTTTGTGACTAAAGTACTTCTTGCACCCAGGTCTTCAATTAATGATAGCTAAAATAATTACTTTGAGTGCGCTCGGGTCTGTATAGCTACTTTAGATAATTTATTTGTCGTTCTGTTAATCGTAATTTAGGTGATTGGCAAGCTGTTTTTTTTTTTTTTTTTTGACAACCTGATCTCGACAAGCTAACTAAATCAAGGTGTTCATGGTGGATGAAGATCTTATTTTAGTCTAGGAGATATGCATTTTCTTTCGTAACCACCATGTTAATGAATAAAAGTAATCTGATGCCAAGTTGTTCAGCATCTTTATTTAGCTGCAGCAAGTGACGCATGAATTAGTGAACTGGTGCAATGTTACCTTTCCATTAACTGAATCAGATCCTCAGCATTAACAAAAACCACACGGGCTAAGCTTGAAGGCTAAGCTTAAAGGCTTCTGGTTCGCCAGAATTCACGGTCCTTTTAAAAATACAAATCTGCTCGTCATATGTTGTTTTCTTTGTTTTTTCCTCTTTCTCCCCTCCCCCATCCCTCCCAACTTTCTAAGGTCTGAGACGGAGGACTTGTCTTCATTAGGCACAGTGACATTCATGGGCTGTAGTAAATCCTGACAGCAGAAAGGTCCCCGTAACCTTTCGTTGTGTGAAAATGTCCAGGGAAAATTACAATCGGCACTGTGTTAATTAGCACAGGCTCTCTTTTTCAGTAAACTGTGAGCATATTTTAAAATAGAGAAAGGACAAAGGGAGTAAGACAAGTATTAAAAAAAGCAGATTAAACCACATTGAATGTAAATATGATAGGAAACTGGAGACCTAGCTTTCACCACGCTTTTCCTCTTCATTGCAATGGTGGAGCTTTTGTTGAAATTGCATTGTAGACAAAAGAGCTCTCCACAATTCAATGATGAAGCAAGCATTTCACCATATGCAGCATCAGTCATGCCTGATACTGTGATGCACAACACCCTCATTGTGTTTTAAGCCATATTTTTGCATTTTGCATATTTTGCATGTGCATAGATTAACACAAATTGATGAAGGGTGAGCCTTCAATTTATGCTCATACACCTTCAATGCCATGAATTCTGAACGCCAAGTTTCCGGCATTCAGTTCAAATCTAACCTGTTTGTTTATTTATTTATCACAGAAAATTAAATGATCAGGTAGTGCAACTAATATTGGCCAGGTGATCTTCACGACTGATGCTCAGGGGAAGAGAGGATAGAAAAGCAGTAGTTTTCAGCCGTCAAGAACCAAGATCCATGGATGACCATTTGATGATCCCTACAAGACGTACGGTAGTCATCTCATCACTATCCTCCATGCTTCTCCCTCTGACGCACACACAGGGTAAAGTAACCTCAGCAGTTGTGTGGTTTTCACCTGCAATCCACATTTCCTAGCCAGTACTGATGTTGCACATAATCCACATACATAGTAATAGTTCTTCTGTGTGTGTGTGTGTGTGCGTGTGCGCGCGTGTGTGTGTGAGTGAGAGTCTATGGGATGCTTTTCGTGTCAAACTCTCGCCCCATCCAAAAGTCTATGCATTGCTTTGCATGTACTTTGATCTTTCTTACAGCTCTCTCGCCACAAAAATGTTTCTTAACACTCTAAATGAGTACACTGTACCAATTGGCAATAAAATAAAATGTTTTCTGTTTGTGGGAATTATTCATCCATTCATTCATTGGTTCATTAATTCATTCATGGGGTTGAAAAGGCAAGACTTTCAAACTTGAATCTGTACATTTCCAACAGTTGAATGGGCCTCAGTTTGTAGGGTAGGAGGATTGGTACACCTCTGTGATCAACAAACATTACCAGAAGGATAGTTCTGAATGAACAAAAAGGAAAAAAACCCAGACACAGAATAGAGATATGACTCACTGCCGACAGACTCTTTGAAAATTTTCAGAAAGGTTATTAATAGTTGATGAGAGACCCACGGGGAGTCGCTGAGAAATTAGAATAAATTTCTCTCCGAAAGGCTGCCCGGTTCACATTTCTGACCTGTGGAAAATAAAAGGTTGAAAAATTTGATATTCTTTCCATTGAGGTTCTTCCATAAATGCAATAAAGCACCACATTGTCCAGTATTCTGAGTGATCCCCCTTGATGTGGGCCAAATGTCTCCTGACTATTAAATCAGTCAAAATTCTTATCAGAAGATGAGCTCCACCTAAAATATATGACAGATGCAAATAAATTCTTGGTAGCGTGACACAGAACCACCGGAATTTCATTTGGTTTGTTATTGCTGAATTTATTGGAACAAAGCTCCATCTCAAACTCAACTCCTTCCTGGGTACAGCTGCAAAAGCCTGAAAAGGTCAGATCACAAAAATTTATATAAATTTTTACTGCTTCATGGTACTGTCCATCAATGCTTAGATAGTTTGGGGTCACAAGCCTCGCGTGAATGCCTTTTGTGTCTCTCCCTATTCAGCAACTTGTGTGTTTACTTGAAGAATGTCCCCTTTAATTTGTTTGCATCTTGTATGTCTGCTAACCCCCAGCTGCGTCTCGTTATGTGGTTATTCCCTTATGGCCATGTGACGGGTATTTAAGCCCTGTGCTTTGTGTTGCAAGTTGTTGGATTGTAATTTGCCCTTGTGCTTGAAACCAGTCAGTGCTGTCAGTAGAAACTCTTCATGTTTGTCTGGTGCAACTTGTAATTTAATGATAGCGGTTCCTGAATACTTTCTCCTTAACTTAATTAATTTGAAGAAGCTTCCATTGGCATCAAAACACGTGTATGATAAAGTTTCATTGGCAAAGAGGCAAGTATTGGCATTAAAAAAGTTTCACAGAAAAACAAAATACAGGCACTAAAAATGCTTTATGCCTGATCATTATCAAAGAAATAAGGCCAAGCAGGAAAACTCCAGTTTTGATCACAGAGCACAAGCACTCACCTCCACTTGTTTGGCTATCTGAACTGCACAAAGTGCTGAGATTACATGTCATGTCTTTATTATGATGAATTTTTAAGTGGTGCTTCAGCCAAGCTTGAGGAAAATATTTCTATTTATTCTTTAACTTTTTAGGCGCTCTTTCCACTGAGATCCTGGCTCCAGATGAGCAAAAAAAAAGCCTCTTGGAGCAAAAGCATGCACCATATTGGATTTTCCACCATTTCTCAGTTTTTTTTTTTTTTTTTTGGTGAAACCTTTCAAATCGATCACGTCCTTAAAGTCTGGTTTAAGTTGTACAAAATCTGATACAGAGCATCAACCATAAAACATTTGTTACTGCTCCGCAAAAAATTACTTGTTTCTGATATGATTAAAAATGGATATTTCTGGCTCAGCAGGATTTGGTCCGAGACCATAGTGGTCACCCCTGCCATGCAAGCAGTGCCATTAGCGGATGGGCTAACCCAGCAGCTAAACATGCCCTGGCCCAAGACAATGCCGCCCCGACCCGTTATGGTCCCTCTCAAGTTTGAAACTGGCACGCCTCGTCTCAAGATTGAAATTGGCCCACCTCCTCCCGGCTTTGATTGGCTACCTGTTTTGAACCGATCATAACTGTTGCTGCCCTCAGATCATGTTTCATTAAGCAAAACTGATGGTCAAAATGGTAAATCTGCTCTGACCAAACTCCATTATCTGGCTGTGTACCTGAGCAAATCCTCTGACACACACAGGACAAACAGGAGAGGAAATTTAACCACTGTCATGATGCGACATTCTAATTCTCTGACAGCCTCAGTGAGGAAACCAATTAGTGAGAGAGACAGAGGGAGGAAGGGGGGAGAGAGAGCACACTAGTGGCTAATTAGCCTCCTTTAAGGAAAAAGGAATAAAATGAGAAATTTTGCAAGCAGATAGGCAGTCAGAAGAGCTTCACAAAAGTGTCATTTTTTTTCTCCTCAATTTCCCTCTCTTCCTAAAAAGAGCCGCAATTCACACTTGCTGAACGACATACTGTACCTGAAGACTGAATCACAGGCTAAGTTTGCTTTCTTTGCGAGAAAAAAAACTTTAGGTTTTCTATGTGTTAGTGTGCCTACAGTGTGTGAGTTTCTCTGCAGCGACCAAGTGCTGCGTTGTGTGCAATCACTTTTTTGGAAACCACCTGCACCCAACCACCCTTACCTCAGACTTCAAAAAAAGACAAAATTATCAAGATGAAGTTATTTAATTGACCATTCTTACATTGTTTGCACAGTTGAAGACTTCATAAATACAGTGTTCAGGAAGGTTTACACATGCTCAGTCTTCCTGATATTATAATAACATCAGCAAGATCCTCTAAATATGACACTGATTAGAATTATTTTGTAATTAGAAATGAAAAAAATGACATCAAGAACAATGTTTAAAACCTTAGAGCACTGAAATAAATTTATCATTTTTTTGGAAAATTCTTGTGCTGTTGAAAACCTATCATGTGGCCACTTGTTTAAAAGAGCTCCCCTGCAGGATCTCTTTGAAACAAGTTGCCACATGATAGGTTGTAAGATATCAAATTCAAAAGCTGTTGACATCATTGAGCAACACTATTTGTATTTAGTGCTCTAAGGGTTAAGTGCTTTTCTGGGGACAGACTGTGGTCTCTCATGCTGTTTGTGGAGGCTAATGTTTGGGCAGATCAAACATACAGCAGAATCAGACAGGGCCTCTTCCCAGCATGATGCTAAGGTGGGAGTGTAGTGTTCCAAGCCATGAAGGTGACAGCCACCAAACATGAAACCTGCCGCCATGCGATGACACACTGAAAAGGTCAAGACCAACTTCTTTTTTATATTAGTCTCTTCAGCTTCTATGGTTCACCCCCCCTCATCTCATTGCCATGTCCGTGTATCTCCAGGGAAAATAGGAAGCTTGCTGATTTACATTCAGAAATACCAACAGCACCATTTGCAAAGCAGCAAGGAAGGCGCAAGGCCAGGGTTCAAACCCACTGCAGCACAGATGTAGAAAGTAAATTTGAAGAGTTTGTTTCCAAAATGAAATAAGTGCCAAAATTACAAAAATTGAGATACTACCATAGAGCGATAGCCCTGTGCTTCATCCACGTGGTGTAAAAATCCATATTTAGAAATTCATACCATAAAAGGTGTATTTTTTCATGGTCAAAGTTTGTGTTTTTCTATAAAATGCAATAGGCGCCAACATAGAAAAAGCTGATTTCAGTTTTTTCAATATAGAAAAATAAACAGATCAAAAGACAGAGGAAATCAATTAGCTCTGAATTTGATCACTGAAAAGGTATTTAAGTCCACAAAAACACTTTTCATTGACTTGGTTTCAATTAGCAAAGAGTTATTTACAGTTTCACTAGTTAAATGACCAAACTAAGATTAGACTCAATTTGGCACTGATGCAGGGATACTGTATGTATACGATGCCATCGTTAAGTATTTGGTCAGTGGCACAATTTTAGGACTTTGGCTCCGTATACTTACAGATTGCATTGGAAAACAATTATGATTATGAGATTCGAGTTTTAAATTTTGCAGGCATTTATATCCTTATATGAACACAGTTGGACTATAACTCCTTTAGAGTTAAAATTTATCAGAATAAACTGTACCCCGTTTTGCTGGCTCCCAGTACTTCTGTAAAATCACAA
This sequence comes from Gymnothorax javanicus, assembly GCA_029692085.1. Classification (NCBI taxonomy): domain Eukaryota; kingdom Metazoa; phylum Chordata; class Actinopteri; order Anguilliformes; family Muraenidae; genus Gymnothorax; species Gymnothorax javanicus. Next base: position 7,867,823 of record CM056209.1, on the reverse strand, counting down.
TGAACCTTTACCTACTCAGTCTTGGGTTTTATGAATTTTATGAATGCGATTTCAAAAATGTCCCATTATATTTGAATTTACTGATGTTGTGGCTTATGCTACAAATATCTCCAATAGGTCTGTAGTGTCGCTAGTGGCAAGAGCCGTAAAATTTGACACCATAATGTATTGTTCTTGGGGCATATGTCCAGAATGACTACATGAGCTTTTATTGCCCTGCCTAAGGGCATAGCTATGCGCATATAGATACATTATCATGTGGTTGTAAGTCATTTTCACATCATAGATGCGTACTGCAACAGAATTGAATCACACTTGTACAAAATCTACTCCATTCTCACATGCAAAGAGACCTTTCTAAACCTAGAGCACTTGTGAGAGAACAGATGTACTCCATTAACAGAAATTTCACTGGGCATTTGGAGCAGGACCACAATGAGGGTCTCTCAAATGCTTTTGATGCCCATTTTTGGGATGCAAAGGAGTCACAAAATGGTCTACTTGATCAAATAATCAGTGATACCATTCAAACAGAGGAGCACTGTACAGTACACAGTGGCTGGCAGTGTCTTAACCTCAAAACCTACAAACCCCCATTATGTGTTGATCGCTAAAGACACAACTTGTTTCTTCACTTTTTCCAACTATTTTCGTCCCCTCCAGGAATATTTCATCCTCTACTTCATTTTCTTTTTCCCTCAGTCTGTCTCTTTGACCTCCAGTTCTCATGCCACTTTCCCTACTCCCTGCAAAGTCACGTCCGTCTGAGCCTCCAAACAGGAATGCGATGAAATGGGGGAATATAAAGGGACGCTAAGGGCCTAATTACATTGGGTGCAGGTGTGTGGTGCTGAGGAATGTGCAGGGAGGTATGGCTACAAATAAGGCAACAATCAAACAATTAACATTGAGCAAAGAGAAGACACATAGCAAATGACAGAATAAAGGAAATGACTAGACAGAGAACTGCTAAAATAAACCAGAAGACAAGGAAAATTATAAATACAAATAAAAAATACATACAAAACATGACTCGACAGGTTCAGATACTGACAGACTATTGATATAGGGCCCAAGACTGGTCTTACTGAAAGCTTCAGCAAGTTGAATGAAAAAGTAAGGACCAAGAGCCACACAGTGATAAAGAATTGGTTTTGCTCACCTAGAGCAGTAAAAGGGTCAGAGTTGAGATAGAATGATGAAGACAGATGAAGAGAGGGATGCAGGTGTTTATTGGACATCTCGCATGTCTTGACCTTTTGACTCCAAAGTTTGACATGGAAGAGCTCCTCTAATTTACTTTAAAGACTCAGATTAAGGAATCATCATTGACAAAATGTAATAGCAATAATCAGACATTGGTAGCCTGCTTGTAATTTTAAAACCTTCCTTGGATAAAAGTCTGGCAAACAAACAAAATCGGCTGCATATCAATTTCTCTGTTATCCACAATGTATAGGAGCCAGCTGCAAATTCATGGTATGACACTCAAGCTGCTATCACCTGGCACTACTTTGGCAACAGGGAATCTTTCAGCACACATCCTGTTATTTTTCAAGGGCAGCATCATGTAAGGTCTGGCCACAGTCATCTGAAAGGACAGTGTTATCCTCTATGGCTGTGCATTTTGATGAATCTCCCCTTACTCCCGACAAATAAAAGCAGCAAAATATGCAAACATTTACAGGAAGCAAATCGTGCATTGATGTTCTGATCAAACACATTATGAAAAACTCAAAAGAAAAATGTACCATATCAGCGACAATTGAAAACGGAATATTTCACAGTAGTTTTTGTTCATTAAAACTCAATTTATACCAACAGGAAAAAACAAAAAAAAAGGACAAAATATGCTGGTTATACTCATAGGATATTCTCGGCGTATATTTCATTTGGATAAGCCTTTATGAGAGACTGCTTGTCGCTCTCATCTCAAAATTAACAAGAAACTAATATGATGAGGTGGGATTTTAAGCCATGAAGACAGATAATGATTTTGGAATATGATCTTGAGCAGAAGATAGATGGGGAACAAGGGTTTTGAAGGATGAATGTGAAAGTGGAAATGACATCCATCTTTGCTGAGCTGTCATATAGCATATTGCCATGATGAATGGCAATAATGCTCTGAGAAACAAGTTAATTTTGTTCAGACAAAGTTCGCCTTTGAACAAGTACAAAACAAACACGGCTTTCACCGCTAACACAATAAGTGGTGCCATATTTTAATATGTAGCACTGTTTGAATGAATCAGTAATGATGCACAATATTGTCTCCCAGTCTTTTTAATCATGTGGGCACAAACTGAAGAAGTATAAAACTCAGACCTGTGATTCAAAAAAAAAAAGATACACTTTTGTAATTATAAAAAACTGAGAGGTTTCAGACATAGAATTTTGAAAACTTTTCGACAGCTTGACACTGCACATCACGCATAAAGTCACTCAGTAGGAAACAAAATGCTTTATGAATCAAGACTTGATGTTCTGTGCACAAACAAGCTTACAGATGTAGTAAGCTTACCAGCAGCGGTGAGTATACTGTACATCAACAGTGGTCCTAGGTCGTACAAAGCCCTAACCAGCAACAGGGTGTTGGAAGTCCCAAGGCTCATCAATGTGCAAGGGTGTCACAGGCTGTCCGTTCCAGGTGCTTGGGAGCTACGGACCAGTCAGAGTAACAATCTAGCCCCTTTCCACCACCGAAGTGTCTACAATGCGCACGTGAGCACATGGTTATGAACACTGTGCCCCCTCTGAAATGCAGTCCCGATTCCTTTGTCCTGTCTGACCGTATGAGGAAGAGCCTATCCAGGCAAACCTTGGCATTAGACACCTCCTCATCAAACCAGGTTTCATTCATGGTGAAGATGTTAACATCCCTGAAGGTTGTCTCTATTCAGCATTGAGTGTGCGGTAAATCCATTTTATTCTCCAAGGATCAGATGGTGAACAGTATTTTGTCAGTAGAGAGGGTTCGATGGGTGCTTCTTTAGTTTCCGCAAAAAAGTCCTCTGTGCTTTACCCGCTATTGTGGCTGAAGATTTGTTGGGATGTTGACGATTGGTTTGATGTTGACATGTAATGAGCAGGAGATCGCCATGACGGTGAGTGTGTACCCTTCTCGTGGCTGGTCGATTCTCGAGGCTATCACTGTAGCCCAGAAAATTGCAAGAATTATAATGACGGTTCGCGTTTTCTTCCTACTTATTGAAGGATGGTAGAAGCTGAGAACTCAAAGACGCACTGACAAGATTTTTGTCCCGAAGGAACCGTAGGCAGAGTACGGTTTTTGCTATTGCAGCAGAGCATGCGCCGTCAGCTCTTGTTCTCAGCTGGTAGAGTTTTTAAAGGACTTTAAGAAGTAAGACCTCAATTTATGATTTCAGTTGGTTTGAGATCTGGTGACTGAGAAGGGAATGACATATGTTTAAGTTCATTTTCATACTCATAAAACCACTGAGTGACCCCTTGAGCGCTGTAGGGCTTGGGCCATTGTCATTCTGAAAGGGACTCCTCCTATCATGGTAAGAATGCTTCATTATAGGATATAAAAGTTATCACAGAGAATAACTGATTTGCTGTAACCCTTCCACCTTTAAGGAGATGATTGTACCAAACCCAGGTCAGGAAAATGAACCCAAGCATCTGCATTTGTTGTGTTTTACCACACATTTGCTCAGGTTTTGCCCTCTAATTTGTTATCCTTCTGTATAAACTGTAAGAAAATGCTGGTGCTCTAAAGACATCCCATAATATATGACCGTATTCCAAAGACTGCACATGCCAAAGATCACTGTACATCAACAGAGGGAGAGAAGGGAAGATTAATTTAGCCGTGGTTTAAAAATGGACATCACTGGCAGATCTGTGAGCATTTAATTAGGCCTTTTTGTTGCACATATTAACACCTCCTCGACCATCAATGTACTGTTAAGACAAGCCTTCAGAATGGGGCACAGAGTGCAAAGCTCGTTCAGACAGACAATTCCAGACCTGTCCTCATTTTCCTAAACACTTCCTTGCATATCTGCCACTGCAATGTCTTGTGGAAAGGCAGACTTTTTCAGCTGCCTTCTGCTCTACCTCTGCAGCAAAAATGCTTCACCTGCTGCTGTGCTGCATCACTCTCTGCTGCTGCTAATTAGCATTGCCTGTTTCTACATCAGTGTTGACAGCTGCTAGCTCACATCCCACCTTCATTTCATCATACACCTGTTAGTGCAAATTATTGGGGGTAGAGTGGGTATTGTTCTCGTCAAACCTGGTAGGCCATATGATGTGTCAGAGTCAGGGCCAAAGACATTATTGCATTTATTTGTGCTCATTTATATGCACGAGCTGCAAAAAGAAGGATGCATTATACGTCATAAGCATACTTTCAGGTCCATATGCATTTTGACTGTCCATTAGTATTCTCATCATTTTGGCTTTGAATGCCATCACAACGGATTTTAAATGAAACAATCCTGATTTGCTTTCTTAACCAGTCTTACCAGCAAATCACAAACTTTAGCAAGGTAATATCATCTTAGTAAATGCTAAAAACTTAACATTGTTTAACTCAAACAAAAGGATTAATACCGAGGTGCAGATCACTGTGGGTCCCCCCTGTTATTGAATTTCAATCAGTTCCTTATCAAGGCAAACAACTTTAGTGCACTGTTTGATATTCATATTTGTTTACCTCCCCCATCCTAGGCACCATAATTCTATGAACCCCATGAAGTATATGAGAAAAGATGTAGGAAATTACACTATTCATGGAGAGATAAACATGCGCAAAAGCACAAATCCAGATTTGTGGTTTATGGCCATAGAGCTAAGTATGCGCTACCAAACACAGGTTAGAGAGATGGAGCACATGCACATGCAGGGGAATGGAGTACATGTGTCAGCTGAGTAAGGCGATCAGGAGGACGTGTGATGGAGAGGGTGGGAGCTGAGAAATATGACGTCCATGGACTTCGTACCGCTCACTCTCCTGACACGCAGAAAATATTATGTAGTCGCCTCCCTACCCACTGAAACGGGCGTGATTCATGGCCCAATTTTAAACTGCCAGGCAGCTAAATTGCGTCAAGTCCGCCAAAATTTATTCTGGGGGACGACGGACGAGTTATGAAAAATGAAACGGCAATTCGCGGCGCCGTTGAAAACTTTTTACCGTTTCCGCGGAATAGAACGTAGAGCACGGCCGGGGCGATGATGGATGGTGGCCTATGGCTACACTTAACCTACTTAGTAATGTCAGCGTGGTGTACAGCGTGTTTACTTTTAAAGAATGGCAGGGCGACGTAAACTTTATCAGCGGTTGACATCCACCCATTTGTCCCCTGAATAAAGTCTTTTTTTAAGTCGGTTCCCTGAGACCTTTTTCTTTTTTTCCATTTGACTGTGAGGTAGTCTGCATATCTCAGCTTAGGAAGCTGTTTGCATTTGGAAAGTATCACCTGAGCTGTTGAGAGGATCAGCTATTTTAAGTGCGGGAATGTATGTGTTTGTTTGTGTGTGTGTGGGGGGAGGATTTAAGGTCAGAGGCAGGTTTTACACTTGGCAGTGGGATGGGAGGGCAGCTCGAGGATGGAGCGGGTCCAGTTAACTACAGAAAATGATGATCTATTGGACAACACATACAGAGAAGCACACATATACTGTACATGGTCCTCTCTTCCTCTTACAGGCGGAAGGGTCACTACAAATCAATGTGGAGTTATTTTAGGTCATCAACTTTACATCTCAAGATGAAGCATTCCAACCACAATGGAAGAAGTGTCTTCCAGGATGACCGCGGTCAAAGCCCCACAGGGCACAAGGGGTCACTGAATGGTTTTATGAGCATGTAAATGATCCTCAGCTTACGTCATCGCCTTCACAGTTTCCAGATCTCAAATCGCATCGGGAGATTTTAGAGCAAGATGTTAGACAGTGCTGTCCATCACCATGATCAAAATGCAAAACAAGGGAATATGTCCAGGAAGAAAGGCACTACACCCCTCCAGTAAAGTTTTACACTCGTAGACTCAAAGTGATGATCGCAACAAAAAAGTTGGCACAGTCGATTCTTTGCCTCAGCTGCGCAACTTTACGAGGCCTCAGTTAGAGTATATATTGTTTTGCAATGCACCATACATTCTCAGTCTGAAACATATCAGGACTGCTGGATAGCCAATCTAGCAACTGCTCTCTCTGCTAGCGCAGCCATGTACGTCCATGCAATTTGCGCAGAGTGTGGTTTTGCGTTATCTCGCCAGAAAACGAAGGGACATCTCTAGAATAGACAACATCGAGATAGTAGCATATGAAGAGTTGGAATGCAAAACCCACAAAGTCCACTCAACCTCTTTTGTTTTAAATTGAGTTTTTTTACTCAGCATAATATTCCAACTCTTTCCAACTCTTCATATGTAGCTCCAAAATTTGTGCATATCTCTTTGCATTAATTGTGCCCTTGCAAATGGACAAGTCACCTATGCTTTGTGCTCTGATGCACCCGCTTACCATAACAGAAGCTGACTTTCGGTTCTGACAATAAGAACCGATTAGGTTGTCGTCTTTGGTCTGCAGAACAAGTGGAGCTTTTGGACAGTGTTGATTCATGACTTCAGCTTCAGAAAATAGCCCCAAAGAACAAATAGAACATGCAGAATAGACAAAGAAAAACAGCAATAATTTAGGCCAACCGTCTATAAATCCAGTCTGCAAAAGCCTAACATGTAGGCATACTTACTGGCACTCTAAAAGGTTTCATGTTTTAATGTTGGTTATAATTTCCCGGCTAACTGATAACATGATACAGAATCTTGCAAACCAAACTAACATTAATGCACAGCGTAGCTTCGCTGTAAAAATTAAATTGTAAGAAAAATTCTGTGAGAAAAGGATAATGTCCTGGCAGAAAATTGCCGGGACATATTTCGTAATATTTATGGACAGTTCCTTCAACTGAAAACCTGGAAAATTCCACATATTTACAGTATATCTTTTGTACTATTTTTTAGATATGTTCGTTGATCATAAAATGAAGAGTTTGTAAATTTACACTAAAATCACCGTATCAATTACGGGCTCTTCTGTCTAGGCTTGCATTTATGGAATCCTCTGTTCATCCAACAGAAAATTTGTAAAATTACGGTAAGTCTTTAACAGATTCCACTGTTCAAACCACTGCAGATAATTCTGTGTATTTACAGTTTATTATTATTATTATTATTATCCTCCATCACAAAGTGGAAGGGGTATATATAGGAATGAGTATTCTCCTTTCGCGCGTTGTTTCTCCTGTCTGTCTGTCCATCTCTCCATCGCGTTTTGTTACCAGGTCAGATATCAGCCATGGTAGAGGACCTGAGTATTACCTGCTTTCTTTGTGTAAGATTGTGTTGCTGGACCATGTTCTTAATATAAGCCCCATCAAGACATATATCAAACAATTTAAAGCTGGTATTGTGTGTTTGCATTCATGAGTGTTTGCTATTTATTTACACTGTATAATAGATAATTAACTTATCGTTAGCCTCATAGCATAATTGTCATAGTTTTGCCAAATTGATAAGTCAGCTGCCTGGTCTTTCCTGTTGTCGAAAAAAAAAAAAATTAGTTTTTTCTTTTTTTCTCAAAATCTTAAAAAAAAAGAATCCATTCTCTTAAAAATGAATAAATAAAAAAATGAAAAATGAGATAGGCAATTGTGTTATGAGGCTAACATTAAAGCTAATGCGTAGATGTATAATAATGAAGCGCTTGAATACGAGATAGCTGCAGGAATTAGTAATTTTGTACAATAATCTTCTAAAACAATTTGCTTTTGCCAAATATCCCTCTAGTTAGATTTATTGAAACCAAGCCCAGTTATGAATTATTACATTTCATCTCATATTTATTTATAAATTTTATTCCGTGGTTTTTGGATGAGTGACTTGCTCTCTGATGAGCCGCCATAATTTCTCACTGTTACTTTCCAGGTCACTAATTTCTCAATAATGAGGTCAGTCTACTCTGACTGATGGGCTGTCCTGTTAATGAGGTTATTCTTGGGTTATTACATTGCCCACTGCACGATCCCTCCTGCAAGAGGCCTAATTGATGTAAATCAATGAATCTGAACCTTTTTTAATGAAATTTGAATTTCATTTAAAAAAAAAAAAATCATCAAACAACCCCTCCTGTAGCCTAGAACAAGACCAGGAGGGGAATAAAGGATTCACATAATGTAGGGGCAATAACATAAAAGCGTGCGTGCGTGCGTGTGTGTGTGTGTGTGTGTGTGTGTGTGTGCTTAGATTCTGTAGACTGCTCATTTGAGGAGACTCAAAAGTGCAGTCTCAAATAATCAACAAAGCTGTGTCACTCCATCTAATGCCGCAGAATATAGTAGCAATGATAATTGTCTAAAGAATATCCCTTTCTCAGTGACCACTCTCGAGAAATTGAACAGAGGGCTATTTAAGTGGCATGTTACGGCCTCAGTGGACAGCCGACAGTGGCTCGCCTTCGGCCAACAGGCAGACAGATACAGATATCATGAAGGTTAGACCCTGGGGTGAGGATAGGGGGATGACAAATACAAGTAAATCAGTGAGTCATGGCACTCCCGATTCGATCCTGCCTGTAGCCCTCCCCCCCCCCCATGCAGAATTAATCATTATGAGTAAATCATACACTAATTATACTGTATTGTGCAAATGTTTTATGCACCCGAGTTTTTTTTTTTTTTTTTTTTGATATAAATTAATTCGGTGGAACCCCAATTGTGAAAAAATTGCCTCATCATGGAAAATGCAAATAAAACAAAAAAAAGGACTCATTTGAAAAGTCTAATCATCCTCTATTATATTGAAAACAGTGAAATGACACATTATTTGAGGTTCAAACTTAAGAATTTAATTGTTTATGAAATTTCATAAACGCTATTGGTGGACAACAGCAGGCTATAGCCCTGAAACTGTAGCATTATCCTCATAGGAAAAATTTAGTGTTTTCCTAGTGATGGCGCCACCGGAAAGGGTATAGGGTCCAGAAGACCAACAGGGAAACTACCTTAGGCTCCAAGATTGTTCACAGCAAATTATATCCAATTCCTATGAGAACTGTTTTACTTATTGCATTTTCACATTGCGGGTGCTAGATTGGCCTGCCTGCAGTCCTGATCTGTTTCCAACAGTAAGTGTATGGAGCATTATGTAGTGAAATACATGGCAACATACACCCCATAAAACTGCATAACTGAGGACATGCATAATTGAGGAATGGGGGGAAATTCTGCTAGCTAATTTTAATAAACTGGTGTGTTCCATGTCCAAACGCTTAATGAGTGTGATAAAAAGACATGGTGACATTACAGAGCTACACAGTCAACTTCGCCAATTTTGGACTATGTTGCAATCATCACATTCTCCATTTCCGATAGGCAAATTAATTCACATTAGAACATCAAATGCGTTGTCGTACTGTTAGTAACATGGTAGATGAATAGACTTTACGTGCCACTCCTCTTTGATTTTTATTTTCAATTTTCATAATGTGCCAGGTTTTTCAGACTTGGGTATTTACTTTACCAAAAGGAAGTTACAAATATATATACCTGGCAAATGTAAATTTCGCCATCAAGGAAAATCTATTATTAAAGTGTTGAATTGATGAAATGATCTTCAGTGAGAATATGCTCCATGGAGTAGATTAAACGCAACATTGTCAGCTACACAATTCAATGCCGATGATGGAACAACAAAGAGTTTCGCAAAATTCTTAACAAAATAACAAAACTTATGAATATAACCACAGTTTTGATGTTCTGAGAAGATTATTAAGGAGCAGGTGGGTAGATGATGTCAGTATTTATAGGGCACTGAGCTCAGGTCATCCTCATCCCAGGGGGACCTAGTTGGGTATTCAAGAAATTGACCTGCGCATTTGTGACATTGACTCATCCAGTCATAGTACCAATCTCTGACAGTCACCTCTGAACTCTGAAGCGTGTTAACATTCATAACGCTCGGACAGAATATCTGATGCAGTCATACACCTGATGCAGTTATAGAAGAGAAATGCGCTGATAGTAATATAGTTTTAAATTTTTTAAATACAGTTTACTGCTCTTTATAGTGCATTTTTCAATATTTTTAATCTTTTAATTTCATTAGTCTATCATCTTCCTTTTACTCATTTTTCATTAACATGCGCCCCAGACTTTTGCAGTACTATACATTGTAGAAAAATTAATTAACTAATTACTGTAAGCAGACGCACACTATATCTGGTGGCCACATTGTGTGTATCACATATTAAAATTGCAAATGTGGGACTATAAACAGAGTGCCACGTGACCATCAATGGTCAGAACAGTTGTACAATAATGAAAGATAAAAAATCACAATTTCATTAAGAGCACAATTTAATTCTGAGAGTAACCAACATTCTATTAATAAATAACCTGGCATTGCTCGAATGTGAGAAGAATATAATAATATGCACAGGTATTAAATTGCTATGAGATATACTCCACAATCTCTATCTTGGATTGAATCACTATAATTAGGCTTTAAATAGTGTCAGTTCTCTGCTAGTTTATAGGCCATTCAGTTCTGCTTGTCTTGATTAACAGTTTGTGGGGGAGGTTTGAAATTATAATGAAGGACTGTACAGTCCAATTACAGATAAAAGCTGCCAAGTGAAATGGCATAATTAGGTGCTCCTGCCTCTCATTTCAAAATGGCAAGTCCTAGGAAACACAAAACTGCCTTTTTTTTGCAACTTCAGCCTAATGGCTACAGTTTAAGCTTCAGACCTTTTAATCAGAATGTGTAACAAGGAAGCCAGTGCACACAGAAGCTTACAGAGGTGCTGCACAATTGCAGAAAGCAAGACCATAATGTTGTCATTCCGTTCCATGTCATGAAATGTATTTAAAAACACATTTCAGAGCCTCAATGTTCACATTACAGTAAAGGAAATATGCATTTTGAACAGCTAAATGTCACGTACTGAATGTTTGTCAATTGGTGTTTCCCCTCATTCTAGCCATCTGTGGCCCTGTCCGCGCGTAGATGGGTGTTTTTGAAAATGCAGTGTTTATGCATTTCAGCCAGTTGTGTAAACGCAACCTGTTTTCCGTCGCTGAAAACATACTTTTTGGAATATATCTTCCAGAGTGAAAATATATAAACTCTGATATAGAAAGATATAGAAGATATAGAAAAGAGTTTTTGACTTGGGCCATCAGAGGATGTGGACTTTATATCACTGTTTTCTAAGGTCTGTGATTGGTCTACCTGGTCTTACATTAAATTATATCATTGCTGCCAGTTGGTTTGGCATGTACTTGACAGGGTTTTACTCGTGTTAAAGTGTCTTCTTATAGATTAAAGGAGGAAAACCCTTGTTTTCAAAAATACAGGTATATGTGTGGACTAGGCCTGAGTCAGTTGTTTTTTTTTTTTTTTAATTATTTCTTATTATTCAGTAATTTTGGCTTTTGGCTATGCCCCTCTGCTTGTGTTTCTCCCTTGTGCTCTTTTATTGTTTTTTGAGAAGTCAATTCTCATTTCGAATTTGATGCCAGCAACGCAATTCACAGAAGTTGGAACAGGGGCATGTTAGGCACTGTGTTGCATTAAATCTTTTTTTTTTTAACAATGCACTGTAAGTCCTTAAGAACTGAGAAGACCAACTGCTGTAGTTTAGACAGCAAAATGTTGTTTTCTCATTTTCACTTCATGTAAGATTTCATCTGCTCAACATTTCGCAGCCTCCTTTGTCATATTTTTCGCTTCATATCGTGTGAAATATTTTCAGGTGCGTGTATTTTCAGCATTATCCAACTTTTAGTCTTTTTTTTGCCCCTGTTACAACCTTTTTGAAACCTGTTGATAGCATAAAATTCAACATGAGCAGTTATTTTTCAAGAAACAATAAAATTTCTCAGTTTCAATAGCTGATATGTTGCGTGTGTACTATTTTTAATTAATTAAATATTGGGTTTAAATGATTTGGAAATCATTTCATTCTGTTTTGATTTATATTTTTCCACAGTGTCCCAACTTTTCAGGAAACAGGGTTGTACTATGAGTAGTAGACCACCGCATGTTGATGTCACCACTCTGCTCGTTGATGCATGGTCTACACTGTGTGTCTATTTAGCAGAAAGGGGGATCAGATATATTCGCTGTTTTGTAGATCCTGTAAATCAGCAGTGGGAGTTAGTTTTTTAGCTACAAGCAGAAGAAGCGAAACAAGTTGTTTTGGGGTTGAAGGTTGTTTTTTTTTTTTTGCCTGCTTAGTGGATGCATCAGCCCTTCGGTTCCCTTGTGAAAAAGCATCTGTGTTGTTTATGGGGGCAATGTATTTGCCAGTTGCAGTCTGCTTGGGAGGTAGTATAGCCTCCAGTAGTTCAGCCACTTGCTTGTGATGGGAGATCTGTTTGCCGGTTGATATAAGGAACTGTCTCCCCTCCTGCAATGTGCCAGAATTGTGGATCACACCAAAGGCACAACAGCTCTCTGTATATGTTCACTTTTTTTCTGGCTGTGTAGTTATACGCTTCTATAAGGGCTTTCAGCTTGGTCACTTGTGCCAATAAATATGAAGGAAGCAATTCAGCTATGAAATCGTTGTATTGTGTATCCACTGCAGACCCTGCTCATACTTTGCCTGTGGCTGGGTCATGTGAGGTTTAACCATCGACAAATAACTCCATTTCAAAATCTGGAGGAGGCAAGACCTCACAAGTCTGGTCTGGGAGAGCAAAGTTCAATTATTGTTGCAGCACAATCATATGGTTCGCCCTCCTCCGTGAGGAGAATTGAGAGATTTAGAACAGTACATTGTGTCTTCGTGATGTCAGGCATGTCAGGTAGAACAGAGTAATATCAGAGCTCTCTTGAGGCTGAGAGATGAGCAGTTTTGTCTAATCAATATAATGGACACAGTTTGTGGTACCAGAAGTGTTAAATCTTTATACCTCGCCACATTGCGCGATAGCATTTTCCGCGACTGCTACAGCCCTACGACATTTTGGAAGCCCTGCTGCAACTGCATCTAGTTTGGACAAAAAATAAGCCACAGGTCTTTGTTTTCCCCAGTGTTCTTGTTGCAGTATGGAAGTTATGTATTGGTTCTTTTTGCCTACTGTCAGCATGAATGATATAGTCCTACCAGGTACTCCTGGAGCTAACGCTGAAAACAGAGACATCTTTAAGTCAGAAAAGGTATTCTCAGCTAGGTCCGTCCGCATCACCCTTTGAGAATGCACTTATGAGGAAAGGGTCATTGTAACATCAGGTACTACAGGTGGGTACTCAACTATATACAGGAGAGTACCCGAACAGTACAAGAGAGTACCCAAACTTTGCGTAGAGTACCCGGCACTTCAAATCTCGAAGTCAGTCACAATATTTTCGACTGAACTATTCAGTTCGAGATGATCAGTGTGCAAGGTCACGGTCATTTGAGGAGCTGCAGAAGAGGTTTTAACGTTTCAGCTCTTTAGTGCGAGAAATATTCTCACATAAATTTGTAACCATGTAGGGCTCTAATTTCTTGGCGCAGCGCAGGGTGGCGCAGCGTGGCACAGCCCACGCAGTGGTAATTTCGTCCGGTGCAGCCCGCGTGGTGGTAATTTCGTGTGGTGCAACACCGTGCGCAGCCACTTTGGGAATTTGGTAGATGGACGTGCGCCGAGATGGGTGTGGCGGCGTAGTAGGGGGAGGTGTCACATATTCATCATGACGCAATGACAATTTCGTGGAAAAAGGCTCCGCCGAAAGTGCGCGGGGAGCTCGCCAGCTCCAATCTGGTTTACTTTCTGTGCAGTGGTAATTTGGCTGACCCGCGACAGTACAGTCATCGCCACCGAAACCTCACAGGCAGGTTTCCAGAATGTCAGGCACATTTCAATGCAATAAATAATTACAGCAACCACTATTTAATGTAAATATACTATTCAAAAAAAGTAGGGGATATTGGATTTACAAGTACCATGAAATGCAGATCATGAGGTCAGGAAGGAAACAAATGACATAAAAACATTAAGGAAACATTTGTCAATTTATTCGAAACCCTGTGTACAGTCAGTAAAGGACAGATTCTCCAGAATAAGGGTCGACACAAACACAGGGTCACACAGCAAATTTACCACCATTGTGAAACAGAGTCAGTAGCGGTAAAACCCCTCGGTTGGCTAGACAAGCTCGAATTGGCGTGGCATACTCCTAACGAGACGTCCCAGGTCATTTTGGGGAATGTTATTCCATTCCTGTTGCAATGCTGCAGCAAGTTCTTGGACATTGGCAGGAGGTTGTTGACGTTAGGCGTGGCCGCTGTCCAAGCATGTCCCAGACATGCTCGATGGGGGAAAGGTCCGGACTGAGTGCTGGCCATGGTAATGTGGTGATATTCTGCTGCTGGAGGTAATCTGTAACGATCCTGGCCCTATGACATCTGGCATTGTCATCTTGGAAAATGAAACGGCGGCCATAACGACGTGCAAACGGCACAACATGGGGTGCCAAGATGTTGTCCCGTAGTACTGCCCTGTGACACGCCCAGCAACAACATGCAAGTCTGTTCTGCCGGCAGCAGTGATGCCTCCCCACACCATTACAGATCCACCCCATACGGATCATGTCTAATGACGTTAACGTCATGGAAACGTTCGTTACGTCGGCGCCAAACCCTCCTCGTCTGTCAAGGAAGTCCACAGTGAACCTCGACTCATCTGAGAACATTACGTTGTTCCATCGGCGATTATCCCAGCGTTGATGATGACGACACCATTGGAGTCTGGCCCTAATGTGACGATCCCTCAAACAGTGAATGACACGAGGACGTCGGGCGTGTAAGTGAAATCTGTGCAGACGATTCCTGATGGTCTGGCCATTCACTACCAAGCCAGTATCCCTTTTAAGTTGAGACCTTATCTGATTTGCTGTTACCATACGATTTCTCAAGACAATAGTGCGGATGAATCTGTCCTGAGCCTGAGTTGTTGCCCTTGGTCGACTGGATCGTGGTCTATCCTGAACAGACCCTGTAGCACGATGTCTGGACCATAATCTGCTGATGACAGACTGGGAAACATTCATTGCCCTTGCCACAACGACCTGTCTTGTGCCAACCTGTAGCATGCCAAGGGCACGTAACCTCTCCTCCTGTGTTAACCGGCGCATGGTCTCTGTTTAATTAACGACTTCAACCACTGATAATCTGATGCTTTCTCTTCAAAATCTTCCTTTACAGTGGCTCTAACCTTCCAATTCAGAGTCATGCAAATTTGTGGCACAACCCCCTTGATCATCAATAGCATCCCGTGCAGATCGTGAGAGTGTCATTGATGTGTTTGGGTGATGAATTTCTTTGGAAATGCTTCCTCAGTAAGGAACTATACAACATGGTTTCATATCCCTTTGTATATGTGAAAATTTTGATCTCAAAATAAAATATCCCCTACTTTTTTTGAATAGTATATCTGAATCAGCACATTAATTGTAGTATCTATATCGATTGTCCTGATGTCAGATCAAAAAGAGAGAGAGAGAGAGAGAGAGAGAGAGAGAGAGATGTGTGCATGTGGGCGCGTGAGTGCGTGTGTAGGCTATGTGGGTATGCGTCCTTCAGCTGGTTTCACACCGGATGCGAAACAAATTTTTCGCATGACTGATTACATTCAAAGTCAATGCAAAGACGCGAATACACGCGTGTATTTGCATCTTTGTATTGACTTTGAATGTAATCTGTCGTGCGAAAAATTCTTTTGCGTCCAGTGTTCAAGCGGCTTAATACTATTATTGTCACTTAGGTTTTATCGATTTTAGTGGGGGAAAGGAATACAGCCTGATTGCTATGATCTCATACTGAGTTAAGATCACATATTGAAAATAAATATGCAATGTATCTTGCATTGTTATCCATGCATGTTAATCCCAAAATTTTAAGCAGCAACAGGGTGTAATAATAGGAACACGCTATCCATCGTTTCTCTTCCTAATGATGCAGGCAGAAGAAATAAATGAGCAACCATCGTATTTCATTCCAACTTCATAAGTTTGAATGATCTGACGTAGTTTCGTTCTGAAATTCCATTCAAGTTCGCTAATGGTAATAATTCGCGAATGCCCTAGCTAGCCAGCTAAATCATATTCGTAATGCTTAATATAGACGTAAGCGGTGCAGAAAAAAGCAGCAAAGTAAAATGCAACATTAACGTATCATGCAGATATAGGACAGAGGCTTCTTTAAAGGTGAGGAGAGGAGCTCATTTGATTGGTGAAGATTTGACTCGGCTGTGTTAAACCCACTAACGCCTTCTCTCCTCCCTCTTTGCCACTTCTGCTGGCAGGAGGGACAGAGGCGGGACAGAAGAGTACTTGCGCCGGGCATGAAATTGCAAAATACGCCTGGATACACCCTGTTGGCGCGGCGCTCCCCCCATTCGCCGCACCTCGCCGCGCCTGCACCTGGTCAACGAATTTAGAGCCTGTGATCTCGGCGCGAGATTTCCTTCCCACCTAGTACGGTATACGAAATTCGGGTACTCTACGCAAAGTTTGGATACTAGTACTGCTCGGGTATACGGTTGCGTACCCTGTAGTACCGGATGTTACAACGACCCTTTTCGACGCGCTTAAACTGTGCAGCTTGTATAGTCTGAGATGAAAGGGGATGCCCGTGTGTCCTAGATTTAATGGGTCATCCATTATATCAGGGAACGGCAGATTTTACTCTCTCTTTTTCTCTCTCTCCATCACTGACAGCTGCAAGTCCACTCCAGCTACGGTGCTTAGGAGGCAACCAGCTAATTAAACCGTAAGGTCGACCTGGAGCCCTCTCTCTCTCTCTCTCTCTCTCGACACAATCAGGAGTGCTACCATGCTTCAAAAGCCAGGAGGAACCCTGACTATGTGAAGAGCAAATTAAATATCACAGCTTGGTCGGAGGGTGGAAAGTAAGGAGAAGAGTGCGGGTTGGGGACTGGGAGGGTTAGGGTGTTCGACAGTGCTGAAAAGGTCTGCAATCAAAAGTAAAATTGCTGACCTTTGAGAACTTCAGATCTGTGACAGAATCTTCAACTCAAAATGAAATTTGCCACAGAATCAGTCAATGATGAATGATCAGAGGATAATCAAACCTGAACATTCTCTCTCAGCAAGTCCAGTATTTTTGCATTTTAGTGATAACCTTCATATCAATATTCATATTGAAATTTCGAATCAAATTGTCTTTACAGGCCACTGAATATAAATTAACTCCATCCGCGTTAAATGTACTCCGAGACCCCAGTCAGACCACATGAAACTTTGTGAAGTTTACTTCTCGATCACTTCCCGAAGTTTCAAGTGCGCGATTACACTACCGACAAACTTCTCGAAGTTGAATGATGCCAAACTATTCGTAGTTTCGGCCACTGCCATGCATGCTAAGCAATGCCAGAAGCCGCGCCGATCTTTGGCTGTCAGGGAAATAGTACAGCGAATCTGATATGCTGGCTAATTAATACACATGCAGTCCCGGCGTGGCCTGTTATACCAACCTGTGCCTGATTTTCGTGTTTTCTCTTGCCGTGTCTCTCTTCAATGTTAAGTCGGTAAAATCATAATGCTACCTATAGCATGCATGCTAGCTCCATGAGTAGAACGTACACACGAATACACATGCGCAGAAGAAATGTAAACAAACTGACGGCATGGCAGGAGATGGTATTACGCAATCACGTGAAAAACTAAGCGTAGTTTCAAGACGGCCAGGCCAGACCACCGAAAACTTCAAGAAGTTTCTTGGAAAGCGAGAAACATCTCAAGACCGCTGGTCAGACTATGAAAAGTTTACTTCTTGATCACTTCCCATAGTCATAGTCATAGTCGTGGTCATTTTTATTGTCCCTCAGTAGGGAAATTTGCTTTCCAGTGTAGGATGACAGACAATGTACAATCAAAGACATCAGTAACAATCATGCCAGTAGACAGACATATGTATAAAAACAATTAAACATGTCAATAGTAACCATCAATAAAATGAGTAAGAAAAAGAAATGCTTCAGACAGTGCAGACAGATATTAATGTCATTACCAGTTATAGACCTAATGCAGGTTAATCATTTTAATTGCAGTAGGGATAAAAGAAAATTTGTATTTGTTGCTTTTGGCCCTCGGAAGCCTATAGCGCCGTCCAGAGGGCAGAAGAACAAACTCTTCTGACAGAGGGTGATCAGGGCTGGCCAAGATTTCCTGTGCCTTTTTCAGGACTCGACCCTCGTAAATATCAGTCAAAGAAAGCTGCTGAGTGCCAATTATTTTGCTGGCCGCTTTGACAATGTCTTGCATCTGTTTTTTGTTCTGCAGTGTTAAGTTGCCGTACCACAAGACAATACAGAAAGTTAAAATTGATTCAATAAAAGACAAATAAAATAGCACCATTAGTGTTTTCTCCACATTAAAAGTATTTAGTCTGTGCAGAAAATAGAGTCTTTGCAGGCCCTTTTTACAGATGGCAGATGTGTTGACGTCATGGCACAAGTCCTTGTCAATGACTGTGCCCAGGTATTTATAGTTCTCTACTGTTTCCACTTGTGAACCCTTGATGGTGATGGGGGGATAAGAGAGTGAAGTTCTTAAAGTCGACAGACATATCTTTAGTTTTTAGGACATTTAACTTAAGAAAGTGGTTGTCGCACCACTTTACAAAGTCCGTCAGAGCTGGTACATAGTCGACCTCACCTTCCTGGAGAAAACTGATTAATACTGTGTCATCCGCGAACTTCAGAAGATGCCTGTCTTTGTGGTGGCTCCTGCAATCATTAGTATAAAGAATGTACAATAGGAGGGACAGGACGCACCCCTGTGGCGAGCCTGTGGAAGACAGCTTCGTTTTGGAAAGGGCACCATTTGCTCTGACTGCCTGCGGCCGGCAAGTTAAAAAATCCAACACCCATTTCACTAATCCAGCATCAAGATTAAAATCCGACAATAGTTTGTTGGCTAAAATGTGTGGCTGGATTGTATTAAAAGCTGACGAGAAGTCTACAAATAAAAGCCTTGCGTGGGTTTTTGTGCCCTCCTGGTGTTTGTGCAAGTAATTGAAGAGAGTGATGGTAGCATCTTCTACCCCTCTTCTGGCCCTATATGCAATTTGCATTGGGTCGAGCTGGCTCTGGACCTTCTCCATCAGAGTTTGTTTGACCAGCCGTTCAAAAAGTTTCAAGTGCATGATCACACTACCAACAAACTTTAAGTTTGAGCGATGCCAAATTACTCATAGTTTGGGCCATTACTGCACATGCTCAGCAATGGCAGAAACATTGATCATTGATCCTCGGCTATCTTGGAAATAGTCCAGCAAATCTATTGTAAGCTGCTTTCAACAGTCTCATTCTATTATGAACTTGTTTTGGGGTCCTCGAAAACCCCACCTCCTCCATCCACTTCGCGATTAAGCTGTACAAGGTTTCGTTTTTTTGTTGTAACGCTAGTAGTTTCTTTAAATACAGCATCTTCACGCCACAAACTAATAAGAAATTTACTCTCTGCTATCTCCCAGTGGCCTCTGTTCTCCACAGATAGCAGACAAACACAAAATTTCAATCTCAACTTAAATCACTGGCTCTGTATCTGTCGTTGTACCTCTGTTCAACATTATCCTATCCCATTATCATGATATTACTTACACCATGCAGGCTAGCTTGATGAGTAGAAGGTACACACGAATACCTGTGCGCAAAAAAATGTAAACAAACTGACGGCATGGCACAAGATGGTATTAATCACATGACAAACTATATGTAGTTTCAAGACAGCCTGGCCAGACCACCGAAAACCTCGAGAAGTTTCATGGCAAAGTGAGAAACTTCTCAAGTTGAAGTGGTGAGTTTCGCGGGAAGCTTTGCTGGTAAGTTTTCAAGATGTGTGCGGTCAGATTATCCAAACTACGAGAAGTAAAATACCGGGAAGTGAAACTACACGAAAGCCCCAGTCAGACAACACGTAACTACTCGTAGTTTCGCTTCCTGGTATTTTACTTCTCATGGTTTGGATAGTCTGACCGTAAACTTTTCGAAAACTTGTGATTGAAACTTCCCGAAAAAACTTCCCACTCCAACTCGAGAAGTTTCTCGCTTCCAATGAAATTTCTCAAAGTTTTCTGTGGTCTGGCTAACCCGTGTTGAAACTACGCGTAGTTTGTCCCGTGATTAATACCATCTATTCCCATGCCATCTGTTTGTTTACACTTTTTGCGCAGATGTATTCGCATGTACGTTCTACTCATCAAGCTAGCCTGCAAGCTGTTGATAACGTTGTGATTTTACCCCTTGCAAAAGCTCAGAAAAATCGACCTTAATCTGAAAAATAATTACTTCATCTTTTCACTGCGTAATATACACCTTCACTGTGAAAGCACTCTTAACAACAAAAACAACAGTTTGAGAAAAAAATACCCCAGGTGTGTCAAGACCTTTATTTGAAGGGAAAAGACAGCAACTAAAAAAATAAAGGAATTTTACACCATCAAACGCGAATATCATGCACAGGTTGGCACAACAGGCCACGCCAGTATTGTATGCGCAATAATTTGCATTGCATTTCCTACATATGAGATTCGCAGTACTATTATGACAGACGAGGATCAGCGCGGTTTTTGCCATTGCTGAGCATGCGTGGTAGTGGCCCAAACTATGAGTAGTTTGGCATCGCTCAAACTTTGAGAAGTTTGTCGGTAGTGTGATTGGATGCTTGAAACTTCGGGCAGTGATCGAGAAGTAAACTTCGTTTCGCATAGCCTGACCAGGGCTGCAGTTTCATGTAGTCTGATCGAGGTTAAGTTGGACTGGGAAGTTTTGCAGGAAGTTTCGCTGGTAAGTTTTTGAGAAGTTTGAGGTCAGACTATCCAAATTACAAGAAGTAAAATACCGGGAAGTGAAACTATTTGCAGTTTTGTGTAGTCTGACCAGGGCTTTTGTTGTTAACACAGTGGAAAACGCAAGTGATTGTAATTAGCTGGTTTGTGAGGTATTGCAGTATGGCAAGTGGATGGGCCTTATCACAGTGGATTTAGTTCCCTGCATGGTTTGAGCCTGAGACCACATATATCAGCTACATATCTGGCTATGTAAATGTTTTATGTAAAAATGTAATTTTGATTGTCCTGTTTGCTAAGTTTTTTTACAAAACTAGCTCTTCCTGTTGATTGGACCCAGCCTGAGACTACTGCCAATTTATTCCTGCCTTATATACTCCGTTTTTGTCACAGAGAGACAGAAAAAAAAAACCCCTATGCATCTACAGTTTGTAAATTGGCACTAAAAGTTCTACTGGGACTGACTTCTATGGTCAGATGAGACCAAACAACACCAGTGATAGGTTTGGGGTAAAGATAAAAATGGCTATTTCGTTAAGAATGGTGGATCCTTGATTTTGTTTTTTTTCTTCCAAAGGCCCTGAACAACACATTACAATTCATGATATTATGGATTCCATCCATTGCCAGCAGTTATTAAGTGAAAACCAGAATGCCTCTCCATGTAAGCCTCAATAGGGTCATAGTAGGGTCTCCCAACCAAACAATAGCCCAAAGCATGCATCAAAATCAACCCAAAAATGGTTAACCAAGGTTTTGCCATGGCCATGCCATTCCCTGACCTGAACCCAAACCAGTGGGAAGATCTGAAAGGGTCCATAACCCTGGACCTAGGAACTTGAATAATCTGGAGAGATTCCGAATGTGGTAATGGTCTCAGCTTCCTTTCCTTGTCTTCCCCAACCTCAGTACACACTAGTGGAGAAGACTCAGAGGTGTGATTTTGGCAAGGGAAGAGTGGATAAAGTATTCAATGAAAAGGATTTAATAAGTGTGTCATTGTATTTTAATTAAAGGTTTTTTTTTTTTTTTTGGTTAAAGGTCCCCAATTATGTCACTGGGTGCTCAGCCAGTTAGCTACTAGAAGACATTTCAAATCTGTCCTTTGTGACATGTCAAGGGGGATTGGCCATCCAGAATAATTAAGGAACTGGTTGCCTGGTTGGCTGAAGTTGATCAGACCTTCTTGCCTGGTTGGTCACCTCTGCATGTGATGTCTGGAGGGCACAGGTTTTTAAATGTCTTGTAATGGCTAATTGGCCGTGCACCTGGTGACATAGTAGGGAACCCCTAATATGTTGAATTAAATTTAAAGTGGACTGTGGCATCAATTCTTGCAGTTGGGTGTCATTAGTTGGGAGACGTGGTAGCGCAGTGGTTAAGTAGACTTGACTTGGGATCAAAAGGTCCTGAGTTTAAGTCCTAGCCACGGCCTTCGTGATGTGTTCTTGGGCAAAACACTTCACTTCACTTCACGCCTCACTCCACTCAGGTGTATAAATGGGTACCAGCAAATAGTCAGGGAAACTTCACTAAGAGCTGGTAGGGTACCTGCGATGGACTGGCATCCCATCCAGGGGTAGCAGCAATACTTATAGTCGCTTTTTGCCACAGAAACTGGGGTTAAGCACCAGCCCGATGGGCCGCTAGGCTCGGAACAGGCTTACTCTCATTAGTTGAGGTCGCAGTACCAGGTTTTGAAACTGATGTTATGTTAGAGTGTCGAGAACACCGTAAAAGAACCACTTGGTCATGAAAAAATGACGGCACTGCACAGTCCGTAGAGGGAAAAAAGGAAGGAGAGAGTGAAAATGAGTAAGCAACTATGCTGAGTTATAGTGATATACAAGTGCTTGACGCCTAATGATGAATCCATACTTGATGCTGGTGATGAACAGTCTGAAAAAAAAACCCAGCCTCCACTGGGCCAATTCTGTTTGGCAGCTGCCCAGCGGAGCTAGGAGCACATTATTTTCCAGACTTTTGCAACGATGGAGGACGGATTAAAGGGTGAGGCGATGATTTATTTGCTGTTGCTGTCATGCTATTTAGATGGATTGCTACACACACCCAATAGCCTTACCAGAGAGTCCTCCACTGTGTCTGTGGGCCGGAGGTGCGGGACCAAAGAGGGGGTGCGGTGGGGGGGAGGTAAATGCGGGTCACACGGTCCACAGACCAGCTGTGATCCAGTGACAGGACGTGTCGGAGTGATCAATGGCCCAGAACACGAGGCTAATCAAAAAGCGGGATATCCGGAGAACAGGTGACAAGCCCAACACTAATCACTATTCACAAAACTGCAAGGAGGAGAGCCCCTGAAAGCCAATGTGTTCTGTGTCTCTCAAATCATTGGATCTTAAGACATAGCTGTGCAGGCGCAATTGAGCTTGTTAAAAGCATAAACCTGGTGATCAGAGAATTAATGGGATAATTTGGGATTCAAAGCACTGGTGCTTTCTGCAAGTCAAGTCACTTTCTCATTTGACCATTCTCATGGGAATGTGTGTGCATGAGGGCCTCCGGTGGCACTTCTTGACCCCCCCACCCCAAAGCCTTTTTTTAAAATGGGTAATTCTGGCAATGGCCCTAACAGACCATAATTTAGATTTTGATTTATGTTCCTCACAAGCTGAAATCAGAGGTTCCATCTGGTTCTGCTTTATGGCAGCTGAGATGATGTATAGCTTGTTCTTTCAGCTAAACAAAGTCTCAGTGTCTTTGCCCCAAAATTTAATTGCAAGACTGGCCTGTTATTGCCTGCAATTCAATGGCAAAAACACTCCTCTTTTTCTGTATTTCCTTTTCTCATGCCTCCCTACTCTTCCCCACAAAGTCTTGAGGAGTTAGTGGTCTGATTTGAAAGAAATGTAATTTGGTTTGCAGTAACTTGCCGCTCAATCATTTTTGACTGTAGGGAGACTTTTTCTGTGATAGGTAACTACTGGATACTGTAATGTGCTGCTCTTTTAAGTGTTAATTTGGCTTGTACATTTGATTTATTGACACAATATTTTTCTGCGAATTGCAAGATGGAGTTATTATTTCATTCCTTAGAAAAATTGAATAAATTTTAGGTAATCTACAGAACAAACAGACAGTAAATGCAAAACCTTGAAATTTCATTACTGCATGTAGTATATATTTGAGTTGGGCAGATATTTCATTTTAAATTACCAATTTTTAACCGTGTGCGCTCTATATTTTACACTGTGCAAAGAGGGGCTAAGCATGATGGAATTGTCTTTGCTAGTTCAAGACTGACACTGTTGCCATTTTGCTGTCCAGCACCCATGTTGTTTAAATAGCAAATGTGCTTAGTGCCCATGGGCATGTTGGTCATGAAATAAGGTGTGGTCGAGA
Organism: Gymnothorax javanicus; assembly: GCA_029692085.1. Taxonomy (NCBI): domain Eukaryota; kingdom Metazoa; phylum Chordata; class Actinopteri; order Anguilliformes; family Muraenidae; genus Gymnothorax; species Gymnothorax javanicus. The sequence continues at coordinate 7,843,619 of CM056209.1, read as the reverse complement.
GATTGTTGGCGCATTTCTATCTTGAGGCAGCGGAAAGCGATCGATCAACAAAAACCTGGGGCCGTATTCACAAAGAATTGTATCATAGCACGACACGCACTCCTAAGTAGCACTAAAAGTTCCCAGCTCTGAGTCACCTCATTAGTGATTTGAAAAACTGCTAAGAGCAACTTTTATTCAAGATTTTGATGTCCTTGCTTATCCAGTATGTCCACAGCAATTGGTTGATGGGGGGCTGATCTGAGACTGTTGCTGGCAACCACGTGTTAAACCCATTCATTCATAATAAGAAGATGCCTACAGGACTGTGCATGAAATGTTGTTTCCCATTGTAGGGAAAAAAAAAGACGTTTCTCAAAATTTTAATGCTGTAAAACAACAGAGACAGTTGTTTTGCTAATAAATGTAGAAATAAAGCAAACTGGATGCAGGAACAACTTTTGTTACTGCATGGCACAACTCCTCAATGAGAGGAAAATAATAATAATAAAAGGGAAATTTGGATCAGGCAGCATATTTCTGGCAAAAAGAGATGTGTGGAATGACAAATGTGGAATAACACATGAATGCCTTCTTTCCACCACGCATACAATTTGGCAATGAGTGTGAGAAACAACAGTATTGCAGTCGCAGGCAAGGGCAGAGATTGCAGAATACAACAAGAGGTAAACATTTGTCACAGGTAGCTAGATTTCACAACTTTCATGACTAGACCTTGAATATAAAAATAGATTAAAGTTGCATATTAAACATAAACCTGATCAGGGATGAAAGTGGGGTACATGTCCAGTATTGTTTATCATTATCATTTTTATTTAAACAAATTAATTTCTCAGGGGGAGGCACAGCACCAAAGCATTTAACCTGTCACCTATTTCATGTACGGTATCCTACTATCCCTGCTTGTCCAGCAGTGTCCATGAAATCGGCCTTGTCAGACTGAACTAGGTTTGAAATGTTGGAATCTCAGAGAAGAATATTTAGGAAGCAAATAACAAATGAGATGATGCCGGAGTAGTGCTTCATGCTGTCAATCAAGCATGCTGGAGGAAGTATGATGATCTGGATGCGCTTTGATGCTTGTAAATTTGGAATTTGGTCCCAGGTAAAAAAAAAAAAAAGATAAAAATCTAAAGAATGAAGGCTATCACTCCATTTTTGCAATTCTTTGTGGACGGAGCTTGATGGGAGCCAATTTCACACGAGCTATATGGCTGCTCTAACCTGTTACTCTATTTAAAATATCCTACACTTATTTTATAGTATTACTATAGTACTCACAGTATAAGTATTACTATAGTTTGCATAATATGACTACAGTAATACAATAGCCGTCACATTGTAACTATAGTACTATGAAAGATCTTAATAGTGTAATTATAGTATTACTATGGTCAGCACTACCATGTTATTACTGTAGTTCAAACTACTATAGGATTACTATCGTCAGCAGTACCATGATATTACTATAGTTCAAATAACTATAGCATTACTATGGTCAGCAGGACCATGGTATTACTGGTCATTATGGTCTGCCTTACTTTAATAAAACTGCAGTAAAACAAATGGTGGCGAAAATACTATCGATTTATTATAGTGAATAGAACAATATGATAACTGTAGTTTTGAACAACAGTAATTTTTCATAATGGTAACATGGGTGTCGAAATGAAAAGCAATAAGTTCCGCGGTGCACTCTCACTGCTCAGGCAGGCAGTCTGGACCAGGCATTGGGCAATCAGGGCCTGCAATTCCGTAAAATGTTTGTCTCGGTTCTATTTTGATTTCCCCGATGAAGTGTTGATGCTGTCTTGGATAAATTTTGGTTGGATGGCCACTCCAGAGAAGATTTACCATTGTTTTCTCTGTTTGGAAATTATGGCTCCCACAGGTTCACTGGAGTCCCAAAGCTTAAGGAATAGCCTTGAACTCTTTCCAGACTTGATATATTTCAAAAACTTTCTCACCTATTGCAAAATTCATATGATCTCTGAACTTTCTGCAACTTGCTAAGTCCTTTCAGCCTACTTCACATTAGTGGAAAGGTTCTATTTAAGTGGTGTTTGGACGCAATATGACTGGTAATGATCAAACCTGGGTGCTTCTAATCTAATTCTACCTTATTGTTGAATCTATTTGGAAAATTTGGCTAATTGAGTAACTAAAGAGGCAAATAATTTCAGGCAATAATATCAAATCAGTGATTGGTTATTGGCCATTTCAATTGCACCATTAGAGAGCCTGGTGGACGTGAGTTACTGAGAAATCTCAGGACGCTTCTTAAGATAAGCCTTGGAATATCTTGGAATTTTTGGGTGAAATCCAGACAGCTGTCAACATGAACAGTTCATAGTTTCAGCTGCATGTTTCACTGGCAGTTTGGTTTTGGTATCTCAAAAATCGAGGGACGAGCTATGTGCTGAATACAGGAAAATAAATAATAATTTCAAAAAAACCAGTGGACAGTGTCATTACATCTCTACTATTCAGTCAATTTTATTGAAGTAGATCGGATGGACCAATGCTGATAGAATATTTCATTAGAATATTTCATTATGGCCCCAATAAATATTTTTTTGATTTTTTTTATTTGGAAATATAGCTACAGTTACAATAAAGCTTCTGCATTCATCCATGGAAATGAACTATCATTTGAACTATTGTCAAGAGATAAAATGTTAAAACACTGCTACATTGTCACAATCCCAATGACCCAAATAAAGGAAAACTGACCCTAAAAGCAATCCATGTGCCGGAGCATTATGAATAGTTTTGTTTTGTATAAATAGGTGGTGCAGCCAGCACAGCCCTCAATGAAAAAAAGACTGGAGTTATTTTTCAGTGCATTTTAATGAGCGCCCCATCTGAAATGAGGGCAGTAAGCTGGTATTGGTTGTGGGGGTGGAATTGGCACCGAGGCTCATCGGCTTGCATATAAAGTTGAAAAACGCAAAGTTATTCAGCGCTTTATCAAAATATGCTAGGATAGGCAAGAAATTAAACATTTCTTATATATATATGTTTGTATGCAGGAATTAAAGTCCCTGTGCAGTGATTTAAAAAAAAAAAATCATTATAATTTTCGAATGCCATGCTGTTTGCATCCATAAAAATCACTGTAGATTACTGAGGGCTAAAGTCAAGATAAATAGCAGACATAACGCTTTTCAAAGTGTTTCTTGTGACCCATCAGACCCTGAGCACCTTCTGAATAAATTACACTTACAATATTATAATGAGGCTGACAAATCGCCCATCGACTTGAAGTGAAACATAAAACAAAATGCAGTAGGGGAAAAAAAACAACAACTAATTGGTCTGGTCCTTGTAACAAATCTACTGCAGCCGGGCTTTACAGTGCTGAGGTCACTCGTTTGTAACATCAAAGTTAGTCATTTATTTTTCCCTCTTTTTTGCGCACTGCCAATTATGGCTATTACCAACATCCAACTTTAATCAGCCCTGCCCTGTGACGTCACGTGTTACCCTACTGTGGTTCAGTTTAGATATGCTGGCAATGAGGTGTGAGCATTGTTTATAATAGGCAAATCTTGATTTTAATACTTCCTTTTGCTAAGCATGAAAAATTTGGGACTTCTATGTCAATTACGAGATCTAGAGTTTATTGGTGAATCAGAGTGCAGGTAAAAGCATGAAAAGGTGGACATCACAACGATACAATTTTCATTGTTTTGTTTTCTGCACCATCACTATGAATTTGAAAAGAAAATAATAAATGAAGATCTGCATGAGGAGTAGAATTCATCTTCATATTGAGAGTTTTTTTTTTTTTAAACAAGTTTTGTCTGAACCATGTTAGAATTACACCCATAAATGTCGATGCTGCCAGGCAGGTGAATGGTGTGATACACTGAGACCAGAAACAAAAATTACACTGATTGCATTTATGTGGAAGACTTTGGTGAATAGGATCGGAATTTATTCCAGCTGAGACTCTCAGAACGTCCTCATATAGAGCTTCTTTTTAGAAATTCCTCACTGCAGTGCGGTCATGTAAAAAGCCAGAGAATATAATTTGTGGTTTTTGTGTTAGTGCCAGGGTGTTCCGGAGAGTGAAATTTAATTTAGTCCTAATGACATTAACAGTAACTGTACATCACCATATGCTTCATTGCACACGTATGAACAAGACATGATTCACGTCTTTCATAGTTCTTGATTTACATTTCTTGAATTTTGCCTCCTCTTTTGTAAAGATTTTCTTTCTTTTTTTTTTCATTAAAACCAAATGACCGAGAGCTTTCAGGAGATGCACATTATAATTTAATGAGGCCTTGTGAATTGCAGTAGAGGATTTACAGAAATACCCTGTAATTTTATATTAATGCCCCTGCCTCAGAAAATGGTCATCACCCTTGAACAAGCATCAGTTAGACTTATTATAGCCATAATCGCATACTATTCTTACCTGAGAGTAGGTTCAGAAAGAGATGATTCATGCTGGCATATTATCAGTTCTTACATAAATGAAGTAAAAGACTGTTTACTTGCAAACATTTACTCAATGGAATATCTTTAGGAAGGTGAAAGAGCGCGATAGAAAGAGAGAATGAATAAAGCAGCATCCAGATAGAGTAAAATGTCAAATCTCTGAGAATGACATCTAAGATTTTCCTGGTTCCTGGTTGTGGACTTAACCACCTTTCTCTTAAATAGCTGTCACACCTTGCCGGATAGCATTAACGGACGTCTGACTGAGAGAAATATTTTCAATCTGTTTGTGATTTGCATGTGTTTCTTGTTCGTTTCTCATTCGGCATATGCGTTTCTTGACAGGTGAGGTTCGTTCAATCTGGTGGAAATTTTTGTGCATTTTGAGCCTTGAGCAGCAACAATGACAACTTCACCACTGGATTTTTTTTTTTTTTTGCAAAGTTTCTATCCGCTGGATGTCCGTTAACATTATCCGGCAAGGTGTGACTGCTGCCTTACACTGAAGTACTCAAAATGGAAAGAGAGAAAAGAGGAGGGAAGAGGTTTAAATTATGTGAAAGAGAAAGACTAGTGTATGTAGAAAATTAAGCAGTCATTGGATAGAAAGAACAACGGGAAAGATATTACATAGCAAACCTCTCTCTCTTTCTCACACCCCACCTCTCTCTCTCGGCACAGAAAACCTGTCCTTTCAGGCAATACAATCTTACAATTTACATATAGCCGAAGACAGATAAACCCTCCGAGACATGCTAAATGGTCATTGGAGACTGATTACAACTTATTTAATTTTTCTTGTCTTGTTTGGCGTTATGTTTATGTAGTTCCGGCTAATGTCATTTCATGAATGTGTTGTTGTCCAATCTTGTCCACAGATGAATACTTTTATAGTGTTTGTCTGTTGTGATATAAAGTTTTTAAAAATTGCACTTGTCAACTGCAAACCCTCACCGGAATACCACAACTTAATTAACGCTCTACTTCGATAATTTAGTCATTGCTGTCACAATATTGTATTGCTTTGCTTTATGCATCGAATTAAGGCGAAGACATTAAGACAATTTCTTTCATTGGTACATCTGAAGAGAAAAATGGCCACCAATACTGAAAGCTTGGATAAATCAGGCTGAATGCCACATTTGAAATCAGATTTATCAGATATTATTTCCATAGCACTATTATGCATAACTGGAGTTCATAGCAGTGTGTGGTACTCATATTTACTACAGCCTACAGTTTACTTGCCAGCTGTGTCTTCCTCAACTTTCCACAAAAGCATCTTCCCTGGATGTCAGAATGCGCAAAACAGCATGGTTGGCCTGTTTGTTAGGAAGTAGTTGGGGAGACACCAGATGCAGGAACAAAAGTGTTTATTAAACACCAAAACACTAAAGGAGAAAGGCAGGCAAAACAGGCCAGAAATGCAACACCGTGCACATGCACTAAACGAATGGGAGAAACTAAGGTACACTGCTCAAAGCAGGGGGAAACGGAAGTACACTCCAAGAGTGGCTAAACTAGAAAACAAAAACTTAACCTAACTGACGGAAACACAGGGGGACTTAAACAACAGGGAGCCAAGACGTGGGTGCAGCAAAAAACACAAGGCTTGGGAATCGCACAAAGGAAATACTCGGGAAGGCACAGGAGCTGAGATTTCACAATGAAGCTCATAGCCAACAAAGTTCCATCTGAGGATTTCTTCTCTTCTACCCACACACGGGAGGAGGCGGGGAAGGAAGGAAGCAGAAACACGTGGGATTAATAAACAAATTCACGAGAACAGGGTTAACAATCATGGCTCGTGACGAGACACTGAGACAATCAATCAAACTAGACGGTTTAGATTAAAGTAATCTAAATGTGACAAGCATAAAAGCACCACGAGAGAAGCAAAGGAAAGCATAGGTTTAAACGTAGTTAATCAGGGAAAGTTTAGGAAGAAATTACAAAAGCTAGAAACGCTCGCACCCGCTAAATAGTAAATTAAGGTTAATACTACGTGACAAAATATATACAATCACCAACAAATAAGATCGCTGGTTAGTACGGGTTAGTAATGATCCTATCAGAGAACACATTCACTCAGAGTTTAGTGAGACCCAGAATTAAACACAGGTGGAAGCAATGAATGAAATACCACAGCCGATTCCGAAAGCGGAAACGTGATTGGACAACGAGACGCAGGCATGCTCAAGGCTGTCAAACGACATCACAGGAGATAGGGCAAGAGTGAATCAATCCTCAGGCGGCGAAAATGAAGCTGAAAAATAAAGCGAGAGTAAGGCATGGGAGAAAAAGCAGAAGCACAAATAAAAAAGTAATAAGCACAATGACAAGACAGCACACATGAGGCAGAACCATAACACTGTTGGCCCGAAAAAATAATTGCATCTTCATTCACGATACATTGTACAGATTTTTGGTGCAACCAAACTTATGCCAGACCCCTGAGCTCTGTTTTGGCAAAGTTTGACGGCGATCGGAGCAACGATGTGTACCTTGCGATCCCAAACAGACAGACATACAGGCAGACAGAGGCAACGACAATTGTAGAGGTAGGATTTCTCGGCGCTAACAAAAACTGGAGCTTAAGGGGACGTGTATTAGCACTGAAAGGGCGTTGTGTTATTAGACTAACACAAGACAACTCAATTTTTTTCCATTGTTATCATTGACACGCACAATATGAATGCTTATTTGATTAGTTTTCTCAAAATTGATGAGTTTATAGGTAAAAAAGTGCTAATATGTGACTTTCTGTGAAGAAAATATATCCAATTAAGACATTAATCATTGGATTGATTTTAGAAATTTAGGGCGTGATTGTGTATTTAGGACTTAATAAGATTGAATGAGGAGGGTCAGTTCTTAGGTGCACAGTACAGCCAGAGACAGTAAGAGGGAGTTGAAAAATAAGCTAAGAGATATATTTTCCTGTTATTTTCCATCTGGACCTACCACGTTACATTTCACTGTTTCACTAATGTGAAACATTAAATCATTGTGAAATACAAAGATTTTGGCAAGTCATCAGCTTAACATACAATGGCGGTAATTAAACGTTCAAGGTGGAAGATCACATTTCTCGCTAAACATGCTAACACTGATTAAACGATCACTATTGTTAAGTGAATGCAATGGAACTCCAGAATGCTTCAAACACAAACTTGCAACGTGTAGGTACTACGGGAGGTAAACTGAGAATCGTTGTGCTTTACTGCATATGGTGGTTATTGTTTAAATCTGTATAAAATTGCTAGAGCCCCCCCATCCACCAAAAATGTACAAAAGTTTGGTTTTTCCGTTCAGAGAGAGGCCAATCCATCATGTTTTGCGGGGAAGAAGTATGGATCATCGCTGCTCAATCACCATTCCTGTCACCAGAAGACGTGATTTTTTTAAAAGTATGTTTTACCCATTATCTCTCCCTGTTCCTGACCAGCTTGATTATTTTTCCTTCACACTGTATGTGCTGTGAAGGATTTTATGATCGTAATGAATTCCATAACATTATGGCAGATATACGACCAATGACAGGCATACATCGGAAAAATTGTTTAGTTTTTGAAATCGTTCATCGTGTTCTGTACCAAAGTATCTTAACTTACTTTGCCGTACCACTGGCAGATGCAGTGACAAATAGTTTTACGAGAAATTAGTGTCTTGATCCCTTAACTCAGCAGTGTTACCGCATGGAAATCCATCAGGGGTTACAGACAGTTGACTTGAAGTTTCAGGCTCTGGTATTAGGCACCAGTTACTGGGAAGACACGTAAACCCTGGAGAAAGATGAAATCCAGATGTCAGGATGAAGTGCACTTTGTAGCCATAAACTTTAAAGTGCCCTCTTGAGAAATAGTTCTTTTTTGGAGCCCCCTCTCTGGAGAAACTGAAAGAACCAGAGAGCAGCATCATCCTTCAAACGGGACATTAATTATTAGTGTGTCATGACAAAAAAAAAATAGGAAATTGAAATAATTAACTTCCCTGAGCCATGCATGTAGTTTTTGGCTGAACTGAAATGCACAATTTGCTGACCACATATGCGAGAGCCATTCGGCAAAATTACTCATTGAATAACTATTGCACACCCACAGTTCAGTAAAGTTTTGGCTGTCCATCACTGATGACATAGTCAGGATTCTCATAACGCTCTGTATGAACTGGAGGGCATGAGCATGCCATCAGGTGTTGGTGTAATTGTGCCAGTACGTTTTTTTTTTTTTTTTTTGAGTCAACTAGCAGGATCCTATGTTTAGACCTGCCTGGTGCACCCTTATGAGCCCATGCGCACGAGAACATGTTTCTGCCGAGTGGTGCTGCAAGGTAAATTGGGGTGTCATCAGTTATTAACAGAAACTTCCGTAAAGTGATTGGTCTCGTTCTTCCAGCAGGAGTCAAGCGATAATGTAAAAAGTAGGCCTAATAATAATAATAATAAAATAATAATAATAATTATTATTATTAGCATTATTATTATTTAGCAAATAACGTTAGATGGCGGCATTGATCCATTTATGGAAAGTCGAACTACTAGGTGTATCTGCGCTGTTATCAATGGATTGCATTTATCAGTTAAATTAACGCACTGTCTCCTTGTTATTTTAACTGTAAGCTGAGTCCTGTGCACATGTAACTGTGGTTTACAGTTAACATTCTCAGAACCTCTGTTATGAACTGATCGTAAAATAAAATAAAATAACTGGCAAAAAAGGTGCGAGTTTATAACAGTGGCTTACTCCAGCCTTAAACCCGGCTATTTTAAAACTCAGGAAAATGTCATATCAAGTGATGAACCAATAGCGACTGGGGACATCACTTTCATTTCTTTGTACTTAACTAACTCTATTTTGATCAGTGGAGGTTCATCGGCCGTAACAAAGGGAAGCCAAACCTCGCCCTTCAAGGCTTAATGACTTAAACCTTTCGCAGTTTACTTTTCTTGATCAGCAGTTGCTCATACAAATTGGTAGAAGGACAGTCAAATTTATTTTCTATAGCATTGTTATACATTGCACCATGAAATTATGAAAGGTTTTCCTTTCACACATAAATTACGATGTAAATTACCATAGGCCAACGTCTTTATAAATTCCATGCTCAAGTTGCTTGTGAAACGGCATAGATTCGCAAATTGATTAGTGAAGCTCATTAAGCAATAAGCTGTGCAACATCGCATTCTTTACTTCAATATTAAGATTGTAGAAAACGGATTCTCGTGGCTTCTTGCGAAAGAAGCCTCGCAAACTAATTTATGAAGACGTAGGCTATTGATAATTTGCGTCATCATTTGCTATTGAAAATAAATTTGACTGTCCTTCTACCAATTCGTATGAGCAACAGCTGATCAAGAAAAGTAAACTGTGAAAGGTTTAAGTCATTAAGCTTTGAAGGACGAGGTTTTGGCTTCCGTTTGTTACGGCCGACGAACCGCCACTGATTTTGATACCAATATTTTGCCTATGTTAGATACGATCATAAATATATTTACCTAATGCAAACTGTTGCTGGTGGCTATATGCTGGAATAGGATCTCAAGCAATTTTTTTCTGCTTCGCCATTTTTAAGGTAACGTGTTCTCTTGGACGCACTTGGCAAAAAAGACAGTTCTTTCTGGCGCTCAATGTGCTGTCCTGGAGCTGGTTTGAGCAACTGTACCAATTATGATACCGGAAATTCTTTCACTGAGTTTGACGCAGAATTATTCTTTATTCATTTATTCATATCGAATAAAATAATATTTAGGCTACGTTTCAATACCTTCTTACAGTAAATGTATTACAAATTGTTGTAAAGAGGCTGCATATTTTAAAGTTGTTAATTTTTACACATTGTCTGTGTGCTCATACTCCCTGCCAACAGGGGTGCTGCAGCACCCTCTGCACCCACCTTCTCGCGCCCATGTATGAGCCTGACCAAAATTGTCACGTAGATTCTTGTATTTCTAATCAGTGTCCACCCCTGTTCCCTTGATGCTGACTGGGTTCGGACAGGGGTTCGCTTCCCGAAAGCACAGATGCTAACTTACATAGTTGGAACCACTGACTGCGAATGGACGAACTATGAAAGTCGCTAACTTAGTTAGCAACTACGCTTTTGGGAAATGCGTCCCAGGTCCTTTGCCTCCTAAAATCCACCAACAACTCAGTAGTCTTCGAGAAATTAAGTTTCTGGTGATTCACTTCACGCCACTCCACAAAACTGTCTACCACACTCCTGTGCTTAGCCTCCTGTCCCCTGCTGAAACAGCCCACAATGGCAGAGTCTTCTGTGAACCTCAGCAGGCGGTAGGACTATGTGAGGTATCTGAAGTCAGAAGTGTATAGTGTGAACAGGAAGGGAGGGTGGTTCGTCCTCTGAAGTGCCCCTGTGCTACTCATGATTACGTCCGACACCGAGCTCTGCAGCTTCACATACTGCGGCCGATCTGTGAGGTAGTTGGTGGTCTCATAATGAAATGAGGCTTGGCTATTCTCATAGATTCAATTATCAAATAAATATTTTCTCATCTGAATGAATGATAGTTCTAGGGGGATGCACCTTGACAGAGCCTGAAGAACACCGACAGACTGGTGCTTTCTGCCAGAGAACAGTTATCCCCCTCTCTTTCAAAAAAAAAAAAAATGCTGCCCTCCCCTTCAAAAAAAGTAGGCAGTATGCTTGGCAAAATAAAGATCTACGAGCTTGTCTACTACGGAAGGCTGAGACTCTGTTCTTAACCTCTCATTTTCTTTCTCTCTATTGCAGTGTTATTCCCACATTTATGATGATTTACTGCACCTGCAGACTAGTTTATTGCAGCTTTAGATCTATTTCCTGACATCAGCAAGTTTTTTTCACAGATGCACACAGGACTCAAGGTTGCAGGCACCTGCTAGGTTTGGCTTTCACTCGGAAAGGTCAAAATAGTCCTTCGGTCTGCTTTCTGAATACTACTACTACTGCTACTCCTACTTCACATAATAATAATAATAATAATAATAATAATAATAATAACTAGAGTGGCACTTGGAGAGCACAGACCTCTGCCAATGCCAATATTTAATTCTTCTATGATGCAGAAATCTGTAAGGGCAACCATCATATTTCTACAATTGGCTGTTTTGTTGCTTTGAACTTTACTACCATCTGGTGGATTTTAAGACATATGCCATTTATTCCAATCTTGCAATCCCGCAATGGTGAGGAATTCTTTCAAATCAAATCACCACCTAAGTCTAATTGATTGTTCCTGGGACCATAGCCCATACTTCCACAAGATAGCAATGAAATTCATTGAGTGATATTGTCTGGACAAACAAACAGACATGAATGTATGCATAACCTCTGCCCAACTTTGTATAATATTAACCCTTTGTTGTATGACTCTTTTCCTCTTTGCCTATTAAGGGTGGTGGATTGGTTTGGTTACCTTAGTAACCATTATGCATCAAAGGGCTAAAAGGAAAATAAATCTTTAGGGTGCGGTGACCAAAGATTGAACTGTGTGCCATAATCGCAGGAGCTAGTGGCTGCATTTTGTGGAGGGTCAGGATAGTGGCAACAAAGCATCCATCAACAGAGAAATGACTGGTCTTTTCAGGCACTTAAGAACACAATATTTGCCATATGAGAAATAAAATAGGTTAGAACAAAACTTGAGCTATAATTCTACACCCTATCTGAGTACTATAATATTAACCTGAACACCAGCTTATTCTTACAATTTCCACTCAGCCAGTGATGTTGCAGCAGTTAAGCGCAATCTCATAATGATACAGGTAGAGAGCTTCACTCAACGTTCAAATTAAACGTCAGAATGAGGAAAGAATATGCTCTCAGTGACTTTGACCGACAGTTGGTGCCAGATGGGTCAGTTTGCGTACTTCCGAAAATGCTGATCTTCTGGAATTTTCACATACAACAGCTCCAGAGTTTACACAGAATGACGCAAGAAACAAAAACCATCCAGAAAGCAGCAGGTCTGTCGACAATCAAGACAACATGGACCAGAATCTAAAACGAATGTTTCTAACATTTTATGGAATTCAAGCCACGGAGAAAGAGAAGCCCCGCTCAGTGTTAGTATGTTGTGACCTCAGTATTATAAGGTTCTATCACAAGTGTGTTTCTGGGGCAGATAGAACCTTGTAATACTAAGGTCACGATGTGTCTCTAATAAAGTGCTCAGTGAGTGTATTTCAGTAACATATCTGGACAAAATTGTTTTCATTTTGTCTACAGTCATTTTTCTAAATTATACAATCACTCGGACACCATTTTGTTTTCCTTAAATTATACCTATGACTGGGACTCCCAATCCCTTCACCATCCTCTGGACACATGGTGTGACTTTCCCCAGCACACACAGTGCATTGACAAAGCCCCTTTAACTGGACCTTAATAAGCAGGGCACAAATCGTCCATTACCTGTCTGCATAAAAAGAGCATTTAGAGGGGGCTCCAGGGTGCTGGCAGTGTGGCAGTGGTGCTGAGCGTATCTGACAAATGGCCCCCGTCAAGAGGCACCGACAATGCCAACTGCCCTCGGGACCAACAGTGGATTTCATAACAACAAAAAATAAAAACAATGCGAAAATAGAGGAGTTAGGCTTCTACCTCAAGTGATCCCTGCTCTACCGTTACATTTTACTCAGTGACTGAAAAATGTTTTCGAGAATATTTCCTGTACTCGTCAGTATGGGCCATCATATGTATTTTAGTCGCCTTATGTGCGACAAGGAGTGACTAAATTGTCATTGGATATCAATCCTCTTCCCATGTGATCAGATTGAATTCAACTAGAGCATTGCAGTATCCTAATTTTTAAAATTTTCTGGTAAGTATTGATGTACAGCTTTGTTAGTTAATTTACTCATTCTTTAAGACTTAAATTTTTAATTTTTATTCTACATCCCAGGCCACAGAGAATAGGGCCTTATATTCCACAAGAAGTTATTTCACTTTGGCCTCTGAAATGCCAGCTGAGGATTTACTGTAATGATTCCACGCAACTTATTTTGTTTGACATTTGTACATTTTTATTTATTTGAAAAAAAAAAAAAGTAAATTGCGTCTTAGAGTGTCCGGTTCACATGTGAAAATGTGGTATTTTTTTAATCAGGGGTGGACTTACAAAGAATATAAACTACGTAAAATCAGCCCATCACAAAGTGGAAGACTTACTGCGTTTACAGAGATCAACATATTCAGTGAGGGTTTCAGCAAAATAATTCACAGGAGCACAGAGCTGCGATTGTATGGCAAATGCTGTGTTTTCTCCTGGACCCTCCTACACCAATGACAAATTGACTTCGATGCATTATCACACACACCCACACGGGTGCACGCACACGCACTCACACAAACACACACACACACACACACACACACAAATATAAATGCAGTCTCGGAAGCATGTTGGATAAAATAACCAAGTTCAGATTGAAAAGTTCCACTGTTTCTGTCATTTACTCGGTGGAAGAACTGACACCGTACTTTTTTCTCTTTCACCTTAAAGGAGTTCACACAAGCGCAGTGACTCATTTCCCTGTCAAAGACACACCGAGGGGAGAGGAGCGACTATTAACTTGGCCACACATTCACACGGAACTGGCGGTTTATCACAGATCAGAAATCCAGGGAGTAAGAAATCCGACTAATGACGGCCAATCTTCCCAGAACCCTGTCCGTCTGAGAGCTTTCATTCCATGTTGCATACGCCCCTTAGCGGCTGCATGAACACTGCAGCACCCGAGAACAAAAATCTAGAGTATTGATTCTGGCTGTGTTGCGGCAATATTTCTTCTGAAACAGCCACTGCAAACAAATGACACCTGCACTGCTTCCTAGCCTGATTGCAGCTGGTAGCCGGAGCTCAACTAGTTCCGCCGCTTCCAAGCATCCAGACGTAGGGTGATGAGATACTGGTGGGAGGGAAGGGAAAAATCAATAAAGAAAAAGTAGAGTAACAGAAACTTAAATCAGACTCTGCTGAGGTACAAGTTACAGAAGCAGGAAACAGAACATTTTGCAGCGTAAATAAGTGACAAGGTGACCTACAGCCATAAGCAAAAAACAAACTAATGGCACATTGCTTGAGAAAATTGACCAATTTACAGGCGCATTCTGACCCAGATGTGATTATGGACTAAATAAATGGTCTACTATATGTTCTAAAAGTGATAGTACTCTCTTTTGATGATGCTGACAAGTTCTAAATGAAGGGATTTTCAGAATCTGTGTTCAGATCCATAACCAAATCCATTGCAGTTTCAGTGGATTTCTGTGCAGTTTCAGAAGCCCAGGAAATTCCTGTTAACCAGAATCTTCTGTTGCTAAGATAACTGCAGGATGGTTAAACAATGCTGTGACAAAGTATTTGCCCCCCTTCTGATTTGCCCAGATTTCTTCTATTTTTCCATACTTATCGGGCAGTAATGTTTCAAATCATCAAACTTATTTTAATATCAAACAAAGACATCTGGAGTTTTTAAATGACGATTTCATTGATTGAAGAAAAAAAAAAATACCTGTCTTACCCTGCTTAGCCCTATGTTAGAAAGAATCTAAACATAAACCTCACTTAAAGACAACCTGTCTGGCAATGTGAAGTCGGAAAAAAGCCGCACACAATGCCTCAATCTAAATTAATTCAAAAACAGGTAAGAAAGAAAGTCGTTGACATCTATCGGTCTGAAAAGGGTTACAAAGCCATTTCTAAGGCTCTAGGACTCCAGTGGACTGTGGTGAGAGCCACTGTCTAACAAATGGAGAAAACATGGAACAGTGATACACCTTTGCAGCAGTGCCTGACCTACCAAAATTAATCTAAGACCGTGTTGATAACTCATCCAGGAGGTCAAAAAAGAACCCAGACTAACATCAGTTGAACCACAGGCCTCACTTGCCTCAGTAAAGGCCAGGTTTTCACGATACTAAAATAAGAGAAGGGGCAAAATGGCATCCAAGGCAGAGCTGCGAGGCAAAAACCACTGCTGACAAAAAGCACACGAGGTCTCGTCTCACATTTGCCAAAAACATCTTGATGACCCCCAAGACTTTTACATAATATTCTGTGGACTGATGAGTCAAAGGTGGAACTTATTAGAAGATGTGTCCTGTTATAACAAGCGTAAAGCTAACACAATATTCCACACAAAAACATAATTGTAACAGTCAAACACAGTGGTGGTAGTGCGATGTTCTGGGGCTGCTTTGCCGCTTCAGGACCTGGGCAAGTTGCCACAATTGATAGAACCATGAATTCAGCTCTCTACCAGAAAATCCTGAAGGAGAATCTTCGGCCATCAGTTTTTGCTCTAAATTTCAAGCACAGGTGTGTTTTTGGAGAGGCCTAGGCAAAGTCCTGACTTGAATTCAATTGAGATGCTGTGGCATGACTTAAAGAGGCGGTTCATGCTCAAATACCCTCGAATGTGGTTTAATTAAAGCAAGTCTACAAAAGAGAAGTGGGCCGAAATTCCCCCCAGCGATGTAAAAAAGACTAATTGGCAGTTATCGCAAATGTTGGATTGCAGCAGTTGCTGCCAATGGCCTTACAACCAGTTATTGGATGTAGGAGGATTTTTTTTTTTTTTTTACGTTGGTGATAAAGGTTTTTCATAACTGTTTACTGTCAATAAATGAAATAATCATTTAAAAGCTTAATTTCATATTTACTCACAATGTATTTGTCTTACATTAAAATTAGTTGGATGATCTGGAGCGTAAATATAACAAATAAGCAAAAATTGAAGGAATCGGGAAGGGCACAGATACTTTTTCACAACATCATACAAGTCAGAGGGCTTTCATCTTATGGCAGAAAACCCAAATTTTGGAGCATTAAGGAAGTCAGAAGTGTTGTCAACATGAACAAGGCTAAACCCTTATGAAGCATTGTTTTTTTTTTTTGGACTTGGTCACAGTGCTGGCTATGTTCAATCTCAACTGATACTGGTATTCATACAATCCTACATCCTCATTGTCTCTTACTATTATCACCTTTTGACCCAAACCTGGGACTACATGTCCCAGAAGTACCCTGAAGCAGCACGTGTTTTGCCTAAGGCTGGTAGACATCTTAGAGACTGTCAGATGAGTAGTCTGCTTAAAACTAAAGCCTGAGGCTGCATGTTGCTCTCAGCAGGGTTCAATAGAAGCACAGCACCACATATTACGCTTACAGTTATTTGAAATTAGGCCTTACTAGAAAAAAAAAACTTAGTTCAGTCTAACTCAACCCTGTTTGAGAGTCATAGTAGTTCTTTCTTTCTTTCTTTTTTCTTTCTTTCTGTTTTACATTTGAGAAAAATTTATCCATTTGCAAATACCAGCACCTAAAACATGATATTCATGACAAAACAATGTAAACTTTGTGGAGGGTAAAACAAAAGCAGAATAATTAAATTGATCTGTAATCTGTTGATTAGTAATCTTCTTAAGCAATTAATAATTGGATACAACCAAAGCCAGAGCTGTGTCGACATTCACAGCACTTTTCCCATGGAAAAGAATTTCAGCATTTGTAACTGAGAACTTCTGACCACGTGTGCTTATTTTTCCTAACCAAGTTGTAGTACCTCATCCGCTCTGAGCCTCAATTCAGCCAATCAGATTGTACCTAACTGGAAATGTAAGCCAATCAAATTGTACATTGCTGGAATTTTTTTGCTTAACTTGGTTATGAAAAATAATCTGGCCTTCCTGGCCATTAACCTTACCCTCAACGAGTGGAGATACCCTCGGCACAGGAGAGCGCAAACTTCATGGTTTGCCTACCAACCTTGGACTGGGGCCCCCAATTCACTTCTCATTTTTTGAAAGCCGTTTGCAAACCATCTTTCTGTGCTGCTCTGTCTGCCAACCATCAGTTATCCCAGCCCTCAAGAAGGTGGTATGGATCCCCTCCCTGACCCACTTTGTTCGCTGGTGTCTGCGCGCCTGGAGATGGGCTTGCGCTGCTCTGTTGCGTATCTCTGGGCGCATGAAGAGCACCGCTGACTGCCACCAATCCCAAGCCCCTGGCTATCAACTCCAGACCTTCCCCTCGAGGCGGAATCCCCCAAGCTAGCTCCTTGCTTTATTGGTCCCTTTCCCATCTCCAAAGTGATTAGCCCTGTTGCCATCAGGCTGCTGTTACGCCGGACTTCTCGTCACATTCACCATGTCTCCAGAGTTAAGCCTGTGAACCACAGTGCTCTACCCCACACCCCCCTCCCCCTTATCGAGGGCTCCGAGACTATCACGGTCTCTTACTTTCTGGAAGTTAGGCGCAGAGGCCGGGACCTCCTGTTCCTCGTTGATTGGGAAGGGTAAGGGCTGGAGGAATGCTGCAGGAACTGTCAATGGTGTAAATTAATCTATGTATTTTTTATTATGTTTTCAGTGTCATATTTCGACATGGTGTGATGTTTCTTTTCCATGTTTCCCCCTCTCCCTGTGTCTCCACATGTTCTTGTTCACCTTGCGCTTCCATGTGTCATGTGTTCCCGCTCCCGTGCCCTATTAATCGCATTATTGTCTTGTTTGCAACCCTGTCCACTTGTTCCCGGCATTCTACTTCCTTCCCAGCTGTTCTTCATTTCCCTTGTTAGTTTCTAGTACCCCTTCTGTGTCAGTCTTTTTTCGCGAAATTGCCCTCATGCCCTCTGCGTATGCTATAAGCCTTTTTCTTTCCAATGGGATTTCCCGTGTTCTGACTTTGTTTGCTTCCCGGTTATCAATTTCTGGATTACCGTTTTGGGTAGGATTTATCTCTCTTATGACTCATTATCTGGCCTCTTGGATTTCTATTTCCGTTTCGTGATTTGGTGCCGCATTTTGCCTGTTTAGTTTTGACCCACTGCTTGTTTTTTGATATTACCTCAGCTCGCTGATTTGGCACTGCAATCCTACTGTGTGAAAATGGACTCTTAGCTGTTTGTGCATTCTTTCGGTAAACCCTGTGCTCATTTGATCGGCTGTCCGCTGTTGAATCCTTGCGCTCTGTCCTGACAGAAAAGGTGTGCGGTGAGCTTGGATACAGAGGAGATGTAGTCAATTTCTCTCTTTTTCTCTCTCTCCCATCTTTCCTCCTCCATCCCTCCATCGCCTTGGTACCTGACAGATGTAGCCATTTGTGTCGATGGACCACACAATGACCCATCGGGCCATTCGTTTTCCCCATTTTTCCTTTTTAGCATGGAGTCATTATACGAGCAGAAAAATGGCGTGTAAAACGACCAAACTCTACTTAAACCGGGCTGACTGACTGCATGTCTCCAAGGGATGGATTGGACTGAACAAATATGCTTAAAATCCCAAAATAATGCACCATTGCACCAGAGCTCTTGTGTCACCCCTATCTGATGCCTTTCTATCTATTCAAGTCCATATCCTGGGTTTAGCTGGATGTGCTTTGTGTGTCTGAGGGCCAGAATGTGTATCGGTGCGCAAGAGTGTGTGTGTGTATATGTATGTTTGTGTATGCGTTTTATGCAGAGAAAGCTGTACTTCGTGCTGTCCCTAAACAAAACAAAAGCCGACTTATGAGCTCTCGATGAACTTGGTCCTCGAAATCCTGTTCCAATCTGTGAGATAAACTGGAATTGCTCTGATACGTGTACAAGTACTTTCCTTCGCTTTGTTTTCATGAGAAAATCTGAGAGCTGGGTGATTTTCCTCATTCCACGGGCTATGATATCCTCAGCAGCTGAAAGAACATAGAAAACTGGGACTTCCTGGATCACGGCAGTTCCTGAACTTAAGGCCCCAATTTAATCTGCTTGCCAAGTGTTTGGCAATGTTTTGCTGTTGTAGTCTTTTAAAGCTGTGTGATAGAGCACAGCTTTAATGTACTGTATCATTAAAGCATAGATCGCCTGAATGAAAATTGCATGTAATTTAAGTCTGTTTGAAAGGAAGAAACGTTCCATAATGTGTATACCTCAAAACAAGCCAAATAATCTAGCGTAAATGTTCGCACATCTTGCTATAATGAAGATTGTGTTCTTCTCCGGAATGAATTATTCATTCCCCTTTCGGGAAATGAAGGACATATTTCACACAAGCTTCGCTTTGACTATTTTTATGGAGCTTGTCAGAGTCGCCATAGTATATAAACAAATGGCTGTTTTAAAATTCAAGAGCAAACAACTTTTTTTTTTACAGCACGAAAGTGTTGTGAAATCCTCTGCCTGATGCTTAGTGTATGTGCAAATCTGTTGATACTGTTTAAGTGCGGAGGTGTTTTGAGACGCTGTCTTTGAAGGGTGGGTGTTCCTCTGCGTAGTCCATTAAACTGTGAAATGAATCAGGAGTATTGCCAGGTCCACATCAGTTAAATCACACAAGCTGTTCAACAAAGACCATGAATTTTAAGAAATAACAAAACTGTATAATATAATATCAGTGTCTGACATGAGGGATTATTTTGTTTTTGAAATCACATTCTGTTATGTGCACTAATGCAAGAAATGAGGAAATTGTATGAAAGATTATGGTTGGCAAAAGGACTTGACATAAGTATTTTTGCTTCATTTAAGTTTTTTTTTTTTGTCTTTGACAGGCTACTGAATGAGTGCAGGTTGAATATTTGCCTCTTTATTTTTTAATATGCAGTCAATTGACCATCATTATTTTTAGGTATAAATAAATCTGATGCAGTGTTTTGATATAAGGTGCTTTAATAAGATGTGGCAGAGGATTTCATTAAACAGAAAAATAAGTATTACATTAATCGTGATTTGTTTAGAACATGATATGATTTATGGCCTGTCACTGAGCTGTGCAACAACTTGAAAGAACCAAGAACTGAGATGTCACATAGCCTTTGTTTGAAAATGTTTAGTGTCCCTCAAGATAGTTTTGGAAACATAATATACCATATTTCTTGAGCACTGAAGAATCGTAACCTGTACTTATTCAGATGGTTGAGCATTTTCCACCTTAGGGTGCAGGTTCATTTTATTTTAGACCAAACAAAAATCTTATCCTATTGAGGCGAAATGTCTGTATTCTTAGTTACCCACACTCTAATTAAAGAATAATATACACTATAAAATCATGCACAAAACCCACAGCCCTATGTCTATGGAATGAAAGCCTCTTTTTTGCTGTGGGCAAAATTAGTATGAGAATAAGCTTTTGATTTTGAAATGACTGGCATGATGTCAAGGGATCTGCCCATTTTAATCCCCAACAATGTACTATATCCTATTGAGATGCTAATATTTTGGGAAAGGTGTTTAATTCCTCATCCTGTCTGAGATCCCATGGTCAGGGAGGGGTAAATCTAAGCAAAATGGCCGCAGATCTCCTCCCCTCTCCAGTTATCACTCCCAGTTTCCCTCCACTGGGCCATTACCACAGGTGGTGAGCCCAGGGGTGCACTGTTCAAGGTTTTTTGAGCCATGGGTTTTCTTGGCAGATTTCCAACGCATTTTTAGCCTGCTTAGCCTCTAGGCCAATCGGGCTTACGCTGTGGTTAGATGCCTTCATGGTGGTCTGTCGTGCGTCCGTCCGTGCATCCATAAACTTTTTGCCTTGCCAGCGCTCTAGAACTTTCAGTTTTTAGTTCGATTTTGGCCATGTTTGGCCAAGCAGGCGCAGTGGCTTTGCCACTATTTTTTTTTTTTCCAATAATATCACTTTTAATATGTGCAACAACCATTTTACTTTCAATAAAGTAAAGAGGCCTCATTTTCAGGATAATTCAAAATCCCCATTGGGAAAAATGTGTTTGAAATCAGTTTTCTGGGTTGACCCGCAAAAGGCATCATTAGTTTAACTCTGAACTGGAATCTGTCACTTCGTA
Source organism: Gymnothorax javanicus (assembly GCA_029692085.1). Classification (NCBI taxonomy): domain Eukaryota; kingdom Metazoa; phylum Chordata; class Actinopteri; order Anguilliformes; family Muraenidae; genus Gymnothorax; species Gymnothorax javanicus. The sequence continues at coordinate 7,822,384 of CM056209.1, read as the reverse complement.
AGCTCTTTAACCCTTTGAGTGCCATCGGCAACTATAGTTGCCCAATGGTATAAGATATCAAAACCAGATGCTGTTGAAAACCTATCATGTGTCAACTTGTTTAAAAGAGCTCCCGCAGGGGAGCTCTTTTAAACAAGTTGACACATGATAGGTTTTCAACAGCTCAGGATAATTACATTCTTAATCCCTTGAAAAATTTATTCGGCGCTCAAGGGGTTAAGAATGTCCTCAAAAGGCTCTGTGAAAATGACAGGCATGTACATATCTGTTGAACTTTAAAAAGAGGTCTTGGCAAAAAAATATTTCAAAGGAACTTGCCTGGATGTCTAGCATGGCATATAAGACATTTTACATTCTGTTTGTCATACTTCATTATGCTACCGACGACTGATACGAAAAGGCCACACAGGAAGTCAGAAGTGAATGCTGAACTTTCTTGTACTTTTGTAGATAGAAATGGCAAATATTTTGCAAATGTTCATAAAAACTTTGTAATCATGCCACAATTGGAGAATCAAGAGTGGTGTTTCCATTCCGCCAGAGATAGCTGCCTCAAATTTGACAGCAATGATGCTACGCTGCTAGAAAAATGTAAATGGAAGACTTATTCCTATTCTCATGGCTAATTCTTCTCACAAGTTTGGGAAAAGCATTGGGATAAACTCTTCAGTGCAGAATCAACTCAGCTGTTTTCACATGGGTCTCAGACAGAGGCCCCTAAAATGCTGCTTGCAGCTTTAATTTTAATATTTGCTCACTTACTTTCATGCCCCTCTAATTGGGAGGTAAAATTGTTGTCATTCTTACATGGTTCCTACAATAGTTCTTGGCAAAACCCCTATGAGTTTGTGTTACCCTAATCTCTGTTTTAATTCATCTCCTCAAGATGAACAATGCCATGGTAGTCTTAATCTAACAAACTAAGGGGTTCTCTCTTATCAGTGTGGAGGAAGGCTGAGGAACCTTTCTGTTGTACTGGTTCCCTTACAACCCCAGCAGTACACAGGTGTTAATGTGGACGCACTACACAGTAAATTACTGGGAATGACAAGCAGGAGCAACAGCTGCAGCTGCAACTGAAAAAAACAATGTAAAGTGAATAGTGTTTTAAGTGCAGAATACAAGTAATGCCATTTTTTTTTCCTGTTGTGCATGAGCCTATTTAAGGCTTTATGACTCAATATTTGTGTCGCTGAGACTGGGGAAAATTATTCCAGTGAAGCAAGACATTTGGAAATTCAATTACAGAATTATTTAGCAATTAAATGTTGGAATTTAAGGACGCCAGCATCTATATTTGCACAAATGTATACAGTGTATACAGTGTCCATATCACTGGCTGCAAAACCTCCGTGTAATATATAGGAGCCTCAATTGACCATGTCACTACCTCGGCATGGCTGAAGACATGGCACTGGACCAAACCAAAAGGTATTGCAGCACATGGAAGGGTAACACAAATTAACATATTACACATAGCTAGAAATGTATATACAGAATAGCAGTGCCAACAGTCACATCATTGACCGAGAATCTTTTTTTAATGCAGTATTTTGAAAATGGTGTTTCATCCTTCATAATATTCCAGCAAAATACTGTATATGCAGCAGAGTTCTACAGCAGAGGTACATTTAAAGAAAAAAGCTACATTTTTTAGAGGTTTAATGCACTTTGCCACAACATTATGTGAAGGCTCAATAAATCACCTACACTTTACATGCAGCAAAATGGCTAAAACACGCTTGTATCCCACTGCTGTTTGGGAATGCCAGTTATTATGTGTAGAAGAGGTCGTCTAACATCCTGAACTCTGGTTGGTTTAAATCTCTTACGTTCTCAACACGGTTATTGCGTTCTGACCAACTCTATTAGTGATGAGTGAACTAGTGCCTCTTTCCTCCACCCTGTGTCGCTCGAAATATCCCGCAGTGAACCAGGAGAGATTTGCAGACATCAGGAAGACTGAGAGCTGACCACTTGTCAGCCATTAATTCCGTAAATTAATCCCATATATCCCACTGACGGGCGGCCAATATACTGAACTCTGTTGCACTTTTGTGCCGTAATTCATGGCTCACTTCTCTTGGCAGTAAATGCTACTCCGTCAGGTGCTCTGGTTCAAATACGGTATGTTACAAATATGTTTACAGCCATTGCAACATAGAATCTATAGTATTCACCTTTTTTGTGATAAACAGAGCAGGTTACGGTTCTAACAGCAGACAGTCAGACTCTGGACAGAGATCACGTTTTTTTTTTTTTTTTGTTTCAAATTCTGAGAGCGGATTTGTTTCAGCAGTTTGGGTGGGGAGTATTCTTTTATGGCAGGTGGAAATGTAACCTTGAAAATTCAATAAAACATCTTGTTTTGGCTCTTCAAAAATATGATAATTTTCTGACCATTAATGCTCAGAGAATCTTTGTACTGTCACACTTTCAGATTTTTATCAAAACTGTAATATCCAGCGTAATAACAGCTGTCACAAAGACAGCTGGCTTTTTAGTGAGTCTAGTTGTCAAAGGATGATGAAATCCTACCCACAATGCACTGCGTCAGTGTCAGGAGAGCAGAAAGAAAGATGAGCACAGGTTAATTAGAGAGGAGAACTGCTCCTGCCTGCACACACCAGCCGCTGTGGCAGTTCACTCCCTCTGAAGGCTTCCTCTTGCACATTAAAATGACACCAAACTTTTCTAAAGGGGCGCCTTCAGTTTATAAATCTCCACTCCAGCTGTTCGGGCTCTGACAGGCCTATCATGACGACGTGAGTGATGGCAGGATAGAGAGAAAGACAGTGAGTGAGGGAATGCGAGCGTCTGGGGTTTTACAAGACAGCTGCCTCTGCCCGGGCCTTTGACAGCTGTTGATGTTATCAGTGACATTATTGGCTGTGGACGAGTGTAGCTCGTCTCTCCCTTGGCAGTGGCTCTGAGGGTTGATAACATTTGGCTGAACCCTCAAACATGAGCCCTGTCTTGATTCTGTTAATGCCAAAGCCCACCATGACCCAATCAGTGTGATAGTGTGTTCATGTGCATGCCTGTGTTTGGGAGTCTGTGTGTGTGTGTGTGTGTTTGTGTGTGTGTGTGTGTGTGTGTGTGTGTGTGGTGCACTCACACGTGAGAGAGAAGAAAGAAAGGCACTGGAGGAGATCAGTGAAATATTACTGAGCCGTGCGTTTCATGTCGGGATCAAACGGAGGAGAACGGCTAACGGTTGCTCAGGGAAGCCCGAGCCGAGGGGAAGCGCTCACAGAGAAAGAACAATGTTTTTCTAACATTTCTTTGTTACCCCCTGTAACCAATTTTGTGCTCTAGCTTTTATAGTTTTCTTCCAAATTGGTGTGGCTGAATATATTTATAAATGCCTCCCCTCTCTTTGATGACCAACAACAGTTCAGATGACTGCTGACATCATTAACAGATTAGAAAAAAGGGGTGGCAGGTAGAGGACCGTCAGTTGAGAGCCAGTCACTAAACACAAGGAGAAAGTTAGCTTCCCTACAGTAGCATGTTCTATGTTAGATAGCACCACTATTGAACTTAAATGAACTCAGTTGAATTAACACTGCGCTTATGCAGCTGATTAACTACTTGTTTTGCCAATACTCAGCACTAATGCTTTAGTGAATAATCGGCAGTTTGCGTGCGTATCCGATCGCTAGCAGGTACGAGTGTGGAAAAAAGCTAGAGTGTCTTGTATTCAGTAAAATTGTCTGAACTCAGTAATTTATAGCAATATATTGACTAGTTGACGAGAGGATTTTCATTTGTCAAACCCGCAAGATAAGAAGGTATGAGGTGAACATCAGCGACGTGCCACGGGAGGCGCAAAAGGCCTGTGCAGAGCTCATGATTTGTCTGAAACAGGTCCAGTTTACTTTTGCCTGATTCCCTATCAAACAATGTTTGCCTTTTTTCTGAGAATAGTCTGTAAAATCACTGGCTAATTCATCTTTAGTGTTTAGCATTATTGTTCACCGCATTATAATTTGTGAAGTTTTTTTTAGTTTGTTTTATTTTTATCTACATTAATGATCACATAAAACTTTTAATCATTGGTAAACAGCACAGATTGGTATAAAAGGGATTTTTTGGCTTCCTGCTTGTAAAGCTGTTTTGTTTCAATGTGACAATCTTTTTTATGCTTTTTAAAGTAGAAATCTGAAAGAACTCATTCTCCTTGGAGGCAACTACGCCGAGAAGCGGTAACAACTGAAGTATTTTTGGAAATGTGATAGCGAAAAGGAACAACACATTTTCAGAGGGCAACCAAAACAAGCAAATAAAAAGGATGTCCAAAGGTTCAGATGATTCCCCTCCTGCTTGTGCTCATCTTGCCTGCCTCACACGTGCTTTCGGAAATACTTGCCTTCCTTTTGAAATGCAGTCACTCAACCAACAATTCTGACTCAGTGAAATTGTGATAAACATGAAGCTATTATTACAATTATTGCCATCCATAAAAATATGATGCATTCTCTATAGTATTCAAACATCCTTTTTTGGGAAACATGATGGCTAGGTGCCAAAATGTTTGAGGTCCAATTGCCAAGCATACTAATGCCATTCTAATACGAAAACAGCCCTCAAATTTCAACAAAACCTCAATGTAATAATTTAATGAGCCTTTTTCCTGAATTTTGAACTACAATCAGACTCTCAAGTTCATTTTTTATTCTTGAATATCGCTTGATGAGTTTGGATTAGTTTTGACTGATCAGTGATAAATATAAAGCATTCTATTTTATTTTATTTTATTAGATAGAAATTACACTGCTGCAAGGGGGAGGGGCTGCTCTCTGTGTCTCTCTCCCACTCCATCTCACATCAAAGAGAGCGATCGCCGTGAGCGATGTGTTTCTTGGCAACCACACTCTATAAAGCGCTGACACCAGCATGTCTCGAGCAAACTGGCGCAGAAAAACGGCAAGTAAACAAGCAGTCAAATCCACCTTTTTTATTTCCGGCTTCTCGGTGTGACTGCCTTTAATATGATTTAACAGCACCTGGGGATATTTTCACGCACCTATCATTTAGCAGGTGTGTTTAAATGCCGCTGAAAATCAATTTTGATTCTTCTGGATTTGATTCTAGATTGATTTTGAAAACGAACCACCCTCTTCCCGTTAGCCTCATCCACAGGGTAGAAGGGGGGACACGAATGGGTTACATGGCAAAGTCAACGGCCTTATTTAAAGAGAGTTTATAAATGTGAGTTTAATCTTATTGACTAGTTTCACTGTGTTTAAATTTTGTTTAAATTTGCCAACTCAGTATTGGCTGTATCCAAAGTGGAGTGGCCTGTGGTCTTAATTATTAGCATTAAGTAAATAAATAAATAAATAAATAAAGAGTTCTTGTTTTCATGATTCAAGGTAATTTTCCTGCAAATGTAGAATAGCTGAGTCTGTACTTTGCTGCTTTAGTTTTAGGGAGAGGACAAAAATGTGCAAAGAGCAAAGACCCCTTGGCCCGTTCCTCCCTATCATCGACCATTTTATAATTATTGCTGACAATGTCAATGTGTCTTTATGGCACTTTCCTCTTGAACACAAGTACACACACTCAATCAACAGACAAAACTGCTAAGGCCAAAGATATACAAGCTTTTTAACCATTTGCATTGACAACCGACCACGTCATGATCGGAATAGTGCACATACTTGCCTATGTGCGTTACTGGAGGATTCCACTAGAAGTTACACCAGAGAACTGATAGACCAGGCCATATACTGCTTCTACATGTAAACCCCTGACCCGGTCACATCCCCATACTGCCCCTACTGTCATGTGCGTCTTGCATCTTGCGTATGCAGAGCGTTAATTTCTGAGGACGTGCACAACTAACACTCCAAACGGACACAGAATACGTGAGGCAGCCATCACGGGCAAGCAATCGCGTAGTTAAAAGCAGGTACATCTCCGGGCTAACCTTCAACTGCTCTGAAAGTGTATACTGAGCTGTGCGAATGTCTCAATACTTAAGATGCTTGCTAATCACGCAAATTATTGCGTCTAATTACCACTGGAGTCTTAATTAATTCTTTTTACATCACCTCATCAAGTGCTTGTTTGCAACACACCACCTGCTTTGGAAACCCTCTCAGTTTATTTACTTATAAACAAATATAATTTGCATAAAATGTTCCATGAATGATCTTTTATTTTATCTTTTTTTTTTTTTTTGTTCATGCTGGTGCCCATAAGGAATGACTCTGTGAATAGAGCACGGTTTGCTTCCTGTTCTCTGGATGTTGATTAATGGAATGAAAACACTCATTGCTAATTAATACAGGCGTACGCGGCTAATTATTCTGATGTATAACAAGGCAGCTGTTGGACCCATCACGAAAAAGAGTGCCAGTCTAATTGTAATGCTTTCTCTGAGCGTGGGACTGCTCATACATTAAAATGGAAAAGACGGAGCACGGGACTGTGGTTTGGTGGGAGCAGGTAGATGTTAGATAACTGGGTATTCGGTAAATGGTAAGGAGAAGGGGTTGTGACCAAAATGCTGCTAGTTTAATTTTGGGCAGGCCTCTCTAGTTCTCGATCAGAATATTTAACTTGAATTACTTCATTCAGATACGTGAAATCAACTCTGTGTACAGATTGCACTAAAGATGCTTAAATATGTTATTCTGGACATGAATGCTTGCGGTAACAGCCTTCAAATATGTTATACTGATGTGGCACACACATTTCTCGCAGCTTCGCTAAAATGCCAGAGCGCTGCTGCTGTAGCTGGTGCACATCTTTCATGTGTTGCCATAGGCTACAAAACTGACTGACAGTTGGCCATTCTGTGTGTGGCATATAGCTGGTTAGAGTCTGCAAACAGAGGTGGAGCCTTCCGCTGGTTTTCAATAATCACTGTAATCTGTCAGCTCTGCTTCCGAACACAATCGCCTGTATTGCATGCAATCCGTGTTATAAAAGACTCTGACAATGATTCTGAAGTTCCTTTGCTAAATAGGAAGAGGTCAGCCAGAATCTGAATAGTGGAACAGATTTGAAGGTTGCGATTGCCTTTCAGTTCACACTTTATGGATTTGAATTCTAAAATTAAAGTATGAACTCCTTGCTTTAATTTGAGCGCATTTACATTCCTATTGCTTAAACCTTGAAGGCATTGAAGCCATTTGAATGGTATCATTGTCCAATTACATGAGCACCTTGCTCTACCTCTCCTCAAATTTGTGATGTCTTTGTGATCTCATCACAATGATTGACGAGTGTATGGTCAACTCTACATTTGACTCTGTTACAGTCTGAGCATTTACCTTCAATGTCTACAGTCATGGTTAATGTTGCTCTTCACCCCAATTTATTCATGCCTTTGTAGAATAATTTTTTTTAGGAATAGAGAGTCTGGGAAGTGTCAGTAATGTAATGTAAAAAGTTACAGTACAACTGCGCGATTTAACAAGTCCCTATAGGATCTGCCTACTTCAAACACAATTTTTCGAGCGGTTGAAAAAAATGAAAGTACAGCTCCATTCTTATTTTAGGGGTATGGAGTGGACGGTCCAACGGTAAATGTCTCTTTGGGCAGAGATGAAGAAGCTGGCAGTGTGTGAGGGAAAGTGCTTCAGGATGATGCTTTTTCCAGCTCTCATACTGCAGTGGCTGGGCAGCGGCCCCACACTCCGCGCGGATGAATATGAAACAGGCATAAATATTTATGAAATGCATTTTGAAGTCGAGATGAAAATGATCGCCGTCCGCCCGCCCGCTCTTGTCTCCCACACAGAAGAGCCCCGTAAAAGGATGTGATCAAAACCTTTTCTGAAAAAAAGAAGGGAAAAACAGATTAAGTTAAACGGATTGTGGATGACCGTGTTTGAGTACTGACAGAAAGAAAAAAAATGAGCAGTACTTTCTTCTCTCGGTGAGCATCATTGTTCCAAAGCCCACTTGAAATTCTTCAAATCCCAAAACGTTCACCTTCCTTATGAGCTGGAGTATGGCAGAGCGAGGTGTTATATAACCATCAGGAGAGCTGCAGGTTTGGAGCCCGAGTGGGGTATTACTACCATAATGTTAGAATTAACTGTAAAAGTTACAGTTAGAATATGTGTCCAGTAAAATATGCGTGCAAAAGATATAAAAGTGTTTGATAAGCAAATAATATGATTATTAGTTAAGTGCAAAATATCCATTTTGTGGAAGAAATACTGTGTTAACCCTTGGAGCGCTAAATGCAGCTATTGTTGCTCCAATGATGTAAGATATTAAAATCAAAGCTGTTGAAAACCCATCATGTGGAGACTTGTTTAAAAGAGATCCCCGGCGGAGAGCTCTTTTAAACAAGTCGTCACATGATAGGTTTTCAACAGCACAAGATAATTAAATTTATATACTTTTTAAATTTATTTCAGCACTCTAAGGGTTAATAAGTGTTTGTCCTCGGATACTCCGAGTAAATGCAGTAAGTGGGTGTAGTATTGGATATTCAGGGGCCATCAGCACATTCGCATAAAGTCCAAGAGCTCATTGAAACCTCTCACTCATATTTCACGAAGCCAACACCATGAGTTCATGTCATACCATCCAATGCGTTTTTGTGTTTAAAGCAGGCTTGAGATTTTAGTGTGTAGGTTGTTAAACTTCAACCTTTTTTGAAAATGCATTTATATAACCTGAATTTTCATATTCAATACATTATATAACAGCATTAGAAGGAGGGAGGAAGGGCTGTTATTCATATTCATTTATTCACCATCATTAATTTTTAACAAATCGTTAAGATGATTATTTGTAATGTCAAAACCTGTCCTCAATTTCCAGGCTCAGGGAAGCTATTTCAACATGATTTGCTTTTGTACTACCCGTCATGATCAAACCTGGAATCCTCCATTTCATTTTCACATATGGGATTTCCCCAGAGCATCATGGACCATCTCAACTAAGGGTGCCACGTTGTGTGGCTACTACAATAGTAAAAGATAAACTTGGAAAGAATACTTAAATCAAAGTGACACTATTGTTAACTCCTGGATAAGCTGTTTGTGAATTAGGGGCCAGTCATCCATACCAAGATCATATTTATTTTACCGCTCGTGGTCGTGCTAACGGCAAATTGATTGATTGATTGATTGATTGATTAGTGATTGATGCTTCACTTTTCCAGGAGTAAAAGGAAGATAATCTAAGCTCTAAACCATTTTTTTGAGGTATTCAGGTGTATGTATGATGTACAGAGTGCAGCATATTGTCACAAACTGACAGGTTTTATATTTTAATTGGGGTGCAGGCATTCCAGTGCATGGCTATGGTTATTTAACTTTTATTACAAAAGGAAGAGGACTGAGGTTTATCCAATGAATAGCTCATATTTCTCCACAGTGCCAACAGGTTGCCATTGTGCACAGATCCCTCAATTCCACTCGCAAGCAACCAGAGATGCTGCATGACCCACTGTTTTCCACATCGCTCTTTACCTCTCCTCTTTCTACCCCAATTTATCTCACTTGTTCTATTCTACATTATTTAATCTCCCTTTCTCTCTCTCTCTCAGCATCTGTATTTTTTTTCTCTCACACACAAATGGACACACACACTCAAAAGGACACACACAGATTGCCTTAATAAATCAACGGTCACTCACTGGTTCCCTCTAAAGGCTGTGATGTGTCCCTACGCTTCCTGCCTCTTTTTTGTGTTAATTTCAGCAGTTTATGTGCATGAAAAATGAGGTCCCTTCAGAGGCAGACAGATGCAGTATGATTGAAGTGAGTGATCCTTGCAGATTGTACCTGCAGAAAATTGATGGTAATGCTGCTGGAACCATTTATTACACCTTTAGTAAGATGAATAAGGAGTACAGTTTTATCACCGTGTCAACGGTGAAGGATAATAAGCCTTCTCTTTCTCCAGAAATGAAAAAAATTCTGAAAATTTTTTCCATTTCATATGTTTGATTTCCCAGAAAATCATTTTTGAGATTTGCCTCTACTATGCATACATTCATTATCTTTTAATCAGAGAGTGTGAATCATAGAACCAGGACTATGTATCAAGTTGGTGTGAGTCAGTTTGTTCGTGCCACAACTCGGTAAATAAGGCATACTGAAGTGTACTCCATGCACTGCCGATTCCAGAGTATGTCAATGTTTTCAAGTCACACGAGAGCACTGTACTGGACATCTAGCCATACAATCCAAATTAGCTGAGGAGGGAAATAAAAACAATCCTGAACTGCATTGTTAATTTTGGAAGTTTGTCGCATTATTGCTTAAGATCTTTTATGAATACACAGTGAACACAAGTGTAATGACCACTAAACTCAATGTATCCCTGTGTTTAGCATACCTTTTCTGTTCTGTTCAAATAGGTTTTCCCATTATATCCTCAGGTCATGAGTTCACAAGAACATTCCAGCTCAAGCAGAACAGTTTGACTGTAAAACCCCAGAGATCTCCTTGGATGAAGAGCACTGCAGGCTTGCTGAGGGGCTGGTGGCACATATGGACACACAAGATTGACAGGCCACTTTCAGGCATCACTGTCTCCTGTATGGATTTAAGAACAGGATTATAAACCCCTCCTGTCTCTCGTATTCTCTCTGAGCCTCACAACATACAGCGCTTGACCTGGAAAATCATTAAAAGCTGCATCCATCCCTCGTACCGTTCAGAACATCACCTGTCACTCACAGGCTGACGTGTGTGCGTTCACACCCTGGTGTTCATTTAGTCGGTGTATATTCTCGGTGTGGACGAAAAATCATTTGTAATTTTACATTTGTATGAAATAAAAGTGCATGAACAAACTACTTAACCCCTTTGCACAAAATACAATTTATTCCTGGTATGCATGAGCCTATCTAGGCTTTATAACTCAGTATTTCTGTCACAGAGACTCTCAAAAATTATTTGAGTGAAGCAAGACGTTTGGAAATCCAATTACAAAACTATCTTGGAATAAAATTTCAGAATTTATGGACGCCGGCGTCTATATCTGTACAAAGGGGTTAATTGTTTCTTTGTCTTTTTCTTTTCTGTTCTTCTCTTATTTTTTGTCTGGAAACACTTTGTTTCTTTCTATATACTGAGTTACTGAAATAGAGCCCCTAGAGTAGTTTAGATCATTGGGGAGAAAAACTCTTGACAATTTGTTTTAAACAGAGAGAGATCATCAAGGAGGGAGAAAACAGAAAAATCTTTCTAATTAATTGTCAAAGTCATAGGGAATAAACTGAAAAGAGAAACTGAAATTACTATAGACTTTAGTTTCCGTTATTTGTTTACATCAGTACTTAATTTCCAGGTGTTTGGCATCTTGATTTTTTTATTCATCTGTACTGCTTTATGGGTGTACTGGGGTGTGGACATCAATGACCATGTTTGAAGTATTTATTTTTTTCATGAAAACGAAGGAGATCAATAGATTATTCATTGCTACTGAATGGTGTGACAGAATCTGATTCAAGTCTATGGGATTAAATCTGAATGTATGTCAGATACCTAATTAACATCTGATGATAGCACAGTGGGTGGCTTACTAAGATGTGAGGAGTAACTATCAGGTCACCAGTGTATTCTGGGATACATGCAGCTCACTCTTACATGCAGCAGTCACACATCAAAAGGAATTTCAAGAGAGATTTCATTTTGTGTGCAGTTAACATTCAGATAAAATGTCCTCATCTCAAAGACAAAAGGTTTCAAAATCGGTTTCGTGTCACCCTCTTTTAGGTTTTGATGGCTCGTCTTGCAAGAAAAAGCTTTCTTCATTTCTTAATATTTTGTTTTGGCAGGGCCAGTGCTCGACAATCTTTGTTGAAGGGAGAGCAGCAGCTACGAGGGGTTAACGCAGCTATCGGTTTTCCTCAGAATTGTCTGCGATATTCTCAATTATTGATCTATTTGTGTAACTGCTGTAAAGTGAAGCTTGGGCAGTGGTGTCGGACTGCAGCGCTGGAAGATAATGCGTGACCTGCGTTTGGTAAATTTTTCTGATTTTGCCCAATGCTGTCCACACCTCACTGAGATCTGAACTCAGTGCGAGCCTGGCCCCACTTCAGTATGTGGCCTGGCTGATCGCATCTGAATGCGAGCAAGATATCATCTCGGAGAGAACAGACTTAACAGATGATGTGTCCTGGCTTAATTGGATGGCAAAAATTGCATTGAAAATACATGTGTACCCACGACTTCAGTTGAGGCAAAACGATGATAAAGTGCTATTCAGTGACAGTTGCTTACCATAAACAAATCAGTCGTCCAACCGGACTGAAATACCCAAAAGAACATGCCTCTTTCATACTTCTTTGGTCTTCTATTTGAGAGATGAACAGAAAACAAGTGAGAGAAACTGGAATAGAGTGTCATGTCCTGAGTGTTTACTTAGTTGGTTTTCCCCACAATCCAGCTATCCACGTCAGTTTTGGTTTCATTGTGTGAATTCATTTTAATTATTAAATTATTGTCTTATTCCATTCCCTCCTTCCTTGTGTCTCTCCCCATGACTTCTAGGCTTTTGCCATTTCATTGATTGTTGTCTTGTGTATTGAAGTTCCAAGTCTCTGCCTTCCCTTTGCGGGATTATTTCGTGTCTACCGCCTTTGGGGTAAATTTACTTAAAAACTGAGGCTTTTTTTTTTTTTTTTTTTTTTTCAGGGAAATTCTTCCCAGATTCTACAGTGATGGCTAGGGGCATCTTCCAGTCTTGTCATCTGTCCTCTTCGAAGGAGCGAGAAGGAAGAGTTTGTTCTTCCGGCTTACCATCCTGGTACTGACCTTAGTCCAGCACTCTCGACTTCATCAAGCATCAGTCTTCCTACTTTATCAGCCTGACTGCAGACATCAGATTGAAAAAGCTCTTTTGTTAAAGTTACGTTTTGTTAATTAAGGCCAACTTCGGCGTAACTTGTGATTTTGCATTTGGCCCCTTTCTGCAGTTTGTAACATAGAATGGGAGAAGAAGAAGAGAGAACAGAGTTCATTCAGCTACATAGCGAAATACAAACGCTTCTCAGTATTTGTTATTTTGTCCCGATTCCCTTTGTTTTTTCAGCTGCTTTGTTCTTTTGTAAGTTCTCCGTCTTTCATCTTTTAGGATATTCGACTGAGTGGAGCCACAGATCTATCAAAGAGAGGCCGCATCAGCCAAGGAGAAAAAGCACAACAGCTACTCAAACCCACCTCAAAACGAAACCGTACCATCAGACCGTTCAGAAAATCTGACCCCTACTGATTTTTCACATTCTTGGAAAAAAAAAAATCTCATTTCGACTGCCCTCTTTTCAAGATATCTCCTTACGCAACAGTAGTTCCCCCTGACAATTTCTCAGGTATAAGAAAGTGCCTGAAAGCTACAGCACTCAACACTGGGGTAGTAACCTTGCTGTGTTTAAAAGTATTACCCTTGCCATGGGTTTAATAATTCATTTGCACCCTTTTTGCTTGAAAAATGTGCTTTTAGTTCCCAAAGAACATCACAGAACCTTTCAGGGTATATTTGAGAATAACAGATGAGAATTAAAATGAAGCTGAACTGGACCTTTATACGCAAGATCGTGAAATGATGAGTTTATTGGCAGGTGTTTTATAAGCTAACTAGAAAATTGGAGTTCCTTATATGTTCTATGTGCTATCAGGTTCTTTGTTGGCTACACTGTGGGCCAACAGGCCAGAAGATCTATTCAGAGAAGACTAATTCAGATGAATAACTTTTCATATAATGCTTTGGGGATCAGAATATCTAAGCACAGAGAACAACTGTGGTTTACATTAACCTTAAATCATGAGGCCAGATGCGTCCTCTATGGTTTTGGTTACTGTCAAACTCTACAAAGCCTGTTAGAGACACATAAATGGACTATAGAGTATGGAGAAATGACACCTGCCATCTCAAACTGGAATGCGTATATCTCTGCTCAGGGATGGGGCAGGGTGGGAGGGAGGATGCAGTGATAATGTCATATAGTGTTGCTTTTGAAATGCTATCATAGAAATTTCTGTCCCGTTTGCAAAAGATGGTAAGAGAAAAACGTTATAAAAACTGTGAGGGGCGGTTTGTGGGCGGGCAAAGGAAGGGCTGTCATGTGACTCACTAAGTCCTATATTACTATTCATAAGCCTTAACCCCCCACCCCCATATCTTCCTCCTAGACATATAGATTAACCCTTAAATGCCCAACTATAGTAAAAGTTGAAAGTAAAATCTATGTATTCTGTTAATATGTCCTGGGGATGGGCTAATAACAACCCAATAGCAATTTTTAATTTTGACTTTTGACCTCATTTTAGTTTTGTGACATATATGTCACTCTAAGTTTCTAGGATATAAAGAGAACTTTTGTCCATCATTGTTTTGGTAGTTGACATATAACTGAAGTATTAGGCATAGCTTATTTTTCATTAGCTTACCTGTTTGTCTACTTGATCCAGTGATGAATGGGTGCTGATCTATCGTGTGGATTCCACCATGGGGGCTGCCATATTGGAAAGGTTAGCTGGTGCAGCCAGTGTAGTGTCAGTTCCACTTTTATGCATCAGATGGCAGCACTGATGGTCTAAATATGTCACTATGGGCATTAGGTTGCAAAATTTATGTGGGGTCAGTGGTTTTGACAACCCCCAAAATTGTGTGACAAATTTGTCACAGGGGGCATTTAAGGGTTAATGTGCTTGATTGCGCAGGGTGTTTTAAAGGATGATGCCCTATACTGTGGCTCTGGGGGCCTGGGATCAGCTGACTTTTTGTGAAAGAAGCTCTTCTGGAGGGATGAGCAAAGGTGTGTGAGGTGGGCTAAAACACTTGTGTGTGAATACAGGGTTGATGGCTGTAATTTGCTCGTCTCACTGATTGCTGAAATTTGCTGAGAGAGTGGAGATCCCATTTTGGTGATTTGGTGGCAGAAAGGGAGAATATTGGAGTTACACTCCTTCACAAAGAAAACAGGTTCTTTTAAACCAAAACTTGACAAAGACAAACAATCGAAACCTGCCCTTTGCTGAAAATTCATTTCAGTTTTGATATTTGGATAAGGTGTAATCAATGCAAAAATCATCAACAAAGCCCCATGAAAGCAATACAAATCTTAGAACGAAACATGACAGAGAACACACAGGCACATATTCTAACTGCATTCATAACCCAGCAACTGTGCAAGAGTTTGGGAACAATATGGCTAGAAGTGTGAGTGTATTACATGTTCTACATTCTCTGTGATCTCCAACATCCCCTCTTGTGTACTCTAACAATAATAGTATTAACATTGATGATGGTATTACATTCATTTTCTCATTGATATTTCATTGCTGCTCCACTGCAGCATTGACATGTAATCAAGTTGCTCACATGCCCAACACTGTAAACCCAGATAGTGTGGTGCATTCAAATGTTTTATGGAAACGGTTTACCTCAAAAATTGTGTAAGCCAACTTAATTGCCTTGAGCGGCCGATACTTAAAAAAAGGGCAAATATTTTGGAAAGTTATTTAGCCACGTTTTTAAATGCTGTGAACACAAGATCACTAAGTTGACTTACATACTTTTCAGAGGTGATCGGATTCCTAAAACATTTGAGTGCGTTCCAACATCTGGGTTTACAATGAAGTAAAAGGAATTGTGAGGGAATAGGTTTTGTGATTATTGGTGCACATTAGCCTTGCAGAAAAAGGAATTGTTCACCCTAAAATTGAATGTAGTTTATTTATGTACATTCTCTCCTAAAAAAATAGAGAAAATTCAATCTTCACCTTTTTCAGCTGTGAAAGATTCTAATGGAAGATTGATCACTGAAAGGTTAGCCTATCTTATGACGGCTATGGTTTTAACTCCACATCCAATCTCCAAATGACCTATTTTTACAAACGAGGGCATGTATTTATTTGTTTATTTTTTTTAGCACCTATGACTGGTTCTACCTTGTCCTTGGACTTCTTTTAAATTAGAGTTCATTTGAAGCCTTTCGGAAGGATAAGTAAAACCTAATTAAGAGACTGCGCAAAGAGCAATCATGGTCAAGCTAAAAGCCCTTTCTCTTGCTGAGAAAATTAATTTACAAAAATATATAAATCAGTCTCATCAGTGACACAAAAAAGACGGAATACCCTGAGAACTGTCTCCATAGAGAAACTGCAAGACAGTGACAGTGCTGGTGTACAACCCCAATTCCGAAATAGTTGGGACAAAGTGTAAATTGTGAATAAAATCAAAACGCAATGACTTTCAAATCATACCAGCCAGTATTTTATTCACAATTCTTTGTGGTGGATGATAACCACAACCAAGATTACGGTTCTTCACGGTGCTTCCAATACCCAATTCTGTGTCCCCCACTGTTGTAGAACGAGATGGTTCGCACTGTTAGCGCTATGAAAGCGCTTATTTCCAACGAAATATTATTTCCAACGAATCATTGGAAGAAAGACGTTTCAAATGATCTTATTTCATTTAAACAATTTAAATGATAATGAAACACACGCACTGCTTCCAACCCTTGAGTAAAGAAAAGTGTAAGAAGTCCGGAGTCATAATCGCACGTGAAAATGATAAACCTCCATGCATAAGGACTTCAGTTCTGCGTGAGAATCTCTTACATATGCGTTGATTGACTACAGCAGGGGAGCGTAAATATACCACAAAAACTGACGCTGAATGCGCGAGAGTTAACAGGTCCACGTTATTAATGAAAACTGGCCACACTTGATAATGTTTAGAGTTTTCGGGGTCTCTGAAATGGTTATTTAAATGAATGATTAAAAACAGGTCATGACCAATCATTATTATTTTTAAGGGATGGGTTTCAGCCTCCCCTATCGCCAGTTCACCAGCTGCCACTGGAGACGGCATTGTAGATTTGTATATCATCCAACATGGCGATGGATACTTGCGTCTCACTATTTTGTCACGTGGTTGCACACCAAGAATTGAACAGAGATGACATAGCAAATGTTGAAACTGAGAAATTTTACAATTTTATCCACAAAATGAGCTCGTTTCAAATTTGATGGCTGCTACAGGTCTCAAAAAAAGTTGGGACAGGGCCCTGTTTACCATGGTGTAGCATCCTCTCTTCTTTTTAACACAGAGTGGAGGCGTCTGGGCATTGAGGAGACAAGTTTCTTGAGTTTAGCCATTGAAATTTGATCCCACTCTTGTTTAATATAGGCTTCCAGCTGCTGGAGAGTTTTGGGTCTCCTTTGATGGACTTTTCGTTTAATTATGCGCCAAATGTTCTCAATCGGTGAAAGATCAGGACTGCAGGCAGGCCAGTTCAGCACACAGACTTTTCTACTACGAAGCCATGCTGTTGTAATAGCTGCAGTATGTGATTTGCATTGTCCTGCTTAAATACACAAGGCCTTCTCTGGAATAGATGTCGTCTGGAGGGGAGCATATGTTGCTCTAAAACCTTTATATACCTTTCAGCATTCATGGTGCTTTTTAAAATATGCAAGTGTCCCACACCATATGCACTAATGCATCCCCACACCATCAGAGATGCTGGCTTTTGAACTGAATGCTGATAACAGGAGGGGTGGTCTTTCTCTTCTTTAGCCCGGAGGACACGACGCCCATGATTTCTAACAAGAATGTCAAATTTGGACTCGTCTGACCACAGGACACTTTGCCACGTTGCTACAGTTGCTAAATGAGCCCACAGAACACGGTGGTGCTTCTGGATCATACTCAACAATGGCTTCCTTTTTGCATGATAGAGTTTTAGGTGGCATCTGTGGACGGCACGGCGGACTGTGTTTACTGATAGTGGTTTCTTGAAGTATTCCTGGGCTCATTTAGTAATGTCAATGACAGAATCATGCTGGTGAGTGATGCAGTGGCGTCTGAGGGCCCGAATATCACGGGCATCCAGTAAAGGTCTTCGGTCTTGTCCCTTACGCACAGAGATTTTTCCAGTTTCTCTGAATCTTTTGATGATGTTATGCACTGTCAATGATGAGACCTTCAAAGCCTTTGCAATTTGACGTTAGGAGCATTGTTTTTAAAGTATTCCAAAATTTTTTACGCAAGCCTTCACAGGTTGGAGAGCCTCTGGCCATCTTTACTTCTGAGAGACTCAGCCTCTCTAAGACATCCCTTTCATCGCCAATCATGTTACACACCTGATGCCAGTTCTTAATTACTTGCTAAATGTTCTTTCTGTTGATATTTATATTAATTGCTTTTTCAGCCCTTTTTTGCCTTTTTTTGAGACCTGTTGTAGCCAGATAATTTGAAATAAGCTCATTTTGTGGATAAAAATGTAAAATGTCTCAGTTTCAACATTTGAAATGTTATCTATGTTCTATTGTAAATAACATATCGGCTCATTTGATCTGAAAGTCATTGCATTTTGATTTTATTCACAGTTTACACTTCGTCCCAACTATTTCGGTATTGGGGTTGTACATATTTAATTTGAAGGAAAGGGAGAAAGGAGCTGTTCCTGGAGGGCTGCTGCTGGGTAGTTCTTCGTGTTCGGCCTTGCAGCATTCCAGTCCACCTCCCTCGTTTCATCTATTTAGCCAGATAATTTATACTGAGTAAAATCCAGAAGAATTCTGGATCAAAAATAATAACTATAATAATATAATAACTCACAATAACTGCGGTGATTTGGGTTTCACTGCCTGTGAATCGACTCAAACTTTGTGGTTTTGATGTGGAATTGTTTCAGTTCTAGTTTCAGCACAATGGCCTAGTTGTGCTGCCTAAATAATAAAGTTTTAAATTCTGTCCATACATGGGCTGTAAAGCGTGATTATTTTGTGTTAGTCGCTCCAAGACATTAGTCTTAGTAACAGAACATGGAATGGGATTTGAACAGGTGATTCAGAAATTTAGACTTGTGACTTGAGGAGTTTTGACTCAATTTGGATATACAGGAAGGTAGCTTAGACTGAACTAGAGCTGCGCTCAGAGAGCGCAAGTACTTCCGCCAATGTTCTCAGTGTTATTTTTGCCAGTGTTAGCTAGCAACCCCTGTGTTTATGCAGTCCTGTAGTCTTCGCGCAAATATGTTTTTAATGTGTTTTTGACCTTTTGCATGCCATAGACCTTGACCTCTGACCTTGATCTCCCAAAATCAAATCACCTCTTCCTTGAAGAATAGTTAATCATTCCACCAAATTTGATGAAAATCCATCCATAACTTTTTGCGTAATCCTGCTTACAAACAAACCAACAAACCAACCAACAGACAAACGGCTTGATATCACTCTGCTTCATACAGGAGCTGGTAGGTTTGAATGGAAGTGAATAATGAAGACGCAACTTCCTTACAGTCACCAGTAAAAAACAAATAAGATACTGCCAGAAAGGCAGGTGCTCTTCAGTGGAACAATGTAGGGACAAACCTACAATTCCAGAAAAGCTTGAAAATGAATCAGCGCCACATCCCTAATCCCAAGCATAGAAAAATAATGATGCAAGACACTGGCGTGATTCCTCATCAACATGACAGAATAAGCCCTCCTTTAGTAAGCGTGAATATTTATTAGTGTCTGAGAGCAATAAAAAAATAAGACAAAAATGTTTTACAATAAAAATGAGATTGACTACAGGGGGAGTGAAATGTGGTTGGCTGGTTTTTATTGCGTGTTATTAAATCTTGCAAAAACAATTATTATTTTTTCCTTTCATTTTGTGGAGTGTAAAAGCGTGAAAAATGCCCTTGGGCAGGAATATTTTGCTGTAATGATTAAAAACTGGAAATTGGAAAGCACAACCTGCTTGACAACGGGATAATCAAACTCATTAATATTGTTCTGTCTCTGGATGACACGCATTCTTAAAGTGACATAAAGCATGTCTGAGAAACCATGCTTTGCAGGTACGCATGCAAATTAATAACATATTGCATTTTATGACTTTTATTAGGTATGTGTTTGCTTCTCTAGTTGACAAACAACATAATAGAGGTGACTGTTGGTGGAATCTCGTGATTTGTGCTGTATAGTTATGTGAATGAAATTAAAGCAGCTTATAACCGGTACTGCAGTCTTTTCTGCTGCATTTTTGAGTAAAGCAAAGAGCCAGAATCAGTGATGCTTACAGCTGGATGAGTCTTATGAAAGGGGACTGAAATCAAAGGACATAAACTGAGTAAATTTGGTGCATCACTGTCAGTCAAACATACCGTTAACATTGATAAAACATTGATCCAATCCTGTGCCAAAGAAACACAGAATCTCATACACACAAACACACACCTGCAAAGACCAGTGCTTGCACACATACGTACACAAATGAGCACACAAGCGCAAACAAACATGGGCATACGCGCCACACATCACACTCATACTCCCCACCTCACATACGCATTTTACTTATTTTACTTTTACCTCTTTGATCATTGCCCTACCCATTGTCACACCCCTTAATTCAAGATAATTGCTTCATTCTCCTCAAAAAAAAAAAAAAAGTTCTGCCTGAGTGACATTACACGAAAACAGCCGACAAAACACAAATTACCGATTAAGTCACCAGTATGCATTATATTTCCTGTGAGGAAGTGCTTCAGTTGTGGGCAATAGCGCTCTCTGTTGGTATTTTTTTTGTCTTGCAGTCTGTTCTAATGGAGGGGATGTTTAACTGGTCAGTAAAAAAAAAAAAAAAAAGTTTTGCTCTAATGTGGTATGAACCCAACATCTTAGATTTTAGTCAATCTTTATGAAACCGCCTAACTCACAATAAATGTGCTTTGTAATCATTTTTCTTGTAAAATCCCAAATAAGTGGTGGCCAAGACTTTAATCCACATTACATTCCTAAAAAAATAATCCTTGTTTCTGAGAGGAAAGCTACATTTGTAAATGCAGCTTTCCTTTTGTTGCTAAAAGAAAATCCGTATTAATAAATCAAATCACTTATTTATAAACGTAAATCTTTATTTTGTAACAACAAAGGCAAAGTTTCAAAAAGAAATGTTGATTCCAAAAGAAATCCATATTTATAAATAAAAATACATGTTTCAAAAAAATTGGCCATTAACATTTCTCACGTGATATTAATCTTAAAATCAAACACTGAAACCATAGGCCCATAAGACCACTCTACTGCCGAAGGGCTGTCTTCCCATGGGAATGGAGGTTCTGAATCTCTATTAAATTGTCAGTTATAGTAACATTTATTTGAATAAAAATTCTGTTTATGGAAAGAACTGTGCATTACGTGGTTATTAACTTCTTTCCATCAACGATCATCACTGCTTATTTCATTAAATTGTTGATTATTAGAACTATATTTATGAGATCATGCGCTAGACTTGTTTCCTTAGATACACACAGAAACTCACATATGCACATTCACACACCACAGAAAAATGTTATGTTGATGTTTTATGTTTTCATCTGTAATTTAAAAAAAAATTGGAAGTCCTCCACATTCCTAAACAACGTCAATGACCACTAAACTGCGAAGACTGATAGACCGAGGCTGATCCCGGGTAATTTCAAGCTTAGGTTCCTCACATTTACAGCATCTTTCATCAAAGCACCCATCTGCGTAACCTTCATCTGTGCATCCACACTGGACCATTTCTGAGCAACTACACCTTTCTATTCCCAGATCAGTGAGGACCATTTGTTAATTTCCCTCTAATAATCTCTCACAAAAGATAATGGTTTTTGCCCACTGTAATTAAACACTAATTAACTTCATGCCATGAGTTAAATTGTGGCCTATCTACTGCAAATCCCAGACTGTAATTACAGGTAGCTATTCTCAGCGTGTTGCAGGAATAATACAATGTTTGATATATTTATTTATTTATTGGAATGTTTTCTTATGTTAAAGCTATTTTCCAACCATAAAATTTGAGGATGGTATTACCTGCCCAACATTTACATACTCCAAGTAATTTTTGAGCCACATGTTAAAACAAATGATGAGTATCACTGTCTTTCCAATGATTAAAAATGACCCTTCATGTTCAATCATATTTTATATGAGGAATTATTATTTTCATCATAATCACAATAGTTTTGTATTTTGCAGGACTTACCCATTATATTCAAGAGTCCCGCTGGCATAAGAAACATTTACGGTAAAATGATGTAATTTTGGAATGTTTTTTTTTTTTGTAATGTTTTCATATATTGAAACTTACACTTAAATGCTAGAAGTAGAAATATGTTGTATGATTGTAGTAAACACCCCCCCCGTACAGGAAATGTTCTGTGCCGCATAAGTCGTATACTTTATGATGTCAGATTTTACATTTTCATGCATCCCTTTCCCTCCAGTGAAAAACATGGTTTTGTTGGATATGACAGGATAAAATAAACTCAATAATTTATAATTTTACATTAGGCTGTACAAATGTCCACCTGTCCTTCCATTAAATATACTGTATAGTATTTTTTAGTTTGTAGAGTGTCATTACACAAATACATCATATTTTATTTTTCTGAAAAAAAAAAGACATCTAAATGGAGAGATGGATGTAGTTAGACTGCAAAAGATAATACATTACCTTACAATGTCAACTTTGATCCTGCCAGGTTAGCTGACTTATTGTTATTGTTAACTGGCTCTTAGAATTTTAAAACTCGCACCAGAAGAAATGTTGTTTGGTGTGTGTGGACTTCCGTTATTTCCATAAATGACCTTAACCTTACAATTCCTTCCCTTTTACAGTTTAATCTGGCCTCATGTAAGGCTGTGAGGCACCAAAGGCATTTTAATCTCTCTGTTGCTATTTTCATTATTGAAAATTAAAGACTCAAAGCAGTTTCGGTATGTTGCTCATTAAACAGCCTTGAGATAAATTTTTCAGATGCTGTACTACACAGCATTTGGTCATTCATGGTAGATGAGTTTTTAATGTTCCATGGAAAACAGCTTCTTGCTGTGAAAAGGATTGACAATTTCAGATGTGGTAACTGCTGTAATGTGTGGACATACGGTATTGGCATGTAAGGAATCTTGAGCTGGTTTTGGCAGTGGTGGTACCATGGAGTGAGGCAGAATCGGTGATGTCCATTCGAGCCCAGTGTCATCCTGACTCATCATACTGTGACGCTGCCTGACCAAGCGTCAATCGATATAAAACGAAAAAGGAGGCTTTTGGCGTCCTTATTTGACACCGGTTTAAAATGAACCCTACCCCCTAACCCGAACCCTATCCCTAAACTTCAAAAAATTACGCCAAATGCCTCGTTTTTCGTCTTATATTGACACATGGTCAGGTAGTGTCATTATATGACGAGGTGGGATGAGAACATGTCGTCAATTCTCCTATTTTAGCACCTGACCCGCTAAAAGTCGAAAAATGTTCTCAAGTTTCGACTCTCAGAACAGGGAAAGATTAATTTTGAGCATAATTAAGCAAAGCTTTCAAAGTAACTCCCTGAATGCCTTTTCCAGGACTTACACTTTTATTACATAAACATCCTTCATCATAGGACGGGCCAAAGTAAATTATTGCGTGAGAATCAGCAATCACTGTTTATCTCTTGTTTATGAAAATAAAAAAACAAATAATACATTATCTGGTCATAATATAGATAAATTAAGATAACACATTCCAATAAATCTGACCATCTAAACGTGTGTTCTTTTTGCTTTTATGTAATTATGCAGGATTTCCATAAATTGGATGGACATTGCATTTAAGTTTATATTTGCTTTAATAAGAATTGTTTATTACATCTATAAATCATAACTGCGAAGATATGCTAGAGGATATTAATTTTGAAGGTTTTATAACAATCTATAATATATTGGAAAAAATGAAAAATGTTTTGGCCTAATGTATTAATTAAATGATACAGATGAGAGATCTATCAGACACAAATTTAGTTGAACGATGCTGATTTGGTTCATTAGAGAAAAATTTGCAGATAAATCCTTGTCATGCCCATAAAAATATCTGTTTGCAGCTCATCCCTGGATGCTCTCTGTTAATTTAGTTCAATAAAATCAACTTTGCATCGCAGTTCATCTTCAGTTAATGCATCATATTTATTGTGTGTTATTATGGGAGCACTATATCTGGCATCTTTAAACACCTCCAAAAATGATCAAAAATAAAATTTATGTTAAAATATCTATTAAATCCGAAAATCCATATTAACAACTGGATCCCTATCTTTATTGATTGGCAGATTAGTTATTTTTTTTTAGCCATAAAATTCGAGAGTAGTTTTCCCCAACATTTACATACTCTGGGTAATTTTTGAGCCGTGTTGAATGTTGAGCCACATGTTTAAACAAATGTTGAGTCTCACAATCAATCTAATGATTAACCCTCGTCCAACCAAGGGTTTTTCTACTACAAACCCGACCATGGGGGGGGTATTTCGAAATTAAGCAATAAACATCATCTTGTTTGGTATCAGTGTACAGCTACAGATGTCCTCTCTTCAAATCAAGTACACATAAAACACATTTCAACATTATGACGTCATAATGACGTCAAAACTAACACCATATTAGGAAAAAACATCAAAATGACAAAAATCCATGTTTTTTTATATTTTTATGTTTTAGCTGAAAATAAGTAACTTTCTGTAACCTCTAGAACTACTGATACTATAATTAATATTGTAGTATCAAGTAATATTGTATAACGTATACTCCCACCCAAAACTTACACACCCCACCCACACCCACACTCACACCCACCCCACACCCACATACCACTAACACAACAAACTTCACATATACACCCACATAATCCCACATTTATCCATCCAACAGACGCAAAACACTACACCCATGATGCAAGCAATTTTACTTTCATGTATAAGCATATGAACAATAAAAATCAACTTACCTTGCAAAATGACGATTCAAGTTCACCAGACAGATCTACAGATATCTTCAAAATGTTACACACTTGCATAAAAGGTTTATCTATGAATTATGAGAACAACTTTATGAACAATTCCATGAACTTGTATAATAGTAGGCCTATAGCACAGTATAAAAATAGTATACAGTACAGTAACCAGTCAAACACACAAGTAAAAGTATGTCGGTCATGCACTTCTAATATTATTAGGTGAAGATCACTTCAAGGTTACTGGTCACTGCTGGTCATTGTAATTCCAAGATTTACTAATACAAGGACAAGCTACATCAATAAATCAATAAGGATGACAATCAGTGTGGTCTACAAAGTTCATTGAGCATGAAACATAGTAATAGCATACTATTTGCCACTAATTTGTAAGCATATTTTGTATCAAAAACAGGCAAAAATTGACGCTGGTGGCAACCACCTCCCCCTGCCCTTCGAATTTGACGGCCTACCCTACCCCCGGAGGGTGAGGTACCCTCATCGTTTTTTCATGAAAATGAGCGCAAAGGATGAATAAACAATTACCTAGAAACATTAGATCATATCTGTTAACGTTTTTGTGTGACAGGAAAAAAATCTGGTTGGACGAGGGTTAACAATGAGCCTTTACATTCAAATATATTGCATATAACCCATTAATATTTGCATTATAATCATAATAATTCTGTATTTTCCATGAGTTACCTATTGCAATAAAGAGTCTAGCTAGCATATTAGGGTGTGACTCATCCTAAAAAATATATATTCTCCACTATTTCTTAAAATAATTTCCATTTAATTTATTTGAGTTGAATACAATTCACAAAGGTATTCACAAATCTGGTAGTGGTATATCTCATACATTTAAGGGAGTGGGGCAAATGCTATATATTCAACACTGTATGCATATAAGAAATTAAATTATGAGATTATTTACATATAATATTAATTCTGAGAATGTAATTTTAGACACATTGTGAGTGGGGAAAAAATATCTATGGCTCCATTCATTTTTAATTCTGCAAGTCTCTGTAAATCTTTGAATGCTAGTAAAAGACAACAAAAAAGAGGTAATCGCTTGCAGAATACACAGTGTGTTCAGTGGCCTGTGTCAGCTGTATAAATCTTCTGAGATTCCAGACCATAATTTAAATCAGGATATTGACTGTCTCTCTTTCCATTAACAGTATATTGTAAATGCTGTGTCAATGGCTGTGAAGAGTAGCCAGAGTGCAGTATAGTTTGGCAAGCCGGCGTTAATGCTGCACCCAGGTCTTGGCCAAAAAAGCAAAACCGACTGCTAGTCCAGCATTAATTCTATTTGACATATCTGAGAAAAAAGTTGATTTTAAGTGCAAAATACGTTTCCATTTCGGTAGTCAGACACAGCAGAATTTCAGGCCTTGTATGCATGTATGTATTTGTTTGTCCGAACAAGATTCACAGATCAATATGTGATTTATTGGCAAAAAAGTAGCAAGATTGAGAAAATGACAGGGAACACTGCAGTAATTTCTTGTAACCTAAGCAGCCCGGAAATCGAGCAGTAAATAAATAGGTTTATAGGACTTGGTTCTGCACTGTAAATAATGCCCCCCTTTACTGCCCCCGATCAGCCAGAGTGTGAAGCTAATGGGTTTGTCAAAAAGCCAACAGCAATGCAAACAAATACAGTAGTCTTATACAACTGTAAAATCCATGGCAGGGGAACAGTGTTACAAGGTTCATGCAGTGACAATACTGTGGCATTACTTTAGCTTGTACATTTTGTTCTGAAGTGGAGCTGAAGCAGCAACTTTTATGTGTGCATACAGTATCTATTTTAAAATAAAATAAGATCTTTTGCATTTGAATTTTTGATATAATACTGATTCTTCCTGTATCATTTTATGACTGCCTTATGAGATGATGAGCATTTACCAGGCATTTACAAATAATTGAGCTCATTTTGCCCTGCTCACTTTAGCTGCTTCCATATTCAATGTTTTTGCAAAATCATATCCAGTTTGAAAAAACCTTGGCTCAGATAAACACAAAGGCTGAGTATCGCTGGTCTAACATGCCCTCATTCAGTTACCTTCAGCCCTTGGTATTAATGTCATAGACTGTATAAAAAGATGGACGCAGCACCCTGGTCTGAAAAATGAGCCCCATGCGGAAGTACCGTAAAATGGCATTCTATTTAATGGCCAGCAGATGGCGACGTCGGTAGTTGCAGAAAGAAGTTCAATCCTATAGAAGTCTATGAGAAAATAACCCTATTTTCCCACCTGATTTATTATTTAAATAATGATTTTCCACTTTACTTAATTGTATCTATCGCAAGTTTCAAGTCTCCTTCGATATATCATGGTGTTCATTTTTGTAAATTATGGTCCCAAATAGACTAGAATAAAGGATAAAGCCAGAATATGCTTTAGGGGCGTGGCTATCCTCTGGTCCTTGTCTGATACGGTCAGATCCACCCGCAGATCCACCCCTTGCTCCTCCCTGGATATTCAGTTCATGCTCCCGTCCAATAGTAATCACATCCGGTTTCAAAATGACAAAATGGCACAATTCAAATCGCCAAAATCGAAACTTCCTAAATGGTATGTTGAAACCAATGGGTGATGTCACGGTTGCTTCGTCCGTCTTTTTATACAGTCTATGTGTGATAGTGGATTGTACTCTCGCAAGACAATTCTATCCACTCCGATTAATAGGAAAGTTTCTCATCCATGCACTGAGTACAACAACTCATTGTTTGGATGATTTCTGTTCTACCACTTTCAACCCTGAACTTGTTTAGGAAACATCTGTCTTACATTGTAGTGAAAACCACATGTGGTTCAGGATTTAACTCATAGGATATAAGATCACAAAGGTGTGATTGCAATATACATAACATTCTCATGCCAATGTAACAGTTTATACTGGTGTTTGTAAGGTGTTGAGTCAGACAACACTGTATTAGGTGTTTGGGGGGAAAAACAAGTATTCAAGAAAGCTTCCTCTTCGAAGGATTGAAACTGAGAATCATGTTTTAATTCCTGACACAGAATGACAAAGGAGTTTTTGAGAAATCACTGCAAGCTGAACAAATTGTACAGGACCCCATATCTGAATGACACCCTCTACCTACATTACAAAGGTACTGTCCTCCTCGACTTCCACTTCACACAACTTGCTCGTTTTTGAGTGAATGTATTGGATTACCAGGGTTACATTTCTGGTTCTGCTCTCTAGATCTAGCTGTAAAATGTAATAGTAATCTATGCTATTTGAGCCATGCCTTTCCCTCCATCTTTTCCCAAGACACAAGAGCACAGTCACTTTTCCAGGACACTAATCCTGCCGACTGCGCCAATCAACTGACAGTGCATTTAAAGCACTGCCATATATGGCATTCACTTCCTGTTCAATCATATCACCTCCTGATGTGGCACTTGGGTACAAAAAAAAAACAAGATTTATTAGCTCCACCAAGTGTCTGCATTTGTCTCATTTGAGGTTTGGGTCACAGTGTCGTTAGTGACTTGAATCGGGCAAAAGTATAAATATTTCTCAGTGAATTGTTTTTGTTATTACTGCAAGTAAATTTGCATAAAAAACTGAATGTTTGAAATAAAATACTTGAGGCACTCGTAGAGGGTAAACCTCCATCAAGGCAGCACAATCCAAATGTGCATGAGTGGGAGCAAAGTTGAGTTATCGCGTGTGATAGGATTTCAAGATGGCTGCTGTGGCGGCCATATTGTTTCACTGATTGCGGTCAAAATCAATAGGGTTCATCCTTGATGTAATAGCAATCCACCAACAAAATTTCAGACAAATCCGTGCATTACTTTTTGAGTTATTGCATGTGATAGGATTTCAACATGGCTGCTGTGGCGGCCATATTGTTTCAGTGATCGCGGTGAAAATCAATAAGGTCCATCCTTGATGTAATAGCAATCCACCCATAAAATTTCAGACAAATCCGTGCATTACTTTTTGAGTTATTTTGTTCGCAAACAGACAAACAGACAGACAAACAAACAAACAGGGGCGAAAACATAACCTCCGCCCCAACTTCGTTGGCGGAGGTAAAAATGGAGGGGTTTCAGCCCAACACTGCTTTTGTATGCCATGTACACTATAAGTTAATGTGTCAATGCTCTTGATCTAGACCTCCTTGAAGAGCCAAGCTTAAGCGTGATGTTGACTCAATAAATCGTGAAGGCATGTTCCGCGTGTCCCCGCAGGGTTCTCCGCCATCGAGAACCTGGAGGAGTACAAGGGGCTGAGGTGTCTTTATCTGCAGTGCAACGGCTTGCTGCGGATCCAGAACCTGGAGGCCCAAACGGAGCTGTGCTGCCTGTTCCTACACCAGAACCTGATACGGAAAATCGAGAACCTGGAAAGCCTCACAAAACTGGGCACTCTCGACCTCTGCAATAACTACGTCACAGTCATTGAAAACGTATGTAGGCATATGGTAAATACAGGCCTGCAGTTTTATTTTTCCTTTTGGTCAGTCCACACCCTCCACTGGGGTCCGTTCGTAATGACTAAGGCATGGCCTCTGCGTGTTCTGTTTCTATAAACTGGGATTTAAGGTCATTTTTATCAAGCAAATTTGAGACCTTCCAAATGACAGTGTTCCTTTAAAGTAATGAAAGCAATTACCCGCTCACTTCGGAATAGCAGTTTAACATTTTGAGCGCTGAATACATTTTCAAGGAATTAAAAATGTAGTTATCCTGAGCTGTTGAAAACCTATCATGTGGCAACTTGTTTAAAAGAGCTCCCGCAGGGGAGCTCTTTTAAAAAAGGTGCCACATGATAGGTTTTCAACAGCATCTGACTTTGATATCTTACATCATTGGGCAACTATAGTTGCCCGTGGCGCTGAAAGGGTTAAGATTTTCCATGCGCTTTAGCCACTTAGCCTGACCCAATAATGTGATTTGAATAAAATGCGATGACAGCGGAACAAAAACCTCCCTAAAGTTCAACTTTTCCAAAAATTGTTTAGTGTGTTGGAACCCTTTGTTGATGTTTTACTGCATGGGTGTTCAAATCTCTGTCGGAAAAGGTGGTTCTGCTCCTGCCATTTCCACTTCTGCCTTTATATTTGTGTACTTTTTTACGAGACGCTTATTTTTAAATCTTTGACGGGAATCCTGGCACTGGGATAGATCTCTTGAGTTTGTGAGGCGAGTGAAATTGGGCACCTGAAACTCGTGCACATTCTGTCTGTTAACAGAAATTTTACAACTTCTTTTAAGGCATAGTATGCAGAATTTTTTAGCTCCCACCGCTCGCGGTGCGGGAGCGATGGTATCGGGCTCCGTGCGTGCGTGCGTGCGTGCGTCTGTCAACACATTTTGCTTTATCTCATCAAGGATTTCAGTTACAGGCTCTTCATTTTTACTGGACATGCATCTCATAAAGGCCTACAAATGACGTGCCTAAAGGTGACCTTGGCCTATTTTTTCAGGGTCACTGGCCTAAAAATATCACCAAAAAACTTTGACAATTTGCTTTATCTTATCAACATTTTCAGTTACAGGCTCTTAATTAGCTCCCGCCGCCCGAGTGGCACGGGAGCTATGGTATCAGGCTCCATCCGTGCGTGCGTCCGTCCATGCGTGCGTCCGTCAACAAAAACAGACATTTTGTTTATCTTAACGGCGGGAGCTTCTGGGGCGGCCAGTGCCCTATATTTCATCTTGCTGTGGTTTGTGCCTTTGACCAAACAAGTATCACCCTCAAACCCGCCCTCTGTCCTCCATTTTTTTAATTTTTTATTTCAAACCAGCGTTATCATTTTCATATCTCAGTTTTTCGATAGCTGTCGGCAGCATGGAAGAGCGATTCCCCCTGTTTGAGAATGAGGCCCATGGCTTGTAATTTCACTCCACCGTTGCCGATTTCTGCCTCTTGGCTACAAATGCTCCTGCAAGCTCCATAGTTTCATTCATTTTTTTGCACAGAGAAAGCTGCACTGCTCCCAGAAAGGTTCCAAATTTTAGAATAACAGAGTACAGGTAAAGAAGTATGAATCTGGCGATGGTGCACAAAGACAGACTGTCAGCATTAGGATACTGAGCATGGTGATTTAATAGTGTCTTTCAAGCAAATCTCCTGCATGGCATCCTGATACTTTTGCTTCAAATTTCCAGCCTGCCTCCCGGAGCTCAGCACTCTGCAGATATCCCATAATAAGCTGCAGACGGTGCAGGACATTGCGCACCTGGTGCACTGCTCCAAGATCAGCGTCCTCGATCTGTCACACAATAAGCTGAATGACCCGGACATTCTTACCGTCCTGGAAGCAATGCCTGAACTGGTAGGCCCATTTGTCAGCCCCCCCATACACACACATGCGTACACACACACACAAACGCACACACTCATAGATGACATCACAGGCCAGAGAACCAAGCTTGAATGGGTAGGCCCATACACACGCGCGCGCACACACACACACACACACACACTGTACACACACACTCACAGATGACATCATAGGCCGGAAGACCAAGCTTGAACAGGCTTCCCATTCTTCAAACACACCCCCCACAAAAAACACTCACGCACACTTAAAAAGTTCACACTGGCCGGATTGCGTCATGGCCCTCCCTGCCCCATGGCTCAGATCTCCTGTCCTGAGAGATCACATGATCAATTTTGTTTCCTGTTACAACCCTGTCAAACACGTCCCTGCAATATAAATGTCCCGACTCTGATCGCAGCGTGTTCTGTACCTGATGGGAAATGAGGTCATCAAGAAGATCCCCAACTACAGGAAGACACTGATCGTGCGACTGAGACAGCTGACCTACCTGGACGACAGACCTGTATTTCCGAAGGACAGGTGAGCGAGAGCACACCTGAGCCTCCGTATCTGTGGTCTACTCGAGTGCTCAGCATAGTCAACACCAGGGCTGCTCAGCTCTGTTCCCGTAGTTCTGCATTCCTGTTGGTTAATGTCCACACTAATTTGACTCATATGATGGTATTAACAAGCAGCACTAAAATATGTCATGCTGTTGAAGGAGGTGTGCTTTGCTGAAGGGAAAACCTACATGGCAGTATATTTCTTTGCACAAGGTCAGGCAAACCTAGTCAAGACCAGGGTTGGGTTCAATTACTTTTTTCAATTACAACTGATTGTAATTGTAATTACAATTAAAATTGCAATTACTTTCTGGACAGAATGTTCAATTACAATTACAAATACTTTTCAATAAAAAATTAAATTAAAATTAAATTACAATTACGAAAGTAATTGATTACAATTACTGTAATTGTAATTGAAAAAAGTAATTGAACCCAACCCTGGCCGAGACTGTCAGTCCACGCTAGACTTTGGGTTTTCTTTTGCAAGAGCAGGTGTTCTGAGGGCATGAAAATGCCTGTGAAATGTTCCAGTCCTGGGTTGATGGCATTTTGTGGGAATTCAGCCGTTTCACGGCTGTTTGGGTACTGGCGTATGCTGACGTCGTTTGGCGTCCCCACAGCCCCTTGTCTCAGGTTTTAACTAGAGGGTCAAGTGAACCCGAAACTCAACTGGTCTGCCACCGTGCCTGGCCCATTTCAGAGGGTGCCATGAGACTGAAATGAAATTCCAAACTAGGTCACGTCCTAAAGATGTTGAATCCAAAGTTTAATCGAACTTGATCGATACTTGTGACTGCTGGAGGCTATGGGTCGTCCAGATAAGTGTTTATTGGTGAAGGAATGTTAAAGGTCACAAAATGACCTTTCTTCAGAAATCACCAATCCCCGTCCTTTATATGTTGAGACATGTTTCATACCACTTACATATCAAGTTTCAGCTCTTTATCATTATTTGAAAAATCTAAAATGGACAACTTCAGTTTTTCAATATGACCACCCTGCCATACCCACTTTTTGGGGGTGCAGGGCTGAAATGTAATGCCGAAGTACTAAATGTGCTAAAGATGTTACATACCAAAGTTTGTTCAATTCGATTAAGATATGTGACTGCTAAAGGTTAACGAGTTGCGTTGTTGACTAACGACAGACAACAGCGATGGACAATGGAGTTTACGCTATCTAAGTAATTCAGCTAGTCAAGGACCAGTTGAATTAAAAAAAACATCACAAAATATGCCTTTTGATAAATGCATATTATGTATTTCTCTGAGCAGAAGAGTGCCTTGGGCTATTTTTACCTCCGCCAGGGAGTGTTATGTTCACTTGCACGAGTGTTTGTCAGCAGAATTACTTGAAAACTGCGAGTAATGTATGAATGGGAAGAGGTTATTAAATCTCCAGACCAATCAGATTTGGATTCCGTAGCTGATTAGAAGTGCTAGTGGATGAAAACCTGCTGGGGAAGGCGTGCGCTCTGAGTGCCGTCTAGTTCTTTTATACATTGTGTTCTGTACTGAAAAACACCTTCATCGTACTCCAGAACTGCTGACCATTAAGCCTCTTTTACACCGAACGCGGAACGAATTTTTCGCACGACAGATTGCATTCAAAGTCAATGCGAAGACGCGAATACACGCAAAACGCTTGTATTCGCGTCTTTGCATTGACTTTGAATGTAATGTCATGCGAAAAATTCATTTCGCGAAACGCGTGTATTCACGTCTTTGCATTGACTTTGAATGTAATCTGTCATGTGAAAAATTCATTTCGCGAAACGCATGCATTCGCGTCTTTGCATTGACTTTGAATGTAATCTGTCGCGCGAAAAATTCGTTTCCCGTTCCAGTATTGAAAGCAGCTTTACTCCTGCACTCTTGAAGTGATGTGTGAGGCTTTTGGGCGTAGGGTTTTGGTAATAGGTAATGTGCGTGTGACGCAGGGCGTGCGCGGAGGCTTGGGCGAGAGGAGGCGTGGAGGCCGAGAGGAAGGAGAGAGAGGCTTGGGAGACTCGGGAGAGAAAGAAGATCCGGGACGGCCTGGACGGGCTGAGAGCCATTCGAGAGGAGGCCGAGAAACAGTTACAGAGAGCAGAGCAGGAGACCGGTAAAGAACACTGGGGATGGAGGCTATCGCACTCACAACACACACACACACACACACACACATATACATGCATATGGATACATTGCATGTGCATCACCGTCATAAAACTCTCACACCCGTGCGCACACACTCATATTCTCACTCCCACACAAACACACTGGCTTTCACGAAAAATTCCCCTCAGGAAATATATCTGAATTTCGGTCACACTTTAGATGAAGTGTTGCTCATAAAGGCTTCATACAGCATGTATAATGCCCTCATAAATGAGACATAATGTCTTCATAAATCATATATAAGCAAATGTCAGGCTTTGTAAAGGGTGAAGAAACACATCCTTATTCAGCATGTGATGCCGGATGCGATATAGCTGACACTGTCACTTAGCTAGTGACTAAATGCTATAAAGGGTGATAATGTCATCTAAGTGACATTGTCATTGTCACATCTGGCATCACATGCTGAATAAGGACGTGTTATTTCACTTTTTACTAAGCCTGACATTTGCTCATGTATGATTTATGAAGACATTGTGTCTCATTTATGAAGGCATTATATATGCTGTATAAAGCCTTTATGAGCAACACTTCATCTAAAGTGTGAACTGAATTTCTAACACTATTGATGCCACTCGCCTCAAAGCCTCTGTAAGTCCATGGATCTGGGATGACACTCCCGATTTCCCCAGATTGCGGGTCGTTATGATGCGGCACAGACTGTATTTCCTCGCCTCCTCAGGTTGTGCTGTGGAGTGACCCAGACTCCATATCCAGTGCAAATCACCGACACTCACAGATAAAGTATCTTTTTATTAATAAAGATGGGCAAACAGACAATCGACTGCGTTTCAGCTTACAGCTGCCCCTGATTTGTTTCTTCCGTTTTCACGACTGCCTGGCACCGATATTGCTTCAAGATTTGGAGACGTGCTTTTGCTGCTATATCCTCTTTGGCCTCCATGTCCAGTGCAGAAATCACTGAATACTGTCACTCTTCTGCCATCCCCCTTTACCCGTCAGCTGCAGAGGAGCAGGTCTCCGAGCTCCTCGACCAGGAACAATCCTGTGACGCCCCCTCAGGGATGGCGGTCTCTCATGAATAGGAGGACGTCCTGCAGGAGCACCAGCACCTTCTGGAGACTGTTGCCCCCGTGACACAGGAGACTGCTCCAGTGGATTTGGACACGGATACCCAGACCTCCTCAGCTCATTCACCTGCTGGTAATGGTCCTGTCACACTTCACCGTGATCAGAGGAAGATTTCCCTGAGAGAATCTCAGTTATTGCCACACCAGAACCATCACACTGGAATGGCGAAGGTTCTCAGTGAATGCCCATCACCTGTTATTCAACTGGGTGAACAGTTTAAAATGTTCAAAATTACCAGTGAAGCACTCCTGTGATCTGGAAAAACCTAGGCTGTTGTCACTTTTGGTAGAAACTGAGTTTAACCTTCATTTGCAGTGATTAAAGGTGGTAAAAAATCTTAAAATACTAGCTATAAGTGTCATTTGAACTTTCAAAATCAAGTTTCTATCATTTTTTTCTGTTAGGAAAAGTCCAGAACCTTAAAGTTTTTGTTCAATTGCGAGATCTTTGCCACTGATAAACTTACTAGGTTTTTCCAGATCACAAGAGAGCACTAGTCGTATGTTTTGTATGACAAGTGCTACACAAATAAAATGGTCACACTTTAATGTGTAGCCTGGATAAAGGTGTAAAACCAGAGTTCATGTACAAACAGTGCCCTGAGATACTATTTGCCCTCCCTTGGATTCCCTCTATTTTGTCACACAGAAGTGTCAGAAGTGTTTAGTAGGACAAGGAGACCATGAGGGAAATCAAAATAGTTTTTAACTGATCGGTTATTTACCGAAGGAACACATATCCAACAAGTATGCCTCATGTGAAAAAAGTAATAGCACCCCCATACTCCCATAAAATGCACCACAACTGGGCCAACCAGTGTTACACACCTATTATAACAGTCAATTACTATAAACATTGTTCTGGACCCGGTACAAGGTCTATCGGGTGCAATAAGTTAAGTGAATTTAAATTTAACAAGACTGATCATATCTGGGTGTGTCTAATTCAACCCACTAATCAATTACATTTGGTTAATTGGTTGATTGAGTTTTCACACAAGGTCAGCTGGTGTTGGATAATCTTCCTTGAAAATAAAATGGTCACTGAAAATCATTTTGTGTTTATGCAGGTTCGTTGTCTTTTTAAATTTTGTTTGAAGATCTGAAATAATTTTGACAAACATGTAAAAACAAGAAATTAGAAAGGGGGTAAATGCTTTTTCAAAAAGCATGCATCTCTACTTCGATTTCTTCAGGATAAATTTGATAAATATATCCAATCAGTTTTAGCCTATTTCATAGATGAAGAGTGCTCCAATACGGCCATATTTCAAACTCCTCATCTCTTGAACTGCTGGTCCAAATGTTTTTTTTGTTTTTGGTATACGCAATGTACCTTATCTTGGAAAATCCCTGACACACGGTCAAATATTGCTAAATCTTCAGAAATGATCACAGGGCCAGGAGCCTTGATCATGGCTGCAGATAACTTTGAGAACTGACCTGTGCTCTGTCAATGTTCCAATGACCTTCAGCATGAATGCAACGCGTGTAATTTAGTTTAACAGTGGCTCAGGCTGCTAGTTGAAAACTGCCAATTCAACACAATGTAGTGGTATCTTTTTTTTTTAACTCAGGTAATCACACCAAATCAACGGCTTTACTTGAAGCTCAACCAATCTGCGGCCTGCAAACCCCAAGGAAGGACAATGCGGAGGTCCAGCCAATTAGCGATCAGCGAGCACAGAGGAAGGACACAGAGGAAGCGGAGCCAATCGCAGAGCAGCAGACACAGATGGCCATGCAAGGTTCACTGGTCACAGAGCTGGACAGTGACCACCAGATTGAGACCATTGATGAGAATGACTACAGCCAGCTGTGCATAAATGTAAGCACCTCCCATTGTGGTGCTCCCCTCAATCAAGTGCCGCTGCACACAGTGCTGCAGTCATCACTGTACATCACTCAGTCAGGTCTCGCACGACTGCAATTACAGGCATTTCCCTCCAGAATATCAAGAACATTGTCGAACGGATGTGTTCACAGCTAATGCAGATGCATTCGGTAAGACTAAGGCCCAATCCCAATTCTCTTTCCTTAATCTTAACCCTTGGTTTCAAGTGCACTAAATAATAAGATTTCCCTCAACGATGAAGGGGTAGTTTTGAGAGGAAGGGAATTTCACCTAAGAATTGGGAGACCACTTCATGCAAATTAGCGTAACACGTGTGTCCACGTACGTCACGCGTATGGCTGACGTACGCTTCTTGCACTTATTTCGTGGCGTTTACATTCTATCATGTAATCTGTATCGGTTTTGTACACTGAACAGTAGCCGAGATTATACAGTTACCGACTCATTGCATGGCTTGCCAGAGCGATCATTACAACTTTGCAAGTTGACATACGCAGCTACAACCGGGTAGCTGTTGTGGTATGTTAGCATTCAAAATCACAAATTAGGTCATGTCATGATACAAATTTCAAAGAATTGGAATATAACACGTGTAAAACGAAGGCATGCTCGTCACGCATAACGATAACATTAGCCAAATGCGTGCAGCATTACTGCTATACAGAGAGCTTGGTGGATATCATGCTGGCTACGTGAATTAGCGATTTTCAAGCATTCATATTCTAAATCAACACTTACAGATAAAGGTGTATACCCACAAACATAACACATTCCGACACGTTTTGGATTTTTTGCATGCATGCTTACAGAAACAGTGCTTACATTTGTATGATGCTTTTTTCATGGCAGCTGCCATCTTCTTGGAAAACTCGTCCAGCTGGATAGACTCGCAGTGCATCCTGCGAAATTCATTCTTCCCCTCAGTTCGTAGTGAGCATCGCCCGGCCCTTACATTTAAGTGGGAATTTTAAGGGCTAAAAAGCACTTCCCTTAATCATCTTACAGTTTGGGACACCCTTGCCCTTCGCGGGAACACGCAAATATTAAGGCTAGGGTCAATTTTGAGTGGAAGTGTGGGTATTGGGACGGACCCTAAATCCATATTACTGTGGAGGTGCTATATAGGGAGCGACACGTACATCACTGTACTAGTGCGGCCCAAAGAGGTTTTACGCCACAGGCCTTAATTAGTCATTTTTTTTATTGTAAGACCTTCCCGATTTGGAGGATGTAGATCTAGAAGAACTGAAGGAAATGGACTTCATCACTTCCAAGGTAAGTTTCTCAAAGGTACAACATTTTAGGCAGCCACGTGTATCAGTTGGTTCCTCTCAATCTCCAAAATTTTTTTCTTAAATATTTTTTCCCCCCCAAAGCTTGATCTAAAAATTCTCTCACGAAACCAATTTATTTTTCCAGAATGTACGCCGATTGAAAATCGAAGTGATCTCTGTACTTAGTGACGAGACCGATTTGGATGAGATGGAGGGCCCTCGAGCAGAGAAACTAATCGCTGAAGAGGAGAGTCACTTCCATTCCAAACCCAATGAGGACCAAGGACCAGAGCCCACTGAGCTCTTCTTCAAGGTCACTGACAGACAGCCCATTATTAAATCCCACTGTATGGAGCCGACCAATCAAATTGCAGAAGAACCCAAGGCAGACAATGAGCTGGAGAAACCAAGATTCTGATACAAGAGCTGGATTAATTACCAGAATAGATGTGACCATGTTAATTGAATTCTAATTATTCAGGGGCAGTTAGCATAAAATTGCCCTTTCAAATGCAATTTTGAGGCACGCAAGCATCTCCTTTTGTACAATGATTTTGCAGATACTGAAGGTCTGTTCAACATTTTCTCAAGAGCTTTTCTTAACAATTATATTTTAATTCTCTACTTAAAGAATTTAAAAAATCTTCTCCAGACTTCCAGATATAGTTGTGATGTACAGTCAGACTACCTATAAATTGCAACTTTTCACAGATGCAAACTGAAGAGAGACAGTGGCAAGTTACAAGGTTTATTTTGTAGGCAAGTGTTTACGCAAAACTAAGATCGAACCAGGACATCATAAAAAATGTAAATTAAAAAAATCTATTCATTACAACCTTCATTATAAACAAAATGGACAAAACCATTGAAAATAAATCAGATACAAACACTATAAAAGGTGTCATGGGGAAACAGTGCTGGTTTTGCCTTGTAAAATGTCTTTTTTAATACACTATTCAGGTGAGAAATGTAACAAATCTAGAGTACATGCTTATTAAAATGGCTGAACTCACAGCTATAAATGCCTTTTCGACTCATTATGTCA
Source organism: Gymnothorax javanicus (assembly GCA_029692085.1). Taxonomy (NCBI): domain Eukaryota; kingdom Metazoa; phylum Chordata; class Actinopteri; order Anguilliformes; family Muraenidae; genus Gymnothorax; species Gymnothorax javanicus. The sequence goes on along the minus strand of CM056209.1, from coordinate 7,783,346 downwards.
TGTAGTGATATGGCAATTCTGCACAGTGTTTCTTGGAAAAAAGCAAAAACAACTTTGGCTCAATTTGCTCCCTTCAATCCTACATCCTTGAATGGTTTTCATCTGTAGACCAGCGACATGCAAAACCTCCCTTTGTCCTCTGTTAGAATTAAGAGGCTTCCTGAAATACAGCTGATGATCATCACAAAGTGGAATTGTTCAGCTTAACAATTTTATGACCGCATAAGTCAAAATCTGCAAGGTGAGGATTTATGGGGATGTGGGCTTAACTTGTTTCAGCTCAGAAATGTAGCTGTAATTCAATTAACCCTTAGAGCGCTGCAATAAATTAAAAAAAAAATACATATTTGTGTTGAGCTGCTGAAAACCTACCATGTGGGGACATCTTTACAAAGAGCTCCCGCAACAAGCCACCAAATGATATGTTTTCAACAGCTTTGATTTTGATCTTACATTACTGAGCAACAATAGATGCATTTACCGCTCTAAGAGTTAATACAACACTAGTAGGACATCATACCTATTTCCAGTTTGTTACATGGACTTCAGTTTATTTCTAGAAAGAAAACCCTGATTGACTCCACAAGTAAAGGAAGGTCCTGTTGATAGGCAAGGCAGGTCTGAGACGGGACAATGCATACTCTCTCTCTCAGAGTATTAGTCTTCATATTCAGTATTAGTGTTGCCAACTCTCCCGTATTTTCCAGGAGTTTTAGTGGCATATTCATGTTCCCGTGCCGTAGTAAGCAATTATTCAACCAATGCATATTTAAAAGATTCTCACGCGGAATTGAAGTCCTTGCGCATGGAGGTTCATCAGCTTCACGTGTGTTATGGTGGATTTCACCACTAGTAATATGGAAACTGATTATAACTCCTGTCTTCTGGCGGTTTTCTTGTTCTCAGGGGTTGGAAGCAAAGCATGTGTTTAATGATTGTTTAAATTGTTTAAATGATACAAGATCGCGTGAAACATCTTTAATTGCTTCCATCACCCGAGTAAAGAAAAGAGTTAGAAGTCTGGAGTCATAATCGGTTTCCGTAATACTAGTGGTGAAATCCACCTTAACGCATGTGAATCTGATAAACCTCCTCGCACAAGGACTTCAATTCTGTGGGCGGACCTCTTTAATATTTGTTAATTGAATAATTGCTGAGTATGCCACAGGAATGTGCATATGCTTCTAAAACTCCCGGAAAATTCGGGAGAGTTGGCAGCACTGAGTCTTAGAGTTCTGGTCTGGCTCAAACCGAGAATATCAGAGTATCGGTTTAAATCAGTATCAATCTGAGTGATTAGTCAATGCAGTATCAGTATCGGATTAAGTTTGGATTCGAGTATTGGTATCAGAGCAAACGAGAGTATCGGACTTGGAATGTTAGATGTGCCATGGATGAGCTGCAATGCTTACAGGGCTTCGTCCACAGATATCATATTACAGCCCTGACTGAGAAACAAATGGAAATTTAATTCTGAGGGAAAAGGGTAAGACTGTGAGCCAGATGGATCAAAACAGGAAAAAGACAAGACTGACCTTTAATTTTTTCTCTTCCAGATCAGCAAAATCTTTTTCATGATCACAGCATGACTGTTGGTCTGGGTTAAGCAAAAATTGAAGTTTCAGCTTAACTAATTATTAAGGCATTCAATTTCGATTTATTCCCTCAGAAAGTGCTGGCCACCAAATTATTCCTCATACCAGAATAAAAAGAATGAGGTAAGTAGCTACATCTGGTCTAAACTGACATGACAATGCAGAAGTTTTCAATTCACCCCGTATTCTGTGAGGACAGATTTTTACAAATTTCAACAGAGTGCGCACAGGGATGAAGTACTAAAATAAGGCACTATTATTTTTAAACTTACAAGCACAGAATACAAACATTTTTGCAAAAAAAGAAAAATGAAATTAACAGGCCATGACCATGAATGAAACTGGGCTATTTTGGGACAGACACGACTCACTTATGTGAAACAACAAATTAGAAATAATTTTGTGAAAGACATAATATCAATAATAACTAGAAAATTCCAGTAGAAATTTTGAATGTGCCTGCTGCTCTGCACGTACAGTGTTCGAGGTGCTTGCCAGCGTTCTGGTAAGTGGTTGATATGGTGTTCTGGGCGTTGCTAGGGCATTGCTAGGCGGTTGCTATGGTGTTCTGGGTGGTTGTTGGGGCTTTGCTAGGCGGTTGCTATGGTGTTCTGGGTGGTTGCTACTCCACAGGTCACTTGAAAAGTGCTAGGGTCAGATGGAGATCAAAGTACCACTGCCCTTCAATCACCAGTCAGAGCCTCTCAGGCTCTCTGATTGGAGGAGCCCACAACAGTGGGATTGGAATGACCTTTCCTCTCCATGTGCATCTTAAAGACGGCAAGATTGCAAATAGCAGTATATCAATATTCCAGTATTCAAAAAAAGAATAATTCACATTTCAATTCAGAAATAGAGCAGTTTTTTTAAACGAAAAAAAAGAGGATTCACAAGAAAATTAGTGTTGCTCCTCTTCCTTCAGAAACATTTGGTGAAGCATGAGAGTGTGTGTGTGTGTGTGTGTGTGTGTGTGTGTGTGTCTGTCTGTGCAGTCCATCGGTGCAACTTCCCAGTCCAGCATAAAGTTCATCGATCATTATTCCCTTAATGGATCTGTGTAAAACTCAGAATGAAAAGTAGAAACAGAACTGATCATACTTCAAATTTAAAAAAAAATTAAACTTAAAAACATTCGATAAAACCAGAAATGGATGCTCATACAGCTGGCAAAGTACAGCCTTGGGACCCACAATGCATAAGATTACCACCTTATCCCTTTTTTTTTGGGAGGGGGATGGGATTGTTGTGCATTTATCATGACTTCACCTTATCGTACACGATAATGTTTAGGATAAGTTTTCGATAGGTTTTTGAGAAAACTAGTGCACTTAAAAGTCAGGGTCAATTAGCTGCACAGCCACGGGAGGGAAAAAAAATCTGTCCATGAACAGAATTCTTCATTCAAAGGCTGGATGGTGACAAGCAACATAACACTGATAAATAAAAATAAAAATTAAAAGAATAGTTATTTTCTTTTCTGGGACAAGTGATGACAAACTGTTTGCCCTTCATTTTTCTAACTTTTATCTGTTGCAAGCATTTTCCGCCAATTAATCTTTTCCACTTACAGCAGGACTATAACCGGCTCACTTACACCCATTCGCCCTTGTGGAGCAAGACTCGGCCTGGTTCACAGGGACCACTTTTTTCCCCCCACTGTACAGCCGAAACCAAGCTGTATCGCTAACATCACTTTCTCAATTTCACCGCTAACCGCAAACTAGCTGACTCACTATAATCCTTTGTCACTGCAGAGCTAGCACCGCTGCAGGCCGACCAAGCACTGCGCGTCAGTTCATCCGTTCTGTAGCGCTCCGTGACTATGCCATCGGCGGATGACGGACAACCGTTGAGCTCCATGAAGTTGAAGCAGAATGTATAAAAACGCTAGATTCCAGGGGTGAATGACTCAGCCCTCTACATTGCACAGGTGTATGTGCAGGAAAGGGAGAGTGTAGTTGATTTAATAAGTAGTTTAAGCGAGTGGATGAGTTCGGTCATGCCCGAATCAGAAGGGCAGTTTACTTTCAGTGCCCGCAGGTACTATAGCTAGGTCAGAGGTCAAAGTTAAAGGTGAAGCAATGGTACCACTTAATTTAGCGGGTCACTCAAATGGAGGATCCCCTGTCAGTGCTTTCTTGAGTGCACTCAGTCGCACGTAAGCGGTTACACTGCTGAAGGGCACTCAACAAAGAGAAGACAATCCCTGTAACATTCAAAACATGGCAACACTTTTTCAATTGACTTTACGACAGAGTAAAACCCGTCCCCTTGACAAATTTGCTATTTTGGGGTTCAGCCCTGATTTTAGTCCTTGTAATATTCCATAAAATATCTTTGCAAGAGTTCCTAATATAAACCACTACACCAAATGATTTGATTTGGACCTGAACAACATGACTTAGGATTTAGATAAATCTCGTAACTTCATGACAAAGGAAACGAAACAAACCGTAAAGGTTAAACTTGGCCTCCATGAACAGCTCGACAGAGCATTCTACGGGGTTCAGCTTCACAAATTAACTGCATGTCTAATTCTTATTGTAGCTTCCCCTTCACTTTTTTCCCCTCACCTACATCAGCAATTCTTTCACCATACGATTTCACAGCAAGGATGTGTGGAACATCCATGAAAGATTCTTTCAACAGACCTTTCATGTCACCTGAGACGGTCTTCTAAACAATCGAAAGAAAAGAACTTCACTTCCCAGAATTCTGTTCAACAGATCTTTGTCACCTTAAGGCTTCCTACATTGCTAGCTTTCAGAAGATGAAAATAAAAAAAACACAATGGCATTGATGACACAGGCAATAAATAAAGGAGCACACACACTCAGAGAAAGAGACAGAGAGGAAGAGAGAGAGAGAGAGAGATGTGTGCGCGCGGTCTCTGACGCCTAGGAGAAGAGGAAGTTCCCTCAGCTCTCGCTTGCGGGCGCGCCGCGACTTTTTCGACTTGGTGGAGCGGCTGGAGCGTGTGGACTGGGCCAACTTGGTGCTGTGGCAGCGTGAGGACGCCCTCTTCAGGAGGTTCTGGGAAATGGAGCGGTGCAGGTTCTTCATGGAGGAGGCTGCGGCCATGCTGACGGGCCAGGGGTGCCTGAGCGCCTGTCCCGCACTGCCGTCGGGTCCACTGTCAGCACCCGCTCGATGAAGTCCTTCATCAGGTTCGACACGTTCGGCCAGGGCTGGGCTAGAGAAGTGCAGGCACCTGTTACAAGCAGCCATGGTTCACACTGCAGGCTATAGGGGCCAGCTGAATCACTGCACCCCGTAAAACCCAGGCCCCTGGATCATGGATTCAACTGAAAAGAGCAGATTTGGGGTTTACTTCCTGCATTTTTCAGCTAACAGAGTAATCCTGCTTCATAAGATAACCCCTGGTCACTTAAACAAACCGTTTATTGATCAAGAGCTACACACGATAATCAACAACAATGAGCATGTAAATATTTTTTAACGTCATTCCAGGAAAATCTGACAATATGGAACTCAGACACATTGAACTGGATGCATTAGCTCAGGCTGACAATGCAATTTTGCATGAAATCCATTCTACTGCAGTAATCAGTCACTTCTGAATAACTCATGTCAAAGTCACAGTACTTTATATACACTACCAGTCAAAACATTTGGAACACCAACAATTTCCAAGCAGTCAGAGATTAAGAAATTAAACTTTAATGCTTTACAAATATACATATAGTGTATATGCAAATTTTAGATTGATCAAAGTGGCAAACTTTCACCATAACTGCAAAGCAGATTTTTTTTTCTACAACCAAACACAACTTGTGAAATTTCCCAGGATGCCCTGCACTTGTGGTTCATTTCTTCTTGATTTTTCTGTCCGACTCCACCGGTCAAGGTTAATTATAACTATATAATTTGTTGGAAAATGGAAATTATTACTTTACCTATTTATCCTGTCAAATACAATTTTCTTTTCTGAACTCCGAACAGATTATTTTTTACTTCTAACTAATATCCTGGCTTGTGCCATTTGTGGTTAGTTAAATGAATTTAAACTGCTTATATTTCTCTGAAATGTGGAATAAAAACATGAGTGAGGTGTTCTAAAATGTTTAAAAAGTACACAGGAATTGACTCAATGATACTCAGAGCTGCTACGCCTAAGAGGTACTTTCAGCTTTAGTGTAAATACTGGGCCCAATGTGCATGTTAAAAGATGCTCAAGAATAAACAATAATATGCTGATATATTTCAAGTAATTCGGGCTCAGTTATTCTGCAGTGACTTGCTTTGTTTTGACACCACAGTGACCAGGTAGCACCAGTAAACTGAGGGCAAATAATTAAAAATAAACAACCTGTTGCCTCAAATCAAAATTAAATGGTTAAATCAGCAAGAACTTATGGGATAATAATTATGTTTACACACAAACTGACAATAAAAATTGACCTTTTTTTGGACAACTGTGAGATGCACAGAGGATGCAGACAAGCTTCAGTTTGTCATAACACTGTACAAACAGCAGGGGGCAGAAGACAGTAACAGTATAAAGTATATTAATAACATACCTATCCGATTACAATGAATACTCTTGCATTCTCAAATGCAGGAAAAAAAAATGCATTAAAACAAAATCAATTTCCCCGCCAGTATTCCAACCTCTCATTAAACCCATGTCGTAAAAAATATAGTGAAGTCATAAGAAACAGAAGAATGAATAAAATGTGACCATATACACTTAATCCACCATCCATTAAAGTAAACATGTTTATTTTAGTCACTTATTAAAATGCACGCATTTGACCTGCACCCAGACAACATGAAAAGGCAGGATTATTAAACCTACGCCTGCATTACTAATTTCATCCAGTATGGGGCGTAGAAGAGCTATTAAATGACAATGGACATTCCCCTTGAAATTGAGCCAACCTAGTTCTTCCAATGTGACAGCCAACGATTACCAGTATCAATGATCTAAAAAATCTCTCTTTCTCTACAGCTCACTTGATGTCAGGTGAGTGTTCAGGAGTTAAGAGGGTTGTCATGCTGTGACTTATGGGACATTTGTGGACCACGGTTTTTTGTATGGTTTAAAGAAAGTTGGAAATCTATCTCAGTTTTAAAGGTATGGTATCAGTTTGTTGCCCAGTGTTTGGCCACTTAGAGTATTTTGTTACGGGGGCCATGTTTAGGAAAGAAGCTAAATTCATTTTTTTATGATGCTCGGAAGAATGGAGTGACTTATGGGACATAGGAACGTGACTTACGGGACAGTATCCCAAGGTTTACTTGTGTGGTGATTTTTTTTTTTGAAGTCTGTAAATGTTCTATAATGTCATTTTTATATTTAAAAATGTATTCATCAATTTACAAAGGATAAAACATTTATTGAACATCAACTACCTTAAATGTAATTCAAGACATTTTGAACAAACACCAGAAAATCCATTGGACTCAAGCAGTGAAATTTAAACTGGACACAGATTAACCCTTTGAACCCTAAAGGCCTGTTTAGTGGTCACATAGAGAAAATGTGATAACTTGAAATGCTGGAGGACAGGCCTCCAAACATGGGACTTTGATTACATGACTTTTTGTTGCCATGTGACCTTGTTCATGATTATGTGGTTTTCCCATCACATTAAGCTGTGTTTGGCATTAGTGGGGCTCACAACCCCTTTATATAATACAGGGTTCAAAGGGTTAAGGATCGAGTGACCTAATTTGCCCTGAATATTTCAAGATCCCTTATTCTATTCCTTACAATTAAAGACAATTCTCTGGAGTGTGGAAAACAAGGTTTTGAAAGGATAAAAAGAGCAGCAATTCAGCCAGTCTCCAATTTGTTCCCCTCAGTAATTACATGCCACCTCATGCGGGCAGCCAGTGAAATTGAGTCTCGGTTCTGATTGGCTGAAACATGTATATACTAGGCTATACTATGCCAGTGACTTAACTCATGATGGGCCGTTTCAAAATATGGTTTCTGAGACTGTGCTGTTGCTGTGGCGCCCTGAGTCAGGCTAATTTTGGATTCTGTCAAATGTTAGGTAGAGGGAGAACCAAACTGTGTGTCTAAGTACGCTGAGAATGAGATTTTCATAATGGGGGACATTTCAGAGTAACAGTAAAATTTGAACATATTCTCTGGACTAGTAATAGAAAGCAAATTGTTGACAGCAGAAAAAAAACTGAGGTTAACAGCAGTTGAAGTACAAGCTCCATTTGTCAAATGTGCTTTCTAATCAATATCATGCGGAATTACCGAAATATCAACACAACCACGGCTTTGTCTGTTACCTCCAAAAATCAGTAGAGTGCTTTGCTTAAGTATAGAAAATTCCACACAGTGCCATTCCATGAGATAAATGAGTTCAGAATTTTCAAAAGACACATAAATATTTTTTTTTTCATCATTTCAGTGCATAGGAAAATGCCTAATAACTTTGTGATGTATTGTACAATAATGCTATCAAAACTAAATTGGCTAGTCACTCTTAGTCTTAGCAACTGAGCAAATCAGTTTGGTCGCTAATTAGGCAAACTGCTAGTTTCAGCGTAATCAATTTATAGCTCAATTTCTTCACCTTACTCAATTTATTAATCCTCTTCCTTGGTGGTAAGCATTAAGCAAAACAGGTTTTACACACATTAGCCTACTGCCTCCTCATTGTGGATGTTTTTTTTTTTTTTTTTTTTTCTGGCACCAATTGCATTACTGTCTGCAATGCATTGTGGGCGATATACGGATATACGCCATCGTTGTTGACTGGCTCCCTCAACCCTCCAAGGATTAGTCTCTCCAAGTTCAATTCAGTTTTTCAGACAAGTGGAGCGACACTTTAGATGGTGCCAGGGATTCCTCTGGAGGGCAGGTGCCAAGGGGAAGTCAATGAGGGCATGTTGAATGACTGTTAAACTATTGCTGACTATTTTCAGTTGTCAGACAACAAACTCACAAGCTACACTGCTGGCTTTATTTAAGGAGATATCAAAAATGGAACTATGTATAGCTAGACAGTCCGGTCTTCTGCGACCACATGGGTGTAGCCCCCGAAAGCCCAGCCTGTACTGCGTCCACAACATAGAGATTCTGGCTTCTGAGTAAGTTTTAATGAGATTAATTGAAGATGAGCACTTATCAGTCTTCCCCTCACCCAAAACAAGGTCATTTAATTTCATAAATTGTCTACAAAAAGTCGAGTATTCTCTTCCTTTGAACTAATTAATGATTGTCAACATCAATTTCCAGGTGCTTTGTGATACTCTTAGCTACTTCTGTATTTCCACAATCTGCTGTAACTCATTGCAGCATTTAAACTAATTCCCATGCTTGTCAGACCAAAGCTACTGTCCACTGATATTGTTTAAAGTTATTACCATTCAAACGTCTTTAAATGCACATATTTAGATCACGGATACAATGATCTACCGGGGATGAGGGGCAATATTGTGTTCCTACAATTGCTGAGAGGAAACATACTCCCTTAAACCATTCTAATCAAATGTGCCTCTATCACTGATACGTCAGGGCTTACCTCTGACTTATACTGCCACCTGCAGGTAATCTTGAGTATTGCTCACTGGGCAACGAGCATAGAGAAAAAAAATAATACTCAGAGTACACTACAAGCCAAAAGTTTGGAAGCAAGATCAAATTTGTGCAAAAAAATCGTAGTTTCATTGGCATACTTTGCTATAAAATAAACATGATTATTATATAAAGAGTCAGTTATCAGAATACATTTTTACTCAAATTATCAGGCCCATATTACTAGGCCAAAGGTCCTAGTGCCTACCGGATTGCCGTTGGCATCCGGTGGGCTGTCAACCATGACATAAAGTGAATAATGCAAACTGTGATTGGTTTTTTACTTTTTCACTGAAGTTGTGACTCTTCCAAATCTTCTCAACCCAAAAACAAAGAACATCAATGTATACAATACCTGAAGGTAAATAGAGGAAAATGGTGCATATCAATGAAATAAAAGTCTAATCATGCAGTAAATACATCCCAAAATCCATAGATTTCATAATGGTTTTTAAGAAAGACATTGTGAACAGAAACTTGAAGTTGCTTCCAAATTTTTGACCTGTATTGACCTTGCTTCCAAACTTCTGGCCTGTAGCGTACGTGTCTACTTGCCCTCCTGTAGCAGACACAACAAGAAGTTTTACGGAATAATGGACTGACAGCTCGACAGCATGGCGTCTACTTGCACACGTGGTAAAAAAAAAAAAAAAAAAAAAAAAATGAAAGTCACAAAAAAATGTTAATAGATGGGGCTAACTAGGCTCTGGTTTGTGCCATATAGGCTGGCTACTATACTTCAAATGACTGTCATGAAAGTAAAATAGGGAGGAGACTACATAAAGTTTTGCTAAGGGTCTCCGAGAAAGCCAGTTATAGCCTAGCAGACACCCATATGGTGTCAGGCTTCATTTTCATATAGTCATTCATGGCTGCACTACTCCAGCACTCTACCCACTCATTCAAAAAATAACAACATAGAATGACTGTAGCCATCACATCAACCAAGGTACTGCAGCTTCAGAGAGCAAAATGGCCATAAATGTATGCTGTTGCTTACAAAGAAGGTGGCCACTGCCTCTGGCTGTTGGGTGAGGACTGGGCAAAATGGCATGTCAGATCAAACAGGGCCATGCTAAAGAAGAGGAGTGCTGAGAAATTGATGGTTTTAGCACAAATAAAACTATGTGAATGTCAAAAAAAATGTATAATAATAGAGCGCCCAGTATGACAGACAGAGAGAGATAAATAGAGACGCAGAAATAGACAGCCACAGTCAGAGAGTGATATTAATAACCCCTCATTTCAACACTTGAGGTCTCTGGTTTAACGCTGCTCCTTTTAGCTACTTGTATAAATAGTCAACTGGTGCACATGCTTCTTATGCTGAATTTATTAATGAGTGGATGAGAGGCTGCCAGAGAGAATAAGGGCCCAGGATCCATTCTTCACCCGCAGAAAAGCTCCCTCAACGTGTCACTCACAATGTACAGCACCTATATTGTGCAGTACAAAATGAGTTCACGTAGAATTGGGAAAATTGAAGTTGAATCGGAAGACGTGCGGTTTTAGACTTATGTGGGAAACACTGTATCTACCTTCCTGACCAACTGAATTAAGCTAAGGTAAAGGGAGGTTTCCCACCATCAAAAGCTTGGAAGAGCCAGCTTGGGAGGAGATGTTCGGCAGAGAGAACAGGTTATGTGACGGGATAAAGTCAAGTGATTTGGGACTCATTCGGGTAGATTTCCAAGAAAACCACCTAAAATTCTGAGGACTACCTTAAGTGTTACTTTAAGTACTTGTTATGGATCTCTGCTGTATTTATAGAGAGAAAATATGTTGCCAAGTGAAATACCTCAGAAACTTTGAACATTCAAATGCATAAAAAAAACCCACCTCACTTTGAAGACATTTTCGTGTAAAATGTGACAGCTGGTATGGTAAAACAGGACACTCACTGATGGTAAAAATGGACACCAAACAATTCATCTTAATGGAAGAACAATTATGTCAACCCATTTAAACCGGGACAGCACGTGTGCATTTTAAGAACGTGTCGTTGCCGACACAGATATGCGCGTAATTTTGAATGTACCGTAATTACTGTAAGTTTTGCGCAATAGAAAAAAATTCCAACTGTTCCTGAAAGCTGAGAAGTTACTATGGTAAACATGGCAGCATGATTCTCTGCTGGGATTTTTGCATTAGGCCTTCAAGGGTTAAATGAGTGTTTGTTTTTGTAAGTGGTTAAATGTATTAATCAGCTCAGCCTTGACCCAATTATAATGTACTATGCTGCTTTAGGTCGACAGGATTTCCTAGCAGCTGCATACTGTGCCTCTGTTTCCCCCTTGACTCGCCTCTCTAATGTTGACTCTGACGCAGTCCCTGTCCTCTGTCCTGTCTCCAGCATCTCCTTGTATTCATTCATCGCATCCTTCATTCTTTCCTCCCTCCACTGATCATTCCTTCCTCCAACTTGTCTGCCATGCTTTCCTCGTTCTTTTGTTGTCTGTTTCCTTGGTACCGTAATGTTCAAAATAGATATTAAAAATGTTAATATCCCTCTCAAACTAATGCTACATCCTCCACCAGGATAAATGTGAGTGCGTGTTTGTGTGTGTGAGTGTGTGTGTGTGTGTGTGTGTGTGTGTGTGTGTGCGCTGAGAGAGAGAGAGAGAGAGAGAGAGAGAGAGACATGCAAATGTGCATGAGTATGCATTCACAAACGTTTGCATTGAGCATGTGTGATATGCACACACTGGTATGAGTATGCTCGCATGTGTGTAACAATGATGGCTAATTCTGCACTACTGTGGTTGACATGGACTCACTGCATCATCTTCAATATCTTTTACATGACAAAAATACTAAAAATGTCTGGAATATGACAGGGGGCCCACAATAGCATAGTAACTCATGATTTTATGTCACCTGGTAGCCTAGAGACATGAATGTTTCACTTCAGAAAAGTGTCCCATTTTAATTTTTTGTCCCATGTAACCTAATGCGTTCAGGTAACCTTTTGCAAAATATAAAGTGTACCGTGAAGGTATTTTGATTTCAAGTCAAGCAGTTGATAAAATGCAACATTCAACCGCCAGTTTTGACGCTAAACCCTCATTGTTTTAGCAGCAGTACTCTTACTACCAAAAAGAGAAAATCAACATGCCTATTGACTTACCTTGCATGTTCATGGCTTACTCATCCTAGTCAGTTAAGACCAATAAAAATGATTGCTTCATCTAAAGGTCATTTGTTGTAACAATACAGTAACATGGTTGGTGATTCGCTGCAAATATTTAAAGGGCCCAAGCTATAAAACCTTAACTGTCCCGTTTTACCTGCTGTCCCTTATTACTTGACTTCACCCTTCAAAAAGAAACACAGCAATACGGTTCTTATGTTGTTGGGAAGCTTATAAATAGGGAAGACTGGGGTCCGATGAGCCATGGGGACCAATGATCCATATCACTATTTTGCGATCAATCGATGACAGAGCTGCTTACAAGAGCCAAAATACTTGACCATTGACTGATGAGTCATGGGGATAAATGAGCCATATCACTCTTTTGCCTATTTTAAACACCTTTGGCATTGATTGATCACAAAATAGTGATATGGCTCATCGGACCCCAGTCTCCCCTACATTATCAACAATTTTGATACTTTTGGGGTGACATCATTAAATATTCAACTTTGGTCAGGCCCATTTACTGTACTGCACCCATGTGGATTGTATAAGGGTAAAATAAACTGATAAAAACTTCTGAGGCGTGCTGACGCGACAGTTTATTTGACACTATTTTAAAGCAGCAGCCTGGTGGAGAATTCACTGATTTTTGCCGCTGTGCTCGGGAAAATTCTGGCCTTTTGAAACTGACACTTTTGAAAAGACCTGTGTCTTGACATTTTGAGAGTACATCCTTGTATTCTTTTTCTTCCTTTGTTGGAAAGGTTATCCAGACATTGCACAAGAGTGAGATTGAGTCCACTTAGTTTCTTGTCTGACACTGTTATTAATTGTAGTCTCTCTGCCCTCTGTTGCTTGTATAAACACAGTGCCAGGAACGTCATAAGAGAGGCTTGGCTCAAGGTTTCTTTCAAAATATCTTGATTTTTTTTTTTTTTTTTTTTTCCCCGCTGTTGCCTTGGGCCTCTGCTAATATTCATTTTAATGTGGTATAAATTCATAGTTTTCACTTATGATTTTATTAATATTGCATAGTTTGGCTTCTTTAATTCTTGCAATTTAATATGTTGCCTTTGGCTGGCTTGGTGATGAGGGATATTTCAAACTGAGTCTCATGGTTATGATCGTTTTATTAATTAGTGGATAGTTCTCACTTTTGCGATGTTTTCACTCTTGTTTTGAAAAAAACTCCAAAACTCCAGCTGAACAATAAGAAAAACCAGCACGGGCGCAGGGAAGCCTCGGCAGCTGTGGAGTCAAGGCCGTGGTGATTGCAGACGACTCATTGAAGAGGTAAACTGCCGAGGATGAGCAATCTGAAGCTCAAATAAAATATACAGTGTTGTCAGTATGGAACTATAGACCATGAGGTCATTAACCCTCGTCCAACCAAGCATTTTTCTACTACAACCCCGACCGGGGGGGGGTTGTGATTACCACTCCCCTGATAATTTCAAAATTAAGCGATAAACATCATCTTGTTTGGTATCAGTGTACAGCTACAGATGTCCTCTCTTCAAATCAAGTACAAATAAAACACATTTCAACATTATGATGTCATAGTGATGTCATAACTAACACCATATTAGGAAAAAACATCAAAATGACAAAAATCCATGTTTTTTTATATTTTTATTAGTTTTAGCTGAAAATAAGTAACTTTCTGTAACCTGTAGAACTATTGATACTACAATTAATATTTTAGTATTATTATAAATGTTATAAACTCATGAGTAACATAAATTTGACATTACTATGATGTCATAACTCATTTTGGGAAAAACACACACAAAAGGAAAACAAATAGTTTTCTGAACATTTTTCACATTTTCTTTACTTTGTTTTTCCCTATGATAGAACAAGGCTTATAATATCAGTAATATGTCTGGTACATATGTTCTCTTTCAAAACAAGAATCAAACATCACAAACTTCAGCACTTTGACGTCACCAGTTCACCGGACAGATGTACAAATACCTTCAAAATGTTACACACCTGCATAAAAGGTTTACCTATGAATTATGAGAACAACTTTATGAACAATTTTATGAACTTGTATAATAGTAGGCCTATAGCACAATATAAAAACAGTATACAGTACAGTAACCAGTCAAACACAAGTAAAAGTATGTCGGTCATGCACTTCTAATATTATTAGGTGAAGATCACTTCAAGGTTACTGGTCACTGCTGGTCATTGTAATTCCAAGATTTACTACAAAAGGACAAGCTACATCAATAAATCAACAAGGATGACAATAAGTGTGGTCTACAAAGTTCATTGAGCATGAAACATAATAATAGCATACTATTTGCAACTAATTTGTAAGCATATTTTGTATCAAAAACAGGCAAAAGTTGACGCTAGTGGCAACCCCTCCTCCCCCACCCTTCGACTTTGACGGCCTACCCTAGCCCCGGGGGGTGAGGTACCCTCATCATTTTTTCTTGAAAATGAGCGCAAAAGATGAATAAACAAGTACCTAGAAACATTAGATCATATCTGTTAACGTTTTTGTGCGACAGGAAAAAATCTGTTAGGGTTGGTTGGTTGGACGAGGGTTAAGAAAGCATGCTGGCCATATATTTAATTTGCAAATAAAGGGCATGCACAATTCGGGACATAAATATCATTACATAATCACTTGATTTACAAATCGCACATATGAAGATAAAACACATTTTCTGTATTTTTCATAAAGTCAGGCACAGCTACGTAATCGCAGTGGTTGCGCAGATAATCTTTGCGCAAAATTCTCTTACCTCGGCCTCCTAGAAGCTTCTCCGGATCAGAGAGTTTCTGGAGGGGCCTGGGTCACGACGCCTGCGTCAGCTACACTAAAGTTAGGAATCACCGGAGGATCAAACTGCTGGGAGCGGGTTCTGTAGGTGGGCAGCTTTCTATAGGTGAGCAACATTTGTACTGCCCCCTACTGATGACTCATGGAGCACACAGTGAGGTCTGCAAGCCAGTAGTCAGACCATTTTAAACGGCTGTACAGGGCTCAGCTCATATGCATGTAAATGACCTCAAATAGAAGTCGCAGAGTATTTTGTCTCAGTAGTTTTTGTCTCGGAGTATTTACCACATATACGCATGAACAGGGTACAAACCAAAATACCATTGTTGGAAATGGAACAAATAGTAAAATAAGTTTAAGTATTTCAAATTAGATTGAGCAATTTGAAAGAATTACAAGGCCTTTGTTATGGAATCTGATGACAGCTTGCATAAGACAGCCAGTGTTCAGTCTCACTACGTCAGTGCCTTTCAACGTCGGTCTCAGGGGTCCACTGTGTTTCCCTGTTTTATTTCCAACCAGCTGCTTAAGCTATATTTCGACAGAAATATCCATGCATGGCATGAGGAATAAAAATTCCACATCTTCAATGTAATATATTGGAAATGACTGCTAAAAAAGGGAGGTGGGGGGATAAAATGCAACTAATCAAATTAACGAATAAATTGGTTCCTAATTGGTGAAACTGTTATAACACAACCTCAATTCCGAAATAGTTGGGACAAGGTGTAAATTGTGAATAAAATCAAAACTGCAATGACTTTCAAATCACACCAGCATGTAATTTATTCACAATAGAACAGAGATAACATAGCAAATGTTGAAACTGAGAAATTTTATAATTTTATCCACAAAATGAGCTCATTTCAAATTTGATGGCTGCTACAGGTCTCAAAAAAGTTGGGACAGGGGCCTGTTTACCATGGTGTAGCATCCCCTCTTCTTTTTAACACAGAGTGGAGGCGTCTGGGCCTAATTATGCGCCAAATGTGCTCAATCGGTGAAAGATCAGGACTGCAGGCAGGCCAGTTCAGCACACAGACTTTTCTACTACGAAGCCATGCTGTTGTACTAGCTGCAGTATGTGATTTTGCATTGTCCTACTGAAATACACAAGGCCTTCCCTGGAATAGATGTTGTCTGGAGGGGAGCATATGTTGCTCTAAAACCTTTATATACCTTTCAGCATTCATGGTGCTTTTTAAAACATGCAAGTGTCCCACACCATATGCACTAATGCATCCCCATACCATCAGAGATGCTGGCTTTTGAACTGAACGCTGATAACAGGAGGGGTGGTCTTTTCCCTTTTTAGCCCGGAGCACACAACGCCCATGATTTCTAACAAGAATGTCAAATTTGGACTCGTCTGACCACTGGACACTTTGCCACTTTGCTACAGTCCATTTTAAATGAGCCTTGGCCCACAGAACACGGCGGCACTTCTGGATCATGCTCAACAATGGCTTCCTTTTTGCATGATAGAGTTTTAGGTGGCATCTGTGGATGGCACGGTGGACTGTGTTTACAGATAGTGGTTTCTTGAAGTATTCCTGGGCCCATTTAGTAACGTCAATGACAGAATCATGCTGGTGAGTGATGCAGTGGCATCTGAGGGCCCGAAGATCATGGGCATCCAGTAAAGGTCTTCGGCCTTGTCCCTTCCGCACAGAGATTTTTCCAGTTTCTCTGAATCTTTTAATGATGTTATGCACTGTCGATGATGAGACCTTCAAAGCCTTTGCAATTTGACGTTGAGGGACATTGTTTTTAAAGTATTCCACAATTTTTTTATGCAAGCCTTCCCAGGTTGGAGAGCCTCTGGCCATCTTTACTTCTGAGAGACTCAGCCTCTCTAAGACATCCCTTTCATAGCCAGTCATGTTACATATCTGATGCCAGTTAACCTAATTACTTGCTAAATGTTCTTTCAGCTGATTCTCTAATATATTAATTGCTTTTTCAGCCCTTTTTTGACTGTGTCCCAACTTTTTTGAGACCTGTTGCAGCCAGAAAATTTGAAATAAGTTCATTTTGTGAATAAAAATGTAAAATGTCTCAGTTTCAACATTTGAAATGTTATCTATGTTCTATTGTAAATAACATATTGGCTCATGTGATCTGAAAGTCATTGCATTTTGATTTTATTCACAATTTACATTTTGTCCCAAATATTTCAGAATTGGGGTGGTAATATAATAGTAATAATAATGATGATAATAATAATAATAAGAATAATAATAATAATTATTATTATTATTATTATTATTAGTAGTAGTAGTAGTAGTATTGGACAAACAAATAATAAAGTGTCAAACCTGTTTTGTGTCACGTCTTTGTTATTAACTTAAAGGAAGGATTTTCAAAGAAATTAAAGCACTAAATTAGAGCTAATGGATTTTCTCAGTGTCTAATTTTATCTGTTCAAAAATTTTACTACATGAAATTACATTCAATATTATAAACAGAATGTGTTCAGAGGCCATTTATTCTTCATAATTGGGTATTTTGGTCAGAATATGGCTTAAGAGGGTAAATAACAGCGATCATTATAAAAGGCGTCCAATTGATTAATTATTTAATGGCGTCTTAAAAATCCTATGATTGTGGTAGGAACAAAAATCAGCAAACACAGTGGGCCTCGAGGACCGACGTTGAGAACCACTCGACTGCACTTAAGATAAGGGGACGTCAGTAATGAAAGCCACCAGTAGAGGGCAATGTGGGATAAGTAAAGATTTGACGGTGTTAACGATCTGCCAAGTGCGCCAAGTGCACGTAAAGTACTGCAACAATAAAAAGATGGAGTTATGCATGAAGGGTGCTTCTCTTTCAGAACGAGGTAGCTCATGAGACTGAAGATATATATATCTTTTATACCTCAGGTGTATGAATAGAGTATTTTTGTTGAGCAGAACCACTGGTTCCCTGTTTTTGTTAAGGTTAGCCTTGACAGCTGTGGGCTACTTCATCAGATTTCGAGTGAGGATACTCTCTAAATGACAATCTGTGATGAGCTGGGCCAGTATTAGACATCTTTGAATGCCGAACTTTGTGAACTGACAGAGCATCGTTGTGGGCAGCACTTTGACTGGGGCGTGTCGTAAACTGCAGTGAACAGAGTAGCACTGATACCCCTGCTAGCATGATGTTCACCAAGGATACGCAGACACACGCATGTGTGCACACTGCATGCACATATATATACACATGCCTGCACATGCATGCACTCATGCATACACGCACATTCAAGTGCACGCCTGCACATGTACACTCTCATGCACTTATGCATTTCTGCACACACGCTCATGCGTGTGCATGAATGCAAGCACATGCTAATGTACACAGATGTACATCTGCATATGCATTTATGCAGCATAATCATTTACACATGTACACATGCCAGACTCCATGCATGTATACAATAGTAAGTACATACACTTGAAAACCGTTCAAAATAAAAAACACACAGTGGCAGGTTAAGATGGATGAAAATAAAGACAGAAATACATTCACACAAGCGCATGCACATGGACAGAATATGCTGAGACAGAAACTCAAATAGATTGAAATAGACTGGCAGAGATGCACACTCAAACACTCAGAGAGATAAAGCTCAAAGAGAAATGTCAAATAAACAAACTCAGGGATTCCTATTATAAGGCATGTTGTGAAACTGAGGGAAATCAGAGCCATGGAGATGCTGCACCCCTCTCGCGGAGAAGGAGTTGGCAAATACGAATATGTTATGAAAGTATTCTGGGCAGAACACAGCATAATCCATATTCCTCACAGTAGGTGATGAGTTTGCTTTGCACCTTCCCAGAACGGCATCATTAAATGGATGCAGCAACAAAACACAACACTCTGGTAATGTTTTCCACAAAACCCAAGTGTTCCTGTTATGTTATGTTCCTGTTGTGTTCCTTATGCCTGCATTTATTTATCGCGAACAAAAAAGTCTGATCTCCAACTGCATCCAGGTGCATGGGTAGAACGAGTTGCATCAAAAAAAAAAAAAAAAACCAACAACCTGTTCTGGTGCTCACGACTGGGAAACAGATGTGTGCTCCTGAAAAGTCTTTGCATTTGTCTCCTGTGTGCAGACGAAAGTGAGGCTGGGCCGCAGTATGGCAGTCTTTAAGGCTTACAAGCCCTACTGTTAATCCCTGTTCTTCCATAGAAGCTTTGACAAAGAACAGCAGCTTTAGCAGGGCAAGCTGACACACTGTACTCACAAAGAAATACAGAACCATCTGATACCTTTACTGGATCAAGAAAATGAGGATCATTGCCAGTTTCTAGCAGATGTTTACATTTTTCAGATGCTGTGAATATGCAGTATTATGTGTGTTCAGTCCCAGTAAAACGTCAGCGATGAACACTAAATGCTGCCTGCAAATGACCCAAGAGAAGACCTGAATTTGCCCACCCTCAAAATTGATGCATCCTGTTTGGCCAGCTAGCAAGCGATTGGGGAAATCAACCTCAACGATAAATGTCAAAATGATTTCAGGTCCTCTTATCTGACGGTGCACCTCTTCGAAAGCCATCTTCTCCATTGGGAATAAGTGGATTTACACTGCATGTGCGTGTGTGTGTGTGTGTGTGTGTGTGCGTGCATGCATGGGAGTGTGTGCGCGCAACCGCTGTTTTGCTGGCACTGACATGAAAAACATGAGTTATCGCATGAGCTGACACCCACGGTAACCTCAGGCTGTCCACCTGCTGGAACAGTACAAGTGAGAGAGGAGTGAAGGTTTGGAACAGCACAGTTGAGAGAAGATTAAGGGTATGGAACAGTACTAGTGTGAGAAAACTAAAGGTCTGGAACAGTACTACTGAGAGAAGACTATAGGTGTGGAACAGTTCAGGTGAGAGAAGACCAGCGGTTAGGAACAGCAGCAGTGAGAGAAGACTAAGGGCCTGTGTATTTTTTTTTTTTTTGCGCTGGAAGCCTCTATTCTCTATACAATTTCTATGAACTTCAGCATTGACAGCACTCAGCGTCCTTGACGCAAAAACTCCCTAAACTTTCAGCTTTTTTCACCGCTCTGCTCACGGCGCTTTTTGGAACAGCGCCGGACTTGTCAATGCCTCTTCTCTCTCACTGACAAATCAAAATCAAGAGGAAGGAGGGACTTACAACTTTAGCAGCAATAGGGGCTCAACTGTTTAGTTTTGCTTACTGTTCTCTGTTTTGGGACCCTCAGTTTACTGACAAGTTACTTTGTTAGTATTAATGTTTACGACAACAGTGCTTACTACTACAGCCCAACAGCTGTAGCTAGGTACACTGTTTTTGCTTAGGTTCCCGTTTATTTTAACCGGGGTTGCTACATTTCTGAAAGCATAGTTGCGAGCTACGTTAGCAACTTAGCTACGTAGTCTGAGTCATATACGACTGTATATGGTTCTAGTTACGCTTTTAGGAAATGAACATTCATTAGCTCAGTTGCGCAGACCTTACGCAATTTCTTTTCATTGTATTAGCTAACCTTTCTAAGGTAACATCACATTAAACTACAGAGACATGACGGTAGTAATGATGGATTGCGGACGTTCAAAGAAGACCATTTTTGCAACTTAAGAACAATAAGCGCTGGTGAGGAGCGCTCTGAAAATGAGGTTACGGGCGCTTCTAGCTTAAAAAACACTGCCTGCGGACACAGGCCCTGACGGTGTGGAGTAAAGGCATGAAACAGTACAGGTAGCAGGAGTAAAGGTTTGGGGCAGTAAAACTACGGGGAGTGTTATGATGATTATTTTCTTCATGATACCATATCCCAGCTGGGTGGATTCTCAACACATAAGAGGGATGAATGGCTCAAATTCTTATAAAAATAAAAAAATGAAAGTTACATTTTCTTTTATTTCAATCACCACAGTGATTATTCATAGACACCTATATACTTGCTAATGCCTTTTCCCCGATTTTTTTCCTGAAAATTACACAATATAAAGTATTGAATTACAGGTGGCCCATGACCTCGATCGTCAACTGATTTCGTGTTTTCATCTGACTGCGAATGGTCATCCTCGCCGCTGGCACCGGCTTACCCTAGGGAATGGTAGAATTCGCCGCGCCGTTGGCAGCGGCTTGCCATAGGGAATGAGTTAATGAGCAACCCATTGAGGACTCCTATTCATCCTTCATAAAGTGTGTGGCTGAGAACCATTAGCTTCCGTAAGACCATCTGAAAAGCCTCAACCTCCTTCATTTATCCCCAAAGTACAGCGGAAAGTAAAGGATGACTCATTCTACAGTTTCATTCTTTCTTTTTGCCAAGGACATACAAATGTACACAATAAACAAATTTCAGACAAATGGATGCAACACTCCGCCCCAAATTAGGCTGACACAATTACAAAACTAAAAATACTGTATATGGAGCCTGATTATTCCTACTTAGTAAATGTAATGCAGTCTTTTCAGGGGGGGTCAAGAGGTTGCTAGCGCATGACCCATCTTGGGGGCACAACTTTTACGGCTGACCTTTTCGATTCGAACCCTCCATCAACAAGCAAACCTTGCTGACAGGCCTTTACAGAGTGTTTTAGTTCTCATCCAGGCACTCTGGACAAGCTCTTGGACATCTGGCAGGGTCTCAACATTCCGTAACATTATCCTGGTATTCCTGGGGTCTGTGTCATCCTGCGATTTACATCTTCCCTACATCAGTGGAAGGTATTCTCTCTCCTAACATGTCCAAAAAAGATCACAAATACTGTAAATTGAACTGCTTTCATCTGCATTGTATGTGCATGTAATTTTCCAGGAAGAGATCTTGAGGCTTGACTGACTAGGTTTTGAGCAGGATTCAGGGGTTCCAAATCAGGATCATAGGATCATTTGAAATGAATGTGATAGGTTGATTATGGCTTCCACTTTGCACATGACTGTTAGCGAACTCTCATCATCCTCTCATTGTTCTTTCATCTCTTAAAAAAGGATATTTCTCACAGAATGAATCGATCTTTCCCAAACACCACCATGATGAGCTCCAGACACGGGGTTAAATGTCCACTTAGTGCCATCTTTGACCAGCGCATTTCCAATCCTGTCACGATTCAATCTTTCGAGGCCTTAATCCAACTCTCTCGGGGATTTAACAAGGTTAGTGCCTTGATCTACCCTAATCCTTGTGATGAAGCCTCTATGACAAACAAATCTTTGCAGCACATTTATACAGCTGTCCTTACTCTGGGAGTTTTCAACCTCAAGATGAACAACACATGTCACTAGGCAGGTAAAGGTTAACGCCAGAAATAGACTCGGCGCATATTCTCGGCGGAGCAGCGCGGAGAGCCGCCTCTAGGGCGCTGCCGAGATGTGCCATGGTGGAATCACAACCATTGTCTACAGTAGAATGGCCACGATCAACTCCAGCAACAGTACAGCAGTAATGCGGCCAAGTCGCTCCCGGTGGAATCTAGGGGCAAGAGGGATTGTGTCTCTACTCTTGCAACTTAGAATGAACGTTACAATTTGGCCACCACAAAAACAGGAGAAAGTCCACATGATCAAGGGAGACTCTGGTTCAATGGAACATCCCTTGCATATCTAACATTAGTGTTATGCCTCCTCGACGGAGTTTAAGCAGGACAACATGAGAGTATTTACCGAGTCTGGGCCTTGAAGGAGCTCATTATTGATGGATGTACTCTTAAATGATGAGTTACAGTTAAATGCTTAAATGCTGTTTCCGTTTTTGCGACAAACCCATGATGCGGTATCTACCACACTCCTTCATTTTCTTTCTGAAGTGGGTCTTGAGGTTTTCATTCGGCATAATCCTTTTCAATCATCTTCCTCCTTTACACTTAGTTGTCCGCTTGATGGTCGGAATTGGAACTTTTTATTGTGATGGAACAGGTGCATACAAAGAACTTCAGTCGCACTGCCTGAGCAGAGCTCAACTATACATGACATTAAAAAAATATATATATTCATACAACTCGCATGCCAATTCACAAACATATTCACATTTTGCATATGTATCCATCCTCATTTATTCTGCTGATTCTGAATTAAATTTTTTAAAAATATGGGATATTTCACAGAACAAGGAATGCTCAAATGTAGGTATTGTACAGTATAAATATTGTATGGGGGTACGGGTGTACTTTCATTGCAGAGTTCAGTGTTGTGATGGCCTTAGGGTAGAAACGGTTCGTTCATCTTGTGGAGTGCGCTTTGATGGACTTACTGTGCTTTTCTGAGGGCAGATGGACAAACAAGTGCTGCAGTGGTGAAACAGGCCCTATAAGATGCAGGATGCTTTCCGCAGGGAACAGGAGCTATTCTGCCCTGTCAAGCAGTATCTGCAAAATAGTGAAACTGAGAAAATTGGTCTTAAAGTTTTACTCTTGGTACTGGAAGGCAATGACATGGACCGCAATGCTATCAATGACATTGATTTCCTATTAGACCCTGAATTTTTGGTGAATCAAAATATACTATTCAAAAAAAGTAGGGGATATTTTATTTTGAGATCAAAATTTTCACATATACAAAGGGATACGAAACCATGTTGTATAGTTCCTTACTGAGGAAGCATTTCCAAAGAAATTCATCACCCAAACACATCAATGACACTCTCACGATCTGCACGGGATGCTATTGATGATCAAGGGGGTTGTGCCACAAATTTTCATGACTCTGAATTGGAAGGTTAGAGCCACTGTAAAGGAAGATTTTGAAGAAAAAGCATCAGATTATCAGTGGTTGAAGTCGTTAATTAAACAGAGACCATGCGCCGTCTAACACAGGAGGAGAGGTTACGTGCCCTTGGCATGCTACAGGTTGGCACAAGACAGGTCGTTGTGGCAAGGGCAATGAATGTTTCCCAGTCTATCATCAGCAGATTATGGTCCAGACATCGTGCTACAGGGTCTGTTCAGGATAGACCAGGATCCGATCGACCAAGGGCAACAACTCAGGCTCAGGACAGATTCATCCGCACTATTGTCTTGAGAAATCGTATGGTAACAGCAAATCAGATAAGGTCTCAACTTCAAAGGGATACTGGCTTGGTAGTGAGTGGCCAGACCATCAGGAATCGTCTGCACAGATTTCACTTACACGCCCGACGTCCTCGTGTCATTCCCTGTTTGAGGGATCGTCACATTAGGGCCAGACTCAATGGTGTCGCCATCATCAACGCTGGGATAATCGCCGATGGAACAACGTAATGTTCTCAGATGAGTCAAGGTTCACTGTGGACTTCCTTGACAGACGCAGGGAGGGTTTGGCGCCGACGTAACGAACGTTTCCATGACGTTAACGTCATTAGACATGATCCGTATGGGGGTGGATCTGTAATGGTGTGGGGAGGCATCACTGCTGCCGGCAGAACAGACTTGCATGTTGTTGCTGGACGTGTCACAGGGCAGTACTACCGGGACAACATCTTGGCACCCCATGTTGTGCCGTTTGCACGTCGTTATGGCCGCCGTTTCATTTTCCAAGATGACAATGCCAGATGTCATAGGGCCAGGATCGTTACAGATTACCTCCAGCAGCAGAATATCACCACATTACCATGGCCAGCACTCAGTCCGGACCTTTCCCCCATCGAGCATGTCTGGGACAGGCTTGGACAGCGGCTACGCCACGCCAACAACCTCCTGCCAATGTCCAAGAACTTGCTGCAGCATTGCAACAGGAATGGAATAACGTTCCCCAAAAATGACCTGGGACGTCTCGTTAGGAGTATGCCACGCCCGAATTCGAGCTTGTCTAGCCAACCGAGGGGTTTTACCCGCTACTGACTCTGTTTCACAATGGTGGTAAATTTGCTGTGTGACCCTGTGTTTGTGTCGACCCTTATTCTGGAGAATCTGTCCTTTACTGACTGTACACAGGGTTTCGAATAAATTGACAAATGTTTCCTTAATGTTTTTATGTCATTTGTTTCCTTCCTGACTTCATGATCTGCATTTCATGGTACTTGTAAATCCAATATCCCCTACTTTTTTTGAATAGTATATATTTTTGAGAAGTTGACCCAGATAGGAGATACTGCAGACACTGCCCTTTAGCTTGACCTCCTGCCCTACTTTTGTAGATACTGCTAACTTGCACATGCAATAACTCTGTACGTGTGTATTGATCAGGCTAATCCCTGCTAAAAATAGATGGAGTGGTGCTGTAGAGGGTCAATGGCGGGTTTTCCCAATTTTGAGAAATTTTCAGACACTGCCGTCTGGCTTGACAGGGCAGTATTGATGTCCTCCAGTGTAAGCAAGTGTGTGTCAGTGATCTTCTCGGCTGTGTTGACGACTCTCTGCAATGTCTTATTGTCAGCGGTTGAGCTGTTGCTGTATCAAACTAGGATCCTGTGTATGTGGACACACTCAATGGAGCAGTGATTAAGGAATTGAATTGATTGAATTGCCTTAGTAGCACGCCAGATTTTTAGCTCTTTTATGTTTCCACGCAAAGTGGAGAATCCAAACTCACTTTCCTGAGTGCTCTTAGGACGTAAAACCACTGTTGTGCCTTCTTTACAAGACAGTTTATGTTGATCGACCACATGGGTGCCCGGAAACCTGAAACTTTGGAGTCAATCCATTTTCTCTCCATTTATGTGCAATGGGGGCTGGTCGCTCCGCCTCTTCCTGAAAGTGATGATGAGCTCTTTCTTTTATGGTGTTCAGTGCAAAGTTGTTTTCTGAGCACCGGCCTGCTCGGGCGCTTTCACATTAGGCACGATTGTCCCGTACCATGCCACAGTATGATTGTCCCCCCCTCCCCTCTCCCCCTGCTGGTCAGCTTTCACACTAGCGATGTTGTACCATACCCGAGTACACTTGCATATGTCAAAATTTTGATACAGTAGGTGGCAGTATGCACCTTGGTGGTTTTAAACAGAGAAATATACACAAAGAATAAGAAGCAGACATTTGCTTTATGGTGCTGTAGGTGGTGTGATGGGTTGCGATTCAATAATGGTCGGCTAATTCATTTATTTTTTTGGCCACTTATGCTGTCCTCTGCTTCATACCTGGGAAATTTATCTTTTTCATCACTTGAGCCACCAGATTTTCGCATCGCGTCCCTCACTTTGAGATATTGCGGCAACATTTTCTTTAGTTTGTCACAGCACTAGTTTATTGTTTTGTGATAACCATGCCATAACCATAAATCTCTGCATTTTTGTGTGTACTATCTACTTGTGATTGTATGTTTTTGTGTGCCCGAATTTTGAGCAAGCATTTAATTTCTTTGTTTGTTCGAACAAAGGAGTCAAATAGTTGAGACGTCACATCACAGTCTGCTTCTGTGCACAGGTATGGTGGCTTTCACATTAGGTACGAGTACGGGTGAACCATGCCCAAGACCATTGCTTCCTTGTGGACTCACGTACCGTGCTTGGACACGGTACGCTTGTGCTCACACTTACCAAATGAACTGGACTCCAGGGTCAAGAGTACTCGATCCGTACTTGAGCCCCTTGTGTGTACTTTCTCCCAGTAAGCTGACTAATCTTCCTCAGTGATCAGCCCAGCCACTGTCATGTTGTCTGCAAACTTAATGATTGTGTACATGCTGTGGGACAGTATACAGTGAGAGGTGAACAGAGGCTAACAGAGAGGGTTGAGCACACAGATGTGTGGAACCCCTTTGCTGTGTGACAAAGTGAGGAGAGTGGAGGGGGCTCAGACCGACGGACTGTGGCCGGTCTGCTAAGAAGTCCGATATCTAAAGGCAGATGTTGAGCTCAAAGCCGAGGTCGGACAGCTTGCACACCAATCTGTTGGGGACGCTTCTGTTAATCTCTAATCAGCGAACAAATCGAGGCCCTAGGCAGAATTTGGCTATTGTTCCCTCAATGCACAATAGGTATAAGATCAGTGCACAATAAAATGTAATTTAACTTTAAAAGCTTTATTATTTAGAACAATATATAAGTATTAGTACAGTCTTACATGTAGTTTAAGTTAAACAAAAGAAACTTTGACCTCAAATAAATAAATAAATAAATCTGAAATAAAAATGAGTCCCAAAAAGGTAACTACAACAACCAAAAAATAAATAAATAAATAAATAAATCAATCAACTCTTGCTGAATTGATATGAAGCAAGTAGAAAAAAAAGATACTGCTATTAAATCAGATCATGTTTCTCAAAGAGGGAATTAATACAAAAGCTAGTGCAAATTTGAAAGAACCTTCCTGCAGGGCAAACTCTTCACAATAATGACAATTATTTGTTTTTTTATCAGCAAAGCGTGCTGTCAGGTCACCAGTCCCTTTAAGAGGTCTACCCAGTTACCGAAAAACAATTTCACGGATTTAGGCGTGTTTGGTCAGGGAAATGCCCGTACAGTTGCAGCTGTGCGGCTCTGTGTTGCAAAGTAGTAAAGTACTACTTATCATGTTTACAAACATGCACAGGTATGGGGAGGATGCAAATTACTACTAGAACCATGAAGAATGCCTCTATTTCAATTTTGTGGACATTACTGCAAAAAAAAACCTCATATTTTTATGATTCACAGACCACGATTGCCTTTCAAAAACATGTCCTTTCTCTGAGAAAACAGGAACACGAATGCGTAGACAGACATTTTTTGAGTGACACGACCGGGGTTAACAAGATTCAATGAATGGAAATGGCTGCCACTGGAAAATTACTGAATCTCCAGTCCAGATTTAGGCAGTGATCAAGCCTCTCTCCTATCTTATCAGTTGCAGCTCAGGTGTGTACACCAATAAAGTTTTACGTTTGTTCTTCTATATACCCACCAGCAAGTGAAGCTCAACCTTCTTCTTGTTCTATTTTTTTCCTCTCTCGCTGGCTCCTGACGCGTGATATATTTTGGTTGCCAGTCTTCATCTGAGCACACCATGCCTGAATTGCTCTTGCCCAGTGTCTGAGACCTATGATTGGTCTAGTATTGATAGGCAATCGTTTCAGTGATGCGTGCGGTGTCAGATGACGGATCTCTTTTGTCTTCTAGAACTGACTTGGTGTCCTATGCGTGGACGCGAGGCCATATTGACAGGGCTTGTTCTGCCATTAAGGAGGGGCGGTCCAGCATTCGCTCCCCATTGTTCAACATGGAGCAGTACAGTGTGGAGGGCAGCGTTAGCAGCATTGTCCGTACGTCTGTCGGCTCTGTATGCACATTGGTGTGGATCCAGAGTGGGTTGGAGCGAATAAGACGACCGGTCTGTCCAGGCACTTCATGATTACTGGCGTTAATGCGACCAGACTGTAGTCACTGAAGCAGGTTACATCTGTCCGCTTTGGGACGGCCCCTATTCTGAATGCTTTTGGCATGAGTGGACAATGCACTGTCAGGGATATATTGAGAATATTTGCGAGCACATGAGATAGCCCAGCAGTGCAGTCTCTGCAGACCCGTCCTTAAACTCCGTCTGTACCCACTGCTTTCCATATGTTGACCTTATAGAGTGTGTGTGAGACAAAAGCAGCCTGTATGAGAAGTGTTTGGATATCGGAAGCAGGAGCTGGTGCAGTGGACATGACAGCCCTTATGAAAAATTACTATTGTTCCAAGCTATAGGTATCCTATAGTAAATGGATGGTATTTTCTCTACGATAGTGTAATATTACTATAGTGATACTAGTTATTCAAGCTACAGCAATCTGGTTGTGTTGACTGTAGTAATATCATGGTACTGTTGACTGTGGTAATACTATAGTTATAATGTGATGGCTATAGTACTACCCTAGTTTACTACGCAAACTATAGTAATACTTTAGTTATGCCATTAATACTATAGTATTACTAAGAAATAACTACAGCATATTTTCCTAAGGCAGTCTCTGTCCTTGCCCTGTAATGGCACCCGAAGAAATGACTAAGTTGCTCTATTAGTGAGGCATTGCTGTTGGCAGTCAGGTTGGTGTTGTTATTATAATTGGTGATATATTGTAAACCTCGCCATGCATGATGGGAGTCTGAGTTCTTACAGTGTGACTCAATCTTCCCCTTATAGGCTGCATTGGCGTCTCTGATGCCCTTCTACAGATCTGACCTGTGCAGATCTGTTGCCAAACTGGAAAGCCATGTGGTGGGATTTCAGCTGCAGTTGGGCATCTTTTGTCACCCCCTAGTTTGTTGTTGGGAAAGACGAAGGTATGTTTTGTGGTAGTGAAATATTCAACACGGCTTTTATATAATTGGAATTGTCACACATCCTCAAAGTCCACATCCTCAAAGAAATCTGTCAGTGTGGTTAAATCTGTCCTGCAGCCGCTCCGAAGCTCCCCTAGGCCATACTTGTCTGTCTCTAGCTGCTGGTTTAAAAAGCTTTATTCTAGTTTTAATTTTCTTTTATATTATTTAAAATTTATTCACACAAAGGCACATTGAAAGTGCATAATGAAACATCTCTTCAGAGATATGTGCTTGTGAGGAAGAAGCCCCTTATGGGCTTATATGAAGTCCTCACCTATAATATACACAAATAAGTGATATAAACAAATTTTTCTTAGAAACTAAATGAGACAAACAACAATTATAATGTGCGACTGTGTGAGCGAGATTGTATGAGTGTGTGTACATTAGGGAGAGAGAGAGAGAAAGTGTGTAAGTGTGGCTGTAAGTATGAATCCTAGACTTTATCCTTTCTAAATTTGTTCAAGAGGCTTCATGTGAGCTGCACAACAATTTTGAGATTATTCAGCATCATGTCATGCTTATTGCAAAAATGTAATGGTAGGTGCTGTCAATCGCCGGCCAGTGGCTTCCAGGATAGCAGCCAGGTAGAGTCCATACTTTGCCTGCACCGAACTGCCCCGCAGGAGGATGAGGTAGTTTGAAGGAAACTCAGTTCCAAAATCTTGATGACTGTGGAAGGATTGGGAGCTTATTTCAAACACAGTGGACAGAGGAACGGACTTGGAAGAGATAAAAGAGGACATGGTTCCAATCCCGGATCCTGATTAGGCTTGGGAGCTCGTTCCTATTAAACTGGACTGAAAAACTGACTTGAGTTGGGTTAACTTAAACGCGGCCGCAATCCTGGACCCTGAGTAGGATTGGTTGCTTGTTCGAGGTAAATAAGCAGAGGTGGGTAATCCAGGCCCAAAGAGTATAAATCCGCTCCAGCATTTTGTCCTGATCCTCCTGGGTTGTCCAATAAGTAAAGGAGTAGGGAACCCTGCTCCCGGAGAGCCATAATCCTGCATGTTTTAGACGTCTGTCTCCTCTAACACACTGGTTGGAAATAACTGCCTCATTCCCTACTCCGTTACTAATAGGAAAACCCAGGTGGATCAGGACAAAATACTGGGGAGGATTTTTACTCTTTGGACCTGGATTACCCACCTCTGTAAAAAAGTAAAGAGGAAAACTTCTGGAAATACAGTATATCCCCTGTAATGTTTGGTTGCTGAAGAGTAGCAGTTGCACACTTGCAGCCACAATGCGATTATCATTAATTTATTTACTTACCTGGACTCAAGTCTTCTTCAGGGTATCTTCAGGGTATTGAGAATGATTCAATAACCTGAGGAAACATTGCATCAATACCGTTGGTAATTTTTTAAACTGATCATTACCGCATTGAGGCTATCTCTCCTAATTGGGAAAGTACATCTGTACCGGTTAGGAGTTTAAATGCATTTTAAGGCAAGATTACTGAAGGGTTTTTATACCTCTGATGTCATAGCACTGACAATTCCAGGTAGAAGAGATTAAAGCAAGCATAACCAATCATGTTCCTCACGGAATAGGCTCAAGCTTTGTTCCCTCGGGACTGAACCCTGTAAGGTTGCTACAGTCTCCTCCTGGAATCAAAAATAAAGTGCATTCTGCTTTGGTTAGTATTCCCTCACACCGACGTCCCTTAATTTGCTGGAAAATCCCCTCAGACTGGAGCTTTACGACGCCAGTCCTTCATTGGCTGCCCCCTACAGGCAAACAGAGTAAAGGTACAGGTCTGGCGAGGACAATAAAGAGTGGGACAGTACCATGCAAGCGTCTTGATGGCAAGTATAGGACTATAACAACTAATAGGTTGTCATTCATGAACTGTTTTGGTGGATTTGCAGAATATTCCCATTGCTTTTGAATAAGCTCTGAACTGAAGTATGAAGTTGATTGAATCAAAAGAGTTTCAAAAGAAGAAACCTCGAGGAAAAAAAGAAACTTTCAAACCCTAATCTTCAGATCTGCCGAGTGAAGTATGTAGCTCATTTGGGAGCGTGTTGATCCTCGCTAACGGCACAGCGTAGCTCTAAGTAACGCTTCTGTGCACAGAGCTGTTTATGTTCGACTTCGCCGCCTCAGGTGTTCTCTCTGCGGCTACGTGTGCACCCAGTCCCTGTCTGTCAAGGTACGCGCGGAAACATGCCCGCAACCAGAATTTAAACTACAAGCAGATGAGCAGGGAAGACCGAACCAAGCCATTTAGCTAAGCGGCTGCTGAGTATCCTTTCTGAGTTTACAGTTGAACCAGAGTGCTTGTCCTTCCTTTCGCTGTCCTACTCCCCTTTCTTTCCAAAAGGTCATGGCATTATTTGACATTTGTGCAGCAAACGGGATTTCATGGTCATACACCAGGCTTTATACTGTAAAGATGTTATGTAAATATGTGGCAGTTATGTCAGTGAAAGTAAACAGCGTTTTCCCTGGTAAACTCCAATACTGCATGTCATGTATATAAGGTTCCACTGGCTATTTAGAGGTCTATAATATGGAGGTCCATAAACTGTGTGCATTGTCAGTCTTATTGCGAGGTAAGACAGCTTTATTTCTTTAGCAGATTTTATTCGAAATGTAAATCATAGGACGTCTCATCAGACATCATAATAAAACAGAGAAAACTGCAATAAAAATAGCGCAGTGAATGAAACAAAGTGTGGCTCTGCATGGACTGACCCTCGCAGTAGAATGGAATGTTCTACAGAATTTACGGCAATACGGTTGGCTGTACTCCGTTACGGCAGGTATGGTGCTGTGGTGCGAGTTAGCACTGTTCTTATGTATAATTTATCGGGACTGTGAGAGTTTTATGACACAGCGTAACATTGAGATGCTCTAGCTTTATATGTATGTTGGCATGATTTATGCATATTGCTCTTAAGGGTAAATGTTACGCCCACTAGGTGGATAAATAAACTAAAGTTTCATGCTCCAACTGTTACCTCTCTATATTTAAGCAGTGTTTTTACCAGCTCAATGCCTTCTGGCTTTTCTGTTGATATTGTGGGTCTCTGTGGTTATTATTTCATGTATTTCTCCCAAAGGAGCTCTGCAACTCGCTTCTAAGAGCATAAGTAATAAGAGTGGGGATGCTGTTTCAGAATTGGTGCTCCCGTATTAGACAGTTTTACAGGTTTATTTGTGGTTCTTTACTCTTTACAGGTCTCTGGCTGTTCTCCAGAACTCCCGTGGTTTCATGCGTGATCGGTGAAAGTGCAATGACTGAGGCAGCCCGGCATCATCTCGCCTCCCTGGCCCTTCAGCGACATCAGAACCCCCTCCTGCCCTAGGACCGGAGGACTGCGTGGCTCTGTTCTGCGGCTGCATTTGTGGGGATAGTGTCTCCCTGCTTGGAGCGACTGATATGGCTCATGAAAGACCACAAGGGCGAGATCATCAGCAAAATTCCGAGCAGCAATCGAGCAGTGGCCGCGCCTCCTGTGGGTCATTGGGAGAACTGCACCACCTGTAATAAAAGCGCTATGGTTGAGTTTTCCTCGAATTTCTCCCATCCGAGCGCATGTTCTCCGAGTAAAAAAATTCAGACTTGTGATATTCACCTTTGACCTCTCCATTCTAGCTCCAGTTTTTGTGAAAGATGAACACACTGGTGTCGATCTCGTTCTTCCGCTCCTCCCCCCTTTTCTTCCTGTGACAGAGCAATTTCTACTTGCCTCATTTTCCCTCAATACTGCACAGTCGTTCATTACGAGTTTATGCATAATTTTATTTTTCCCAGAAGGACAGTAAAGTAGGAGACGGCTGGTTCAAGGACATCAAGTTCCATGACAGGAATCTCTCAGAATTATTAATAAAAGGAAGATACGCACTAGTAATAAAGGGTGCATTCAGTGACGCACTGTAATGTTCACGGCCCAGTTTTCCTTGCAGTTCGCTTAAAGGCAGTGAACACCTCATTAACTTCAAAAGCTGAAGTCCTGTGCTATTATGCACTAAATGACCCTGCAGATTATGCTCACTTGTGATAGCACCTCTCTTTGCACTCTCTGTCATATATTCCTCTATTTAATCACTTGGGTTGAGCTCATTTTCACCTCTGGTCAAAGGCAAAGAGAACAAATATGAGACTACTGTGATGTGTTTCACTTTTATATATTAAAAAAAAATGAAAAATATGTATACATATACATACAGTATATACATGTATATATTAAATGACTATTCATAACTATTAACCCTTTGGTGCCTGCCCAACATTTTGCTATTTTCACCATTGCCAATTCGAAAAAAATGTAACTTCAATTGTAACTTCATAAATTGGCCAAACAGCTGCATTTTTTATGCATATTTAATTATTTATGTATATTAATTATGCTTTTTTTTTAAGATGATACTTCGAGCGCACCTCCATGTCTATTACTATTAATATTACGACTATTATTTACAATTTGACTCACCTTCCTTCTTGCTGTCGATCGCTTCCTCCTTGTAATTCCAGTTCCAAATCAAACTCTTCCCAGCACAAAACACCGCTTGTATCACCATCGATGCCGCCTTCATCACTTCTGCCATCATCCATTAGAATTTCCGCTTCTTGTTTTCCTGTAAATCGTAAATGTGGTCACTTACTAGAAGAAGCCTCTTTAAATCTGTCTGAAGTACTGCATGACCTCCTGATAGAAGCCAATAAGAAGCAAAAAATGAAAATTATTGTAATTCTTGTGAAAATCTGATTGCCTTAGTCCAGTATGCATATTTTTTTTTTATGTTTTTGCATTGTCATTGCAACCATGAACGTCATCGTTCCTGGAAGAAAGACTGTTAAAGAGTCAGGCCCCAATTAACAGAAGAGGCCAAATATAAAGGTCACCATGGGCCCAGTTTTCATGTGCTGCTTTTTTTTCGAGGGGTGAGGAGGAAGATGGTAAGTAACTGGAAGTTTATTTCAACAATTTATGTGATCAGACGCCTTGCAATTTTCATGAGAAGGCATTGCTTTTGATGTGCTCTCTTGACTGATGGGGACTTCGGCCAATCTTTTCATATCCATTAGTCACTCCATACCAACTGTTGCTCATCAAGACAAAAATCTCCACAGTTTGAATTTGATTTTAGATTTATTTTCATCGGTAAGTAGATGAAAATAAGTGTAAGAAACTGCACTTAGGTGGAGAATCGCTGGTGCAGTTTTCAAGTTTAAATAAAGGCTTTGGACCATTTTTCTGGCATTTATGGTTTCTGAGATGCAGAACTTTTTGAAAAAGTGGTCAAAACTGACAGAATTTCATTCATTTGCCTTTTTCAGTGGAAGGGGTTAAAACAATTCTGCTCAGCAGAGTGGGCCAAAATTCCTCCACAGTAATGTAAAAGACTGCCAGTTATCGCAAACTTTAGACTGCAGTTGTTGCCGACATGATTGGACCCACCAGTAATTATGTTTAAGTGGGCAATTATTATTATTTTTTTCACTTGGGTGATATTGTAGGTTTTGATAAACTCTTTGCCTTAATAAATTAAATGGTCATTTAATTAATTTTGTGTTGAGTCACATTGTCTTTGTATTACAGTATATTAGTCAGAAAATCTGAAACATTTAAATATACAAATAAGCAAATATAGAAGAAATCAGGCGGGGAGGCAAGTACTTTTATATAGCACTATTGTTTTTGGAAAGACAGATAGGGGCTTGAATTGCTCATCAGTCTGCGACCTTTCATTTCTGCTGTCGTTACCTGATCTGTAACCGTGCTCCAATCTGACCTCGACCGGGCTGTAAAACCACATTTTGAGGATTCCAGCTTTAGGCGCTCTGAAGCCTACAGGACGTTAAGAGGATTATCCATTCTTTCAGATTTGGGTGCTTTATATCGACAGAACACTGGACCACAATCCTTCAAAGAATGATTAATAAAATGGAGTCATCTAGGCCTAGAATTTCATGAGGATATTGAGAAGGGCATCTCCTCATGATGCACTCAAGTGTGCCATTTAAACCCCTGTGTGATGTTCGGTTCTGTGGGACCCATTTTCGATTTTTACTAAATGAAAAATGATGCTATTAATTATGTTTTCTACCTGAGGCTCATTGGTCTTGGCTCATTTTCTGTGAATAAAAGGACACATTTTCATTGAGTGTACACTGCACCCCCCCACACATTTACATTACATATATGGTGTTTGGGTCCACTGGACCCAAGCATAATAAAAGTATGGTAATTATAGGTTAAATCAGGTGAACGTGGTTAAAATGAAAGAGAAAGCTTTGCTGTGTACCTTTACTGGGACTGCTATTAGTGACTGTGTATGTGTGTGTTCCTTTACGTATATTTGGAGCTTTTTTCATAGACTGAAAATGACCCTGTCTTCCATTATATATGCTTCATTGCCAAATGTCCCAAGCTTTGCCCCATCTCCGCCCCCCACACCCACCCAATCTCCCCCAGACTCGCGAACATTGATTGGGTGAGGAAAAAAAAAAAAAACAACATCACTCAAGGGTTAAAAATTCCCCACTGGGATTTATTTCATAAATTTGCTAAGTACATTTTGCATGCTGATGCCCATTCTCTGTGTGTGGGTGTGTATGTTTCAACAAAATGTTGAAAAAAAAAAAAAAACATTTAATAAGAGGGTATTTTTGTCGCCAGTGTTTGAATGGTATCTAATTTTGCGAAGCTTGACATGTAATTTACTGCTGCAAGAGAAGGGACATTTTTCAGCAGGGCCTCTGTCATACTTTAAGAGCAAAGAGGACAAGAGGACTGAGGGCAGTTCTGCTTCCCATGATCCTTCTCCAATCTACCTGCTATAATATTTTGCTGGGTATAACACTCTTACATAACCATTCTTTCAAGCTCATACATATCCATACATCATAAAAATGTAGTCTCTGAATGTAAAAAGAAGAGAATTGAATTTTCTTGAATTATAATTTTTCTTCTGAGTGGCAAAATGCACGTTTATTCTGTTACTGTCAAAATAATCATTGCTTAAAATGGCTCCCTTTAAATTCAATGTGCAACTCTCGGGACAAGCTTTACACTTAGAAAACCAACAAAAAAAAAAAAGAAAAAGCCTAGTTGGTAATCATTTATTCTCTTTGTAAGTTTTCCTCTGAGGTAAAGTAGTTGCTGTATTCTGTAATGAAGGCATTTGAAAATACTGTCTTTATGTACAATTTGTTGTGATATTCATTCATTTTTGGTACAACGCAATTTTCTCTTGTCTGTCATAATTACCTCAGTCCATGGGAAAAGTTTTGCCTTGTTGTGTACAGCTGCAGTTCGAGTTCATTTTTCTTGGAAGTTCAAATCTTTGCAGAAGTAATCAGCCAGGACAACTGGTATAATTTGCATGTTTTGATTGAGTGTAATGCTCAGGAAGCATGACAGTCCCCACATTGGCTTCAAATAATTTTACAGTTTTGTAGTTTTTGCTGATTCACAAGCTGTAAAACTGTTAACGATGTAAAGTATATGGGTAGGATGGACTGTAACTGGTAAATATCAAGCTGCCAGTACTGCAGGTGAAACCTTGTGTGCTTTGCTAATCTCTTGCGATCTGAGCTTCAGTTTTTCATCAACACATCATCTGAAAAAAACTTACTATTTTGATTAATTTCTCTAAATCATAACTAGAAATGTTTGACGTACAATATAAAGGAAATGTTATACAACCCCAATTCTGAAATAGTTGGGACAAAGTGTAAATTGTGAATAAAATCAAAACGCAATGACTTTCAAATCACACCAGCCAGTATTTTATTCACAATAGAACAGAGATAACATAGCAAATGTTGAAACTGAGAAATTTTACAATTTTATCCACAAAATGAGCTCATTTCAAATTTGATGGCTGCTACAGGTCTCAAAAAAGTTGAGACAGGGACCTGTTTACCATGGTGTAGCATCCCCTCTTCTTTTTAACACAGAGTGGAGGCGTCTGGGCATTGAGGAGACAAGTTTCTTGAGTTTAGCCATTGGAATTTGATCCCACTCTTGTTTAATACAGGCTTCCAGCAGCTGGAGAGTTTTGGGTCTCCTTTGACAGACTTTTCATTTAACTATGCGCCAAATATTCTCAATCAGTGAAAGATCAGGACTGCAGGCAAGCCAGTTCAGCACACGGACTCTTCTACTACAAAGCCATGCTGTTGTAATAGCTGCAGTATGTGGTTTTGCATTGTCCTGCTGAAATACACAAGGCCTTCCCTGGAATAGATGTCGCTTGGAGGGGAGCATTTGTTGCTCTAAAACCTTTATATACCTTAGAGCATTCATGGTGCTTTTTAAAACATGCAAGTGTCCCTCACCATATGCACTAATGCATCCCCATACCATCAGAGATGCTGGCCTTTGAACTGAACGCTGATAACAGGAGGGGTGGTCTTTCTCCTTTTTAGCCCGGAGGACACGACGCCCATGATTTCCAACAAGAGTGTCAAACTTGGACTCGTCTAACCACAGGACACTTTGCCACTTTGCTACTGTCCATTTTAAATGAGCCTTGGCCTGCAGAACACGGCATCGCTTCTGGATCATGCTCAACAATGGCTTCTTTTTTGCATGATAGAGTTTTATGTGGCATCTGTGGATGGCACGGCGGACTGTGTTTATAGACAATGGTTTCTTGAAGTACTCTGGGGCCATTTAGTAATGTCAATGACAGAATCATGCCAGTGAGTGATGCAGTGGCGTCTGAGGGCCCGAAGATCACGGGCATCAGTAAAGGTCTTCAGCCTGGTCCCTTACGCACAGAGATTTTTCTAGTTTCTCTGAATCTTTTGATGATGTTATGCACTGTCGATGATGAGCCCTTCAAAGCCTTTGCAATTTGACGTTGAGGAACATTGTTGTTGAAGTATTCCACAATTTTTTTATGCAAGCCTTCACAGGTTGGAGAGCCTCTGTCCGTCTTTTCTTCTGAGAAACTCAGCCTCTCTAAGACATCCCTTTTATAGCCAATCATGTTACACACCTGATGCCAGTTAACTTAATTACTTGCTCAATGTTCTTTCAGCTGATTCTCTTCTATATTAATTGCTTTTTCAGCCCTTTTTTGCCTGTGTCCCAACTTTTTTGAGACCTGTTGCAGCCAGATAATTTGAAATAAGCTCATTTTGTGGATAAAAATGTAAAATGTCCCAATTTCAACATTTGAAATGTTTTATGTTCTATTGTAAATAACATATTGGCTCATGTGATCTGAAAGTCATTGCATTTTGATGTTATTTACAATTTACACTTCGTCCCAACTATTTCAGAATTGGGGTTGTATTAATATTACAAGTTGACGCAAAGAACAGGGAGTTACGAAACAGTTTACTTTAAAGGGAACAACAGAATCGTCGCTCAGCAAAAAGTCGCCAAAACCAGTTTCATGAACTTGATATTGAGTCCGTGTATTCAAAGGGGGCCCCAGTCATCAGATTTGCATCCAAAAAAAAGCACATTGGGGATGTGTAAGAATGGGAGATTTGCAGCATTGATGCACATAAATGTGCTGAAATTATGAGATGCAATCGAGTAAATCGAAGGGGAAGAGCGTTCGTGATAACCTGAAATGTTTTTATCTAAATGCAAGAAGCATTAAAAATAAATTTTGAGAACTTGAGCCCGTTATGATTCGTGAAGGCTATGACATAGTTGGGATTACAGAGACATGGCTTAGTGAAGAGGATGGAGATGAATATAATGTAGAAGGTTATAAGCTCTTTAGGAAGGATAGATGCAATAGGCGAGGAGGTGGTGTAGCACACTATGTGAACGAAACATAAATGTGCAGGAAA
Source organism: Gymnothorax javanicus (assembly GCA_029692085.1). NCBI lineage: Eukaryota > Metazoa > Chordata > Actinopteri > Anguilliformes > Muraenidae > Gymnothorax > Gymnothorax javanicus. The sequence continues at coordinate 7,744,317 of CM056209.1, read as the reverse complement.
TTCCTGAAATTGAACATTCCTTGCCCTGCGAAGATATCTGGGTCAGGCTCACTGGCAAATAAGAGACTGGTTTAAACATAGGTGTATGCTATCGACCACCAGCTTTGGACAGTACAGTCAATGAAATGCTCTTTAAGAGGATTACACAAGCTTGTAGAGGAGGAGGGACTATTATTATGGGAGAATTAAATTATCCTGGTATTGATTGGGATATGGTGAAAGGACAGGGTAGGGGGGAGGAAGAATTTCTAGATGTCATAAATGATAATTTTTTGGTGCAGTGTCTTAATAAACCTACAAGAGAGAAGGCAATTTTAGACTTAGTGCTCTGTAATGACCCAAATAGAATTAGCAATGTTGAGGTACGGGAGCCACTTGGGACAAGTGATCCCTCTACTGTTGATTTTGAGGTTTCATGGGAAGTTAAAAAGATGTCTTCAAAAACAAAAATTTTCAATTTTAGGCGAGCAAACTTTGACAGGATGCGCTCATATCTAAGTGAAATAAAATAGGAGACACTCCTAGACTGTGAGTCTGTAAATGAGATGTGGGAAAGATTTAAGGGGGTTTTACTTGATTCACAATGCAAATTCATTCCAAAGGTGTCCAAAAGTAAGCTGAAAAAGCAGAATCCCCAGTGGATGACTGCAGCTATTCGTAGGAGTTTGAGGGAAAAGAGGAATCTTTATAAGATGTACATAGAGGATAACAATGAGATTACTAAGACTGAATACTGTAAAATGCGGGCTGTGGTCAAAAAAGAGCTGAGGAATGCTAGAAGACTGTATGAAAGGCAAATTGCAGAGGGGGCAAAAACTAACCCTATGCGCTTCTTTCAGTACTGTAGCAGAAAAAGGAAAGTCAAAGAGCGGGTTAAGTGCATAAAGAATAAAAATGGATCGCTGCTATATGATAACAAGGATATTGCGGATACCTTAAACAGTTACTTTGTTGAGAATTTTACCTTAGAGCGGGTCTTTATTCGGCCAGAGGGCATGTCCAATGCTCAAGATTATTTAGCGGAAATTGAGGTTAGGGATAACGAAGTATTAGACAAGTTGCATAAACTAAAGGCAGATAAGGCGGCGGGTCCTGATGGCTTATATCCTAGAGTGCTCAGGGAAGTTAGTGAGATCATCTTTAAACCGCTATCCGCCATCTTTAGACGGTCTTTAGAAACTGGAGAAATACCAAATGATTGGAAACAGGGCAATACAATACCAATACATAAGAAAGGGGACCGTACTGAGCCAGGTAATTACAGGCCAGTCAGTTTAACTTGCATTGCGTGCAAAATATTGGAATCCATCATAAAAGATGAGCTGGACTTATTTCTTGAACGTAACAATATCTTGAGGGATAGCCAACATGGTTTCCGTAAAGGAAGGTCATGCCTGACAAACCTTCTGGAATTTTTTGAAGAGGCCACCAAGACTTATGACCGGAGCAGGGCTTATGACATCATATATTTGGATTTTCAGAAAGCATTTGACACAGTACCGCATAAGAGACTAATTTTTAAAATGAGCTCCATTGGAGTTACAGGAGGTATTCTGAAGTGGACTCAAAACTGGTTGCAGGACAGAACACAAAGAGTGGTGGTCAGTGGTATCTCATTTGAGCTAGGTATGGTGGGGAGTGGCATCCCCCAGGGATTGGTGTTGGGACCCCTGCTGTTCCTCATCTACATTAATAACCTTGATAGGAATATTGAGAGCAGATTAGTTAAATTTGCGGATGATACTAAATTGGGAGGTTTGGCAAATAGTTTAGAGTCCACTAAAGTGATTCAGGATGATTTGGATAGAATCCAGAATTGGGCAGAAATGTGGCAAATGAAAATTAATGTAGCGAAATGTAAAGTTGTACATGTAGGTAATAAAAACATTAGACGGGATTACTTCATGGGAGGTTTTAAACTGGAATGTGCTCCACACGAGAAAGATCTGGGAGTGATTGTTGACCAAACCCTCACAGGCTCTAGCCATTGTGCCGTAGCAGTTAAAAAAGCCAATCAGATGCTGGGATACATTGCCAAAAGTATTGAGTTCAAATGCAAGGAGGTGATGCTTCTTTTGTACAACACATTCGTCAGACCACATCTAGAGTATTGTGCACAGTTCTGGGGACCATACTTTAAGAAAGACATACGTAGAGGGTCTAGAGAAAGTTCAGAGAAGCGCCACGAAGCTAATTCCAGGTATAAAAGATGAAAGCTATGAGAAAAGGCTGAAGATCCTTAATCTCTTTAGTCTTAGGAAAAGGAGACTAAGGGGTGATCTGATTGAGGTCTTTAAATATGTTAAAGGGATTAACAAAGTGAATTATGTAGGATTCCTTCAACCAAGTGTTGTTAGGAGAACTCGGGGTCACAAATGGAAGCTGACCAAAGGTAAATTTAGCACTGATATTCAGAAATATTTCTTCACCCAAAGAGTAATTTCACTGTGGAACAGCTTGCCTGACCATATTGTTGAGGCAGAGAGCTTGGGAGTTTTCAAGAGCAGGCTTGACTTAAAGCTAGATACCATTGAGTCATTGAGTATCTGAAGTGATATATTCACAATAGTATAAAGAAACTGGCGAGCCTAGTTGGGCTGAACGGCCTGTTCTCGCCATTCATGTTATGTTATGTTAAGTAAACTCGGACTATTATCTCAAAGGAAGTGTCAAGTGTTTAGAGGAATCCATACCTCAAAGAATGGGAGGCATTACTCAGTGTTAGAATAGTGTTCCTAATAAACTGTTCGGTGACTTGAACATCTGAAGAGCAACAGACAGTGTTACCTTTGCTATTCATGGTGCGATCTAGCTAGCTAGCTAACTAATTAACTGGCTACCAAGAGCAACTCCTATCCTGCACTCACCCTGGCGTCATATGTTTATTTACTGGCCGCAGGTTTGTTCCCCGCTCAACCATTTAGCCAAACCAAAAGAGTCGGCAACTGGATGTAAGCACTGAGCTATCACCCAATTTAGTTTATAGTTCAAGTGGCCACTGATTTGGAGATTTTAGATTTATAAAACTTGTTAAATTATGGGGGAAAAAAAATAGTTAAACTTATTGAATTGGGATGGGTCTGAAATTGCCAAATCTGGCTTATTCTTTGAAAAATTCTGAGTGATAAATCAATTTGCTGTATGAGAACTATGTGGGATGTTAGGCTATGAAGAAAAAGAGTTGGTTAGTTCCATGCATTCTTAGGTCTGTCATTTGTGCAGCCGTATTGCGTTGCTGGCATCAGACCGTAGCCAGATTACTAGCTAACCAGCTAATAAATTACCTTATAATGATTGTAACTTTCGCTAATAATACAACATACTATCATGTAATCAAGCAATACATTTTATCAATTGCTTGAAATTGTTAAGGTTCATAATAAATGTTAACAACAGTAATAACGGTAATAACTTCTATTCAATAATCAAAAGTATTTAGATCCAAAATATAAAAACAAGTTTGTGAATATAGCATTTATTTATGAAAATTACAGAGACACCTCTCTTAGCATCATGAAAAACCATCAAAGAAACACTCATCAGGATAATCTCTGTAAACAGAAAAAATGGTATTTGGGGGCAAATTATTGCAAAGATTTTGCTTGCACACTCTATGCCCTATGGCAGTCTACATGAGTTTGACAGTTATTGGTTGATTGTCTCATTTTTCCTGCAAGTGTGATCAGCTGTGGCCACTGATTGTCCTGTGTATATAAGTTTCTGGTTTTGTCCCAGATGGGGCTGGATTATCTTACTAAAAGAGGTTACTCTAACCTTTACCCTAAATTCTAGCTTTTTTCCCTGGTGTCTCTTCTGTGGAGCTAAATTATTAGTGAGCAAATTATTAGGTACAGTGGGTTGTCCAAGTCGTCCTCCATTCCTCCTCATACTCATGCCCTAGTGGCTCATCACTGATCCTGCAATTGGCTCCCCCTCAGCCCAGTTCATAAAACATATTATAAAACCTCAATTCCTTGCTATTTACAATCAGAACATCATACTAACAGTCAAAAGCTGTGATTTAAGAGCGATGTTCTGGGGCTGCTTTGCTGCGTCAGGACCTAGGCGACTTGCCATAATTGATGGAACCATAAATTCTGGTCCCGACAAGAAAATAAGGAGACTGCACTGCCATCAGTTTGTGACCTAAAGCTTAAGCGTGTTGGGCTGGGCAGCAGGACAATAATCTGAAGCACACAAGTAAGTCTGCTTCTGAATGGCTCAAAAAAAAAAAGGGTTTTTGAGAGGCCTAGTGAGATTCCAGACCAGAATCTGATTGGGATTGTTGGCTTGACCTTAACCAGGCAGTTCAAACAGGAAAACCCCCCAACATGGCTAAATTAAAACAATTCTGTTTAGAAGAGTAGCCAAAAATTCTTCCGGAGCAATGTAAAAGACTCAGTGGCAATTATCACAAACTTTTGATGGCGGTTGTCGCTGCCAAGGGTGACACAACCAGTATTAATTTGGGGGGAAACTACTTTTTCCACATGGGTGATATAGGATTTGATTCACTGTCTACCTTCAATTAATGAAATGATCATTTAAAAGCTGCATTTTGCTTTTACTCATGTTGTCTTTGTCGATATTAAAATCAGTTGGATGATCTGAATCAGTGGCGGCCGATGGACAGAAGGCAGAGAGGGCGTAAAACATGCCTTTGAATGAAACATTGACCTCTCTCAAGTGCAGCCAATTCCCTTCATTAAGACGAAAAATAAAATGCATCATTTGAGTGCAGAAATATGCACATTTCAATCATTGTTTTATTTGTTTTCATTTAAACAATCATAAAGCGTAGGTTTGATGCCCTGCTTTGCAGGATATGACAAAAGTTAACGCAGAAAATCCAGAGTAGTTTTTAGTTTTTCTTCGTTTTTTTTTCATGAAAGGTAGCCGATTAAAGCAAGTGAATAAAACATTCTATTGACTTTATAATTTATTGACCATAAGATTACATTAAAAAGGACGCTGTGGGTTTAACTGCCAATGGATTATTCATATTTTTAGAAAACGTGTTAATCGAGAACAATGTTTGAAAGCAGGTGAATAATCAATCATTTCAACAAATTGTTTCTGCCCCCCATTTTCTGCTCAGCAGCTGCCACTGTCTGAAACATTTGCTTATGACAAATAAACAAAAAGAGAAATGTGGAAGGGGGCAAATACTTTTTCATGGGACTGTATGTGAGACATATATTATTGACATTGAAACTTGCGTCTGAAAAAAGTAATTCTAAAAGCAAGCATCAGGATCCTCTATGAGTCCCTATTTTGCATCTAACAATTTTGCGGTAGATATTTAGCAGATTTTTTTTGGTATTTCCATTTTTTGGAAAAAAAAAATATGCTGGCCTATATTCCTTTTCAGCAATATATGGTTGTAAAACATGGTTTAGGTTGTTTCGTGGGCTATTGTCATGAATATCTGAATAGCCAAATGCAGATCACAGATATAGCTGAATTGGCTCCATTATTAACAGAAGAAGAATAACTCAAAGCCACTTTAGAAGAGGATTTGCCAGAAGACAGTCCAAAGTCAAGTGGGAGTGAAAAGGATATTGGGGGGTCAGCCAAGGCATTTTCAAAGGGACTAGTCTGAGCTCAGTAACCGGGATGGCAGAATGAATGACCAAGGGCAGGTGCACACCATCAAACTGGGGTGTAGGTGTTCTCCCCGTGTTCTCCCCGTGCTTGCGCGGGTTTCCTCTGGGTGCTTCGGTTTCCCCCACCTGAAAAAACATGTATTACAGGAACACCCCTGCCAAGAAACTGGCTTTAGAACTGGAGTTGGTCCCCGGGCGCTGCTCTGTGGCTGCCCACTGCTCCTAACTATAGGATGGGTTAAATACAGAGGACAAATTATCCCACAGGGTTCAATAAAGTGTATCTTATCTTATCTGATGGCTGTATTTGAAAAGTCTTTTTTGCTTAGGAAGTTGTCAAACTCCTTAGAAATGACCTGGAAGTATTTAGGTGGGAGCCATGAGAAGTGCTGTTCAAATTCTCTAGTGGTGCTGTTCATTATGCTAATGTGCCTTCTTGTTTCCCTCACATGCCTCTCTTTGTCGCGTCTTTGCTCCTCCCAGCGAGGATCTGCAAGAAGGAGCCGCAAGGATTGAAGAGCCAAAAGCTGCCAAATGAGAAATTCTAGGTTCCATTAGGCGAGGTCAAGTGTGGAGGTGTGACATTTAAACCTCAGGCCACTAATTAAAAGGCTTCCACGTAGGATACAGAAGCCTCCCCGCTCCACATCTCTAGCAGATTAATTCAAAGGAAACCGCTGGATTTTAGATAAATCTTATCTTTTGTACTTGGCAGACTTTAAATAGATACTTTTAAGCAAAGTCATTGCATTCTGGCCTTTAGTTTTGATTTAATTAACTGTGAAAGTAAGGCCGTATCATGGACTGAATTTTCTGGGGCCCGCGGTATTTGAAAGATCGCAATGCATCTTGGGAGCGTGATGTCATCTGGTTGCTTGGCCTCATAAAAGTGTCATAAAAATCACAGAAAGCATCCTAAAATGGCTCATATTTTGCCATTTCACTTGAATCCTTGAGTTTCCAAAGGGCCCGACTCCAAGGAACAGTGTTTTCCAGCAAAGGGGAAAAAATTATTTTTTCTTTTTTTTACCCATATATTATAACCCATATATTTCTACTTTATTTCATTTTAAGAGGTTGTCATTGGGAGACTTTTGGCTGAAATTACAAGACAGTTACATTCTTTGTTATAAGATATGCAGACCTCTCAGTCATTGAAGTTAGGCCCTTTGGAAGCTCAGTGATTCAGTTTGAACCAGAATATTCCTCAGTCCATGTTTAGGCTAGGAGCTTCATCAACAAGAAAACATTCCTTTTTTAGCTTCTCAGATAAACACTCCCTGTATCCTTGGCCAACTTAGACCGCTGACGTGCATTTGAAGCTTATGGTTATTTACACTTACCAACCAGTGACTGAGCAACTGTGAAGAACAGATCACGTTCTGCATTTAACATGCCCAAAGTATTTGTTGGTCACGAACACAGTCATTTATGTCACAGTAATGGCGGTAATGTGATTGAATGTGAGTGAGGGGACAGCTTTGACATTTCAGTGGCAAAAGAACAGTTCCCTTTCTACTGGTTAGGTAATTAAGCTTTTTCAAGCGAACAATGCAGAAAACAAAAATGGCAGGCTGGTCTAAATAGACTGACACAGCAATAGAGATCAGAATGATGAAATGCAATCATGACGGCCCTAAATATGACTTTTGGCGCCTCCTCTGTCCTCGGTAAGTGTTTTGAACAACCTTCAAATCAGTGTACATAACGCATTAGCTGACAGACAATTACTTGGTTATATTGCATGGGGTCTCCACCTCCGTGTATTTCCGACTCAAATTAAAGTTTTAACGAGAACTAATAGATGGCTAGCTAGTTAGACATTCAAACAATGAGACACAGCTGGCTGGCAGCGAGCATCTATATTAGCTAACAAGTTGTTTTGTGGCTTTTTATTTGCAAAACAACTGGTTTTGGATTTATTAATACTATGAGGAGGGAGGAGCCAGGAATCTTGGCTTTGCGGTGGTGTTATGGATAATTGCGCTATGCCAGTAGCCAGAAGTCACAAAATGTAGTTGAGTGCGAGCTTACACATCAAATTTAATTTTTACCAATATAAGTTTTAAAATGCCAGTCACAAAGACTGGATGATGGGTGACAGGCTAAACCCTCACAGGCGATGTATCCTAGAGTCAGTGTTGCTGCAGCGATACCTAAAGTTATAAAAATTGAAGCATTCTTTGCCGCAAACTGCAATTTCCTTCAAAAACAAATGGTTTGTAAAACTGCTCTCAGATATTCAGTTCTTTGTGTATAGTGCCACTACATAATTTATATTTTGCACTATTTCTACGGATCAATCTACCATGGATGTACTGCCAGTACTAATTGTAACAGATTCCTCTGAGTTTGATTCGCTGTCATTGATTTCCATGTTTTCCATTCCTTCTAATTCAAACTGATATGACAAAATATGAGCCATTCTAAGATTTTTTCTGCTATTTTTATGGCGCTTTTCTCACTTAAGTGCTTCAGCTGGCTGTGCTTTATGTGGTCAAGCAACCAGATAACATCACACTCCCAAGATGCTTTGCGAGCTTACAAATGTGGCGGCCCACGGGTAATTCAAACCACGATATGGCCATATTTTCGCATTAAATAAAATTAAATCTAAAGCCCAGAAAGCCATGATTTTGCGTGAAAGTATTTATTTATAGTCTGACAAGTAAAATAGGTAAGATTTATCCAAATTCCAGAGGTGTCCTTTAAGGACTTGGAAGATCCTCCGTAATGGCAGAGGGAAATTATTTCCGGGTCACAGAAGGAGAGAGGACACGAGGAAGCATGTTAGTATAATGAAAAGCACCCCCTAGTGCCAATGCAGAGAGATTCTCTGAGCACTCTGGGTTTAACCTACGCAACTTTCTTTAATATCATGGCCTTTTTCCATTGAGGTTAAGGAAACAGCGTTAGGAATGGAAGGATAGGACTTAATTTTCTGACTATTCGAACACAGTCCCTGAAAGCAGACGATTGCATTAATTTTCCTTTAATGGTCTAGCTCAACTCATTCTCATTCAAAGCAGAAGGGTCACTGCAGATCTTCTATTCTGGTGATTCGCCATTCCTACCATGATGGTCTATTCCAGAATGAAAATGGACCATGCCCCACTGAGCACACGGGTTCACTAAATGGTTTTGAGTATGAAACCTGATCCTTAGGCACCGCCTTTACAGTCATTTGGTCTCAAATCAACCAAACTCATATGGGAGATTTAGAGAGAGAGAGAGAGAGAGAGAGAGAGAGAGAGAGAGAGAGAGACTTGCTAAACTGCGCTCTCTCCGTCATCACTTCTTGAGGGAAAGGTACTCCCTTGCCTCCAGTAAAGTTTTACGCTTTAAGCTTCTATGCCAATGCGTGTTGATGCTGATGTGGCAGCCGAGGCCGAGCACCAAGACTGCTAATATTGATTATTCCATTAATTTGTCACCCGCCTGTATCTGTTGCGTGCAGGTGTCCCACGTAGGACATTAAGTTATGACGATACCCTACACTATACTTCTGTTCCATAGCTTTATCGTATATGCTTTATGTATAAATAACTGCTGAACGAGCCATATTGGCATTATAATAAATGCAGTACTCATGGAACCCATATAGCGCTTCCTTACAGCAAGCGGAGAATTGAGTTTGCATAAGTGGATCAGACCGGTGGTCTCTGCGCAACCCCTTGGCTCGATGCATTTTTACTTTCTTTTCTGTCCAGTGAAAACGCAGTAAGATGGAAATGGCCATGTAGCTGTGGTTTACAAATTCAAATTGCAACTTCCTCAGATACAGCGTGGAGTCGGCGCATGAATTCAAATAGCTTTAGCTTTGATTTACAAGCTTCGCATCCCGAGAGTGCACTAGTGAAGGAAAAAAGCGGACCACCATACTCGGCATCCGATAAGGAGCTGCTTGTTCAGTCAAAGGGTGAGAGAAGAACGAATGGACGCTCCTTTTCAAAACGTTTTACGGCGTCCATCGTGGAATATGTTTCGTCAGGCGCTGTCAGAAAGATGGAGGAGTCCGGAAAGTCGTTGCTACCGAGATAGGGAATGATTCGATCTGAGATTTCCTGACATGTTGGCAGCGGCGTTTCGCAGGAAACACCGCTGCAACGCGGGCCTGAGATTGCCTCGGCAGTAGGCTGCTGTGACTGCATATTTTCCGCTATGTCGAGGTTTCAGCTATACGCGCAGGCTTTTCCCATCAGTTTTGCACATTTCATTCATTTGGGTTGAAGCGAAATGCACCCGAAAACTCGCGACTGCACTATTCTGCACATTGCCTGCACGGGGAGACGAACTTCGATTCTGATTTGACTGAAAAATTGATGGACGACCACTGTCACGAGTTCAGAAACACGTTAGATCTGCTCATTGTTTCGCTTGGCAGAGACATCGCTTGTTCGCTCTCAGTTAAGCCGCTTTCACACCGGACGCGAAACGAATTTTTCGCACGACAGATTACATTCAAAGTCAATGCAAAGACGCGAATACACGCGGGTGTATTCGCGTCTTTGCATGGACTTTGAATGTAATCTGTCGTGCGAAAAATTCGTTTCGCGTCCAGTGCGAAAGCGGCTTAAATATTTTACGAGCACACAATGGCTGTCTGAGGCACGCGGGGTGTGTGAATTTATTTGACATGAAGCTTTGTTTTGCTTTTTGTGATATCGGTTATGTAGCGGTTTCCTGGACTTGATGCTTTCCAGCAGTTCATTGTATCATTGTTAGATTTGGTATAACTGAATGAACGTGCTGTTGCCAATAATTTCAGCCACACACAAAATGTACATTTTGAAAGGATGAATATTAAAGGCATTATTTGCTCGCCACATCCCCTCGTTTTAGGCATAACACGATTCATTCATTAAAATAATTACAGATTTCGCTTATCTGAACACCTTAGTAAACTAACAGCCAGCAAGGACTATTGCCTTCCACGCGAATTTTAAACTTGTCCCGCAGAAATTATCAGAGCTGACTATTCTCATATTAACTCGCTAATCCCTGCAAGTTTGTGTCCAGTGATGAAGGAAGTGCTGTGTGTCCGTGTTTCTGTCGTCCAGGCTTGGCTGGTCTCTATTATGACTGCTCTGAGGCAGAGAAAAGGGAGTAGGGCAAAGGAGTGCACTCAAGAGAATCAGAGACACAGCCACCCGGAGGACCTTCATCAAAGTACCCCAACAGGTGAGATGCAGGGTCTGAGCCACTGGACTGTATGTGTGCCATGTCGCAATAATGGTAGTACAACTACTATTACCAATACTGCTACTGTTACTGCCACTACTTCTATTACTTCCACAATTGCTACTACTAGATAAAAATACTAATATTACTACTACTAAAAAAAAAAAAAAAAAAATTCTGTATTAATATACTTTCACAGAGAATCTTATATCTCATGTGCCTAAAGGGCTCACAGTGAAAATAAGAAAGGGGGTTGGGAGTCACACAAGGGGGTGTGACACCTCAAACTGCAGTGCTGTGTAGCAAACTTAATGCACAGTAGCCATTTTGAATTACAAACGCTTATCACTCATCAACTGAGAAGCAGAGTGAAGGAGTAATTTTATTCCGTGGTTGCATCATGTGTAGTCAGACTCGCAGACCTGGCTTTTTTCGGCATGGAGGACTACGTTTATTTCACTGATAGCTGTGTGCCCTACAGTTATGGGTGTCTGGTGCTAGCGCTTTCAGCTGCGTGACATTAGCTGTGCTTAGATCAAAGGCTGTGTTTTAGGAAGGGATTCTGCAAAGGGTAAAGGGAGCAGGATAGAGATCCAGTTAACAGGGACTTAATTTCTAATTAAATTTAGGCCTAACGGTCTTCAGAGAGATCACACTGAACATGTGCATACAATTCTGACTTGCTTTTGATGGTGTGAGCTTCAGACCCCTCTCAGAGGTTTAGGCATTTTTGTCTTATCTTTTTATTTTTTATTATTATTATTTTTTAAGTGATGTGCATGGGAAACCTTCTGTCCGCAGGTCTGTGGACATGGTGGACATTGGCATGGGGTATGGTTGGGGGCTCCATGGGAGTGTTCCTTGGTCTGCTAAGCAGTATATATGTTGCTACCTTGCATGAAAATGACTTGTGGTTCTCTAACATCAAGGTGAGCTTCCAAGTCTCTCTTATTATTCTGTCTTAACCTCATTATAATCCCGCGTATTCTTCTTACAAGCTCGTTCCCCTGTACTCCCCACACACACACACACACACACACACGCGCGCGCCTCCACTGGGCCAAGCCAACTGTCCTATTCTCAGCAATGACTGCAAGGGAGCTGCTGCCGGGATCAGTTGAACTAATCATGACAGATTAGCACATGAGCTAGCATGGAAGCGTAGCTACCAATATATTTGACAAAAAGAAGGAGGTCATTTGTTCCCTTGACTCCTCACTGACAGAAAGAATTATAACCGAGCAAGTCAAGGAAGTATCCAGTATTCTCTCCCTTAATGCTCTTTTGTATTATGCCGATTAAATGAAGTCTAGTCGTTCGCAGAGCCAAAATGATCTCTCCTGAGTCTGTCTCGTGATCCATGTCCCAAACAGTGCTTAGTGGTTTTTTTTTTTTATTAAGTTTCAAAAAAATTTCAAAAGGTCATTTTTTTCTGTTGATGAGTTATCGTTTGAGCATAGGCCAGGGACCGAGTTGATGGTTGTCTGATTCAATACGGTTCAGCCCTAAGGACATTGATTTTGTGTTGCAAAAGAGCATCTGATTCACATTTATCGGCTTCAATTAGAATCCCACTCGTGTTTGCTGGATAGAATCCGTAAATGTCATAAACAGACCAAACCAGAAAAGTGGGACTTATTTTCCAGATGCAGTGTGAGAGTTTTTTCTGAGAAAATCCAAATGATTTTGTAAGCTTGCGAGCACTTTACTTAATTATTTATTTCAGTTTTGGAGTTTGTCATTTTTAAATGGAGACAGCTTCTTCTTTAGGCTTTCCAAAGTAGCAGCAGATTGGTAAACGGAGCCAGAAATCTGATGTCATGTTCAATTTGGAGTGGAATTTTTTTTTTCACTTTTCTGTATCCTGGCTCGCGAATTGAATGAACTGGTAACTTGGTTAGCTTGATTTTGTTTTTTTCTGGAAAATACTCCGTTTATTCATGTGTGTTGGACCCTAGCGAGCATAGCTGCAGCAATACTGTGGCTAATGAGGATCCTAGTAAACTAATCTAAACCCCACCTATCATATTTCTCTGTGTTAGCTTTTTATTATATGCATGGTTCAGCATTGGAAATGGCATCTTTTACATGAATCATTGCTCACTGTTTTATTTATTTTGCTTCTTTTGGGAGTTGAGTCTTGTAAGTGACCTGCACCCGTTCCACAAAAATTGAAAGTAAGAAAATTGAGGAACAAATGAATCTAACATAATATTCAAACTGCCTCACTCCCCCTCACTTGTAATCTGCACTGAATAGGAAGATAGGCTCCCAATATCTCTTCCTATGTGATGTCAGAGGGATATCTTCCTTGCCTTCCCTGCTTTTTGGCCTTTTCTTGTTAGCGTTTGGGCCAGAGTTTTCTGTGAAGCTTGTTCTGACTATCCTTTGTGAAAAATGCATATGTGAAAAGATTCGGGCATGCATGCACTATGAGTTGTCAGTTTTTTTGAGGAGAGGAGTCGGGGGGGGGGGCACTTGGTTACTTATTTTTTACTTTCCCACTGGAGCCAGGCCGGTGCTCCAAGTCAGAATACCTTTGGGTCACTTTTGCGGATTGGGGAAGGTAGTTTCGGAAGCAATGGTGTATTCTTGAAGACGGTGCACTCCAAGTTATTTTCAGAGCTAAATGCTCCACAGTATCCTCCTGGGACTGTTCAGCAGCCAGCGCTTTCTCTCTGCAAATGTGATTCAGTGTCTAAATCCTTGAGGTTTTCCCTCGGTCACACATGCTTCAAGAGGATATGGCAGCTGCCCGCAGTTCATGCAAAACACGTTTTTTATGTCCAATGCTGGAGTTATTTGTACGGTGCATGATTCATCCCCTTACTGGCTTTACCCTTCACAGAGTGGGCTGCAATGAAATGACCTGGTGTCAGGGGATAGAGACGACAAAACGGTTTCCACGTGTATTGCGCTGAGTTCTCCACGGGACCTGCTCTGCAACTGAATCAGCGTTTGTGAAAGTATATATATTTTTTGTAATCTGCAGTTTAGGGGAAAACGGCAGTCACCAGGGGAAAAAAGGGAATGAGTTTTATTGGAAGTGCAGAGTGAGAACAACTCGATACGCCAAGAAAGCGCAGCCCTGGACATTTTTGACATGTTTGTCGCTTGACTTGGGATGGTCTGCGGTCGTATGGGTCCTCGCAGTCACCCTTGCATTGTTTCAGCACTGCTTCCTGCATTGCATATTTTAGGCAGTTGACATGCCCCTCGAAGCCTCTACTCTAAAGTGGAGGGATATTTTGGGAGTGGATACAGCTGTTACTAGGATCCCTTCATGTGTCCCGTGTGGAATCACCTCCAGTCAGTTACAGCACTTTCTGTGCTTATAATGGTGCCTCAGCAGCTCTTGTTTTAAAATATCAAAGGCTTGGAAAAAAAAATCATTTGAGCATTTTCCGATTAATGTTCCAGGCGGGGATTGTGTGATCGCACAGAGAGGTGATCTGCCATGGAGATTATCCCCCTTCCTCTTCCCATAACTCTCTCAGTCTGCTCGCTGACGTACCGGAGGAATGGACTACTGGTCAGGAAAGCTCGTCTCTTACACTCCCCTTGTCAGTCGCGGCTTGTTTTCCTTCTGCGTTTTAAAGCCGTGCTGTTTCAGCTAGCTGCTCTGTTCAGGTGATGGGATTAAACAAAATGGAGGACTGTTGTTTTTGAAAATTGCGTTGTTATTGCATGGTAGGAGCATTCAGAGTCCCTTTTTGCAGAGAAATTCACGTGACTAATCTGTAGTGCGACCTATGACCCCGGAGAGGATGAATTTTTTGGCGTAGGAAGAAGTGGTTTTGCGCAAACCGGTTCCTAAGGACATGACGGCGCGGAAAAGGAGACGGAGCAAGTCGGAACGCTGTTGCGGGGCAATTCAGGGCCCGGATATTTCAGAAAACGCGACGATGAAAAGGAGCGGCGGTGGAGAAAAGGGCCGGAACATTCTCCCGGCGATTCGGGCTCCGCGCGGGCAGACCGTCGCCATGGCAACAGGGGTGGCATTCGCCGCCTTAATTGGATTCTTTCATTCCTGGTGTGTATATTCCATACACGAGAACCTGCTGTGGTTCTCCAGACTGGAGGTGAGCAGTCCTTAGATTAAGATGTCTCATCTTCGTCTGACTGATTCACGGCTGCATCTTCGGGAGCTATTCTGATTTTAAAATGGGATTTTTTTCTCTCTGGTTGTTTGTGAACTTGTATTGAGGACATTGAGTTTGTGAAAATAATAGTTGAGCCTGCTCTGACCCATTTTGGCAGCGTAGAGACTGGAGGACTTTGATAATGTGCAGTTATGTCTGTATGTATGTGAAGCTTTTTGGCTGTATGCACCAGCACATTGGATACGGAAGCAATAAATGTTGGAGAGGTTGAAGCTGACAATGTCAGCTTTAATTTCCTGGTATTTCCATCCATATTGTGTGAATGATATAAGAATTGTGGCCCTTCCTTCACTGTCATATACTTTCGGCCTTCACTATATATTTGTTGCTGTCCTGTGTACACGTGACCTCTAAACACTGCACACACAAATTCTAGCCCTGAATGGCATGGTATTTTCATTTGTCATTTTATCTGCTGTTATTTGGGTGAGTGCGTATGGTTTTCCTGTGTCTGAAATGTTTTAAGTGTACAGTACATTGTTGCTGCCCTGGAAAGGTGAACTCCTTCATGTCTGTGTCGGTTCTCTTATGTTTTAAAATGATAAATAGATTCTGTGTTCGGCGCTTCGCAGCTTTTAAATCAGCTCCTGTTGTATTTCAGGAAGTTGAGCGTGAAATCTCCTTCCGGACAGAGTGCGGATTGTACTACTCTTACTATAAGCAGATGTTGGCGGCCCCATCCATTCAGCAGGGTATGGTCATTAATCTTTGTACACTCGCCGTATGGCAGGATGAGCACTTACAGGTATGCTTCTGCTCGTACTGTTAGAATAACTGTGTCCTCCAAGTTTACTTCTTTACTTTTTAAGGGCAAAAAAACCCTTGTTATTTCAGAACAGTTGTTTGGTGTGAATAATGCAGAGGAGGCTAATTTCACACCTCCTGGCCCAAGAGTGGGTCTCTATTAGTGAGCCGTTACAAGCAAGCAATCTTCAGACAGCAAGGCTCGTCGTTACGGTCCACTATTTTTGTCGCCGCTATGGCTTACCAAATGCAGCAGTTATGCAGAGAATTGTTTGTTATGTCTCCCTAGGAACAGGGTGGTTTGACAAATCAGTCAAATTCAGCTCTGGTCCAGTGTGTTCTGTTTCCAAGCTTTTGCACAAACTGTTACGGTGACTTGAGCGGAGGAATTCTGTCTCCTCTGTTTCCCTCTATTCGAGCCCAAAATATGTCACCTTAATATTATTGACTCCAGTCAAAATCTTTCTTATGTATGTAATTTTCTCGATGTTTCACTTAGACAGTGGTGCCACTCTGCGCTGTGAGGTTAAGCATCGTGCTCGTTCCTGCGTGTAGTTTGAATAAATGCTGCTTCTCGGGGATGAAACACGGATTTTATCAGCGCTAAAATGTGCGTGGCGATAGTCGTGAGCGGAGGGATTTTCCCGGGGATTGTATGATGGGGCCCTATCATGTTCTGTCAGGGATGATATAGGGCAGTGAACCGTGGGGAGCGATGGCAGTGTGATCTGTTCAATGTCTGTCCTCCCTCAGGCCTCTCTGATCTTATCAATGACAACGCCACTGAATCCAGAAGGACCATTAATCTCCTGCAGCGAATGAACATCTACCAGGAAGTGATTCTCAGCATTCTCTACAGGGTTCTCCCCATCCAGGTATGAAGCCCTTTACTGCAGCCATCTTGTGCCTCTCAACTCTCACTGCAGGAGCGTTAGCTGTAGGACATTAGTTAAGACTTTACAGTTTTCACAATCTTTAGAAAATCCGAAGAAAATCTTCAGTCTTCCTTTTTTTTTAATCGCCATGTGCTCCCTCCTCTGACGGTCAAGTGATGTGAAGCAGTTAAAGCAGAGCTCTCCCAGCCCAGCCCTCGAATCCAAATCCAGCCCTGGTTTTCTCATTGGTCAGACTGCCATTAAAACTGACTTCCAGATAAAGAGAGGGTATAAAACCAGCAGTTTTTGGCTCTTGAGGACTGTGATATGGGAAGCCCTGAGTTTTAAAGATTTAGTTGCAGCTCTCCGGATCTAGTCTTGAACTAGTCTAGGACTCTTAAGCGAATATCACAGTGGTTTGATTTTATCACATGACTTATGTAGGGTGTAACCCCTTGTGAGCATTCCAGAGATCGTAATGCTGGCAGTTTTACCCCGGTGATGCTCTTCTTCCTCAGGATTTTGTTAGAGTCAAGTGTCCTTTAGTGTACAAAAGGCCATTTGTGACCTCTGACCTGACTGTGCCATGCACATTGCAGGGGTACCTGCAGCCTGTGTACTTCTACATATACACCGTGTTTGCCTTGCAAGCTGTGTACGTCATCGCCCTCTATATCACCAGCTGGATGCTGAGTGGCTCATGGCTGGCAGGGGCCCTCGCTGCCACCTGGTACATCATCAACAGGTAACTTTCTCCTTCGTATATAAACTCTTTATAAAAAAATGAATCTTCAAAAAAATGTGCTTAGTGTGTTATTACCTCGTTATTGTGGAGGGGTGGTAAATTTCAGCTATTACACTAACCTTTTCTCTCTGGAAAAGGAAGGGTGCATAAATGAGTTAATGTTTGTCACTGCAGTCACACCCCATTGGTCCATTAAACTGCTCTGTGGCCAATGGCTTTTTTGCTTGTGCAATGTACTTGCAGTCTCAGTGCCCAAAGAAAATAATTGTACTTTTTAAGGACGTGTGTGGACTTTGTCTATTAAAATGTACATGTCCCTTTTTTCTTAGAGTAAATTGAACTGATAATGGGTCAACGGGCAAGTTAAATCAGTGTAAACATTTATTAAATGCACCATCAAGAATAAAAATGCACTTGGCCCGAATGCACAGGAAAAAGCAGGTACACTTTGCTTGTGCTGCAGATGTGGTCGCACTAGAGAAAGCTGCACCTGTTCATCTTGTGGAGATTAGCCTCTGCGCTTCAGCGATCTGCAGCAGCAAACGTGTCAGATGTGTTTAGCGTCATCCAGTCTCTGCCGCTTACCCCGTCCGCCGTGCGGAACGGGGAGCGGGAGTTTACGTTTTTCGGCATTTCGCAATTTCACACACGGCGTGGCAGCCATATGGACTCGTTTGTACCTGTGATTTCCTGCAGGGTAGACACGACTCGAGTGGAGTTCACCATCTCGCTGCGAGAGAACTGGTCCTTGCCCTTCTTCCTTCTGCAAGTCGCTGCTATCACCTGCTACCTGAGGCCTCAGCTGAAGGCCCTGCAACAGGTGAGACGTCTTCACAGCGTGTACTTATGCTCACCTTTATATCAGGATTATGCTGAGACAGACGCCACAGCTCCCGGGTGAGTTCTTTATGAGGATTAAGGGGAGATCCTGTATGTTTCGCTCTCGGCAAGATCCTGCACTTCGTCTTTAAAAAGATCAGAGTGTTCAGCTACTGATATGAAATAAAGCTAGTGACCTACTTTGGAAGGAATGCTTTCGACATCGGACAAACCTCCGTTCTATCAACAGTTGAGTCATAGATTTTCTGAGCAGTTTGGTTTTTTCCATTTTTGTTCAAGATACAAGGTCCCTTTTAACTGAGCCAGTGGTTCTCTTACGGGAATAATTCACAGTTTGGCGTTTAGTTTCTGTTTTCGAGTATATTTTTCATTGCTGAATTCAGTTTTTATGAGCCATGGAGGACATTTTTGACATTTACAGAGGTTTTGACAATTTCCTGGCTTTACGGTGGCCTTTATTGGACATTCGTGGGTTCCTCGTCCGAAACAAAAATGTACATTTCAATGCAGCATGCGCTGCGCCTTGCAAAACTATTCAGACTCCTTGAAAGTTGACTTTTTTTTCTAGATCATTAATGGCAGACGTATTTTGAGAATCAGCATTTTTATTTTCATGCTCCAACATTTTATTTTCAGGTTCCTTGTTTTTGTTTGCCGGTAGATACTTTAAGATGAAAAAACTGAAATGGGGACCTTGAATATGTGATCAGCCCTCACAATTTTATGAGGTGACACAACGTTTTTTGAAAGCTCTTTTAAATTTTTTATAGTTACCAGTATTGTATTGGACTGTGGTTGGCCTTGGCAACATGCGGTGTACAGACAGAACATGCCAAGATGGAAGTCCTTGTGTTTGTTTCCATAAGCTGATGTGTTGTTGCTTCATATCTGCAAGACATGGCTGGCAATGGGCTGCCTGAGTTTGGTTTTGGCAAATTATGGTTTGGTTTGGCAAGTCCTGGAATGGCAAACATGGTTTTGTGCAATTCATGAACCAGTTCACATATATATTTTGGTTAACTTTACCTATTTTGCAAATTTTGTCATTTGCTGGAAGGAGTATTGAGTTTCAATTGATGTCTCATTCATGGTTTTGCTTGGATTAGCCAAACAAACCACAAGATGTTTTCTGTGAGAATCTTTCCATTGGTGGAAGTGTGTCTAATGGTCATGGATTGAACTGTTCCACAGTTGTGATCTGATGTGGCAACTGTTCTCTCTCCGCTCTGCAGAATGTGAGTAGTGGGTAGTCTCTTGAACTCTTCAGAAAATAGTTTTGTATTTGGTCTCTCTCTCTCTCTCCCTCCCTCCTTCCCTCGCTCCAGAGAGAGGGGTTTTGTATTTAGTTTCTCTCTTCAGAATGTAGTGTTGTTTCTTCCCACTCTCACTACAGAAAGTGGTTTTCTACATGCTCTCTCTCTGTCTCTCTCTCTCTCTCTCTTTCTCTCTCTCTACAGAAAGTGGTTCTTTGGCTCGTGTTCCTGACCAGCCTGTGTTTCTGCCTGACATGGCAGTTCAATCAGTTCATCCTGCTGGTTCAGACACTTATCATCTTTGGGCTGGACTGTCTAGACCTCATCTCCCCTGAGCAGGTAACATCTCACCTATTGTCAGGTTTCTCACGTCTATAATTTTTCCTTGGTCTTGCCTGATGAAATCAAAATCGATAGAAAGCATTAGACGGCCCCAGAAGATCCTAATTTGACCCAAAGTTAGCGGGGTGCGTGAATTTCAACTGAAAGTACTGTCCTCTGTTGCTACCTGCAACATTTTTTCCATCCTTAAGCTGCCTTCACACTGGACGCGAAACAAATTTTTTGCACAACAGATTACATACATAGACATAGATGCTAATTCGCGTCTTTGCATTGACTTTGAATGTAATCTCTCGTGCGAAAAATTTGTTTCGCATCCGGTTTGAAAGCAGGCTTAATCAGATTTTTTGATTTCACTCTCGTCTACTAGCGTCCAGTTTACTTTCTAAAGTATAACTTAATCCATTCAAAGAGACGGTGAAAGTTATAGTCATGTTTCCTTGTTTTGTCTGAGGTGTTCATTTTGAAACTCTCGACTATGGTTTAGCCATGCTGCATGGTGTCTTTAACCTTGTCAAAGGTTAGGTGTAAAATGGGATTCAATATTATTGGGACACCATTATCTTATCCCATGTTAACAAACACTTTTTAGTTCAGGATTTTATTCTAAAAATACGGGAAATGAAATGCTAACAGTATTTGTATAGAGAGAAAAAAGTGAGAAATGTGGTGTTTTGTACAATCAATTCCTGTCTGTTTATATGCTATGTGTTAAGTTAGATGGATCAAGAGTTTTGTCATGCACTTAACATTATGGCACAAACACAAGTGCCTAAAATGGGATTTTAGCGAATATTTCAATTTCATGAGCGGGAGATGTTATGATGCACGTAATTTCTCTCAAAGTGGTGCTCTAGTTTACATGATTTTGCAGTCTGTTGGAAATTTCAGTGCTTTAAAATGCTTAACATGGAATATGATGGGGGCGTCCAAATAATGTTGAACCCCAGGGTAGGTAGATGTGCTGTCTCTCTGATTGGCCCTGATAGTAACCCTCCATCCTGTTCCCCAAACCCCCGTTCTGTTCCCTCGGCAGGTAATGTCACTGTATGTGGTGCAGGCCGCCAGCCTCCTGACAGTGTGGGTTCTGCAGTTCTGCAATCCCATGATCCTGGGCTCCCTGGTCCTCAGCTTCATTGTGGCAGTTCTGCTCGTCAAGCGCTTTCAGGTTAGAGGGGATTTGTGACTGTTGAGGTCAGTCCTGTCACACCTGCCGGGCTTCGGTTGCAGCACCGCGGATTTGACAGGGGAAGCCAGATTTTCAGACCAACATAGAGTCTTCATATTGCACTAATCCATAAGCAGAGTCGTATTTAGATTAGAAGAACATTATAATTATCCACTCAGCGACCTTGGCTAACACATTTTACGGTAAGTAGGCTGTTTTCAGATGAGTTTGGCACCGCATTACCTTAAAGAATGAAGGATCCATGGACGTTATCTAAGGGTCGTATTAGGGGCCAATACTGAAATCCCCCCTATAATGTGCTGTGAAAGACATAACATACAGTACCAGCGTGGATTAAGGTACCGCTAAAATCAACGAGAAGTTGGCTTCTCGTTTTCGTCCACCTTTCTCTGATCGGCCTGGCAGGTGGCGGAGGATTACAACAGGTGTCGGTGTAGTCCCGGCAGGCAGAACTTGGTGGTACTGTCGATAGGGGGGAGCAGTTTTTGGGTATGACTGGTGTGTACCAGATGTTATTGCAGGCTTTGAATTTAGGCAAGAATAAACGACCGCAACTGTTTCGGTTACGACTAATTTACAAGTCAATCGATGTTTTTGTTATTAGAGTTTTAAAATATCTAATTCTATAAAAGGCAGTTAGAAGTAGGAGTAGTCATGAAGTAGAAACGTTTTCCTTATGGATGACAACTGACGCATTTATTGTCACAAAATATTTATTAATACATTTATAATTTCTCGTTGGATGCCCAAAATTTTGAATCTTGCTCGTGTCACTGTAAATGTCAATAATTTGCCATGGCGAAATATTGGTCTTAATAATGTAAGACATTGGCTTGCACACAGTTCGCAAATTGATAACTATACCATTAAATTTGAATATAAATGTTTTACACAGTATACCTAAGGCGGATGCATGATCATTTCTCACAAATCTGAAAACATAATCAGTCCCGCTGTGAGAACAGTTTTTAATCCGCGCTACCCCATGACACTTGCAACTGAGAAGGGCTTTATCGCGTTAATTTGTCGGTAACAGCCAAAGTTTATTCTTGAGATTAGCTCTCAAATTATGAGTAAAAGGTGACAAAAGTTAGCACCCTTTAAGTTCAACTGTTTGATCGGACTGAACAAGTCACCGCTTTCTTGACTGAGAGTATTTCGGCTTATACACAACGAGGACTAAAACCTCCGGATTTCCAAAAGCCAAAACATTTCTTGCGGACTTAGGAAAAAGTAACACCGTTATTGTATATTACAACTACATAGATATTTGCGTATTTTATTTCTATTTTCAGAAGTGCAGGTTTTGTTCATAATTTAAATAATACTAAAGTGGTGGCAAAACATGGTGTTGTTGTTGTTTTGCTTTCTCTGATAACGGCGCTTTAGAACTAAAGGTTTCATTTCTTAATTCTTATCGGCAAATATTACGGCAAAAATATTATGGCAAAAATACATGAATTTGCAGACATTAACTTTCGTGGAAATAAATATATTTCACGCCAACTGCGCGAAAGAAAATCTGTAGCAAAAATTACTTCAGGCTTTTACGCTATACTACAAATATAATGGACGTCATGTTGTCCGACGAAAAAATTTCAACGCTGAACTTATTTGGACTTCTTTGCGATGGGGATTTACACTAAGATATGTGTGAAACGGCCGGCCAGCATGCCTTCTCACTCACTCTACTTCCCGGTTCAGTGAGCAGGGCACGTCCACCTGACTCTCGGCTGACACACGGCCAACGGCGCGTTGGCGAAAGTGGAACCTTTATCCACGCTGGTACTGTAAATAAAAAAATAAAACGTAGTCTGGTGGACATGAGAGATTCAGTTGTTCTGGCCCCTCCCAATCATCAGCTAACTTTTGGTCCCTTGAAAGAACCCACCCTTCGAGAACTTTGAAAGCCAAATGTTGTATGATCCCTTCATTTTTGTCATGAAAAATGTTTTGATTGGGTAAGTGGCTCAGTTCAAATTAGTCGTGAGACTCGTGCAGTGTTAATGTTGCATTTTGTAGAAGGTGATGGACCTCGATTGTGGATGGCAGTGGCAGGGGGTGTGGGGATCGAGGTGGGGGGTGTTGATTTTGCTGACCTGTTTTCCTGAGGAGGTCCTTCATCTGAACTTGTTCTGTAAACACGCTGATGTGTCCCCAGACGGCAGGTAAAGTGGAAGTCAGGACTGTAAATCCACCTGGAGAAGCAAACAGACATCAGAGACTCAGGCCCAATTTCAATCAACATTAATCCTCACCTTAGACGTACAAACACTGTCGTCTGAAATGAAGTTTGGGGAGTTCATGTTATTGAACTGAGCAAACTGTTTGTTATGCAAAAAGGACACACCTGAGTTTAGCCGAGAGTCGCAATGAAGGACAAACGTTGATGCAAAAGTGTAACTGCAGTCAGAATATTGGGAGGCATGAAATGCATGTACCCCGCATGATTATAAATGCATTTAAAAAGTCATGAAATTAGTTTTTTTCTGGTGAATTATAAAGGAGAATATTGAAATCTCTGGAAAATGCGAATTAGTTTTATTAGACTGCACGGTCGCAAAGGCAGGGAATTCAGAAAAAGTGCCACATTTTGGAAATTTTCTATTAATATTGTGATTTTCCATATAATGCTTGAGCCACAGAGTCCAGCCCTTTTGAATCTTTCCCCAGGCATTGCCCTGGGAATATGAGCTGGAAACTATCAAACTGCATCTGAACGTGCCCCTATTAGATAACTGTATTAATTATAACGGTTCTCTCTCTCTGTGCTGTTAACCCAATGCATTGCCAATGCTGGAGAAACGTGTAATTGTGTACACATACCTTTACTGAGACAAGTGAAGCATGCAGTTCTGTAGATGTTAGTCTGGGTTCATTTTGATCTCCTGGATGAGTTATTGATATGCTCATGGAGACATTTGGGTTGGCCAACCACTCCTGGGAAGGTTCACCTCTGTTCTAGGTCTACTCCATTAGTAGATTATGGCTCTCACACCGGTTCTCTGGAGTCCCAGAGCCTTAGAAATTGCATTATAGCCCTTTCCTGATTGATGGATGTCAATGACTTAGTTTCTCATTTCCTTATATTGCGGCTATCATATGCTGCTTTTTGTTCGCTTCACATTGCCAGACAGGTTCTATTTAAATGATGTTTAGATGGTAATCAGCCCTGGGTGTGTTTACTGAAATTGCATCCATGTATCAATTTAATTTGTTTTATTGTTTGATGTAGAGACTAAGTGGGCAGGTGCTTTTTCCACATCGGGCCAGGTAGGGCTGAATAGCTTTTTTCCTTCAGTTAATGAAATCATCATTTAAAAACTATATTTGCTTTCTAATTTGGTTATCTATGTCTAATATTTAAAATGGTTTGATCTGAAACAGTTACGTGTGACAGCTATGCCAAAATGGAAGATATCGGGAAGGGAGCAAATAATTTTTCACAACACTGTTCATTGTTTTCCCTCATTTAATGCAGTAGTTTCCAATTTATCACAGTGTGGACATGGAATTTTTATTCTTCTTGGCATCCTCAAATATTTCTGTCAGCATGTGGGTTGAGGTCAAATAGCTGCTAAAAAAATTAAATGCACCTCATTAAGACAAATTAACAGCTTGTTAAAATCCTACAGTAGCAGCTGTGGTTGGAACAAAAACCAGCATATGAAGTGAGCCCCCAGGTTTGACATCGACAAACGCTGGTGTTCATGACAGGGGCTCTAGAAGTAATTAGAAGTAATTAATCAATAATTACAGTGAGATGGAGGAAAATTACCAAAAGACTCAATGAAAAACAACATAAAAATAAACTTACCCACATTGTGGTAAACCCATATCATGGTTTTTGACATTTTACGAACCGTTTTCCATCTTCCTAATAATGCATGAAATGCATTTTCCAGAAACCTTACATTGATTCAATAAAAAAAAGGAGGATTTTGGAGAAGTATACTGTCATTCCAACCATAATAAACCGCACTCCATTTGAAAGCTGCGGATCTTGTTAAGCTGCATATTCATAGTCAAGTGGGCCAAGTCAGGGGTTGGAGTGAGAACCTGTCGAAAAGGAACTGGTTACTACAGGTGCACCGGGTTCACTAGAGTAGATCCAGAACTGGTTACTGCTAGTGTACTAGGTTTATTAGAGAGCCTCCGGAACTGGTTACTACTAGTGTACTGGGTTTATTAGAGAGCATCCGGAACTGGTTACTACTAGTGTACTGGGTTTATTTGAGACCATCCGGGACTAGTTACTACTAGTGTACTGGGTTAAGAGAGCATCCGGAACTGGTTACTACTAGTGTACTGTGTTTATTAGAGAGCCTCCGGAACTGGTTACTACTAGTATACTGTGTTTATTAGAGAGCATCCGGCACTGGTTACTACTAGTGTACTGTGTTTATTAGAGAGCATCCGGAACTGGTTACTACTAGTATACTCTGTTTATTAGAGAGCATCCGGCACTGGTTACTACTAGTGTACTGTGTTTATTAGAGAGCATCCGGAACTGGTTACTTCTAGTGTACTGGGTTTATTAGAGAGCATCCGGAACTGGTTACTACTAGTGTACTGTGTTTATTAGACAGCATCCGGAACTGGTTACTGCTAGTGTACTGGGTTTATTAGAGAGCATCCGGAACTGGTTACTACTAGTGTACTGGGTTTATTAGAGAGCATCCAGAACTGGTTACTTCTAGTGTACTGTGTTTATTAGAGAGCCTCCGGAACTGGTTACTACTAGTGTACTGGGTTTATTAGAGAGCATCCGGAACTGGTTACTACTAGTGTACTGGGTTTATTAGAGAGCATCCAGAACTGGTTACTTCTAGTGTACTGTGTTTATTAGAGAGCCTCCGGGACTAGTTACTACTAGTGTACTGGGTTAAGAGAGCATCCCGAACTAGTTACTACTGGTGTACTGTGTTTATAAGAGAGCATCCGGAACTGGTTGCTACTGGTATACTGGGTATACTAGACAGCATCAATGTGCCCTTGCTGATGTTATGTTTGGGCTGTTTCTGACCCTGACAGACGGCCCTGAAGACAGGAGGGTTTCTTCTGCGACTGGCGAAACTGCTCCTCCACACTGTGCTCGTCCTCAGTCTCACATTTACCATCAACTACATGGCCAAGGTGAGCCACCCCCCCCCCCCCAAATTTCCCTCACTCCATCACTTTACCCTTACCTGCCACCCACAATGCACTGCACCCTTCACTGCCATTCACAATGCTCTGCGCCCTTCCCTGCCACCCACAATGCACTGCTCCCTTTCCTGCCACCCACAATGCACTGCTCCCTTCCCTGCCACCCATAATCATGCCCATGATGCTTTGCACCCTTCCCTGCCACCCACAATGCATTGCACCCTTACTTACCACCCACAATGCACTGCACGCTTCCCTGCCATCCACAATGCTTCCGACTATGCAGAGTGCCTGACCCAAAAACCTGAAACATCCAACTGGTGCTGTTTTGTTGTGAAATGTTTTTGTTTGCAGAACCGTGAATACAAACACACGTAACTTGAATATCATAATGAACCTTAAAGCACCGGATAACCTCCACCTTCCCACCCACCCTCACTTGAACCCTCCATGGTGGTTACCTCTTATATCCAAGTACTTGAAAACACTTATAAACACGAATGCTTCACACAGCGTCAAATAAAGTGGAGATAAAAGGCTGATTAGAAAAATATATACAAGCCTATCTACACTGAGGACTGACAGTATTTGAACTGCAGCACAATTTTAAAGACCTGTAATTTCTTTAAATTGATAAGGACCCGCAAAGAGTGGAGTTAATTTGAGGCCTACTTCAATATTGAGTGAGGAATTACAGCCCTCTGAGTTTTTGACCTCTCTGTGGTGCGAAAGAAAAACTAGGGGAAGCAGTGAGAATACGCTTTAGGATTACAGCTCTGACCTCACCTCTGCTGCAGCTTTGCTCCCGGTCTCAGGAGTCCTTTGGCTGCTGACGTGATGTCCTGTTCCCTTTCACAGGCTCTACTGCAGCTGAGATCCGATGAACATATTTTCAAGTTCATTAAGGCGAAATTTGGCCTGGGCTCCACAAGGTGGGTGTACTGTCTCTTCACTCTGAGATTTTGTTTACCGTTAGCAGTGGTAGTTGCTCAGCTAAAAATTGAGAACTGATGATTAATCGTGACTGGTATGCAATTGTTTTCATTTATGTACAAGTTTTCCAATTATAAGAATAATAAATTGGCAGTTAAACAGCTTCTTCCCTAATGCAATATTAGGGTGGTTAAATCAAAATGCAAAGTAGAAAAATGTTTTATTCACCAAGCACACATTATGAAAAAGGATTAACTGCTCTCAAACTTCTGTGTTGGCTTCTGTGACTTCCTGCAATGCAAGGCCATCTTACCTGCACTTCATAATTGTTGAAATTAAAACGAAGATCACCAACTAATGTCCACAATTTTGAATTATGTTATTCGAAGTGCATACAATTTTGAATACAAATAAAGCTATTTGTTTCTTGTCATCTCATAACAAACAGCACAAGCTACACCTGATAGTAATGAGTGTTTTTGGGATAATACACTGTTAACAAAGGAAAAGGATTGAAAACAAGCCTAATCATCATTTGAAGGGATGTGTTGAAATTCCTATATTTTTACCTCAGCAGCCGCCACTAGCCATTGGCTGTTGCTATGCAGTCGACCAGTTTATTAGGTTGAAGAGCATGTTGACCTTTAGCCGTTGCTACACTGTTGACGTGGTTTCCCTTGTCTTGCCGGATAGGTGATATTTTTGTCATGTTAAAAGGTTGCTGCGGTCATGTGATCTGCCATCTGACCTCTGACCTTTTCCTTTGCTCGGTCTTTGTCTTCTTCAGAGATTTCGATGCAAACCTGTACCTGTGCGAGGAGGCCTTTGGGCTGCTGCCGTGGGACACGTTCGAGCGGCTGGCCGGGACGCTGCTGCTGTACCCCTACGCGTGGACGCTCGGCACGCTCCTGCTAATGCTGCTGGTGGTGGGTTTAAGAAACCTGAGGTATGGTCTGTTGGAACCCCAAAACACTCAACGGTCATCCACTTCATGAGCAATAATATTTGGGCACTCCCTGGCTGGGACTGTTTTCACAGCCCAAAGTCAGCCACGTACTCCTACTAAAGGAAAACATTGACGCTGTATATAAAATGCAACAATATCCAGATGATTCAGTGCTTCATAAAGTTTGGGGGAAGACCTTTTTCTGTATCTGCTGGGAAACGACCCCATGCGTAAACTAAAGTGTGACTCACAAATGCGTTGCTTAGATCAGTGTAAAGGGACCTGGCTTGCAGGGACCCCGTAAAACAATTCGCCGTCACTTGAAAAGCTGACCTCAAGTCAAGCCTAAATGCCGAACATCACTGCCCGACCTCACTAATGCTTTATTGGCCAGAATGGTGGCGGATCCCTGCAGCAATGTTGTATTATATTTTGGAAAGCCATCCCAGGACAAGGAAACTGTTACTGTCCCACGATCACTCGCCCACTGTAATGCACTGAGCACTGCTGCGCACTGCTGCTGTTGCCACAGCTCCACACTTTTGCTCCGCAGTTCTGCTAACCACTGCTTCACACTGCTGCCCTGAGCACTGCTTCACACTGCTGCCCTGAGCACTGTTTCACACTGCTGCCCTGCTCCTCAATTTGGCTAATCACTGCTTCACACTGCTGCCCTAATCACTGCTCCGCACTGCTGCTCTAATCACTGTTCTGCGCAGACTGGTCTGCCACTGCGCACTGCAGCAGTGACCTGCGCTACGCCCTTAAGCTTCGGTCAGGGCTGCCCGCCGCTGCTGTAATCGGCGCACACTGCTTCACGCGAAGGCTTGCAGCTTTGCTGATGTGTTTAGACTCTGACCCGCCACAGGTGCTGTAATACTCTTATTACAGTCTATTTCCCCATTCTCACTGTGGCTGTTTCCTGCTCTAAAATTACTCTCAGCCATCAAGTGTTATCTATCCTCGGGGTGTCCTGCTTGTGCGGACGCTGTTCGCTCAATCCTCGATACGAGAGCATCTCGGCCTCTCCAAGCGGCTGTGAAAATAGCATCAAATCACAATTATATGTCGACGCATTTTCTACTGGGAATGATGCAGCGCGCTGCTGAATACATTGAGCGCATGCATGTGGGTGACAAATTAATGGAAAAATCAACATGAACAATGTTTGTTGGGTGTTGGGCCTCCACAAGCTGCCAGACCAGCTTCAGCAGGCCTTCGCATGGAGTCTGCAGGTGTAAAACTTCACTGGAGGGATGGAGTGTTCTGGTGATGGTGATGGGGAGCGCTAGCAAGTGTTTTCAAAATCTCCCAGGTGAGCTCAGTTGGTTTGAGATCTGGTGACTCTCAAGGCGAAGGAATGTGCTTCGGATCATGTTCATACTCAAAACCGTTCAGTGACCCCCTTCGCCCTGTGGGGCTTGAGATATTGTCATCCAAATAAAGACCGATCTGTCTGTGATAGGAATGCTTCATCATAGGATATAGAGGTGATCACACAGAATAATCCTGCACAGATTGGCTGTGACCCTTCGGCCTTTAAGGGGCTCAGTGGACCCAAACCATACAAGGACAATGAACAGAAGCATCTGTAGTCCTTGTGGCTGTCTGTGCATTTATTCAGTTTTTTTTCCCTATGATTTGTCGCCTGTCTGTATGTGCCTGTGTGCATTGCCATCATTTGCATTCATTCTTAGCGTTTCCTCGATTAAAATAATTACTGGTATATTTACGTTTTTCCTTTCAGCTGCTCGAGTGGCTGTCGTTTACCGACAGAGGAGCAAATCAGCATTCGACCAGACTTGGCTTATAATCTGTTACACACGGTGTGTTTCGGTCTGCTGGCACTAAGCACAATGAGGTGGGTTTACTTCTTCTGAATATGAATTATGGATCTTAGAATGTATGATTGCAGAATCGGTGCTAAAAGTGCTGATGAACTGTCACTGTGTTTCTCATTCTGTTACACCTCCCCTCTCTCGTGCTGTCCATCTTCCTCCTCCTGTTTCACTGTCTGCTCTTCTCTCTCTCGCTCTGTCACATTCCCCTCATCCCATCTTTCTCTCTCTCCCTTCATCTCTCCCTCTCTCTCTCTCCCCCTGCATCTCTTTGTCTTCCCCCCTCTGTCTCTCCATCACTTTCTCTCCCATTATCCCTCTCTCTCTCTCCCTTTTACCCTCCCCTTTTGCTCACATTCTCCTCTCTCCCTCTTATCCCACCTCTCTCCCTCCTCTCTCTTTCCCTCTATCCCACACCCTCTCTCTGTAGAATGAAGTATCTCTGGACAGGTCACATGTGTGCCTTCGCGGCCTATGGCCTGTGCGGTAAGGAGCTGTGGACCCTCTTCCTGAAGCTGCTCCGCTGTCACTCTCAGGCAAAGGTAAAGTACCATCATTTGGTCATTCTGTGTACTCAGTGGCTCCATTCATGCTTGTGTCAGTGCCAGCGTTAGGCAATATGATGACCTCTGATTCTCTGCTGTGTGCCTCAGGCAGAGGTGTAAAGTCCGGGTTCAGAAAGTAAAAATCCTCCCCAGAACTTTATTCCAACCACCTGGATTTACTTCTGACAGGAGATAGAGCCAATATGAGTGATCAGCTCATCCTGTGGGAGGGAGAAAAACTTGGCAGGACTTTTACTTTCTGATCCCTGGATTTTACACCTCTGGCCTCAGGTGATGTCACTGAAGTGCATCGCTTATTGTGAAGGTTCATGTCTAGGAATTTGTGTTGCCACAAGATGGCGCTGTTGTGACAGTTACCCCAACCAAAAAGACACTGAGAAGAAACAGTTGGATAATGTATAATGTTGTGTGTTTGGTGTTTCCTGTGTTCA
Organism: Gymnothorax javanicus; assembly: GCA_029692085.1. NCBI lineage: Eukaryota > Metazoa > Chordata > Actinopteri > Anguilliformes > Muraenidae > Gymnothorax > Gymnothorax javanicus. Next base: position 7,713,517 of record CM056209.1, on the reverse strand, counting down.
TTTTGATTCTTTTTTTTTTGATAGCTGAGGCTGATCAGATACACCATCCCCATCGCTGTTCTGGCTTTCCTGTATTACAAGGTGAGGCGTTTGGTGTTGTCTTCATACGTGAATGCTGGCAGTCATCTTTGGCAATTTAGATCGTACAGGAGCAGTCATCTATTCGATTTCTATGAAAGGGCAGTGAAGGCATCCGATTCCCATCTCTCCGCATCACGCAGCAGGTGTGTTAGTCATGTGCATGCTAGGAATAGGCCTTCACTTTCAGGGCGAACGCAGTCACACCTTCTGGTTAAGATGTCTCTGTATTTGCAACGGTGCAACTTTGAATGGCTTTCCTCTGTCCAGAGCCCTGTTCCTCTTGTTAATGCTTTGTTTCGCTCACTCTGCTTTCGCAGTTCTGGCCCAAGCTCTTGGAAGAAGTTTCGGAACTTCGGGAATTCTACGATCCGGACACGGTTGAACTGATGACCTGGATTAGGTAGGCTTCTTTCTGTTCTAAATCAGAGGAAGAGGGGGCGTTTATCACGTGTAGAACGCATTTGATCCGGTTCCCATTTTTATCTGTTATTTTTTATTCCACCAAGGTCTTTTAGCTGTGGTAGTGCGCCGTTACTTCCGTCGACAGCTAGCATTTAGCCGTGCGGAGTGTTGGAATGCAGACCCGGATTTGGAGCGTGACTGAGGCTCCAGGGTTCTGGAGTCGGACCAGGTGCCGGCGCTGGGTAAATCCTCCGGTGGAACAATGCAGCGGCGCCGCTGGATGTGTGTGATTAAAGATGGTGTAAATTTTTCTGATTCGCTTTGTGTTTCCGCGAGCCTGGTGTGTGAGGAAGGGCAAAAAGGCTGTGAAATGGCGGCGGTTCCTCCGCAAGTAAATCCAATTTAAGAGACGGGTGAGGGTTTGAGAGATTATCCTGTCCTCTGAAAATGGAGGGAATTTCACCAGCGCCTTATTTGCTGCATTACCCTCATACATGCCGTGTTTGACAGTTGTCGTTGAGAATGATTTACACTGAGGTCTGTAGCTATCTTAGCAGTGGCACAAAGTCAAAGAACTACCCCTCTGGATATTGATAAAGTAATATGCATATACATATCAGTACTGAGTGTCAGTACTTAGTGAACCTTTTAGAAATTTAAACCATTTAAAAATATATCACTTTCTAAAGATTTACTGACCTGGCTGTATATCTGCATCAGTGTTGACCTAATCAGATTTTATTTTTTCCATTATCAGCGTGCCCTGTGTCTTTGTCAAGATTTTGACAAAGATGTAGGACTGGGGGTAGCTTGTAACGTTACCGTCCACATATTTAATATCTTTCCTCTTGTCCAGTGATTAATATTGCCTCGATGTCATCCGGCTATTGTGCATACTGCAGTTACTCTCTACTGTGCTGGCCTGATTTGGAATACTGAAAAGTGTAAATGAGTTTTCGAGTTTTTATTTATGTATTTATTTATTTTGCCGGAGGCTTGGGCGAAAAACCCACTCTGCGGGGTAGAGATTTGCTGTGGCCGCCCACTCGGAGGCTTCGAGATTTCCTGTTTTTTTTCCTGCATGTGTTCAGTGGCTTCACCTCCTCTCCTTGTTCACCGATTTCCAAAAATGTTACAGCTTTATTTTGCGGAGAAATTCATTATTTGTTTTCGTAGCATGTAGCGGTTTGCCGGCTACATAGCCGCAAACAATCGTGTGGTCGCGCCGGCTGTGTTCAGCTGCGCTCGTGGACAGACTGCAGTTGCGTCTGGTTTATTCCTGCTGTATCGCCGCTCTGTTGATACCCGTGTGTGGCTTCTGGCGGAGCGGGCCGGATCTCTCGCTCGCAACCTGAGTGTCCCTCTGGGAGGCTCCCATAATGCCCTGTGAGGGCTGTGAATCCACAGCCGGCGACTGCATATCCGCGCTCAGCCGAGTCATTAAGGGGGGGCGCCCCTCCCCCCTCTGTTCCCTGGGGCTCGTACTCCAGCCCGCGAGGCTTGTCCTGACATAACGTCGCTCTCAGTCTACGCCAACACAGTCCAGTCCCTACTCCACAGAAACAATCCGAGATCCTCATTGCCGCCCATAGTGTTCTGTTTAAAAAAAGAGTTCGGCAAGATGGGCTGTATTTGTTCTGTTCTGGACATCATCTGGCATTATTTTCTTCCTTGTTTATAAATATATACAATGCAGGCCAGAAGTTTGGAACCAAGGCCAATATAGGTCAAAAATTTCAAAGCAACTTCAAGTTTCTGTTCACAATGCCTTTCTTAAAAACCAGTATGAAATCTATGGATTTTGGGATGTATTTACTGCATGATTAGACTTTTCTTTCATTGATATGCACCATTTTACTCTATTTACCTTTAGGTACTGTGTACATTGATGTTACCAGACCATTGCTGAATAAATGTTTACAAAAGAAAGGAGGGGCTTAGTTTTTGGGTTGAGAAGATTTGCTAGAGTCACAACTTCAGTGAAAAAGTAAAAAAACCAATCACAGTTTGCGTTATTCACTTTGCGTCACGGTTTACAGCCCACCGGATGCCAACGGCAATCCGGCGGGCCCTAAGACCATGGGCCTAGTAATATGGGCCTGATAATTTGAGTAAAAATGTATTCTGATAAGTGACACTTCATATAATAATCATGTTTATTTTGTTGTAAAGTATGCCAATGAAACTATGATCTTTTTTTGTGCGAATTTGATCTTGCTTCCAAACTGTTGGCCTGTTGTGTACATCTTCTGACACTTAAGCTACATTTCTCGATGAGTACGTGAATGACAGCAGAAGACTCACTCGTTTCCCGCTGTGAAACACTGAACTGTGACACAATCTACAGATTGGTATTTTTTACCCATTTAACTAATTTAGCCAGTGTAATTAAACTTTAGTCATAGAATAACTTTTCTTGTCTCTGATTGTGACCTGACTCATTCTGTGTGACGGAAGCCTTATATTATCAGATCAGTTCACCTTTACCTGACCCTCACGGGAACTTGTATGTATCCAATAACATCCTGACCAAATTCCATTTACATGCTCCTAATTCTAAACCAAACTGTCCCAGATCTGTATAGTTGATGGCACTGGTCAAGAGCAGGCAGAGTTGCTCCTGTTTGTGTCATGAATAACCTTTTCCATGTGAATTCCATTTTGTGATCCTGGATCACTCCACATGGCCCAAATTCTAACTCGATTTAATCATTTTCAGCGGAGCAGGTTGATCTACATTTAACTTTGCTGTCATATTAGTTCCAGCCAAAATCACACAGTGTCATGATTGGCTGTATACAGCAGAAAGCAGTACTCTGCCCAAGGGTCCAGTGTACGGTATATTGTGTGTCCGCTTTACTTGAACATTACATGAGCTTTGAGTGCAAGACTGAATTTATATTGGCGTAAATCACCCGGAATATTCCTCCTCTGAGTTAGTGATAACTCTCTTCTTACATCTTGTGCATCACCTGAGCTAATAATTAAAGCTGATGATCGTTTTCCCTAATGGGGCTGATGTGATTTCAAAAGTGGGACTTGGAGATTAATAAAGCTGTGATACGTCGAGATAGTGTTAAAAATGACTGAAGCTGATAAGGATTTCAGTGCGCTCTTCATTTACCCAGGCCTCCTCCATAATGGTAGAACACGCGCCCGCGCGCGCGCGCGCACACACACACACTCGGAAACTGACACATGCACATCATGGTCGGTGTAGCAATTGTGAGGTCGCAACCCGTGAATATTGATTGGCCACCGTTAATCAAGTTTGTAATGTCACTCGGGGTACAGGGCGGCATGCAGTGACATTTGCATAGCATACCGCGGAAATCCTAAACTTAATTGGATATTAGCTTCATACAGGGGTTCCAGCATAAATATTCAGCACGCATCACTGTTTTTGCCTGGATGACTGCAATGTGCCTCACTTTGGGTTAGAGGTCAAACTCATTTCCCTGTCAAGCATCACTGAAATCCGATTTAATCAGGAAGTTAGTAATGGTCTTGCCGCAGGAGCCTAGTGGCTCAACCAAGAGAGTTCCAGAAGAATCCCATCAGTGGATTGGAAAGGATAACCTCGATGATGTTAGCAACCTCCTTGCTTGATTGATTGGCATATTTGTGTAAATCTCAACTTCTGTGGTACATGTGAGTTCAGCGTTAAGATACAATTATTTTTTTGCATTAAAATAAGTTTATTTCCTTGCGTGGACATGTAAGTTTTAGATGTCCTGTCATATTCAGTATTGCAATGTGATTTTGAGCGGTCTGTACTTTGAATGCTTTTGTTTATATGTTTTAAAATACGTTCATATGTGTACGTAGTTGTTAGCAAAGTCACCTGGGAGGTCTGTGTGGTGTTGAGCTGTTCTCTGCGAGGTGCTGTACTCGTTATAAACAGTGGCAGCCCGATGTGGGTTCGGAGGATGAATGTTCTTGAATACCAAACTGCACCGTCGGGCTTGTCGTGGGCCTAACTTGGTGGAAAACGTATCACAGACGGTGCCTGCTTGGCGGCCTCTCTGAATTGTATTCCTGAGCACCCTTTTTCATTGAAGTGTAATATAAATACTCAATTCTTGCTATTTTTATTTAATTTTTGGGTCGGTGAGAGGAACATCTGTGCTTGGCCTGTGTGTATTTGTATGCAGCAGGGATCCTGGTGTCAGTGGGGAAGGTGCGGCCCCACGCTGGGCTGGATCCGGCCCTCTGCACAGGCAGGGTAGCCACTGACGCCCGTTCCAATTGGCTCAGGTGTCAGTCACCCACTGCCTTATAAAATGGGTCTCGGGAAGAAGCCCGTCTGCCAGGCCTAAAAAGCTTACATTTTCTGTGTATTTGGACTTTTGGAGCTCAGGCGGACTTCGTTGTTGTGTTTTCCACGTTCTGATTTGTCGCTCTTGGCGTGTCTTTTTCTTTGTATTTGCTCTGGGCTCAAGCAAGGCAACTGGCTGTTTATTTATCTACTATTTTTATGTCTTAGCTGCCTGTTTATGGCACGTTGCATTGGCCACGCTCCGGCACTGCATCACGGAATATATCCTGTGTTGCCCTGTTTTTTCCTCATGAGGTCTCAAGCATGTTTAGTACATGTTGATGTGCTTGAGGTCAACATGCTGATTAGTGTTTTACACATACGACTGAATGGATTATCATTTTATGAGTGGATGTACTGCTCTGAACAGTCTGATATCATGTTCAGAAATGTGTCGACAGCATTTTGAATAATTAACATATTTTCCTCCCTGACACGTGCTTATATACAGAATAACTGGAATATCATAGCAATATTATAAGCTGCACGCAAAATCTATGCCTCTGTGTACTTTGCTGCATACTTTAGCGTACTTTAGAATTGTATTCTATTGTAATTTTTATGTATAGCCTATTTTTATAGCTGAAGCATATTTCAAATATTAATTTGCTGATGTCCGGTGGTAACTTTATTCTTGTTCATAGGTAATTCATTGATATCTGTAACATTGGGTTGCAGTTGGCTTGGTTAGTTCTTTGTTGACCTGGCCATATCTCTTCGAGCTTGAGATGTAAAATTAAACGTTGCTTATGTCTCTCCTAAATTTTAGAACGATAGCTGCTTACGGAGTTAAGGCTGTGATGTAAACTAATTGTTTTTTTTTTTTTTTTTACTCTTCTTATCCAAACGTAATCTCGCGTGTCAGCTCATTCCTGTGCGTCATGCGCCAGGTGGCACAAGGTTACTGTCCCAGTCATTATGCAGTGCCTAACTCACTCTCTTCCTTGCCAAATTAATTTAACACTGCTCACCGCTAGGAGAAGGATTGCATGTCATTCAATTAAGGTTGCCGGGGATCGGAGCGAAACCATGGTGACCCCTGCCAGCCGCTCGAAATGCCACGTAGAGTGAAGGGTGTGAAAAAATGCAACAGGAATTCTACGAAGCACTTCATTCGGTTCGACGTTTGTTTGTCCTCTAGTGTCCTCTGCAATTGCCTGGAAAAGACACCCTGCTGAAGTCTATCTGTTTTATTTATATTCGCATGTATTTGTCTGATTAATAACCTTTCCATCCTCGCCAAGAATATGAAAGGTTATGTCCACGTGTAGTGTGTTTTATGTAATACATCTATTTTATTCAGCTTGCTGCTGGGAAAGAACATAAAAATCATTTTTAATAAAAATAGGACTGGCTAGTCAGTAAAAAAAGGATGTGGGGATTCTCATTGTAAATATACGGACAAGTACAGCGGAGTTTCGCAAAACATATGGAGCCTCACCTGCTCTTTCATACCTTGGCAAAAGATCGGTTGAAATTCAATACACACAAAGGAAACTATTGGTTTTCTGTAATCCTGTTCTTAGCTAACATGAAGTACTGTAAAAGTGCATGTCACGGTATTAAGAAGTCAGTTTTTTTGAGACTGCAAAAATTTCCATAAATGCATGCACATTATATGATGGTGTATATGAAGGCTGGCTGCAGTCGCAGGATAGGTAATTAGGTGTGCTCTTCATTGCCTGGAGAAGGCAGATGTTGGCTTGGGTTCTGCATGAAAGCGTTGACACTGCTACAGTAATTGCTGCTTGAAGGAGCGACATCATCGGCTTCAGAGATTGCAAATTGGAATGAAAGGAGAGCATTTTCTGCTGTAAGGTCCTCCTCAAATTATCATTTCAAAGTTATATCTGTATTTTTTTTTTTTTTTGGCTCCGAAATTGCACATTACTAGAGCTGTTGAACATTTTTTCAAATGAAATAATGATCTGTAACCCCTTAGTCACACATCATTCCTACTGCACAGATTTATTTTCTCCACAGTTTTAATTTTCAAGAGCAATAACACTTCACTGCAAAATCCATGGACTTAAATCTGTCTATGGATAGAGTACAGATAGTGTACACTTCATTCTGATGTTTTAGCAACATTCACTGAGGGAGAACGTTTCACTCTAATTTAGCACCTTCTACTTGGATACAATATACTCTCAGACCCGTAAATATAAGGACAAGAACAAAGATATCGGTGTTTTAGCTGCCTACCATGCAGGGCTTATGAGTCAACGGGAGAAGAAGAGGAGTGGTCATAATTTCATTAGAGCACGGAGCGCATTTTACACGGTTCCTCTACACTCCACTCTGGCTGTTTTACCCAGAGCGCTCCACACATCTCTAGCAGTTGTGTTTACGCAAATATTATGGCTTACAGTTATATAGTCCATTTCTGTTGCTTGCCTAAAGGCCAAAGATGAACTTGTTCCAGAATGATGGAAAGAGCCCAGTATGGAGATTGGAAGGAGGAGCTCGTGGTCCAAACCACAGCATCTCCTCTGGAAGCATTGCGGCTGTAGAGTTATGGCGTGGGCATGTGCGGCTGCCAGTGGAACTGGTTGCCTTGCATTTATTGATGATATGACTGCTTGCAAAAACAGCAGGATGGATTCTGAATAGTACAGGACACCAGAGGCCTTGCTGTGCAAGTCATGAAGGATAAATATCCTATATTCACTTCCAAAATCTTCAAGTAACACTGACTGATACTCTCATTCTCTATTATTTGCTATATGGAACACGTGTACTGTGTTGAAAATAAGTTTTGAGGAAAATCATAAAATAATTTAAAACCATTTTCGGGAACCTTAAATGACAGAAAGATTGCTGGCGCAGCACGTTTGGTACTTATTACTTTGAAAACCCATGAGACGGTGGACATTTAATGTGGTCTGGCACAATGTGACGATGGCTACTGGCTCTTAAGAAACACCAATCATTACTTTCTGCCTACTGCCACTTATTTTACAAGCAAGAAGTTGGTTAAAAAATTGTTACTTAATGATTAGTCCTTTTTAACGCTATAGTTGCTGCAGAAACGTTATTGTGAACTTGGAAGTACGTGCAGTTGGGTTGGGATTTTTAAACACAGACGCTGTGTACTTGCTCAAAACCTTGCTTGTGCTGTGGTTGCCTTTGTTGAGCTGCATTGTTTTGTGCTTATACTCTGATGTCGTTTATACCTACCCTGCTTTCGGAGGCTTTTATGTGGAAGCAAAATGCTTCTTTTTCACTAAATCTCGATCTTAAATTAGCGTCTGATTTCCTGCCTAATGCAGGTAGATTATGTCAGCGTTGGGTAGAGAGCATGTATTTGCAGGGAAATTTGTCAGGCCTCTTTGGAGATTCTGAAAAATCCAGAGAAGAAGCCTGCATGGAATTTCACACAATTATGACGCTCATAAGCTTAGCTTTAGACTATGAGGCTTCACCTACCACAAGTGGTAACGTCTATTTGGATGTTTTTGTAGTCTGCTACTGCGGGATGTTTATGCGGTCGTGGTGTTGAGATCTTGTTACAGTTCCAGCTCTTCCTTGGGGATGGGGGGAAGGTGGGTATGTTAAAGTTGGAGAAAAAGATGTTCACTTGACACCTGTGGCAGTGCACAATACCCCCTTGCCTTCCTCCCATTCTCTGTTTGCTAAGCACTCGCATTTGTGCACGCAAGAAATTGTTTAAAGTGATAATGAAACTCAAAACTAATTTATTGCGATTACCTCATAATTCCCCAGAATACGTGCAAGGGTGTTAGCTTGTAAACCATTTCACCATTTGAGTCGTAGAAACTTTGATATTCAAATTCTGAAATAGTTTCTACAGTTTTTTTTTTTTTTTTTTATGTTGTAAGCAGGCTCATGGGGTCATAGCGGAAGACTGAGATTGCCTGAGGGAATGTCTGGGTAAACATGAATTTGTTTAATTGGAAAAACAGAACATGTACAAACATTTTTTATGGTTCATAGGGCTGAGAAATTATGCTCTAGAAAGAACACAAACATTTATTATGCTTTCTTTATTATGCTTGATATTATTGAATTTATGTATATAATATCGTGTGCAAAACAGCCTGTCAGTTGTGGATATGCTGGCTGTGGAAATTACATAATGTTTTCTATTTTGTGTTCTGTATGGCATTGTTTGTTTTGTTAGCGTCAGTTTACTGTGAAGTCAAAAAGATGAATCATTTCTCCCTTTTCGTATTTTATTGAAAATACAGAATCAAGCTTTTACCTGAACTGTGGAGCCCATTATATTGATCTGCAGTTATATCAAACGGCCATTTATTGTTTAACTACCCTGCTGCAAGCGTTGAGACGTGTATTTCCTAAAATAAAATTGCTTTCCGCTGTTTTAACGTTTAACTTGAGCGACTGAAATGAAACCACAACAATGCAGTTAATGAAACTATATGATGCAAGTATTGCGCATATGGTACATTGTATTGTTTGCTACACAGACCATTGCACCACTTTGAAACAATTTCAGATCCTTGTTTTATTGCTTAATAATGCTTCAGTGGAGACTTTTTATGGAGTGAAGATTTGGGGAAAAAGGTTAATTTTGGTTAAATTATAGTTCAATTGCACTTTAAGGCGAGTTGCATTAGGAAAGGAACATACTTATTTTTTATTTCTTCATTTTATTTCTCAGCTCCAAGACCTCGAAGAAAGCGGTGTTCGCAGGAAGCATGCAGCTACTAGCGGGGATCAAACTGTGTACAGGAAGAGTCCTGACGAATCACCCACATTATGAGGACCGGGAGCTAAGGGAGAGGACAAGACAGGTAAATCACTCCCGTATACCCTGGGACAGGGAAATAATCTTGTGTGACCTTTGACCTGTAAATTACTCCAATATACCCTGAGATGGGAAAATAATACCATGTGACCTTAGACCTGTAAATCACTCCGTATACCCTGGGACAGGGAAATACTCTACAACTCCAAAACGTTGGAATGCTGCATAAAATGTAAATAAAAAACATAATTCAATTACTTGGCAATCACATAAACCCTATATTTTATTGTTTTTTGAAAAATATCTGGTCATTTTGTATTTGATAGCGACAGCACATATAAAAAAAAAAGTTGTGACAGGTAAGAAAAGACTGGGAAGGTTGTGTGTTACTGAAAAAATACATCCAGGCGAACATCTCACAGTTAATTAGCTTAATTAGCAACAGGTCAGTAACATAATGGGGTATAGTTTTTGAGAAGAAATCGCGGGCTTTTCTACGCTGTGAAAGAGTGCATGGGCAAATACTTCAACAATTTAAGAATAACGTTTCTCTACGTTAAATTGCAGAGAATGTGGTGGTTTCGCACTGCCTGGTACATAAAGTCATTAAACGATTTGGAGATCTGGAGATCTCTGAATGCAAGGGACAAGGCCAAAAAACCAGTATTGACTGACCATTATCTTCAGGCCCTCAGGTGGCACTGCATTTAAAACAGACAGGATTCTGTACTTTAAATCACTACATGGACTCAGGAACACTTCTGAAAACCATTGTCAGTGAACACAGTGTGTTACGACATCCACAAATAAAATTCTACCATGGAAAAATTAAACCACACATGAAGATGATCAAGAAATGCTGATGGCTTCTCTGGGCCTGAGCTCATTTAAGATCAACTGAGGCAAAGTGGAAAACTGTCCTAAGAACTGATCATTCAAAATTTGAAAAAATATGTTTTTGGAAATCATGGACTAAAGAGGAGAGGGACCATCTGGCTTATCAGCACACAGTTCAAAAGTCAGCATCCATGATTGTATGGGGGTGCTTTAGTGCACATGGCATGGGTAGCTAGCACATCCGTGAAGACACCATTAATGTTGAATGATACACACTGGTTTGGAGCGAAACATACTGTCACCCAGATGTCTTTTTCAGAGAAGACCTTGCTTACTTAAGCAAGACGATGCCAAACACCACATTCTGCATGCATTAAAACAGAATGGTTCCATAGTAAAAGTGTCTGGGTGCCAAAGTGGCCTCTCTGCTGTCCAGACCTGTCACCCTCTGAAAATATTTGGCACATTATGAAACAAAGAATATGGGAAATCTTACAGCAAGCTGAAATCTTACAACAAGCAAGAATGGGAAAACATTTTGCTTTCAGAATTACAGCAGTTGGTCTCCTCAATTCCCAAACGTTTACAGAGAGACGTTTAAAGATGCAACACAGTGGTAAACATGCCCCTGTTGCAACATTTTTTAAACATGTTTCTGGCATCCAATTTGAAATGAGCAAAATTTTTTCAAAAACTTAATGAATTTCTCATTGTCAACATCTGATATGCTGTCTTCGCACTATAGACAGCGCTATAGACACTTAGCACTATAGACACAAAAATGCAGAGTTTAAATGATTTGCACATTATAGCATTCTACAAAAATCATTTCACACAGCATCCCAACTTTATTTGAAATGGGTTTGTCTTTACTGAAGACCGTTTAATCACTTTTTGTATACCTAAGACTGATTAATCGCTCCTATGCGACCCGAGACTGGGACATCGCTCCTATATACCATCAGACTGGTAAATACCTCCTTTTTACCCTGAGACAAGGAAATGACTCCTGTATACCCTGAGACAGGTAAATTGCCCCTGTATATCCAGGAGTAAATCACTTGTTTATAATCTGTGGCAGGGAAATTAATTCTAGTGCTCAGTGGAGCACAGACCGCTGCCAAGGATGCAGATGAGGTATTTGACGTATAACTTACATCTCGCCGACATGTTGTGTTAACTGAAGTCATACGGGGGAAGTGTGTGGATGCCACTGTTTAAACTTCACTCTCGAAATACTACTTCAAGAGTAGGATTAATCACTGTGACATGTGGAAATGATTTCAGTCGCTACATGCCCCACGGCTAAACTGTTTTTTTTTTTTTTTTAATATCATTATTGTATTGCTTAATGGACCTGGAATAGTTCTGCTGTTAGAGTGAACTAAAGTGTGAGTGTAATATCATTTCCTTCTGCATGTCGAAGCGTGATCGACATGTCATTTTATTCAATACTTGTGACATGTTCATGGTCGCATTTCTATTTTTTGTTGTAGTATCGTGTGGGTGATTGGTTGGGATTTTAATCAAGTCGACTAAACTTTCCACTTGGTTAACCTCCAAAATACATACTTTGCCAGTTCCTTAGCGGGGGTTACAACCTGCGGGAGCTTATTCACTCTGATATACCCCAAAAACGGGTCAATCACTTCTGTTTACCATGAGACAGGCACTCCTGCGTAACCTGAAATTTGATCTTATATGAACTACAACTAATGTCACCCCAATACAACGTGATATTGGTATATCATTTCTGTATAACGTGAGAAAGGAAAATCACTCCTGTAATTGGGAAATTACCCCTGTATACCTGAAGAGCAAAGACCAGGAAGTCACTCTAATATACATAAAGACTCATAAAAGACTCTATAACACCTGAGATCAGGAAATCATCCATTTTAATGCTTTAAGATGGGTAAATTGCATCTGAATATCTGAGGTCAGTAAATCGTTCGTGACTTGAGACGGGGAAATTACCTCTGAGTGGCCTCAGAATTCACTTTGAAACAAGCAGGTAAATCACTTGTATACCTCAGGACAGGTCGCTTTACCTGCCTCGCTGGAGGCAGGTAAAGCGTTCTTGTGTGTCCCGAGACTGATAAATCAGCCCTAAATAACTTAAGGTGGGTAAATCACTCCTGTATAAACTGAGAAAGGGTAGTCATGCCTGCGTGACCTGACATATTCCCCCTTATATGATCCTGAAGTGTGTGCCTGTGTGTGCGCGTGTGTGTGTGCCTGTGTGTGCGCGTGCGTGCGTGTGTGTGTGTGGGGGGGGGGGGAGGTGCAGGGTGAGCATGTGGTACAGGGGTGAGGCATTTATTGAGAAAGTTTACATTCCAGATAACTGAACAACCAAGTGAGATGTAAATGCATTATGACACAAGTTGAATGTTGATCATCAAATTATCTTGGTAATTAGCTCATTAAACAATTAATGTAATAGATCTTGACAGGTTATTTGCATGGCTGTGCTTGCACTTGTTTGGAAAATATTGCTGAGAGTTGTTTCATCTAACTTAATTTTGTTTATTTTCGTGAATTAGCCCTTATTATTGATGGGTTTAGCCAACAACTATAAACAGACATGCATGGCAGTGCCTCTAATTAATATACAAAATATTTTTTAATTGTTGAATTAAATCATTAGCACGCGCTGAACTGTGTGTACGCATATGTGCATTAATAAGATGAACCCATTTTTAATCTAATACATTTGCTCATTATTTTTCAAGTAAATGCGGAATGATGAAGGCCCGCACTTGTTAATATTGCTTTTTATTTAGAATACTGATATATTCATATTTGCATTTCAAAAATTCTGACTAGCAGTGGTGGTGGGTGGGAGCGAATAAGGAGAAGGGCCTCTGAATCAAAGGAAGATAAAGAAATGGCAGCTTGCCAAAGTGGAAAGTCATTGTCTACTTTTTCTGTTCCTCTTAAAGTGGTTTTCTACCCTATTTGACGACACTTTTCTTTTCGTTGGTGTTTGTATGTGTTAGTGCTGGCTTCACTCCATGACATTATGTTTTATTTCTCAGATGTTTTTATCTAAAGCAGTGTGCAATATGCGGCGCTAGGAACAACTGCGGACAGCCCGTCTGATGCACTGAGTTCTGTAGGTGTTCACTCTTCATAAATTTTTCCTCTCCACTGGCGAGAATATTACGTCTAGCACACACAGTGCGCATTGGCTTAGTCAGAGGTGAGGCGTAATTACTAGAGATGTGTGTGGTACATACTTAAGACTTCAAATTATGTTACGGTATTTGTGCACAATTTGTGAATGCGATGTGTGTGACTATGGAATATCTTCTGTTCTAAATCTCGATGCACGCGTTGTTGTAACGAAGCGAGGAATGTTCTCCATTTGAGAGGGAGAGTGATAGCGGTGGCGAGGTTTTTTGGGTTTGTTTTATTTTGTAACCATGCCAAATGGAGCTGTCGCTCGCGCTGTGCTATCAAAGACCACGGCGTGGGTACAGATCGTTCCGGCACTCTCCGTGGGCGGCGCAGCCTTCACGCTCCGTCCTCCGTGTGTGAAAGTGACTAATGAGGCTCCGCTCTTATCAAACCCCTGCTTCCGCGGGTGTCGAATTTTAATGCGGGGGCGACCGGTGTCCTGTGCAGATCAGCTAAAGCGCGTGCGGTTCGGGGTCAGGAGTGTACACAAACACAACGTCGTACGAAGAAGCGGGGGAAAGGCCTGAAATATTAATAGCATGCGAACGCTGTCTAAATGCTAATGTGCAATATCTTGGTTCCAAATAATGTCTTTGTTACAAATGCTGTCCTAGCACTGGCAAGATGTTCTCACAGAGTTTCTTCTGTCTTTTACAAGTGTTATTGCACTGACAAAACATGTCACTAACATTGACAGAACATTTTGGGCTATCTGAGGTATATTTGCTGGGTCTTTCTCACTGCAATGCCGACTGTGCATCCCTGTCAGTCTTAGTGATTTTTTTTTTGAAACTTTCTTTGATGACCCGAGTGTGATCTGTGTCTTGATTTTAAATGTGTACTACGCATGAAAAACCCAAGAAATTAGACATTATAATTAACAATCCTTTAACCTCACAGTGTTAATTAAACCGTAAGAAAAATAAGATTGATGCTCACTCAGTTGGCGTATACGACCGCCACAGGGAAATGACGAAGATTGCATTTTTATGTACAGTTAAATAGTTCACGAACAGGAGAGCTGGGTATGGGAGTGTTTCCTCTATTCTGAGTGAGGATTCATAAGTTCACGTTAGGTTGATCACCCAGTTGACTCACGCGAGCATTTAATTCACAAATCTTCGCTGTACTCGGGGCTCATGAGGCGACTCCCATATTGCACTTTAAAATGAGCTGTGATACTCATATAGTTCCTGTGGTACTCAGTTCTGCTGAAGTGATAAGAAGGCTCTTTCTTACTCCACCTCTAGAAATTGTGCGAATTGTCTTGATACTCCTGTTCGAAATAAGGTCTTCACCTACATACCAAATCTTGTTTCTTAAGAAAAAAATAATGCTGCATTAATTACATTTCAGGGTAAAAAAACATTTACAATCTCAACAGTATGACAAATACTTGATACAACAGTAAAAAAAAAAGAAAAATCAATGTCTTTATCAATGCTTTAAATTGAAGAAAAATATAATTGCCCAGTATTTCAGTCTGCTTAGTTGTGGAATAGTTTGTAAATTTACCTGTGGCTTTACAGCAGTGCTATAAAAATAAAACTGCTATGAGAAGGAAGACTGTTTTGAACGAACAAGCACTGTTTGGGCTTTTGTTGTATTAGCAAGCGGCATAACATCCAGAAGATGGGAATGTTTTTTTTTTTGGTCTAACAGGAATCATGGGAGAATGGCTCATCAGACAAACTACAGGCTACTTCTCAGTCATAACGTCTGTTTGTTTTCCCAAATAATTACCTCGGTTCTCACCACGAGACAATGTACTTTCTGCCGCTAAGTGAAGGCTTTTCAATTTTACGAGCAGTCATTTAGGTGCTGTAGTTGTTTCTGCTGTCGTGTGGAAATACTAACGGCTAGCGCATTTTAAATTCCTGCAATGTCTGTCTTTACATCCATGAGATTAAACAAAATTGCCAGGGCCAACATAAGCCAAGGAAACGGTAGGGCAAAGATGAACATTTCTGTAATTATCTTCCCAGCTGTGTAGTTACATGAGTACCTGAAGTAACACCATGTTCCTGTCTGACCCAATAGCTGCGGGAGTGACTGGTAGCACCAGGGCTGATGGGATTGTAGTTTTTCTTCTAATGGGGGTGTGGCCATTGGCTGCAGCACCTACAGCCTCTTTGGGTAACCAAGCTACTTTCCTTCCCTCACTGAAGACGGCAAGATGACAGCTCCCTCCAAAACTGTGAGATGATGATCCATATGCAATTTCATCTCTGCAAATCACTGATGTTACATACTCAACTTCTTTTTGCTGGCATTTCTTTTTTGTGATAGTCAATTTTATCAAATTTATATGGCGCTACATTTCTGGGCCAGCACCATTTCTGTAGTTCCCAAAAGCAGCTTTTTTTTCTGTTGTAAACGAGGGAAGACAAGTACTTTGGGCCTTCGGGTGTCCGCGTGATGGTGCTTGAACGCGGTGCGATGCTTCGCTCCGGCAGGTGTACCAGGTGTACGCGCGGCAGCCCCCAGAGGAGGTGCACAGGATCCTGCGGGCGGCGGGGGCGGATTACCTGGTCCTGGAGGACAGCATTTGCTACGAGAGGAGGCACAGCCGAGGCTGCCGTCTGCGAGACCTGCTGGATGTGGCCAATGGGCATGTAGGTGTCTCATCGCTGTCTGTCCTCCAGTGCACGTACACATACACATACAGTACTCTGCCTAAAACGCGCATATTATATATCTGTATATTTTACATATTGTTTTCATATTTTTACATACATTCGATTTTGCGTGTTTGTGTCTTGTTTTCTCAATTTTTCTGTTTGTAGGGAAAGAGGACATTTTAGGTTTTCTGACATTAATTTGAAAGAAAAATTGCTACTGATAGAGTTTTTAACTTTTTAAGGGGACCCATTATGCTTTTGTGTCTTTATATGAAGGATGTTCGTATTAAACGTCGCCAAAGTCTCAAATAATGAGGTAAGCGAACTTAGAAGGAATCCCTGCGAGCAATAATCTCAAGTTGCTTAGCTTGCAGACGTTACCTCTCCATTCTCATTCTGTAGTTTAATGGCTCGCTATTAACTCAGTCACATGTATAGGCACTGATACTTGCTCATAGCTGGGGGATTTTGACATTGTTGCTCTCTGTGGACACTAGGGGTGGTTGCTCTCTTCGCTAGCCAATCAGAACAGAGCTCATTTCAGAGGGGACGCTCACTCAGAACCGCCTGTTTGACAGGAATGATAGGAGTCAACTGGCCTGGATTTTCATTTTCATTTTATTTATTTTTTATTTTTTTGCTAAGAACTTTTGCAAGGCAGGGTAGCCTAATCGTAGGTTGCTTGACTAGTAAAAGTAGAGTTCCTGTTTCAAGCCCCTGGTGAAGCTTGGGATTCTGACTTGATCTAGAGAGATGAAGTTGGGAAGATCTCAGCCGCTGGGCCCTTGAGCGAGGCCCTTAACCCCAAAACTGCTCCGGGGGCTTTTCTCCTGTTTCTCTCTCTATCCTTCCTCACTGGAAATCATTATCTGGAATTTCTCCCAGGACATCCCTGAAAAAAAGGAACATGTACACATCGGAACTTCCCTGGTTAAACAAAGGTAAAAAAGAAAGGAAGAAATAAATAAACCTCCCTTTTGGACATCCAACTATGTTATAACGGGGGGGACAAGTTCAAATGAACTACGTCCTCGACACGATGATGTGTTAATTAGTGTGTGCTTGTGCAGAGCAGGCATACATGCCTCCTCTGGCCTTTGGCAAAATCAGGCTCAGTTAAGGCCTGCGAATTGACAAGTAGAATCCGCTCATCAGGTTTCATCACAATGTGTTAAGTAATAACGGAGGAGTATCCCTTCAAAGTTAGTGTCCACACAAAAAAGAAGAACAACAACGTCAGGAAACTGAGTGAGTTTTCGGTCCCTCGTTTCCAGAACAAAAACTAGTAACAGGTGGCCTGGCCTCCTCAGAGCCCTGTTCTCAGGACCACTGATGCTGGATTTTCCTGCACAAAACTGAGGTGAGAAAACCGGTCTGCAGAAGAAATGCGGCGCATTCTCCATTATGCTTCGAACAACAAACCAGCCCGTTTTATTGTAGAACCGCAAACCTCTAAAACGGTCTACCTTTTTTGTATGGAAACGATTGTCACCAAAAATATATATTTTTTTTTATTGTTTTTACATGGCCTCCTTCATTGGATCCGGGTTGAGGTTACCCACGCAGCCAGTCGAGCCCGAGGCAAGCCCTACTACACTGTATCCTGGGTCTCTACATGGCTGCTTACAGGCTGTTGCTAGTGAGCTTGTCTGTCTCTGAATTAAATAGCGGGCTGCAGCCTACATGGCACAATAGTTGTGTCAACACCCATGGCTTGGTACGCACGGAAATGGGAAGTCTGTAAAAGAAACCCCACCCTCACACCCAGCGGGCATCCTGTAGGCTAGACATCATGGGCTGGTGTTAGGAATGAAGGCATGCAAGTTACCACTACAAATAAACTGCCCTTTTCTTGGCAGGGTGGTGCTTGCTTGCTAGGATTTCTGTGCCCTTTATCAGGATAACCACTCGCTAGACGCGACTGCTGTGCCCTTTTTAATACCCAAGCACCATACCATAGGGAAATCCTAGAATTAACACTGAAGCCTGCTTTCTGATTCTTATAGTAAGGCAAAAATGCAGAGAATTTGTTATTTTCTGAAACTCTCCAACACTACAAAACTGTACACTGTACTGACTACTGGTAAAAGTCTTGCATGTTGACACAATGCTACAATCACCACCAATATTCTTTTCCAATATACAACCAACCCAGCTTTATACCAAAGAGATTAAAAATTTTATGTTTAACTGTGCATGTACTTTATATCAGTGAAAAGACAGAACTTTGACATATGTCTGGGAATATGGAATGTTAGGTCGGTAAAATATTAGGTCTTTAGAGCACCACTTTTGGTCAGATGGCTGTCCACCCAGGGGTGTATTTCCCAAAATCACAGATGCTAACTTACATAGCTGGGCCCATTGATGGTGAATGGACGAACTATGTAAATTGCTAACTTAATTAGCAACTACGCTTTTGGGAAACGCATCCCAGAATAGTACCAAGCTAAACTTTACATTTTCAGAGAAAACTAGCTGTGTGCATCACAATTCAAAAACAATTTCTTTGGTACTTCGCTGGGGATGGGCAGTACTTGCACCCAGCATACAGTGCCCCCTGGAGGCGAATTTTTCCGACTTTTGATGTTTAAAATCATCTACACTGAAAATACTACCATTGAGATTTTACTAATGCTGTAATGTACCCCAGAGGGACTATGTATCCTGAGAATTTAAGATCTCGATCTTGCTCGGTAAACAAAATAATGCCACCTAAACATAGGCACAATCTGCCATTAAATGGTCAATTTTGAGTTTTCCACCAACTTTGGCTCCGTCTATCTTGAAAGTGTAGGTACTACCAAAGAAATGCTTGGTATTCCTGAAAATAGAGTTCCAAAAGCACAACAAACAGCATTTACCCTCAGTACAAATCTGGGTTACAGAGAAAACATACCGCAAACATGCACCAAAAATGAATTTCAGCTATCTTTCTGGTCGTCTATTGCACAAACACAGCAAGATACCAAGGTGCTATTCACTGAAAATGATAGTCTAGCTGTGTGTAAACACATAATAAAGCATTCTAGTTTGATATATGTCTGGGATATTATTTTATTCCCATTCCCATTTTCAATTATTATTGTTTTTTCTCAAATAATTCTGGCTCGATAACGTAGTTACCCAGCTTGGCGCTGATATGGTGCTGAAGTCTAACCGGACTTGAAGTGTCACAGGTCATGATAAAAGTATAACATATTTGGTACTGTGTACCCTTAAGTCATGATAGTTGATGTGAAATGTGGTGTCAACAGCAAAACTGAGCCACTTAAGTGGATTCCAGATGGCGCTATCGGCAGGCACAGTGAAATACGGACCTAAAAATTCGGCTTTTTCTGCGAGACACTCATATCTACCTATGTGCCAAGTTTCATTCAATTCCAGGGGGGTCAACTGCGCACCCAATGTCAATCTCTCGTGGAATGGCTGTAGGTGAAAATCTGTGTGCACACATAGGGTCAAAAATCACACCCCGAAACCTATTCACACATGCATACGTACGTATATGCATATACACACCCACTCACGTATGCACATATACACGGTTTGTTTCTGATGAGGGTTTTGTGTGTGAAGGAATGGCGATCTATGCAGGATGTAGCTGGTGAACGGGTGTGTGTGTGCAGTGGCTAAATCCTCGTTTGAACGTCATTGTGCTTCCGCCTTCTAATTGGTTGGTGGTGCAGTGTCTGTGTGCGTGAGGGAGAGATGCTCTGTGCGTGTGAGAGAGGAAGAGCACAAATGTCTCCGTCTGCTCCCTCAGGTTGACGTGCGAAAGTAGAATGAATGCAGTTTATACTCGTCTCTTGCAAATAACTACCGAAGCCTGTCTGTCATTTCTGTGCCAGCTGAGAGACCATAAAGGGCGTCCAATTACAGCAGAGCGCAGACACACTCTAATTTCTCAAGATAGCATGCTAAAAACGCTAACGATTGAGAGTCTTGCTTCTTCAACCTGGCGTGTGATTTGGCGGGTGAATGGCCTTTGGTCATTATTTTGAGCTCCAACAGACGGGAGGTTTAACCCTTAGAGCGCTATAGGTAACTATTGTTGCCCAGCGATGTAAGATATCAAAATCAGATGCTGTTGCCACATGATAGATTTTTAACAGCTTAGGATAATTACATTTTTATCCCCTGAGAATTTATTCATTGCTCTATGGGTTAATTCAGCTGGTCGTTTAGCCTTTATACCTTGTCGTTGTATCGGTAGTGAAGCGTCAGAGTGAGAAGGCGCTAGTACGCTCCTGTCATTAAGTTTATGACGTTTCATCTCTGACTCCCGAAGAGTATCCACCGAGATGGCTGTGCCTACGTTGAGAAAGCCTCTTTCACAAATCGCACTTCGCTTTTTCAATTTCAACTCATATATTTAAAATTATTTTAGTGAAATGAAGTGCAGGGGGAGGGGTGTTGAGGGTCAAGGGTCAAGAGGTGGGGATTAGGATTAGGAATGGTGTATGTCACAGATGAGAAGGCCCTTTTTGGGAATGCCCCCCCAAGTCTGCCTGAACAATTTTTTTTGCCTTGAAATGAAACAAAAAACAAATTTAATAAGGTACGCAATGCTAGCTTCCTTAAGCCACTGTTTTCTCAGCAAAGAAAAGCTTTACCTCGGTGAAATCAGTCTACTTCTTTCTCTTCCAGCAAAAATGTAGTATGAACAAAAATTTAAATGCTGTATAAAGCTGAAACTGATTTTGAGACTTATGTTTAGGGGTATCACAGTGCCCCCTCGCTCTTTTGGTTACTGCCAGGGGAGACGTGTCCTTCGACATACTGGTTTTGCCATGTTTGGGAGTGAAGACACCCCCCCCAGCTTTGTAATGTTTTTGGGAGTTGACCTAACAAATGCTTAGAAGGACCAATGCCCACTTTTTTTTTTAGTAATTTATTGAAATGCACTCAAGTTTAGCTTGGCTTTGGTTGAAATCAATAAAAAAAGTTGGCTTTGAAGCTAATTTTTCCTCTGACATGACTAGCCGATAGCAAGACCCAAGCTTTGAGAAATTGGTGCATGAATCAACTGAAAACTTGGACCCGGGCTGTCATGATTTGCATTCTCGCTGCCAGTGGTTTCACCATTTTATCTTTTTCAGTTTTCTTACCCATTTTGTAATTACTGTTTGTAATCTCAGCCCACGCTTCCCCTATAATGTGCTTGCTTGCTTTCTCAAGGTTGCTTGCCAGCACCTTCACTCTCTTAAGAGTTCAGCTGGCCGCTGTTTCAGAGCTGTGTAGTAAATGCCAAGCTAATGTGGGCAGATTGGGCACAACAGGTTCACCAGAGGTGGAGTTTAGCAAAAAGCACCTTGGGCACCTCATAAAACTCCAGAGTGGAGGCTTCTTACTTCTACTTGAAAAAGTTACTGTCCATGCTGCTTTCAAATTTCAAAAAGGCAAGTTTTCTTTATTCTTAGTCATATTAAGATCTTAGGCGCCGACTTTTTGATGTAGTAACAGCAAGTTTGTTGTACGTTGCTCACTGCTGCATGTTAAAGGGGCTGTGTCAGCAGCTGGCCGTGTGCAGTTTGGTCACGAAAGCTTACTTTTACGTGGGCCGAGGGGATACCATCACTACCCACAATGCAAAGGGGAAGTGAAGTAATCCAAGCGAATCCCTGCCGTTTTCCTCAGCATCCAGACTTAACCAACTGTTGGAAAACTTAGGTCCTATTAACTAGATTTCATGAAAAATTTTCCTCAGTAATGTAATTCGGACTTCAAAATAAGGTATCGGTGAAGCCGAATGTGAGAAGGCCTGTCATTGGCTGACCAGTGCTTTCTCCCGAACACCCCTTCACGACTTGAACGGCTTGGGAACAGAGGCATAACTACACGTGGTTGGGCAAAGAAGAGTTTGCCGCTTGACTTAACCCAAAAAACTTGCCTTTATGCCACTGGTTTGGCATTTGCGAGTCAAATATGCGTTTGTTTTTCCGCCAAAACCTTTCGAGTCTTGAAGGGGTGATTGTACTGTGCTTGCCCAGCAGGTGAGTCACCTTCTTTAATGATGTTCATACCTCCTTGTTTTGGGTGTTTCTCAGATAATGGACGGACCAGGGGAGAATGACCAGGACCTCGTTCCCGCCCCTCACCCGCGTTTCTGCGAGGAGATCAAACTGGACACTCCGGCGTTCAGCAGCCTCTTCACGCGCGTCTTCAGGAACAAGACCTTCCACGTTTACAAGCTGAGAAAAGGGAAAAAGCCGGCCGGCGCTGGCGGAAGAACGGGCCCGCGCGACGCATAGCGCCCTGCCCGATGTTAGCGGTTTTTTTATGCTTGATCTCTGCTCCAATCCGCCACTGCGGAGACCCGCTAATGCTTCTCCTCCAGCCGGTTCTGCATCTGCCGGAGCTGACAGAAGTCTCGGCGGACCTGACCCAGCGGTTTTCAGTACACGCATGTCAGCTGGGAGGGCTCTCCGCCGATGATCTGCGGTGGCTCAGGATCAGGGAAGCAGCATGATGATGTTTACATTTCCTCTCATCTTCATATTGGTTTTTATACAGAAAAAAGAGCGCTCTAGTGTTCAGACAGCTGAGAATTCTGGGATTGCATCTCTGCAAGCCACAGCAGCTCAGCGCTCTCTCAAGCATTTGCCAAACGTGCCATTTCACCATCTCTGCCCGTGCCACATGTCACCTGACAATGAGCCCCGCCCTTTTTTTTTAGCCCACAAGTAAAATGTCTGTTTATTAGATTTGCCTGTTTTCATAATGTAAAATGTCTTGAGTCGTAGTTCCACAGTTCTGCGAAACGTGATTTAGTTTCTCTTGATGGTTAAATGGAGTGGGAACTTTACTTTTGTGTCACTTGCTGTCATCTTGATGCCCTTTCTGTCAATTGCAGATTCCTTTGCTAAGTAAATACCCGGTCCTTCGTGTAAAGGATGACGATTATGCGGTGTTTTGACCATGTTAATAACCTTGTGAATGATTTATCTGTTCGGTGTGTATTTCGCCTGAACAATTCTGTTGTCAGACTTTTTACCTTTTTACCTTGTGTTACAAATTACTGTCACAATCCCTCCTGTCCTGTTAAAATTTTGTTGTACTTTAGGGTTTTTATGGCACATAATGATTTAGGCAGCTCAGGTACACAGTAGTAGTTTCCACGTGTTCCCATGTGTAAAATCCTTACTCCTTAATGAAATTGTACAATTTACTTACTATAGAGTGACTAAATTTGTTGAAATAGTATTTATATTGGATCATGATTTCATTGTTTGCACTCTTGAAACCACATAATGTGAAGCACCTCACCTGTCATTTTATTTTACTCCTTTGACATACTATCTATCGTATGTATGGCATCATTTTCACAAGCAAATTGAAAGTTAAGTGCCTTTTAAAATTGTTTTACATGATCCCCTGGTCTTGGAATGGTATTCATATAATCAACAGGCTCTCCTGTAAGAACATGTCCAACCAAACATTCTACCTTGGTTTTATTTTCTCATAAAGCAGTGCAGAGTGTCATTACATTCATGAGTTGTTTTCTTTGTCCAGTTTTTGCCATTTGCAGAATGCTTTGATGTTACATGCTTGATATGAGCGTGGATAAATTGCACTAGTTTGATCTTATGAGCTGAGAAATGTTGTTTTTGAGTTCATATCAAATCAGCCATTTCATGTCCTGAACAGAAGTAAGTGCCGTCCCCAAATGTTAAATATGTTTAATGGGCAAGTCGTCTCCCTTAGATTCTTTTTGTTTTCTGAATAAAATAGTGTTTTTTTTCCACACTTGGTTCTGCTTGACCTTTATTCAATCAAATTACTGGTTGCATTCAGACTGACAACGTTTTGAATGCCAAATAAACCTGAACAAGAAATGGCACATCTAAGGCAAAAGAAAAGCAAAAAAAATAAAATACTTATTTGGAAAAAAACACACTTGAAATACAGCCCCAATTCTGAAAAGAAATCACACATGGAAAATGCAAATAAAATAATGAAGTCCATTCTCCCTATACTTAATTGAAAACACCAAAGCAGCGCATTATTTGATGCTTAAACTTGTGAATTCAGGTGTTTATCGAAAAGATACCCTTATTTCAAATCCATTGACTGCAGCAGACTTTCAGAAAGCGTGTACTGGAGCAATTTATGACTAATAATGATGTGAGGCATTACAGTAATAAGGTGATGTGAAGGTGGTGAAAATGGCGAATCACGGTATAGTATGGTGGGAACCTTCAAAAAAAAGCCTGGTCCCTCAATAGCACAGATGCTCACAAATTAGCCTACTGATCCGTATGTTTATACTTCATTACTATGAGAACAGTGAACCTCCAAGTCAAATCGGGTTGATTTTGGGTGTTTCACCCGCCACAGTGCGCAATATAGTTAAAAGATGGAAGGAGTCCGTTCATATCTCGGGGCATAACGTGCAAGGCCGAATACCCGGAATGTGTGTGATTTCCCTTCCCGCAGATCCCACTATCTTAAGAACTGTCCTGCGACTGTTGAGTATCATGGCATGGATATTGAATTACTTTGGTAAAGCTTTGTCAGTCAACACCATTTGCCTCTGCATCAACAGATGCAGATTGCCTCGCTATGCAGCCATGATGTAGCCATATCTACATCAACATTGTCAAGAGCACTCCCGACATCTCTGGGCTTGGTGTCATCGGAGATCGACAGTAGCCCAGTGGATCATGTTTGACGGGTCAACATTCTAAATAACAGTTGCATTCTCTGGACCAAAGACGACAGATACAGCCGAAGCTGTTATCCGTGTGAATGTTAGTATGTGAACTCGTTTTTTGAACAAGTGCAGTGCCCGTTGAATGCGTGCCTGTTCATTACGGGCCGATGGCTTAGCCTTCAATATATTGCTGCATGCGAGAACCGTATTCCTCTTAGCACCTGATACAACTGGATAATTGTCCTAAAAAAAGTTTTTACGGCCTCGACGATTTTTGCCGATGGGATATGGTCGTCTTCTGCTGTCCGTCTGTCAGTCTGTCTTCCCATCGCTTGTTACCACTCTAAATTAAATAACATTCGTAAATTGGTGCTATAACAAACACTTGCGAAAGCATTCGGTGTTTGCCTTCTTCGCTTTTTGAGCAAAAGCGGATGGCCCAAGAAATCCGAGCGACTTGTGTGGCCGCACTTACACGTAGCAACAACCCACAAAGAGTGCACAGTGTTGTTGAGTGCTATCCATTGCTGTCCTTTTTTACCAATCACGACTGCATTGCTTTTTTGAGGCAAATATTTGCCTTTAATCGCTTCTGGGACGATGGCTACCAGGCCCGGGCACAGCGGCACGCAAATAAATGGCTCCGTTCGCACAAGCTCAATGGATGTTTAAAAAACAGAAATAAAATGTACTATGAGTCCTGCCCCAAGTGAATGAAGTGTTTTCGGAAAGAACAAAGCAGGGATGGCTATGAGAAACCCAGGTATAAAATAGCAACTTTCTTCAGTTACCAACTTGAAAGAATTGACCAATTATTTTCAGGTTTACTGTGAATGCTGTGAATGTAACGGTGCCACTTTAATCAATGTCTGTGAAGCCAGCCCATGGAAATGTTACACAGCGATGAACAGTCAACTGTGCCAATTTTTTTGGACTGCTGCGGTCATCACATTGTTTATTTTCAGTAAGTGATTAAACTCTCACTAGAACCACAAATAAGGTATTGTGCTGTTTTCAGTAGGAGAGAGAGAACAGACTTTTCAAATCACACCCATTTGATTTTTTTTTTCCCCTCTTTTGCATTTTCCATGATGTGGCGTCTTCATCAGAATTGGGTTGTACATTACAAGCAGAAATATGTCAAAGTCTGTATATGTGGATCTGGGAACATTGAATTTTTATCAGTTTGTTTTCAGTGGACAATGAAAAAAAAACTTTACCAAAGTTTCCTTCCAATTACATTTTTATATTGAGGGCTGACTGCAATAAACAGTTATGTCCAATGTAAAACATCTGGACATAACTGTTTATTGCAGTCAGCCCTCGATATGTTCTCAGAAAGGAGGGCTCCCCTTTAAGAGATTACATTTGGCTTTTGATAATAAAAAGGCTTCAATCTGGGCACGCAAATGTAAACTTTTAAACAAGTTACTTGTTCAGCACCTCACTGCATCCAGTTTGCAAGTTCACAAGTAATGAGGCATGACACAAATACCACGTGCGTGATTCAAGCACCATGAATAGCTATGTTTAGCCT
Source organism: Gymnothorax javanicus (assembly GCA_029692085.1). NCBI lineage: Eukaryota > Metazoa > Chordata > Actinopteri > Anguilliformes > Muraenidae > Gymnothorax > Gymnothorax javanicus. The sequence goes on along the minus strand of CM056209.1, from coordinate 7,687,150 downwards.
GCGGCACAAAACATTGTTTGCGATTTGCATTAAGCCGGAGTGAAATACCACTGTTGCATGTTTATAGGAGGGAGAGAAAACCGTTAATTCCACACAGTTTTGCTGCACAGCTGGCCCTAATTGGCACCAAAGGAGGTGTTTGACTTCATTGTGTGCACTGTAAATAAAGACCTCTAGCTGCTGCAATTAGGCATACTCGCGGCTCCCAGGAAAAGGCAATTGCAAAATTACAAACGAGTTAACCAAGCTCATGTGCGCTCACTGCAATAATTGTAATTAAATGTCTTCTGGCATGTTCTCAGTTAATTTTGAACAGCTTGTCATGAAGACAGGTTTTTTCAAGGTTATTTGAATGTAATGACTCAAAGGTGATGCTTTTGCAAAGTTTACCTGTGCTTGTAATTGAAAGTAAGCATATTCAAATCCCCGGTGCTGTGTACTACATATGGCTCTCAGCAAGAACATTTCTTCAGCAAATATCCATTTGTATGAAGACACCAAATAGGCCCAGTAAGGGTTTCCAGAAAGAAATGTCTGCTGAATTATGGGACAAATTTCGCATTTATAATTGAAATTATGTACTCAGCAGTCATTTAATTAGGGACATCTTTCCTATCCTGTGTAGGATCCGCAGGCACAGTTTGCATGGTTTCAGGTGGCTAACTGGATCCCCCAGTGGTCGTTACCAAAAATTCATTATGTCTATTCTTTTTATAATAACTCAGAATTAATACTTCATTGAAATGCTTCATTCTGTAATGATAAATACAAAGGGTAATTGTGTGACTGTGATTGTTTTCAAAAAACGTTGATACTGATCTGGTCAGGGGTTATTTAACCTGGTCTTAAGCCCCTGGGCTTGACTTCATGTCAATCCTGCAACTGTCCCCTATCACCAAAACATTTGGCTCCGCTATCGCACGTGAATGGGCTACTGAACTACTCGAAAAATTCAGTTATGTTTGGAAAATATTGCAATGCAGGTCACTTGCTTACTTGACTGTCTAACATTAAATGGCATAACGCAATTACCTAGTATTAATATTCAAAGTAGTGTCACTGATATTGATTTATTCCCCTGTACGCTAACATTACATTAATAAACTTGCTTACTGGATGGCTTGTCACGATGTCAAACCTGCTGTGTTAGCTTTACGCCAAATATAATGGGACCCTTGTCTTCCAAAAAATTCTATGTTTTACTCAACAGGTCACAGAAGTCTCTGGGGTCATCAAGATATTTTTTTGGCAAATGTGAGATGAGCCTTTGGGTTCTCTTTGGTCAGCAATGGTTCTCGCCTTGCAGGTCTCCCATGAATGCCTTTTCTGCCCCGATCTCTTTCTTATTTTTCTTATTTCTTCTGAACAGTGACCTTAACTGAGACAAATGAGGCCTGCAGTTTTTCAGATGGCAAGTCTGGGTTCTTTTGTGACATCCTGGATGAGTCATCGATGCACTCTCGGAGGAATTTTGGCAGGCCAGCTCCTCCTGTGAAGGTTCGCTCCTGTCCTCAGTTTTTTTCTGTTTGCAGGGGGTGGCTCTCGCTGAGGTCCGCTGGAGTCCCGAATCCTGCGAGATGGCTTTGTAACCCTCTCCAGACTGAGAGATGTCAACGACTTTGTTTCTCATCTGTTCTTGAATTTCAGTATCATGTGCTGCTTTTCGCCGAGTTCACGTCGCCTGACAGGTTGTATTTAAGTGATGTTCAGGTTCAACAGAGTTGGCAGTAATCATGCCTGGGTGTGTCTAGAGAAATTTGACCCAGTTGTCAATTAAATGTGTTGATTTGGTTGATTTAGTGACTAAGAGAGCTATTACTTTTTCACATGGTAGGGTTGAATCGCGTTTTACCGTCAATAAATGAAATCATTTAAAAATTGCATTTCGTGTTCACTCTAGTTATAGTAGGTTTAACAATAAAAAATCTGTTTAATGATCTGAAAAATTTATGTGGGAGAAATATGCAAGTATAGAGGAAATCAGGAAGGGGGCAAATACTTTTCATGGCATGGTACTGTACCAGGCTCACAGCTGCACCAGCCAACTGTACAGAGAAACTCTCTTCCCATCTCTTCACAAAATACTCCATAAAATTTAAAGTCCATTGAACTTTCCACAGAAATGCACCATTTGAATTCAATTGCTAGTCATAATTGTTGAAATGGTGTTTTTGATGAGGGTCATCCTCGATATTGGTGTTTCTCTGTTTTAGTCCTGGCGCCCCCATGTATTCAGTTTTTTTTTAAGTTATTATTATTACTGTTCTTTTTACTGACCACAGTTGCAATTGCTGGATTTTACCAAGCTGCTATGCTTTATTGAATTTTATCAATTAACAGTATTTCATGTTTAGACTAGTTATTTACCCTTTTAATCCATATTTTGATAAAACACCTGTGGATTCCATAACTTCCTCATTATGATATATTGGAAATACTTGCATGAAATGACGGGACAAAATGTAACCAATCGAATTAAAGGGTCATATGATCGCAAAAACAAACCATTTGTAAGTGAGCAAATTATGACAAGTCAAACCTGTTTTGAGTCATGTTTGTGTAAAATTCAAGCAAAATATTTTGAAATAATTTATCAGGCATGTTCAGCAACTCATTTTCCGGCTCATTGATTTTCTTAGTGTCTAATGTGTTCTGTTTAAACATGTTATAAACTACTTTTAATAAAGCAAGATAAACACCCTGTCTGTTTATGGGTCTTTTAATCCTCAGGCATGCGTGGATATTTCTGTCAAAATGTGGCTTACAATTGAAATGCACCTAATTAAGACAAATTGGCACCTTGTCAACATCCTATGATAACAACTGTGTTTGGAACAACAAAAAACAAACAAAAAAATAATCATAAAATAATGGGGGGGGGGCTGGACTGACGTTGAGGAGCACTGCTCTATGGTCAAATCTGGGGACTGTTGAACAACACTGCAACATTAGCTAGCATTATTTTTAGCCAAATACACTCCATTGAACATTACAATTTTTTATGATCCTTGTAATTAGAATCAGTTATGTGATCTGAAACATTTAAATGTGACAAATATGCAACATTAAAAGAAATTTGGAAGGAAGCAAATACTTCTTCACAGCACCGTCTTTAATTGCTGAAGTGCAACATTTTTGCTCATTGGAATTTGGCAGCCAGCAGAGGTCGAAGATTATGAGTCGGTTGGCTTTTCTGGGCTTGCTTTTCACCGCAGTGAAAAGCAATTTTTGAAAGAAAAAAAAAAATTTTGCTTTTATATGTTTTTCTCCGAAGCATGTGCCGCAATTATTGGCATCCCTTGAAAATCCTAAGATTAAAAGCTAACAGATGTATATTTTTCAGTCTTAAGTTCAGCTGTTTGATTATGAGCTCTTAAATTGTCGAAAATAACTTCCTTTTTCACTGGCATATAAATATAAGGACAAATGCCAAATTCTCTTAGTCATCATTTTGAAATAGACCCAAGAAGACAGTAACAATGTGTGATGAAAAGTGTTTGAGCCATACAAATCAGGAAATGAAAATAAAAAAATATTTTAAAAATCCCTAAGCAGTTGAACATACCCATTTCCACAATCTGGGCAATAATTAATGCAAATTAAGTTTAAAGCAACAAAAAATGTTAAGAATCAGCCTGGGAGTGAATATGTCTGTACATTGACCCCACACACTGTGAGGAGGATGATTTGACTAGCAAAAAAAAATTATATTTTCATAATTATATATATATATCTTTTTTCTCTCCAAGGATCACACCTGGAGAACTGCAGAAGTTAGCTGAGTCTTGGGTCTACAAAACTGCCCTCAGACACGACCTACATCAAGCTTCTGCCGTCAATAAACAAAAACTCTAGCGCCTACAGTTTGCCAAACATTACTGGGACTTAACATGGGATCGGATAATATGGTCGGATGAAACTAAGATGGAGCTTTTTGGCAACAAACATTAAAGATAGGTTTGGTGTAGACAGAAAGATAGCCATACAGAAAAGCATCTCATACCCACTGTAAAGTATGGTGGTCGACTTTCGACTCTGGAGGATCTGAAGAGATTCTGTATGGAGGAATGGTCTCTCATACGTGTGTTCGCCAACCTCATCATGCGTCATAGAATAAGACTCGGAGCTGTTATCTTGGCAAAGAGAGGCTCCACAAAATATTAAATGAAGGGGTGCCAATAATTGTGACATATTTCTGGGGAAAAAAATAAATTTGTTTCCTGATAAGAATTTGATGTTTCTTTAAAATGTGTTACTTAATTAAAGTTTAGATTTTTATGAATATTTTGAATAAACGATCATGGGGATAAACAGTAAAGACCTTTTCTTTCTATCTTGTTTTGATCATTTTAAAAAAAAAGGGTGGGCAAAGTAGATCAGCAATTCTGGAGGGCAAAGTAGATCAGCAGTTTCTGGGACATTCAAACCATCCCACCTGGCACCAACAATCATTCCACGGATATTTGCTTTAAATAGCAGGTGTCCAAAGTCTACATAATAAAGTGGTCACATGGTATATTTCTGACTTTTAATACTCTACAAAAGTCACAGGCCTCCCTGCAGTTATAGAGAAATGATGGGACCTCAAAACAGCTCTAACTAGAGCTGGGCTTGCGAGAGCCCATACAGTACCTCCGCCAGCATAGCTGGATTTGAACTTTGGCCTGTATCTCAGCTGTACTTTGGCCTAGATATGCCAAAATGTAATCACTTGTTCCTCTGGTGCTACTTTTTAACATCCTGCAAAGTTTGGTTAAAATATTTGCAATCGTTTTTGAGATATCCTGCTAACAGACAGACAAACAAATAAATAAATAAACAAACGGAAGCAAAAACATAACCTCCTTGGCGGAGGTAAAAATTACATTACTGTGTTAAATGTGTGATTAACAGATCTTATAAAAACACTAGATTGCTGACAGGGGGCGCTCCACTGAAGTCACCGGTCTAAGCAGCACATACACCCGTAAGTAAAAGTTGTGCATAGAATCCCATTCTTTGTCGCCTACTTTCAAATGACATTTAAAGAAAAAAAAAAAAAACATTTGTGAGCGAGTCGGTGCTATTTTGGCTTCGCTAAAGAGAACATCATCTCACCTCCCGCAATATGTGGAGTTTTTTCTGGGAAAGAAACGCACTCAAAATAATGAAAACTAGACATCTCAATATGGCAGCCAGTGACTTCACTTTGGGTAATGTAAGTATGACGCTATCAGCAAACTAGTGTGCTAAATATATGGCTGTGAACGACTACAGGCCATGCTGCGATTTTTAATGCTCACAGTAGCTAACTATACTTGCCATCCATCCATTACTGACCTACTCACTCTGGGTCATTGTCGTTCCACAAGTTGAGGGCTGCTGCAAATGTGGCACTTGGCAGTGAGCAGAGAGGCCGCAACACACCGTGGACTGTCTGGTAATCCATTGTAGGGATGACTCACCATTTACTCACGCACTCATACCCAGTATGGGTTTTGTAAAGTTTCCAATCAGCCAATATACATACATAGAATACACACACTGTAAATTCAGCAAACATTTACTGTGGACTCTTGGGGATTTTGCTGAGGTTGCTGCCAAGACTCACAAATGAAACTGAAAGCCTGCTCCGAAAAACTTAATTCAACTGAGCTTCTAACCTCAAAAAATACACACAGTTAATGTAGAGAATTAGAATTTTGAGCAGCTTGAGTGCACTTCTGCCAATGTATTCTTGTTTATCCCCTAATTTAGCCAATGAGATTCAACATTACTGTTAACCCAAACAAACTCACTGCTTAGTCGTTGTTCTCCTCACTTTGCAGGGCTGTTTGGACATTCTGGATGCAAGCAACTCTGTACAATGCAGAACCCACAGGAAGACAGTCAAGACGAGATGAGAGCCTGGAAATCCTCGAAATGGAGTCTGTGGGAAGGACCAGTGCCTATGCTAGCCGCGGTAAACATCCTAATTATAAATATCAGCTAGGGGACGCACGCAGGGTCCAAGGTAAAGGTTACATTCTGCTCCTGGCTACACTTTCATTCACCAAACATTACGTTCTTTATTCATTCCTGAACTGGTTCCCCTCCCGTGTGTCAGAGAGGGTGTCCAAAGCACATCTGTGGTGACACACCAAAGGACCATATGTGCACGTGCGTGTGTGTGTGTGTGTGTGTGTGTGTGTGGTTGGGGGGGTTTTAGGCTAATAACAGTCAGCTGAAGGTTGCTGTATTGAGTGCATAAACATCGACATATTAGCAGCAAAAGACAGCAACACTGCATAATACTGGGGTCTGCAACCCTAGTGCTGGAAAGCCACAGACTCTGCTGGTTTTAGTCTTTACTCTCCGCTTAAGGGATCAGCTTCAGCGATTGACTGTTCACTCCTCTCAATTTACCTGGTAAATCTGGATACGACATGGTGCTGATTTTAAAATGGGGCTAAAATCAGTGGAGCTTGCTGAAGTCCAGGGTCAGGGCTGTAGACAGTGAAATCATTTTTAAATATGCCAACACATTCTTCTATGCATATTCAAAAGTGCGCATTATTTAATGTTAATTACACATTCACATTAGGCATTAAGATAATCTTTATCTCAAAATGCGGATAAAATAATTAAGAACATTAAGAAGATAGAGCCCTCCTGACAGAAATTAATTCCGACACCTCTGAGATTGCTGTGAATTTCAGCAAAATTAATACTCAGTCTGAATGTTTAAGGGATAGTTTTTTCTCTTCTTCTTGCCATTCAATTAAAAAGAAATCCAAGGTTATTTCCCATCAGCCCACCTGCACTGGCAACCGGTCAGACTTGCACATGGCATGCGGCGGAATATATACCATTAATCAAAGCATTTCACAAGCACACTCCAGTCACATTATCAAAGGTATTTATTCATTTAAAAATGTTTCCAATGTCGTAAATGTAAATTAAAGAGAAAATTATAAGAACGTTAAAATTCACATCCACTTTCAAAAAGCCAGAGATTACTTAGGCTATACCGCAGTGCTCCCATTAGTGAGGTTTCACATTCTGAATGCAGTCCAAAGTAGCATTTTTTCTATTTACAAAATAAATCACAATCTGCATAATCGCTGTAGGTTAAAAACAAACTGCTCAAGAGTTCATTGGCAAAACAAAAACTGAACGAGAGCTAACCATAGGACAGATAAACAGTTATATTTGCTTTTAAAGTGATGTTCATCGGTCTCCCCTCATTAACGCTCTCGCAGCTATATTTTCTGAAGAAACTCTAGAAACCAGTCTCAGGCCACGCTTCAACCCGACATTTCACTATTCAAACAATCCCTTGTCACAGAGGCGCTCCTAATTTTCACCTTGGAATCTTATTTCATCGTGCATAGCTTTTCCCTTTTAAAATCAGCACATTTAAAATCCGTTTTCAGATTGTACATACTTTGAGCTGCTGCGAGATGCCTGACGCTCTCTGTTCAGGGCATGACAGCCAGCTATCAACTCGCATTAGGATTACCACCCTGACAGCTTTTAAGACAGTCCCATCCCATTCCCCTTGTGCTGTCACGCTCATCGTATATTCCCGTTCAAAACTAAAAAAGAGGCAAATGAAAAACCAAAAGGGAGTTTTCAGCATGTGGCTAAAATGCGTGTTGCCAAACACACCGCTGTTCCGCGAGATATGAAATACCCAACCGTGCTGGGAGGTCACGCGTGTCTGCGACGTGTTTCTGTGCGACGAGTCATCGCTGAAAATCCTTCCTTTTGCTTTGTTTTGCTTGATGGTATATAAATCTCCCTCGCCTTCACACTCCTCACGTACCTTCCAAAAAAGGGTCTGCAGAGAAGACGCGTGACTTCAAATTGCAAGAAAAAATAAATAAATAAATACAAATTGCATGTCAGTTTTTAGTTAACAGAGAGCCATCGGGCAGCTTTTATAGTCATAAGTGTATCAATGTTGAGTGATCCATAGAGAATTACAGTTCTTTGCATTCGCGGTTTGAAAGAAACTCACAACTGTCAACCAGATCAAGAAAACTGCAGAACGACAGCATAGATGTTTGAAAGACTAAAATTTTGAAAAACAAAAAAACTGCATTGACATAAATGTGGTTTCATCGCAAGACGCGAACCATGAGTGATCTGAGAGTGGCCAGACTGGAGATGAAAAATCATTGAAAATGTACACTTCTGGAACAGTCCTATGAACAGATGAGACACGTATTAACCCGTACCAAAGTGATGGAACAAGGAAAACGCGGTAAAATATTTGTTCTTTATCCAAAGCACCACCCCTTGTCTGTGAAACATTGTGGAGGTAGTTTTATAGCTTTGGCATGAATGGCTGCCACTGGAACCAGCTTTGTCGGCTTTGTTGATGCTATGACTGATGAAAGACTTCTGAGATGCACAGAAACACATTCAGCTCAGATTCAGACTAAAGTCTAAAACCTTCTGTGACGGTTCTTCATCTTGCAGCAGGTCAATAACAGCTAAAATAACCTAGCTTTGTATAGCTTAATACATTGCCAAATCAATCCCCAGTCCTAAATCCAACTGAACACACATTTCACTTGCTGAAGACTTGAGAGCAGAAAGCCCTGGAAACAGGAATTGAAGTTGGCTGCAGTACAAGGCTGGCAGAACATCACCAGGGGAGATAATATCTCCACCGTCCGGTGGTGTCTTACAGATCTCAGACTTTACATAGTCATTGATCACAAAGGACCAGCAACCAATAACTTAAATATTGTGATTTTTTTTCAGAATTTTTATTTTTTCTTTCGCACCCCTAAAATGGGGGTATATACATACAAGGTCGGTAATTCCTACACAGATCACCGAACAGGGATGCGAAATAGTCACAAATTAAAGCTGATGGCTAGTATGTAAGCTCACATTCATCGTTTGAATTCAAACCCAAAGCACTGAAGTAAAGCCAAAACATCAAAAAGTGTCAATGTCCAAATAATTACACACTGCACTGAATGTCTTTGTTTTTTTTGTTTTTTTTTTAAAAGTGCATTTCTGTCCTTCTTGATGCTGTAAAGGTCCCGTAGATTAAAGTAACAGAGGCTAATTTGCATTGATTTTCAGTTAGCTTCCAAGTACAGTGCAGGTAGCTGATTGGCTCGTCAGTAAAGCCCATCATTATGGATCATTCAAAAGATGTTGCAGCATTCCCTCTGTATTGCTTTCACTCCAGTGTGGCTTTGTTGATTTATTTATATATTTTTCCTCTCAGTATTTCAATACATAGCATTGGCATTAAGCGTTGAAAGCAATTTAGCCCATGTTGAATTCCTCTTTTAGTGCAGTCTTTGTAACCCGACATTCCATTTTAAGCGGGTGAATTCCGGGAAAAGTTCGAAGAATGAATTTTTACATCAGAGGATAAATTCTCCGTAATTGTCCTTTTTATCGTGGTCATTTTGTTTTCGACTTAATTTCCGTTGGTCGAAGCTCTGAACATCTGATTTGCAGGCAAAACACTTCGCGCCAGAAGTCATTGTCATCCGCAAGGCTTTACTTTAAAGCAGCTTCCAGTTTCTCAAGTGCCATATTTACTGGTCCCACTTTGCATTCGTGGGTCCTCTTTCAAAAAATAAAAAACAAACGTAGGAAACAGACATTTTAAAGAGGGCAGAAAGCTCTGTGCGGACAAATCAATACACACAGATCGGAATCTGCTGGTCAGTCAGATGAGGGAGGAGAGTTAGTCCACTGTCTTCCTGTAGTCCCTTGTGTCTGCTGGGCCTTAAGGAGCTGAGCAGAGCCGTCAATAATGGGTTAATAGGTGGTCCACAGGGAACATAGGAGGGGCCCCACAAAAATCCAGTCATATGGTGTGGGTGGGTGGGGGGGGTTCAAGGCGGTATTGAACTCAGGGGGCCCAGGATTCCTGGCCACGCCCCTGGAGGTGAGTCAGAGGTCACTGCCCTCGGCCCTTTCGTACAGGGCTTTCAGTTTCTCAAATCGCGGCCCCCAGTCCCGCAGTGACTCTGGGGCCCGGTCGTCGTCCAGGCCAGTGGAGCTGAAGGAGCTGAGGGAGCCGGCTGGGGAACCTCCGCCCTCGGTGGAGAAAACCTGCAGTGAGTCGAAGGGCGCCGTATCTGCGTCGCGGATGATCTCGCACAGGTAGCGAGCCAGGTCCTGGCTGGAGAAGGACAGGCTCTTCCGATGGATGGGATGGGGGGGCCCCTGGGGAGGGGGTCCGGGGGGAGGGACGTCCCGGCGCAGCGTGGTGGTGTTGGCGGTGACCGGAGCTGTGGCGGTGGAGGACGAGGAGGTGGAGGCGTTGGACTTAGTGGAGTCGTGCTGAGAGTGGATCTGATACTGGACCCCCCGTGATTGGCTGTACTGAACAGATTGGGCGGGGCTGGGCTGAAGGGACTTCTGCAGTTCGGCCATGTCATATGCATTCTACAGAGGCGAGGAGAGAGAGAGAGAGAGGAAGAGGAAGAGAGAGGGAACAGGGAAGGGAGGGCAAGAGAGCAGGAAGGAAGATAACACAGGACAGAGATTAAAAAGGGAGGAAGAGAGCACAGGGTAGGGAGAGGACAGAGGAAAAACAAGGACAAGGATGGATAAAAATAGAAAAAGAAACAAGTCGAAACAGCAGTTTCATTTTAACTCAGCGAGAGCCCGAGGCCTCGAAGCTCTCTCTCATGATGAAAAGTTCTCATTTGCCTCCGTTAAACAAATTGCGGATTTCTTGAAAATCGGACGTTTGGAGAAAGAACTGTAATATATGCAATGAAACTAAAGTGGCTCATTGAATCACAACAGGAGAGCACGGTGAAGACCGCATTTAAGCTTGACAGCACAATAACCTCAGCAATGCCAATCTATGGAAACAGACTGCTTAGAAGGCGATTATCTCCACTCGCAGAGCAGGTGGGGAACATGAAGTGGCAGTAAGGGGAACGACTGCAGATTACTCAATCAACTCTCACTAATCAGCACAAGAAACTGCAACATCCGTTGCACTGGCTACCTCCTGCATTTGCTGATAGACATGTCTGGCCCTCTGAGTCGGCAGCTCCCCACTATGTTGCGACAGTTCCTTAAAATCACCACTAGATGGCGATAAGAGGCAAATACAGTGTCATGAGAGAGTATTTTGTCCCCCTCTTGCATGTTTGTTACCATGTTCATATCTTCAAAGTGAATTTATTAAGACAAAGAGAACCTGAGAAAACACAACATACAATTTTAAATGGCGCATTTCATTTATTCAGTGAAAAGAGTCATCCAGCAACAACTGGCCCAGTTGGTTACTCAACTCAATCAGCTAATTTACCAAATCTAATTGACAATTGGGAAAAACTTGATTAGCAATGCCCAGGCGCTATTACTGCCGACTTGGTATAATCTAAACATCTCTTAAATAGAACCCTTGCAGTGTGAAGTGGGATAAAAGGTCTTTTACTGTGCTGGGATAAAATTACATTTCAAGATGAGAAAGTTATTTAAATACGTACATACATTGAGCACTAACAATCATTGGACATTTGTGCATTTGTTTTTATTTTGGTTCCACTGGCTGAGTGAATCTCCAAATCTTAATCCAGTTGAGCAAGTATTTTACACACTGAGGAGGAAACCGAGGGCAAAAAGTCCATGACACCAGCAAGAACTGTAGGTTACTGCAGTACCAGCCTGACACAGCATCAATATAAAAGATATTCAGTGTCCAGTGATGTCTATAAGTCACAGAGTTCAACCAGTCATTGCACACAAAGGAAATGGGACCAAATGTTAAACAAAATGACTTTGCTCCACATTTTGTCAAACTGTCCAATATTTTTATGCGTAAAATATAGCAGGAGGGCTGTGTAGAGAAAGTGCTGGAACTTCTTAATGGTTCATCCAATATTGATGGAAACGCCCTACACTTGAAGGAGACAGTTTGCTCTTCATCCTCATTGTATCCTTTCAAACTCAAAGTGCTAAAGTACAGAACCAAAGTAAAAAATGTGTCACTGTCCAACGAATTACAGTGCTCATTGTAAGTATAGGGCAGTTTACAAAGCCATTTCTAAGGCTCTGGGACAGTGGAAAACCACACTAAGCCATTATTTTGAAATGAAGAAAACTTGTATCTTCAGAGGAGTGGCTGGCCAACCAAAATTACTCCAGGAACATATCAGTGATTTATTCTGGAAGTCAAAAAAGAACCAAGACAAACAGGGAACTGTAGGCCTCGCACATCCTCGTAAAGGTCAGCGTTCATGACTGCGCCATTAGAAAGACAAAGACTGAAATGGCATCCGTGGGAAAATCACTGCTGATCAAGAAGGTCATAAAGGCTCCTCTTCAAAAAAAAAAAAACACCTAGATGACTCCCCAGACTTTCAGGAAAATGTTTGACGGACTAATGAGTCAAGCTGGAACTTCTTAGAGGTTATGGATTCTGTTACATTTGGTGTAAAGCTAGCAGTGCATTCAACAATAAGAGCATGTTCAGCAGCACCTGTGATTGCAGATGCAGACAGGAAGACAAAATTAGCAAGGGTTTTATTCTGGGCAGCAGTACCAAAAATAAAGGGCAAATATGTAGGTAATAGATAGTAAAAGTCCTGTACGGCAAAAAAATGAAAAATAGAAGCATCTTACCAAACATTTTGATCTTGTATGTGATTTAAAACTCTTATTTCTATTACACCTTTCTCTGTAAGATAAAAACTCAGCCGATGAGGTGAGATAATTTTCACCCATTTCTAGATTTATCATTGGAATGGAAAAAAAATGCATGTGTCAAGCACACGGTCACCTAAAATAAGCTTAGATTTTCCGCTTGAGAAAAAATTAGAAGTTTCTGTGTAACAAGTTCAATTGAACTACGTCCTCGAGACACTGGCATGTTAATTAGTGTGTGCTAGCGCAGGGTGGACATACACGCCTCCTCTGCCCTTTTTGCAAAATCGGGCTCTGTTAATTCCTGCGCACTGACAAGTAGAATACGCTCGTCAAGTTTCATGACAATATGCTCAGTAATAACGGGGGAGTAGCGCTTCAAAGTTAGTGTCCATTCCAAGAACAACAACAACAAGAACAAAAGAAGAAGAAACTGAGTGATAGAACCGGATAGAACAGATAGAACCGGCAGAGGTCCATAGAACATGAGGCAGAGTGAGGAGAAAAACAGGCAAACATCAAAACCCAGGTGAGTGAGCAGCAACAAGGAAGAGGTATCTAAAAAGGAGCAATTTCTTTAGGATCTAGACCTTAAAGGCTACAAAATAAAAGTAATAGATTGATTACAAGCAAGGAGAACCAACTTAGCAATCGGGCAGGAAAGGCTCTAAGCATTGTGCTCAAAGCAGCAAGAGGTAATTAGAAAAACAGAAACAATCTGTGGGAGACTCACCAACTCAAACAATCAATCATTCAATTAGCATGCACACGGCGGAAAGATAGACGGAGAAACAGGCGTACATCTCAATTCTCTTTAATTGCATCCGCATTTCCCTCATTTACGTCTTTTCCGTGCATCTTAAGCTCTCCCACAGGGGATGGATGGAGTGATGCAAGACAAGCAAGAGAGGAGAGAATAAACAAGGAAATATGTTTTCAGAGAAACAAGACATTATTTTCTCAGAGGCGTTACGTGAGGCGACGTCTCTCTTTGAGGATGGCGCACAGCTGGATCTGCGGCCAGCACCTGTCGTTACTCATCAATGCCATGGCCTTCAGCTGTAAGTTCTCTATGAAGGCTGATCTCGTGTTTCCTCGCTCAGCTCCTCAGAACAGTCGCCTCGCAGCAGAAACAGGAAATGGGGAGATTCACTACTGCTCCAAATTTTCACCAATTGTAAATAATGGCTCTGGCCCTGGTTCGCTGGAGTCCCAGAACCTTAGAAATGGTTTTGCAACCCTTCCCAGACTGACAGGTTCTCTTTTGGTGAATTTCTTTAGATCATGGCAACATGTGCTGCTTTTGTCTACTTCACATTGCCAGACAGGTTCTCTTTAAGTGATGTTTAGATTTAATAGGGCTGGCAGTAATCTTGCTCGGGTGCACCTAGTGAAATTGAACCCGGATATAAATTCAATTTGTATTATCGGTTGATTTTGTGACCAAGTGGACAGTGACTTTTTCACTTAGGGCCTGGTAGGTTTGGATGGCTTTTTTCCTTCAAGTGATGAAATCAATATTCATGAATTGCATTTTGAGTTTACTTTGGTAATCATTGTCTAATATTAAAATTAGTTTGATGTTCTGAAACATGTAAGTGCGACAAATATGGAAAAATAGAAGAAATCGAGAAGGGGCAAATAGTGACACGGTTGGTGTACACTGTGCCTCATACAGTGGCCGTTGAAAGAACATACAGTATTGCGTCAGGCTCATTTAAAACAATTCAGTGAGGTGAAAACTTAACAAAACATAAAATGTCTCCAAATACTGAAAATGCACTATATAGAACTCTCCTGTGATCTGGAAAAACCTAGTAAGTTTATCAGTGGCAAAGATCACGCAATTGAACAAAAATTTTTGGCTCTGGACTTTTCCTAAGAAAAAAAAATATGATAGAACCTTGAAAGAATAGAAATTTAGAAAATAGAAAAGATAGAAATTTTGAAAGTTCAAATGACACTAATAGCGAGTGTTTTAAGATTTTCACCACTTAATTACTGCAAATGAAGGTTAAACTCAGTTTCTACCAAAAGTGACACACGTACTAGGTTTTTCCAGATCACGGGAGAGCTGTCAACTGTAAAAAATTAAAATCAAATAAATATTTTGTGTGACAACCCTTTTCCTAAAATTTTGGAACTTTTTTTACGTAGTTTCAAAAGATAATTGGATGTTTGGTTGCTCTAAGCATACTGAAATTCCCACAGTTCCTGCACAGACTCACGGTAACACTTGCGTCCGTCTCTCCTGGAAAATCCTGTTGTGATGATGCTAAGATCATTGCATGGTCAAGGCTATATTATCAGTATTAACTGTCTCTATTGAAATACAAAATTTGTTTATGACTTTTTTTCAGTTAACATCTGGTGACTCAGTGCTTTTTTTTATCTACAGCAACACTACTGTGAAAAACAAGAGATAAAAATCTAAGACCCAATTTAAATAAAATATGTAGGGTTCATTAAACTTTCACACAGTACTGTATTCACATGAGCAAAAAAGCAGCTGCTTCATTGTTATGTAAGTTGACAGCTGCCCCAGTTTGATCCTGTTTGTCGTTTCATCCTAAAATATTTCGGAGAAACCCTCACCTGGTCCTCCTCCCCTCCTCCCTCCTCGTCGTAGTTGAGCACGTTTTCGCGGATGTCCTCCCAGCCGTCGTGGTGCGCCGACACGTGGTAAACGCCCTCCTTCAGTCCTTTGTAGCTCCTCCAGCGCGTCCACAGAAAGATGCCCAGCAGCAGCACTAGAGGGGGCCAAAGAGGGACAGTCAGACAGGATGGACAGGTTTGGTTAAGAAGGGTTACACCCTTTACACAGGCCAGTCCAGTGAAAGTCCAGCCATCAGCCCTTATCCATGTCCTTAGCCAGCTGATTTTACATTTCAGTCCTAACTCCAGCCAACTGAATTGTGCAAATGCGCAAATTGAAGTTCTGAAAACAAACCAGTGGGAAGAACTGTGTCTTTTACGGCCTGGATTCCACACTGACACTGAGAGCGCAGGTCCGGGTCAGTTTCCTGCACCCATTCCCCAGCAGCTCCAGTCTTCCAGCTAAAAGGCCACGTTCCCAAAGCCTGGCTGCCTCCTATTAAACTCCCCCACATCGACAGCAGCAGGGCGTCCACTCAATCACGTCTGCCACTGCGTTTCTGGAACATTCCGGGAACTTTTCTCTCTGAGATCGCAGTGACATTTAATGAGTACTCTTCCCTGTTCCTCCCTCTCTCTCTCTCGATCCCTCTGACTCTAAATTCTCCTGCAGCGTCCGTGTGTGCGTGCGGGGGGTAAGGGGGCGGTGCCGTCAGACTAAAGACCGCTCCCAGGAGATGGTTCACCTGCCGTGAAAAATGTGTGGGCGGGACGGAACGCAGCGGGTCGGCTGGAACACGGCGTCGCCCATCGGGAGGCCCCCCCCGTTTTTGTCCCCCCGCGAACCCTGTAATCACCAGGTCAGCGTCAGAACAAAATTATTGCATCAATCTCTGTCAGCACTTCCACACCAGGCGGCTGGAGCATGGCCTGCCCGAAATGCGCAAAAATCAATATCTGCTCGACTTAATCCCCCCAACCCCGTCATCCGGCATCCAGGCTCGCACCTCCCATTCTTACACATTTATCTCTCCTCATTTGCCCCTCAGAAGCTGACCGCAAACACCCCGGATGAAAAGGACTTGCTCAGTTTTGGTAATAGAGGCGAGCAAAGAGCGCGGTCTGACCTAAAGCGGAGCAGGAAGGTTCCCAGTGCCCTTTCAGAAAATAGTTTGAACCGAGATAACTCTATTTGCCCGCTATACAAGTTGCACAAAACTTCCCTCTCGGAATTCAGACGAGACCCCTCCCCCTCCCCCCGCCTTGTTGTGCTGTTGCCGCGGTGAGGCGCTCCGTGTGGTATTGACCGCCTGACCACAGGTCAGCTCCGACAGCCTCAGCAGTTTAACAGAAGACACAAAATGCATTTTAAATCCATCGAATTCGTACCCGGCCAGGGCGGCAGTCTAGGAATTCATTACGTGCGGCGCTGATACATATATTTAAACCGTTTCACTCTAATGCATTTGTATCAGTGAATCTCACAGCTTGCATTTATACAAGCCATAAATTAATGCAGCTGCCAAATCTATACAACTGCTTGTACATGTGAAGCAGCAGATGTAATGATGAACAAGTGATATGCAGACAAACAAGGACATCAAAATTTATTTTAAATTAAATGAATGCATTGAATTTCTTCTTCAGGGTTTATGCTATTGTGTCGAACCAGCCTGGTGAATCAATTGTAATTACTGTGCATAACAGACATACAGTACCTAAGGTTTTGATTTTAATAAGAACAATATCACAAATTATTGTAATTAGCTGCTATATTATCGGCCACATCTAAACAAGAACAAAAGTATCATTGACTGTGTAAAGATTTCCAGGTGCTATTGTTAGGTATATAAAACATGCTTACAGACTTAATCTTTTTCTTTCGGAATTTTACTGCTGAAATGACAGTTGAAACGTTACACAAGCTTCCCCGTCAAAACAATAGCACCGCTTAGAATTTCTTGACAGGGGCATTTTGTTTATAAGCCTACGCTTTCATGTGTACTTACACCCACAGCCCTGCGGGAGGGGAGCCATGCGCAGAATGATAGCGAGAGATGTCAGCTCGGCACACAGCAGTTTAGGGAGGATAAGAGATAATGGATTTTAAAGAAAACATCCGGGTAAAAGAAAAACACCAGAAAGACCAGATAACTCAACTGGTATCCAAAAAATTAGTGAATAAATAAACTGATAAACGAACAAATAAAATAAGGCAATGAAATACCATTAAAGTGAATTACCATCAAAGACAACCAAGTTAGAAAATGAGCTGTAATAACCTGTCATACTGCAACCGTCCATTAGGGGCAGCATCTGTCCACTTGCTACATTCTCATATTAGGGCAGTGGTGCCATCGATTGGTAAAGCAGAGCCAAGAGTCTGCAGTAGGTTTTCATTCCAAAATATCAAGAAACCTACAGATTTCACTGATTAGTTCCTGCCATTTTAGTGACATCAGCGGATGTTACGATTGGTCAAAGTGAAGACCAGTATACTCTCAGCCCTCCACGCAGCATTATTGGGCGCAACTGTGAAGCTTCGTCTGGATTCGCGGTTTTGGGCACCAATAGGTTGCACCATATCACACCACACCCTATTCAGCCGACTCTAGGCTGTACTCCCAACAGCATCTTCAATCAGCAAACTATTGGAACTGCATATACTGTATCTCTATTGGGGAATACAGTGACTTCATGGCGAATTTCAGTAGTTCCATAACAAACTACTGTAACTTCATAGCGGACCACTGTAACTCTGTGGCAAACTGCTGTAAGTCCGACTGTAACCAGGCGAGAGCAATACAGCAGCATGAAAACCAGGACATCGCAAACTGGATTAAGCACTTAACGACACCCTGGAATGAGAAGGAACTAATACTGCGGAGATTTATTCCTGCTGCCTTCCTCCACTCAACCAGCAGAGCGGCGACCATGGCTTTAAGGTCAGCTTGCAGCCATGTTTCTCTGCATTAGATTCTGGCTCCAGATTCTTTCTCTAAATAAATCAAGCCTCCCTCTTCAGGGCAGGGGGGGGCAGGGGTGGAATATATTGGCCAGGAAGGGTGCGAGGGCCTTCTCAAGGTCTGTATGAGCGCATCAATGCGTAATGATGTTTACTGAGGGAGACTAGCCGGTGCTCCAAGGGTTCTGCTTAACGAACGGTAATGCATCGCAACATCCAGACCCAGCGGCCAATCAAAAGATGCCTCTTTGCCTGCCCAGCGCCCCTAAAGGGGAGAGAAACAACAGCTAAGGAACAGAAGGCCAGATTCATTTGAGAACACCCAGGGTCAACAGCCAGTCACGTGGTGCTTCCTCTCTAGCCTCATGCCCAAAATGGATGTATAAACATTGCAAACAAACAGAAGGTGGACTGATTTGAGAATAGTTTATGGGTATGCATGAAAACAGAATCTAGTCTAAGGCGTTCTGAGAACTAACCTGGGTAAATAACACCTTTAATGATAAATTCAGCGGCCTGTGTGCATGCGAACTATGAAACCATGAAAACTATTAATACTTCCATTTCTAGTTTTCCCCCAGATCAATCTCATTTGAACTGAAGTTGATGCAAGCGTTAATCAGCATCTAAATTAAAGTCTCTGCTTAAACCAGTATTGAGACTGAGGTCACCATTTATTCTGGGCCAAGAGCAAAGTCAGCCCTTACACCAGTGTTCAGTCTGACGGAATTACTGTGCTTGCGGAGTTTTTTTGCAACCATGATTGCAAACCCAGAATTTTAACAGGGCGTTAATGTTCACATCAGGGCTATTCAACCAATATCCAGAAAGGGCTGTGTGACAGTGCGTTCAGGAACCACAAGCGAGAGCAGGAAATCCAAAAATCGTATGCCTTTATTGATAGCAGGGTCAGGACCAGAAGACATAAGAATTGCCAATCCAAAAAAACGAAATCCAAAAACAAAGTCGACTAGACAGGCCGGGGTCTGAACCAGAAAAGCAGAGGTGCGACGGTACATAGACAGTAGGCAAAAAATCGTAGTCGAAATCCAAAGCAGTGAGTCATACACAGGGCATCCAAACACAGTAGACGTGGTCGTACAGAAATGGGTCAAAAATCCAGAAAGACAAAAACAAGACAGAAGGGCTATGGCAAAAATCAAGGTCGGACAAAACAGTCGAAGAGAAACAATAATCAATTGGCACAAGAGACTCTGCACAAAGGAATATTGATCAACGTTCTGACAAGGGCTGAACAGCAGTGAGACTCTAAATAGACACAAGGGAAGTCACATGCTATGCAGGGAACAGGTGAATTTGATGAGAACTAATTACAAAGGAAGGTACACATGGGGAAGTCCTAAACCACAACAATTGGCAAAAGCCAAGACACGGACGGGATTCACGCAGACATCTTATGACAAATAAACAGCTCCGGTCAAGGAGTTCTAAGTGCACAGACAATGAGTGCAGGAAAGCAATTAAGCACGTGCGAGAGATCTCGCAGAAACATAGGGAGAGGCAGGGAAAGCAAAGCAAGAGGCAGAGACTAGAACAGGGCGATTGCTGAGATTGAATTAGCAATAATTAGAAGAGATGCAGCTTTACAAATTAACCAAAGTGCTCATTAGTAAGTTAGTAATATATACATGGATTAGTTGCGTTAGTAGACTATGATACAAAATATAAATGTTAGTATTATTAGTAATCTAGAAAAGCAAGGTGAAGGAAGTAAACGAGAATTGAAGTAATAATATGAAACACCAGAAACCATTGAAATCACCTGAAGCAGGTAAGCACACAGACTGGGAAGACGGACTGAACCAACTAGATCACAATACAGGGGAGACAAGCGCAATGAAACTTAAAATGGTATGAACTGAAAACCGGAGAATACAAAAACCAAAAGGAATAAAGAAAAGACATAACCATGAACATAAAGCATGAGCACAAACACAGATCCATGACAGGCTGGTGTGGGTGCAGGCTTTCATTCCAACCAAGCAGTTAAACACCTGACACCACTAATCAAACTCAAGAGTCTTGGCTAATGAGCTTGATTAGTAGTATCAGATGTGTAACTGTTTGGTTGGAATGAAAGGCTGCGCCCACCCTGGCCCTTGCAGGAAAATGTTGAATAACCATGGTTTACATTGTCTTGAGGTGACAAAATTTTCGAATTCAAATCTGTTATGAATCAATCAGCAACTAATCAGTTTTCTGAAAATATGTGCGTAAGTTCTTTCAGAATGATTTTTTTCACATTTTGCTGTGTCGTTGAATTATTAATGACCCTATACAAGGAACACCAACTCACGATCCCGGAAGGACATATATTACTGGTTCTCCACCCTCCCTTTCCCAGAGAGTTCGGTGTAAAGACAGCTCAGCCAATCGGAAGCTCTAGGTGTTCAGTTAATTAGTTAATAAACTGTGGAAAAAAAGAAAATCAGGACTGGATGTGGATTCGAGGGCCATATTTTGTGATCCCAAATCTAATAAATGGCTAGTTTAATGACCACGTGTCTGCACCAATCAGAGGCCGGTTCATTGCGTGCTTTCATCAGTTACAATTATCCCCCTTCAAGCAATAGTTTCCAATTTGCACAGTATGAGCATTAAACTTTTATTGTTCGTGGCATATATGGCTATTTCAGATATAATGTGGCTTAAAACAGAGATTCTCGACAGTGGTCCAGGGGACCCCTTGTGCACACTGGTTTTCCATTCAACCACAAATGCAATCACAATTTTACAACTAAATGGCCATGAAGTTTTATCAATGAGGTCCTTTTCAGGTTTGAAGGGAATAATCGACTACTTGGGCCACTTTGGCTGAAATGACTGTAGATGTATTCTATGATGGGTAAAAATGGTGCGACATTTGTAAAAACAGTCCATGTTTTTAACTGACTGAGTTGAAGACGATAGTGAATCAGAATGGTCTTAATTATGTTGCTGAAAATATGACTCCTACCACCTTTAACCCAACGCAGGCTTGGCTTGTTATCATGTGCATTATCTTTTAATTTGCCATTTATTCCAAAATGGCCATTTTACTGACCATGAGCTCACAGATTTGCCAATTAGAAGCAATTGACAAATGTCCCCTCTATTCAAAAAAGGATAAATAATCCTATAATCTGATAGTGCGGTTAAGGGAAATTAACAACTGATTTAAATTCTGGGATTGATTAATTTTCATTGGAGCAAAAGCATAAAATACAGCGCCCCTCAGGACCGAGTTTGAGAAGCACTAACTCAAACAAATATTGAGTCTGAAGTCACCAATTAACCCATTTAAACCGGGACAGCATGTGCGCATTTTAAGAACGTGTCGTTGCCGACACAGATATGCGCGTAATTTTGAAAGTACCGTAATTACTATAAGTTTTGTGCAATAGAAAAAATTCCAACTGTTCCTGAAAGCTGAGAAGCTGTGCTTCAGCCCAAATACAGGTTGCTATGGTAAACATGGCAGCATGATTCTCTGCTGTGATTTTTGCATTAGACCTTAAAGGGTTAAACCTATAGAGAGAATAAAGGAAAGGAAAGTGAATACAGTCTATCAACATTTCAGTCTCATCTACAAACATCAGCACTGACCTATTAAATAAGCTGCGATCTAAGCATTACTTTATGCAGAGTGATTTTCTCCATGCAAATATTTACTGGCACCAAAGTCTATGAGTTTTTCAAACTCTATAGCCAGGATGGAGGAGGAGAAATTTACACAACTGTCTGTTAAAAATCCCAAAAATGTAGAGCAGGACTGCCCAAATCTGGCCCTTGAATCCAAATCCACCCAAGTTTTCTCTCCTTCCAGGCAATTAAATGAAAAATTATGGCCAATGATTGGCCAGACAGTCATCACATCTGATTCCCAAGTAAAGGGAAGTTGGAAAACCAGTAGTTCTTGGCCCTTGAGGACTGGGATTTGGGCAGCCCTAGTTCAGACCAGACTGGATTTAGCCCACTTTGGTGAACGATTCAAGTAAAGTCAAAAATATAAATATTTGAACATTGAGACAGTTGCTATTTTTGCAACTTGGGCGAAAAGTGTAGGAATTTTGGCGCTTTTTTTGTAGATGAGGTCCCAGCTTTGTGAGGAACCAAATGTTGTTCAGCTGTTCCATGGCCAGATCTGTGCTATTCCCTCACTATTTCATCTACCAGATAAATTTCCAGAATTGATAGCAGGTTAAAGGGATATTTCAACATTTTGGCAAACTGGCCTATTGCCATAATCCCTATAGTTATATGAGTAGGTACATAACATAACATAACATGAATGGCGAGAACAGGCCGTTCAGCCCAACTACGCTTGCCAGTTTTTTATACTATTGTGAATATATCCCTTCAGATACTCAATGACTCAATGGTATATAGCTTTAAGTCAAGCCTGCTCTTGAAAACTCCCAAGGTCTCTGCCTCGACAATATGGTCAGGCAAGCTATTCCACATCGAAATTACTCTTTGGGTGAAGAAATATTTCCGAATATCAGTGCTAAATTTACCTTTGGTCAACTTCCATTTGCGACCCCGAGTTCTCCTAACAACACTTGGTCGAAGGAATCCTACATAATTCACTTTGTTAATCCCTTTAACACATTTAAAGACCTCAATCAAATCACCCCTTAGGCTCCTTTTCCTAAGACTAAAGAGATTAAGGATCTTCAGCCTCTTCTCATAGCTTTCATCTTTTATACCCGGAATTAGCTTAGTGGCTCTTCTCTGAACTTTCTCTAGAGCCTCTATATCTTTCTTAAAGTATGGTCCCCAGAACTGTACACAATACTCCAGATGTGGTCTGACAAATGTGTTGTGCAAAAGAAGCATCACCTCCTTGGATTTGTACTCAATACTTTTGGCAATGTATCCCAGCATCCAATTGGCTTTTTTAACTGCTACGGCACAATGGCTAGAGCCTGTGAGGGTTTGGTCAACAATCACTCCCAGATCTTTCTCGTGTGGAGCAGATTCCAGTTTTAAACCTCCCATGAAGTAATCCCATCTAATGTTTTTATTACGTACATGTACAACTTTACATTTCGCTACATTAAATTTCATTTGCCACATTTCTGCCCAGTTCTGGATTCTATCCAAATCATCCTGAATCACTTTAGTGGACTCTAAACTATTTGCCAAACCTCCCAATTTAGTATCATCTGCAAATTTAACTAATCTGCTCTCAATATTCCTATCAAGGTTATTAATGTAGATGAGGAACAGCAGGGGTCCCAACACCGATCCCTGGGGGATGCCACTCCCCACCATACCTAGCTCAGATGAGATACCATTGACCACCACTCTTAGTGTTCTGTCCTGTAAGCAGTTTTGAATCCACTCCAGAATACCACCTGTAACTCCAATGGAGCTCATTTTAAAAATGAGTCTCTTATGCGGTACTGTATCAAATGCTTTCTGAAAATCCAAGTATATGATGTCATAAGCCCTGCTCTGGTCATAAGTCTTGGTGGCCTCTTCTAAAAATTCCAGAAGGTTTTTCAGGCATGACCTTCCCTTACGGAAACCATGTTGGCTATCCCTCAAGATACTGTTACGTTCAAGAAATAAGTCCAGCTCATCTTTTATGATAGATTCCAATATTTTGCACGCAATGCAAGTTAAACTGACTGGCCTGTAATTTCCTGGCTCAGTACGGTCCCCTTTCTTATATATTGGTATTATATTGCCCCGTTTCCAATCATTTGGTATTTCTCCAGTTTCTGAAGACAGTCTGAAGATGGCGGATAGCAGCTTAAAGATGATCTCACCAACTTCCCTAAGCACTCTAGGATATAAGCCATCAGGACCCGCCGCCTTATCTGCCTTTAGTTTATGCAACTTGTCTAATACATTGTTATCCCTAACCTCAATTTCCACTAAATAATCTTGAGCATTTAAATGCCCTCTGGCCGAACAAAGACCCACTCTGAGGTAAAATTCTCAACAAAGTAACTGTTTAAGGCATCCGCAATATCCTTGTTATCATATAGCAGCGATCCATTTTTATTCTTTATGCACTTAACCTGCTCTTTGACTTTCCTTTTTCTGCTACAGTACTGAAAGAAGCGCTTAGGGTTAGTTTTTTGCCCCCTCTGCAATTTGTCTTTCATACAGTCTTCTAGCATTCCTCAGCTCTTTTTTTTGACCACAGCACGCATTTTACAGTATTCAGCCTTAGTGTTCTCATTGTTATCCTTTATGTACATCTTATAAAGATTCCTCTTTTCCCTCAAAATCCTACTTAATACTTTTGGTCATCCACTGAGGATTCTGCTTTTTTCAGCTTACTTTTGGACACCTTTGGAGTGAATTTGCATTGTGAATCAAGTAAAACCCCCTTAAATCTTTCCCACATCTCATTTACAGACTCACAGTCCAGGAGTGTCTCCCATTTTATTTCACTTAGATATGAGCGCATCCTGTCAAAGTTTGCTCGCCTAAAATTGAAAATTTTTGTTTTTGAATACACCTTTTTAACTTCCCATGAAACATCAAAATTAACAGCAGAGTGATCACTAGTCCCAAGTGGCTCCAGTACCTCAACATTGCTAATTCTATCTGGGTCATTACAGAGCACTAAGTCTAAAATTGCCTTCTCTCTTGTCGGTTTATTAACATACTGCACCAAAAAATTATCATTTAACACATCTAGAAATTCTTCCTCTCCCCTACCCTGTCCTTTCACCATTTCCCAATCGATACCAGGATAATTCAAGTATCCCATAATAATGGTCCCTCCACCTCAACAAGCTTGCATAATCCTCTTCAAAAGCATTTCATTGACTGTACTGTCCAACGCTGGTGGCCGATAGCATACTCCTATGATTAAACCTGTCTCGTGTTTGCCAATGAGCCTGACCCAGATATCTTCACAGGGCAAGGAATGTTCAATTTCAGGAATTTCCTGTCCACTTATGTTGTCGTTCACATAGACTGCTACGCCCCCTCCTCGCCTATTACATCTCTCCTTCCTAAAGAGCTTATAACCTTCTATATTATATTCATCTCCATCCTCTTCACTAAGCCATGTCTCTGTAATCCCAACTATGTCATAGCCCTCACTAATCATTAAGGCCTCAAGCTCTGGAAATTTATTTTTTATGCTTCTTGCATTTAAATAAAAACATTTCAGGTTATTACTAATGCTCTTCCCCCTTGATTTCCCATGCGGCCGCTGCTTCAAGCCCCCCACTACGCTTTGTTGCTTTAAAAGTATATCATCAATAGTGCATGTAACGCCGTCAGCTTCCATCAGGGCAGTCTGCATTTCCCTATGTGTAACACTCACTAACCTCCCTGCCCCCCAAGTCCCTAGTTTAAATAATCCTGCGCTACTCTCAACATACGCTGACCCAGTGCAAAGGTACCCCTCCGGTTCAGGTGTAGCCCGTCAGGCTTGAACAGGTCACCCCTGTCCCAGAAAAAGTTCCAGTGCCCCATAAACCTATACCCCTCTTTCCTACACCAGGTTCGTAGCCACGTGTTAAACCTCCAGATAAAATTCTGCTTTCCTCTGCTTGCATGGTACCGGTAGAATCCCGGAGAACACTACCGTTGAGGATCTGCTCCTAAGCTTCTCAGCTAATTCCACAAATTTGCCTTACAGAACCTCAAACCTACCCTTACCTATGTCATTTGTCCCAACATGGACCATGACAACTGGATCCCTCCCGCTCTGGCCAGGAGCTTGTCCGCACGCTCCAGGAGGTCTCCTACCTGGGCACCAGGCAGGCAACACACTGTACGAGACTCCTTGTCGCGCGAACAGACTAAGCTATCTATTCCTCGAAGTATTGAGTCCCCCACTATCACTAACTTTCTTTTCTGAGGGGTAGAGGCCAACAGGGTGCCCTGCTGCTCATCAGTCCCCTCACTCTCAGGGTCAGGGGCCAATTCGAGTTCCTGCAAGGGCCGGAATCGGTTGGATACCTCAACCACTGGAGGAGCTGTCGCTGTACGGTGTGCATGCCCTTTCCTGCGCTGTTGACCTACAGTCACCCAACCTTCTCTCCCTGCCTGCTCTGGGATCCCTGTACCACCCTGCTTTGGCGTACACACCATTTCTCTAAACGACATACTACTTAGTTCCTCTAGGAACTCTACTGATTGTGAACTATGTCGTGCTGCCAACTGGCCCTGAAGATCAAGGATCTTGCTCTCCAGATGCTCAATTAGCTGGCACCAGTGGCAGACAAACCCACCCTGGAAATCTCTTTCCAAAAGTGCGATCATCCTGCAACCTTCACATAGTTTTGGCCACATTTTGAACCCCCTATCTAATGACCTCGCTCACCCTAGATAAAAGAAAATTACTAATGCCGAGACAGAAGCTGAGGAACCACAATTTATTAATTTATTAACCTACGAAGCCCTAAGCAGCAGTCACAATAGAAACCGTGGGGAAACTATGTAGATGGATTATAAGCCTCTTTTAACAGGGGCTTAGTTTCAGTTAACAGAAATGAAATACCAAATTGAGCCAAACTCTATATGTAATAAGCACTCCCAATAAGCTGACTTGAGTTTATCTAGTCCCGGTACTATTAATGTACTAACCTAAAAAAAATCACAGGGCTTAGCTGAGAACCCAGATAAAACAGACTGGCTACAACGCCCAGGAGAAACTGGAGGAGGGAGGAGGCGGAGCACTCCGGTAAAACTTACCGTTTAAATTCCAACCTAACCAAATGGACGACTCAAGTGACTGCTGCCCTACTAACTAAATACTAAATCTCAGATCCCCAGCCAAAAATGCAAACAGTACTTATCTAGCTAGCTAGCCACAAATACAACCAAGGGTAACCGAGAAGAGAGTAAAGCCCCGGTTCCCTTTAATTAAAACGGACCGAATAAACAAGTTGTTTACTATGTGAGCGAACTAAACACGGTATCTCCCCCAACAAGCTGTCCTAAGCACTCAAACAAGCAGTTAAACTTTAATCAGCCGATCAAGACAAAGCAACCGGAGGAAAATACAAAGATAGGGTAATTTACAATGTGTTTAATCATAAGAGCCCTTCGGTAATAATAAAATGCGAAAAAGACAAAAACCCCGGTTCGCGTTAATATTCAAGCTTGGCAATGCGTTTATGTGGTAATGCGGTCAGGATAGAGAACGAAGGGGACTAAAAAAACCACGGTGAACGTCAATATTTATTGGCTAGAAGACTGTATGAAAGGCAAGCGACTAAGTATGAAACCAAGCCGGGTTATAGTTAGATATCCAGGTAATTCGATAATATTCTTGGCGTTGAGAGCTTGCTGGGGTTCGTTAGCTAAGTCAGCTACAGAAAAACCAGGCGACAGTACCTCAGTCCTTGAAAACAACTGTTTTACTTTGTATATCGCACAATTCACTTAGTTAGACTATTATTTAGCGTTTAATTTATTCTCTAAATTTAGCGTTTAAATTTGTTTTACTTTACCTTACTTTGCTTTTGCTCCTGGAGACTGAAACCCCCCAAAAAAACCCAAAAAAAACCCGTCGCCTTTGTTTGACCAGATTAGCGACTTAATTTTGGCTGTTTGCTCACCGAGTTGTTACAGGGGAAAAAAGGGGAAAAAGAAGGAGGAAGATTCTCCCTGCCCCTAATGCGACAAAGGTTATACCTCGAGCAAATCGTCTAATCTCTATTACTGTTTGAGCCTTAACACACAAATTATTTTCAGAAAACCCCATTTAAACAAGAGTAAATCTTCAGCTTCAATCCCACATGTCTTCCTCTGTCTCAACTCAACCAGAATAATCACCAACGACCAGCGCTACAGCACAGCCAAGAGGTCAGCAACAGCAACAGCAACCTCAGCAACAGCCCTTTAGTTTACCTTTAGTTATCCGTGCCCGTTGTTTTGAGATTCAGGGGGAAAAATCACCAACGCTCAGCGAACATACATAATGAAAGTGAACGCTACAAGTCCCTCGCTCCTTCAAAACTCTTCAAATACGCAATCCATCAGCTCCAAAACGCTCTCGTGGACAACTTGTGACCTGCACATTCACCACGCTATGAAATGATAATGTATAATTATGAAACATTACGACGCATGAAGCAAATACTCGGAACTACTTTCTTGAGTAACCCGCTGGGCGGATTAACACAGTGCGCACCTCAGACATTGCGACTTGCGGGTAGTTGCAGTAAAATACGCTTTTTAAATCACTCCGCCCAGCCTGTAATGTCTGGAATGTAGTTCTGGTCATGCATTTGCCTTGAAAATAACTCTGTCTCGTAATTATACATTATCATTTTATAGCTTGGTGAATGTGCAGGTCACAAGTTGTCCACGAGAGCGTTTTGGAGCTGCTGGATTGCGTATTTGAAAAGTTTTGAAGGGACGAGAGACCTGTACCGTTCACTTCCATTATATTCGCTGAGCAGCTCTCATCTTTCCCTGCTCGAATCTCAAAACAACTGGCACGGATAACTAAAGGTAATGTACCTACTCATATAACTATAGGGATTATGGCAATAGGCCAATTTGCCAAAATGTTGAAATATCCCTTTAACTTTGAACATCAAATCTGATCTGCTGTCACTGCTAGTGAGGCAAGCCCTCATTAGGCTGAAAAATTAACACAAACCCATCTGAACAAAATAAAAAAATAAAAAACATTATGTGTCGGCAGATCAAGTATTTGTTACATTATTAAAAAATTAATAACACACCAGTAAGCTCAGAAATACTAGAAGGCCCAAAAGACCAAGAGTAACATCTGTAATAAACAACATCACAACTATTTCCCTGGTGAAATAAAACCCCACTCGCAACAGTTAGCCAGGTCGATAACACCCTCCAGGAAGTAGATATATTTGTGTTAAAGTCAACAATCAAGAGAATACAGAGGGTTTACCACAAGATGTAAAGCATTAGTAAGCCTCAAAAACATGAAGATCAGATTAGAGTTTGCCATAAAAAACATCTCAAAAAAGGCTTTTCAATTCTGGGACAACACCCAGGGGACAGATAAGATAAAGATCAACTAGTTGCAGATATATGGGAAAAGAAGAGCAAGATAAAGGGAATGACTCCCTTAATAATCCAGAGGAGACCAACTAATATGTGATGCATGGTAGAGGCTGCATTAAAGCATGGACATTTACAGCTGAAAATGAATCTAGTGCCCTTGTATCTACTGATGATGTGAATGCTGAAAAAAAGCAGCAGGTGGTATTTTGTATTGTATGGGGCTATTTTATCTCTTATTCAGCAGAGTGCTTAAAAACTCGATGAACGGAGATCCATTGTGCAGATGAACAATGACATGACCCGTACTGCCCAAGCAAACACATTTTTTTGAAGGCAAAATAGTGGAGTGGTCTACAATAGCCAAGCAAATAACTTGACCTAAATCAAACTGAGCATGCAGTTCACTTGCTGGAGGCAAAATTGAAGAACAAACAGAATCACCAGAAGAACAGGCAGAAATGGCCAACATCTGCAGTGAAGCCTTGACAGAGCATTATCAGTCAAGAAAACTAGCATCTGGTGATTACCAGTTCTAGACTTCAGGCAGTCACTGACTGCAATAAATGATTATGTTAGTTTGTCCAATTACCTTGTAGCTCCTAGAATTAGGGGACGATGTACAAAACATGTTGTAATTCCTGTACATAAAAACACAATATTTTTGGCGAAGGCCTTGAATTAAATCTGAAAGTTAACCCTTCAAGTACATCTTGATTATTTCAGTTCATACATTCAGGTGGTGTACAGAGCCTAAACGATGAAGACTGTGTCTCTTTCTGGAAACTTCTGAACCTGACTGAATACGATTGGACTGTCCTTTACTGAACATTGTAATGCAGATGTAACAACCGTACCTGGTGCCACACAGCAATTCAGTTGTGGAACATTGACTTAGAGTTTCGAAACAGCATTCAAAAGAACCTATTTTCTTCAAAGGGTTGGAGAAGGGGAGAGCGGAAGCATGACGAGGCACGGATAACCGCACTGCCCTCTTTGAACCTATGGCTGAGGACACAGGCTAGTCAGACTGAGAACACAGGAGTAAGCAGCCCCATCCCTCCCTTCCCACCAACAAACCAGCAGTCAAACGGGACTCGAGAGGAAGCAAATTATATCAGCCAATGAGGTTGTTTTCCTTGAGACATCAATCTCTCCTCGTGTGAAGTGGCCGATCTATACCCCTCAGCATCAAAAGCATTGCCTCAGACCCTTTCCTGATCAAGGCTTTTGACTGATGTGTGAGAGCAAGTCAATTGTATTTAACTTCAAAAACACTCTGGATTAAAACGTAGGCTACACAAAAAGAGAGACCAAAACAGAGTTGGTATCCACACCATTTCTAAGCAGCAGCAGTAACCCTCAAGTCCAACAGGCAAAATATCCTGATCTCTGAAAAATACTGACAACTTTAGCTACGACTAATCTAAATGCAACTTTCTCATTCTCTTCCCTAAATACCAGTTTCCATCAATCCCAGGACGTCAAGACCAGCAAAGGGTTTTCAGGGCCTCAGCCGCTGCAAAGGTCCCAGTAGAGGACAGCAGTTTAGGCAAGGTGTGAGTTTGTGTGTGTTTTAATCAGACAATCAACCTCCCCCATCCCTGTTTCACAATCACAGATAATACTCCACGTCCTGCTCAACTACCGCAATGACAACATGTCTGCCCCCCTACGACCATTATGTGCCATGCTTTGTGGATCTAGGATGATTACCACTGAAAGCATATCTTATTAAACCAAACTTAATGTGTGCCGCATAAGAGATCTGGTGGACTGGTATCATGAAAATCAGCTTGATCATTAGAAGCCAACTAGACAAATAGCCATTTAAGTTCATAGGATTTAGTTGGACATGCCTGTATTTCATTAGGTTATCCAGTTATCCCCCAATTGAGGAACACAGAGTGCGCGTGAGTATGTGTATTTGTGCATGTGTGTGTATTTACATACACCAATGGCATCTATGAATGAAAAAAAAAAATCAATGAAGGGCATAACACCTCATTATGTTTTTATCGAGCTTTACAAAAAATCTCAGGCACGTGAGTCTCTTAATTAATAGCAAGGACGGCATTATATTACATTTTAATTCTCCGAGGGTGGGATTCGTGCTCACAAGCGCTTTTGAAAAACTATAAATATTTATTGACAGGGCTTACAGGCAGAGCCTACCGAGGACGGCTGAAGTGTGAAATTACGAGGGCCAGTAAAAGAGACAAGGATTCGACAGCGAACGCACACCGCCGCCAGCTTTTTTAAGAGGAACCCGGAATCGTCCAATAAATACCAATCAAACACCTGGGGGGCTGCAGGCGAGCCCACTCTAACTTAATGAAAGCCCGCACCGATGGGCCAAACACAATAACACAGCGTGCTAGAGCCTATCTCCGCGTGTGCAGCACCTAACGCCAAGTCTAATTTTCCTGATGTTCGCCACGGGCGATCTGGCATGGAATGCACCCTCCCGTCTTATGTAACCTGTCATTCTGCGCCGGGGAAACCAGCTATGATAACAGCTGCCCTCCATTTCAGGTCATAATAATCATCGTAATCCAATCGCCCACCCCGCCCCCCCCCCCCCCCACCACCACCACCACCAACCCCTCTGACACAGCAGTCTGTGGAGGAGGACTCATAATGGCCGAACCAACCGCGCTCAATCTGGACCTCATAGCAGAACCTCTACCATAGATATATTAAAGCAGACCGGCCCTTCACAGTGACATATGAGCAATATTGGAAATGGAGTCCTTCTGCGGTGTGAATAGGCCTAATTTGGGAACGGTGCCTTTATCGTCGAAACCCCACCGTTCATCGAGCTTTCATTCGAAATGATCATACTCCACGCCTCGGCTGGACAGCGGACACACTGAGAAAGCGCTCTCCCTACATTCATTTAAACCATCTCCGCCGTGCTTTGAGGTTAATGACAGATTGTGATGTGCTCAAATTAAATAATACAATGGTATAAAATTTCTACCTGCCAGAAGACCAACTGAACTGGTGGTTCAAAGAACGGAGTTCTCCTCCCATGACTACTTAGAGCATTCGGAGAGAATACACACCGAGTTCTCTTCACGACGAGACCCCCTCTAAGGAACGCGATGACAGCAGAAAAGAATAACTGTCAAATTTGGGAGGTAGAGGCACTGTCCCCCCCTGAATTCCGTACCCTTCCGTTCTGCCGAAGTTCTGCAGAGCCTTCGGGCGTGATGTAAATTAGCCCTCCCTGGCAATCGTGATACTAAGACTGGGGTGAAGAGACCAGCAACAGGTTTTTAATAATTCCAGAGTATATCCACTTCTCTTCTCATTTTATCCTGGGTATGTGGGGGAGGGGGGTTGGGGCGCTGGGAGTAGGGGCACGATAGCCCCCGCCGAACCGCGGAAAACATGGCGCACTGCGGTATCAAGGTTTTTCGGCCGCAGGCAGACGTGATTGCAATAAAGCTATTAGCCAGGGTAAACGAGCAAACTTCAAAAACCTGGGCCCCTTTTGAAAAGCTGATGAAAAACAAGCTTCAACACTTTGCTTGTGTGTTTGCTCTGTACAGCGACCGGCAGAAACACTAATGTAAATTTTTTAATCGCCTTAAATTTTATCTAGTATTATTTTGAATAAAATTATAATATTCAAGCCACATGTTTTGCTAATATATCTCATCTCAAATGACAGATTTTCACGGAATATTAGATCAGTAGAACAATTATTTGAATGGAGCCGGCTGTTTTGAATAAATTTTCACCGATGAAAATGGCTCTAAAAAAACAGCAGAAAAAAAAAGGAGAATAAAGCTTTATGAGGACTACAGTGTTTTCATACATGT
The DNA here is from genome assembly GCA_029692085.1 of Gymnothorax javanicus. Taxonomy (NCBI): domain Eukaryota; kingdom Metazoa; phylum Chordata; class Actinopteri; order Anguilliformes; family Muraenidae; genus Gymnothorax; species Gymnothorax javanicus. The sequence goes on along the minus strand of CM056209.1, from coordinate 7,654,180 downwards.
ATATGGTTAAACTAAAACCTTCAGCCATTTTATTTTATCCTCCTGGGATGGAAGAAGGTGCAACTAATTGAAATATCAGTCACGATATTCACCGATTGATCTTGGGTTATGCAGGTGTCAATGAACTGCACGCCATACACCAACAAATTAGGTAATTAGCATTGGAAAAGCACCAGTCACTCTACATGAACAAGGTTGTAATCATGAACTAATAAATAAACATATGACCCTGTAAATTATTTATAGCGAACCAATCTTATTTCATTTCAAATTGTTGAGATGGAAAAACAGCTGAAGTTAGAAAGCTTCAACTCTCTTAGTCTCAGTGCTGCTCAGTCAGTATTTGATCTTACTGTCCTCGGCCATGAAGCGGAGGGGGATACAGGCATGAGTGTTGTCCTTCCATCCGTCTGTTTGTCCATCCATAACGCTTCTTTTCCGGGCCAGAACTCCACAACCATTCAATATTTCTCTACGAAATTTAACATATGGATACATCTTATTGTGTAGATGTGCCTTTTCATACTGCCGTCAGTCCTCCAGTCTGTCTGTCCGTCCCTCCACCAAGTTTTGTTTCCAGGCCAGATATAAGCCATCCCATGGCAGGTGGATCAGAGTATTTCATGCTTGTTGGATGTGATCTGTTTTGCAAAGCAGGATTCCTCATTTAGGATAACTAAACCCAATCCTAGATCTGGAACATGGAAAAAGTGAAAAAAAAAAATTTTTTTTTCAGTTTTACTCACCACAATAATCCAGCCAAATCAGTTATCCTACTTCATGAAACTCCGCTTTCATGGCTATAAACAAGAGCACTATCCGGAGATCTGCAGTCCTGCAGGTTTTATTTTCAATATAATTGACACTCCCCACTCAGCATGTCAACATTAGCTCTGTTGAATGTGAGCTCAGTTATATTTACACATTAAAACTGCAGATACAGATTTGTACAGTGCTTGCTCAACTGTTCCAATCGTACACTGTGAAATACACGGTCCAGCAATCACTGAGTCACATTGTCTGAGGTTTTTGGTCAGTAAGTTATTCCAGCGATTCCAGTTTGTGAGGTACGAGCAGGCTGTTTACTTCGCGAGCCGCACACCGTGACTGGACAGCCAGGCCATCCCTGAGCCTTTTACTCACAAGTCACGTTTTTCCACACCGAGTCCAAAAAACAAGAAAGTGCCAAATGTAAAGCCTTAAGCAGGATATCTTCGCTACTGCAGCTGCCCATAAGGCCAGTAAGCCACAGTTTCCTTAAAGCCAGAGAACACAGTAACAGAGCAGGAGAAGATATAATAAACCCAAGAACAGTAATGAGGAAAAGTAAACAGCAGGGGGGGTTGAGAGAGAAAGGGCAGCGCTGGTGATAAAGGAAGAAGAAAAATGGCGGAGGAGGTCAGTAAAAGCAAGGCAGGAGGCCATTTCTGTAGATACCTAGGAGGGCCAGGAAGCAGATGCAGATGGCGAAGAGCGAGCTGAAGCTGAGCCCGACTTCGTCGCGGTAGATGGCCAGCGTGACTTCGCAGCGTCGCCCGCGGTAACCCTGGGGGCAGTGGCAGGTGAAGTTGGAGGGCGAGTGGGCGGAGCAGGTTCCCCGGTGACACGGGCGGCCGGCGCAGGGGGTGTACACGCAGAAACGGCCCGTGCCGTTCTCCTGGACCATGTGACCCGGCGGGCACCTGCGTGACAACAGGGGAGGGAGAGCATCAGGGGATAGTTTGTTTTACCAAAGTAAAGGCCGCCATTTTGAGCCCATTCAGGTATGTTTTTTTAAATTATTATTTTAATTTAACCTTTATTTACCCAGGAAGATCCCATTGAGATTAAGAACCTCTTTTTTTAAGGGAGACCTGGCAAAGATAGGCAGTAGCAAATACAAAACACAGTTACACAATTACACAGACACAAACAAAAGACAAATAAAAAGATGAAAAAAGATCGAAATTATAAGCAGATTATGAAAAACAAGTGCATGTTGTGGAGTTGGCCTCAAGTACTCTGAATTTGGATTTAAAAGCGCTCACTCATTTTGTAACATATTCCAAGCAAAAGGTGCAGAGTGGACAAAAGCCCTTTTACCCAATTCAGCACAGGCATTTGGAACCGAAAGCAACGAGTAATCTTGTGAACAGACAGAGTAATGACCAGCATTTCTCTTTTGATAAGGACAGCAAAAGGCATTTCACTTATTGAACCATCATTTGCTTTGAAGGGCACTAGGAGTTGACTTGATCATGCCAGGTTTAATGTCTACAGTGACACTGCCCAACTCCCAGCCTTCAACCTCCCTGTGGGTTTACATGTCAACACTAACAAAGCACACCTCAGCTGAACAGTAGGATATCTCATTGAGCTGTTAATGCGGAGTTTAAGCTTAAGTTCCATTGTGCGCAAAATGCAACCCATTTCACCACAAATAAAGAGAACAACAACTACATCTACACGCTGGGGCACTGAAAATGGGCCAATACGAACATTGCAAGACATTGCGTTTTTCACGCTTTTAACAACAAATCAATGATCAGGATATTAGAGAAAATAGAACAAATTGACCAAAGAAATTGATTTGGGATGGCTTTTCTTCAAAATTTCTTTTAACACTGAAGCCTTGTGGGTAAACTTTAAGACAGCTTTTTACAGAAAGAGGAGTCAATATCTTTACACTCATTTTTTACGGCATCTCAGTGGTCGAAAAGTGTTTTCTGGCTAGTTTGTATTTAAAGTAACAACCCTTGTGCGTCAGCTATTGGCTTCTCCCCTGTTCCAGCAGTCCACGCGTGTTTTGCGGTCTGTCTCCTTTACTTGATTTATTGTTATGTCTTCTCCCTTGCTCCTCGGTGTAATCATTTGTACGCCTTGCCCCCTCTCTGGAGTGTCCCATCTGTATAAATTTTTTGTGATGTCACTGTTATTGCTGGATTTTCAATGTAAACTCTTAACTAAACCTTCCAGTTAGTTTTTGTCACTGGCATAGAGCTAAGTGCTCAGGTTTAAAAGTGAATAAGCAAACGTAATTACCCTTCTGAGTTCAATCAATAGGAACAACCTCCCAAGCCTAAATTGGTCTCCAGGATGGGGATCGCCTTCCTGCTAATATCTTGTTCCTGCATGTTCCTCTGAGACAATTTAATAGGAACACGTCACAAGTCTTCATTGATCTTCAGGATCGAGACTGCGTTCCTGCTAAACCCTTCAGTCCTGTTGGCAAGCAGTCCTGCTTCTTTAAGGGAGATTGTCCACCTGGAATCTTCCCTGGGACAACCACTAGCCTGAGTGCGGACACACCCCAACCCTCCTCAGTCATTACCAACGCAGCTGGACTGCCCCTCTTCAGCTTTGGGCTACAGCCTTCCCTCTTCTATTGCCATAAGCCTGTCAATAAAAAACTCCCTTGTGGATTGTTCCCTAAATCTGTGTTAGACTCCTTGTCTGGATCATAACAGTGTCATATGAGAACAAAATCAATATTCTCCATAGGGTTTGGGGCCAAAATGTGAGACTTTTGGACTTCAGCCATTTCATGATTGTCTTTAGCAAGACCATAGCCTCATTACAAAATAACATCTCATTACTCAACTTCTCACCAAGGGGGTGGAAACCTCTCTGGAATATTCTTGTGTACACAGCAACATTAATTGACTGTAATTCACAGTATCATGGTGATCCCATACCATGACATAACAACTGCTAGATGCATTCACTAATATACTTAATGTGAGTCGCTTTGGATAAAAGCATCTGCTAATGAGATGTAATGTAATGTAATGGATGATAAATTAAAGGGAAAAAAGCGGAATAAATGCGTGGACAAACATGATAAATGCAGAGGCTACTTTTCATTTTCCAGGACTGGTTTGGGTCTACTCGTCCCCTTCAAAGCAGAAGCGTCACTTAAAATCAATGCAGAGGTATTCTGTGTGATCGCCTTTATGTCCTATGATGAATCATTCCTACCATGATCGGAGCAGTCTTTCCCAAGATAACAATGGCCCAAGCCCTGCAAGGTACAAGGGGTCACTGAATGGCTTTATGAGTCTAAAACAGATCATAAGCAAAGATGATCTGTATGATCACTGACACCAAATCTTAAACCAACTACACTCATGAGGGAGATCTTGGAACAACGTGTTAGACAGCATTCTCCAACAACGTCAACATCAGAACAATTAATGAGGCGATAACTCTTGGAAGAAAGATACTCCACCGCTTCAGCAAAGTTTTACACCTGTAGACTATATGCCAAGGTGTCTTGAATCTGCTCTGGCAGCTTGTGGAGTTCAAACACCTTACTAAGACTGTTAATGTAGATTTTTCTATTAATCTGTAACCCGTCTGATTTTCTCACCACATCTTTCGAAACACCTCTCTGGAGCATCACCGTATGTTTTAAACAATTATAACTTCACATAACTCCGAACCACTTAGGATCAAACTTTACAGACTGAAAACTGCCAAAAGTTTCTTCCATTCCAAAAACTCCATTCGGTCCTTGATGTTTTTTTTCAAACAGCACTGGCTTTTTAACTCATCGTCTTGACAGGAAAAAACAGCAAGACACAATCTTCTTGAAGCTGTCCTTCTATAAAGAGTCTTGATATTTGAGGTTTTGAGCTGCCCTGACAGTTATTGCAGGTTTTTTTTTTTTTTTTTTTTTTGCAGTTTTGCAGGACCATAAATTTCAGACGGTGGTGATTGCGTTATGAGGTAGCTTTGGGCGTTCCTGAAGCAGTACTTCTAGCGACATTACCATTTGCTTCCAAGCGCTGACCTATTCTTTTATGGTCGACTGAGAAATATGAGTTTTCTCTGCCTTTAGGGGGCTCTTTAATTCCATTATAGCTATATTTGGCCTAATGAAGTCCAGTTATATGAATCGTGACAGAAACCCCTGCATTATATTTTTTAGTTTGTTATCAATCCATTAATGGATGCTGTGGTCGATCACAAAACAACGGCAAACAAAATGTATATACGTAAAGACACGTTTTACTTTTGAGACAATATTGAAATTGAGCAATGACTTGAGTGCACCAAATGTGAGAAAAACAATGAAATTCATGCATTTTCACTGGGCTCATCGTTTTTCGTCAGACTTTTCTTTTGGAGTGTACCAAATTAATCACAGCTGTTTATTCTTCTACAAGCTTAAGATCAGCCACTAATGACATTGGCTACCTCAGTTTCAATCAAGTTCATTGGATTCCTAACTGTGATTTAGTGGTTTGCATCAGACTGCAGGGGTAACAAATGCAAATACAAATGTCATTTTTGTTTTATCGGTTTCCTGTCTCGTTCGTTTAGAGGGGAAAAAAATCCTGGTAAATACTTGATAATTCCCAACACGGTGACTAGGCAAGAATGAAAAACCTTGATGTCGTTTTTATATTTTGTACACAAATCAGGCTTTTCTCCTGTAACTTCAACATTTTTATAAACTAATGAATATCTGCAAAGCAATAATTAGCTAATGATTTAATTGTGTGGCGATATAACAATCTAATTGTGCAGTTGATTTTCAGAAGCTGTCCTTCTTTCAGCTTGCGGCAAAATGTACCAGTAACCCCTTGTTCAGTGGGACTTCTGCTTTACTACCCAATTAGGACGATCATTACTGGCTAATTATTTTCAGAATGGAAATACAATGGATGGTAACAGAGCTGGTGAGAAGAAACAACTAATAACATAAAATATAACAATAAAAAAAAACAATAAAACTGCTTAAATGCCTGTAAATCATCAGATTAATTTCAGTGACGCAGCTAAAATTTTATGATCAGTCCTGCCCAGAATGTTTAAAGCAGCAGTCTGTGGTCCTGATGTTAAGGTGCGTGAGTGGCAACTGGAAAGATGGTGGTTGAGAATGTCAATAAAGTCAGAGCATGACAGAAGGCTTAAATGCCACATTACTCCAGTGGAATTGGCCTCAGCACAGTGTAATTGACAATAAGTTGGATAAAAGCATCGTCTTAATAAATGTAATTATGTAACAACCAGTAAAAGATTCATTGAAGACCTGTATGTCTGATGCATAGCTTTGCTTTTTAAAAAATATGAGCACACAGTCTGCCCAGATGGCATATGTTTTCACATTAATCAGACAGGGTGTGGGGAGCTGAGTTAACAGAGCTTGGGGTTTCACTTTGTAGAGCAGCCCTTAAAAAAAAACCACTAAAGGAATACTATTAAAAAATTACCACCAAAAACCATCAGTATTACTGTAGTAATTGTATGGTTTTTTGGAACGCACTAAAGAAAGTTTAGTATTGTTATTGAAATATTGTAGGGCTACCATAGCTAATAAAATAACACAACAGAAAAAACTAACACTACAACCACACTATGGAACACTATGCAATTCTTATACTATACTATAGTTCATTTTTGTAAGGGAGAGACAGGAACCTGTCCTCTTATCACATGATGGGGGGTTCCATGTAGCCACATAGATAAAAGTCAGGCACACTGAATGGCAAAGTCTTTCCAAAATAATCTTTTAGCTTTCTGTTAATTTAGGGCTAATATTCTGCTTTTAGTGCAGCCATAAACTTAACATTTAATAAAATGCCATTTCAGCAGCGCGAAAAGAGCATGTCGCTCTTTGGAGTGGCAGGCACAATGGCTGCAGTGAATTTGGGGGAAATGAGAGACCTTTCTGTATCTCATCTCCATAGTTCTCCAGAACCACAGTGGCTCAATCAGCTGATTGCTTTTTACTCAGGATGACTCACAAACGCTCCTTTCAGCGGCTCAGATAAGAGCCGTTCACACAGCCCCCACACGGAGAGAGCTTTTTTGTCTTTGTGCGAGCACGAGAGAGTCAGAACTCGCCGAAGAAACCGCCAGGTCGCTCACCTGCATTCGTGGACCCGCCAGAGGTCAACGCAGGTGAAGGGGGGACTGCAGCGATTCCTTCTGCAGGAGTCGGACGAGCACCCCACTGACACACCCTGGCTGCTGACCAGGCTAGCGCCCTCTCTGGTCTGGCTGTCCAAAGGCAGGTAGCGTCCATTAAGTCGCAGGTCCTGCATGCAACCTGCAAAGGGAGAGAAAGCCTTCAATGCTCGCAGGCGACTCACAGGCGCACAGAAATGCACACACGTGCAACACAAACAAGCACACTCACACGTACACATGCAAACAAATGCACACACAAACTGAACTAAATGTACACAGACATGCAAAGACAAAAACACACCCACATAGATATGTACAATAATAGACAAACACAGACCTCGAACTACAGACAAGCAGAAACACACGCATGCACCATTTAATAAACACACAGTTTGAGTGTTGTAGCCTGAGGCAAGGCCTTGAATTATGAAGAGGAGTGTTCTCCTCATCCATTCCCTCCTCAGAAAGCAGGGGTGCTCATAAGCATGTCAGTGTGTGGATTTACACTACAGAGACTCAAAGTTAGACCTGTCTTTATTTGTTTTCCACCCCGCATGCCAATCTTCCCCAGGGCCACGATATGTCTTATCCAGAACAAGCCCGTTTCAGGGATCTATTAATTAATCATTCCCTTAAATAATTCATAGCACGTCACAATAGTCTGGTTTGACATTAAAGAGGAGTTCGCGCTCCGAGCACCGAGCATTTCATTTTAGCGGTCAATTTTCCATATAATCCCTCAGGCACGCACTTCCACACAAGTTCTCTCTCGCTTTCCCTCTCCATCTCTCTTCTGTCGTCGTTCCTATCACTACCGTTTTCCCTCTCTCACCATCTTTCTCTACCTCTATCTTTCTGAATATTTCTCTTTCTCAAATTCAAGCTGCTTTATTGACAGAAAATACATATGTAATATACAGATAATACAGAAACTAGACAGTCGGTCATGTGCTGGTTAACATGTATCCTGGACCCCCTAATGCAATGGCTCCCAAAATCAACAGGCTTTGTGACATCACCACACACAAGGCTCATGCCAAATCTGAAACAAATCAGCTGAAATTTGTGGTCTGTAAAGCGCTCGCAAGCAGATCTCTACGGACGTGGCAGTGGATGAACCGTGACGATCGCTGATCCATAGCATCCCCGACACTTGTCGTCCAGGGATACATATATATAGAAATCAATTACTATACTGCGTCATGAAGCTGAAGATCGAAAATTGACTGAACATAATCCAAATATTGTTAATATGACAATACGAAATCCAAAATTGTTTTAAAGTAGAATGGTATGACTTTTTAAATTTTTTTTTTACACTTTTATTAAGTGCAAAGGTCAAGGAGAAAAGGTGGTTGGGGGGATGTCTAACCTTGGAAACTCTTGTTGTGACTGGAGGGCAGGGAGTTTCCCAGAATGACGACTGTGGGGTCGATGACGATCTCGCGGCTCCGCCCGGGCGCGGCCGTCACCTCCCTCCGCCCGCCACCGCCGTTCACCCTCAGGGTCACCTCGTTGTCCTGCCGCTCCAGGTACACCTGGTGCCACTCCCCGTCATCGAGCCGATGGGACGGTAGCATCAGACTGTAGTCCCCATCACCCAGGTTATAGAAGACAGCCAGGAGGCCCTGTGACAACTGAGAGAGGTAGAGAACAAACCATAAACCACTAGCACAACAAGAAACACACCCCAAATTGAAAACATTAAAACATTTTGAAAAACTAAAAATATATAAATAGCACAAGTCATAAAGACTCACCCACAGAGGTAGAGTGAGGAGAGTGGGTGATTGCATTTAAATCAGTACAAACAATTTACCAATGCAAAAAGTTAACATTATTCAAAAAAAGCATTGTTCTAAGTAAATAAGAGAGTGCGAGACTGAGTGACTGATGCCTACATATTACATACATATTAATGAACCACAGTATTTGTTTTTTTTCAGCAGGCAGTCACTTCGGCAATATTTACAAGGTTATTTCATGCTAATAAAGTTGTCTTCTTGAAGGAGTGAGAGTGAAATAGACAGACTCAGGGCCTTGTCAGGTTCGTCAGGGACCCGACGTGTCACAGGGCTCAGGACTCAGAAGGACCTGGAGCTGCTGCTGCGATAGAATTCAACACCCGTCCCGTCTAATTGGTGACATCAGAGGCAGATAATTCGACAGGGCTTTAATTTATTAAGCAAGCACTCGCTCTACTGCGGTCACTGAGACATCGAACCTCCTCCAGCTAGCAAAGATGAATGCTCTCGCTCTCCCTCTACGCTCCTCCATCTCTATCTCCGAGAGGTGGAACAACAGTAAATATAGATGAAGCGGCGCTGATCCGGCTCATTAAGCCCGGCATTATCTGACGGGCTAAATCTCCTCTGCACAGACCCCGAGCCTGGGGCATGGACGAAAACAAGGCTGGAAGCAGGAAAGAAGACGTACTTCAGGAGGGTGAAGTTATATGTGGGAGGGTGTGGTTACACGTTGGGCAGGGGGGCGGAGGGTGTGGTCACACATTGGAAGGGTGTTGGATGACGGTGTTAAATCCAGAAGAGCAGAGTTATACAGATGGGTTCGCCGACGACGTGACAATAGAGGTGTTTGCGCAGCTTCAAGGCAGAATGGATCATTTTTGAGAAGAGCACCGTAGTATTTGACCTTATTTTATATGGCCACATTGGACAAAATTAACAGTGGCCAGCGACTTATACACCTGTAAACTCTCGCACGTGTATACTCTCGGTTTCTCCACAACTTCAAAAGACAAACACAACCCGCTAATTTTAACAGTAAACAACACAGGAGACACGAGATATTTGGCCTCACGATTGGGCTTCAGCGTTCCAAAAAGTCATTTTTCACGAAAGTGAAGTTAAACGGTTGAATTTGAACATGAACCTGTCATAGCAACAGAGTTGAAAGGAACGCTTTCCGCCTTGAAGCTGTGCACACATCCTCTCTGTTAGTGAACACACAAACCCATCTATCCAGGGTGGCGGACTGATGTGATGGCGGGTGAGGGTCACGCAGGAACGGACAGGGGGGGACGCTGTAAGACAGAGTGGCACAGAAGAGGGCCACACACTCTTTTGAGAGACATAAAGGACCAGGAATCAAACACCTCCATTTGCCGAGCGTTAAGTTTGAAAGGTCGAGCCTTTTAAACAGTGAAAACTGAAAGTGTGAAAGTTTCAGTATGAAATCCCCCGTCACATTATTTTTTTCAGTGTTACTTTCTGTTCTTTTTTCCCAGATATACTGTAGATAAAGATGCTATGCACTAGAAAATTCAAAGTGAAATATACAAAATTAATTTTTAAAAAATCACATTATTATTGACCGACTGATGGTAAAATTGGCATTCTTTACAAAGTAAAAGTCCATTTTCTGAAAGCATATGTATTGTTGGATTTATTTCTGGAATTACAAATGTGAGCAGTGCAACTAGAAATTAATATTTAATTATGCATTAAATATATAAATAGGGGTTTAACATTCTGCAAGGAAAATGGATGCTAGATTTGATGTCATTCCTCAATTATTTATTATATGTCAAAATAAACCAAAAGTTTCAAGCAGTACCACGATACAGTATATTGCGCATTCTTGACTCTTGCGCTTTCCCGCAAAAAAGGTAAAAAGTTGATCTTTTATTAGAAGTGCAGAGGGAGCAAAATCAAATTATCACAATTAACTGTCTGCAGATGATGGGTTAACACGAGTTCGCATAATCTGAGAATGAATGCTCCATAAAAGCAGCTCATGAGATCACTCGGGCCAGCACCTCTGTAGCACTTCTACGGTGTGATCTCGTTCACCTCGTTAGAAAAGCAGTACAAGAACTCTGCATGGCAACACAAAGTTTTCTCTCTATTGCAAATGTACACAGGAGACCGAGTGACATGGTACCTTTTTCCATTAAATTGAGTTCTTTTCTGGTTAGTGCCAAGACTCTAACATGTTAAAGTTCTCACTTGGCATTCCAGAAGGTTATGGTTTCAATCACATGCAGTGAGTGTCACATCATCCTCATAAAGTTGACTTTATGCAGTTCTAAAAGTAGGTTAGTGACCCAGGCCACGCCTAAAAACATCACTCCATACGTCCATGTCCCAACCAACCAGCCTATTTATACCACCTTCATTCTACAACTACAATCCTTGTCTGTCTTGTTTGACATCCCTCTCTCCTGTTCCCTTCTATTCATCCCTTACCCCATCACTCAATAGGAACCCCAGGGGACTTCGAAAGAGTGTTTACGACTCCAAGAAGAGACGCCACCCACCCTCAGTCTCGTCGCCTGGGGCTCCCCGTAATCCTGCACTGGTCTCCTCCTACTCAACTCTACTCCATCCTTCACCAGTACAAATTCTCATGCTTATTCTATTCAATTAATATCGTTAACTAATATTTTAGGTGTGGTCTGGAATTCGTTAAAGAACAATTAAATCACAAATTAGTAATCTTGCACCTCAAGGTGCTGATTCATTAACAAACAACCTGAGATACCATCAGCGTTATTTTTCCACAGGCATTTTAGCATGGCTTGCTAATTAATATTAATCATATCAAGCAGTCGTAGGTTTATTTATTAAACAGTGTTCAGCAGTTCATTGTTTATCCCCAGTTGGAGACAGATAAAAGTGAGGGGGGCAGGACACTTTTTGTGTTGTTTTGCGGTAGGGGTGAAACATTCCCACTGCTTTCCCGAGGCCAACCTCATTCTTCATCCTCTAGAAGGTTCTTTACTGGCGTGGCATTGAAAAGGGATCAGCTATACACCTGGGCAAAAGTTAAGCACCACCCAATTCTTCAAACAACTTCCACTTCACCACAGCTCTAAATTAATAACATCAACAAACATTACCCAGTTCTTGGAAATATGGCTTGGACATACCTTTCCTGGCATACAAAATCAGTTGGAAAAGAGCTGGATCTTTACTTCACACTTTATTAGCTTTTAGAGAAAGGGTATGTTTTCAACACATTCAATGCTGTTAAAGTATGGGCCTACTGTCCTTTAATGATGCCAAGGAGACTTGTTCCTGCCAAAAAACTGTCCCCTGAAATTTATTTGGAACAAACAGAATCGATATCTGACTAAGATGAAACCGACGTTTTTCAGAGATGCCACCCAGCTATTAACACTGAGCATGTGCAGTTAGGCATGGTTCATGACAAAGCCTTTTGAACGTGAAATACAGGTGGAATACGTGCTTAACCTGCATGCAAATGTACGGAGTTCAGGGCTAGCCAATTTTTGGAAAATCTCATTTTGAATTTAGCGCTAAACTTACTTACAAATGTATATTCCACTTTTGTTCCTTTTCTCTTCATTTGCCCATTTATTGTTAAAAAGTGATCATTCTCTCTCTGTTCCTCCATCCCTCTTCTTTTGTGAAACATTAAACACTAAGACTAAGGTTCGCTCCAAATTTTACATTGAAATTTGCAATTAACCGAGCAGAACCACCTCATCACCTTCAATAACTGGCCAAACAATCTTTGTCTCCCATATGCATTTCATCAAGTAATTAAGGTTAATCAGGCTAATTTGCGAAAACACCAGTTGGTCAAGTTTAGTAAGCGGTATTTTGCCCCTTTTCTCAATCATATATGTCTTCAGCTGCGCAAGAGTACAAGGCCTTTGTTGGTGTGTATTTGGCAGTATATGGCGCCATCTGAGACAACTGGACACGGGACAGTGCAGGACAGCAGGCAGGCCAACCTAGCACCTGCACTCTCCGCTTACACAGACATGCACTTGTAATCCATAAAAAAGTGGTTTGGCGTCGTCTGGCTGGAAAACGCAATGACATCCCGGGAACCGTGAATGGCAGCATATGATGCTCCAAAATTTTGTATCTTTCTGCATTAATGGTGCTCTGACAAATGTGCAAGTTACCCATGCAATGTGCACTGACACAGCCCTATAACTTGACAGATTCTGGCCTTTGGACTGGGTGCTGATACCAGCTTGGGGTTGTCCTTTTCATCTTTGGTTTGGAGAAGTTGGTGGCTGTTTTTTTTTTGCCCCTCAAAAACAATTTTATCTGCTGTCTCCCCAGACCACAAAGATAAAAGATGACACCAGAGAAGTTGGGCAGCTTTTGAACAGCACTGGTATATGATTTCAGCTTTGCATGGTAAAGATTTAAATTGCATCTATGGATGCAGCGTTGAATGGTGCTGACTGACAAAGGTATTTCTGGTTCCATGTTCTGATACCCATTACAGTAGCATGACAGTTCTTAAGACGGTGATGTCTGAGCGATCGGAGATCATGGGGCATTCAGAAGTGGTTTTTCAACCTTTATACACTAACCGAATTTCCTTCATCCTTGAACCTAATGACATGTTTTAGAGGATGAAACCCCAAAAAACCTACTGATTGGCTTCTGGAAAACATTGTTCTCAAAGGGATGGACTTTAAGCTTATTACTGTTGTCAATTTTCCTCTATAATCCCATTTGAATTTCATTCCTAATTTCTAATAATGTTCAAATTTTATTTGAATTTTTGATGCTAAATTTAGCCAACTACAAATATTTAGTATGTACTAATACATTGCAAACATCAGCTGATGTTATGCCAATGCTACTATTAGCATGTGTTTGTTATACATTCTGTCAACTAGAGGGCATTCCAACATTATCTAAAACATTTGGAATTAACCAACACGTGATGGGGCGATGGCTTTCTTGCGAAGAAACAACTATTCTTGAGTGCAAAATGAATACTAGAGGGCGATTTCAACCTCCCAAATCACGCGAGTATGAAAAGAGCTCCCAAAAATCCACTGACGAGGGAAACACATTTTCAAAAATATCGCCCTTGGAACAAGTTTTCTCATACTATTTCTCATCCACCAGCGCACTTCATCATGAAACCAACTTGGTATCACCAAGTCACGATCTGCTCTTCTAAGAGCAGTGCAGGTAGCAAAATCACACACTCAGCAGAGCTACACATACATACAGCCCAGAGAATGCAGTGAGCTAGCTAGCTAGGCCGCTGCTGAATCGTGCTTCAACAATGCATTTGCAAAAACGGAGCTTTTATCGTACAAACTGTCACTGAAGTAGCAAAATTAGCCCCAAGTAAACTCTGTCGCCATGCAATTATTGATGCTCTCTGAGCATGCCTTGGTTTTGCCAATTCATTGAAAGAAGCAGGGAGAAACAATGACGAGAATAGTATAAAGATTGGAAATCTTTGTTAAACCCGACAAGTTGGCGTCGCCTACTTTAGCTGCTGTTCCGTGGACTCTAAGCTGCCAAGCATGGCTGGGTGTATTATGACGTGCTCTCTGGTTGCTCATTGTTGGGTGAAATTTCATTTGGACCATGCATACTCTGCAGATTACCATATGTTTTTTTTTGTTATTTTTTCATTTGTTGAAGTAAATCCAAAAACTGACCACACATTGCTTGTTAAACCGTCAGGTCTCCATTGTCGCATTGCTTTCTGCCATCTCTGATGGTGAGATAGTGACTCAAAAAATGTAATAGTTCATGAGATGTGACAGATTTTGCCTTTGCATTCAGATGAGCCGATGTGACAAGGGCAAGATTCACCAACATTAGCCAACACATTCATATGTTGGCTAATGTATCAAAATGGATACATATTCAAATAGTAACTGCAGCATTGACTTCGTATTCATTTCTTTACCATTCAATTTACATTCGATTCCCATTTGATTAAATTCATTCCTTCAGCACTACAGCGTATGCACCTGTTGACTTGGTGGCATGTGGTTTGTCTCTAAGCAGTAGTTCTTTTTCAGGTTTTCCATCTCTCCTCCAATTTATTACTTAATTCACGGTCAATGTTTCATTAGTGTTTACATCTGTTTCTTGTTTCCCTTTTTTCTATCGCTCACTGGTCCTTCATTGTTTCCTCGTTAGTTCCGTGTGTTTAAGCCTGTTTGTGTCTTTGTTCTCAGCCAGATTATCTAGTGCCTGCTTTCTGCATCCTGACCCATAACGAGTCTCGTCTCCTGGGGCTCCTTCTCGTCCAGCATCCAATTCCGTCTGACCCGGCTTTGTTCCATCTGGCATCTGAATTTTTCCAGCCTGACTTCATTTCTGCCAGTGCTCACCACAATCCACTATTCCGATTCATCCCAATAAGCCATTCTATAATTTATTGCAGGTTAAGGAAGAAGGCCATGCTTCAGCTGCGCTCGATTCAGGATTTTCGAACAGAGAGCGGATTCGTGGTTCGATTGATTATGGCAAGTAGCCCAGGCCCTGAAACAGCAAAACATTCCCAAACCATCACACTACCACTGCCATGTTTAACTTTTAATATGAGGTTCTTAGTGTTGAATCTTTTGTTATCTTTGCACCAGATGGAATGTGATCCATGTTTTATTTAGAAAAAGTTCCATATTCAACTCATGATTCTACAGAACTTTGTTCCAAAAAGCGTGGGTCATCTCGCTGTTTTTGGCAGATGTGAGACGTTCGTCTTGATTACTGGTGGTTTTTTGGCTCCCAAGTCTGCAATGGATACAATTTTTACTCAGTCTCTTTTTAATGGTGGAATCATGGGCATTGACCTTATCTAAGGCAAGCGAGGTCCGAAGTTCCAAAGATGTTCATTTGGGTTCTTTGGTGACCTCCTGGATCAGCTGTTGATGCTGGTAGGCCAGTCGCTCCTGAGAAGATTCATCCCAGTTCTAAGTTGTCTGTATTTAGAGGTAATGATCCTTACTGTGGCTTGCTGAAGTCCCAGAGCCAAATAATGCAAAAATAGAGGAAATCATGAAGGGATCCAGTACATTGTCACAGCACTCTGTTTTGTCAAATCATATACATATTCAAATACTGTTGATATGAAAAAAAAGAATATATAATCAGTAGAATGACTGCAGTGTTCTTTCTCTCTTAACCTCAAGATTATACATCTTATCCTCCAGCTTCCATGGTGTGCATCAAACTTACTTTCTCGCTTCTTTAATCTCCATTTTTCTTAACTCTATTAATTTTCCTCTTGGTCTGTTCTTAAGTTTTTATCTGTTCCCACTGTACTTTCACCCTAAAGCTACCTCTTTGAATAGTAAGACAGTTGAAGGTCACATGACCAAACACACAAGTTATTGCGAGGGCAGACACCACACAGATTCGGATGAGGATAAATAAATTGCAGCGTGGCACGGTGGCTGGCCTGCTCAAATGATGTGTCGCAAATTCAGTTCTTTGGGTGCTTCCTGCCTACACAGTTTGCAGAAAAAAAATAACCATAATAAAACATGAAAAAAGGCAGCTGACACTCTCACATCCCACCTGTGAGCCATGTTTGATGAATAAGTATTAAGGCGACGGACAGCATTCCATGACTGACAGAAATGTTCCAGCGCAGGTTGCCCAATCAGCTATTTAGCAAGAAACAGAGGGTTGTAAACAGGGCAGGGGAGTTTCAGCGGCTGGCGTGTCCTCATTTTAAGATATCAGAATGGGATTTAAATAGCCTGCCGAATCGCACAGAGGGCTGTGTTGTTTTTATGGAGGGTGGGGAGGGATTTGTTGGGTGGGCATCGACTCAGGCAGGTCTATGAAACAACGCCTCTGAAAAATTTCCATTATCCTTTCTCCAATATCCCACGTGTGAGTGGTCAGCAGAAATGCTGCACAATGTGTTTGTTTACTCCCCTTAAAGAATAGTTCTTTGGGATGTTTTCATTTCCAGCATTTTGGCCAGTGTTCTTAGACTCTGTTGCTTCGTAGATCCTTGATTACAAGATCGTGACATCAGCATTACAGTGCTTAGTTAAGAGCAGTTTAATCACATGCCCGTGATCTTACGCCTTTGTAGGGTTAAATTCTCATCTCAACACGAGGGCTTGCTCGGGACTATTCCACAGGATCGCCCTGGAGTGCGTTTCCCAAAAGCGTAGTTGCTAACTAAGTTAGCAACTTACATAGTTCGTCTATTCACAGTCAATGAGTCCAACTATATAAGTTAGCATCTGTGATTTTGAGAAACGCATCCCTGGATGACCATGGCAGTCCACAAACAAAATGTCTCCCTTGAAAATTGAGGCCCACACTAGATCGCTGACAGAAAATTGAAAAAGTGATTTTTTTTTTCTTTTTTTGGTTGCAGGAAATATACAGACTTTGCAAAGCAGCAGGTACCCGTAAAACAACAGCCACCGACCGTGGCATCCACTACAACCTGTTATTTAAGCCATAAACAGTTCCTCTCAGTCTCTCTCACTGCCTCATTAATAAACATAATCTGTTCTCCTGAACCTCCAGAAAAAAAAAAAAAAAACAAAAGCAGTGATGTGCGCTCCAAACATATTATGCTGCGAGTAGTCAGTCCCAAATGAATTCTGTCTCAAGCAAGGTCAACGCTGTATAGACTATTGAAGCAATCCACCGCTGTTCGAAAATATTCTTGCAAAAATGGTACGCACTGCAATATGAAACCTTTAGCATGCCTCAATGGGTACACAAAATATGTAGACTTATGAAAATAAATCATACAGCAATGCATTACACTGCAATATTTTAAAGCTCCATTTGACTGACATATTTAACATTTATTGTAAAACGCTGCATAATTTCAATTTTTTTTTGTTCACTGCACCCTCATTGTACATTCCTGAAAGGCAATGGTGCCAAGGCATGCGAGTCACGAAAGGATCAGACTTTGCGCATTTTCATTCCAACCAGAACGTTAAACTCCATGACCCAGAAAATAATTAGTGAAATCTACAGGAGAGGTGATTAGTTAGAATTATACTGTGCAAACACTTGACCTTTCGTGGCATGCAGTTGGGCACTATTTCTGCAAGGGATAAGAATTGCAATTCTACCACTCCAGAGCAGAAGGAAACAAAAAGTAAAAAAAAAAAAATCAATCAGTAATAATATCTAGACATAATATGTTCTATTAAATTTTTGCTTAAGGTGACATGCCTAGATAACTGGAGAATAGAGAAATTGCCATTGGGCTTAGACAGTAGGAATCATTTAAAGATTTGAATGTTTTGACATTACGCAAGTTTTGGTTGTCGATCAAACTACTTAAACTCAATGTATGCAGATATCTTCTACTTGAAAATAAAAAGAGATTAACAGGCCAGTTTTACAGACATACGTTAAAGGCCACAGTGCCAGTATAAGACAAAAACATGTCCTTATATTGCCTTGCTCGGTGAGGGGGAAAGCCACAGTGAAAGAACAGGAGAGCCAGCTAACCTCCAGACGCAGGTATTCATTCTGCTCCTTGGACAGCAAGCTGAAAATGGTTCCATTGGGCTTCCGGGTTCGCACCAGAACTTGCACCTTGGTGCCGCGGGTGGAAAGTGGAAAATTCAGCTGGAAGTGAACGTGACTCCGGCCGTCGAAGGAATATTCTGAAACCTCTGCGGGTTGAAAGAATTTGCAAAACCAATCTTAGAGAAACAGGAAGTAAGAGCCTAAAGCAATACTAATCATTCAATTAATCAATTCACATTCAATTAACTTGGAAACAAGAATTACAGTGCCCTCCATTCATATTAGCACTCTAGGTGAATATGAATAAAAGTGGTCACGAAATAACCCTTAGAGTGCTGAAATAAATTTTTAAAAAATATAAATTATCTTGTGCTGTTGAAAACCTATCAAGTGGTGACTTCTTTTAAACAAGTTGCCACATGATAGGTTTTCAACAGCTTTGATTTTGATATCTTGCACCATTGAGCAACAATAGCTGCATTTAGTGTTCTAAGGGTTGATGCCTTTATTGTTTGTGGACCTGATATATAAAGTACAAGAATTGAAGCAGAAAAAAAATGAGTAATATGTTTTTTTTTTCAGGCCAAGTCATTTTCCCAATCTACAACTTGTAAAACAAGTGTCAAAGGAGCCCCCCACATTCGGGCAATTACAGCAGCTTTTTTTTTTTTTTTTAAGAGCGGGCAGGTTCCACACCATGCTTATTCGAGCGGTCGCAATTTTTCCCACCGTGCGGCCGTTTACCATCGGTGTTCACATAAAAAAGGCAGACGCAGCTCAGAAAGAAGGCAGACAGTGTGTGCATTCCCTTTGTCCTCAGCGCCGACTTAAAAAAAAATGAGATTTTCGCACCATCCTGCGCATGAACCTCGCGACTGATCTGTAATAAAAGGCTTTAACATACAGTTCATTTAAATACTCAAGACCTATAGTGTTTTGAGGGAAGAAGATGCCGTGGAACAGCTTTTCTATTACTAGTTAGTTTTTATGTAATTTCCACGCAGTCTTCAATCTATGAAATAAAACTGCTACTTTTGCAAGGCTTCACACTTCGTTAAAGGCTGCTTTTTTACAAAATAACCAATCACAACCAAGAGATCGATCATTAGCTAGAAGCCAGTTCTGGGTTTTGTCCTCAAAAGTTAAAACCATGTTTTTGAAGATTTATGTTTTAATCATCTCTTAACCTCACGACATGTAGCCTAGGCAACGCATAACAATGTGACAAAACCCTGCAAAACCACCATGTTGCACTTTAATCGGCACCCATTTAAAGTCTATTTGTGCGCTATTTTATTTTAACAATAAAATATTGCTCTCTTTCTGTTGCTCTTGAATTATGCCATGCACTGTGTGCGCTCTCAGTTGATATTACAAAATGAAGACAAATTGGACGTCCTCACGGGCCAAATACTAAGTTTGAGAAGAGTGTGTGTGTGTGTGTGTGTGTGTGTGTGTGTGTGTGTGTGTGAGCACACGGTGTTTGGACTCATGGATCCGAGCTGGTAGAATACTTCTCCGGTGGATTTTTCTCCGTTGAAAGATGTGGGAGGACGCAAAAGAGTCATTTGTCAAAGTGGAGCGAATGCAGGTCGCTCCTTTTTGAACTGCGGCTTCTCACTCAGAACTAAAGAAGCCAGTGGCTGTATCAGAATGTACAGGGTTTATATTCACAAGCTCTACAGTCCAAATCCAGAACACAGCAGGCAGTGCAATGCAGGTTAGGCGGTTTGCAGTCAATGGAGGGTTCGAGGTCTGAGTGCTGCAGAGGTAAGGGAGCACAATGTCGAGGAAACAAGCTCAGGTCTTATCAAGGAAGGCGGTCGACAGAAATTGGGGTAGGTGAGCAAGGCAATGGTGAGGACTGCGCTGATGAACACAGGAAACGGAGAGTGGAAACAAACTCGAGGCAGGATAGAAAAACCCAGGAATCAGAACTGAGGAAAAATTAACGGGAGAGAGTAATGATAGGGACAAGCCGGAAAAACAATCTAGCAATGAACACAGAAAACTGGGGAACTTAAAAACACCAGACACAACGAGTAAAATGAGAAACCGGTGCAGGGAAGGGTGCGGGGATCGCACAGGGGGATTGACTGAATAAGAAGACAGCCAATCAATTAAAAATTTACGGAACAGACTTATAACACAGAATGAAAGGATGTGAAAACCAACATAGGAGTGGAATGTGACAGTCCAGGGCTCTTAGAAGAAAAACAGCCCCACAAAATCAGAGATGCATCACTAAGCTTCACATCGGGGATGGGGATCTTTACAGAATAGCCATCTATGTTTTTAAACAAAATCTACCTCTTGTGCACCAAAGAGGTCTATGTTGCTCTCATTTGGCCATAAAAACAGGTCCCACTGGAAATTCCATTACTTTTTGTCAAACTTTGGTAACACAAGTTTTCTGATAGCAATACAAGCTTTTTGCCTGAAATCCTCCCACACATTTTGTGGTTTTGTAGATCGTATCTGATCATTATTTTGGAGACTTTCTGACCCCAGGACATAATTAATATCTGCTATTCTCCAACTGAGGCCCTGAGAGTTCAGCACTTGAATCATTGTCCTCACAATGCATAAATTCAAAATAGGCAAACATCCCTTTCCAGGAGTATTTTTAATTTTACCATGTCTTCAACTTCTTAATTGTTGCCATGACAGTCAAAATGGGTGTTTGTATCTTTTTAACTATTTTATTTTCGCCATTTCCGCATTTGTGAAGATCAACAACTTTGTCACACATCATTGTTTTAATCTTATCTAATGATGATCTAAACCATGTTGATCAATGTCGATGTAAAATTGGCTTATGAATCACCTCATGTTAATATCCCAAGAAAACAGGAAGTCCGGAGTGACCACAGTAGTTTTTTTCATCATTATGGTGAACTTAAGAAAGTAAAATATGTATAGGTATATACTTCAATGAGATTTTCTTAATACGGTTTTGTAATGGCCGGTAGTATACAGAGGCCAAGCGCAACGACAGAGAGAAAGAGAGTAGCACGAACACAGTACAAACACAGAGAATAATATAGACCAAACACAAGTACTCGCGCTTCCAAAGGACATATAATAGTCCGAATCATGGAAGCAAAGCGAGATAGAAAATGGGAGAAGAAACTCCAACAATAAGAAGATAGAAAGACATACAAAACCTGACTACAGATATCTTCACCTATAGTGCGAAGCTAAACACAGACACTCTAGCGAAGGAGGCGTGCCGGACATCCTGCTTATATAGATTCTGGGAAAGCGCCGCCCCAGCTCTATCAACCAGCTGGGTAAAGAATTCGATCGCCCAGGAATTTGATATCGTCCCGGGATGAGAGCCGCAAAGAAAGGTCGAAACAACACGCACACCTCACAAACCATGACAGGTTTTCCTGGGGTGCTAATAATAGAGGCACATGTTTTTTCAGGAAAAATAATCATGTTAAGATCAAAATATTTTTGCTTTATTTTCTCAATATTCATTGTTATTTTTTTTTTTTTTGTAATACGTTGAATGAAAGACTGAGAAGATTAACAGCGACCACATTTTTTCATAACCTGTTTAACTAATATTTACCAAGACTACAAATATTAATGGAGGGCATACATAGGCCAAATGCTGAACAAAAAAAAGTTACAAAATTCGTGGGCTGAGAATTAACTGGACCTATCTCTACTTTTTACTAAATGAAGAAAATGGGATGTGAAATTTTGCTGCACCATAATTTCTCACTCCAAGTATACTGTTCAGATATTTATATTCAGGGGAGTTATTGGGACTGAAAGGAATAATATCATGCAGTTATACCTTTAGTAGAATGATTAGATAGGGGATTCAGGAAAATGTAAATGGAGATAGACCTTTGGAATTTTCAAAATGTCATACATTTTGCAGGTATATGGTTCTATCTCCTAGATAGCTCTTTGTATTTCCAGAAATGTTTAGCCACAAAGTTCTGTCTTGCCTTGTGTTTTTTTAAAAAAGAACACAACAATGTGACTCCACCCAAATCTGCAAATTACATGTTCATGGTAAAAGGTAATACAGAATTTGAAAGAAAAACAGAGTATCTGTCAATAATAATCACAGAAAATGGGCAGCCGCCTCCTGTCTGAAAATAAATAGGAAGCAAACCTTGTAACACTGAATTGAGCTATGGAGTCTCGAGGGTGTTCAGTGTCAACTGCTCCTATCTCTATAGCCAGTACAAGTTCATTTGAGCACATTTAATCCAGACATGTTGCACACTACATAGTAAACAAACTCTGGCCTTGGGCTTGGTTTCAACTAGTACTATGTCCATCATATTGTAGTTGTTCATGTGCATACACATGCATTTTGCAATGCATAAAATATAAGATTGAAAATCAAGTAGTACTATCTTAAATGGCCCCCTGGAATAAGACAAATGAAGGGTTTTAAGACATGGACGCTTCATTCAAGTGCTGTAGTACCTACCTATCTAAAATATCCCAGATTTCATCATTTTACAACCTTCGATTTGGTCTATTAGAGGGATTTTGCTTCGAAATGGTAGAGTGGATAGAACCTTTGCTCAGCGACCTTGTCATCCTGATCAGGTGACCCTATATCCAGCTCCCTGATTGGACAATGTGGACTTAGAACTTTTTAAACTGAAGTGGACTGAAAATTCATGCAAAGTACTATGCACTTTCTGGATGTTTCTCCCAGCTGCCATCTATCATTAAAAAAATTACATCAGGATAGAGTACCTGTTAATACTGAGATTATTTCTATGGTAGAACATAATTTTTGATGAAAAGTGGCCCAGTTAATCCTCAGCCCACAAATTAACTACACTGTTATAAACTGGCGACTTTTTTGCCAGTTATTTTAAGTATAATTTTACAATCAGTTTATAATAGAGGTTCCATGTATGTTAATTGTAAAACAGTTAAATGCACACAGGACTCTACTTACAGTTAAAATAACAAGGAGACAATGCGTTAATTCAACTCTTAAATTCAGTGAATTTATTACAGTGTAGGTGATCAGAGCCAAGTCAACGTCTCATATCACATATGAAAGACTTGCTGTATGAGCTCAGATACTGCCATCAAGCCTATAGTTTACAGAGGACCTGTTAATATCTCATATTAACGGCACCACTTCTCAGATACACATTCTGTAGGTTGTGCACCTACGTATTCAAATTCAAATCGATTATTTTTCACCTTCTACCACCGTCCCTCGTTGCTTTTAGCTCCACCGATCAAGGAGGCGATGATAAAGATTTCCTTATGAATATATTTCTGGCAAATTACAAGATCCTGTTTTCCTGTTCCTTTGAAGCACTTTTAGCACTTTGGAATATCCAAAAGATGGCAGACCTTGATCGATTTTCAGATCATACATGAAACAAGGAGAGAAGGACACACACAAAAATAAGTGACCGAATGAGCCCAATGGTTAACAAAAGAGCATGTGAAGGTTTTGGCAAAGAGCAAAACTGCTTTCATCCAATCAGCATCACGACTGTCACTGTGCCAGCAGAATTCAATGTTAATGAAAATGCTGACTGCCAGTCTCTGCGGGAGGCAGGAGTTCGGGGGCACGTACCCTGCTCGCACTGGTGCCCGCTGTACCCTGGTATGCACTGGCAGCTAAAGGACCCCCACTCGCCGTGGCACCACCCCCTGGGCCCGCAGGATGGGTAACCCATGTTGACGCAGTTCCCATCCGTCATAGCACATCCTGGCGAGCTATTCGCTGAGTCGGCAGGTGAGCCAAGGTCATAAAGCTGGCAGAAAGAGAGAGAGAGAGGAGAGGGGTGAAAGAGAAAAGGGGTGAAGCACAAAGCAGTGGAGTGCAGCTGGACCTGGGCCCTGGCAACAGAGAGAGAGGCAAACAAGAATGTGTTCCTGAAAAATCAAATCTAATTCCACTTTACTCCAGGCGAAACTGGCTCAGAGTTCAGATGCAGCTTGAGAATGATACCTACATCTGTCCACCATAACGTCTAAAGGGCCCTATTCATGAAGGGACGATATGGTTATTAACAGGCCAGCACACTATGCAAGCGAGTGGAAAGTTAGATCTTGAGGGTGTACCTCTATTTTAAGGTGAGAATTCCAAGTAAATTATAATGCACCAGAAGGACTGCCATTTACATTAGCTTACGCAGGGCAAGATTCGATATTTTCCTTCGATATAGGGCCATTCGCAAATAACTTGTAAAAATCAAGTCTACGCTGCAATGCAGCCTGCCAGTATATTCATGATTTCATCAGTAAGTGCCCATAAGAACTTGGCCAAAAATGATGAAATGGACAACAACTATGCGTATTGTGTGAAATGGAATGCGTTACATAATTGCAGTTTTACCACAAATAATTAATTTCTGTTTTGTATATCATTACATTATCATCAATGGCAAATTAGTGTGATTACTTAAAGGTATAGGCTATATTTCGCATACAATTTAGCTCTAGTGTAGAGAGTCTGTATAATTTCTCACAAGAAGCTCAAATATAACATAGGAGTATACGTAGGCATTGTCCTGGTACAATACATAACCCAACTGCGCTTGAGCCTAAGGTCACAAGCTGATGGCCAGACATTCTCCCTCAGTATTTTGTGGTAGAGCAGAATTCATGGTTCTATCTATTATGACAAATCACCCAGGTCCTGAAGCAGCAAAGCTGTCCAGAGCAACACACTACCACCACTATGTCTGACTGTTGGTACGATGTTCTTATTGTGAACGTGTTAGCGTCACACCAGATGACACAGGACCCATGTGTTCTGGGAAGTTCTGCGTTTTGTCTCATCAGCCTATTCCAAAAAACATCAAGATGCTTTTTGGCAAATGTGAGAAGAGGCTTTGTTTTATTTTTTGGTCAGGGCTGGTTTTTACTTTTCAGCTCTCTCGTGGATGCCAGTTTTACCCTGTCTCTTTTTGATTGAGGAATCATGAATGCTGATCTTAACTGAGGCAAGTGAGGCCTGCAGTTCTTTAGGTGTCAGTCTTGGCCCTTTGTGACCTCCTGTATGAGTCCTTGATGTATTTATGGGGTAACTTTGGTAGACTGAGCACTCCTGGGAAGGTTAACCTCTGTTCCATGTTCTTTCCATTTGTTGATCATGGCTCTCAATGGAGTTCCTGTTTGCTGGAATCTCGGAGCATTATAAATGACTTTGTGACCCTTTCCAGACTGATAGATGCCAATGACTTTGTTCTCCAACTATAACTTTTTTTTTGATCGTGTCATAATGTGCTGCTTTTTGCCAGCTTCACATTGCCGGACAGGTTCCACTGAAGTGATACTTAGACAGGGCTGGCACTAATCATGCCCGGGTGTGTCCAGTGAAATAGAACCGCTAATCAATTAATTTTGTTTACTTAGTAGGTTTAGTAACTAAAGGGGCAATCACTTTTCACATAGGGTCAAGTAGGTTTGTACAGATTTTTCCTATAATAAATGAAATCATTTAAAAACTGTACTTTACATGAGTTATCTTTGTTTAATTTGATGATCTAAAACTTTTTAATGTGGTATTGATGTAAAAAATAGACTGAATTGGGAAGGAGGCAAATTCTTTCTCACAGCACTGTATTATTCAAACAACCCAGATGGAGTACAGATCAGCAGCCCTGTCACAGCAAAGAACAAAAGGCCGACTTAAATACACAAAGATTACAAGGAAACAATGGGGAATCTGGCGTGGGGAGTGACACAAAGGGAAAGAGGAGCTGGTGCGGGTAATACTGAGGAAACGAGCTCTAAATGAAAGCAACTGATTGTGTTCCCCTCAGAGACAGGCAACCTGGCAACAAAGTCCACGGTGATGTGGGGCTTCAGGCATTAGAGAACGCTCCGTAGCACATGAGAGCCGCTCGGGGACTTGTGAAAAACTTAACACAGGCAGCCACAAATTCCCTGATGCAGTGCCGCACACATGGCTGATAGAACCGATGGCTTAGGAGTAACAAGGTGTGAATGATCCCTGGATGACAGGCGATTGATGAGGCATAAGACTAGGAGAGTAATTCACTTATCACCAAGTCCCACCCCTCGGACGCAGACGGGCCAGTGTCAGTCCAGTACGAGCGGCACTCGGACATCTTGAGCTCACAACTCCATGGATCGGCCCCATAAATCTATGATTTTTCTTCGATTTCATGGGGTTCTATACTGATGTGAGTGGAAAAAGAAGTCAAACGATGTGCATGGAGTAAACGCAACACTGATAAGAAGTATCCTGAGAAGTCAGGGAATGGGGTAATGTTATATTTTATCCCGTTTTATATGAATAGAGACCCCTGAGCGTGGAGAAGATCACGGTATAATGCTGAGCAGAGTAACTGAAGGTTTCCATAGTCAGCCCAGACTAGGAACGGGATATGAGTACCCTCGAGCCAATAATGCCCCTCTTTGAAGACTAATTTGACTACCTGAAGTTCCTGGTCATCAACAATGTAGTTGTATTCTGCGGGATTCAACTGGCAGGAAAAGAATGCACATGGATGCGCCTTGTGATTGGAGACTCTTTGCAGAAACATAAAAATTCATGTATCTCCACAACAAATTTTGTTTTGGGGCCGAGCAGGGGCAGAACTGGGGCTGTGGAGAACAGTCTCCTCTTCTCTTGACGAAAAGCCCTCGTTTTGGGGAACCATTGGTGAGACATCTGACTGGGAGTGATGGTGACGCAGCCAGAATGCAGTCATTTATGGTGAAGGAATGGCAGGAATCGGTGAAGTGGAAGTGATCCAACAATTCAAACAGAGATGCAGCTGATGCCGCCAAAGTCTGAAAGTTAATGGCATACTGAGAGACTGGGAGCTGGAAGATCTCTCTGCGCCACCAAGTGCCCCACTGAAGTCCAGTCAAATGTCATCTTTATCTTAGTCATGAAGGCCTGAACGTTTGATCGGCATGATCCCCAGAGTCCCAGAAGGCAGTTCTCCAGGCTCTAGCCTTACTATTGAGAAGGCTGTTCACAAACTGACTGCTGACAAGAACAGCAGGATAAATTTTAAATTTTACAGGGCTGTTTTATCAGCTAAACGCTTCAGAACTTATTGGGCAGCACTTCACAGCTCAAATTGATAATGACCTAAAGCATAATGCAGAAGCAACCCAAGACATTTTAAGGCAGAAAAGTGGAATGTTCTACAATGACCAAGTCAATCACGTGACCTTAATCCAATTCAGCATGCATCTGATTTGTTGAAGGCAAAGCTTGAGGGCAAGATGCCCAAAGAATATTCAGGAACTGTTTGCTGCAGCACTGAAGGCTTGGCAGAGCATCATCTGGGGAGAAGCCCAGCATCTGGCAATGTCAATGCGTTCCAGACTTCTGGCAGTAATTTGACTGCAAAGGATTTGCAACCCAGTATTAAAAAGACAATTTAATTTATGATTACGCTTGTCCAATTTAATTTCGAACCCCCCAAGAAAACAACATCTCCTGTATGAACCTTTCCAGTAATTGGACGAAGCTTAGGCAACTTTCGGGCAACTGTAGTTTCTTTCGTGAACAGCGATCTATACACACAAAAAAAGGCTTTTCCCAAAGTATAATTCCATAATAGACAAAACTCCTTTTCACTCTGGACATCACAGTCAAGCCACTTATCTGTCACACATAGGACAGCAGCACATACTTACTGTATTCATGGGCAGCTTTCTGCGAATGAATTGCACTTTTCCTTCCTTTTATGATTTGCCACAAACTTTGTACAACCCCAATTCAGAAAAGCTGGCACTTTATGGAAAATGCAAACGAAATCTAAATTGACCCTCTTCTGTGTTGATAACACAACAACATATTTTTTTGAGTTTAAACTTGTGAATTCAATAGTTTATTGGATATTGACAGTTATTTCAAATGTGATGACAGCAACAGACTCCAAGTAGAGTTTGTGCAAGGGCACTTTAGGGCAATAGTGCAATAAGAGCAATAGTGAGTTGAGGCTCACAAATTTACCAATGGATGCATAAGTTCATAATCCATCACTTTGATATAATGCTCCCAAAGACAAATCAGAAAGATTTTCGACAGCTCACCATAATTAAAAGATGGAATGAATCCGGTTTAATTTTAGCGTGTAAAAAGCATGGCTGAAAACCACCTCTGAATGCATGTGATCCAAGCGGCCTCTGATGTCACCATCTCAAGAATGGTCTTGACATCTTAAGTCTTGAGATATCATGACAAGGCCTTGGACATACATTGGTAAACTTTCTTCTGTCAATAAACTCACCACTACATCCAGATTCAAGTTAAAGCTTTACCACACAAAGCCAAAGCCATACATCAATAAATACATCAAGCACTGCTGACTTCCTTGCGCTTGGTGTCATCTGAAATGGGTAGTGGCACAGTAAAAGCAAGTTTTGTGGTTTAACGAGTCAATATCTCAAGTGGTTTTAGGAAAAAAAAAAAAATCACTGTAATCCGGTGGCCAAAGATGACAAGGACAACGCAAGCTGTGTCAGGTCCATGACCAACTTTTCTCATGGTATGAGAGTGCGTCAGGGCACATTACATGGTTGACTTGCACATTTGCAAGGGCACCATCTATGCAGAAAGTATGAAACATGGAGCAACATATCATCTACATGTCATCCGTTCCAGGGACATCCTGGATTTTCCAGCATGACAACAGCAGAAATCATTCTGCATGGATTTCGAGTGAATTGCTGTGTAAGAAGGCTGTGGGTGCTAGATTGGCCTGCCTGCCGTCCTGACCTGTCACTGATGGAGTCTGCATGGCACATTATGAAGCTAAATATATGCTAATGAAGGCCTGAATGATTGTACTGCTGAGGATCAACATAATAGAGGATTGGGAGAAAGTTCTGCTTAAAGACTTGACCAAATTATGTGTACAGTGCCTGAACACTTAATGGGTGTGATGAAAAGGAATGTTGATGCTATACGGGTGTGAACAGTCAACTCTACCAACTTTTTTGGACTCTGTTGCAGTAATCGCATTGTGTAGTTTTAAAATGCAATTCAATTCAGATGTTAAAATTTACATGCTGTTTTGAATATAGTAGACAGGGTGAACTGACTTTTCAAATCAGTCCTTTTTGATTTCATATGCATTATCTGTGATTTGCCACTCTTTTTGGAATTGAGGCTATAGAAATTCATGGCCTTCCAGATGGTGGTCTGCTGAATACAATTATTTCTTTTTGGGAGTAAGTGCTGCCATTACATGAGGAATTTCTGGCAGGTCTGAGTGCACACAGATCCAATTTGAGCCCTAAAACAGTGCAAAATGGTGTGTCATTGTCATATGACACAAACATTATGTCCACACTTGACATAAGTTATCGCTGCTTGAGTCTAAGATTATGGAAATTTTTCTGTTGAAAAAAATTTATATTTGATTGTGTAACCAGCAAAGTCACATACTTCTTTCATAATCCCTTTTTTGAAAGTAACTTGTTGAATGAATTCTTCACAATCCATGGCTGTTATCAGAATCTCCGGTGTTCATGCACAAGCAAAGAGAGAGTATCTACATTAGCACAGCACAGGGCAAAAGGAAGTGTCTTATAACCTTGAATTGCATGGTGAAGCCATTCTCTACATTTCTGCTCATTTCAGAGCTGTTCTTATTCCTCAAAAAAAAGAAGACTTGTATAGAACGATTAACCTCAAGGCAAAACAAACTGCTCTGAATGCATGGCAAAGAGGACAAAGAAGAATAAAGAAAGTGACCATTGTTTTCGAAATTGCAATCTCAAATAAGCATTGCGGCGAGGTTTTAAAAAACGCCGGCAAAAAAACAGCTAACAGGAATGAGAGCGTAACCGGTGGTTTACGAAACAATAATCTAAATTGAGTGTTTATGCTGTTATCCCCACTTATTGAAAACCGCAGGTGTTTGTTTTGTAAAAGCACTCTCCTTGTAGACCTAAGGGTGGTGAAGATAATGCGAATTACTGGAATGGGTTAGCTACAGCCACAGGAGCAGCTGAATATACGGTCCCTGGTTCAGACAATAAACAATTTCCTTTCAACACTCAATCCATGCTAGTATCCTAGGTATGTGTGTGTGTGTGTGTGTGTGTGTGTAGGGGTTGAGGGTTGCAACCTTTCTAAGCCTGCAATGACTAAGTGGCAGGAATACACATTTCTTTATGTATTTCAAACCTTTTAACTATGAGGCTCACTTGCATAGTCGGGGTGAATGATTGAGTGTATAAAACCTTTCATCCCGGAGCTTTCCACCGCTAACTGTCATGTGTATATACACCCTGTCACCCCTGTCTTATCTAACCACCTGAAGTCAGAAAGACTGGGGACGATTACATCTTGACTGTTTAGGAGGATACCCTCTTTTTTACCTTTTCAAATACAAAGTACTTAATGTTTAATTTGCATACACTACAAGCCAAAATATTACGAACACCCCGCATTTTTCAGGATTTGGCTGGTTTTTCTTAAAGTATATTTTCAGCAACAACAAATAACAGATTAACAAAGAAACACATACATATCTTAACTAGAAATGTGCAAAATTATTTGCTAAGAGATATACATATTCAAATTTGACTGTCTACAAAGTACCCTCCCTTAGCCTTGATTACAGCCTGACATATCTTAGGCATTCTTTCCAGCAGTTTAAGGAGAGAACTTGCAAGTAACTCAATCCAGGCTTTCAAGAGTTCCTTCATGAGCTCTTTTGAACTTGATGGGCACACTTCTCTGACTGCCCGGTCAAGTTCATCCCACAGCAACTCAAGCTGACTTTCAAGATGTACAGTTGTTAGCAAGCAACATTCTTAGTCAAAACCAGTGTCCCTGTGGCATTTTGTGTGACTTTATAGCTCAACATTAACTTTAAAATGACAAAAACCAACCAAATTCTGAAAAATGCAGGGTGTTTGTAATATTTTGGCCTGTAGGGCAGCTGTCATTTCATTGTAACCAGTTATTTTAGTTTTTGCTTTAATGGTATCTTCCCTAGAGGGTTGGAAGGGATGATATTTGCTCTCCACATGAGAGGACATGTGGTCACCTCACATGTCAGAGCAAGCCAAAATTACCTTGTTGCACTATTGGTTAGATTGGCTTAATCAATTTTCAGTCTAATTACTTATTACTGGTCTTTTGCAGTGAAAAAATTAATTCCTCAACATTACTCATAGAATATAAACATAATTAACTGTATTTCAGCTGGTATTTTTAGGGTATCTTTGAGGACAATATGATTTCATATGCTGTTGCACTATTTGTAATGACTGAGAACACCAGCTGACTTGCTAATGGAATGCATTTTTGAATTCAACATTTCTGACACATGCATATCCAATTAGCCACTCAAAGTCCCTATAAGTGTAGCATATTTTAGTGCTGTACATTAGCGGTTTCACACTGACCATGGCCTAAAACCAAAGACGCACACTCGGTATTCCACTAAACATGATGTGAGCATTAAAGTCATGCATTTTTTAAAGCCGAAGTCCTCTCGAGCTGTTGCAAAGCATTGCTTACAGATGCGTGACTAGAATCCGTTCTTTAAGACGTTCAGTTTTGTTGAGAACCTGATTTCACCTCCTAAGAACACATTTAGAGAGAGGCAATCGGGTTACCAGTCCACCAAACTGGATTGCATTAGGGGAGTCGTTCATCCTTCATGGAACTGCTCCAAAATGCCCAAATTAGCCTTCTCAAGGCGAGAGGTAGATTGTGACAAGGCAGGTTGGAAAGTATCAGGTTAGGAATAATCACCTAACGTAGTAAAATGCCCCCGTGTTCTCGAGTCCTTTCACTTCTCTGCCAGCCGAAATGGCAAAGAAGGTTTCTTATTGCCCGAGTGTGCAGCAGGGGTGTTCAATATGCATCTTCAGCCTTTGAACTCTGCTGCACAATAGAGTTGCATGAATTTTGCATCACCTCACAGCCATTTGCTTCGAGCGAGGCGATCAGGGGGGACGCTTTAGTGTCAAATGACTTTAGCTCTCCTTACCATGCAGTTCTACTATCTGAAGGAGTCTTCGGGCCAAGCACAGGTTGCAACAAACAGCAAATAGAGCCCCGGGTGCTGATAGAGGGTTTTATTCACAGCTACCTTTTGCCTTTGCACAGTGAAATCTGAAGTAAGGTATTCGTAAACACAATAGCTTTAACAATGTAGCAAACACACACATAATTTTTACTGCAGACGTACCACAGTGTTCGTGGGAAGGACTAAAGCTGCATCTCCACATGTTGAAATGATTGTCTGAGAGTTTGAAGGCTGGTGTTTGAAGCCCCTGAATAGACATAGTAAGATGCATCTGATGTACACTAAAGCGAGGCCCTTAATCATGCATTGCTCCATCAGCCATACTTCACTTTGGATAAAAAGTGTTTGCTAAATAGCTGCAGTGTGATGGAATGTTCCATCTGCAGGCTTGAAGGTCGGCGCTGGTACCTTGCTGTCCACAACGAGGTTGCGGATGCAGCCTGTGAAGTGTTTGTGCTGCAGCTGAGGATAGATGTAAGGCAGATTCTCGTTGACGCCACCCAGCTGCAACACCTGGGTCATGTTCAAATGCCTGGGCGGAGGGAGCACACAAACATTCGGTTGTGGGTTATGGAGTACATTGCGAAACGTGATAGCCTCATTAAGTTATGTGAACTTATTTCTTTTTGTCATGACAGGTTTTGGATACTGAACTCAAGTTCATAAGTTCTCAAAAGTTAGTTATCCACTGTCTTGACCATTTGCCAGTTGAAACAAGGCTCATCTCATCTTCCCCTTATCTTCAAGTTATGTTCAAGTTCTCCAAAAACTCACGTTTAGTTGAGCTGACTCACATTTTTAAGGCAGCGAACATTTGTTTCTTTGTTTAAATGAGCTGTGTCGCGATTACTGCGCATGCTCACAATTTCGAATGAAGTAATCTGCATAACTGCGATTCAACATCTAGATGGTATTTTTCTTCTTCTATGATTATTGCCGATTGCTACCAGCTTACATTCTTTGTATCCCTTGGCTGAAGCTTAAAATAGTGTTTGTAATCCTCAAATTTCCACGGAAAGCTCCTTAACATAAAAAGCATAATGCTGGGGTAAATACAATATATAAATAAAATGCAAAACAAAGACAGATTGGCAAGGGTGGAATTAGATTGACTTGCAGTCAAGTGGATACACTTTCTTGAGGTGTATATTCTGAGCATGTGCAGTAATCATGACGCAGCTCCTTTAACAAAAAAATGTATTATAGTACATCCCAACAATCTTTTCTTCCACTTTTTTCTTGCTCCCATACTCCTCGATAGGGAGAAGGACACGAGTGGAGGAGATTGGTTTTAATTTTCTTGACGATGGTGATGCATCCATGGAATTCAACTACCAGCGGGAAAGAGTGCTCAAAATGAAACTAATGAAAAATCTTCTTTTGCACAGATGTTGGAAACCTCAAAAAAATTAAATCTATGGAAAGATAAAAGGTCTGCAACTCCACAAATCAACTCAATAGTGCTTTATAGAAACATAAAAACACTTTTTTTACCCCTTGAGATACAGAATTCATCTGTCTGCCCACCCATAATTTACAGGATAGGCTACCAATAAAAATCAACCGACAAAGCAATTT
Source organism: Gymnothorax javanicus (assembly GCA_029692085.1). Taxonomy (NCBI): domain Eukaryota; kingdom Metazoa; phylum Chordata; class Actinopteri; order Anguilliformes; family Muraenidae; genus Gymnothorax; species Gymnothorax javanicus. The sequence goes on along the minus strand of CM056209.1, from coordinate 7,620,477 downwards.
CTCAGCAAATCTAGTCAGGGAATACTTGTATGTTGCACATAATGAGATACAATTTTTTAAACGTAAAAAAAATAGAGATGGGAAATGACCAGTAGACAAATCATATTTGATATATTTCGGAATATTGGCATAGAATAACAAGTATGAGCGTGAGCTCACTTTGATTTAAGCTAGGAGTGCGGTTTAGGGAAAAAACTGGTGTGGAAAATCATGCAGGAAGCGCGATCTGGTTGGTGGGAAAAGGTTTGGTATTCAGTGGCAGGAGGTGTCTGATTTAGAAGGGTAAAATGGAAGGGGAACAATTAGGAGGTTGGGGCAGTTAGAAGGGAGGGGCTCCTTACCTGGCAGAGTTCGGCGTGACCCCTTTGGCTTCACAGGACGACTGGTCCTCGCTCGTCAGCCAGCTGCCAACTCCCTCCATCTCTGAGACCGTGGCGGAGGAACAGCGGTCCAGAGTGAACCGTACCTCCTGCAGAGCACAGAGAGAGAATTGCACGTCAATCTGGCCCTGCCCCTTCCTGTCACATGACTTCATTTAAAAAACAGATCTGAGAGATATACTATAGGGCTGCAAATGACGCAAATATCTGACCCAAAAGGGGAAGGGGCTTTTTTTATAGTTTTCTGTTTTTTTTTTTTGTATTCCCCATTACAAACACCTCCATCTGTTTTTGAGCGCAAGTTGTAAAATGACCTTTATATTTGGCATTTCGTTAAGTACTCAAGGAGCACCTGCTGTCGGTTGCAGTTCGAGATAAAAGAGTGGGTGGGGGCAGTTAGGACGGAGGGAGGGGGGGTATAGGCAGAGTCCTCAGTGGTCGGAGGTCCCCCACAGGCTCCGGGCACGGCAAGAGGCCGGTCGACATGCCCCCTCACACGTACCCACCTTACTGTCGCTCCTAACGTCCAGTCTGTGCCATCGCCTATCTGCCACGTGTACGTTGCTCGGCAACTGCAGAACTAGCGTGCCGGATCCGTGGTTAATCTTTAGGGTGGGCGTACCGTCGATCAGCTCTGCAGAGAGAAAAAAAAGAGAGGCCGCCCCTTTTTCAGTGGCATGCAAGGCCGCATAAACTTCTGCAAGAAGAGTCTTTTCATCAGAAGAAAAAACCCTCACATACCCTCATGATAATGTCACCGGAATACAGAACCAAAAAAGTCGAGGAACTGCAATCATTTCAGACTCCACGCACACACATGTCCCAACAAATAAAGAAGAAATTAATTAACTTGTGACTAGTCTTTCCTCTGATGGCTGACAAATTAAAAATCATCAAACCAGAAAATGCTCCCAGAGCAGAAAACTCTGCAGCATTTACTAAATTGCATATGATTACAACACCTGTCTGATCGCCGCAGGGCCGCCCGGGAGGGAGGAGGGAAGAAAAAACAAAGAGAATAAGAGAGAAACTGACACAAAAAAAAAAAACAAAAGAACGGCGGTCATAACCGATGTTGCCTGATTGCAGTGACCGTGGTGCAGAACAAATGCGCATTGCCTCTTTTAGAAACCGGGGCTCCTTTTTTTCAAAAGACCGAAACAGCCCAGCAGAATGGCTTCCTGTCCCCACCAGCACGATGTCGCGCTGAATCAAAGCCTGGAACGGGAGCACAGCCAGAGAGCTGTCTGACAGAGATTACTGTGGATGTTCTGCATCGGGAGAAGCATACATTCCATCACAGGAGTGAGCGGGAAAGAGGGATAGACAAGATAAAAGCAGGGAGTGACTAAGGGGAAGTAGGTAAGGACACTGAGGAAATTCGTAGGAAGAGACAGACAGGAGGAGAGGGGGAGAGGGCAAAAGACAATGAGGCATATTCATGACAAATGTGGGAGAGAGAGAGAGAAAATAGAGATAAGGAAGGACGGAGGGATGGGAGGGGTGGAGAGTAAAAAAGAATGAGAGTTGATGAGAGGAGAGAGAGGCAATGATAGCAAGAGAGCAGAGAGAGGGAAGGAATGGAGAGAGAGGCGAAGCCGAGCTGGCGTCAGTGTCGGCAGCATACGTAGGTCCAGATTCAGCAAAGGTGAATGACTGGTTGTATTGTATTTGGACAAGAGCAGGGATTATGTCTGCTGGGACTTCCTGAGTCTACAAGCTTCTGCTCTTCATCCATATCTGCAGATGTGATCAAAATTCCCACCCTCATTCCTTAGCCATCTACTGCTAGAGATCAACGCGCCAGGCCTGGAACAGGGAATAGTTAAATTATCTTACTAAAATATGAAAGAGATGGCTTTTTTCAGCACACCCCTGGAAAAAAAAGGACAGAATGGTGAACGCAGAGCTGCACAAAAAGTCATCTGAAATATTATGCGTAAACAAAAGAAAATGCCAAGGAATCAGTCTCTCGGTCCACATGCCGTTAAGCCGAATCCTGCTTTCGATATCACAAAAGCCAAATGCGCAGTGAGCAGGCACTGACGGCCCACCTCCCTGCTAGCATATTGGTAAAATCCACTAAATTTGAAGCCAAGCCTGATACATTGATAAAAGCACACAGATTCTGACCGTGGCGCAGGTTTTTGACAAATTGACAGCTGCTTGAGACTCGTGGTTCAACCTCCGTTCTGTCACAGAACAGAGCCAAATGCAGAGCACAAGTTACGCTGAAGTCGCCTTTATTAACAAAACAGAACTTGAGCAAAAAGTGCTTTCAGAGCAGATGGTCTGCAGTCAGACAGAGGCAGCCAGGAATCACACAGGTGCAAACCTTCGAACAGGGGTGAAGACCAAAGTGGAGGACGCCACAAGCTAAGACCGCTGAACATGGGAAGATTTCCCCTTACAAAGAGATAATTGGCTACTTAGTAAATATACACCAAACACAAGACAACAATGAAAAATGATGGAGGACAGGTGTGCGGAGCACAGGAATAGAGAACAGGAGGAAGGGTAAGAAAGGAGACAATAATTAAACGATGAGAAGGAATTAACAGAATGAGAATGAAACTCACAGAGACATCTGGATTGCAGGAAAAACAAGACAGAGAACGGTAGCCTATATGACACTGTTCTTTCTTTCATCTGCTCAGTTCCGTTTCGACACGGCGAACAGCAGTGAGCACTTCATGCTGTAATCAGATATTGTAGAGCGGATTGTAGCGCCTGCTGGGAGTTGGATCTTGCTAGGCACTGGGGATTGGTCCAAAGGCTTGGAACCAAATGTAGACTGGGTCAGTGCAGACTCTGGCCAGGAGTGTAGAGGAGCGATGCACAGATGGCTCTAGCCTTGGCCGTTAAAAACATTTACAGTCAGAAAGTAAAGCAGCGGTACATCACACAACTTTGCTTGCAACTTGTTGATCAGATAACAGGAGTGTTTTTACACTTTCTAGACAAAAGATGTGTAAGTCAGATGGACTGCAAGAGGAAATGAAATCAGTGGCTTCACGCAAACATTTCAGAGGTCAGCTCACTCAATAACTCACAATGTCAGCTCCACACGGATGGTGGATGTTTATCCGTGCTCTCAAAAACTCTTGAAAGTTGCTGGACAGTATGCTAATGGAGAAATTTGGACTGAAAGCTCAGCTGCAGTAGGAAAATATTTGTTCGTCACTTTCAAAGCAAAGGGAACGTATTGGACTGTACTCTTACACTTAGTTGATGAAACATGTCAGTCTGCGTTAGCTAACAGAAAACATTGGTCGATACAATTAACAGCTGATAGAGGCTACCAATTTGCGATAACTGCTAATGGAGGTCTACACTTCTAATTGATAATTAATGAAGGATATCAGTCTGTGATCTAAATACATAATAGAGGATGTTTGTCTTATCGCTTTAATGGATGGTGTTTTCAGCCACCTCAAAAGCTAATGGAGGATACTCACGTGTGATTATAAGAACTAATTAATGTTGTTAGTCAGTGCTTTGAACCAAATGATGGAAGGTATGGTTCTGCACTTTCAATTATTGATTGAGAATTTTAGACAGTTCTCTTGATAGCTAATGGAAGACATTGTTCAGAGCTCTCAGTAGTTGGTACAGGATAGCAGTCTTTGCATTTGAGTGCTGATGCAGGCTGTAGAGCTCTGCCCTCAATAATCAACTGAGAATGAGCTTGCATTCTTGATTTGTAATGGAAGCCGCTGTTAGCTAACGGTTGATGCCATTAAAAAGGGATGGGAAAACAATTTAATCTGGGAAAGACCAGATGTCCAAATTGTGAAATGATGTAGAGGTCTAATAATACCGCTCAAAAAAGGCTGTGGTTACAAACAACACTATTAGATTTTGTTTCAGTTAGAACAAAGGGAGTCACTTTCATCTGAAAGACCAAAAGCACTAGAGTGCACAGAAAGTTTGCCCACAAAATGCTGAAAATGTAGACCCAAGGAGAAGAGTGACCAAAAATAATTATGCTATCACACCACCCTGTGAGCAAAAGCTAATGTGAAACTCAAATTGTAATGCATATTACGTAAAACAGAATGCACTGATTTCTAAATTTTCTTTCACTAGTCGTAAGAAACCCAATTTATGTTCTCGCCCTGGAAAGGTGATAACCTTGTTGAATAAGCAATTTTGTTGCTTTTATTACATATTTTTCACCTGCCTTCATGCTTGATTGTCTGATTCCCTGTTTTGTTTTAGAGAGAGTTTTATTTTAAAAGCGACTCTCCGATTTTCAGACATTGTCTACAACTGGAAAGTAGAGAGAACATGATAAAATTAGAAAGACCAGGTCACGTGCAGATGCCTAGCGAAAGTGTTTCGTGCTTCGCAGAGATATAACGCAATCAACATACCCTCTTCTATGATTAAAAATACCTTCTTCTATGATTATTGGCGGTCAGCAAACCACTTTACATTATTCATATCATATCCTTCGGCTAAAGCACCAAAACTAGCGCTTCAAATCCCTGAAAATCCATTGAAAACACCTTTATATAAAAAGCTTAATGCCCGCGTAGCTAAATTATATAACATAATGCTAAACAATGACGGATTTGCAAAAATGGAAGTAGATTTTGACTTAAGGTCGAGCGGATTAACTTGGAAGTTGTGAGCATGCACAGTAATTGACACAGTTCCATTAAATAGGCTTTTGCTTGAAAACGTCCATTGTGGCTGAATTAAAACAAATCTGCAAAGAAAAGTGGGCTAAAATTCCTCCGCAGTGATATAAAAGACTCAATTATAACCAATGGTTGATTGCAGTTATTGCTGCGAAGGGTTTCACAACTAGTTATTAAGTTTTGGGGGCAATTTATTTTTTTTTTTTTTTACATGGGTGATTAAGGTTTTGAATGACTTTTTGCCTTCGTATTACATGATCATTTAAAAGCTGCATTTTGTGTTTACTCACACTGTCTTCGTCTTATATTAAAAATCGTTGAATTATCTGATTCATTTAAACATGACAAATGAACAAAAATAGAAGAAATCAGGAAGGGGGAAGATGCTTTTTCACAGCTCTGTATTAAAGGTTTCTCGGCCCTAAATGGCTTCACAACACAAAAAGGCCTTTCCGGAAAACCAAACTCACAAAACTGGCTATACGAAGTCACTATGTTAAATTATGACGTGTAAAACAACTGGAACATGTTTGCGAAAATAAACGATACAAGCAAATCTTATTAACTTATTTCATGTAGTTTAGCTGGAGTGAAAGTAAAATTTCAAGAACAGAGCCCACAGCATTCCCCCAATTCCAATGAAATGAGAACATTTCACAGTCAGGTTTCCAGTGTGGGTGACTGCATCGTGACTGCGAACTTCATTGTTTGCTCGTCATGGCTGTCTTCCCTTCTTTGTCTGTTTTTATACTTCTCTTCATCACAGCCTATGTTTACTGCTGTGTCTCCCTCTCTCCCTCTTGCACTGTCTGTTTCCATTTAAAATCAGCCTCTTTCTAACTATCGTCTCTCAGTCTCAATCTTCTCTCCTGGTTTTCTCTATCTCCATCTAAGACAGTGGTTAGGATCCTCGCCATCTCTTTTACTGCTCTCCCTCTACATTATTACTGTCTTTCTCTCTTTCTCCATGCTCTCCCAGCCTCATGCCTCTCAGTGTCTGAATGTCCTCTTTCCCAGAATCCCTCAACCCTCCTCAGCTTTATTCGCTGGATATGAGCGATTTAGCTCTGCAAACACATTTCGGACGTGAAAATAGCTCCTTCTCACCATTCCTACGCCATAAATCAAGACACATCCCAATCATCTCTCTTCCTCCGCATCCTGTCTTTGGTCACTCTTGCTGTTTGCTATTCCACCTGTTCTTTGCACCAGTCTGCAGTTCTTCCTCTGTTTCTCCCTTTTATATTTAGATTCCCTCACTTCTCCAACTTCAACATATTATTGCTCGCAGAGCAGAACTCCCCAACAGACACTGGCGAGCAGCCAGCGGGAGTCAGCAGCTTTAGTTGTTGGTGTAAATGGATTAACTTTTGTTAAATGGGCAGCATGGTCAGGTGGAATTATCTACGCGGGTACAAATCGGACGGCTGGACTGGTGGCCCTGCTCAGATTGCCCATTATAAAATTTTAACAAGACTCTAGGAATGAAACACATTCAGTATACATTTATTGCCGTGGACAATTTAAATCTTTAGTCACTCCAATAACAAAGAAAACTTCTGCTAATGCAGTGTGCCCATTGCTGTGCGGGGAGTTGGATATATCACTGAGCCAAAAAAAGACTGGCCACTATGCCCCGAAGATGCTTAATTATAAGCCAGAAGAAAAGGAAAGACCAAAGTGGCCTGAGTGTTTTCCATGTATTGTGTTCCGCAGTCTAGGTCCATCAAGTCAGACAGTAAAGCACAAGAAAAAAATATAATTACACTGGAAAAATGACTATAATTTACATTATGAGGGAAATTTCTCTTATTATTGCAGAAGCAAATGCAATGGTGGAGGAACTATGAAAAATAAGAATATATTCAGCATTTAAGTTAACCTCTTCACTCCAACCTCCCCTCGAGGTACAGTAATGCTTGTGTTATGGGTTTTTCAGAGGTGTGCAGAGAAGCCCTTCAGTAACCTCACCTTTTAATGCATGATTGCTTTCAACCTGTTGTAATTTAAAATGGCCTGATTAACAATAAATAATAATAATAATAATAGCCCCGTTTGCACCAACCGGCAGTGGTCGGCAGCTTTTTCAGAGTAGCGCACAACTGGCCATTGCGCTACAGGGATGCAAATTGGGAAGGGTCTGCTGGAAAGGTAATATAACATGGTTCTGTTGTTCGTTGCTCAAGCGCCTCCTGTTGGCCAGCCAGGCGCTCGTCTGGAAGATTCTAAGCTTGTTCATGTTCGGGTATCCTCCGCCCTCGTTCTGAACTTGCGAGCATTCAACCAATGAGTGTAAAGAAGCAGTATTGACGGGCACGTGCTTTGGAGGAGAGTCGTAAACCGTCCCTCTCTCCTGAATTGGCAACAAGGGATCGCATATGAGCAAGCCTTGTGCACAGTTCCCCAATTGGGCATTCCAGATTCGGGTGGGATTGGAGATGCCAAATTAAAAAAAAATAAATAAATAAATAAATAAATAAATAAAATAAAATTTAAAAAAAATAATAATAATAATAAAAACTTATTGTCTGAATAACCAAGGCCATCACGTAAGCCTGCATTGATTCAGAAATTATAAATTAAGAAATGTTAAAGAGATCACCAATAAGTTACATTTCGTTAGCCTCATAGCATAATTGCCAAAGCCATATTTTTGCCCAATTGAGATATTGGCTGCCTGTTCTTTCGTTTTGACGGCAAAATGCGTATCTTCCGTTTTTCTCAAAACCTTGAAAAAATAATAAAATAAAATCCATGCACTTAAATAATAATAATAATAATAATAATAATAAAGTAAATATAATTAATAATATTTAAATATAAATAGTAATAGAAGAAAACCTGAAAAATTAGATAGGCGATTATGCGATGAGGCTAATGATTTACAATGCACATACAGGTGTAATACATGTGATATTGCGAGGATGGCGACGATCCAAATGATTAATTATTCCAAAACTTTCCCTGAATTCCATCTCCCATTATGGCATTTTTTTTCCGGCAGAGTTGTCTGATTTATTTGAAGCTGACACTTAACTGATTGAAAATGTTTGGTGTCAGATCGAATACATTTAAAATCGGAAACTTCCTCTAAGGCGAATGGAAGCTATGGAAATTTGGCGCAAAACTGCGTCACTTATAAGCCTAGCAAACAAATATGTGCTGTTATACGAGTGATTTGAATTCAGAATCTATGAAATACATAATTGCATTTTTATGTCATCATTGATGAGGCAAGAAAAATGCTTAATGACAGCAATGCCATGCCCCAAACGGTCCGTATCTCCGGAATTCGGAGAAACTAGCCTGTTTATTCATTATCACTCATTACCGCAATCTGTTGATTACCCCATTGGTCTTTAGAACAACATAAAAGCCCTGACTCTGCATTACGGTTCAAACTCTCATAAAGCTCTTGTCTTGTATAGGCTTTTGCTGTAGCGTTTCACGTATGTTATTGTAACCTCTTTAAAATAGCTGCCTTTGGTAGTTCAGCATATTGCTGTTATTCTTTTTGGGAACTGCGTCTCCTGTCATTTTGTACTTTTCTAATAACCTTTGTGGCTCTGCTACAAAAATAATTAAAGCCCAACACCTCTCTGCATTTGGACCCTGTCTGCCTTTTTTGTTATTTTTCAGTGCACATACAAACGCGCAGAGGAAAACCATTACAATAACTCTGTGATGCAATGAAAAATAATGCCAGTAAAAAAAAAAAAAAACAAATTGGCCAGTCATTCCATTGATTAGTCTTTGCAAGTGAGCGAATCAATGATTGGTTGCTAATTAGAAGTGAAGAAGGGCAGTCACACACTTGTACCACAATTTGATCATAATTAATGTATTTAATTACCAACATTTCAACATGAGTCTTCCTCTGAGCACTGAAGGATGATTCAATATCCTGAATGAGACTTATGTCGAAACACTGGCAATTTAATAAATTAATTATTGTGCTATCATGGTAACAAGCCTGCAACTAGCCTTCTTCAAATCTGTATTTTCACCATGATCACCATCTCTCCAGTATGATTCAATACTGTGTACTTTCCTTCTCTGTCCTACTTTGGTTGGAATTAGGAAGAGGAAATGGAAACCAGTTTGGAGTAATCACGCTTTACAGGGTGAAGTTGATGAAGGGCTGTTATACCTTTGATGGCTCGTCACTGAAAATCCCGTAAAGCCCAGGCTGAAGAGGTCAAGCATAACGTAAACATAAATAATGAATATAAAATACAATATAATATATATTGTAAGACAATTTATTTGAAGGATAGTAAATATAGTACGCTATGCAGCTATAGAAGGCAAGCTATTTTCTGGCCATGATTAGTATCGGCCTTCTTACGGTATCAAACATGATTCTTAGTTTCTTTCTGTGTTCTGAAGCAATATTAGAGGTGCGTCAAATCCCAAAACTCTCTGTAATGGCATCAAAGACAGGGACAATCCAAGGATCCCCTCCGCTTCACGGTATATCAAACCCTCTAATTCCAATTTTCTGAATCCCTGAACAGGTCCAAAATAAATGCTTGCAAGTAACTCTTTACTTGTGGCATAGTGTGGGGAAAAAGACTGTGGAAAATGTGAACTGGCCACTTTAAGTTCAAGCACACATATTTCTTCTTTTTTCCTTCCTAAAAGCATCTACAAATTTTCTCTGACATTATTGGAGTCTTAGCAGAGATAAAATTAATAGGGAGAACCATGCAAAAGATTACAAGAAAACTTATTGGGAATTATTGTTGGAAGCATCTGTATTGGATAATATCTTCAGTAAAACATTCATCTTAACAATACTAACATGACCCAGCAGAGAAAAAGGAAAAGTGGACCTTTATGTAAGCTTCTTTTAATCTTCACCATGATAGGGATGTGATTAAGCTGAGGTCAAATAATTGAATCTAGTCAATGATAACTGAAAAGGTAGACCCGCGATATTGCAGAATTTCTCAAAGGCAATGCCATTAACTTCCGCAAATTAATTTTGCAATTAGGGATGGAACTAAAATAGCTCAGTAGATCAGTAAGTGGTGGAATAAGGACTGCTGGATTGGTTAAAAACAGAAAAATAACATCAGAGGACAATGCAATTTTTGGTACGCAAGCATAAGACTTTATACATAACTGCAGTTTGAGAATTAGCTAAGAGCTAGTGCTAAAGGCTCCATAATTAAGGCAAATGGCTAATAAAGGGAGGGCACAATCATCCAATGTTCCAAAAGTCTTCCAGAGTAGTGGCTGGTGAGTGTGTAATCTCTGTGTGTGTATACACACACACACACACACACACACAGTGAATATACTTAAGGCCCATGGCCATGATATGTGATATACTGACCAGAATTAAAACTGCACCACCTTAATTTCATAGCCAAGACTACAAATTTTGCATGTTTATGATTTGTCTTATGAAAAACAAAATCAGATTGATGTTTCTCATGTTCAAACTTGACACAGACCAAATGATTTATGTTTAGATTTCTTGCCTCTACTTTGGAGGAGCCCTTGCTTTTAAACAGTACTACAGTAGTGCCTTTTGTGAAAAGGGACTCAAATGGGGGTTTGATAGCCACATTTGCAGCTGTTAAGCGACTTGTGAGTGTGGATTCGGACACTCGACCCCTTTGACATCACCTTGGTGAGCCGTTTGAGTCCATTTGAATGATCTCGATTCTTTAATTTACACCGTGGCTGGCAAACTGTGGACAGTCAGGCACTAGACAGGCACCCCAAACTTTTGGTCAATCTTCCCAGTAATAGAATAACGGCAATGCTGCCACAAAGCAAGAGCACAGATGCGTAACTAGATGCGCTACAACATTCTGTGGGTGTGTTTCTTCTCATTTTCATCAAAATGACCATCATATGTACCGTAAATATATACTGTACCTATGGCCATGAAGTCCTCGGCATCCCAGGGCTGCAGCTGGGCGAGGGGTCCACTGTAGAGCAGCAGGCCATCCGGAATTTCGGTGATGAACTCCAGGGAGACTCGGCTCTCGAAACAGGGCTGCGCCGGGGGAAACCAGGCATAGCCGTCGCCATGGAAACTGTGCTTGGTCTGTTGGCACTCGGGACCCTCGAACTGGGGAGGGCACTGGCATCTGCGACACACACGCAGAAAAAAAAAAAAGAGAGACTGACAATGGCACCAGTTAACGCCTTCCACTAACACTTCCTATCACGGCCCGACGTCGGGGAGCAGATTTCTGTGTAACAGTGCAGAGCAACAGTTAAGCTGACAAATATTATGCCTCCCCCACACCCCGAGTGTGTTAGTTGAAACCAATTTCTCATTCCTATTCAGTCATATTTCTGCTACAACCCTATTTCCACTGCCACACTCTGTCCAGTCCTGCTGAAAGCCTCTTAAAAAATAATTTATCGGCTTGGTGGACACCCATAAGTTGGGTGACTGCACACTTTCATTTCATTTTGCTGACATACTGTCCAAGTACACAGCGATGCGGGGCCGCGTACCTCAATTAGTGTCCTGCCTGGATCTCCTGGGTACAAACCTGACTACAGCCAGGGCCGTTGCAGGTGGAGTGATAGGAGGTAATTATTATTGGGGACCATAGCTTGGGGCACCCCTCACAGCTGGAGAGGCTTCACAAAAAGCCCTGTAGGATGGAGGACTCAAAGCAATATCCCTTCCGCTGGCCCAGAATTCCTCTGTATGCTCCAGCCTACAACTGCTCTACACCGCCCAGGCTGTGTGCTCCGGTCAGAAGTAAAGGGACATTAGAGATGCCAAATCATTTCTAAATAAAGGTTGGGACAGTATAGAAAAATCTAATAAAAGAGAAAAGCTATCATTTGAAAGGGATGCTTGACTTGGATTGAGTTGAAAATAGTACAAGACATTTAACTTATTTTGTTGAATTTACATTCAATATTTTACCAAATCAACTCTATTTTAAAAGAACATACAGTTCTGTGCAAAAGCCTGAGGCATAGTTTTAAAAATATGTAAGACAAAGTTGCTTCCAAAAATAATGGCATTAAAATTTCCTAATTATCGAAAAATGTGCTATACAGAGCTGGAGACTGTTGAAAACTAAATTTAATCAATATTTGGTTTAACTATGGCCAAGAAAAAAAAGGTGCACTGCCCTGTAGTTTTACAGTTCTATTAGATAGATTATCAGATAATAAGAATTTGCTACAGCTCTTTTGCAGATTGTCTGACCTGCTTTTGTCTCTTCAATTAATCTCAGAATGACGTCAAGATCAGGGCATAGTCAAGGCTATATCATCTGCATCAACTTTCTTTAACCCCATAAAACCTACAGCCTCATGCAGTGTATTGGTCCGTAAAATGCATCTGCTGTATTCAAATATGGACCTTCAGGCCTATTTTACATTCAAGTGGGGATCTCAAAGTCTCTACTGATGCCAAATATGTCCTGTTGAATTACAGGGAAATGTGTATGATATAGACATGATATAGACATGTTACATTTGATGTATTGCTGCTGCCATAAAAACATGGCGTCCTGTGTTTGAATATTGCTCTCGACATAAGTGTGATGTAGCTTCAGTGTGATGAAGTGCTCGAAGCAGAAGATACAGAATATGAATGTGACTTTGTCCGATAATATGAAAAAACACATTTTCTGACTTCGAAACTACTTAAGGGAAAACTTAAGCGAAAAATTACAGTTTACGGGGTTAATGAGGTTTTTTGCAATTATTATCTCATATATGCTTTTTATTTTAGCAAAACTGATGCGGAAAACAAAAAAAATAACATGCATAATGTTCAAAAAATCTAGGGCGCCTTTTTGTAAAGTACAGTACACTTACTCTGAATATGATACCTTAATCACCCTTCAAAAACTTCGGATGGGGCAATAAAAGTGGTGAAATGTTAAAAGAAGGATGTGCAGGTGTTGCATGGGTACTGCAATTATGCTTGAGAATAAAACGAGAAACCACAAAAGGCTCAGTTGTTTGCAAGGATTGGTCAAGGTTAGTAATTTTCAAGTGGAGAATTGAATAACTGAACAGTTTAAGACCAATATTTGTCAATGTGATATTGCAAGGATTTTATCCGCTTCAGCATGTAATTTTATTAAAAGATTCTGATATTCTTAAGAAATTCCTTTGCTTAGAGGATAAGGTCAAAAAACAATTCTGAGTGGCTGTGATCTTCGTTCCTTCACAAAGCATTTCATTGAAAACTTCAAAACTAGGACAGCTTGTGCCCTCAGTTCCGTTTTGTTAAAAGGAAAGGTTGTGAAACACAGATGTAAACGCAACCTGTCCCAACTTTTTTGGAACATTTTGCGGGCATAAAATTTGGAAAGTTAGAATCATCCACATAGCCGCAAAGTTATGAGGGTAAAAGGTCCTATATATCTTGTCTCGAATTTTAATTTAATTCAAGTCAAGGATGAAATGCCTTTCAACATTTTTATATTTACGTTTAAATTTTTCTTACAGTCCCAATTATTTTTGAAAATAAGGTTCTATTTTCTTTAAATAACAAAGCCAACTCCCATAAGTAATAAGAAATGATTGTCATGTTCTACAGTGACCAGCCCAAAAAAATTTGCTTACTCTAATATTTTAGTGGGCTGCCTTACAGGCCTACCAAAGAAAATGACCAAGCTGTAAAAAAAGTATGTCAGATGTCTACCTTTTTTCAAAGAACCAGCAACACACAACTTAAAACTCATTTGGTTCGTCTCTGGGTTTGTAACAGGCCGTGTGATTTTTTGAGTTTGGTTCTGGTGAAAATGTATCGACTTTAAAGTGTCGCGGTGCGAAGTTTTGTGGGGATGTGCCATGTTTTCGATATTGTGTTGCAGGTTATTTGAAAAAGGTAGACATCTGACAAACTTTTGTCACAGCTTGGCCATTTTCTTCGGTAGGCCTGCTTTAGGTTTTATCATTCGTCATGACATTGTTTTGACAATCTTATGCAGTGTTACAACATTTTGTCCCGATGAGGGTTGTGTTCATTTTTGAATTAGATCTTGTAACTACTCCATTAAGCCTTCTCCAGCGCATACCAAAGACTTTCAGTTGGTTAAGGTCAGGACACCGTGGCGGCCGATTCATGTGTCAAAATGATCCCCCATGCTCACTGAACCACTCTTTCACAATTTCTAGCCTGATAAATCATGGTCTTGTCATCCTCTGGAATATGCCCGTGCCATCTGGGATCAAAAAATCCATTGATGGGAAAACCTGATTATTCAGCACAGTCTGGTAGTCAATGAATGACTTCATTTTATTGCTGCATAACGTTGCTGAGCCTAGAACAGACTAAATGAAGCAACCCCAGATTATAGCACTGCATCCAGAGGCTTGTACAGTGGGCACTATGCATGACGGGTGCATCGCTTCATGGCTTCCTTTCTTACCCTGAAGTGCCCATTGCTCTGGAATAGGGTAAATATGGACTCGTCAGACCACATGACATTTTTACATTGCTCAACAGTCTAATCTGTATGGCCCGTAAAAATTGAAGTTATTTTTCCCCAATCAGCCTTACAAAAAAATTGTGCCCACACAGCTGTTCAGTCTCAATTCTGCAAGTTTTTATCGACTTGTGAACGTGATAATACTCACACTTTCAGTTAAACGCAGCCCTGAGTTAGGGGGCGATCACACCGAAGGCGCTTTATCGGCGTGGGGCGTCCTTTTTGTTAATATTCTCAATGATCAGACGTGTTCTGGATGCTGCTTTTGCGCACCGGGCGCCTCGCGTTTAAGCGCCCCAAACGCCTCGCTGTTTTTTGATGCACTTCGTATCAAACACAGTCCTATTTTGAAGCGGCTCGATATAAAGGCGCTTCACGTCACTGTCAGTCTTTTCCCTGCTGTCCAATCATGTGAAAAAAACCTGAAATCAGTTTGTTGAAACGGTTAATTTCAGAATGTTCGCAAAGATGAGCGACAGGAACGTTACTTAGCAACACAGAAAAGACACGTCCAGCACCTTTAAACAACGTCTGCTTCAAAAAAAAAGGTCAGAGGCGCTTCGCGTTTCCATGCCGATAGAGAGCGTTGGTTGTGATCGGCCCCTTAAACGGTCAATTATTTTTTTTTTAATGAGCCTTTGTCAAGCTTTTCAGCGATGATCATTGATGATTTTTTTTCAGACCCCTTTCTTCTGTGAGGTTGATGGGTCACATCTATCCTTCCAGCTATTAATACTGTGTTGAACAATTCTTGACCCTGTCTGTGATTTCAGCTGCTATCTCCTTAGTTGATTTCTTTTCTTGATGCAGGCCAATAATTTGCCCCACTTGAAAAACCATGAAATCTTTTCGCAAACATGGGATACATCTTTTGACATTGTTGAGAAATTAGAAGCTGCACACTGTCTGAGTCAGTGTTAAAAGAATAGTTGGGGCGCCCCGGTGGCTCATCGGTCTAAGTGCGCGCACCATAAAGGCTGTGTCCTTCTCGCGGCGCCCCGGGTTCGATTCCGGCTCGGGTCATTTGCCGCATGTCTTCCCCATTCTTCTCCCCAACCTTCCTGTCTATCTCCACTATATAACTGTCAAATAAAGGGAAAAATCCCCAAAAAATAATCTAAAAAAAAAAAATAGTTGCCAGCGGAATTATATGAATCTAAGTAATAATGATTCAATGATAGGCTCCTAAGTATTTGCAATTTTAATCGAAACGATGACCTTTCTTGGCCAGGCAGTGTATTTGGGTGTCGTTCAATGCATTTACAAAAAAAAAGAAAAAGAAAAAGCTTGGTACAACTGGTATTACCAGTTTGGTGTACAATTTTACGCAACTGTGCAAAGCAGTGGTTCTATAACTCAGTTCTGGGGTACTCCTGTATATGCTCGTCTTTGCTCCTGCCACAACTGCAATCACAGAATTGAAGAAAAAAAAAAAACTAAAGTTTTCTTAAATGCTTTTGGTATTGGTGGTTAGAATACTCATTTACCCTGTTCATCTACATTATGCAAAATTAGCTTTTTAATGCCATAAACAAAATAATTCATACTGTGCTCATTGCACTTTATGGCCAGCACTTGCATAAAAAAGGTAGCAAATAAAAGATAATTATTGGTCTCTTAACTTCCCTGTGGAATGTACGATCATTTAATTTACATGTATTTTTTTCCTGAAATTCAATACAATGAAGGTTTTTTTCTCGTTATTATTTGCTTCGTCTTTGGATTATTCATCATCTTCCAGGTGGTTCCGTTTAATAGCCAGGTGTCCACACTTTCAGCAGTTAGGAGCCGATTCATTCACTTCAGTCTTTTACTTTATCAGTCGTGTATAATTCAGCTCTTTTAATGCACATTTATGGATAATAAATTGTATGCATTTTCGCAATGTAGACCAGTAAGCGCTATGGCCACAAAAATTATATTCTTTGTGGAATTCAAGGCTATTTCAATCAGGAAGGACAAAGTGAATGAAATAAAGATAAGTGTTCATTACACTGATGACACAGACATAAATATTCATGTGGAAAGCCTGTGGCACTTAGACTCTATGGGGACATTTGAAACAGACGAGCATAATCCCAGAGCAACAGCATTACAAATCCCCCCGCGGAGTCCAGGTACAAGAGATGATGCTTAGCTGATGATGTCAGGTGACGCTGATTGAAGCTGATGAGGTTGACAAAGACGCGAC
This sequence comes from Gymnothorax javanicus, assembly GCA_029692085.1. Taxonomy (NCBI): domain Eukaryota; kingdom Metazoa; phylum Chordata; class Actinopteri; order Anguilliformes; family Muraenidae; genus Gymnothorax; species Gymnothorax javanicus. Next base: position 7,603,823 of record CM056209.1, on the reverse strand, counting down.
GCTGATGAATCTGTAGATACGACGCAGTGATCGGAAGGAGGAAGGGCGCGCATGTCAGAAATATGAAGCGGTAAAGCAGGAAGAGAGACATTTAACAGGACAGGAATGAAATGATAGGCCAGCAATGGAGGCGTGTCTCTATGCCATTGGATAGAAGCAAACAGAAGATCTAGCTGAATTGATGGCTCTGGACAAGGATGGCGAGGGAAATTATGAGACTTCATGCATGACAGATGTGAATGACAGGATACAGATGGGAAATGAAATATGAGCAAAAGCATGAAAAAGTCTTCTTGACTAAACATTCACTTAGTTTCATTTCTGATATTTAGTGTGATTAAAGATTTTTTTGTAATCTCACATTAAAAACTCCTAATTAAAAAAAAATTATTATTATTAATAATAATAATAATAATATCTTGTGAAAATTCAAGGATTACCATTCCAGGGCAAAAACCAGCAAAAACCCTAAGGACCGAGTTTAAGAACCACTTGTATTAAGTACCAACCTAACGACAAGAGCTTTTCTTTTTTTGTTCCTTTTTAGGAATTTTCATACTTTTCTCAGGAGCTGTGTTCTCCATTCAAGCTGGCTTATAACAGCAGAGATTACAGGAGCCTCGATGTTTCGTCCCTCCTGCCGTTCGGAGAGCGACACTGTCCCCGAGCACACGCAGTGACCACTGTGCAGGGAGATAAGCCGACCAGCACTCACGCTGGCAACCCCACGTCTGCTGTAGCCACTGGTCCATGAAAAACACCCCCCCCAAAAACCCCATCTCCGCAAGGGGACCTCTTCCACTGATATCATTTCCCACCACTCAGGGACAGGCTCTGCCGCTCATTAGCTATTCCGATGTTCTTAAACACGCTGTGCGGAAAGATCCACACCAAGCACAATGTTCATCCCGGGCTGGCAAGTTCCCCTTGTTTTCACCAATCGCTTGCGCGTCAGGATTCGATTACGGCTTCCTGATGAGGACACTAATAGCGCAATTAACCTGCCATCACAAATACGCACAAACACACAGGCTGCACCTCGTTACAGGGAACTGAACTGATTGCAAAAGCAGTGGCGTCTTTACCACTCAGAATCAGATCTTTGGATCCCAGGCTTCCAGCACGGTCAGAACTGTGTCCCGGATATATAACCGGGTTTATGTCTGACACACACTTCCGAATTCACCTGTCCCACGTGTATTAAAAACAGTCTGCGAGGCTCTGTTATATTCCCATGTCTGTCCTGTTATGACAGCTTCCTTTGTTCGGCTCGGCAGAGTGCAGACAGACGTGCGCATTCTTCCGGCACCTTCCACCAGCTGCTGATACTTTCTCAAAGCTTCTGAGCCCTCCAGCTGTGTAACGCAACCAGTGTACCGAAGGAGAGTGCGCAAGCAGGGCCCGAAATATTGGAAAACGGAACAACAGAAGGTTTCTATAATCTCCTCTCCGCGAGCCAGCTCGAATGGAGCACAGAGGCTGAGCATTGGGGGGCAGTTGTTGGAGAAGACATAGCCGGGAATCATCAGCTGCTTACTAAAATATTGCCATGGCCTCCCCAGGTTATGGGCCCCAGCACTCTTCACTGCTTTTCACCCAAATGGAAAAGGCCCTTATAAAACAGGACTGCCACTCGCACCCCTACGGAGATTACTGACCACATAGAGGGGAATCTCCGCACAATACAACGCCACCTCGAACCCTTCCTCAGAGCTGTTGCATACTGCTGCAGCCTGCTGTGGGCTGCCTGTCACTGAGAGATTGTAGGTTTGATTCTGAGCTGCAGTCATGCATTGGGAAACAGCACATAACCAGTGTTGTTTCTTCGCAGACATGCAGCCAAATCAACAGTAGCATTTTACCTAAAATAAGACAGTAAAGCGCTAAAAATGCGCAATTTTTTAAAAATCTAGAATCTTTACAAGTGATTTCCACACCATTGTGCCTAATACTGGCACCTGGGCTTAATAAATGCCACCCGGGAAATATTTACACCTACTCACATACCCATTCTCAAGAGCCTTTACTTAATAAAATAGCTGTCATGGCACATCTTTCTGTCTTAGATAACGATGCTTTTTTTTGTGAGCAATAGCTCTATATTGCTGGTTATCAAGTCGTGTTGAATGCGCCTGCCGTAAGCTGCTTTGGTTAAGAGCATTTACACATTTTCCAAACAGTCACCGGTAAAGCCCAGCTGTACAGTACAAACATGTGCACTGCCAGCCTGCAGCTGCTGTTTCACTCACAGGACTGAGTAACATTCAGACACATTTCAGGTTCATGTGATGAAGTATTTCCTCACGTGTATTTTCTCTCTCTCTCTCTCATACCTCGAGCGGCGCTCGCAACACGCTGATCTTCAGTCACACGTGAGACTCACCTGAGCAGCACATTTCCGGCCTTCATTTGCTCTTGGAGCATCACAGTGATTTTCACATTTTTACTGCTCAGATAATGGCGGTAATCTTACACTCTTGTATGTGTTCAGTTCCTTCCTGATTCTCGCCACTTTCTCTCTTTCTTCCTGCCTCATTTTTTGAACTCTGCCCCTTTTCGCACATCTACTTTCCTTCTCTTCGTCAATTTGTTCCCCTCCCTTTCACTGCAGCCTTAATAATCCACCCTATTTTTTCTGTCTTGCATTTCTGTTATCTGTGTATCACCCTCTCTTCTTAACCAGCACCCCTGAGCACCAAATTCACATTCTCCATTTCTCTGTCTAACACCTCACCCCATCCACACCACACCACTGCTATGTTAACTCCATCTTGTGTGTGGTGATGCTTCCTATCAGACTACACTCATCTCTCTCTCTCTCTGTCTCCCTCCCTCCATCTTGTTCTCTCACTACATCTTTCTTCTATCACTCACACTGCTCTATATCACTCTCCCTCCCTCCACATCTGCCTTTCACTCACTGTCCATCCGTCCATCCATCCATCTCCATCTCTCTCACTCACTCGCCCTTCCCTCCTCCATTCATCTTCATCCCTCGCTCCCTCCTTCAATCTATCTCACCGTCCCACTCAGTCTCACTGTCTCTCTCCATCTCTTGCTCACTCTCTCCCCTCTCTTCCTCTCTGTTGCTTGCAGACAGTGAGTAATGTGTGCCACAAATTTCTGAATTAATGAATTTGGAAAGAATTGTATGTTTTCTATTCTAACTGTTGAAAGGAGATCAAAGGTCCCTCTCTTCCACAATCAGAGACAGCCGATGTGCCCATCACCGTCACTCAGCCTGTGACAGTGAAGTGAGACATCGGGGGTCCGGGAGACGCCGTGTTTCGGCGTTACGCTGAGACGTCTCCCGTTAAATAAGCACAGACTGCACTCATCACAGCTGCTCGGCAGCTCACAAAACAGGCAGCGCGGAGGGAGGCTTCCAGACGAGCCAGAGCGTCGGCGAGGGAGGACGGGAGAGCAATCAGAGAAACAAACACAGCGAGCGGGAGGGGAGGGGAGGGGAGTCCGGGGGGACGGCGCCCTGTCGATCCTCTCATGCAGACGTGCAAACAGGGCCAAACGATGAAGTCAAAGCTTGCTACGAAAGAAAAAAACCTACACCCCGGCCTCCCTCTCTCATCTCCATTTAGCTTCTCGCCTCCTCGCATGCTGCTACAGTATGTTTATCCTCAGGAAACCGATGAACATCCGCGCTGTTGATCGGCAGCACGTATTCAGCGAGTCGAGCCTCGGCTTAGAGTCTCGGTTTTGTCGAAAGATGCGCCTCCGTTTGCCCAAATGATGTCCAGCTAAAACGAGGCTCTGTTGCGCTGATCCTGGGCTAACATACGTAAGTCCGCAAACCAAGTGCAAGGATGACAGGGCTGGGTATGGTTAAATGCTTCATGTGCGGTAAAACACTCTTGTTCTGGCTATCGTCCAAATTGCATGAGCAAGCGCACTGGAATTCCATTATTTAGCCCAGTACACACATACATGCATTGAGGTATGTACTCATACAGTACACACATACACTGTCACACACACATATGCACATACACACGCATAGGAGCGCATACAGATGATTAAAAAAAATGATAAAACAAATATCATGCTATACACTTGCATTTTGAAGTCCATTTTATACTTTAAATAAACAGAAAAGTAAGTAAACTCCTACATGCATCGCTGCTTCAAATACCTTACATTAAAACCAGGTGCAAATGATTAGAACATCACAAGAGAGATCTTGCAATAATCTCCTCACAACCTCAGAAATTCACGAATTCAATTCCAGAAAAATTGTGACAATGTATAAATAAAAACAGCGGGCAGTAGTTTGCAAAACCCTATTAATTTGTAGCCAACTCAACCCAAGAAATTACAAAGACAATTCATAAAATGTATTCATTTTTTCTAATAATAGCTAATCTTGTAGTGTCTGCAATAAATTCTACTGAAGTTCGGACAGCTGCATGTTCATCACGGTGTAACATCACCTCAATAATTAATTTGAAACTGAAGACAAAGAAATTTGCACTTATTTTTCCCCAATCCAGTTCAAAGCCCATGTGCTTGACTTACACGTAAACAATCGCAATTTGGATGAGTGGCAGGGTACAACGTCACTATGAAACCAAGCACTGCCATTTCAAGCAGCAGTGCCCACGAAACACAGAGGTGAGGAAGACAAAACTGGTTAAACAGTTAAAGTCTTCATATGAAGCAGCAACAGAAATGTGAGTTCTACGACACAGCAAGAGAAAGCAACTGAAACCTCTTTTCAAATGACCTGGGCGCTGGTTAAGAGCATAAAGCCAGTCTCTGACACAGCTGTACAGGAGTGTTTGGATGGGATAGTTCAGGCAATGTTTGAAGGAAAGGAGAAACAGGAGATGTCAGAGAAACTCAAACAAATACCAGTATGCTAATGCACCGCAACCAGGAAAACAGAGTTGCTTGCTGTAGACTTAGTGAGACAGTTAACTGATGACAGCAGGAATGCACAGAGCATTTCATTTGCTATGGATGAGTCAACAGACAGCACTGACGAAGCCCAGCTATGCTTCTTTGTTATACATTTAAGCAAGCTTAATGGGGGATTCTGTGGAAACATATAGAGCCTGTAACCACTCCATTGCCACACTAGAAGGGAGGACATTTATGAAGCCGTTACTGAGATGCTTAATGAAAGGGGAATTGAGATCAAGAGCACTGCATCGATTGCAATTAATGGCACTCAATCAAGACTGAGAGAGAGAGGGGAGCACCCAGCATTTGGAACAGCAGCATCCAGACTTGCTGTCTGATCACCGCATAATACACCAGTCAGTGCGGTGTGTCAGTCTCAGAAAAGAATACTTATAGGTCATGGAGAACGTTATGAAGCTTGTGAACTTCCTGAGAGCGTTGTCTGCCTTTCAGGGCTGTATTCTGCTGGCATTTCTGACTGAGGTCAATGACGCTTCTGACGACTCACTCCTCCACAACATTGGGAGGTGGCTGAGTGAGGGGAGGGTCGTTGTGAGATTTCAGGCCGTCAGAAAAGACCTGGTGGTGTTTTATTCAGAGAAGAAGAATGTCAAAGCAGTACTTGGATTTGATGCAGGAGGACAACCACATAGAGCTTGTGGATTTTTAGTGGACACATAATCTCATATAAATGAATTCAATCTCAAGTCCCCAGGCCAAGGCAACACAGTGTGTGACCTAATGGCAGCAGTACGCTCCTACCAAAAGCGGTTAGATATCTTCAAGAGTGATATCACCGAGGCACATCTGCACTCTCCGACTCCTCTGCAGCAGATGCATGGTAATCACTATCATCACTATGTTACCTTACCGGAGACTCTGGCTGTAAATTTCAGAGATCGCTTCGACGGCTTCAGTGTTGGTAATCAAGTGCTGCTCTGCATTGGATCTCTATTTCTCGTGAAGAATATTCAGGAGTTTTCAAGAGAGGCAAAGATAAGAACATCTAACAGTGGTTAAACGCTGCATCTCTGCAGATGAAACTGATTGACCTGCAGGAAACTGTGGCTCAGTGCGAAGTGAAGCATGATCCCGTAGCCTACTGAACGAAGATGATTTCACCAGCAAATTGTCCATCCTCTGAAATGGTGGCCAACTTTGAGCTCACCATGTTCAGTTCTACAACTCGGTAAGTGTCTGAATTCTCTACAATGAATGTGGCAAAAAAAAACTCATACTGCAGCAGCTTAACCAATAAAAATTTGGATTAGTGTCTCGAGTATTTTAATTGATACAAGCCCTAAGGGGACACCAGCCGACGGCAGTGAGAACTACGGTGACGCAGGAGTGCCTGGGGAGGTTGTACATCGGATGAGATGCAGCAATCTGAACCAGCTGCAGAGGTCTTACGGCGAATGCCAATAGGATAGCTAAGGGTGAGTGGCAGTTGTCCAGCAGGACAGTACCAATGCTAGAACCAGAAGCTGAGTTGAATAGGTGGTGAGAAAGGGTCAGATTATCCTGATGTTATGCAAGAAGCACATGCAAGCTTGGCCCATCGCTGCAGTATTCTCAGGGAAGGGCAGTCGTTTATCTATCATCACTTTGAGGTTCCTTGCTCTAAATGATGAGGACACAGAGGTTAGAGGTCTGCTTTCCCGCGGGACCTGACCCTACAATTTTTTGTCATGTGATGCGGGAGTGTGCAGTATGTGTCTGCAGGACTGGGGAGGAGAGGACAATTCCCGCGAATCCCACAGAAATGATACAGCCCATCTGTTCTAAAATCGTCTGCCACAGAACTTGCTTTTGTCCATTTTGTCAAGTAGTACCATTCATGTTGATGTAACAAGTTAAGTTATTGGTATTATCACTGATTTTAGTTTATTTTTGTAGTTTCAATCTACCCCAGAGGATGAACTCTGCTTTGCGCTCTATGCGGAGACACAGAAAAAGAGACAAACATTGGAACGTTGGTGCTGAAAGGTCTGTGCGGGTAGCCGGTGATGGCTATTGCAAAGACAATTGGTGCTAACAAAATGAATACACTGCCAAAACGGAAAAATAAGTCCACCTTACCGAGCACTTTAATCTCGTATTAAGACTGAAAACATTTATTTCTATTACTTTTTCTTCTCAGTAAGACAAAATTTGCCAATGGGGTGAGATAATTTCACTTGTCAAGCACATGGTAACTTCAAACAAGCAGATATATTCCACTTGAGAGAAGAAAAACTTGGAAGTTAGGTCTTATGTTAAGACTAAATGACTTGTTAAGACAGACACTTTTCGCAGTGTAGAGGTCAAGTTTTTTCATGACCGTTCACTAATCGAAGAATTTCCGAAAACACAAAATGAAAAATGTCATCTTTCCACAGAATTACACATGCTTTCATTGTCAGGACCCCGGGAAATTTTATATAATCTCAAATGGTATTGAATATCCAACTGAAATATACTTTTAAACTGACAGCATCGGAAAAATGTGGCCACTGAAGCATGGGTAATCTAGCAATAGTTTTAGCAGCAAAGCTACATTGGGCATTAATATCCGTTTGTAAAGAAAGATTCTGCAACAGGTCACCTTGTGACCAGTTTATACAAAAGATCAGCCATGAGCCGTGTTGAAACATACAACTACTTTCAATAGAACTTCAATGCGAGCGGTTAGCAACCTTCTGGAAACCTGCCAGTGCATCTCACTGCGACAGGATGAAACGGTGTATCGTTTCCTTAGCAACAACACTATTTGCAACCCTCCATGTCCCTGAAATCACCTGCTTTTCAGTTCATTGGTTACTGGATAATTTCCATTTTCCTGAATGGAGGTAGTGACAGTGAATAGGCCATTTCTAAGTCTGGTGTACAGACACGGCTGTTTCTGAAACAAATTAATACGATGATGCTCTCTTTCCCCAATTAATTTTGGAGGAAACAGCTAACTTCCCTACAAGCTGACTGGCCATTGATCTAGGTGACATACCTCAGGTTCTGAAACTAGCCACTTGCGACTTGACCAGCTGACTCGCTTGCAACACTATCAGCCTGTTTGAGTCAAGCAGAGACGAGGTATCGAGACCGTTCACACGTAGCGCTTTCACTTTAGAAAAAGCAGCACTTTGACCAATTTTGCTTTATGGAAATAAAAAAAATGACTCTCAAGGGAGTTCACAAATGACACCCAGTGTTGTCATAGAAGTTTAGCCCACAGTGCAGCCACTTCCAAAACGTTTTCAAATAAAATGTGTACTGTGAGAAAAAAAGCGCAATATGTGACCGCAGCAACTTTTCTCCGCATTTTTCCAAAACGGTTTTGTCTTGTTGCCAAAATTTGGTCTAAATTGGCCTTTTTTAATCAGCTAGGCAATGAAAACTAAGATTAAAATACATGAAAGCTAGTTCGTCTACAAGCACTTAGACGTCAAGGCTTTTATTGGCTGGATTTATTGATGTTTAGGACCGTTTTTTTTTTTTTTTTTTTTTTTTTTTGTAGGTCTATGCCTTATGTTTTGCTTTGCTCTTCACATGTAGCCTATTGCTATTTTACGTTTCCTATTGGACCATATTTGTATTAAAAAAAAAAAAAAAATCCAGTGTTTTAATTTTCAGGTAGGCAACAAACACAGGCAGCTTTAAGAAAACACGCTGAGTTGAGCTTAAGATGGTGGATGTCCATCCAGCTCTGTGCGTCAATCAGGCAAGCAGAGATACAAGTGAAGATCGTACGTCAGATGGGGAGAGGGAATGAGTGATGAATCTTGTTTATTGGAAAAGGCTTTCCAAAGTAGACCCAGCCCATGTGCTATATCCATCACAAAACTATGTCAGTTTTAAATGCAGGGCCGACCGAAGGCTTTAAAATCAGGAGCACTCAGTAGTAACTCTCTGCTGAGATTTCTCCATATTCCATGAATCTTCTAATAATATCATGCACAGCACAGTGTGAAATCCCAGCAATCTTTGCAGCAGCACATTGAGATATGCTGTTTTTAAACTGTCGGATTATTCAGTCATGCAGATTTTTGCGAACTGATGAGCCTTGACCACTCATTGCTCATAATGAACAGGGCCTGTAATGGAGGCTCCTTTTATATCCAAGCATGATAGCATCTTTACAAACCTTTTTTTTAGCATAACGGCACTTTCCAAGTCTTATATTACCTTGCCCAACTTTTTTGGAATGTGCCGCCGCCGGTATCAACTTCAACATGACTGTGTTTTTTTCCAAAAAAAATTTTGTCCTGCTTTGTGTTCAGTTTAATAGAAGTCAAAGATAATAATCACTGTTTTCTTTTTCAATCGCATTTTCCATACGTCCCACTTTTTTATTGATATGTTTACATATTTTAAATAGGAAAAAAAAATTCATGGGGTGAAACTTATTTCTTCACATGACTGTACATGTACACATACAGAAATACAAACAGCGAGGTCTTCAAGCTGAGCAATGGCGGAAAGCTAACCTGGCATACGGCAAACTGCAATCACGCGTGAAAATGAATCACGGAGTGATCCCGGAGTTTCAAAGGGCAGAATCTATTTCCGATCCCCCCTCTAACACCACTTTTTCACCAGCTTTAATGACTGCCGGTGCAAGATATTTCTCCTGAGTCAGAGCAAATGATGAATAAATAAAGAAATAGACACACAATAACCACACTAATTTATTCCATCAGAGGAGACAAACATAATCTCTGAAATGACACACTGGATGCAATTTCTCTCTCTTTTTTTTGCCTCTAATGTGCTTTTTTCTTTTGCTTCTCCTTTTTTTTTTTTTTTTTGGGGAGCAGTAATGACTCACGCTCATAATTTCTAGCCCCTTTCCTTAAGCATCCATCTTCATGAAAAATTTACAGCGCCTGTGCGCAGACTTGGTGAAAAACTTTTAATTAACACACGTGCAATGCATCAAGAGCAATATCACCCAAAATGACTCCAGAACACCTCCACAACAACAACGCCTGGAAAACAGTCCCCAATCTTAAGCATTTCCACACAATCTCTAGGTCTCAAATGTAACAAACAGGACTACTCCGATAAAATAACACATAGGCTACCTCTCTATGGTTCTGCTTGTGGACGAGAAGCATCTGTACGTACTGATGTTAAACTTCTCCTTTTTATGCAGGGATTTATAAATAATGTTGCTTTATCTTTTCAGACAAAGCAACATTTGCTACGGAGCAGCGCCATTGTGAATGTTTGAGGACACAGAAGAGCTTTGCCTTTTCTAACTTTTTGCATAAACTGGAGGATTTCAATCCACTTTGGCAATGAACTCATAAGAGATATCTCTTTGTCTAGAGGTTTGCACAGCCTCCTCAGGAGTGCTTATTGAGCTACAGTATTGTGCTGCTGCTTAAGGCTGGCTGAGGGAGTGTAAATGAGAAAGGCTACAAAACGAGAGTCATGAAAATCCATTCATCCATTCAGTACCTAACACACCTTTCCATAGCTTCCATTTCAAACCTCGAACCTTCTTGCGGTGAGGGAGCATCCGCTACGCCCAAGGTCTGGTACAGTAAACTGCGGCTAAAGCACACCAGTCCAGTGCTACAGCAGGGACAGTCAACTCCGAGGAAGAAGCCAATCCTGCGAGTGAATATTTTCAAAATATGAGCCTGATTCAGGAGGGTAATTTGGATAGTGGGTAAATTCTATTTAATCCACAAAGATACACAGGGTGCACTGAATAAAACAGTAGGGATTAGGTTGGATATTCCTGGCATTTTATTAACCGTGGTGCAGTTGTTTGGCACATTACATGAGCAATCCATCCAGCCAAAGACTAATCTGGGGTTTACCTTCCTGATTTAATTAAAGAGAGAAAAATTTGACTTGAGTCAATAAGTTCCGAATAAGTTTTGTTTTTTTTCGGCGTACAGGGCTTCAGAGTGAATCACTGCAGTGTCGTGTTGCACTGAGAGGAACGGATTGTTTGGGTTGGTTTAGCATATTTTCAGAGACAAACCGAGCTCTTGCCTTAAAAGTGATACACAGAAAAACAGTGGCAGGTTAGTCTGCACAGACACATCCCTTACAGAGAGGTGAGGACTAATAAAATCACGGCCACGTTCTGACATTCTGACTGCGTGTGTCCAGCTCTTACAGGGCAACCAATCACAGAATCCTACATGAGAAGACGCTTACATTCTGCAGTCACACGCCGCTGCAATGAGTGTGTGTGTGTGTGTGTGTCTGCGCGTGGGTACGCGTGTGTGTGTGCGTGTGTGTACGTGCACGTGTGTTCATCTGTGTACACTACTCAACAAAAAATACATAAATACATAAAAAGAGACAAGTTCAAAATGGAAAAATATGAAGCTTTTAATTGCCTGATCAATAAATCATTTGTCAGAAAATTAGCAGGAATTTAACAAATCGATAAAGCTCTATATTTTGCCAAAGGGATAGTTTTCCCTTTGATATCTGAATGGTTCAGCCTTGTGGGTAAATTAGCAAACAGCTTTTCACAGAAGGAACAGCCAATGTTCTTCAATGCAATGTTGAGGCTTCAAACATTTGTCGAGTGCCAGAAAAATGGTTCGCAGCTCGTTTGTGTTTAGCGTGGGGCCAAACATTCTCTACATGGTTCAAATCAGGATGCTGAAACCTCTTCCTCACAAGCTTAACAGTGGCAGAGATATCCAGTTGACCCATTTTTTTTTTTGCCAAGGAATGTGTGAGTGTGTGTGTGGGTGTGTGTGCGCACGCGCGCATGTGTGTTTCAGCAGAGGAGTTAATGCGACGTTTCCGTTTAAAAAAAAAAAAAAAAAAAAAATCCAATCTGTGCACAGCTGTGATCTCACTTCATTTGTTATAACTGCTCATTCAAATAACGGGTTTGAAAACTCACAGAGCATTTTAATTTGCACGAGCTTTCATCATGCAATATAAATATTCAAGACGGTCTGTCAGTTTCTGGACAGTGAGGCTGTATAAGGGGAGCTGTAATTAAAACATAGTTCTCACTGCGTGGAAGTCGGAGCCCACACATTAGAACTGAGTTCCACTTTTAGCCTTCTTTTCATTTATTTCAAACCCAATATGTAGGAGCTCAGAGCCAGAAGGCAAACAGAGTGGTGCCCTTTAAATGTGTGTGAACTGCACAATGTATTCATGAAGACTTATCACCTTTTTTTTTTTACCTCCGCATGGAGGTAACATGTTTTTGTTGGCGTTTGTTCGTCGGCTTGTTAGTTACATTACGGGTTAGCTCAAAAAGTAACCTGTGGATTTCGGCAAAACTCTGTGTGTCGGTACGCATTGTGCCGACAAAGAAGTAATTAAATTTTTGTTAAGATCCTGTCGCGTATTCTGGACACATGATCCGTCGGAACATTTCTAGCTGTATAAATCGTCGCTCGCCTACTTCTTTGTTGACAGTCGGGAACTGCTCGAGTTATCCGCCCTCCGCTTTCAAGCGAAGCATCGAATTTCGACTTGCATCTAAAGACAAAATTCTGGTTTTGCGGAGGTAAATGCACTCTCCGAGTGCCCTCTAGTTAGGTAATGTATGCAATAAAAGTCAACCTGAGTGCCTAGTTTTGGAAATAATATGGATGAATTAGCTCAGTCACTCTCTCTCTCTCTCCCCATCTGTACATACAGATCAATGACAAATTAATGGACATATCAACTGAAACGGTCACATTAAGGCGTTGGAGGCCTCTACAAGCAGCTAGATCAGATTCAACACACCTTGGCATAGAGTCTACAGGTGTAAACTTTACTGGAGGGATGGGGTACCTTTCCTCCAAGAAATATTCCCTCATTTGATGTTTACATACTGACGTAGATACTGACGAGTTGTTCACGTTGAACAGATTGTTCCCAAAGCTCTCATATGAGTTCAGCTGGTTTGAGATCTGGTGACTGAAGGGGATGGCGTATGTTTAGGATCATTTTAATACTCATGTAACCATTCAGTGACCCCTTGTGTCCCGTAGGGCCACTTGGGCCATTGCCATCCTGGAAGAGACCACTCCCATCATGGTAGGGATGCTTCATCATAGGATATAAAGGTGATCACCCAGATTAACACAGCATTGATGTACAGGGACCCCTCCATCATGATGAGGACAAGACGACCCAAACCATGCCAGTGAAATGAAGAGATGCATCTGCATTTATGTTTGTCCACGTGTTTATTTGGGTTTTTTCCTCTAATTTGTCACCCGTCTGTATCCACCATACACTGATACAATGATTATATGCAGTGCACCGAAAAAATGTATTTGCTTCCCTCCTGATTTCTACTATTCTTGCATGTTTGTCAGAAATGGTATCAAATCTGTGTGTAAAATGTAATACAAGATGCAGAGCACATGAGTGCAAAACAGAAGTTAATTATCATCGCATTTATTAAATATCACCCATGCGAAAAAAAATAATTCATACCCTAAACTTAATAGCCGGTGGTGCCACTTTTAGCAGTAACAACTGAAATCAAACACCTCTGATTAACTCGAGATCAGTCATCCGCATTTCTGTGGAGGAAATTTTGGCCTACTCTTAATTGCAGAATGGCTGTAATTCAGTCGCATTAGAAGGTAGTCCGGTATGAGCTGCCACACATCTCAATGAGGTTGAAGTACTAGACCATTCCAAAATCTTCATTTTGTTTTAGATCCATTCAGAGCTGGACTGCCCCAATACTTTGGATTGTTGGCTTGCTCCATCACTCGATTGCATTTAAGCTTCATGTGAAGATTTATCCTTAGGGTTTCATTCTTCCGAATTATGTCACCCTGAAGAAGCGAATCATCCCCATGCCGTCACACTACCATCACAGTGTTTGACTGTTGGTATGGCGTTCTAATGGTGACACGCTGCGTTTGCTTCACGCCAAATGTAATTGAACCCATGTCTTGCCAAAAGATATGTAGAACATTATCCCAAAAGGCTTGAGGGTTATCAGGAGGTTTTTTCCTTTGGAAAAATATGGGTTGAGCCAATATTTTAGCGCTGGGTTTTGCCCTGTGACACGCCCATGTATACCATTTTTGCCCAGGTTCTTTTGAAAGGTGGAATCATGACCGCTGACGTTTATTTGTGAGGAGCATGGTCTGCAGCCCCTTAGATATTTGTCTGGGATTTTTTGTGTCTTCCTGGATGAGTCATCAATGCTCACTTGAAGGAATTTTGGTAGGCCAGCCACACTTGGCAAGATTGAACACAGTTTCAAGCTTTCGCTATTTGGAGATAATGGCTCCCACTGTGCTGGAGTCCCAGAGCCTTAGAAATAGCTTAGTAATCCTTTCCAGCCTGGTATATTTCAATAACTTTCTCATATTTTCCAAAATGTCCTTTGATTGCAGCATTGTGTAAGGCCTTCCAGCCTATTTCACTGCAGAAACTGCCTCTGTGTGGCTAGTATGCATTATAAAAATTAAATAACAATGAAAACTGATTTAATGACAAAGGGTCAATTACTTTTTTACACAGGGCCCGAAGGAGTTGAATTACTTTTTTCCTTCAGAAATGGAATCATCATTCAAAAACAGTATTTCGTGTTTACACAGTCTTTCTTTATCTACAAATACTCCTGTTGGAAGATCAGTGGCAGTATTCACAAAAAAAAACTTACGCTTATGTTTGTAGCTCCTAATTGTCTGACGTGGGAGCATTGACCTGTGTCCGAGGCAATGATTTTTCCACTGGAAGAGCCCATGACCTCACTTTCAGAGCACTTCTCTCAATTGCTTATTGTTGCTTGGTTACAAAAAACAGTCATTTCTGCAGGACATTGTTGTGACTATCATAACCTTGTAGTTTAACATTACTTAAAAAAAAAAGATGAGCTAAAATGGTGGACAGAAATTGCAATTAGTCTACGCAGCTGAGCGCATTGGAAGTTTGTTTGCTATTAGTCAAAGTAAATGGGAACTTTAATGATAGCAAAGTACCTAGCTACTGCTGTTGGCCTCCACAGTAGTAATAATAAACAATTTAGCGCTAGCTTTTTTGCTGACCTACATTGTAGCAAAATACGACAACAAGAGCAAGGGTCCTCCTGATCGTTTTTGATGTCCAAATTCCTGTCCCATTCTTGATTTAGAATGGTTGATGAGAAAGAACTGACTTAGACTAGCTGGCTATGTTCAAAAACTTGACCTTTTTTCAACTGGGAGGACCATAAGAGCAGGGGAAAAAGACCTGTTGAGGGTGTTTTTACACTTACGAAGGTAACCACTGCCAATGCTGAACTTCATAGAATTTGTTCAGAAGATAGATACTGCCAGTACAGCAGCCTGTGGACTGGGTGTGTCCTCCATGTTTTGACTGCTCCAAAAATTGTTTTGCGCCGCACTCCCTCTTATTAAATATAGTCAAGATAAATTCAGATTTAAAACACTGACATTTAAGCAACAGGCCACCAATAACTGCCACCAGGTAAAATTTACCCCAAACATATATTTATTTTTGTACGGCATCCATGAATCTCTAACTCTTATCCACTGCAAGCTGTTACAAATAGCTTGATGTAGTTTTTAGATCAAAATTGAAACAAACAAAAAAAAAGCCTTGTCATACTGAACAAGAGCTAGACAGAAAATGTTTGTTAATTTGAAGATAATGGGAGGGTTAATCAAACAGATCTGTTAAAATTGTCACAGATAGATTATTTAAATAGCGGCTATTTTCGCCATCGTCAAGAGCAATAACATCAATACGCTCGGCTCGCCAAAATGAGCAGAGTCGCTGTCAGAATGCAAAAGATGCCCTCTTTGAATCTGTTTAACTTGTGGTCGGGTAGATTGTTGTGTTGCTCTGCTCGCAACACCGCTGAAACACAGTCAAGAATCGAATATTCTCGGGTGCGATTTCTCTCAGGACATCAAAGGACTGCAAGCGAAACAAGCTGGTTTACTAAACCCCATCCAATTATGGGACAAAACTGGTGGAACACCTCAACACCGGTCTGATAAATCACTTCAGTCAGTTACAATAAATACGAGGGGTGACTTCTGCAACCGAGAGAGGGAATTTCACAACCTTGTAATGAACATCGGGCAAAAAAAAAAAAATGGAAAAAGGAAATAAATGAATGAATATACAGGCTTTCAGAACTCAGATATAGGACGTCTCTTATTGGCGAGATCTCTCAGGTGAGCGGACTATACAATCAAATGCTTGTTTGACTGGATCTTTCTCTGTGTGCATTGTGTGAGCCTCCAAGCCCCAGGCTCCGTTTGCCCATCTAAACCCGAAAACAACCCATTTCAGCTCATTTCATCATCCCCCGTCTGCTCTGTGTGCTAATCTACTCTTTCAATACTCTCAACGTGACACCGCAAACAGCACCACCGCAACCTTAGATTACATTACACAGTAGGCATGTCAACCTACAAAATCCCCCATGCTATATTTTTTGAGGTTGTGCCGCAAAACAAAACTCACTAATCATTCCTAATGGTTATGACCCAAATCGAGGTAGACAGAATTTCGCTGCACTTACTGAAATATAAAAAAAAAACCCTGGGAGGCTACCCATCTCTTGCTCTGCCTGTTTCACAGGAGCCATTTTGTTTTGTGGTTGCCCGTTACAGACCGCCATCCAATCCTGAACATCTCAGGTCTCATAGGTTTTCACTCCAACCCTTACATAGCGCACCTCATTCAGAAGCTCAAGATTATTTTGACTTGCTGTTTAGCAGACTAGGCGACCTATCGGATTTCTCCTGGAACAGGGTCAAGCAGCGCTGATTTACTGCCTTGCATTTTAAGTACAAGAGTTTACAGCTTTTCACTTCTCACTGACCGTTCTGGCTTTCAAAGTTGGTTTGATTCCTGGCTGTTATCTGTCGAACTGGAGCTCATTGTATACCTCACAGTTATGTTACTCACCTAATGAGAGAGTTCATTGTAATGAAGCTCGTGTAATGACTTTGGAGTCTGGCTGGATATAGAACTCTTGATGTAGGTGAGGTGCCTGTATAATCCCGCTCAGCTGACACACGCACACACACACACACACACACACACACACACACATATGCACACACGCACACACTCACCTGTAACCTCCCTTGCTGTCGATGCACACCCCTCCGTTGTGGCATGGGCTCTGGGGGTAAGATGCACAGGACTTGTGCAGGTGGTCTCTGCCGGGACAGCCGCACACGGCCTTGGTGGCCACTGTCACCGACACCAGCGATAGGCTACCAGCATCCACCACAGTGGGTGGGGCTTCTCCTACCGACAGCTGATTGGCGCACCCCCCGCTGCCGGCGCAGTTGGTTACGGCGCACTCGTCCACAGGTACCTGACTGACGTTCATCTGGAGAAAGGACTCCAGCTACAGAGACCGCCGGAGCGAACAAGAGGAGGGAAAAAAATTAGTGAAGAAGGAAACAACAAGTGGAAAGTAAATGAAAAAGAGAGGGATGACAAAGAAAGACAGAAATGTATAGAGGGGGAGAGGAGTGAAAAATACAAACATGAGAAAGATGTGACAGAGAAGAGGATGAGTTTTAAAGTGAGAGTGAACAAAGCGAGACAGGATAGGGAGAGGAAGAAGGAGAGAAATGAATGGAGAGAAAGCGGAAGAATAAGGAGGAAGGAGCAGAAAACAGGTGAAGAAGAAAAGAGATGTGAATAAAATATTTACAATCCTGCAGGTATTGCACATTTATGAGCATAATGGTAGAACGGTACACTCCTATCTTACCTCTGTCAGTCAGGTTGAATGATTAAGAGGGAAAAAAAAATCACAGAGAGGTGTGGGGGAAGGAGGGAGTGTACATGTACGTATGACGGAGAAAGTTTAAATTAATTTAAGGAAAAGGCCGCTGGGAAATTATACATCAGAAATGAAAGGCATTGAGCAGCTGCCGTCTCGTACAAACAGGATTTCTTCTAAGCCTGTGGTAAGTGCATGAGCACGTGAGATCAAGTGTCTCCCTCCCTCCATCTCGAGAATAATTACGAAGGTAAATTAGAGAGAGGTAGAGAACGGCAGGGGTACATGTGCACTCACACGTGCGCGGTGACGCATATTCACACTGAGGTGGACATACAAACATGTGGACGACCCACAGAACACACACACACACATACACCTATGCACACACATACTCTTGCACCGACACAAACAAAGATGCATGTACACATACACACATACACACACATACATACACACAAACCCAGTCTTTAATTTGATATACGTTGTAGGAACCACCGCAACAGCACAACAGACTGCAAATTAAAAGCAGTTGCCGTCTGAACTGAGAATGTGATTGAGGTTTCCATGAAGAGGCAATCCCCTAAATGCGATTAAGATTTAATTTCATTTTTAGGACTTTGTTCTAAAAATAGAGAGGACCCAACAGACAGGAACAGACTGGCTGTCTAGACTCCGCATGTATGAGTCGGTCAGTTAAGGAGTGTGGAACTAAGCAAAAGGTACAAGAGTTAACAAGCAAGACAATGAGTGACGAATGAGCGAAAGATTGTGCACATTAGTCTGTGACAAAAGAATGAATGAGGAAGCGTGTACATTGCTGAGAGTGAGTGAGTGAATTGCTGTGTTTGAAATCGTCCAATCATTCACTCACTCCCTATTCCCTACATCGTGTATATGATAAAGAGCTCTACATAGGGAATGACCAAAGGCGATTTCGGACACTACACCGGAATTTTCTGAACATGGTTGCGTCAGCAGATGTGCCAGATACTCCTGGGACGTAAGCGGACGCGCCGAGCATCATGTAAACAAACTGGACACTTACAAGAACATTTGAGTATGTAATTCTGCAGGTGTGTCTCCATCGTGAGCTGTAATAGCTCGCGATTGTGCACGAGCTATAAGCTACTAAGAGCGTGAGAACTAAGTGGCTATTAGCTTAGCTCGTAAGCAACTGGCTACTTTCTACCGAAAACAGTTTACATTTGTACACGAAAGTGGCGTTCGGTGGAGCAGCCATCTCGCTCTTCTCCTTCTTCTTCTCCTCTGGCAAAACATGACTGCATTGCATTGTGGTATCCGGGAGTACAATGCAGTGTACATCACTTGCTCACTCAATTTTGCGGTGCATTGTGGGTATTTTATAGTCCACTATATAGTGGATGAAAATTAACCGCGAAGAATTCAAACAACACTACAAAATGGCGAACACACTATATAGTGCACTATATCCGTGATTTCGAACACAGCAAATGAGTGGGTGGAGGATCGAGTGTGCATGTCAGTGAGCGTGAGTGATGAATGAGTGAGGGAGTGTGTACATTACTGAGAGTGAGTGAGTGAATCAGCAGGTGGAGGACTGAGAGTGAATGCCAGTGAGAGAGTGAGTGATGAATGAGCGAGGGAGTGTGCACATTACTGAAAGTGAGCAAGTGAATGAGTAGGTGTAGGCGTGAGTGTGTCAGTCAGTGAGAGAGTGAGTGATGAATGAGTGAGGGACTACGTAGATAGTGAGGAAGTGAATGATTGAATGGGGGATCAAGTGAAAATTAATAAAACCGACTGTGGGCATTATCAAGAGTATGGGAGAGACCGAGGGTGAACATTACTGAGAGAGAGACAGAGAGAGAGAGATGAATGAATGAGCGATGGAGTGTGTAAATACGGTGAACTAGACAAATTCCGTCAGTGGATGACAGAAGGGTATATCCTCGGAAATACAGCATTTCCCCTGTAGGCAAGATGTATAGTTTGGCCTAGTGGTGGCGCTACAGGAAAACAGTAGAGATGGAACTCCACAGTTGGTCATAGGGTGTCCAACATCAATAACAGCCTTCCCCTGTGCACCAGATATGGTTGCAAGAAGTACTACATGATTCCCATCAAAAGTTTGTTATTGCTTTGGGAAATGTAAAGTTTGATCTGGTGGTGGCACAACAGGAAACACTCCAGAGCGACCACAATCAATAACTTCCTCCTGTATGCAACAGAAATGTTAAAATCACATTTGACAGGACTCCCATTAAAGCTGTTTGAATTACTGCAATTTTTAAGAATTAAAAGTTTGGCCCAGCGGTGGGGCTACGGCAAAAGGTCATAGGGTGACCAATACAAAAACCAGCTCGTCTGTGTGCACCAGAAAGGATCACGAGAAGTGTACCACGATTCGCATCAAAACTGCTTGAGTTATTGCATTTCGAAATGTAAAGTCAGACCTGGTGACTACATGACATGTCATAGGGTCATGCAAGAACCATAGGGTTTGTTCTCTATGCATCACAAATACTGACAGCAGATTTGGCATCATTCCCAGAAAAGCTACAAGGGTTATTGCAATTTTTAAAATTGAAAAATTTGGCCTGGTGGTGGTGCTATAGCAAAGGTAATATGGCGACTAATGACAATAACAGCCCTTCTCTGTACACCAGACAGAATCACAGGGACTGTTAGATGATGCCCATCGAGTTACTGCATTTGGAGATGTAGTTTCCCTTGATGGTGGCACAACAGGGCCACAAAAATCATGAGGGTTCCTCCTCACTGGACCATGAATGTTGAAAGCAAATTTGAAAAGATTCCCACTAAAACTCTTCAAGTTTTTGCTTTTTAAAATATAAAAAAGTTTTGCTTGAAGTGTGATGGCGCTGTAGCTAAGGTCAACAGGAAGTTACATGTGATTTCCATAAAAGCTGCTCATTTATCGTGTCAACATGAGGGATCTGCGGAGGCAGCGTCTATAACAGTGACCAAGGCGAATCAATAACACCCGGACGCTCCATTTTGGGGATACAGTGGGAGAGTTCCTGATTAATGACTGAGCGAGGAAGCGTTTACATACTGTAAATGGGCGAGCAGGTGATGAATGAATGAGTGCGTGTGTGCAGTAAATGAGACAGTTAGCAATGAATGAATGAGTGACAGACTGTGTGCAATCAGTAAACGAATGATTGGAAGATAAATCAATATATGAAGGCGTGTGTACATTAATGGAAGCTGGAGAGCCGAAAACAGGGGAGGCACTGAACTTCCCCTTCAACTAATGATTTGGCCTTGACTTGTTTTCAATCATTTATTTAAATCAATATTGCACAAACTCCTAAAACACTCAGCACTATCAGCTGCGGCCAGTTCTCCTCATTAAGGTAAGACAAGAAATAAAACTTGTCATCTCGACACAGAATTGGATTTTAATCTGCGTTATTTAATTGTGGATACTTGCTGCCAATCTGCAACCGTTTTTTTGTGATTGGAACAATCATGAAGTGCAGTTTAGATAATCTGCATCGCAGGATAAGATAAAAGCAAATGTGAAAGTTGACAGGGTGGTTTATCTTTATTTTGTAAAGTGAACGAAACTTTTTTTTTCTGAACTGAATTTTGTATTTAATCACCACAGTTTTGCATTAAGAAGGAAGCTGTGTGTTAACTGTCAGTGGATTATTCTGGATTATTCTGATCGTTGTGCTGCTCTAATTTTAGCAAGCAGCCATCACTCAGGTGTACCGCACATTCAGTAAATAAGAGTCAGTAATGACTGCATAACAGAGGAAGTGTGTCCATACAGCATGAGTGAGTGATTAATAAATGAGTGAAGGAATGAATGAGGCTGTTTATATACAGTAAATGAGTATGTGAGTGATGAATCAATCAATCAAATCCTTTATTTAACCAGATAAAACCAGTTGAGACCAAAGTCTCTTTTTCAATGGTGATCTGGCGGTATTCAGCAAGTCACAAACAAGTATTACATAAACACAACACAGTTCAAGACAATATTGACAAAACAGTACAGTATAACACAAGAACAAGGGACAGAATAGAGACTACCATCTGACAGGACAAAACTAAATATCAAAAAAAAAAAAAAAAAATATAAGTTCTAAAAAAAGGCTCAATATACAAACAGTGGAAAAATAAATCTAAACAGTACGACAAGAGCAGCTAATGGGAAAGGCTTCAGAAATCTTTTGTCTGAAACTTGGTACGGAGATGGGAGCAGCAATTTTAAAATGAGATTGAAGGTCATTCCATGACCAAGGGCCAAAGTAAAACAAACTCCTCTTACCAGCATCAGATCGCACAGGAGGCACCTTGAATCGCAACCAGGTGTTGGATCTGAGGTTGTAAGAGTTCTGAATTAAAACAAATTTAGAGCAAATGTACTGGGGTAGTTTACCTAAAATAGCCTTGTATATTAAAACATACCAATGGTGCAGCATAGCTAGAGAAGGCCAGCCGACTAAAGTGTACAGTGTACAGTGATGCGTCCTATAGAGCGACTTAGAAATGTATCTCAGTGCAGAATGATAGAGCGGATCGAGTTTAGCCAGGAAAGTGGGACACGCAAATCTGTAAACAGTATCGCCATAATCAAGTTGAGACAAAAATATATTATTTACTAGCCGTTTATAGAGAAAGCGGAAAAGCAAGATTTTAATCTATATAAGAAACCCAGTGTAAACTTAAGTTTCTTTTGTCAACATGTCAATATGGTAATTAAAAGTTAAATTCTTGTCCAGCCATAATCCTAGATATTTGTATTTATCTACAAACTCAATTGGAGTTCCGTCTAGGGTAATAAGAGAAGGGAGAGAAACTACAGACCTATGTGGTGCAAACAGCATAGCTTTAGTTTTGCCACCATTCAACAGAAGTTTAGAATCAATGAGCGCATGCTGCAGAGAGATAAAATCAGACTGAAGATGTGAAACAGCAGCCTCGAGAGAGGGAGCACTAGAGTACAAAATGGTGTCGCCGGCATACATATGATGCAATGAATATTTAAAATGGTCACAAATATTATTTATGTATAGTAAAAAGAGCAATGGTCCCAAAATGGAGCCTTATGGAACACCCTTATCTATCATCACAGGGTCGGAAACAGTATCACCAAGCTTAACACATTGAGAGCGGTTGGATAAATAACTCTGAAACCAGCCAATCGTACTGTGGCCAAAACCGACCTTTGAGAGAATGTTAATTAATATGTGGTGATCTACTGTATCAAATGCCTTGGTTAAATCCACGAATAATGCAACACAAAATAATTTATTATCAACAGCTGCTTTAATATCATCTAGGACTTTCAAGCTAGCCGTAAATCAGTACTGTGCTTGGATCTAAAGCCAGATTGCATGGGATTTAAGACATTATGCAAATCTAAAAATAATTTAATCTGGTCAGAAATTAAAGACTCCAAGATCTTAGCTAAGACAGAAAGATTTGAAATTGGTCTATAATTGTTTAAATCAGAAGGATCACCACCCTTCAAAAGAGGAGAGACAAAGGCTTGTTTCCAAACTACAGGTAAAGTTTGAGTGGAAATGGAAAGATTAAAAATATCTGTAACTGGCTGAGCCACAATTGGATGAGTGCGGCAGTTTATATACAGTAAATGAGTGAGTGAGTGATGAATGAGTGAGGCTGATTATATACAGTAAATGAGTGAGGGTGAATGAATAAGTAAGGTTGTTTATACACAATAAATGAGTGCGTGATAAATGAATGAGTGAGGCTGTTTATATACAGTAAATGAGTGAGTGATGAATGAATGAGTGAGGCTGTTTATATACAGTACATGAGTGAGTGATGAATGAATGAATGAATGAGTGAGGCTGTTTATATACAGTAAATGAGTGAGTTATGAATGAATGAGTCATAAGTTACATATCTGTGTGTGTGTGTGCGTGTGCGCGTGCGCGCGTGTGTGTGCACGTGCATGTGTGTGTGTGCACATGTGTGTGTGCATGTTTGTGCGTGTGCGTGCCTGTGTGTGTGTGCGTATGCGTGCCTGTGTGTGTGTGTGTGTGTGTGTGTGTGTGTGCGCACGTGTGCATATGTCCTCCTCAGCCCGCGTTTTCACCAGTTACAGTAACTCAAACAGTTTTCACTGTGTAAACAGTCAACAAAGATTTTCCTGCACACTCCTGTATAAAATTCTCCAGCACTTTCCGGGATGATTAATGGCGTTTCCAGCACTGACTCAGCCTCTCCAGAACTGATCTGCACACTTCAGCGCATGATGACTGCTACACATCTTAACTTGTGGCTGGTGCCGCCACTGAACGCTCTGCTTTCATCTTGCTCCCGGGTACAGAGGCATTTTTCTGGATGTCTCCTTTGCCGGAACTGAAATTTCTGAGTGCACTTAAAAGGTAGATACTGGTTTTTCCACTTGAAAAGGAGCTATTGATTTTTGAAGGAAGAGAGGCCAGAGTGTGAGACAGTGAGCATCTGTGTGTGTGTGCGTATGTGTGTGTGTGTGTGTGTGTGTGTGTGTGTGAGATAGTTTGCTTGTCTCAGTGTGCGGCAGTGAGCGTCTGCATGTGTGTATGCGTGCACCCATGCGTGTGTGTGTGTGTGTGCGTGTGCTGTTCACAAAGGTGTACATTTGAAAAGCACTGAGGTGACATCATTCCAACAGGAAGTATAAGCTGTAAGTGACCCAAATTCCTGTGTTTGGGGGGTGGGTAGAAGGGTCGCCAGGTGTGCGGTCCTTACAGAAGGAGGTAGAGCTGCAGTTCATTATGGGCGTAATGGTTGCCACGGGGGAGCTGCTCTCTCAGAGACATCGACCGCAACGCTGAGCCCCATCCACCTCACCTCACCCCAGCCCCCACCCCCTGCTCTGAGCCGCCACGTCCACATTCCCCGTGTCACCTTAATATGCAAATCGCAGGATGAAAAGGTCACCGACGTTCTCTTCCGTGCGGCTGAGTGCTGACAAGACAAGCCCATGACATCACCCCCCTCCCCCCACCGCTCGCCAGCTCCCACATCTGCTTAAAGACACAAATGCCAATTATACAGCCTCATCAATAACGGCCCGCCACTCAAGGATTCGTCTCGCTCATCAATATTAACCAAGCGGCTAATGTGACAGACGCTGAGAAAATCTCAGTCCTTCCAGAAACATCTGTCCTTCGTCCTGCTCGTGCTGATGGAGGCAGAAGAGTGGAATGGCGGCATGCTTTGTGATTTTTTTCTCGCCTCCATGGTTTTATGCTGCACACAGTCCTGAGGATGCTGGTGTACCCCCCCGCCCATGCTCCAAGTGATCATGAACAGAGAGGACGGGGTCTCACAATCCAGCCCTCCCTGCCCGCACACATGTACACACACACACTCACTCACAGACATACACACGCACATGCACACACACACACACACGAACACGCACACACTCACTCACAGACATGCACATGCACATACACACACACACACACATACGCACGCACACACACACATACACACACACGTTCACGCACACACACACACAAACATACACACACACACACACACACACACACACACACAGGCATACACACGTGCACACACACACACACACACACACACACAAACATAGCAGGTCAGATAAACAAAGGCGTAAATTAGGGGTCCCACATGTTTCAACCAGAGGAAATAAAAACAAGAGGAATTCCAGTCACACAGGTTCCCATTCACACTGGGAACAAAATCCAACAGGGGTCACAATCTGTAATGGCCGGTAGTACACGGAGGCCAAGCGTAACGACAGAGAGAAAGAGAGTAGCACGAACACAGTACAAACACAGGGAAAAATATAGACCAAACGCAAGTACTTGCTCTTCCAAAGGACGTATAATAGTCCGATCCATGGAAGCAAAGCGAGATAGAAAAAGGGAGAAGAAACTCCAACAATAAGAAGATAGAAAGTCATACAAAACCTGACTACAGATATCTTCGGCTATAGTGCGAAGCTAAACACAGATACTCTAGCGAAGGAGGCGTGCCGGACATCCTGCTTATATAGATTCTGGAAAGCGCCGCCCCAGCTCAATCAACCAGCTGGGTAAAGAATTTGATGGCCCAGGAATTTGATATCGTCCCGGGACGAGAGCCGCAAAGAAAAGCCCAAACAACACGCACACCTCACAAACCATGACACAATCACTCAGGGACCAAAATCCAAAATGTATCACAGTCACTCAGGGACCAAAATCCAAAATATATGACAATAACAGAGGGAGCAAAATCCAACATGGGTCAAAATCACATAGGGACCAAAATCCTACCCGAGTTATGATCACACAGGGACCAAAATCCAAGGTCATTCACAATCACGCAGGGATCAGAATCCAACATGAGGCACGATCACATAAGGGACAAAAATTCAACATGAGTCATGATCACGCAATGACCGCAATCCAACATGGCGCATGATTACACAGGGACCTAAATCCAGTAAGAGTAACGACCTCACAGGGACTACAATCCAACATGGGTCACCATCACACCAGGGACCAAAATCCATTGTGAGTCCCAATCACACAAGCCCCAGTGTTCTGCAGACTGCCAGCAAAAACATGTTTCAAAGCGACTCCTGCTGTTCTTTGGTTCTTTTTTTAAACCTCAGTGCTAGAGAGAGAGAGAGAGAGAAAAAGAAAATATAACAAAAGAAAATAAAAGCGAGGAAAATAAGATTGTGGGAAGTGATACTTTAGATCCATCTGCTGTTCTCACTTCCCATAAAGTGCAGCTAAGCAAGACGGATATTTCAGTCGCTGGTACCTGCGCAACGAAGCAAACCTCCACATTAAGTCATTCTAAAATTGAATAGACTGTACTTCAGCCCCAAAACCAGTCGCCCGTCAGCCAGTCGAGGAGCACCCTCCCCCTCCACCTGCCATACAATCCTCGTACCCACAAACCCCCACGCAAGGGGCTCCCCTAGTGTTTGCACACTGTACTGCAGCTTTCACACATCACGAACACTGGAGGAAGTTGCAGCCTCTTGAGACCAATTTGACAAATGAGCTTCCGGCATATCCCAGCAGGCTGTAGGGTCTCCTGGGTTCTTCAAATAATGTGATCTGGAAGTGTAAGAGTGTGACTAAGAGTGTGAGGGAAGGGAGGTGCCGTCGACTATTTATAAAGTAGGAGTGCACAGCACAAGCTCTCTACGTCCCCATCTCAGCTTCTTTCCCAAAGTCAAAAGAGAGAGAACAAAAGATGGCTTTTGAAGCGATCTGGTCGACAGTGTCGGTGCAATTATGGATAATTTACCGCTGGATGTGTGAAATGCACGGGCAAACTTGTGTGTGAATGCGTGAGTAGGAGGAGGAGAATATACTCTGTGATGTGAGCCAGAGTGCACAGCGGCGGATGGCCCCGATTCACAGCTCATGTCCAACTGCATCGAGAGACCGTTTGAAATCTGTCCAGAAAAAAACCTGTTTAAAAATTAACGTAATTCTCTTTCACGAACGGCCAAAGTTAGGCACTCTGCACACTCCATGATGGACTGTGAGGTCAACTATTTTGAGGATAAAGAATCTGTGTGACTGGTAATGTAAATTTGAATGAATAACGGTTGGATAGGTGCGCATATTTGGGGCATTTTTTAATAGTCTGCAGTCTGCTGCATGCAATTAATAAGCCATTTGGCCTATGCTAATAATTACAAATTGATTTAGGTAGCACTGAGAAACTGTTAATAAGTTAAGCAAAATTCTAATGTACTGTACAAACACACACACACACAGACACACACAAACACACACGCGCGTGTGCGCGCACACACACACACACACAGTCACATATAAATACAGAACCCAAACATTTGTTCACAAACAAATATCTCACCCACTCACACCCAGTCATTCACAAACATACACACAGCTGTCTAAGTTCGCCAATTTATTCCTAAAAACACCAAACTGAAGTTCAAAACAAGAGCAGCTGTGGAACGCCTCCCAAACTGCAGTGAGAGAGAAAAAGGGAGGGAGAGAGAAAGTGAGAGAGAGAGGGATAGAGAGGGCTCAATTACTATTAATTTGTTTTTCATAACTGACTTGCTGTTTTGTTGTACAGAATTAGACGCTCATCATTGTTTTGTTTACGTAACACCGCATTTTTTGGCCAATACAAACGCAGTGTGCCAGGCCAGTAACGCAAACTGAATTGGACTGAACCGAGCAGCGAGGGAGAGCGAGGGCGAGCGAGAGAGAGCACACTCTGTCTGATATTTAGAGGCATTAGAATTCCAAACATTAATATCCCCGGCCTTCGCCTTCATCCGAATCCCCTCCACGTTCTCCGCCGCCCAGCCGGCGTCAGCTTTGGCAGCAGGAGCGCCGGATCCAAAGCAACAGACAAGAAAGGCCAGAGAAAGAAAGAAGCCGTCGCTTGGCCCCGCCTCCCTCCGCCACCGCAGGAGGAAAAGCAGTAAACACCACATCGCAGAGAAAAACAAAAATAAACCCCACACAGAACTTAGAGCAGGACGGATGAAGGGAGAGCGGGGATTAGGTGATGAATGTTATGTGTTATTACAGTCAGGAAATGCAGCACAGCGTTACACATGAAGAGAGCTTTGTGACTGTATTCGCGGAAACTAAAATAGACAGATAACATTTACGCGCGCTCTCAGCTCCGACATAAAATTAATGCTTTGTTTCTAATAATTGATTAGGTCATCACTAAAATGGATGTGTGGCATTTGTACAGTGACACAACTTTGTTCTGTTTATACGCTGGGAAACTGATATAAAACAGCGGTGATGTGGTTGAACTGTCAGCTATAATTCCACAGTATTTCATACGTTCATGTTAGGAGACTAAACAATTTCCGCAAGTTTTACAGATTTTTTTTCCCCAAATGTTTAAATTTTGCCCAAAACATTTCTTTTTGATATAATTTCAGCACATCACATTCTCTTTAAGGGTCGCGTGGGTTGAGTTCCTGGTTTCGTTGTCTGCCTACCACACACTATGAAGCCTTCAGGCCCAAGAGCAGGGACAGTCTTAAACCGTACACAGCTAAAGCTCTATCTGTCATCTTAACCTATCATCATACATGCATGCACCTGTGGAAAAAGGAAGCATTCTTCTCCTCTCCCTTCCCCATCATTCTGTGTCTGTACCTGAAACTCCCACCTGTCCTCCTCCCATTGTTATCTTTTGAATGTCCCTCCAAGACCTCCCTGTTGGTCATTCATTGGTTTTCCTCTCCATTCGTGTTTCTGTGTCCAATCAGTGTGAACAGTCCACTTTGTTTAGGTATAAACTTCTGAGAGCCCATTCTGGGGGCCTCTTTTCCCCTGGTGCCAGGCAAAGGGCCACAGACTTCAGCAGCTGATTTCTTTTTGCACAAGTATGTGCTCATAATTTCACCTTCACAATAAATTTGATTTAAAAAAAAGACCATTGGCTTTAATTACTTGGTTCCACGACACACCTCAACCCAGTTTTCTGTGCTGGTTTCACCAGCAAAAAGAGCCAGAGTCGATAATCCATGTGAGGTGTTCCTCTAATTCGCCAAAATCAAGACCTAGTAAGATTTAGAGCTCGGGAGTGAACCAAAGCAGCAATATTCCCGGCAAAAAAACAAGAAACAAGAAAGTCAATATGAAATATCAATGCGTCAGGTTTTGTCTGTGATAGAGGCTTTTAGAGTGGGTAAGGGGTGGAGGTAGTTGTTCACGGACAGCCTCCTCTGTTCCCGTCTGGCCTCTCCATTTAAACCTGTCTGACAACTTTATGCGCTCGGAATTAGCCTCGTCGCTTAATAATTTCCTAATCAAACGTGTTCTTTCTCTCCCTCTTTTCCACTCGATCACTGTAAGGAGATTGAAATGGCCTCTTGTCTCTTCGCCCTTCGACTTACCCTGAGTTATTATCCACTCGCCGTCCCGCGTGGCGCCTGCTCCTGACGCCAGGCCAGAATCACATCACATTACGGTAATTTATTTGCCAGACTCTCACAACCAGGCTGACTTAGTGTCAAGGCATGAATAGAGTGTGCAAATCTAGAGGAATATTTCATTATATCGGGGCGCATTGCAGCCTAGGTGCTCTAATCTGAGCCACAGGGCCGGCAGAAAGGCTGGTCTTATTTTACATCGTATAATTAATTGACTAATGTCACTGATTAGCCAGCGGATCTTAAAGTTCAGGCTTCTAGTTGAGATTAGATGTAGGCCTGGAATAAGAAGTGAGGGAGAGCTCTGTTCAATAAGGGAAGTGTGTCCACAGGCAGTTGTTTTTGTGGTGGCAACGTCTCTTTTCTAAACAAACTCTATGAGGCTCAGCATTGACAGCACTCAACGCCCTCGGCATGAAAATGCCCTGAACAAACAACTTTTTTTTTTTTCACGCCACTCTCACAGTGCCTTTAGTTGAAAACCTTTATTTTCAACTTTGGGAACAAAGCCATACTTCTCAATGTCACTTCTCTCACCGACCAATCAAAATCAAGGATAGGGCAGGACTTGCAATATCAACAACAATATGGAAAATTGATCATGGCTGCCAAAGTCATATTTCTAATCAGCAACAGTTCAGGTTAGCTAACTACAAGCAAGCATCAACATTTACTACCACTGTGGCGACTACCAACTGAAGCAGTTAGTTAAGGTTGCCATTTTCTTCACCTAATTAGCAGACAAACCTTCATTCGCTCAGCTGCAAAGACCAATCGTGATTTTGTTTAATCATTTTAGCTAACTTTTCCACAGTACTGCTATACCACAGAGGCTCGATATTCACAACAATGAAATGCAGAGGTGCAAGATGACAGTTTTTGTAACCTAGCAACAATAAACGCTTGTGAACATCGCTCTGAAAATAAGGTCATGGGCACTTCCAGTGCAAATACAGCCACCGGTGGACAGAAGCCCTGATGGTCGACCAGCTTATTTGTTTATAGGTTAATTAACTTCATTTCATGCCCCATGTCTATATCTGAAGGAAAGGACTCAAAAGCAGCGTCATACTTTAAATTACGGGCTATATTTTGGCATTACCATGTCGGAAAAGCCGGCACTGGATTAGCCACTGCAATGTCACAGAAATGGGATGGCGGGAAGTACCTTTTGTTTGTGCGCAGCGAGGTAGCCATGCAGTTTCTCTGGTCTCAGGTAGGGGGCTCCCTTCACAGAGAAGCGTACATCCAGCGTATTCTCCCGTACGTCCAACAAACCAAAGATATTGACGGAGCTCGGACTGACGGACAGCATTTCGGAGAGGAAGTCCCGGAGAAGCTCGTAGCGGCTCCGCCCACCGGGAGGGCGTGAGACAAACTCCGTCGCCGTCACCCCTGCAATGGCGAAGGACACACAGAACTCCGGCCTTAGCGAGCAACCACACATCCGATTCGCATTTCTCACCAACTGTCACAAATACATTTATCTCAAAGAAAGAGTAAGGAGATAACTCATAAACTCATAAACACTTCCGCGAAGGTGTCAAAGCACATCTGATCGGTATCAGGAAGGAGCGAAAGGAAACGTTCGCAAAACACGAACCCCGGCATTTATTTGAAGTTATTTTTTATGCCGGCGAAGAGCCGTGAGCCATCCTTTCAGGTTCATACAGTCAAAAAGGCAAGTCACTGACCTTGTCCCAATGAGTAAGGACAAAGCAAACTTCCTTTAACAGGGAACAACAATCCATCTCCATGAAATTCTCCTTCCACGGTCAAGCTCACAGCGGGAGCCATAGATAATACTGTATAATGGTGTTAAATTAAGGACTGGTGAAAACAGCTCAGGAAGTCCTTCGATCGGAGCTGGCAGTGCGGAATTGCTGTCAATGGAAGTTCGAAAGGCAAAAAAAAAAAAAAAAATGCGTACACTGAATGACTTTGCTCAGAGCCCAAGACATTTTTAATTGCCTGAATTCCTTCCAACCAGCCATTAGAAGCAGTCATAATTCCCAGGGGAGAGGCGAACAGACGCTGGTCTTTAATATCCCCATCCGTCCCCGGCATTCAAATCCCCCAAGCAGGAAATGACAAGCTCCCACCTAAGCCTTGTTCGCACAGATGCGCAAAGTCGGCAGGCAGCGATCATCTCCAGTTAAAGATCTTCAACATCACCAGGCCCTCTGATCAGAACTACTGTACTAATGCTATGACCTGTTGCTCATATAAACCCACACCCTGAACAAACCAGGATTGGCTTCCCCCCATAAGTCAGGGACCTCCCAAAATTTCTTTCCTTCTATCACCAAAAAGCCTTTCCTTGCCCCACACTTGCTGTCACAGGGATTTAAGCCAGGGTTCTCCAGGAACCTGATGCAACAAACTTTGAGAAAAAAAAAAAAAACAAATAATGACTTTATTTGATTTTTTCTCTACTGCTTCTTCTGTGAAGAAAAACTGAATCCCTTAAACGTTGATCAGAAAAAAAGCAGGTATCTGAGGTTAACACAGGATCAAAAGGGAGGAAGAAAACGTGCTCCATAGCACTTAAAAACACGCTTCCTGACACGACAGGAAATGCATCGCCTAAAAGATCAATCCAGGTAACAGCTCCAGCAGGTTTATTTACATCTCTCCTGATGTACAGGGGGTGGACAGATCTGAAGCACGGCTGAAAATGACTTTAACATTGAAGTCTCTAAGCCACAATTAAGAAGCATCTACACATTCCTTCTAATTTGAATGCCAATTAAAAGCATGTCTGCTTGACAGAGGTCTAACCGGCAGCACACTACTAGTTGACTCTCCAAATCAAGATGAGAATAGTAACAGAACTCCAAAATGGCCGGAAAGTTAGTGCCCGAACTGCAGCGCGCCAGTCACAGAAACAAAACTTTTTCAGGCACCAAGGAGGCCTGTGTCAAATATTAAAACAACTTAATATTATGCCAAAACTGACAAACAGGTCACAAGTCAAAGCTATTTGATAGGGACAGATGGATTCTTGGTAGAACAGTTGCGCATGATCACATTACTACAGCTCTAAAAACCACCATGGTCTTGAAACAATCCATATTTCAACGACTTTTAACAAAAACAATACGTTGTAAGCTTCACAAAGCTAGTATTTAAGGCCCTGTCTCTGATGATTTGAAAACCCCATGTGTATATTTTAGTCCTCCAGTTTTCTCCATGTTGCCTTCTGTGAATCACTGCCAGCAGCAGATCGGCCATCATTGCGAGGAGGTTGGTGCATGCAACTCACATTTTTTTGAGATGCCCATTTTCACATTTTTCTAGACAGCAGCTACACCAGGAGTTACACACTGCCATGGTCGTTGGGGGAGGTCTCCATCCCCACAATGATGGGACGTCCTGATTCCAGTCCAGCAGCACTGCTTGGGCATCCCTCCCGTGTGGAACAAGACTAAATAAATGGACAGGTCTTGAAGCACATTCCTTTAGGGCGGGGGAGTTCAGTCTTATCCGAAAAGGACCAGTGTAAACGCAAGTTTGTGTTTTAACTCAGCGCAAATGCTCCTGATTCTATTTGTCAGGGTGCTCACTAAGAACCATGATTAGTTAATTAGTTAATGCAGATGCCTCCAGGAATAGTTTGGATCCACTTGTACCCTTAAAGGTTGTAGAAGGGTCACTTCATATCAAAGCAGAGTTATTCTGCGTGATCACCTTCATAGCCTATGATGAAGCGTCCCTCCATGAAAGTGGTCTCGTTCAGGATGACAGTGGCCCGAGCACCACAGGGTACTGAATGGTTTTATGAGCATGAGAATGATCCTAAGCATATGTCACTGCCTTCGCAGATACCAGATGTCAAATCAAATGAACTCATATGCGAGACTCAGGAGCAATGTGTTAGACAGTGCTCACAGTCACCCATATCAAAATGCCAAATGAGGAAATATCTCATTGAAGATAGGTACTCATCACCTCTTACAAGCATTTTTTATGCTGATTTTTCCATTAATTTGTCAGCTACCTGTATCTAAATACGCACAACTGCTCTTTGATTTTGTCGGCACCTGTTCATCCGATGGGCTTCACACTCGGAGGGCGTACTGCTGAGGACTCGAGGAAGTGCAGTGTCAAGTGTGAAGTTCATTGGCTGAGTGGTTCTTGAGAAAACTGCAAGCAGCAATACCGCAGGCTAAGCATTAGCCCGTTCTGAACAGACGCATTTTGCTATTGCAGAGCATTAGTCGGTCTTAAAGCTAAGCTAGAACATAAGCCGTGCAGGAACGCGTTGATTGCAATGTTAGGCTAAAACATTAGCCAGCGTCCACACTGGCCCTTTACAGACACGCCTGCACGGTGGGAACAGGGCTGAGCAAACGCTGTCAGCACAGCCAGAGAAGCAAAAAGTAAAGGGTAAAAAAAGAAGGAAATGAAGATAATGGGTTCTCAGCCCTGACAGAGTTTTGCGTCAGAGTCGGTGGGGGGGGGGGGTTTGTTGACGTGACTGCTACAGTTTTTAAATCGCGGCTCTCAACGAATCATTTTTCAATTTCTTTTTATTGATCCCATAACCGCCGCTCGAGGGAATGCAAATTGATGTTGCCGTTCTTACTTGATTATCTCGACACAAGAGGCGCCCCACCACTCTCCAAACACAGACACACACACACACACACACACACACACACACTCACACATCTAACCCTCCTGACACCCAATATTGAAGATCAGAATTTAAGAAATATGGAACCAGCCAGGTGTTTCGGCTCGGTCAAAACTTTTGATGTTTATTTTGTAATTACCCCCCCACCACCACCTTCCCCTACATCTCCCACACAGCCACAGCCTCAAAGCTTTGAGGCAAAGGTAACCCCGCTCAGGGGTGTTAACGACTTTGTTCTCTGGATTCTTGAGCTCGCGGCTCTCACAACATTACAATCAATCTTCTCAGCCTGCGAGAGGAGGGAAAAAAACTGCCTCCCTTAAATCTCCGCACAGCACTACTCTCAGACTTATGTGGCCTCTCCGGCTTCCAGATTTGTCGTCAAAATGAGATTTCAAATGTCAAGAAGGCAGGCAGTAATGCCATAAATACTTCTCTTTTATCTTCTCTTTAAGAGCTGGATTCGGCGAAAATGTTTTAAAAAAAAATCACTGATGGATACGCTCACAATGGCTAATGCATTGGGCGAGGCTGTCTAATATCTAAACTACGTGTGCGGCTCTTTGTACCTTTCAGTTCTGTAATTAACCAAGGTGATTGAAAGCATACCCCCACCATTTTAATTTAGTCTGATTCTGGCTTTGGCTAATTACCAGTGACTTATCAACTCCTTGAAAAGAGCTCGGTAGAAGTTAAAAATGGTTGTTTTGCACAGAATGGAGAGCAACAGATGCAGCGAGCCGCGCACTAAGGAACATCTGAGGTGCCTGGGCTGTTTCAGTAATAAGTGGGATGTTGCTGTAAGGAATGTGGGGTTAACCACACAACACAGAGCGGGACGGTGCAGAATTACTGTGTTGTAGAGTGCTCTGGTTTTATGCTGCTCGCCAATTACAAGCCGAGTGTACAGCTGGTGATATGCGGGGGCGGCCATAAAAGAAGGTCATAAAAATACTTGCATGTGTAAATAATGATGGTGCACAAGTTAAAATAAAACTTTATTATTTCATAAAACTGCAGTGCATTATATTTTATAAAATATCAATATACTCTCATGGTCTTGCCAACTTTTTTTTTTTTTTTTGTCAACAAATGGGGCCTACAACAGCTCTTAATTGCCAGTCTATTAAAGCAAAAGCGCTTTTCAGACTTTTCTTTTTAAACTTTACAGGTAACTGGGACGCTTTTTTGATGAACTACAGTGGACCAGAAAAAAAAAAAACAGGACTTTCTCGTGCACCATTCCTCCTTTTGAGGAACGGCATCAAATTGACGCCACTTATCTCTTACGCTTAGAGGTTTAGTATGTTTTTAAATCCAGTAATGAAAATGTATATTCTGCCAGTGCTAGGAGGCTTGTGTATTCCGAATTTATCATTTATTTTTTGCTGGCCTTTATGAGTTTTAAATTATAAATTTGTACAATTGAGAGCAGCAGAGTGGTAGATGGAGGGGGGTAATGTAGGGGAGGAGACACTATGAACGATTTCCTGTGGGCAAATGTCTGCGCGTTAGGAATTGATAGTAGTAGGTGAGGACGGTGTTTTAGCAGGGGGATAGTACCGAGCAGGAGTCCTGCTGTTATTTTGTTAAAAATGATGTCATTGCTGCGTTAGCAGGTGCTTGCCTAAGAAATAACTCATTGGTAAAGAGGGCCTTGAAGCAGCCGAAACATCTGAGAAATGCTTAATGGCTATAATATTACTCTGCGCTCCAATCGTTAAATTCGCTCGTAGCAAAAAGTGATACTGGCAACCAGGAAATAGGACAATGTCTTCCCAAAGCTGAAAAACATGCCAGTTTGCAGCATTTTCCCCATGATAAAGTGTTAGATGTTTAAAGTGATTAATAATAAAAGGTACGTGAGTGTTTGTAATCGCTAATGATTGAGCCATGGCTGCAGTAATAAGGTCCAAGCTGAGCACCTGAGCTGTGTGCTAATGTGCTCCTGCTGTAATGGAACTCGACCAGAAAAAATGAGGCGAAGCACAGCTTTATGACCTCAGCTCGATTTTGATTTTAGCTGTCGCATTTTCAAGTGACTTCAGCCATCTCTAATGCGGTGATAACTGCGTATAAATTGTCAGTTTATTAAACACTGAAGTGATATGATTCCTGCTAATCTACTTTTGTGTCAGGAACCATGAATTGATAGTCACTTTCATTTATTTTGCTTATCTAAATTTTTTTGCATGGGAAGACTGCAATTAAAGCACTGCTCTACTTAAGTTGATGGAAAATGAAGATAGAGACAGTTTAACAAGCATCGTGGTTAGCACTGTCGCCTCACAGCAAGAAGGTTGCGGGTTTGAATCGGATCTGGGGCCTTTCTGTGTGGAGTTTGCATGTTCTCCCCGTTTTCGCGTGGGTTTCCTCTGGGTATTCCGGTTTCTCCACCAACAAAAACATACCCTATAGGAACATTCCTACCAGTACCCCTGACCAAAGAACTGGCTTTAGAACTGGAGTTGGTCCCCGGGCGCTGCTCTGTGGCTGCCCACTGCTCCTAACTATAGGATGGGTTAAATGCAGAGGACAAATTACCCCACGGGGTTCAATTAAGTATATCTTGTCTTAACTTATCAATCCATGAGTATGCATGATACATGAACGCATACAGTTCAGGTCTATAAGTATATGGACACCAACAATTTTCATCATTTTGGCTCCAATCTACCAATGTTAGGTGCTCAAAAGTGCAAACTAACATGATCATAAATCAGGTTCATGAAATAAGTTGTATTTGCAAATCAATTGCAGTCAATAGCCGTCTAGTGGGAAGGATCCACAGACTCTTCATATGCCGGATTTTTTTTCACAGGTTATTCTCTACCAGGCCTTTACTGCAGTTGTCTTCAGTTCCAGCTCGTTCTTGGGGCATTTTAAGTTTTGTTTTCAGGATGCAAAATGCTTGCTCAGCTGTATTCAGGTTGGGTGATTGATTTGGCCATTGAAGAAAATTCCACTTCTTTGCCTTAAAAATGTCTTGGGTTCCTTTGCTGGGTAAAGGAAGTCCTTGCTTTTCTACTCCCGGAAAAATTGAGGTACTCAAGGAGTAAATTCGCCAATAAATTTCATAGTTCCTGGAATCCTTTTCTAGAATTTGCAGACAACCTGTCCTTCTCCTGACTGTATTTTGGCCTGGTGGTGGGGGCGCTGAGTGCAATATTCCTATTTTCCTCAATTGCTATATAAACAGTAACTCAGTCACAAACAAACAGAAAACCTACTGGATGTACAAAAGGCTAAATGTTTCCTCAAAGGTGTGAGCCCCCTTTTTTTTGTACCCTTGGTTGGGGTTGGGGGAAGGGGGGATGGGCGCTGTTTGCTTGTTTGTTTGTGTGTTTGTTATTGTACTGTAAAAAACCTTGAGAAATAAAGTTACCAAAAAAAAAAAAAAAAAAAGTCTTGGGTCGGTTTGTCAGAATGGTTCAGGGTCATTGCCTGGCCGCACTGTGAAAAGGACTTGTGAAGCATTCAACAGAATCTGTGCAGATATAATAGCTCAATGCAATTTATAACTCCTTTGGTCTGCATTCACATACTAAATACTGTAACTACAAGACAGTCAGTTCGATTTGTGACCATAAATGCCCATGCCATTACACTACCTCCACCATGCTTCACATATTAGGTAGAATGTGAGACAGCCCCCCCAGGAAAAGAGGGGATCGGTTGTAACTACAAGTGGGGAAAATAACCTGTTTACGGTATGTTTACGTGACAGATGCCCTCTAGCAGCCGTGGTAATTATGGGCACAGCAAAGGAGGAAATGAGATGATGTCAATACATACCACAAAGTTCGTAGGGTTGGAGATTGAGGTGGTTGGGCACATGTATAAAACAAATAACTTTCCCAAATGAGACCAGTGTTGTTATCAGTGGTCTTCCAGGCCTTTTGGCGACAGATTCCAAATGCAAATCCCACACTTAAAATCAACTGTATACCTTTTCTCTGCTTTTTTGCTAGTGAAATAATGAGGTAATAACACACACCTGGTTGTGGAACAGCTGACCAGCCGACTGACCAATTACATTTGGTTCCTTCAAAAAGTGGGAGACCCCATACCAAAGGAGTCATAATTCTGCCATGTTAACCAAATTTAGGTGCAAATATCCTTAAATTAAAGGTGAAAGTCAGCATTCACTCATTATTTCATTTAAAGTCCATTGTGCTGTGGTAGTCAGCTACAATAATAACAACTTTGTCAATATCCAAAAAAATATTTGAATCTGGCTGTATATGAGTATGTGCATATAATCTTTCCTTCTTTAGTACCTGCCACGCGGAGGGCGGCTGAGTTGAGGATGGCCTCGTCTTGCAGTTCTTTAACGTGCACGGTAACCTTGGAAACCACCTCTGGCCACACCCCATCTGACACCCGAACATCAAAGTCATAGCTTCCGGTGGGGGTGCTCTCCTTCATGATCACAAACCCAGTTCGTCTGTTCAGGAAAAAATAGCTGCACAAGAGAGAGGGAGGGAACGAGGGACAAAGTAAGGCAAGATTTGAGGAATAAATAGTTTAGGAGAAAAGGAGTATGGGAAAAGAGAAGATTTGAGAGAGAATTTCAGAGATGGAGAGATGAAGAGAATAAAGTGTTGGAGAGAAGTTTTTGGGGTGAGGGAGTTTAATTTGGCGGGAGGGAAGATTAGAGAGAGGGGGTTCAGAGAACGATTGAGAAGACAGGGAAGAAATCATCGGAAAAGGAGGGAGGTAGGGAGGTTTTGAACGAGAGGAGGAGGGTTGGTGTGAGAAATAACTCACCACACCTTCGTCAGCACTGCAGTGCAATATATTTCAGCAGCCAGTGCCTCTCACACAGATTACATTTTTACATATAATCAATGTATACAATTGGATATTTTACAGAAGCAATTCAGAGTAAGTGCCTCGCTCAAGGGCACAGCAACAGGGCCCCAACTGGGAATGAAGCCCACAAACCCTCACACTGCAAGCCAAACGCCGGGCTCACATGGATCACGGCAGTCAAGGGACGGAAAAACGGCAATTTTAGAACAGTGCAGGGAGAAAAAAAGCACGACACAAACACAAAAAAAATTTCGCCTTGGTGATAATCTTTCAATTGAATCAATCAATTGCCAATATTGATAGGAGAAGGATGATTATATGTCTCGGCACTTATCTACATTGCAAAAATTATTTTCTGAATTTTGATGTGCATCTTGTTTTGAAGGTCACATCCAGTTTGGAATTCCACTGAATATCACATAATGGAAAATAATTTGAATTTTAAAGGTTGATTCAGTAATTATGGAGATTAAAAAAAAAAATAATAATAATAATAATAATAATTGTCAATATCACAGGAGCCTTCACAGGATGACGTGTTTCCAGAAAAATGGGGAAAATAAAAATGTGACATAAAACAAGAAGTGGTAACTAATAGGGTCCAAGCGACATGAGGCAATTTTCAATTTTGAGGCAGTAAGGACATGCATTCTAAGGATATGACTTTTTTGAAAGAATTTCCAGTAAATGGCGCATAATTAGTCATGGTATTCCTTGTCCTGGAAGTTTCATCCTGACTGGTCATTGCTAAGCCTATGTTTTTATAGATTTCTATTGCTCATTGAAAGGACTAAAGCTTAGTGGGAGAAGTTGTACACAAAACCCGAATGGAGAAATGGTTGATGAGATATAGGGAATTTTACATTGTCCATCTTACTACACAACATATTAGCCAGTGGGACAATTATATAAAATTCACAACACAAAACTGATCTTGGGTTCTTGTTAAACATGCATCAGTGCAAGCCTGTGATCACCTGTATGAATAGCTTGTTGACATAAGCGAGCTAACTTGGAACAGCTAAAATACAGCATGTGACATTTGTAAGCACAGCATGGAGATATCAAAGCTGCTACGGGTGAACTATAATGTTACTTCTGTAGGAACAATATTTTGTTGATTCCAGAACAACACTTACACGACGATATCAGATTTAGCAAGTTCATATGTGCTAAGTTAAATTTAATATAACTTCTTTCTCCATAATCTTATAATACTGCATGTCTGAAGAAAATAGTGATATTCCCAACGGCTTCCTCAGTCATTATGCCTTTGCGTTTCCTGCACTCTGTTACCCGATTACCAGCTTCCCAAAATGTTAGCCACAGAGTGTTTTGGCATTCATGTTTCCATTGCCTATCCGAAGTGTGTTTTCACTATCTAATCACTTGAACGCAAAACCTTATCGTGCTCATGACTACCCATGTTGCAATCACAAGCTCATAAGTTCCATTTGAAGGTGGAATGGGTCTTCAAGAAACAATTAGAAGAAGCTGGCTCAATATTCTCAGTACAGACATCATGGCAGAGGGGAATAGAACAAAGATGCTGTTTACAGGGGAAGCTCAGACGAGATAAGGTGACTGTGCAAAGGCCCAACAAGAGTAAATCTCAGACTGGCTTTGCAAAATAAAGGGCGGCGAGACAGATGCCAAACTGTCCTTCATGCTGTTGGATGAGTAAGTAATATTAGCTGGTCTCCTATATCTTGTGTTGTTGCACTTGCGTGATGTTTGGCTGTGTTAGCAAAGCTGTCAAATTGCAAGTAATGCAATTGATCAAAAGCCAAGCCAGCTCATTTTGACAGAGGTTTAGCTGCTAGGGTGTGTCAGATGTTGGTACTGGTAATAAGTGTACTTCTGTTGGCTGCTGCCAAGCTGACCTTACATTCTTTTTTTAAAATACAAACCTTTTCTGTAAGAATGTTGAGGCTGAAAAATGCTCAAAAATTTCTGTGTTTTATGCATCCCGAGGCTGAGAATAAGTATTTAGGTAAGAAACTTGTATCAAAGTAATAGAACAGACCCATCACTAAACAGTAATGTTTACTAGAACACTTTCTGAGTTGCTGTTGTTGGTGGTCAAGAGGCACAATTTGGATTGACGACAATGGCGTAAAAGTGAACTGTATCCTCAAAGTGTGGACCAGATTGCAAAAAAATGCCAATTCTTGCATATTGTTGCTTTAAACTCACTGTGCGACAGAAGTTGGCGAGCATTTTACTTCCTGTATTTGATGTATTTCCAAATGAAAAACAACATTTTTGCCCAGCGAGGATATACAATGTTGAGGAGCATGTCCTGAGTTGGAGGTGGGAGTAGCCTAGACTGATTACGCTAGTCGGTTATGGCTAGCATGCTAACTCTCGGAGAAGGGGGTCAGGCGTGCTCAAAAAAAATTCCCACCCAGTGACATCACCGAATGAAAAAAAAGTTCTAGGTGATTTCAGATTTTGTGGACAAGATTTTAACTATCGGGACAATCACAGTCAACTTTGATGAGACTTTACGAACTGAACAGAATTTTTTATCAGGCAACAATACCTTTGATGGAAACACACTAGATATGGCCGTGCGCACCCACTGGAAGATGGAAAAAGTCCCAATTTGATTAAGTGGTGACTTTTAATATTTTAAAAGTCCCATCTGCCATTGCCATCGACAACACATTTTCCATCGAAATCAGATCTTGCCATTGTGCTCTCATCAGGGAGTTAATTACATGCAGGTTAGTGACCCAGGCCACGCCTAAAAACATCACTCCAAACGTCCACGTCCCAACCAACCAGCCTATTTATACCACCTCTATTCTACAATCCTTGTCTGTCTTGTTTGACATCCCTCCCTCCCATTCCCCTCTATTCGTCTCTCACCCTATCACTCTACAGGAACCCCAGGGGACTTGAAGACACGTCCCCCACCCTGAGTCTCGTCCCCTGGGGCTCCCCGTAATCCTGCTCTCGTCTCCATCCACTCGAGTCCACATCATCCTTCATCAGTACAAATATCCAAGCTTATCCAATTCAATAAATACTGTTAATCACTATTTTAGGTGTGGTCTGGAATTCATTAATATTGCGATAACTTCCATTTGTTGTCTACCACCCACAGTGACCCATGTGAACACAGAATGGCTGCTGCGGTACACCTCCAAACAAACAATCCTCTGAATTAGACTCCTTCTCAGGAACCTCAGTTCCCTCACTGCCACACCGTGCAAAAAAGCAAAAAAATTCACTTACTGTATCACGGTACAGTGACTTGTCACAGGAGCAGAACCCTCAAAAGTATGCCCATTGTGCCCTTTTCGCATTTGAAGTAGATTTCAAAAGCGAATAAACAGTATGTATGACCCAGTGAGAGAATCTTGTGCTTTCGATAACAAAAACAGACCACCACCCCTTTCTCTCATAGTCATGTATAATACCATAACAAACAAGCTTGAAATACTCAGATCCCCCGCCACAGGATAACTGATGTCTGGCCTGGAAACAAAACAAGGAGGAGGCATGGACAGACAGACAGGATGACGGACAGAAGTATGAGAGGGCACATCTACACATTAAGATGTATCCACACATTAAATTTTTTTGAGAAATATCGAGGGGTTTAGGAATTCTGGCCCAAAAAATGATGGGACGGCTGATATCTGACCTGGAAACAAAATGCAGAGGACGGACGGACGGACAGACGGACAGGAGGGCAGAGAGAAGTATGAAAGGGCACATCTACATAATCATACGTATCCATTTATAAAATTTCATTCAGAAATAAAGAACGGTTTAGGAGTTGTGGCCCGGAAAAGGAGCCGGACGCATGGATACGAAGACAGACGGACGGACACGCAAAAATACAACACTCATTTATATATCCCCTTCCACTCTGTGGCAGGGATAACAAAGCTTAGCTCCATCACAAAGCTCATCAATACTGTTTC
Organism: Gymnothorax javanicus; assembly: GCA_029692085.1. Taxonomy (NCBI): domain Eukaryota; kingdom Metazoa; phylum Chordata; class Actinopteri; order Anguilliformes; family Muraenidae; genus Gymnothorax; species Gymnothorax javanicus. Next base: position 7,560,921 of record CM056209.1, on the reverse strand, counting down.
TCTATAACGCCGCTCGCACCAGAGCGTCTCAACGCTGAACACCTTGTTACAGAGGCGCCAACGGCTGCCGAAGTTTCAAAAGCAGATATTTATACTTTGGTTTTTCCTTCAGTTCTGACTACAGAGGTTTCTGCAGAAGAAGGGTGCAAATGTGAAGGACAGAAATAATAAGCCACTTCCAGGAGTGCGATGGCGTCAATGAGAGAGAGCAAAACAGGCCGGAAAAACCTAGCGATACAGATAATAAAGCCCAAAGTCTAAATACTGAAATTTCTGAATAATGAATAAATGAAGTGCTAAAGGAATAAATAAATTAAAAAAACAACTTTTTTTCTGCTTCAGTGAATGAAGCTGGCTCCAGTGAACCCATCTCTGCCACTCACAATAAAAAAAGAACTGACTTCTTTTTTTGTCTCAGCGAGCTTTCGAGCTCCACACCTTGTTACTTTGTTCTGTTTGGAGGGGTATCTGATATAAACGGCAAGCTTTGCTTTCAGAGGGCCCTTTTTGAACTCTTTTTTGTATTTTAAAAAGGATCTCTGACCATACAGGTGAGAAACATCAATGGCCCCGTTGTTGCCCGAGGCCAAGGGAGGTGTTTTTAGGAATACTGAGTGTATCTGTACTGGAAAGTTTGAACCACAGCCTTTTTTTTTCTCTCGATGCTTAAAACGACCAGAGACATGGTTAGCACTTTGAACTAAATTATTCATCGCAAGGATGCTGCTCCCCAGGTATTTATGTCGCAGCTGGGAATGGGTGATCAGTTGATTCGATCACTCCCTACCTAGCCACAGCACTTGATATGTGGAAAAGTTCTGGAAAAAAATGTCTCACTACAGTAGAGTGTGTTCTGCACATTGGTGGCTGAATCTCACTTCGGTAAGTTTGTTTAGCTCTGCCAGGAAACCATAGTGGTGCTAGAATTCTGATCTAATCACGGGTGGGATAGGAGATAGCCCGATGAACATTTGTATATTGGAAAGTAAGCCAAAGTCATTCTCAGCATTAAGTTAAGAAAAAAAAAAACTAACTGCAGTAAGCTAGAAAGTGAATGTTTTCGAACCATCTATAACGTAATGCACAGTATAGGTTAAATGTGCTATATTGGCGTTAACATACTCTGTTTATGTCAAAAAGTCTATCAATTCTCCACTGGGTGCAATTGCAGACGGGTGACGCAGCATTTGATTTTTGGGCCTGCCAATCAAAAACTAGGTGTTCTGAGGACAAGAAGGACAGGGTCTTGCACAACTGCACTGAGATCCTAAAAGACCATTATATAAACCGGAGTCCCAATACAAAGTCCTTCTTCTGAGCTTAACGGTTAGGTGGGTGGCAGGAAGAGCTCTTACTTGGGAACGTTTCCCTCAAAGACGTAGGTCTTGTTGTCCCAGTCGTCAAGGTCAGGGGCGTATACTTTTCCCAGGACTGTTGTTGCCATTGTTCCTGTACATAGAGAAAACGGAAACATCCCAGATTTAATCAGAATTTGGACAAATAGTGTCATGGACGAATAGTGACTGAATTTTTATAAAGATTTTGAGTCTGAGCAGTGAAAGAGGAATTCTGGGAACTGCTGAGATGACAGTGGGGTGTCAAAAACTTTAAAATGGTTTGACTGGCAAGTTTACTGTCAGTCAAAGACTTGTTAGAACCAATCAAGACACTATGCACCACTAATGTGACAGCGATGAGTGATGATGTCGGGGTTTATGACACTTTGCTCTCACACTGAAGGCATATTGCCGGTTTGTTTTTGGTTCTAAGTTCAGATCAGCACTCAAGGAGTGAACTTTTAGATGAAAGACCCACTTTAAAGAGAGCTTTTACAGCATGTGAACCACCGCCAAGGAAACATTTTTCAAGCCCTTGCGCGACTCAATCCTAACAAGTAAATCTGTGCCATTCTCTCAAATTACTTCTGAGGGTCACAACATTGTAGCAAATCAAAAGACTGTTTTTGCCGAACACTGATGTACACAATTGAGTACAACAGCAGCAAAATCCTTTAACACACAGAGGTAAAATACCCACAGAATGTAATCATTATGTTCTGAACTGAATGGTCTAATGCAGATCACATTTGTAGGAATCACAACTGGTGACTGGAAACAAGAAAGACTTGACAAAGGCGTTTGAAACCTAAACTTCAGAAGGTTGTAATGGCAGATATGAATAAAATAAAACTAAAGGCCCTAATTTGACAACTTAAACGCATTTGGGTAAAGTAAGTGCTAATGGTATTGCAGATCAAAATTGGGCATGCCTAACTCCATTGTGGTAATTTTGTCATTGGAAGCGATAGCGCACTTGTGGCACTGTTGTAAAAAAGGGTTGGTCTAAGATGAATTAATTACCTGTGGATGTGGTGGGGGTTCAGTTACAATAAGGCCAATCAGTTAAGCTGCTGTCATTCCCTTTAAAAGCAACGTATTAACCCCACAGTGAACATTCAATTTTGCTGGTGAGGAGCAAGCACCTAGCTTGTGCCTCTGCCACCTCTTTCCGTCCTCGGAGAACCGCGATCCAGTGCAGAAATTGGTTAAATGATAGCAAGGCGAAGTAGAAAGCTAAAACTAGCATTTTGGATGGACCATACATAAAACAGCACTCATGATATTAAAACAAGGGCAATACTGCTGTAAAGTTATCTGAAGACCCCTCTGGGAAAACAACTGTTGTCTCACAAGACATGTCTTGTGAAAACTAAATTTTTAACTTTGAAATCCAATCACCATTGCTGTTACTGAGCTGATAGCCTGCCCACTTTTACATCATAGAGATCACTCAATTAACTGTAAGATGGCAAAATTCCACAATGACTTGATTCATTTTAGAAGATATTATAACCTTCCCAGGAAACATACCCCTAACGGACATCACTCATTTTTTTATTGGAAACCTTTAAATAGCTGTATGAGTTGAATGATGAAATCTGAAACTCATACTTCATGTGTAAAATAGAATGCTGTTGTACAGATACAAAACTTATGGTAAGTTTTTGTTTCTACTTTTGTTATTTTTTTCCTGGATTTGATGGTTTCCTAACTGTGCTACTGATTTCACAGCTTGTCATTTGTGGCTGTAAATTTCAGGTCCAGGCGTGTCAAGTTTAGTTTAATGTAAAATAGCTTTGATACATTGAAAAGAGGAACTCAAACATTCTGTTTGTTTTTCAAGCAACAGCTAATTTGCAAAAGAAAATCACACACTCCACAGAAGATTTCTACACGCAATCCCTATTTCACTCTCCCTATTTCATCTTAAATCATGTTTTATTCACTGGCTGAAAGACCACTTGCATATTCCAAAGAATCTTCACCTAAGATTTTGTATTATCATGCATGCTTACATGTGTACATCATGGCAAAAAGAAACTTCATCAGCAAAATACATGTTACTATGGCCAGTCACTGATTGGTTGGTTATTGTCATGTGATATTTCACAATATCATAAGTGTGGACGTCACTCACTTTTCCATTCTAACACTTGGACGTAACTCTCTCTTTCCAAGTACTTGGTTTTTACATGTGTCTCTGAAGAGTGACAACAATCATTTTTACCCTACACTATTACTCCAATAGATACTTTAGTAGGCAAGCTATGCAGCTAGGGGATAATTCAATATAATCTCAAAATGTGACACCACTCGTCTCCATTTGTATTCGCCCAGGCAAAGAAAATATTCACATCTGTACGAATACTCCTTCACTCTACCCTCCCCATTAGACCCTACCTCCATTTTGAAGGTGTTACAGCCCTATAAGTTCAAATGTATACAAATACTCAATGGGTCATGCTGAAACATGCATACATATACACCTAGTTATTTCTGTGCAAGCAGGATGCTGCAGGTATACGGCCAGTTGGCATGAAATCCATTCCTCTTAGCAATTTTCTAAACTCATCATCCATAACATGTTGGGTTGACAAGTTAAAACTCCAAGTAAAGATCATTGAGTGGGAATATGTGGTGGCAGGTCTCACCTCTGTGACTGTTGACATAAATGTGTTTTTCCCCTGCCTGGTGAGGGTGGTCGTTCTTGTCTCCGATGGTGATGGTAAGCGTGTTGGTGACGGTTTTGCTGGGCTGCCCGCTGTCTCTCATAATGATTGGCAGGTGAAACTCCTTCTGCCTCTCGCGGTCGAATGTCCGCAGCGCAGTGAGGGTCGCTGTGTTGTTCCCATTGTCCTGCAGGTGGAAGTCGCGACTGTGGCGGAACTCGGCAGGCACGGAGAAGGAGAAGGGGGGCCCATTTTCGGGAGTGTCTTGGTCCACAGCGTGAAGGAGGGTGGAGGTCTGGTTGAGCCACACCACCTGAGGTCCCGCCATGTTCTCCCACACCACGGGCATGTAGGCCACCTCAAAATCTGGCCCGTTGTCATTGACGTCCAGTAAGGTCAGCTGGACCGTGGCACTTCCTGTCTGCGCAGGGCTTCCCTGATCAGTTGCCAGGATCACTAGATTGTGCAATGCTGTTGCCTCTCTATCCAGTGGACGTACCACTGTTACAAGGCCATCTTCATCCACGGAGAACAGGCCATGCGGGTCCGTCTCCTCTAAAATGCTGTATACAATCTCTCGGTTCGGCCCCGAGTCTGCGTCACTAGCCACCAATGAAATCATGCTGGTTCCCACCGGGACGTCCTCGGGAAAAGGTGGTAAGGTAAAGAAGTGAGGCACAAATACGGGGGCATGATCATTGTGGTCTTCCACCTCAATGATGCAGTGCTTCAGGCTGGAGAAGTCCAGGTCTTCGACCTTGATGGTGAGGTTGAACCGCTGCTCGCTGGCCTTCTCGTAGTCCAGCCTCTTCTTGAGCCGAACGGTGCCTCCTTGTTCCTGCCTGTGGCTCACCACATAAAACTTCTGCTCAGGGTCTCCACCCACGATGCTGAAGGTAAGCTGGGCGTTCTCGCCGACGTCAGCATCCATGGCTGTCAGCTCCAGCACGGCCGAGTTTGGTTCGCTGTTCTCCAAGACCCGTGCCCGGCATGGACCATCTGCAAACCGCGGGGCGTGGTCATTCATGTCCGTCACGCGGATGGTGGCTGTGCCAGTTCCTGCCATCCCACCACCGTCTTTAGCTTCCACCACCAGCAGGTAGGTGTCCACCCTCTCCCGGTCCAGGCCGGCTTGCGCCACCGATATGGTACCCGTGCTGGGGTTGATAGTGAAAAGGTCAGCACTGGCCCCACCCTTCAAATTTCCCATGATCCTGTAGGTGAGTACAGCATTCTGCCCCACCGTGGGATCGTCCAGGTCGGTGGCGGTCATCTCCATGACTGAGGTGTCCGGTGGAGAATTTTCCAGAACGTGGCCCTCACAGCTGTCAGGCATGCAGGTAAAGACGGGTGCGTTGTCGTTGATGTCCCACACGTTGATGATGACGTCGGTGAAGCCTGTTAAGCCCTCCCCGGCCTCATCCGTGGCCAGCACCACGAACCTCCACACGGCCCGCTCCTCTCGGTTCAAGGTCTTCTGTGCATAGATCTTCCCCGTCACCTCATCAATGATGAATTCACTCTCAGCTCCCTGACCATGCAGAGAGTACCGAAGGGACTCCTGATCGGCGTCTTTATCTGGGTCAGTTGCTGTTACCTGGCAGATCAAATGGACTAGTTTACAAGTTTTTCAACAGAAGCAGCAGGAACACTCTACCTGTTTTTGAGAAGTATTTCATTATTGAACACTGCTGGCTTTGTGCAACATTCTCGGCTAGGGTGAGCTTCCTCTTCACCTTTTCTTAACCACTGAGACTGCACTCAGCAAGTTTTAAAACATTTCTGAGCTGACTTTTCAGTGAATTACTATTAAAATGGCAGTCATGCGTTTATTTGATTTCCCACGTCATGTGTGCATGGAGGGGGAGATGTACTGAGGCTCTTCTATTTTCAGCTGTTTCATCTTGTTTTTGGTAAATCACAAGGGTGTTAAGAACATAAAAATGTAAGATCTAATAACTGAAAAATTCAGGCTGAGCGTGTTTCACCTTTCAATCAGTCTTTGATGGAAGTGCAAAGTTTCATATCCAAAGGCTGCTGCATATTTATGAATATATCCTGGACCTTGATTTTTAGTCTCGTCAAATCTTGTTAACTCTCGTGAGGTCCAGATATTGTCCAGAAAAAAACTGAGACAGCATGTTTCCTTAAATATTCTCTTTTGATTAAACCAATAAGAGAAAAGGTGAAAATGTAAACAGTTTAAACCAGATTAAAATAAATTCTAGTATCCCATTTCAAGAGCTCATTCCCTATTAGGGTTTTAAATAAATATTAACAACTGTATTATTGTATGTGAAAGTTCAGCATTCACTGCTCATGAATGGTTGGTAGCAGCGGATCCCCCATAGTAAGGCCAGGGGAGACTGTTGGATCCCCCACAAAAAAACTACAGTCCCGCCCTCACAGCACCCCTACAGCTGAGTATTCTTTAAAAATTTTGTGGTCAATTGAGGATACTAGTGCTAAAAGGGGGTCAAGTGCCATCAGTGACATTTTGAGAAAATGAGCAAAAACACTTTTTTTCACCTATGTGGGGAAACTGCTCAATGCATGGTCATTTTCATGGTCATGCTGCTAGCTCAATGAGACTTACAGGGAAGATGCAGAGAGACATCTAGTGTTAAAAAATGGCACTAACTCAAATTTCATCAAAATGGCACTTGACCCCCTTTTAGCACTAGCATCCTCAATTTTGACATGGAAAACTATTAGAAATCTCACCGAAATCATAAAGCAGCAAGTTAAAGGACCTTAATTTTCCCCCTTTTTTTTCCTCGATCCAGCGGGGGCGAATTCATGCCACAGAACTGTTCTGTATACAAAATGCAAGCTAGATAATTACCCCGCCCCACCCAAAGGGTGAGGGCAAGGAGTATTGTTTTTGGTTCGGTTTGTTTCTGTGTTTGTTTGTTAACACTCTAGCACCAAAACTAATGGGCGCATTCACCCCAAATTCGGTTTAGGGATTGCCACTGACCCAGAATAGATCCCTATTGAATTTCGTACAAGTAGGTGAAAGTATGTACGAGGGGCGGGGTTTGTTGCGCCTGGCACCACTTGTTATGGTATGGTTGGCAAGATTTTTTACCATTAATTTTCAATTCTTTGGAACAGAATTGCAGGGGTCTGTATTCCAATTATCATACTCATTTCTGAGTTTAATCCTGAGTGATTAGATGAAATGTTCACAAATTATTCAGACAGCTCTCACATCACTGCTGTGTAACTCAGTGCTTCATCCACAGACAGTGCATCTTTGCCAGGTAGTATTTGTCACGAGAGATGAGCACTCTTTTTCCAAAACTAAAGCTACTCATAACTGACTGAGGTCAACAATGTAACAGAATTGACCGAATCACTCAGCACTGATGTTCATCCAGAGCGAAATCTGGGCAAATTGAAATTTATTCAAGCCTTATTATTGCATTATCTTCAAGTGCTAAAAAATTCATTCTAGCCCTGACATTCTGTGGGAATATTCTGCACAGATTTATTTCAGTCGATTAGTGAGCAATTGATAACAATGTTGAAAATCATACATTATTTATATTTATTTATATATCTTGTAACATTTATCAAGTCTATATGCAATAGGCCCAAGATTAATTTGCAACATGACTAAGGTTGGCACACTCAGAAATCTCGCTGCTTGTGATGCAAGAGTGCCCACCACAGCATCGAATCGTATTCAGCCGTGCTCGTGCGGACTTGTGGCCGGTAGCCTCGTAAGAACAGTGAATAACTGGCTTAATGCTGCTGAGGGAAATGGGAGGGGCACAGTTGATTTGAGTCAGGATAGTTCGTTGCTCCTGGCCATTCTGGTGCTCGTCAGTTGCATTCTATGGATGCGCATGTTTGGGTTTCCTCTGCACTCATTCTGCGTATGCAAGGTTTTAAACCGCGACTGAAAAGAAGCAGCGGCTGACAGGCAGGAGTTTCGGGGGAAAACCACAAACTGCCAAATTATATCAAATATGGCCCAAGGGAACAAGTCTACAACACTGAAGACTTGAAGCAGTGAAATAGTCCACAGAGTTTTGACAAGTTTTGGTTGCCAACTTTCCCGTCACTGCCATACACAGTGAAAAAATACATGGGGAAAAATGGAAAGACAATATATAAAAGTGCTTGTCTCATTTCCAAATATTAGTGCAACTTAAGTATTGAGTAAGCTAGACAATACCATTGACTTAGCTGCATGATATAACAGCTTTAAAATTCATCTTGTAGCATTTCGGTTAACTGGCATCAGAAGAGCTAACAAGAAATGACAAGGCAAAATGAACAAATTAATTGACGATATATTGGGCCTAACTAAAACTCTCAAAACTGAAATTACAAAACTAATTAAGCCAACATTTCAAATTGTGACAGATCCAGCAAACAAAGTTGGCATTTTCTGCTGGAATAGAACTTTTTCAATATGAGAGCTCAATTAGTCAGCTAATATATATATATATATAAACTGCAGTCAAACAAAAGGACAAAAATATAAGGTTCTTGGATAGAACACTATTCTGTTGTTCTTATTTATGCACTCAAAAAAGTGCCAGAGAGGAAAAAGGCTTCTCATGAGGTAAAAAGCAGTACAATCTACTGAGGCACAGACAAAATCTCAACTCTTACCATTATTTATTTGTACCTATTTGTAAAACGTACATATCAGTACTCAAAGGACATGTTTCACAATACATTCTGGAAATGTTTTCCTTGAGTAACAAAAAAGTACCTCAATCGTATCTTTATTTCAGATGTTCTAAGAGCCATTTGCCTCATTCTGCTCCAGTGTTGGATGTAAAAGTTGAGGGAATTACAGAAGTGATATTTTATACCTCTTGAAACTAAGGCCAGGCAGAAGGAAGGGCGATGCTCACAAACAGAAGCTTACCTGCAGAACAAAGACAGGGGAGCCGTCCAACTCCTCTGTCACACTGCCGTAATACTCGTTCATCGAAAAGACGGGCGTCTCGTCGTTCTTGTTCACCACGTTGACCACCACGGCGGCATAGTCCTCCCACTTCCCGTCCGAGGCCAGGACGTGCAGCCTGTACCACTTCACCCTCTCGTGGTCCAGCCGCTGCGCCAGGAAAATGGTGCCCACCTCGGGTTCCACATCGAACGCCCCGCCGGTGTTCCCCGAGGTGATCTGGTAGCGCAGCTTGGCGTTAGCACCTGCAGTGCAGCCGCACGCCGAGGAGAAGAAACACAAAGTGTGAGGACCGTGAGGCTGTTTAAACCGGATCTCAATTCCCACCTGGTTCGCGTCATATGAATGTCAATACATGCAAACTAAAGGCAGCAGTCTCTCCTTTAATCGCATTATTCATAACTGGATGTTTTCAAATGCAGTGTGCCGGTATGCACAGCCAAAAAGCAAAAAGTAGAAGAAAGGCTCAAATCTGATTTTGGACTTTATATTTCGCTAGGACAAAAACATCAAAGCTATTCTGACATATAACCCGATCAATCAATTTCCCGGAGAACCATTGAGTTAGGTGTGTGAATAAGTGTACATATATACCATTCCCAATAAAAATCAGGACTCGATCTGAGGTATAACAATATTGTGCTTCCTCTGTAAAAAAAAAAAAAAAAAAAAAAAGACAACCTGTGATATACAAAAGATGTTCAACAGAAATTCACTGCCGCCGGACAAAAATTCTAAAAGATAAATTGGGGAATTCTAATTGTAACTACGACAGTTTTGCTTGTTCCAGTAATTACAGTTGAAAAAAAAATCAGAATTTCTACAATGATAATAATCAGAGTTGTTCATCAAACAATTGTTTGAAAGAAGAATGAAATAAAATAAATTCCCAAATGGTAGGTATCCGCGAGTGAAGCGCATAACAATCAGACAAGAAACACTTGTAATTATCGCCATTTCCCGTTCCCAGGATTAAATATTCAGCTGAGGTACAAGGCGTTAGTTAAAGGGGTTTGTTCTGCACCTATTAGAATAAGAAATGTAGCAGTCCTAGGGGGGTCTTGGGCTCTGAGGCACGACTGGAGTTTGAGATCACGAACACGATTTGTTGTTCTTAACTGCTCATCCTAATGGCGACGTGAAATTTAGTTCTCGTAATTGAAAGCAGTTGGGCACGAGAACACTGACTTAGAATTCTGAAGAAAAAAAAAGACTTAAAAAAAAACACTCCTCAAAAGGTTAAGTCAGCCCTGCAGCATGTGTGGATTATGAAAGAGGGCTAAGTGGGACTGCTTCTTAGGCAAACGCTTTTGTTCAGACCATGGAGCGTTTTCTCCGCTGTACCTGATTCATCAAGGTGTACCAGACTCTCGAGACTCACTCCTCAATCCCATCCCTCTCTCCTTCCTTCCCTCCTTCTCCCTCCAATGATAAATGGCTGAAGTCGCAGTACAACTGTTACACAGCAGATAAAGCATCATTGTTCTAGAGAGTGAGAGAAAACGAACTAGCTGAGAGGGATTTTTTTTTGCCTGGGTGGGAGCGCGTGCTGCGACTAGCTAAAGCAAGAAACAGGGTGTCTCAAGGCCTTTTGTATTGGCATGATATATGTCAGCAGGCATCTGAAGAAAAATGTCGGTCGATAGGGATTCTTTTATGCTTAAAAGTAGTGTCGGACAATGTGTGCAGCGCAAACTGTCCCCTCCGCGGTAATTGTAGTTATTTATTTATCACCATAACCGACAGATTTTTTTGCGAGTTCTACTGTATCAAACTTCTATCTCCTTGACAACCACCAAACCTTCAGTCCATACAGCCAATTAAATTATAAGACAACTAATGACGGTGTCTGTGGCATTACGAATATTCAACAGGTACAAGATCTTTTCTGGCGGCACTTTTTTCTGTCTCTCTGAAATAATTTTGGTCATCAAACAATGTCCTAAGACACGTCTTACATATTTTTTTTTTTTTTTTTTACGTCTTACACATATAAAATGGCCTGGTTCAATGGACCAGTCCAAACGTAAATTCTTTCATTTTATTATTATTATTAATATTATTATTATTAATATACCCAATAATAATAATAATTAGTGTAGATAATCTTAATCAGTGTGCCATGGGCCTGTTGTAAATCAGGCACACAGAATAAGGCATAAGTGTATTTTGGTATGTAGATATTACGGAGTTTCGTATAAATGTACTGTCACTCAAAGGCTCGTGATGAGCTTCCAGCTTTGCGATAGCAGCATGAGGAATCCAGGAAACACTGAGTAGCAAACCATCTGCAGAGGGGGAATGTGTGGCCAATAGACAGGTAGATTGGGAAGATGGCCAGCACACCAGGGTTAATTTCCCTACTTTCCTGCGGTAGGAGGTGCGTGGTAACAGGATGTGACAAGAGAACGCTGAGCAAATCAATCTTTTGCCTTTTAAAACACTAAACTGTCTGGCCTTGAGAGTGTCCGCCCTGATTTAGAGTTTGCAGTCTCAACCGCCAGCCAAGAAGAGAATACCAGAGCCTTGGCTCTCATTGAATCTCCCAGCTTGGCACTTAGCATTTCACTGCAGGTACAAGCTCAGTGTTCAGGGCCCACATATCTTCGACAAGCCGTTTCCCCACAACAAAAAAAAATCTGTGGAAAGAAAGCTTCTGTTCTACAAACCTTTGTGAAATCTACAGGGAGATGGTGGAGTATAAATTCAACCTCAACTTTACCTCAGGGAGTCAAGGCTGATCAAACAAGAGCAGCTGTCAGCCTAACCTCCTCGCTCATCTAAAAATATATTTTTAAAAAGGGTAGAAAACAGATATCTCGATGACAAACTTTAACGGCTTCTTGTCATCTCTTCCCTCTCCGCCACGTACCTTCATCCCCATCGTTAGCGCTGACAGTGACGACGGCGAATCCGACATCGGCGTCCTCGTCCACGCTCACTTCATACACGCTCTGGGTGAAGACGGGCTTGTTATCGTTCACGTCGCTGATGAAAATGCGCACGTACGCCGTGTCTGCAGGAGCGATAAGCCAAAGATTAAAAACCACAAATGATCTTATTCTGTCAGTGATCTTCCTTCTCTCTTCCTCTCACTTCCTCTTTTTCTCTCTCTTTATTACTCCATCTTTTTTCTACTTTTTTTTCCTGAGGCCATTAGCAGACAACTATGAGTAAGAGCCCCAGAGCGTGAGACAGAGGTATACTATGATTAAGTATGCCGCATTTGATATAAGTATCAAAAGAACATAATTTGCAGTAAACTTGTCGAGTTGAGAACAATTATTTCAGCTGGATGAGGAGCGAGTTTACAGTTTAGCGCTCGGATAATGTAGCCCTGCTGCAGAACAGCAATAAACCCAATTTTTTTTTTCACTTTATGATGCCTTTTGTATAAAGCAGAAATTAAAACTGTCAAAGCTGCCATTCATATAAACTCCACTGCAGACTGTGGCTCACCTTTCCTTCCCCCCCAGTCTCTTCATTATTGATGTTTATTTATTTTTTAGTCGTGTCAGGAGTAGAAAATTCACCACCTCATTCGTCAAACACTTTTGAAGCTTTTGCAGATGGCGAATGACACCTGGCCAGATTTTCACCAGTCCCGGCTGACTTTGGCCCAGGATCAGTGCAGATCTGGCCTGGAGTCGCTTGCTATCTGGGGCGGTTGTCTGAACAAAGTTCTGTGTTCATGACCCCTCTTGAAGTGAATGTTCTGTCTTCTCACTCTTTCTCGAAGCAGAATTTGAAGTTTCCACAGGCACTACACTGTTTCTCTTTTCTCCAAGTTTTAATTCTACCCTCAACGCCTTTCAGACAGGAGGGTAGTCTTGCAAAGCGAAGCTCTCTTGCTAAGGGAGAGACATGAGAGGAGAATTCTGTGCCTCCCTGAAATCGCTCAGCTGCCTGAGCCAATCACAGAGAAGCTCTTTAATCTCTCAGAAGTAACCGCCCGGCCTCTTCATGTGCCTTCATCTAACATTTATAAAACCTTCCACTGCACTGTAAAATGTTTTCTTTCTTTTTTTTCCACTTGTTTTAATATTTGAACAGTATTTGTAACACACTCTAACCCCTTCAACATAAAACACAAATGAAGTACAGTAACTTGCATTCTTCACACACTGAGACAGTGCCGTATGCAGAATGCATTAGGCTGCAATTTATCACACCATTGCAAAGACAAACATCGGGCAATGTTGATAATGAAAAAGATAATGTTGAATACTGCCAAAATCACCTTAAAACCTTCTAGTACAAGCCAGTCACCAGGGGAATGGTTACAGCAAATTATTAAGAATCTAAAGCACATCTGCTTTTGTATTGAAGGCGACCCATAGGTGAATTTCTCTATGCCCTGAGGGAAGTGGTAAGCAGCCCAGACGGATATCTGCCATCCCGTAGGTTTTCACACTAATTCGAACAAAACGCCCCTCATTCAACAGACAGAGTACTTGTGTGCTTCTAATTTGTAAAATCTGATGTTCCAAATTAAGTTTGGAGGGACAATCCACAGGACGGCAGATCTCCAGGAACAGGGCTGGTTACCGCTACCCTTAGGGGAAGCTCATTGGGTGGAAGGCACTTACCAGAGTTAGGCTGCCCATTTTTCCCCGGCCGAGCTGACTCCCATCCATCCACAGACTTAACCTCCAACAGGTAAGACCCTTTGGTCTCGCGGTCAAACACCGCTTCTGTGTAGATGGTGCCCAGCTCTGGGTCAATGCGGAAGTACTGATAATCCCCGCTGCGGTCCTTCAGTAGGGAGTACGATATCTTAGGGACAGAAGTTTGAGCAAGGTGAGCCGGGAGATAAGGGATGGGACAGGAGAGAATGGGGGCCTGGGTCAGTTCAGCTCAAAATGAAGATAGGCTCTTTGTTCACAGCAAAGTTTTTTTTTTCCATCCATCCATCCATTCTCTGTACCGCTTCTTCCTCACTAGGGTCGCAGGGGGAGCTGAAGCCTATCCCAGCTGACTATGGGAGAACAGCAGGGAACCACCCTGGACAGTTCGCCAATCCATCGTAGGCGCACACACCATTCGCTCTCACACTCATACCTATGGGCAATTTAGCATCTCCAATTAGCCTAATATGCATGTCTTTGGACTGTTAGAGGAAAGCAGAGTACCTGCAGGAAACCCATGCAAATACAGGGAGAGCATGCAAACTCCACACAGAAAGGCCCCAGGCCGGATCCGAACCCACAACCTTCTTGCTGTGAGGCAGCAGTGCCAACCACTGCACCACCGTATTTTTTTTTTTATTTTGCAAATGCTTAATTAGTTTTTTCGCGAATAGGTGTAGTTGCTTGGTGAACAAGTTGCTCACCGAGCTCTTTATCCAACCCAATCACTATAATGCTTCTGGTAATTGCTTGCGCTAATGTCTCTAAAGGGCCTAATCTGCCAGTACAAATAACAGTTGGCAGCAACAACTTTGTGTAATAGAAGACCTGTAGATTATGCGGGTAAAGGAGTATATACCTGACTGTAACTTCAGTGTTAACATACGCAGTCAGTGATAATTCACACAATCTTCAAACAAATGGCCAGTGTCACGTTAGGTGAGGACAGGACCGCGATAACGGGCCATGCTGTTCACTTACCGAGAGCCTGCCTTACCTTTAGCATAGCATATCTAAGCACCTTTTAGCACAACTTTTTACCTACAGTACTGCGACAAAGTATTCGACTCCCCATCTCGATTACCCCTATTTTTGCATATTTGTCACGCTTGAATGTTTCAGATCAAACTAATTTTAATATTAAATAAATATAACCCAAGTAAACATGAATAATGGTTTTTTTTTTTTTTTTTATGATTACATATATTGAAGAGAAAAAGCGATCCATCCTTTTGTGGTCCAGTGTGAAAGTTTATTTCGTAATTGTTTATTGAAACTTTCCGCAATTTTTCGGCTCCTGTAACCTGCTGTGCTCTTCTAAGCACATGTAAGAATCAAAACACATACTGTACGATTCACTCATACCAATGGGAAATTCAGAGTCTCCAGTCTTCGCATGCATATCTTTGGACAGAGGGAGGAAAGCGGACTACCAAGAGGAATCTCGCTAAAACACAGGAGAACATGCAAACTCCACTCAGAAAGGCCCCAGGCCAGATTCTAACCCTTACCTCACAACCCTCTTGCTGTGAGGTGGTAGGGCCGCCAAATGCGCCACCATGCCCCCTATGTGTAAAAGTCATTGCCCCCTTAGTTATTAAATCAACCAATTAAACTAATTTAATTGATAATTTGGTTCAATTTCAGAAGAAATACCAAGGTGTGATTACTGCCAGTCCTGCTGAATCTAACCAGTCCTTACATACAACCCGTCTCTCAATGTGAAAAGGGCAAAAAGCAGCACATCATCCCGCGGTCCACAGAAATTCAAGAACAGATCTGAAACAGAGTTATTGACATCCATCTGTGCGGAGAGGGTCACAGAGCCATATCTGAGGCTGCTGAGTCCAGCGAACCACGGTTAGAGCCATTATTTACAAATGGAAAAAAACTTGGAGCAGTGGTGAACCTGCCCTGGAGTTTCCAGCCTACCAAAATTCCTCCAACAGCACACATTCCAGAAGTTACAAAAGAAGCCAGACTAACATTTAAAGAACTGCAGGGCTCACTCGCCTCAGTTACGGTCAACAGTCACGATTCCACAATAAAAAAAAAGAGACTGAGCTAAAATGGCATTCATAGGAGACCAGCTCTGGGAAAACCACTGCTGACCAAAAAACACAAAGGCTCGTCTCACATTTGCCAAATAATATCTTGAGGACCCCAAAGCCTTTTGGGATAAAATTCTGTGGGCTAATGAGTCAAAACAGAAACATTTTGGAAGAAATGGGTCCCGTTCCATCTGGTATAAATCTAACACAGCATTTCACAATAAGAACATCAGACCAACAGTCAAACATGATGGTGATAGTGTGATGGTCTGGGGCTGCTTTGCTGCTTCAGGATCTGGACGACTTGCTGTAACTGATGGAACCATGAATTCTACTCTCGAACAAAAAATCCCAAAGCAGACCATCCAGCCATCAGTTCATGACCTGAAGTTCATGAAATGGTTTCCTTGCAGTCCCTCCCCCTTCAGCTGTCTTTGCCTGAAGTTTAAGTATTTAAGAGCTGCTTTTGCCAATGGGCATTGCAACTGCATTCTGGAGTTTTATCCCTGTCGTGTGGTGCTGCTGCTCCCCTGTTGTTTTTTTTGGTTGTTTTAAAGTATGTTTATTAAATCTTTGCTATTTTTATATCAGCCTGTGCCAGTGGGTCCCCTTTTTCTCCTTTTGGGTACATGGTCCCAGTGCCCGCCAGATTGCAGGTTGCATCCGGCGGGACCAAACCATGACAGTTCAAGCGCAGTTGGGTCATGCAGCAGGACACTGGTCACAAGCATATAACCTAGTCGACTCTGAATAGCTTAAACAGAAACAAAAGAAATAAAGATACAAAATGAGGGTTTTGGAGTGGCCTAGTTGAAGTCCTGCCTTGAATCCAATTGTGATGCGGTTAAACAGGCAGTTCATGCTCGAAAACCCTCCAATGTGGCAGAATAAGAACAATTCTGCAAGGAACAGTGGGCAATAATTACTCCATAGGGATATAAAGGACTCATTGCTGTTTATTGCAACCATGTGATTGCAGTTGTTGCCACCAAGGACTGCACAAGCAGTCATTAGGTTTACTGACCTAACAACTACAGATCTAAGCTCTAAATGCAATAATAAAATACAGGCCCTTTCCTGTTAATTCTATAACCAAAAGTCAAATTTCAAATCCGGGTTGCGAACTGATGTGCAATATGTGACTTCCTATCAGTCCTAAAAACAAACCTAAGCCCTAGAGATGACAGTAAATGGGATATAGGCCAGTTTGTTGGGGTTTGAGCCATTTGAAATATTAACCCTCTGCGGTCAAAGCCTTTTTTTTAAATTATTATTATTTTTGGTTTGCCTGGTGTTCTTGTGTAATAATGCTTGTATAACCTCAGCCTTATAACCCACGATCAAGTTATTTACAGTACATCATTTTCACTGACCACTATGACCAACAACTATGGCTGACAGTCAAAAACGCAGTCTCCGATAGCTCAAAGGTAAAGAACACAACGTCTCATTGGTCAATGAACTCAATCCAAAGGATTATCGGATTGATGGAGACGTCAGTACCTGTACTCAACACAGGAAATTGGATAAATTATCCAATCATCACATTCAGCGTTGGATTTATCATTATGGATTTAATTAACAAATTACTTTGTAAATCACAATTCAATTTTAATCAAATTTGATTAGCATTGAGACCTCACCATTTATAATGCTGCCCATATATGAATAATATTGGCTGACAATGGTGACCAGCAGTTCGATCATAAGAAATCACGCGGTGTAGCAGTGGTGGATGCAGCAGACTTCGACGGAACAAATGTCAATCCGTTGCATCTCCGACTTTTTCAAGGGATAACGGTTACTGGTCTTGCTATTATCTCACACCACCTCACGAAGTGGAGCAGGCAATATTGCAATGGAACTCGTCCATCCGTCCATCCGTCCATCCAGAAAAGTGCAGATGAGTCTTCTCGGAAAGTACTTTACCAACATGAATAAAATTTTGTGTATGTGTGCGACTAGTCATGACCTTGCTTAAGTATGAAAACGGGACTCCGTGGTGACAGGGAATATTGATGACAATGCTGTCTTGTTGATTTTGTGTGTGCTAAAAGGCTATGCGCATGCTAAAGGCTGTAGTAAATCAGGCCCCGAGACGGCAAGTCAAGAGCAAGAATCCAAAGCCGTAAATTGCTGGTTGGATGTACCTTCGTTCCATGTCTAATGAACGCGCCTGTTATTAGTTCAGTTCGTGACAGAAGGAGGTTAAATTTAACAAAATAAAAATAAGGATAAATTAACACATTTGGCACTGGTAGTGGGTGTTGGATTGGGGCCAATACAAAATATTTCAACAAAAACAAAATTAAAGCCTCAACAACAAAATTAAAGCCTCAATGTGCAATCAATCCTTGTGCTCTTAGAGTTTATACCAAACATGGCCCAAATGGGCAATATTACAGTTAAATGCCTCTGTTATCAGCAGTTTTTGATGTTACATTGATCAACACTTGCTGTTTACAAATAATGTGCCGCAAATATTCAGGAATTCAGCGAGATCTCAAGCCATATGGTAAACGCTATGCCAGCTTCTGAGTTAAATACGTTCTCAGACTTCCCGACTTGAATATTAACTTCTAACTCCTTACTTCAAAAGGAAAAATACTGCCAACAATATGAAATAACGCTCAACATTCAGACAATTATGTAAAGAAGAATGTCTAGATTCCAAATAACCTCAAGCATATGGCTATAAAAAATGAATGAAGTAAACGGTGCCTTATGAGCTACAGTATAAGAATAAAAAGCATATCGTTAGCCTCATAGCATAATTGCCTAAGTCATTTTTTGGCTTACTGTGGCAATATCAAAAAAAAAAAAAAACACCAATTTGCTTGCGAAAAATTGTTTTTTCTTGTTTTCCGAAAACGTTAAATATGACTTAGGCAACTATGCTATTAGGCTAACGATATTTTAAAGTGGCATTCTGTAACAGGTCAGACACACCCAATAAAGTAGTGTGGCAAAAAAATCTTTTGCACAGAAATGCATAACATTCTGTGACAAGTTTATAACATCAAAAAAATTAAATTCCTCACATTTGCACAGCTTATCCAGCTGGTAACCAACACTGCTCCTGCAGATCCACTGTCCCACAGGTTTTCACTCCAACCCTAACAAAGCGCACCTGATTCGACAGATTGAGTTCTTGATACAGCTGGAGTGAAAAACAACTGGAACCATCCAGCTGGTTTTCACTCCAACCCTAACAAGACCTCCCGAGGAGCAGGGCTGGTTACCACTGCTGTATGCAGTAAATCCACAAAAGTACAACTAAAATCTATTTGCACAGAGTATTGTCAAAATTATGCTTCATTACAACTGAGTGCAAATGCTCATGGTGATCTCTGTCAGAGAGGCCCAACCCCTGACCCTGAGATCTTCTTTCTCGCAGGTTTGCAGTCAAACAAAAACAAAGCATCTGATTAAAGTTCTGTTTGAACATTGATTCAGATCATCAGGTGCACCAAATCAGAGTTAAAATAGAAAAATACAGGGTCTCAATGGCGTATTTGGCACTGGCAGATTGGTAGTGTTGTTCAGCAGTGAAGATGTGAACAGTGAACTAAAACTGAAACCTCTTGTTATGCAGGTAGACTCACCTTCCCGTTCAATCCCAGGTCCAGGTCATTGGCGGAAACCTGGAGGACGAAAGTACCGGCCTCTGCCCCCTCCGTCACGGCGACTTCATAGACGGAGGAGGTGAAGAACGGAACGTTATCGTTCACATCTGCGGCAGAGAGGAGAGAAAACAAGTGAACACTTTTTCCCTCACTCATTCATTCACGCACGTCACCAAGCATCAATAATACAATTAATTCATACTATTTAACACACAAACTGTTTATATGAGAAGCCTCAGCAATGTTGAGCTAGAGTCACACAGCTCATTTAAATCCGCAACATCACGTGTGCAATTCTGCATGAGTGTAAATCGGAAAATATGCCCTAATGGCACTGCATTTCTGAATGCTGCTAATGCGCTAACATTTCACAGTCAAAGAACAATGGAGTCATCCACTTTTCAACTGTGTGGGCTGCTGGCTGCACTACAAGGGATACAGAGGCATAACGTGTGGGTTCATGAATAATGAAAGCCCAAAATCCACAGTTATTTTTCTTTTCCTCTTATTGCTGAGTGAAGCCGGCGAGAGCGGTCTCTTAATAAAAGATACGAGTGGGTGACAAGGAACCGAAGCGTACAGCCTCTTGTTCTCCCCGCGATGTGACTGACAGGCCGCTGATACTCGCCTTCAGAGCAGTGCGCAGGGGCAATCTGTGAGAAAAGGCCATCTGGTTGGACGGCCAGATGGAGAAACACACTATTTAATTGGTAGGGAGAAAGTACGGGATTGTGGGTGAGAGGCGAAGTTGGGCCAATAACAGGAGGAGGGGGGTGGGGAGATTTGCTGCAGGATTAATAATGCACACTGGGAGATACAGACGTAGTGGAAGTACATTAAGGAACGCATTTCCCAAATGTAATCTGAAAGCACAGTAATTTTCTATGTGGGTAAAAAAAAATAAATAACCTTTGCAAGCAAAAAAGAAAAAGAACAAATGGATTATGAATATGGCAAATCTGGAGTATCTATGAGGAACCACCAAACGACAAGTGTTTATACCTTTCTGGGTACTTAGCATACTTTCCTTCCTGAATATTTGCAGAGGAAAGGTATGTAGAGCAGGTTGTGAGAGTTGGAGACCTTCCTCTGTTGAAAAAAGCCTGTGGTCCCTGCGTCTTCATGATATTTATTTTGCCTAACTGAGCCTTAGTTTCTCTCTGTGCTGAATAGCACAAAGAGACATTGCAACTATCCCCATCTAAAGCCTTGTCGGCAGGAGCGCTTCAACGCAAGGAGTCTCTCAAGGTAACTGTTGAAGAGGGGGATGGACCCCGTACTGCAAATAAACTTTTAACAAGAGTTTTAATGAGACTTTTTCTTCCTTTCAACCTTACTTGTTTTACATGTATTTACTTTACAAGAGAAACTGTGTTATTACATTTGCTAATCTCGAGGTGAGTCAAACTGTCTCATTAAGCAAAAGTCAGATCAAAGCAAGTGTTTACGTCTGAATGTGCAACCAAAATACTTGTTAGGATGGATGTTTTTATTTGCAACCTGGAATGATTTTGTGGGGGGAGGGGGGGCTGTCGTACCGGTAACGTTGACGTAGACCGTGGTGAATGCCGCCAAAGGCACGGCAGCCACGTTCTGAGCGCGAACCCTCAGCACGAAGTTTCGGGTCGTCTCGTAGTCCAGCGGCTCGGCCACCAAGATGGAGGCGGATCCGTCCTCGCGGTTGGGTGTCAGGTAGAACCGCACAGGCATGTTGGTCTCTGGAACCATCCCGTCCTCCAGGTTATAGGTCACCCGCGGATCACCGAGCAGAGAGATGGCTTTGATGGTCTGCAAGCGTCAAAAATCAAACAAAATTAATGTACCTTACTTTACTTGCTGCTCTGATTGGTCAGTTCCCACCATGATGCAGACCTGGATTAAGAGGCTTGAAAATAGATGGATAGATGGATTTAATAAAATAACTTTTTACCGCAATATCTCCACCATTTCTTAACCAATATCAACGCCTTTTTGTAGGTATACTGCAATCACCACTGGTTGACTAAATAATGATTGGTATAGCTAGACAACTGCTTTAGTTTAGGGTATTTTACAGACCCTGCAAGAATTAATCAGCCTCCCATCTCTAAGCTTGAAATGTTTCAGGCTTAAGAGCAGTAATAAAATGAAGGTGAGACCAGGAGGAATTCATTATGTCCAGTTCTTCACGGCAGCAGCTTATTGACATAGCTGGATTCTCTGCATGTTTGGAGAGAGTAAAGCAAGGTCAAAACCGAAATGTAGCAAGCAGCGATTTCTGTTTACATTTTCTGTTAGTACAGTAATGTTATTGTCTGTGCTGTCTGTCGGTACAGTTGTAGGAGTGTCCACCACCAATAACACGAGGCTACCTATTGAGCTGAAGTCCAAGTTCGCGAAACCGACGGTGATAAAGCTCTATACAATAGATACAGACACAATATCTGGAGGCAAAAAATGAAATGTCAGGGCTGTTCTTTGTCATTTTCCGTTACAGTGCTCAAATTAGGTAGGGGAAGCTACGTTTACGATCCCACTTCACGTGCGATAATGATGAGAGCCAACCCTAACGGCATTAGAACCTTTTCATTGTTTCAGGCAAGCTTCCTCGGTGACAGGGAAAAATACTCCCTGGAGAGCTGTGAGCGAATAAATTAATTGTCTTCCAGCACATAAGCAGCTCTTTGAATGAACGTATGAAAACCGGCAACCTTTCTAATTAGTCACACAACTGAGTAAAAAACACAAAACAAAACAATGAAAGGCTGGGTTTTATATGAACAATGAAAGGAAGAGAAAATGAGAGAAAAAATATAAAACAAAGCCAATCTGAGCCAGACTTTGACTTAAAAAGTGTAAAAAAAATAAATTAAAATTCAAAAATAAAAAAACAGTCAAATATAAATTTACACTTCTGTCATATTTTTGTTTATGTTTTTAGTGAAAAATAAGCATGAGTTATCCATTGAATGTGAATAGGAGATTGTCATAAAGGATCTTATTCGCAGGATAGGTGCCAGCATTTGGACGTTGAAATGAGTAATGAGTAAACCAATGATTAGTACGTAATCATAGTTAAATTTTGCTTGTAATGGAAAGACACTTTGATATCTGTATTTGCAGCTGTAGTTGGCCATGCAAGATCATGATCATTACTAAAGTAGCCCAGAAATTATATTTTCCATTTACCCATAATCATGATGAGTGAGAAAGGAGAATAGAATATTAAGATTCGACATCCGTCGCCCTCTAATACAGTTAATACAAACTGTAAGCACTGTGCAAGTGTGTAAAAAAAAAAACATCTAGCTACACGGAACATAAATATGTAGTTTAAATGGATCTATGAAAGAATTATAGTCTCTTAATATCACTATTACTCCAGGTAAATTCCTCATTTATGGGCCCAGTTTACCATTTACTTGCAAGCGGCAGCCAGTGGGCAAGAAAATAGCGTTACTGCAGGATTCGTCGAGCACTGGACTGTACTTATTATCCCTCCAAACCTCACTGCACCTCTGAACCTCATTAAAAAAAATCAATTTTCGATTAATGAACAAGACCCACTTATTTATTTATTTATTTTACATTTGGTCTCACAATGATTTGACCTCCCCTCCCCCTTACGAACACACTTCAGCATAGCCTTGATGGCTTTATAAAGATACGGAGGGCTCGCCTCAAGTTTAGGCCCGACTCAATGTGCTCACTGAACTGAAACAGAATTTTCCATCATCCAGGCGTAGCGTGGATGTCTTCAGGAACACTAAAGCCAGAAATTCTGCAGTTGTTTTAACCTCATAAAGCCTACAAACTTATACACGGTCCATGAAATGCATCTGCTGTATTCAAACCCGTGGAACGTCCAGCCAGGTAATATTCTAGTGGAAAGCTGAAGGTTTCGAATGATCCCAAATATATACTGCTGAATTACAGGGAAATGTGTTTACAGTGGTGTACGAAATCTAAATGTTTTCCATTTGATGCACTGGTGTGGCCATAAAAACATGACGTCCTGGGCGTAAATATTTCTCTCAATATAAATGTGATGCCTCTTCAGTGAAGTGCTGCAACCAGCATATACAGAATATGGATGTGACATTGTTCTAAAATATGAAAAAAAGTTGTTTTTTTTTTAACTTTGAACCTACTTAAGAGAAAACTGAAGCAAAAAAAGTTAGAGTTTTAGGGGTTAACAGCGAGGTAAGGGAGGAGGATAAGGTGGGGTTGGGTTTGACTGCCAGCTGGCACACATGAGGCAGTGGTGAACAGCAAAAGCACACTAAACCAGCGCTGCCATTGCGCTCTATCAGAGATAAGGGGAGAGAAGGCAATCAGACACCCCCCAACAAACACACCGCGTTACTGCAGTGAGGTCCACAGTCGATTAATGAGCGCCCTTTGCATTGAGTGAGTGAAAATGCCTTGGCTGACATGCACACAACACACCTACCCACCCACACACACTCAAACACATCCTCAATAATAGTGGCAGCAGTGGGATTACGCTTCGACTGTATTAAATCCTGGAGCCGTGCGCAACTATTTATAATAACATGCTCAAGATAACAACGGAGGAGCAACTTATGGCACAGTAAAGTGTGCCAAGTCCAGGAGAGGACATAATATTCTGCAATTTTCGAGGCTTTGAGTTTAAAATATTCCCACTCCTTCCACTAATTTGCAAAGTTGATTCCCCGAGGAGAGCGGCACTGGATTCCGTAATTGAAGACAGCAGAGGGAGAGCCAAGTGTTCGCTGTCAAAGATGAAAATTTAATTACATTTTTCGCTCGGCAGTGTGCGGATATCACAGACATAACTGAAAGAAAAATGGTAAGGCTAAAAGCGAGCGTGCGAACCATTTTCAACCTGAAGAGCGTCCTTCTGCGACTGCAAAAATAATTTTCGGCTGAGAGACTCTTTCACGAGAGTTGAAGATCGTGCGGACAGCACTGAATTTAAGGGCAGTCAAATTTTAATTAAGTAGGTGAACCACCAGTTGATCAGAGCATTCACAGAAGTATTCACAGAATAAAAAACAGGATCTTTCCAACAGCTTACCAGAATCTCACGTAAAACATAAGTATATACCGTTATCTAATTTTGAACATTAAATACCGCTTTCATAAATTTGACAGGAACAGCTATTCCCAGTACTTTAAACAAAAGTATTATGATCCGTAACTCGTGTAGAGACAACAAATTTTTAAACGCTGCTCACACAATCTGTGTGCTAACTGTGGTGGAAGGGGGACACTGCATCCCTGTCTATATGTAAACTATACCCCCTTCACCCCCACCTTTATTTGTACCATAAATAGGGAACCCCAGTTTATTTTCCAAATATTTTTTTTTTACCATAACCCGATTTCCCCCTTCCTATTTTGCCATGGAAACCTTTGGCTGAGTAAGCTGGAGGTGGAGAGAGTACAGCAGGATGTTTGGTCAAGGGATTTGGCTGAATGAAAACACCTTTAATGCACTGCACTATGGGAAACTGCCAAATGTCAGAGAGGACAGGACCTGCTATGTGTTTCTTTCTATCCATAAACTCAGCTGGTTTTACCAATTTTTCCTGGCTGAAGAACTGTACTAATTAAACATTCTGAACCTTGAATTTCTACCTCTGTCATATGCTCTTTGCTACAAGGAATCACAGCAAGTAGCAACCAAATTTTCAAAGTTTCCTTAATATTATAAAAAATGTGTCACATGGTACAGAGAACTAATTATGCACTGATTGTCATGAATCGGAGAATTCCACTAATACAGAACGCACTGTAAAACATGAGAGCCCCCTTAAATTATGTGGTCACAATTTACAATAATGGTACATTAGTTAATGCAGTAATAAGCATTAACTATCAATTAATTAACAGCTAACTAATGCATCAGAGAGCTAAATAAGCATTAGGTAACCTTAAATTACCACTTATTGATGCTTTTTGACATCCTCATTATGAAGTTGAAAACATCCCTTAAGTAGCAGCTCAAACTATCAAACTATTCAATAATGTATAAATAAATACCTTAGTTAACATGAATCCCATTCGTAAATGATTAGTAGACCCATTAGTTTACTGTTAATTAACTGATAATTAATGCTTCTCACTGCAATAGCTAATGTTAATTAATGCACCCTTATTGTAAAGTGTTACCAATTATGTGAACTTATTTCATCTCTTTAACTCCACTCGTCATGACAAATTTTAGATAAGGAACTCAAGTTCATAAGTTTTCAAAAGTTAAAGCCACAGAAATCTGTCGTCTCGACTAATTGCACATCGAAGCAAAGCTTATCTTCAAGATGAGTTAAGTCTCATTCACTGGCGTTGTCTCACATTTTTAAGGCAGCTGGTGAATTTTCGTTTTCTAAGTTTAATTGGTTTGAAATGCATTACAGTGCGGGCCAGGAAAGGAAAGGGTGGAGCGCTGGGCGGAAGTTATGAAAGCCCTCACCCGCCCCACCCCTGGTTCACTATACGCACCACGATGGGGGTGTCCCGCATGGTGTTTTCGGGAATCACCACGTTGTAGCTGTCTCTCTCCCACTGCGGCGGCTGGTTCTTCACGTTGGTGATGGTGACGGACAGCTCTACAGTGCTGC
This sequence comes from Gymnothorax javanicus, assembly GCA_029692085.1. Lineage (NCBI taxonomy): Eukaryota > Metazoa > Chordata > Actinopteri > Anguilliformes > Muraenidae > Gymnothorax > Gymnothorax javanicus. The sequence continues at coordinate 7,535,090 of CM056209.1, read as the reverse complement.
TGCGGTTCCCGCCATCCGTAGCAACAATCTCCCTGGAGATGTGGGACCTCTGGAAGGAGTCAGAGCCATTCGTTCTGAGACCGGCTGTTGCTCGAGCAACACTGTTGTCATGGAGTTGGCAGGACCTCTGAGGCCATAGCAACTGGTATCTTGAGTCATTGCTTCCATTAGTCTTTCATATAATAAGTAGAAACAGAACCACTCCCCACCCCTGCCCCCCTGCACCCACCCACCCATCCCTGCCAAGCTGTGGCCCAGATTCAATCACACAAAGCACTCCTCTGCTCAAATCACAGTAACCCATCACAACATTGGACATTTTTAATCATTATAATAAATTAAAGCTTCCATTAATGTCTTGAAATTATCCCAGGGTACAATCAAAAAAAATGATTCATCGGATCGACGTAAAATAGCCTCTTTGAAATTAAGGTAAGCACTTAATCAGTTGAAGTCACACATACTAAATCACTTTGTTCATCCGCTGTCCATAATTCTATTAGATATCCAATCACTCATTTTAATGAGTGATACGCATTGCAGTATTGTGTTTAAAATGTTCCCACTCACAGTTCCACGGTATCAGATGCTAGTCTTGATAAAACTGAGCAAATCAACCGAAATTGAATGAACGCTTAACGCAGCAGGGTATTAAGTTCTGATCTAACAAAATGAATTATATTGTGAAAATGATCGGATGCAAAAACAATGCATGCAAACCAGCAAAAATAATACATCCTATCGCACCTAACATATCACAGGCTTAGACACATCCTTATTCCCTTTGCTAAGAAATCGAAAGATTTAGTATATGGACTCGGGCTGCTAAACTCTTGTCTTGGAGATCTACCGTCCGGCTCATTTTCACTCTTAGCCCTAACAAAGCACATCTCACTGAACAGCCGGAAATCTCTCTGACCTGCTAACAGGTAGAACCCAGTGGGAGAGAATTAGGCTTAAAGTGAAACCCTGCAGGACAGTAGCTCTCTGGGAACAGGGAGGACGTGATGTTGTCCCATATAAGCTGATTACGGATGTTCAGTTCTGATCCATTTCCGTCATGTGATTTCTGGGTCAGCGAAGTTAAAGTGAGTGTCGTCAAAATGGACTGATTCTGCACCATGCCTCACCTGGGAAATGGGCTGGTTCACGTACACCCAGCCCGTGACGGGATTGACTCTCAGGTACTCCGGCTGTTCCTTGGACATGGAGTAGGTGATGGCTGCATTTGTGCTGTAGTCGTCATCATGAGCCGCCACGCGCAGGAAACTGGTGCCGATCATGGTATCTTCTCGAAGGAAGTCTGTCGCGAGACAAATTGGTTTATTAAAAGTGTGTCCACATAATCAGCCCATTCACATCAGATCCTCCAGAAGATCACTTGGCCAGTGTTCAGTATTATGAACTGATCTTCCATCAGGCAAGGTCAAACTAGATTAGATATCTTGTTAAATAACAAAAAAAGCCCTGTTGAATTGACTTGATGAGATTCAATTAAATTATGGTGTTGGCGTATGGTAACATGGTGCAGCGCTGGGTGCCCGTTTGTTTGTTTGCCATCTGTTTGAAGATTTAACAAGTGGAGTGTTTGTTAAAACATGAAGGACGAAAACTACTGCGCATTCGGGACAGAATGCAGCAGTTTCCATCCAGGCAATTCTTTTCATCAAACAGTTTTGTTACAAGGATGGCAGAGGCAGTCACTGGCAAAGGCGAGTGACACCACCAACAAGCTCAACCCAAGAAACAAAGAAGAAGAGCTGGCACCCTGGTGAAGCTAAGGAGACGCTAACATCGTGGTCCGCCGCCTTGCATGATCTTGTCTAATGTCAGATCCCTTGCTAACAAGGCTAATTAATTGGCCCCGCTTATTAGCTCAGGGTGGGATGTCTCTGACTGCTCCGTGATTTGCTTCAAGGAAACTTAGCTCGACAAGAGAATGCCCGACTCGGCGTTACACCATACTAACTTCTCCCTTCACCAAGTGGACGGGACTGAGGACTGAGGACTAAAGCGGAGGAGCGGGGGTGTCTGCTTCTGAGAGAACATATGCCGGCCTACCAAAGAAAACAGCCAAGCTGCAACCAAAGTTTGTCAGATGTCTAACTTTTTCAAATAACCAGCAACACAAAATCGAAAACATGCCACATTCCTGCAAAATTTCGCACCGCAACACTTTGAAGTCGATACATTTTCACCAGAAATCGAACGGCCTCTAACAAACCCAGAGACGAACCGTTTGCCGGAGCGAGATACCACCACCATTGGATTCAGATCCTTCTATCCACCGAGGATTCACCTCAGTCATCCTGGTAGCTTTTTATAAATCACACACTCCCCCCCATGCAAACTGGTGCCAGGCTGGTGGCCCAGCAGCTAGTTGCACAGATTACTGTGGCGGTCAACCCACGTTACCATGAAAAAGTCATTGCCCAGGTTTAAGCAAGATACACCCTGGCACCAGAGATGTGAAAACTCTTGATCAAAGTTACAGCACTATCCCCATAGTGTTCCATAATGTGGTGCGTGCCCCTGTTAGACTGCAATATGATTGTTCACACTTCAGTGCTGTCAACAGTTGAAAACTATAAAGTGAACCATCAGACCTGTGAGACAATGGTCCCTCCAGATTGCTGATTAGCTAAGCGACCGTCTGGACGTGACTAATTGGGTTGTTTTTAGATATGCATATTGTGATTCAGATGAATTTCCTGACGCATCATACGCGCATTTCTCAGAAAATGTTTGTATTCCGTCAAAAACGGTCACCGTTTTCAGTAATAACAAACAATGGTTCAGAGAAGAGTTTAGAACCTTACGTGTGGAGAAAAACCAGGCTTTTAAGAGCGGAGACAGAGAACTCTTTAAGGGAGGAAGAAAAGAATTTGAGCTGGAAGTGAAAAAAAGCTAAGGCTAAGTAGAAGGGACAAAATACAAGCCACAGACAGCAGGGGGGTCTGGCAGGGTCCGCAGATGATTACGGGGAACAAGAACAAACTGACAGCTCGGAATGAGGACTCCTGCTCCCAGAGAAGTTGAATGAATTTTGCTGCAGATTTGATTTGCAGTCAGATGAACAGTTCGGAGCTGTAGCTATAGAGTACGGCCGATGATCCCTCTGTTTGTGGTGAAAGAGCATGAGGTTAAAGCCGTGCTCCACAAATAAAATAGCTGGAAGGCAGCAGGGCCAAACCATATGTCCACATTCATACTGCACCAACTGCACTGATGAACTCGCCTCCATTTTCACTGATACTCGCAACTGGTCTCTTACAGGCTACACTGTGATACATTTCGAGCTGGTTAAACTTATAAACAAAAGTTTCCCCAGCTGCTACAAAAAAAAAATATGTGCACTCACCGCGAGGATAAGCTTTATTTTAACTCAGCTACTCAAGACAGTGGATAACTTTAACTTTTGAAAACCGAAAGACTTGAGTTCGATATCTAAAACTTGTCATGACAAGTTAAAGATAAGAAATAGGTTCACATAACTTAACAGGGCTATGATTATTTACAGAGCTTCGAAGTCCTTGCATGTCTGAGGTCTGCAGTTTTCACCTACTAAGTACCCAAGGAGTCTAATTTTGCGAGTTTTAATTATTACCGGCTTGTTGCTCCGAATTTGGGGTTTGAGCGATTTATCTGTAATCATTTATCTAATGTTGAGATGGACATGCTTCTGTTCGTCCATCAGGCTAACAGGGCTGTAGAGGAGGCTGCGTCTCTGCGCATGCACAGTATCCTGCAGTGCCTGGTGGTCCACGCCACCTATGCAAGGGTTTTGTTTATCAATTTTAGTTCAGCGTTTAATACCATCGTGCCGCTTACACTATTTGTTAATCTCTCTTTGCTGGGAATTAATCATGCTCTATGCAACTGCATTTTAGATTTTCTGTCTGATTGGAAGCACGTGGATAAAGGGACAGTTCAGTACCAAATCAAAAATACTAATTATTCCTCATACCTGTAGTGTTGTTTATCAGTCTGGATAGTTTTGGCGTGAGTTGCCAAGTTTTGCAGATATCAGCTGAAGAGATTTCAGTCTTCTCTCAAATTTAATGGAACTAGATGGCACTCGGTTTGCGGTGCTCAAAGCTCAACAGCGATGTTTCTTTTAGAAATCGTGACCCGGTAACTGAAGATAATCCACAGACCTTGTTGTGAACTGGTTCATGTAGTAACTTTTTTTTTCTACCAAACTACACCCTCTAACCAAAACAAAGTGCAGAAGGAAGCGTGCGTGGACTCATGGACAAGAGGCTCGTGATCCATGAGTCGACCCACTCTTCTTTCTGTGAATGATGAGGAACAATGTCGAATCAGCTTTCAGGACTGAGGTGGAGGCCCTGGTGGAGTGATGTCAGTAAAACAACCTGGTTTTAAACATTGCTAAAATAAAATTAATGCCAACTTTTGGAGGGGAAAGAGGGTCGTCCCTCCAGATGTCATGAGAAGGTTGACACTTTTGAATTCCTTGGCACCTGGAAAATAAATAGCAAAAGGCACCAGTTTAGGAGCCAGTCAAGCAACTATACTGTGAAGTTTGGTAAATAAATATTGAGCAGTTTCTGATTTATGGTATAGGAACACTTTGGGAACGCTGACACAGATGCCAACGCTGACACTGATGGGAACCGAACCAAAAACAAGATGTCTTCCCACCTCCCTCCGGAGGCGAGACACAATAAGGCCCACAAGAGGCTTCATTTTCAGCACCAGCCTGTAAGGTTTGGTGTGACTGTGGAGGTGATGCTGCAATTCTGCAGTGCTACAGTGGAGAGCATCCGCGCCTTCCGAGTCACAGTGTGACATAAAAATACAACTGCCCTTGGGACGAGACAGTTGGATAGAGTGGTACGCACAGCGTCTAAGATCATTGGCTGTGACATTCCCCCAGCCTCCTCCAAATATGCCAGACGCAAGGCGCAGTGCAAGACCACCGAAGCCTCTCAAGGAGCTAGCTCCCTCTTCAAAACCCTCCCCTCGGGACGGAGATTTCCGATTCTTAAGTGTAGGACATCTTGCCTCAGGAGCAGCATATATCATGTAGCTGTTAGATATTTGAACTCTGATGTACAGCCACTCGCAGTAGCAGAGAAAGCACTTTTCCAACAACCTCTTTAAAAGCTGGTGGTAGCAGCACAAAGCAACGAGCGCTTTACAATGAATGTAGCGGCGCAGCGCACTTCAGCACTTCTTTGCCACAAGATGATACTATGCAGGAAATTGTAATACTATGTGTGCTTGAATGTATGAATGTGATACCTGTTTCTAGCTGTTCTTGTTTTGTCACTCTTGTCTGTTTTAACTGCTTTATGTGTGTTTTTCTTTCTGTTTTTTTAAGAGCTGCATTTAGGTTAAGTTCTAAAAACAGTGTTGACAAAGCAATAAAGTATAAAATTGACTGAATTGAAATGAGAAAAACAAATCAACTTGGCAAAATCTGAAAAAAAAAAAACTCATTAAAATGCATGCTACTTAAAATCCCCAAAGTAGTTGTACATTTTTGCCAACTGTTGATATGTGATGTCAATGTTAAATGGCTACACGTCTGTGTATGCTCTGTACAGGGCAGAGTATGAGTAGGGATACTCAAATCTCATCTCTTCCCTTGGTTTACTCACATCCCAATCTGACCTTGGTTCTTCCCAAGTAATTAGCTGAATGATTTCAGTGATTCATTGGCTAGAATGTCTTTGCACATGACTCCCGGGTAACTAGCAAATCTCAGCCCTTGAGGGCCATTATTTGAAGAACAGGGGTATATAGTTTACATGAAAATATACCTCGAGGAAAAAACACACAAAAAAATGCTTGTCACTATGGTGGTGCTCTATTGTTACATAAAACTGTTCTTGAAAAACCCTAGTCATGGATTAATAATTCATTCAATTCTACATATTCCTTGTTAAAGGAATTTATACCTAAAAAAACATTATTTCACCTTTCAGAGCAGAATTGGGGAATGTGTTCCATAATGAACAAAAATGACCTCCATTATACTTCTTTTTTTAATGATCACGAATAGTTCTGCTCTTCAAAACTGATTGATTCTGTAATTTGTAGATTTTTTTTTTCCTCTGAATCACCTTGTGATAAGTACGGCAGTGCAAATGCTTAAAATTCCCTTTGAGTTTTGACCTGCCTTATTCCATTAGTAAATCTGTCGCTCACTGGGGATGTGATTTAAGATAAAGGTAATAGCGCAGTGGAAGCAATCACTGGTACTCACACTCATAGCGCAGGTTCTCAAACTTTGGGTCATTGTCGTTCTCGTCCAGAATTTGAATGTTGATCTGGCAAATGCCGATGAGGGGTTCGGCAGCCTGGTCGGTTGCCGTTACCGTGACAGCGTACTCCCTCTGTCGCTCGCGATCAAACTTCCTGGCTGTGGTGATCACCCCTGGAAGAGTCAATATCCGATGTCAACATTCCCGGTAAAATCTGCATCACGAGTGTGTAGAACAAAAAGCTTCAAACTCTAGTCCTCGGAGGTCGATTCTATCTTTACATATCGGTCAGCTTCCCTGTCGCAGGCTGGAAAATTAGCAGTTTAAATTTGCCCTCATAGGAGTCCTGGAAAACACTGCCCACTGAGACCTGATGTTTTACCTCTTGTTTCTCATGTACTGTGCACAGAACAGTTTAATGCTCAATAAACTGGAATACATTTTATAGTTGTGTTATTTTACACCAACCCTACAGCGCTATGTCAAAATCCTGTCCCTTGGTATTCCACAGATTAGAAATCTTTAAAAACGATAAAGATTATACCTGTTTTAATGTTTGGCTCCATACTCCCTTGAAAAAATAAATAAATAAAAGAAACTAATGGGTAAGTGTCAAATGTTAAATCAACTAAATCAGTTATTAGGAAGTGTAAATGGACTTGCATTGTTCCAGCAGTGATGGTCAAAATACAATGTCAATGATTCGACTCTGCTGTACTGTGCAACAATACGCTCACATCTCTTTGATGTTCCTAAGGAATATATGCTCCACAGGAGCCTACATAGACCATCGTCTTATGCCCACATGAAATGATTTCTCTCTCTCTGGGGTGTTTCAATGTGTGTATCTTTTTAGAAATGCTCAAGGTGTTGCTAAGAAAGCATAGGGCGGCATTCTTCCCTTAAAAGAGTGCTCCAGTGTAATTCTGTTAAAGCCCATCTCTTTTGAACCTTTCTATTCAAAGATGACACATTTTGAAAGCATGAGATTACAGAAAATTGGACAGAAATTTCTGGAACATTTGAAATGCGTCAAGAGCCGAATTCTTGGAGCTGAAAATCTTAACCCTATCAATACTGCATTACGGTGGACCATAAAGCAAAGGGGATTAGCTTCATTATTTATGCAATTACCAGACAATAAAGGCCTGTTTCTCTCATCTCTCTCTACCCTCATTACAAATTTATGAACATGCATCGTTTTTGAAGCACTACTCTACTCGACAGCTTTTGCAAAACACTCTTCTGCTCCGAGCGGTCCCCATCAAAAAAATCATATGTAATTTGCCCTTTCATTGGTGAAAAGAGCTATTGTCAGGACCATAAATATTTGGACACAAACAAAGTTAGCTTTATTTTAGCTCATCTACCATAGAATACTGGAGTTGGAACTAAATAATAAATATAAATCGTGTCCTGTGTCTCAGTCCTTCATCATGTTTTGTGTTTTTCGTTCATTTGCATCTTTTTTCCCTTGTCCCTAACTCTACACAGCTTTATTCACTGTCTGTGTATCGTCTCTCCCTGGTCCTCATTTCCATCATGTCATTCCTCATATCTGATTCCCATTTTCTCCCCTTTGTCTTTTAGTCGCCTGCATTTTTGTCCTCATATTCACCAGATTGTCTTTGGCCAGCCTCGTGGTCGTCGTTGCTTTCAAAAATTCCCTTCCCATGCCCAGTTCCTAGTTCTCATTGTTACTTCCTGTGCTTCAGTTCCTGAGTTCCTGCTTCACTTGCCCTGTGTGTCCGTATTTCCTGCCCCTGCTTTGCGCTCGCCCGTCCCCTCTCCTGCCCTCTACAGATTGACTTCTCAGTTCTGACCCTTGCCTGCCTTCCCCACTTCACCCTGCCTGCTCTTTATGTTCCTGGCTGCCATGCTTGTCCCTCAACCTTGACTTTCCTTGTCTACATTGCCCTGATTTACCATTTATCGACCACCTGTCAACCACCCAATAGAGTGCTCGTTGCTGCTATTCCTGGGTCTGTTAATGGTTCATGGTTTCCGTATCATGGCAACTATGATCTGAAACTGTAAACTTCCATCTTAAATAGAGGGTACTTACATTCCCAGACTGTGTAGGAACCAACAGCCCCCCGCCCCCCCCCGCCCCCCTTTGTAAGGGACCAAAAGTAAATGGACAACTAGCCACTCAACTGTTCCAAGGCCAAGATGCATGCTGCTCATCATTTTGCTCACAACTAAGCCGGTGTGGATTTCTGGAGTGACATTTTCATTTAAAATTTGTTGCTGCTAACTCTCAATATGAGGTCCAAGGAGCTTTCACTGCTAGTAAAGCGAGCCACCATCAGGCTTAAAACGTTATAATCGGTTGTAAGACAACTTGAGATATACACAAAACCATCACTGATAGAGTGTCTATGGGGCTGCTCCATTGCGCATAAGGCAGTTTGGCAATAAGACTGTATAAAGTGCCATTGTTGAAATTTGGCTCTAGCTAACAAGTTTAGAGCAGTTTAGAAAGAAAAAACTTCAGATTGTTGTACTGCTTGGGCTGGAGGCAGCATTCAAAAGGTTGAGATGACAGCACATTAACTTCTTCCACCCAGGATTTTCAGTGACATGCCGTTGGAGGTATAAAAGCCCTTCAGTAGCCTCTCCTTTAAACGCATGACAACTCCAAACTAGTTCCAATTTACTTTCCTAACAAGCAACCAATGAAGGAGAGAGGAGGGATGTACATCAGCATAGGAGAGGTGCTGGACATGGCGGAAATGCAAATGTGAACATCTTTAAGTCTAATTAGCAACCAAACATTAATTTGCTCATTTGTGAAGAGTAATCAGTAGAATGACCAACTAATTATTATTAGCTGGCATTATTGTTCATTGCCTCTCAAATTTATCAGGCATTTTCCCATTAAAATCGATGATGACGTAAAACATTCCAAAAAAGTTGGGACAGGGATAACAAAACACTGAAGAGGTTGTAGGATGCTAAGAAATACACCGGATGGAACATCTCACAGCTAACTAGATGATTTGGCAAGAGGTCAGTAACATTATTGGGTACAAAAAGTCTTTCAGATGTAAAGATGGCTTCACCGCTCTGAGAAAGACGCATGCACAAATAGTTCAACAATATAAGAGTAATGTTTCTAAATGTAAAATTGCAAAGAATTTGAGGACTTCATCCTTTACGGTACGTAATATCATTACAAGATTCAAAGAATCCGAATCTCTGTACACGAGGGAAAAGGACAAAAACCAATACTGAATGGCTGTGATCCTCAGCCCTGTATTAAAAACAGACAAGATACTGTGAGGGAAACCAATGCATGCACTTAGGAACACTTCTGTAAACCATTGTCAGTCGACATATGGTAGTTATCCACCACATCCTCAAATGCAAGTTAAAACTCTGCCATGTAGAGATTAAACCATGTACAGCATAAACAAGATCCAGAAACACTGCCACGGAATGTGGACCCAAGCTGATTCAAGATGGACTGAGGCAAAGTGAGAAACTGTCCTGTGGTCTGACTAATCAAAATGTAAAATTCTTTTAAGAAATCATGGATGCCACATTGTCTAAGCTAAAGAGGAGGGTGACCGTCCAACTTATTATCATAGTACAGTTTGAAAGCCAGCAATCCTGATAGTATGGGGATGCATTAGTGCACATGGCATGGGTAACTTACTCATCTGTGAAGACACTATTAATGCTGAACGATATATACAGGTTTTGGGGCAAAATATACTGCCTGTTCTTCAGGGAAGTCCTTGATTATTTCAAGAAGACCATGCCAAACACCAAATTTTGCACATATTACAACAACATGGCTCTGTAGTGGAAAAGTCTGGGGGCTGAACTGGCCTGTCTGCAGTCCAGACCTGTCACCCACTGAAAAAATTTGGCTCATTATGAAACAAAAACAAATAATGACAAAAGAAGCCACAAAGTGTTGAGCAGCCAAAATCCTACATCAAGCAAGAATGAAAACATTTTGCTTTCAAAACTACAGCAGTTGGTCTCCTTGATTCCCAAACTTTACAGAGTGTTAAAAGAAGAAGTGATGCAACACAGTGGTAAACACTCCCCTGAGCCAACTTTTTGAAACATGCTGCTGGGATCAAAATAAGCGATTTTTCTTTTTTTTTTTCCACAAAAACAATAAAATTTCTCAGTTCCAACACTGATATGTTGTCTTTGTACAATTTTCAACTAAGTATAGAGCTTAAATGATTTGCAAATCATTGAATTTTTTTAAATTTACATTTTACACAGGCCTAAAAAAATGACTGTTTCTTGCTTTATCAAATAATTTTTTCATCAGAATAACTGGCCCAAATTATGATTGTTAATCATAACAAACAACATACTTTGTATAAATGAAATAAAGAATTTGTTCATTTAATGAAATATTTGAAATAAAAAACCGTTAATCTTTGAGAAAATGTGCCAGAAGCTTATAAAGCAATGCTCTCATAACAACATACAGCAATAATTAATCAGTGATGGAATTGACATGATATGTGACGGACGTTGGACGATATCACCAACTGAATTTGGTAGGCCTAAGTTTGTGAAAAGCTCCTCAACTTCATGTGCAGAATCAATATGTGCACAAACTAGCGCACACCCACTGGCTTGGAATAGAGCAGAAACTATGATACCAGGCCAATTTTTACTCCTGGATAAGCGAAACTTAGGACGGAGTGTTGTGATGAGACTCGAGCGTCACTCACTAATCAATCAATCAATCAATCAATTTGCCAGTACAGACGGTAAGATAAATTTGATCTTGGTGTGGATGACCGTTCCCTAATTCACAAACAGTTTATTCAGGAGTTAACAATAATGTAACTTTGATTAGGATTAAGCTTTATAGTATGAAAAATGAAGTCAAGGACTAAAATAGGCATGGGTAAAATATGTGCTAAAACCCTACTTTGCACTCGAAAAGTGTTTTATTTGGCCAGATCAGAGACATGATTTTTAATGCAAACTTTTGGCAAAGTTGCTTTTTTGACACCAGGTGGAATACCGCGACCAGCCACAGCGTACCTAGAACCTTCAGGTCTCATTCCAAATGCTGCTGGAGGCCAAGACTGAACCCCTTAATTACTGCTCAGTGCTATAATTGGATATGAAAATTGTCCTCTCCCTCTCCACCTCAGCTAATGAGTGGTGAGCATTCTGGCACAAAATGGCTGCCGTAGTGTACATCACCCAGGTGGGCGCTACAAAATTGGCGGCAGTGAGGCGAGATTCCCGCATATCATTGCAAAGCACTTTGAGTGCCTATGTGAAAGTGCTATTTGAATACAATGTTCATTCATAAATACATTAATTCATGGAAACAATGTGACAAGTTTTTTGTTTTTTTTTATTTTGTCTTTGAAGGCTACTTTGTAAGTCTATGATAGCAGCTAGGTCCATTGCTAATGTGGTAAAGGGTGGGGCTCATTCTAAGGGCCATCATTCTGGGGACTGAGCTGGAAAAGGAAGTAAGATTGCAAACCAGGGATGCAAAGCAATTTACATTCAGGTGACCCAGAATTCCAATCTACGGCTCTGTAAACAGCTCAGCAGTGGAAGTGCTTGCCAAGGTACCTGTCTCTGGGTGGATGCTGAAGGCCGGGACGGTGCTGTCTTTGTGCATGAACCCGTACGTCACCTTCCCATTAGCTCCTTCATCAGCATCTACCGCATGAACCTGCAGAACTGAGGTCCCTGGGGGCTGGTTCTCCAGCACTGAGGACCTCTCTCGGTACTCCTGACACTGGGGAAAGACAAGCAGGTTCACGGTTTGAGAGAGAAAGTGCTGAGTTTCACACTGAAATAGAGAGAGAGAGAAAGAGAGAGAGATGAGAAATGGAAAGTTTGAAAAAGAAATTATCCGAGAGATCGTTCTCATTTGAATTTTAATTGGAATTGAATCTTAAACTTGGACAGGGAGAGAAGAGACAGGCAGAGCCAGACAGAGAGAGCAGAGAGAAAGTGAGAGAGCTTGCCAGCTTGCTTTCATTATCCATCTATTTCTAGAGAGAGATCCAATATTAAACGTAAGAATGAGTCAAATCTCATGGCCAACTAAACTCTATCCAGTTACCATTAAAATGATTAAAAAACATTTGCCAATGCCCTCTATTACAGAGAAGTGGGGGCGAGCAGACAGACTGATATCTTTAAATAAGAAAAAAATCCCTCAGAATCAATATACAATGGTCTGCAAAAAATCTGCAGGACAAAACAAAGTCCATACACTGCAAAGACAAACTCTTACCAGGAATTTCAGGTAAGATAATTTCACTAACCCCATGGACAAATCTACAAATTAGTCAAAATTATCTTACATCAGTGGCAGAATTTTTTTCTAAGCAAAAAAAGGTAAAAGAAATAAGTGTTTTAAGTCCAAACATGAGACTAAACTGCTCAGTAGGATTTTGTTTTTGCAGTGCTCCTGTGTTAAATTCACACATAAAAAGTGATGAAGTTCCTCATCCATCAATTTCATTTCTGTCCAATTCCCATAACTGCCAAGACATACAATGCCAAGGAATCACAACTTAATATCAGCCAGTCAGATAAATCCGCAAACAATACACAGCCTCAGAACAATTGGTTCTCATCAATTAAGCAGAGCATAAAATACAAACAAAAAGAGTAATTTCACACAGCAAACAGACAAAAAAGAAGCAGCGCTATCATGAGTCTAGCACCATGCTAAACCGTCCAACCGTGAAGAGAATTAGACATGACGAAGTGACATAAGCAAATAACAGACAGAGTGGCCACAACACAACTGTAAACTGCTGATAAGGGGAGAACTGGTCAGTGATAGTAGATGTAGCCGATAAACAGGAGGAGATGGAGCTGGATAGCAGGATGAGAGAGAGCTGGTTAGCAGTAAGAGATGGGGTTGGTTAGCAGGGTGAGAAGGTTAGCGGGACGAGACAGAGCTGGCTAGCAGGATAATGAGCTGGTTAGCAGGATAAGGTGGAGATGGTTAGCTGAATCAGGAGGTGCTAAATCTCGTTCTGATGTGGAAACAGCCAAAGTTCCTCAAAACACACTAGATTTACAAATTAGGGTTGGAATACGCCGACGAACATCTGCCTGCATCTGTCCTGAACACAAGACGCTCTCCAAGTGGTGCCAATTCCTCCAGGCAAGGGAGAGAAAGGGGTGGTTTTGTCAGAATAAATTGCAAACTGTACATAGAGGGGATAATAAGTTAGTAAAATCTCATTAAATTTTGTAATGGTGCTGTGTATGCCGAGATATTACTTCCAAGAATAAAACCAGGTGAAAAAAAGAAACAGTAAGCAAATGACCAAATAATGTCTGTAAAATTATCCAATTTTCAGTAAAACAAGCATAGTTGCGCACAACTTTATAAAATAAGATGCAAACAAAAATGGGGATTCGATAGTTTCATATTCAGTTGTTCTTATTACATGACATGGTTTGGTGCGAGGTACTTAGCAGATGCTTTTATTACATGATGAGACATGACATCACATTACAGTTACTTAACAAATGCTTTTCCACAGAGTGACACAAGTAAGTCAACAGCTTCAGAAATACAGATGTATTATTACGCGTCATGCATATAAGAGCAGTTGATAGTCAACCAGTGTTAAGTTGAAAGGACCCAAAGAGATAAAAGAAAGTGCTTGGATGTCCAGATGCTGAAGGGGGCAAATAAAGAGCAAGTATCATTATGCTATTGAGGTTTTGGGGATAATTTTATTTTTGAGGGCCCCAAATTAAATTTCTATAAACATCATCAGAGTTGGGGTATTTTAACTATGACAAAAAGACCATTTTATGCGTCATTGCGGCGACTTTCCTTTTCCCAAAGCAAACAGCAATTGCTAAGGGCACAGCCAAAGACATGCTCTACATCACAAGAGCTCCACCAATCAAAAGGTTGCTAAGAAGAAAATGGCCAATAGAAACACGTCTCCACCATCAGCTAAAATTTTTGATTCTTCTGGATCTTCTACCAAGCATTTTGAGTCAGATACTGATTCTGAACACACAGATGAGCAATATGGAGGGGGTGCTCAGCCACATCAGTACAAACCCGCAGCAAAAACACCACAAGATGTTGGTACCTGTCAGATTCACAGAAACATCTGGGTTGGAACTTGATAAAACAGAGCGGTAAGCACTTTATTTGCCCTTGTTGCTGATGAATCATTATAACTGAGACATAGCCTTAAAAAAAAACAAGTAAAAATATGAGTTTTCAACATAAACACAGATTGTTATCATACTGTGAGATTGGACCCGCTCAATCAGTCAATTTTCTTGCCAGGCATTTCCATCGTGGTGTCCTGCAGTATTTGTGCAAAATGGTCAACTCATTAAAGTTTTGCCTCATCTCTGCTTTATTTTTAGAGCATTTCTGTCGACAAAATGTCCCAAGGCCCAGAATTCTAATTGCAATAAGGTTTATTGGCCATATAAGAGAATACTAATGAGACGAAAGCAGTAATTTGCCTGATTCTAAGTTCAGATCCAAAACAGTGTGCAGTAAAATGAACTTTGTATATGACAGCCTGCCACTTTTCTGTGGATGTTTAGAAATTGTATATTAACCCCCTTGGTTTGAACACAAAGAACTCACTGAAGCCTTGGCGTCTGCCAGATCTTTAGGGAATTCATGCGCCCTGTGATCCGTATAACTGCAGTTTTCACAAAACTGAACACCGTAACGTCTCCCCGGCTCAGACGATTGTCATGAAAAGATTAAAAGACAGTAAAATCAAATTCGCAGTGGTATACCACACAATTGCACAGGAAAGTAAACATTGGCATTGGCAGAGGTTTGTGGGACACGAATGACGGCGATCCGGATTGGATTGAGAACGAGTCGTTCTTGGCAACATGACTGAATGGTCAAAGAACTGAGTAAAGAATGTTTTGTTTTTACATGACTACACATAGCTGGCAATGTAGCATACAAAATTTATGTGGCCATTTTCACAAAAGAAGATTATGCCAATCAAATTCTTTTCATGCTGTGCCTAACCAATGCTATGAGCCGTTTAAGGTGCCCAGGGGTAACAGAACATAGATATCCGGCTGGTGTGTAGGGTCTGGTGATCTCATATAGTAATTGAGCAATCCTTTCATCTCTCTGACTATTTACAAGCCCCCATCACATGGGGGGGAGATATAGCGATGGAGCTCGTTCGTTCGTCTGTCTAGATAAGTGGGGGCAAGTTTTTTCAGAAACTACTTTACCTAGATGGATGAAATTTTGTGAGTTTGTGCTACTAGTCTTGACCTTGATTGGATATGAAGATGGGAATCCATGGTGGTGGAGGATATTGATGACAATGTGATCTTTTTATCAAAGTTCTGAATGTGATGCAAGCAGAAAGAGTATATTATGGCTTTGAATGAAGAGAAAGTGAAACTAACAGAGCTTTAAGCAATACAAAAAAGAGTGAGAATTTAGGAGGAAAACTTTTCTTTTTTTTTTTTGATGTCCCATGAATTGCTCAAGACGCCAGGGAAGAATATAGTCCTTCCAGCAGCTAAATTGGAGACCCCAGTGAGAAAATTGAGAAAATCGATCAAGGTAACCATAAAAGACGTTTTCCTGTTCTTAGCTTACAGTGTAAGAAAACGTGACTTGAGTACTTTTAGCACTTGGCTCTTCAATTCCTGAATAGAACAAGTGCTCAATAGAAATTTAGCAAATGATGCAACAGGACAATGAATGCCCGGTGGACTTAGACCAATATTAATTATAAGTCAGTACTTATGGGCAAGGAAATTAAAAAAAAAAAAAAAACATCAAACAGACCAAGGCTCATCTCAGTATCAGCACCAGCCACAGCAGGGCAATGAAAATAACTCACTCTAAACCGTCTCATTTTCACTGCACTAGCTCTCTCTTTACAAAGGGAACAGTCAAGCAAACATATTTGCATGAAAATGATTAAGTACAACTCAAACTGCAAAAAAGTTGGGACAGTGTGTAAGATGCTAACAAAAAAAAAGAGCAGTAATTAGACAATTCCCTTTCACCTATATTTAACTGAAAACAGTACATATCAACAGTTTTAAAGATTTTGTCTTATCAGCTGTACTTTTAATATGCTAATATAAATTTTGATGCCTGCATCACATTCCTGTTTTGACAGGAGCAATGTAACCCCGGATATTTGAGGAATGTAACAAAGACCCTTTTGGAACATTCCACAAGTGACCAGGTCAATAGGCATCAGGTGACGCGACCATGATAGGCTATAACATAGGAGTCCACGAAAGGCTTGGTCATTTATGAGCAAGGATGGTTCGAGGTTCACCAATTTAAATTAAGGTGCCTGAACAAATACACCTAAAGGTTATGTAGAACCTTTTTCAATGCATGATTAAAAGGAATTTAGGCATTTCAGTTGAAATCTATTTCTGTTAAGGGCAAGGCCAAAAATCCAATATTTAACCCCTTGATCTTCCAGCCCACAGGCAGCACTGACTAAAAACCAAACATGTTTCCGTCATGAAAATAACCACATGGACTCGTAAATAGTTTGAGAATTTTTGTCACGAAACAGAGTCCGTCGCTGTAACAAAGTTAAAACTTCTGCACAAAACTGAAGTCATATATCTATCAACAACTTCCGCGGGAGCGACCGTATCTGAGATATACTGATGAAACATGGAAACGAGCGCTGCGGTCGTAAAATTCACATTTCAAATTGTTTTTTTTTTCTAAATAATGGACTCTCAAGGCCAGAGGTAAAAGGAACACTCTGATTAGTTCCAATGCACAGTTAGCCAGCATCTGTCATGGTATGGGAGTTTGTTAGTGTCCATGTGAAGCGTCACTTGCGCATCTGTGAAGACATAATTACTGCTGATGGGAACTAAACCCTTTTTGGAGCAACATATGCCATCCAGACCATGTCTTTTCCAGGGCCGTACCTGCTTCCCTGCGTCACCAACCCACCATCACCAAAGCGGTTTACCAGCAGTTTATTAATTAGTACCACAGCAGTCAGATAGTGGACTCTCAAGGTTAGACAGGCGGGACGACGATAAGCCATTAAAAGATGCTGCTAGCAAAGTGTAGTGTACCCAGTTTACAAAGAGCTGCCGCGCCGACAGCTGTAGCCAGCGGTCGTCTGATAGGAGGCCTCTTGCTGAGAAATCACTCTGTAAGCACCAATTATCCCAAATTTGACTAACAGGGAAAAAACGGCCTTGTACCGCTAATAAAACACACAGCTGCATTTACGAGCCCAATGCACAGCGATGGCTTTTGCATCAGCCAAACGGGTCATATTGAACAGTGTCTGATAAGGTGATAAACAGGGTTATATTTTTCAGTCGCAATATTGAGTTTTTGTAGCTAGCTTATGTATTACGCTATATTTTACTTTGCTTATCTTGTGTTCTGGTCCGTTGCCTCAGCAATATTAACAGCTCTGCATTTCATGGCAATAAAACATTATAAGCATGAATTTAAACTTTGTTATCAAAAGAGAAAGAGAGATGGGGATTCGCCCTGAGAATAACTATGCTCCAGTGTATGATCTTTTTCCATTGAGAATGGGCTGTGATTTACAATACAGGCAGCCTTGAATCGATCCCTCCACAATGGACGCCCAGAGAAGAAAACCAGGCAGGGCAAAAACAGAGGCTCTCTCTCTCTCTCTCTCTCTCTCTCTCTCTCTCCAGCTCTCTCAGTCTCCTGCTCTCTCTCTCTCTGTCTCTCTCGCTCTAGCTTTCTCAGTCTCCTGCTCTCTCTCTCTCTCTCTCTCTGCCTGCATCCCTCTCTTTTGGTTCGCACTCTCCCTCACTAACTCCTTCACTCTTAGTCTCGCCCACTCCCTGTCCCCACAGCAAAAGGTGGGAAAAACATCAGCATCTCCTCAGGAAATGCGCTTTTCTTTTAACAGAGACAGATAAAGTAACCAACTTTGTTTCATTGCGCTGAAAATAAAATGAAATATATTCTCTACATTAGACTAAACCAAATAATAACACTTCCGTAGATCCAATAAAAAAGGACCACTAAACGTGCTCTCCTTCGATATTTACAGGATGGTGTGCAGTCAGCAAGGAGTGGATTGTCTGTGTGATCATCTCGGCACATCTGCACAATCAGTCCTGAAATGATTCCTAGTTGAAGCAATAGGAGCATCGAAAACCTTTTTTTGGGCTCCGGAGAGGGGCTACTAGTAGATGGCTGACTGACTCTTGGCAGGCAGCCATATCTTAGACTCAATTAGGAGGTGCATCACAGACCCCCACAGCTCTGAGATCTAGCACACAAATCATCACTGTCAGGCACCAGAGAGCAGTGCGCTTTGCGATCAAAAGACAATTGCGAGGCCCCAGCAACCGTTTCCAATTCAGTGATTACAATTTGTTGCATACAGCTCAGTCATCAACTGCATTTTTCCTTTTTACTCTCTCTCTCTCTTTCTCTCTCTCTCGCAGTCTCCCTTTCTATTCTTTTGTCTCAATCTTCCCTCATCCTGTACCTCTTTGGTGTTGAGGTCTCCCTTCCAACTCCCTCTATTCCTCCTTTAACAGTTTAATTCAGAGGTCTTCATAGGCACAAGACACACAGAGCAAATGGTGTCAAAGCAAACAAGAACCATGTAAAAACAAGAGGCATTATTGCACAAGCACTACATGAAATTACAAACCATCATAATCACCACTGCAAATAATCTTCCCGTCTCTTCTGACCCTCTCTCTTTTTTGTGCCATCTCTCTCCACTTCACGCTCTCTCTCTATCTCTCATTTGTTCTCTATCTCTCTCTTTCGCTCTCTCTATTTTCACTCCGCTAGCTTTTTTTCCCCTCTCTATCTACAGCTCACTTCTCACTTTCGCCCCTCTCTCTTTAACTATCTATCTCTGCGCTGTGCGGAAGATGCTGGATTGTCCTACAGTAGCAGAGGGCTGATAAGAGCACAAGTGTGTGACTCCCCAACGTGATGAAACTAACAGATGAGTCGCCCAAAATGCAGCCCCTGTGCCATAAAGCCTCCTTATCCTCCCTCGCTCTCCCCTTGAGCCTCCTCTTGGCTCCACGACTCTCGCCCCTCCCATCTCCCCCCTCCCGTTCCCCCCCCCCCCACCCTCAGCACACCCCCGAGACACAAAAACGCACGGGAGGAGACCGAATTTCAGAAAAAAAAAATGTACTGGAAAGCAAAGAGAACATGAAATCTTATTCCTTGCACTGCATGTGCCTGTACATCTAAGGTTGTGATTGCGCTTGTGTGCTTTCATGCACGTGCGTGCGTTATGTATTTGGTTGTGTGTGTGCGCGTCGGGGGTGTATGAGATGTACATGTGTTCATACATGTCCTCCTCTGGTCTGACAGGATTATGTGTTAATAGATAATTCCCCATAGTGTGCAAAAAATATATAAAATCAGTCAGGTTTTTGACTGTGATTGATGGATGTGAATTTGGGGACTGTGGCAGTGGGGGGCAGAGAGGTGAAAGGATGTTGTGGTAGATGGAACCAGCTCTGCATGTTCAGTGTGTCTGGGAGGGTAACACTCGTGTGAAGAACCCCACAGAACCCATGAAAGAGAAGCATGCTGCCTAACGTGAATTTATCAGCCATGAAAGACAAGCGATGCACATATAGCAAAAGAATAATTAAATATTCTTATTGTGAGAACCGCAAAGTGGGGGACAGCCCAATAAACGCGGAAGTCTGTGACTGAGTGAGTCATGAAGTGACATCATTAGTCAGTCGATTGAATGATGAAGTTTGCAAAGGTCTGTGGCTCAGTCGTGAAGTTACACCATTAGTTTGTTGTGAGTGATAAAGTTACGCCATTGATTGGTACTGTAGGAGTCTCCCCACTGGCCACTGCTCTTTCCAAATGATTAGCCGTGAACAGAGTCCGGCCGTATACCGGGCTTTCCCCTAGTCATCTCTGATAAAGATGTACTTTCCATAACATTAGATGGATGGTTAGACAGCTAGATAGATAGATAGATAGATAGACACGTCGTAGATGGATGGATGGATGGACGGAGACGGACGGATGGACTTTATTGATCCCAAATTGAGAAACTCTTGTGTGACAGGTGCAGGTTATCAAGGATTTGCAATCGGTACAATACACAGTAAACATTTACACTGAAAGATAATATTATACAATATATCTATGAAGCAAAATTAAATGCAACAAATACCAAAATAAATTTAACTATGTCCATTTAGAAAAAAGCCTTAGCATACTCAATAAATATAACAAGATGACAATACGACATTCTCTATACAACAGAAAAGGGCATAATGACGTCCAAATAAGCCATGAGCAAAGTTATCAAAAGATTAAAACGGAATGGACTTTGTTTGAGACAATACCATAAATTTGAGAACTCTGAGAGTTCTCTGTCAGACAGAGGTAAGGAGTTGTAGAGAGTTACTGCTTTGGGCAGGAAAGATATCCTGTGTCAGTCCGTGTGACAGCAAAGCTGAACCAGTCTTTTAGAGAAAATTCTCCGCTGTCTGTCCAGCGAGGAGGATGGTCAAGATTAGCCATAAAGGATAACAGTCCGTACAGAGTCCCTCTCTCCCCCTCAATTTCGAGAGGACATAAGACTACACACTGGAGCAGAAGCGGTGTGATTTCCATTAACACTTACGGGAGAAAATTCCCCTTTCTATATGGTTTGCCATCCTATTTATTACATCGCAACATGCATTTGTTCTGGCTGAAATACAAATGAAAAATATGCTGGGAGAGAGAAAGTAGCATGGTTTCTCACTGTAACCACATCCCTTAGGAAGGTTAAGCAATGAGATGTGCACGCAGAAAATTCCCCTCAAGACATACGATTTGCAGAATCGTTTCGGCGAAGCAGGCGCTCCTGTTATCTACAAGGGCAGAGGAGTTCATTCAAATCCAGCTCATTTCCAACAGAGACCTTTCTAAACAAAAGCACGGATATCTTCCATCTGCAGTAATTTCAAAAGCTTCACCAAAGGCCCTTAGATAAGGCAGAAATAAACTAGATCTGTCCACTGATCGCTTGTCCATTGACAGAGACAATAGGGAGCAAAGGAGAAAGAAAGAAAACAGGACAGATGGAGAGAGAGGAGCGTGTGAAAAGAAAAGAAGAGGAGGATGTAGAGGAGCAGGTGAAGATAGAAACAAGGGGAAGATGGGAAGCGATGGAAGGACAGGCAGACAATGGAAACATAGAAAGGGGAAGTCTAAAAAGAGCAGGAAGGGATAAAAAGTGCACAGGGCCGAAGGAAGGGATTGCGCAAAAGTGTACAGTCAGAGCTCACCTTTTCAAACACAGGCTTATTGTTGTTGACATCGTCCACACCGACGATCACCTGGGCGAAGGAGGACAGTGGGTGTGGCCCACCCGAGGCGTTGTCGTCGGTTGCCGTGACATTGAGGACATACTCCAATCCCTGCAGTTTGGGAGGGGGACTGGATCGTAGTCGTATCAGACCTGCAAAAACAGCATCAGTCACCAGTCACTGACCAACCACCGCATTTAGCATTTAGGAACGGATAGAGATCTTAATTTAAACTGGGAGAGGCCAACTGAAAGCAAAGCTGTTATGCTGTAGAACCCTGACTATGGACAAGAAAATTAAGGACAGAAAAACTGAACCATACCAAAAAATAACAAAAAAGTTTGTTGGGAAACGGGTGCCACAGAAGGAGCAGTGACAGTGGGTGAAGCGAACACAGGGTTATGGGTCTTGATTTTTGAAATTAGTCACTGGCCCCTCCCTTTTCTGCACATCAAATCGGGAGAGCCACAGAAGGAAACGGGATTACGTCGCTGGAATATGGATGGCGGTTGTAAGTCGCGGGTTTGAAAGGGAGGCTTTTCGGGATTGATGCAGAGCTGCTTTGATGAGGAAAAGCCCTTAATGCAGACGAAGGACACGCCAGCACACCTGTGCTGGATTTTATTCACTCTCCCTACACTTCTGTGAGAAGAACTATTGGCAAAGTAAAAATAAACTGTACACTCTCAGAGAGCACTTTAGCTCTAATAGAATGTATATATCATCCATGCCGGGGTCATTTTTCACCATTGTGGGAGATTCAATGCTGAGGAATTTTGGTCTGCGGGTAAAGTTGAAAAATTCTCTGATGTTCCGGAATTCCCTATTTGCCGACCTTAAGGCGTCGCGTGAAATTGACAGGAGTCACCACGAAGATATGCAAATGAGAGGGAGAGATGTAAAAGGGGTAAAGGACAAGAAAGCGACAGCGAGAGGAAGGAGGGTATAGATGAAGAGAGTGCAGAATGACAGAGAATGAAAGATGAAATGAAGGGAAGAGGTTGAAAGAGAAACTGAGGGTTTGAAGGATGAGTGCGGCAGGCCATGTTTCCTGCGCCTCCTTTCTCCACCTCCTCTGCCTCAACTCCCCACCTCCTCAACTTCCTGTCACCTTTGTATCGGGTCCGCAGGGAAAATGCTGCCGCGAGTGCGAAGTTTTTGTAGTTGCCACCGTGGACAGTGAGCTCCCACCCTCACATCCGCCATTCGGAAATTTAATGTTGCTCTCTGTATTCTGTCACGTACCTCTCGCTCGGGGTGCGTGGGTGGTGGGACGTGGTCCGTGCGCCACCTCTCCCAGGATAAGTGGCGAACCAGAGTGCGTGGGCGGATGTGAAGGGCGCGAGCCTAATTCCGATTCCCTCTCAGACTGCGGCACGCGCGGCGAGGCGAAGTCACGCCGACGCAGCCGTAAAGATGAGAGCAGTTCGAACTTCTCATCCCAGAACCACCCCACCTCCCCCCACTCCCCCCCTCCCCTTACCCCTCCCAGGGATGAAGCCGAGAGAGAAGGATGATTCACTTCTCCGTAACCCTACCCCACATCTCCTATCCCCCAAAACAAAATCAAAGCTGAAGCTCCGTAGCGCACAGCTGAGCCTCTGAGGGTTTGGTGGATATATAATCAATTCCCATTTAATGAAAACACACAGAGACGTGGCTGAGGCAGTCCGGCAGTCTCTCTATCTCATTTAAGGTCAGCTGTCAGTCAGGCTCTTGTCACAGCTTCTATTTCCATGCTGGTCAGATGAGAGGGACGCAGAACAGCACAGTGCAAAAGGCCTCCTTGTCAAATCACTTCCTGTATTCCACTGCCGGTCATAGGAACAGTCCACCCAAAAATGAAAATTATATAAACTTACCTATATGCCAGGTGAAACACGGGTGAAGTCTATTTATTTATTTAATTTATATTAAATAATGGAGAAATACGGGTATTTCCTAGTCACAATGTGGTCGTTTGGCTTTAGGAAACTTGTATTGTGTTGCTTGAGTTGTTTTGAGTAATTTCAAGGTAATTTTTGGCTGTTTTTTGCACTCGAAAGAAGGCTAATGACAAAGCCTCCATTGACTTCATTTGCTTTAGGAGAAGGCTGTGACAGAGTTTTGCTGCTATTCTGAAATTTCATTTCATGGATTAACAAACTTCACCCATGTTTCAGTTGGCACGGAGGTGAGTAGATCAAGACATAATTTTGATTTTCGGGTGAACAGTTCCTTTTAGCACAATGGTCAGTTGTAAAAAGCAATGCCCTTTTGGATGCAAGGTATATCTGCAGACAACAGCTCATCTGATAGTGAAATCGGCTTATAACTGCTCACTTTGCCCGTCTTTCCTAGGCAGTGGGCACTTTACCCTTTAAGGAAAGAGACCACAAATACATGATTGGAACTGTATTTGATTGAACATTCCCTCGAGAAAAAGATCTAAAGGGTTACTATAATATACTTAATGAACTCTGGACCACTCCCAAAGTAGAGGAGAGTATTGGGTGGGATTGCGGATCAGAGATCGGGCGGATAGGAGATCGGGGCGAGTGTGATGTTGGACTTGGTCTGTGATTGTGCGAACGTTGAGCGTCCCCCAGGTGGCGAGACTCAGGGTGGGGCTCGTGTCTCTTGTCGGAGTCGGTGTGGCTCCCAAGCCTCCCGGGGTCCCTGGGGATGACTGTTTCTTGCTTCCCTCTTGGAGAGAGGAAGGGTGGGAGGGACGTAGAAGCGAGAAGAGCGGGGATTGTGGGAATGTAGGCGGTATATATATGCGTGAGGACGAATAGGAAGGCACATTGTGAGTGGCCCTGTTCATTAACCTACGGTATCGGGAACTCCCTTATGAGAATTGTATAGTGTTCTATATTGTGTTTGTTGTGTTCTATAGTACATTTCACCAACTATGGTATTACCATAGTTTTTTCTGTAGCGTTATTGTTTTAGCTCTGGTAGCCCTGCAATATTTCAATAGCAATACTAAGCTCTCTATAGTGCATTCCAAAAAAACCATAGAATTACCACAGTAATACTGATAGTTTTTTTGTGGTAATTTTTATGGTATTCCTATAGTGGTTTTTTGTAAGGGTTATAACGTTTATACAACAATCACCACTGGAGCTTAGACGCACTGGAGTTCCAGAACATCTAAAAAAAAAAAATCAGAGAGAGACAGCATAACTGGTACTTTTCCTTTGTTACATGTCTTGTTATCTGTAAGCCAGATGCCCATTTGAAAAACACTGCGGCCCTATCTACAGTCCCTGAGGAATAAATATAACTTTACGGTACTGCGCTGTACCAAGTACAAGCTGGCTAAAGGGGAAATTGGGTGGGAGGGTTTTTGGGCCTGTTATTTAACCGTGAAAGTTTAAGTCCCTGAACAAAAGAAAAGGAGCTTTTTCAGAGAACATAAGGACGTTCTCAGAAATTTTCAGCAGCTCTGCAGTGTCCTCACTTCAAACCCGTAGCCTCGATTCAATCAACACTTGCCCTTAACTTTAACCCCCAATTACTCGCAGCTCTTAGTTCGGCCAATTTCGGCCAGTTGAGTAATCCCAGAACATTAACTTAATTGGTACTAGCTTGCCAAATTATATTTATGAAGATGGGGGAAAAAATGCACTTAAATTTCTTGAGTCAAGGACAAATCTGGTGGAAATCCTTGCCCAGGTCTGTGACAAAATTGCAGGTGTGCCCTGCCAGGATTCCCATGCCCTGCCCCACCCCCCCATCCCCCCCATCCTCCCTTTGGCCACACAAGGACATCCCACAGAGGGCGGCCAACAGGCATCACGCCGCAGATTGGGGAGTGGGAGAGATGTCTCTTTTGGGGTCAACTCACACCTACGATTACACCCCAAAAAGCTAACGTCTCACCATGTTAGCTCTTGGTGACAAATTGAGTTGTGAAGAGAAGGGGGTGCAGGTGGGGACAGAGATCGTATTACATATTAGTTAAATAAGTCGCAGACAAAAGAAAGAGGTGGAGAAGCGGAACGGAAAAGATGCTTAATAAATGTCATTTATTCCTGGAGCGCCGAGCATTAAATTCAGAGAGTGATTTCCTGTGCTGCTTCCTGATGAGACGCAGTGTAAAGAAGAATAATAGCCCATCTGCTTCACTAGCCCTTTGCAGCAAATGATATGCTTATACAGTGTGTGCACACACGTATATACACGCACAGCGCATATGGACGCACTGTGTGTATTCCAGCGCAAATACTGTGCACATATGGAGGACGAACTCAAACAAAAACCTCAATAAATGAGTGCACTCTTCCTTATAGATGTACTGCATGGTACAAAGAAGCAAGCGACATTATTGTGCGGTGCGATGTATGAAAATCATAAGCAGACCCAGGTAGCCTTCGTTTTGGATTATGATAGTGAGGGGAAAATGTCTACGTGACTTTCAAGGAGGGTTCAGCATCAGGGCACAAATAGGAGAGGCTTCAGTCATGAAAACGGCTCAACTGGCTAATATTTCAAGAGGATCATTGACTAAATTGTCATCTGCATTAAGATCTGTGGGAAGGATATCAGTAAATAGGGCGCGAAATTCGATCACACAATGCTCATCAGTGCAATATGTGCGGAAAAAAGACAAGTAACTCTTCCTAAGGTGACTGACCATATCAATGAAGGGTATGATTAAGCTGTGTAAGAATAATCGGTCAACAGTGGAGTTTAGAGGTGCCAAGATCTTTGGTCTACAGAAGTGTTTCCTAGACATGCTTCTGGACTCCCTCTGTATATGCTGGCTTTTGTTCCACCAAAATAGCAATTGTAGGTTTTTAATAAGCTGCTAATTTGTCTTAATTAAGCGCATTTTCATGCTTAAAGCAGTTATTCATCGTCTTAAGAAAAATTTTGGGTTGTAGTTTTGTGCTTTTGCAAATGGAAATGCATGTGGCGGTTACATTCACAATGTTGTCTGTAACAAATGGTGTATTTATCACCTTAGCGTAGTTTGGTAGTTTTGTGGTCTGCAATAAAAGCATTTGCATCACAGTGGATTGAACATTACATTAGGTGGTGTGTCAATGAATACAACTGGCAGAGCGCAATATTTTTGTCAAAGACCTCCTTTGCGTATTGATTCGCCTCCCCCCGACCACCTGTCGCTCTATGGCAATTTATTGGGAATCAATCCCAGCCAACAGAGTTCTTTGCGAATAACAGCATATCATTCATATCGCTCTCTTTCCTTTCTTAATTTTCACTTTCTTAATTTACTTCAGTCTCGCCCTAGTTTTAACATAACAGTTTAAATGGTTTGTATCTTTTCATACAAAATGCATTACCTGTTGAACTGACCTCTAACATCCCAAACAAGTAGATCTGATTCCTCTCAGGAGAAGCAGTCCTACAGGAACCTGTTAAAGTTAGGTGTTTGTTTTTCAGCTTTATATGAGGAAACTGCCAGATCACTATTGCATTATCACACTGGTTTTAAAGAGAATTACAGCAGCTAATCTGACTGGCCTCAAAGAAACCCAACCTCCACCAAGCCCACAGGTAAATAGTTTGTCTTAAATTGCCCGTGTTGACAACAGCACTACATTTGCGCCATTACCTTATGCAACAAAATTATGGAAATTACGGCAGCCAGTTTTGAACAGCAATATTGTTAGCACTTGCATTTCCTGAAGTGTTTAGGTCGTCAATTACCGGCCCTTTTTGTTTATTTTTATAGATGGAAAGAAATTTCAGGTAAGAACTTTTTTAAACAGATCCAATTAGACACTGAGAAAATCCGTAAGCTCTAAACTGTTTGCTGAACTCAGGTGTTCAGTTCTTTCAAAATAAATTGACTGAACTTAACAATCCACTAATTCATTTCCCTTAACCTGCTCTTGATCTTTTAACTGGAACTCATTGGTCCAGATGAAAAACAGCCGTTACTCCAAAGCACTTCTTGCTGCAGAACCAGCAATGGTTTCAAAGATTCAATGGGCAGCAGTGAGAAGAGTCTCGTTGCTCCCACGAGCCCCGGAGGGCACACTGCACTCATTTCATGGCAAAAAGTTGAAATCATTCAATCACTATTGCTAAGTGATATGAAATTCAGAGGTAGGTTTTTTTTTTTTTGTTGCCGTATCGTAATTTGTGCAGCAGCTTCTTTGTAAACAACCAGCTTGGATGCTGTCATCATTCAAGAAACTTTTTTCTTCTTAGTCTACCAGATAACATCAGTGAGCATTTATTATCTAATGTTATCATCATTCAAAATGGACTCCTGTCCAATATTTTTCCTCAGGCTTAAGGCTTTGCTGTTTATAATCTTTATTTCCCTGACAATAAAAAGAAATGGCAAAAAGAATGAGCAATAAACTTGAGAAATCAAAAGGAAATGTCGCAACTGAAGTTAGTCAAACTGAAACAGTCCTATAAAGGCCTATTTGGACAGGATTAAGTTTTCAGGACCATTGCAGGACCTTTGTAGTACTTTTGCGAGTCATGTAAGTGACACAATATTTTACAAGGATTTGAATTGCACAGGTTTAGTATCACCTGGGGTTATTTTTTACAGAGCATTTCACAACAGTAAAAGACACTTGAATTTTTACTGACACGGGAGTGCGCAGTCTACAAAATTTAGCTTGATGGTGAATTGGCAGGACAAGAGACACTCCGGTAAATATTACATTACCCCCCACCTCCACCCCCATCCAATAAAACAAAAAAAACATTGTGAAGCACTTTGTTTTGCATAAGATCTTCCCATCATTCGAAAGCCACATCAATGTTGACCCTTGTGCTCTGTCTTCTCTGGTCTCTAATTTGTTTCCCTGTATCCTTATTATGCGTTTTGGGGTCTGGTGGCTTCAGATCCAGCTGCATACTCAACATCTTCCATTTATTTTGTTGATTTTAATGGAAATCTGGCAAACTTGGCGCAGAAACAGCGCTAATTAGGCACAAAAATCCTGACAGGATACATGGCAGCAGCGCCTACTAATGATTTAAAGAAATGGTGCCTGCAATATAGCGCCCCCATGCTTCGTAGAATAAAATATGAATAAAATAACACACTTTCATCGAAGTAATCTGACTCCTCATCTCATGCAAGTGTTTCATTATTTTTCTTCATTCAAACAACATAATGCACCTTCAACAGTGTAAACCTGACACAAAAAAGATAAGACTATCATTTCCTTGCTTAATAAATTTCTAGTTTTCACAACCGTATGTCCACAGTTTTACCAGTCGGGAACTAATTGATCATTTCCTTTGATTGGTCAAAGGAGCGATATGTTGCGGATTTGCTGTACTAAATCATAAAATGAACATGATATATCATTAGAGACTAAAGAAACAAGCGAAACTGAAATGCTGGCTTCTCCATCAACAATGCTATAGTCAGGATGTTTTCCTTTGAAATTTCCATTCTGGGAAGGAATGTTTGTTTGCGTTTTGGCTTGTGTGATCCCGCCCACTGCCCATTTTAACACCCCGAGTTGCCAGATACAACACAAATTTGCTGGCAAACACAGTGTGCTGCAGCCATAGAAGCATGCAAGCGAACTGGATCAACAGAGCTAAAGTTTGATTCTACCCGACGACCGAAGAAGCCTCAATATACGACTAAAATTCTCCAAGACCAAAGACATAAAAAATGCGGGTAAATACTGCCGATCCACTTGACAGATGGAGACGGTTGAGAGCCCAAAATGATTCTAGAACAATTTTGCTAAGGTCCTCCGAAACAAGAAAGCATTTAGCTTCAGCTACTGTTCGGTAACCTGAACTAATTTATCATGGCTACGACTAGCTCTTTATTTATCATTTCTAATGGCAATTATAGACCCATTTTGGAAGAGCTCATTCAGTTTTGTGACTGAATCAATGTATGCGTTCAAATTTTGCTAGCATTAGATAGTTTGGTAGCCAGTTATTTTAGAGGAACGAAGTAGCTACAGAAAACTTACAAATAACGTTGTCCTTGCCGACTAAACAACAAAGGAATTTTGTTGTCTTTTAGCTAACGTTACATTTTCTAAGTAATTCACCCAACACTCTTTGTAAGTAAGGGCATGACTTGTATTGTTAGGTATATCTCAAGTTGTTTTTCTTTGTTGTTGGACCGGTGTTTTGATTTGACCTGTGACTGTGTTAACTGGTGTCTTTCAGCTGAGTGTTAATAATAAATATTACAAGCAGAGAGGCCTCTTGCTGAGCACAGTTTACTTAATGTGAATGGGTCAGCAAAAGTAATGAACTCAGATGAGTATATATTGATTAAAGAAAAATTTATAAGGCTTGCACTCGTTCTTGTTAGGTCAGTGTCCTCAGACTTGCAGTTGGGTGAACTTCGAGTCTTGGCAGGAGAGGGCGGGGTTCAAATGTGGCTTAAGAGGATAAATAACTTCTCTAAACATAAATGGTCCCAATTAAGACTAATAACAGCAAACAGCTTGTTAAAATCCAATACGCCTTTGTCACACTTCCTGCTTCCGGAACGCCGAGCAGTGTGCTCCCACTTCCGGTAGTTCTATGGTAGTGATAGTCAAGTAAACAATGGCCACCTCAATGGCAGGTAGGTGGAATCAGGTGGAGTCAGTTTTATCAAACGCATGGTCACCTGATGACACTGAATACCTGCCTATTGCAACAGCAGAGCCAAGCCCATGTTCGGTTGAAATTCACTTAAATGCTGCGTTTCCACTAAACGCAAAACAAACTTTCCCCTTGCTTTAGTCGCGGGAGTTTGAACGCGGTCTCATTTTTATTTTTTCGCTTCAAAGATTTGCCGCTGTATTCGCGCTAAGAATGCATTCACCATCTATTGGAGACCAACTTGGTAGAAGACTGACATGCTAATTCTCACCGCCGATCAACAGCAATGAGAGTTGAATCTATTGTGTGCATACACTCAACCGTGTTTGCAGTCAAAGGGTGGTACTTCCTGGAATCTCAAAAAATCAACAAAAGATGACAACGCTAATGTTGCAATGCCAACGTCACAAACATTTTACTTTCAGAACATTTTAACCGCTAGAGAATAAAAATATTAACAAAACAGGTGATGAAGTCATATCCAATGTTTAGCTAGACTACTATTTTTTAATGAAACTGTGATCCATAGGTTATTTGACTTAACAGCTAGCTCGCTAGCAACCTAGCTTGCGAGCTTGTTAGCTAGCGTTCCCATTATCTCAAGAAATGCAGCCAACTGCGGTTTGAATATGAAGCTAGGCAACCTAGCAAACCAATGTTGCTGCTAATAGTAATGATGGTATTCAGATCAATGCTCCACTTGCGCAAATTTTTTTCGCAAAAGAATATTTTAACGTGGAGATAGTTGCGGAATTTGTGCATTCGCCAGCAAAAAAAAAACGTAAAATGATACTGCATAAAGAAAAAGGAACGGCTTGTAGCACAGGAGAGGGAGATGCTGAATGTATTAACCGGAAGTGACGGTACACTGCTTCAGCGAGTTTAGACGGGTACTTCCGGCTTTTAAATTTGATGTGACATAGGCCTATAGCAATGCAATTAAGGATGAAACAAAAACAGGCATACAAGGGAGGGCCCCTGAACCGAGTTTGGAAGGCACTGGTCTACAGAGATGAGGAATGAAGTGACACAGTCAGATGAGTCATCCTTCGCCATTCTCTGAGAAGTCAGCATGCGCCTGTGTGGTGTATACTGAAAACATGTCCCGACAGCATGGAGATCCCGCGGCTCTGTTGTGTCGCAGCAGCAGTTTTCCTCGACGCATCAAGTCAATGCACAGCTATTCTTAGTGATGACCTTTATCCTCTGAAGGAACGTTTATACCCGACTGGGAGTGGGGTCTTCCAGAATGTCAATGGCTGCATCCAGTGGGCATAATGATGAGTATGAAAATGATGTGAATCACGGGCCACAGCCCCCTCAGTCATCAAGTCTGAAACAAAGTGAACATACAGTATATGGGAGATTTTGGACTAAAGTGCTTGATAGAGCTCTCCATCTCCATCCATCTCCATTATACAATATATATATGAAGACCACGATAGAAAAATGATCAGAGTCAAAATTTTGCATTTTAGTATATTTTATATATTATTTATGATATTTGATTATTATTTTTTGCATATTTTTTCAGTGCTTTGTTTCTCAGATCGTTTTGAATTTTTAATTCATCATTTCTCCACAACGAAAATCTGACTGATCATTTTTTCATTGTGGTCTTCATATATATATATATATATATATATATATATATATATATATATATATACACAACCCCAATTCTGAAATAGTTGGGACAAAGTGTAAATTGTGAATAAAATCAAAATGCAATGACTTTCCAATCACAGCAGCCAGTATTTTATTCACAAAAGAACAGAGATAACATAGCAAATGTTGAAACTGATAAATTTTACAATTTTATCCACAAAATGAGCTCTTTTCAAATTTGATGGCTGCTACAGGTCTCAAAAAAGTTGGGACAGGGGCCTGTTTACCATGGTGTAACATCCCCTCTTCTTTTTAACACAAAGTGGAGGCGTCTGGGCATTGAGGAGACAAGTTTCTTGAGTTTAGCCATTGGAATTTGATCCCACTCCTGTTTAATACAGGCTTCCAGCTGCTGGAGAGTTTTGGGTCTCCTTTGACGGACTTTTTGTTTAGTTATGCGCCAAATGTTCTTTATTGGTGAAAGATCAGGACAGCAGGCAGGCCAGTTCAGCATACAAACTCTTCTACTATGAAGCCATGCTGTTGTAATAGCTGCAGTATGTGGTTTTGCATTGTCTTGCTGAAATAAACAAGACCTTCCCTGGAATAGATGTCATCTGGGGGGAGCATATGTTGCTCTAAAACCTTTATATACCTTTCAGCATTCATGGTGCTTTTTAAAACATGCAAGTGTCCCACATCATATGCACTAATGCATCCCCATACCATCAGAGATGCTGGCTTTTGAACTGAATGCTGATAACAGGAGGGGTGGTCTTTCTCCTCTTTAGCCCAGAGGACACGACGCCCATGATTTCCAACAAGAATGTCATATTTGGACTCGTCTGACCACAAGACACTTTGCCACTTTGCCACAGTTCATTTTAAATGAGCCTTGGCCCTCAGAACACGGTGGTGCTTCTGCATCATGCTCAACAATAGCTTCATTTTTGCATGATAGAGTTTTAGGTGGCATCTGTGGATGGCACGGCAGACTGTGTTTACAGACAGTGGTTTCTTGAAGTATTCTTGGGCCCATTTAGTAATGTCAATGACAGAATCATGCCGGTGAGTGATGCAGAGGCGTCTGAGGGCCCGAAGATTACGGGCATCCAGTAAAGGTCTTCGGCCTTATCCCTTACGCACAGAGGTTTTTCCAGTCTCTCTGAATCTTTTGATGATGTTATGCACTAATCGATGATGAGACCTTCAAAGCCTTTGCAATTTGACATTGAGGAACATTGTTTTTAAAGCATTCCACAATTTTTTACGCGAACCTTCACAGGTTGGAGAGCCTCTGGCCGTCTTTACTTCTGAGAGACTCAGCCTCTCTAAGACATCCCTTTTATAGCCAATCATGTTACACACCTGATGCCAGTTAATTTAATTACTTGCTAAATGTTCTTTCAGCTGATTCTCTTATATATTCATGACTTTTTCAGCCCTTTTTTGCCTGTGTCCCAACTTTTTTGAGACCTGTTGCAGCCAGAAAATTTGAAATAAGCTAATTTTGTGGATAAAAATGTAAAATGTCTCAGTTTCAACATTTGAAATATTATATATGTTCAATTGTAAATAACATATTGGCTCATGTGATCTGAAAGTCATTGCATTTTGATTTTATTCACAATTTACACTTCGTCCCAACTATTTCAGAATTGGGGTTGTATATATATATATATATATATAAAATTTATTTTTTTTTTATTTAATTTTTATTTAATTATTTTTTTTTAGAAAATGGTCTTATATCTCTCCACAAGAGTTTTAACAGACTCTAGGCCGAGGCACATTGAAGTTGAATAGGCAGCTTCTGGTGACCGAACACCTTAATAAGACCTTTATGTTGGCTTTTCCCTTTAATTTGTAACCTGTCTGCCATCAATCCATCCATCCATCTCACTTATTCTCAGGTTGTGGGGCCACCGAAGCATTTCCCAGCATGCAGTGTGTGACACACAGGAGTATATTTTTAACAGGTGGCTAATCCATCTCAGGTCTTATACACACTCACTCACCCTCTCTTTCAGAGGGGAACATTAAACTCTCTGATTAACCTTACTTGCATGAGAGGCAATTCCTGCTAATGCTAGGCCTTTAAGTTCAGTCGTTCATCATATTGTCTGGCAATAAATACTGCGCCTGTGCTCATTTTGGACAGCAGGCCCAGAGGGCGGCGCGTGATTGGCTGAAACGACTCCCAGGGACACAGTCCTTCAGAGGGCATGACCTTTCAGTCTGCTCACAAGCAGTGAGGCCCATAAGAAATAGAAAAGGAAAAAATTTTAAAAGGGCTGTATTGCCGACACAGCTGGCTCCGTGTGGAAGTAAGCACCCACAAATTACGTGTGACAATCTCAATTTTAATTCAAGTAATTAATCAAATCGTTAAATCCACACGCAGTTCGCTGTGTAGCAATTACAGTCCTTTAAAATTACGTCACGGTTTACATACTCATGTGACTCACTCGCTAGTATTCGTTAGAGTGGGAGGTGCAATCAGCCAATGGTGTGACTGCGCGTCCCAGCTGGTGAGGTAGTGATTGACTGGAAGTCACAGGGGCTGGCAAAATCGCCCACATTTTGGCATAGGTGGGTCAGTATGGTGCCGAGACAAGCCTGTGATTATTATCTGGCATTTCTCATTAAGATATAAACACATATATTTCTCAAAATTATCCTGAAAATAATTGACCGGTCAGCCCTGTGAGTAGGCTTTATTGGAATGCGCAAAACTGATTTTGTGAAAGAGCACGTCCATAAACACGCTAGGCACACTTTTTATTTTCAGATCAGCCACAGAATCTATTCGAGGGCTTCCAAACCCCGTTTCAAGAGATCTATCATCTCGTAGGTTTACAACTGAAATGTAATTTTACACCTTGCATAAGGCCATACACCTGTCTTATTCCTATCTTAAAATCTTTCCATTTCTGATTCGGAATGGGGATAACAATATACCGTAGCTGTTCTATAGATTGAAAAATACATTTCTTTATTTTCAGCCCATCGAAATGACATCATTGTCGTTCTTCATATTTTATCTCTGATGTGACCAAATTTTATTGCTTTGAACTTAATTTCTTAATTTGTCGTCAAGACTATAATGACCGCTACTAATACTGCCTCCCAAACATGGTAATCACCAACTGCCTACTCGAATACAGGTAATTTTTTGCCGTAGCAAGTAATGTTTGCTGGATGGGAATGATGTTAAGTGCTCAAAATTTTCAAGTTGACAGAAAATATTTTCCAAATAAAACCCAAAGTGAGGAAGTCAGCCATTTTGGACACAGCCAAGCAAATATTCATGCTGATCTTTGTTAGGATTGGAGTGAAAACATACAGTATGGTAGATCTCCAGCACGGATCTATTTACTTGTAGTTTAATTGCAAAGGAAGTCTTGAAGCCTGAAATCCACCTTTATCGCAGAACAAAATGAACAGTGAAAACAATAGCTCTTTGCTCAACCGTCAGCTGCCACAGCGCGATCGATTTACCGTCTCGGAGGAACTTCTGCTGATCCATCAAAGTGGAATTCCACATTCCATTACCAACTGACATTTTTATCTCTGCTATTACATTGCTGTAAATGGGATGTTGCTCCAGTGTCTCATTCATTTTTTAGCTCACTTTGATTCATTTGCCAGCCAAGAGACTGTTTCTTGGCTTCAAAGGCAATTCAGTGACCAATCGGTTACGGTCGTTAGAAAGAGAAAGAGGTCGATGTCAACAAGAAGGGCTAATCCATTTCAGGATTTCATAACCACTCATGCCCTAATTGGATTAATTAGCTGGGCCATTTATTTCATGCAAGATTATTGACGGACAAAAACTATGCCTGCAGACTGGAGGGAAAACATTTCTCGGTGGTCTGACATCGCAGCGAAGCAGCGGTTGTGTAAATCACCTTAATTAAGTCAGAATAATTGAGTGAAACAAACCCAACAAACATACGGGCTGAAGCAGGTTTGGCTTTTATTACCTAAAAGTGCAAACCTAAAGCCCTCCGCTGAGTTGTTTTGCTTTAATCGACTGCTATGTTATCTGGAAGCGAAAGTAGGCACACCACAAACAGATGTATATAGCATCCACATGAGTTTAAGACCATCGGATCAACTGAACACCTAAAATGGCCACAAAATACCAGCCTGTTGTTATATCTCATGATTTAAGTAGCTATTTCACTACACGTAGCAATGGTTATTCGGCACATTGCTTTCTGTTTATTCCTCAGCACGAGAAACATAATACCGATATATAAATACATTTTACATAAATACATTTGTTTTTATCACGTGTGACTTGATAGATTGCTCATCTAACACCAGCTGAATTAACGCAGTCGTTCCAAATCTCTAAAAAGGGTGTGACAAGCGGATGGTCTGTGTGCCATACACCGCTTAAATTTACACTCCATGCAAATTAGATAGCACCTCCATTTCTCCATTTCGCACAATTTGCATACCACCATCCCCTCAATCCCAAGTGGTTGGGCCAAAGCAACTGAATACTTCTTCAACCCTCTGTTTCATCAAGCTACTTGCTGACAGACACAAATAAGTGGTCTCAAACAAGCCATCATTTGTGAGTCACACACTAAATTATTCATACGCCATTAGGAGCACAGTACTGGCCATGTTTTTTGTTTTTTTCAACCCTTTTTGTCTTTATAACCTGATGTTGCCGGCTCTGACACCAAGTGGCCAATTCGCCCTGTAATCAACACATTCATCAGTAATCAGTTCTTCTATCATCTCAGCAAATCAAATACGACCCCAACTCCAAAAAAGTTGAGGACGGTGTGGTAAATGCACATAAAAAAGGAAACATTGATTTCTAAATTTACTTTTGCTTGTATTTGATTGCAAACAGTATAAAAACAAGATATTCAATCAGAAATGAAATGTCGGTTCGAGCCCCGGTCGTACCAATCGGCAGAGGTTGGCAGCTTTTTCAGAGTAGTGCACAATTGGCTGTTGCGCTACAGGGTTTCAAATTGGGAAGGGACTGCCGGGAAAAGGGAAATAAATAGCTTTGTTTGTTGCCCAAGCGCCTCCTGTTGGCCAGACGGGCGCTTGTCAGGAAGATCCTAAGCTTGCTCATATTCGGGTATCCTCCGCCCTCGTTCTGAACTTGCGAAGATTCAACCAATGAGTGTATAAGAAGAGGTGGCTGACAGGCACGTGCTTCGGAGGAGAGCCGCGAACTGTCTACACTCTCCTGAATTGGCAACAAGGGGTCACAAATGAGCAAGCCTTGTACATAGTTCACCAATTGGGCATTCCAGATTCGGGTGGGATTGGAGATGCCAAATTTATATAAAAAAGAAAAGAAATGTCACGCAATACAAGTGGTCTGTAGTCGTCTCAGTTCTAATTGACTTTCGCAAGCATCACACTCTTGTGTTCCACATTTCTAGAAGATATGGTGAAATGTTAGAGAAAATTATTCCAGTGAACTGAGCCCCGGACCCCTTAAATGGTCGGTGGTGTTCCTTCGATGAGGTGTGTTCCGGAATTAGAGTTAAGAGGTATCTTTATGACTGAGACACAAGTGAAATGCTATGTAAGTCTCAGGCTTATGGAATGACTCATGGCTTAAAGGTGCCCAATGATGCTACCAGGAGCACAGCTAATTAGCCATTATGAGCCAGTTCTCCCCTTCCTGACATCACAAGGGGGAGTGACCACCCAGAATAATGAAATCTGACTGACTGCTTGGCTGAAGTTGATCAGTTCTTCTTGCCTCTGGTTGGTTACTTCCCCATGTGATGTCAAGAGGGGTAAGATTTTAAAATGGCTTGTAATAACTAATTGGCTGTGCACCTGGTGACATAATAGGGGGCCTTTACGTGTTAAGATGACAATGGTATTTAATCATTTTTAAAGCCCTAAGCTAGCACTATATCAAGCAGTTAGTATATTTTACATTTCCAGAAATTTTGCAAATCAGCTGAATAGTTGATATATGACGATGTAATCATGCACTGTTTGAGACACGTGAGGTTCCCAAATTATCTGAAGGTTTGACAAATTTTCAGAGGTGCTGGAAGGTGTGAGCACTTTCAAAATGAAGGAGAGAGCAGAGGAGGAGGGGGAGACAGGAAAGATGTTGGGTGGTGTTTCTCAAACTCGGTCCTAGTGCCCCCTTGTGCATGCTGGTTCTAGTTCCAACCACCACAGTTGCAATCATCGGATGCTGATAAGCTGTTAATTTGTCCTAATTAGGCACATTTCATGATTATAGTAGTTATTTACCGTCTCGAGCCACATTTTGACAGAAGTATCCATGTGTGCCAAAAAGAATAAGAGACCCTCCAAAATACTGTGTTTCTTTTTCAATATTGCAGGCAATTTCCAGTAAAATTTTTAAACAGATGAAATTAGACACTGAAAAAATCAGTAAGCTCCAAATTAAGTTGTTGAACAAAGGTCTTTCGAGTTCTTTCAAAATAATTTGCTTGACCTCATAAACAAATATGGCCCAGAACAGGTTTGATTCTCTCATTTGCTTGCCTAATAAATTGTTGGTTTTGGTGACTGTGTGTCGGCAGTTGCAGGCAAATTAACCAATCAAAGAAAACAATCAAGAGTTTCCGAAATATTGAGATCGTGGACACACAGTCGCTTAATCCTATATTTGCAATTGTAGTTGGAACAAAAACCAACATTCGCAAGGGAGAAACCAAGACCGAGTTTGAGAACCAGTGGTGTGATGGGTCAGACAGAGAGAGCTACTGCACCTTTCTGGCCGTCAATGATGAAGTTTCCCTCCTCGTTGCCAGATATGATTTTGTAAATTATTCCATCTCCATCAGGGTCCTTAGCTAGCACCGTGGCGACCAACGTGTTGGGACCAGCATCCTCGGAGACAAAGGTCCGATAGCTGTCGAAACGGAGACAAAATGAAAACTAATACCCTGCCATTTTTTCAAGAACAGGAAACGAGAGTTACTGAAATCTCGAGCCAAACTTCAGTTTCATACAGTACAACTATATTACCAGTCAATACTAAAGTACAGCCCTCAAATCATACAAGTAATAAAGACTTTTCTTCATAAGATTCACCAAATGATACATCGTGAAGATGACAGTTTATTAGAGCTGCCTGCTCTCAGATTAAATTTAATTACTGTTTACAAATACATAATTGCCTAATGAATGATGATGAATGCATTTATTAGCTTTTGTCAAACAATATAAATTACCCAAAGCCTTGTGTCACAATTCATGTAAACAGTTCTGCAATGCGAAGAGAAATTCTCCAGTGATTGAAAATAACCCAGCCCTTCCCCTAGACGCAGCTGAAAAGCCTAACGCCAAGTCAAAACACTGCAGTCTTGAAAAAAGGATTGCTGGCAGCTAGCGCAAATGAATTGGTTAGCACTGTATCACTGCCAAGGAGACAACAGAGAAACCATACATCAAATACGGAGATCTATTCACCTGGAGAGGGAACTCGCCGGCCAGAGTAGGCCCTGACTGAAGCCCAGACATCCTAATGACAGGGACATTCGGATGTCAGCACTACTTCTGTCTCCCCTCCTTTCAGATAACATGTAAAACCAAGGTCCTGACTCACTGTGGTCACAAAAGATCCTGTGACACTCTTCGACAAGAGTCGGGGGTTACCCGGTATCATGGCTAAATTCCCAACCCGGGTCTCTCAACCTGCCACCTAATCACCCCTGATTTAATTGATTACGCAATTTGTCCCCACCCTCTCGACCTCAACTGATACATGGTGAGTGTCCTGGTGCAAAATGGCTGCCGCCGCATCACTCAGGAGGGTGCTGCACATCGGTGGTGGTGAGATGAGATTACCCCAAATGTCTGTGAAGCGCTTTGTTTATCTATGAGAAGGTGCTATATAAATCCAATGTTCATTCATTCTTTCATTCATTCATTCTTACAGAAGCGCACTCTCCTCATGTTTATAAAACATGCCTGGTGCTGCAAACATCATAAACATAGGCTCTCGTCATACACCTTAATATATGACAAATACACACATAAAAACACGCACAGCACGCTTGTAAACATGTATATATGCAAATACATGCACAGACACACAGATACTCACACGGATAGACAAGCATACACATATAAACTATGTATCTGCTGAGAGGAACTGACACTTTCCTCCGCACCCTGAGATTGAAAATGGAGACGCACTCAAGAGCAGACATACGAATGGTGCAAAGAAAAAAGAAAAATGAAATAGAAATAAAATGCATCTCTATTGAAGTGCGTCTCTATGCTGGAGTGCTGATAGCACTGTGAGAACAGAGCACCGAGTTCCTTGTGCTTTTGCTCAGAGGTAACTGTGACCTGTCGCCAGGGTCGTCAGAAGGGGGGTTAAAGGCCCCGTGCGAATTTGATGTGCGAGGCCATGCTCACTGACGAGCACTCGCGTGAATCACGATCACACAAACACAACTATTCTAGTTCTACTGCCCGCGGCAAATTCGTCTTGCCACGCGGACGTGTGCAAATTGTTTTTAATTAGAAAAATGAAGAAGTTAAAACCAAAACCAATTAGTTGAGATATTATTAAAACACCGTAGCTTTTCTTAAGATGCTAAATGACCAGAAATTTTCTTCTGCAATAATATAATGAGTGCGATTTGGTGATAAAAATGTTTCCTGCCACATTTTCTCAAAAATCAAACTGGCCCAATATTAAACACTGGTGAATTTCAGATGCCATTCTATATGTGTAGCAGCCAATAACAAATATACCAAAAACTACTGATGAAGACGAAAAAATGTTTCTGAAGGAAGCACAAAGCAAACTGTCAGCACAACGCAGACATTTCTTTCCGTGTCAGAACTGAACAGAGCAGCATGGGAGGCTTCTAACGACAGTCCAAATAGGGATTATAGAACAGGACATTTTTTCATGTGACCATGACTAAGCATAATGGACCCGCACACGGGAATTTAATTTGAAGTGCAGGTTAGTTCAAGACCAGTCATAAAAAAAATCACACAGCCAATATTAAAATAAAATAAATAAATAAACTCGAGGATTGAAGGCCGTACACTTTGTACAGCCTATGCAACGGTTCCGCCCTCTGCTATGGGACAGACCGGGTTAACCACCAGGTGGCTGCGATGAATATTAACAAACCCAGGCTTGGCTTTCACCCTGTCTGCTCTGTGCCCCTTGACCTGGCTTAGGTGTGAACAGCAATGGTCTCGACTGTAAAAATACTTGGTCGAGGTCTACTCTTATGATTCGTGCCGTTACAATCTGTGCTCTACACCATAACGATCTCTAGTCAGAACTGTCTGCAATGTTCACTGGTTAAAACCATCACATATTTTTGCCTCTGCTACAGCATGCTCTGGTTTCAGCTGTACTGAGCTGTGATTAAAACTTAGATGACCACTGGATTAAGATGCACTGAGCTCTACTCTAAACTGAAAGCTGTTGTCTAAACTTCTGGAGAACAAACTCAGGTCTCAGCAGAAAAGAGTTTTAGGGCCAGTTTCACAGACATGGCTTAAGCATAGTCCTGGACTAAACAGAGTTTTGTATTGAGATTTTCTATTGAAAATTGAATTTAGTCTACGATTAAGCTTAATCTGTGTCTGTGAAACCGGCCCCTAGCGTCAGCCAAAACAAGCTCTAATCTAATGTGTATTGAACTCATGTGTAACATACTCTTATCTTTGCCGACTAAAATGTTAAAAGAGATTTTGTCTAAACTGTAACAATCTCTGGCTTAAACTGTAACCAGCTCTGGTCTGCTGCTTGTTAACAGTTAAATGTCACTTTGGGAGTACCTTCTTTCATTGTTCAAGGAGGCATACAAACTGTCCGGTAAAATACAGACTTGTGCAAATTAATTGGGTAAAGCAGGCTGGAGTGGGAAAAACCAAACAACAAAGGTTTTCAGGCTTTTTATTACTTTAATAGCATGTACATTCAGCACTCAGTACGAGATGTGTCCTCCACGGTTCTTGATAAGCTGTTCCACCCGTTTTGGCACGGAGCGGAGCAGGTTTTTGCTGGTTGCCTTGATTTCTTCATCATGATGCCACATCAGGACAACAGCATCGATGACCCTGTCTTTTGTGGCGCAGGCCTTTTGCTGCAGCCTTGACTTGATGATGCACCAGAGATTCTCAATGGGATTGAGGTCAGGAGAATTACCAGGCCAGTCCAACATAGTTATAGTGCTGTGTTGATGATGCAATCACATTAGTTGTGTTATGATTCTGCCTTGCTTGACCATGTTCTGCCCATGATTCTGCTTTGTCTGACCATGTTTTGATTATGATTCTGATTCCATGCCATGTTTTGTTCTTGCTTTGTCTGTATGTCTGCCATATTCCATTCCTTCAGTTAGATTCCGGTTCTTGTTTTGTTTCTTGCCATGCATTGCACTTTGTCTCCCCTGTCTGGTCTCATGTTATGTGACTGCTCATTGCCCCAGTATTACGTGCCACACTTTCGGGTGATTTCATGGTTTCTGGGATTTCAATTATTCCTTCTAATCTCGTTTGCTTCCTTCGCCTTGTTGTTCTATCATTACTAACAGTACTAACAGTTTGTTATTTTAGTTAAAGATACTAACCAAGACTAACATTATTTCTAGTACTAACTTACTAACGAGCACTAGGGATTGTATAGCTGCACTTTACTAATTGACTAGCCCTCAGCATTCGCTATATTCTAGTCTCCGCCCCTTGTCTTTACTCAATCTACTTTGCTGCGTTTCAGCGGATCCTCCGCACCTGTTAACCTCTGTTCTGCCTCATTATCTGTGCACGTTAGAACTCCCTAACCGGAGCCGTATGTTTGTCTATAGGCTGTCTTGTGATCCCTGTTCCGCGTTTTGGCTTTTGCCAATTTCCGTGGTTATTGTTTCCCTCATGTGATTCCCCCATTGTAATTAGTCTGATCCAGCTCACCTGTTCCCTATCATAGCATGTGACTTCCCTTACGTGTGTTTAAGCAGTCATTTCACAACCAGCCTCTGTCAGAACGTTTCCCTTGTGGTACGATCGTTTATGCCTTGTACTCTTTGTGATTCTTTTCTGACTGGACCGTCCCCATTTGTGATTTTGGCTCTGATTTGGATTTGTTTGCATCTGTGTACCGAACATTTTTAGCCCAACCACAAGTTTTGTGTTTGCTGCCCTGTTTACAACTTGGATTACGTCCCTGGGATTCTGATTTTTGGATTGTGGACTTTGTACTGTTGCTTCCTGCTCTGCGGGGGTTCACCCCCATTCCTAATAAAAAATACGTTTTTTGGATTGCTTGGTTCTCGCGTCTGGTTCCTGAGTGTGACCTCACAAGTTGCATCATTCTAGTCAAGGAAATTAATGAAACGCGGCTAAAAGGTACCAAGCAGTAATCTTTGAGGTGGGTATGTAAAACGTCCATCACTCGGCACGGCTATTTTCACTCCATTCAGCTCATTCAATTGACAAGCATCTTTATCCAATTAATTTGCACAAGACTGTACAAACTTGCCAGCCACAAATAAACTACCTAGTAGCAAACAGACTTCAAGTCACACAAAAACTATCCAGTTATAAACAAACTCCCAGCCCTAACACAAACTGGCCAGCCAACTCCTTACACAGACAAACTAGCCAGGCACACGCACATACGTGTACACACTCACATCCACACACACCAACTTTTTTCATACGCATACACAACAGCATACATCATTGGACAGTGACACATTCTTTGTTATTTTAGCTCTGTCGGCCATGTCACTGGATCTGAACCCAAATGAGCATGCATTTGCATACTGAAGAGGAGACTGATTGCAAGAGCTCCCCAAAATCAGCAGGAACTGAAGTTGGCCACAGTGCAGGCTTGAAAGAGCATCAGCAGGGTAGATACCCAACTTCTGGTGATGTCTATGTGTCTCAGACTTCAAGCAGTCAGTTTATACAAATGGCAGGTGACCAAATATGAAGAAAAGTTACTTTATTCTACATAATGTAATACTGGGGGGTGCACACACACGTACACACTGTCACATTCATATGCAAGGACTTTTCCTTACATATACACAACAGCATACATAATTCATTGGACAGTGACACATTTTTTTCTTTTTTTGTTATTTTAGTTTTGGTGGCTGAGTCACTAGACCTGAATCCGACTGAACAAGCATTTTACCTGCAGAAGAGATGAGTGATGGCGGAAAGTCCTTGAAATGAGCAGGAACTGGAGACGGCTGCAGTACAGGCCTAGCAGAGCATCAGCACGGTAGATACCCAGCATCTGCTGATGTCTATGCATCTCAGACTTCAAGCAGTTATTGCATAAAAATCGGATGCGACTAAATTAAAAAAAAAAATTACTTTTCACTTTTAATTAAAGAATTGATATTCGGAAATATTTCTTCACCCAAAAAGTAATTTCGGTGTGGAACAGCTTGCCTGACCATATTGTTGAGGCAGAGACCTTGGGAGTTTTCAAGAGCAGGCTTGACT
This sequence comes from Gymnothorax javanicus, assembly GCA_029692085.1. NCBI lineage: Eukaryota > Metazoa > Chordata > Actinopteri > Anguilliformes > Muraenidae > Gymnothorax > Gymnothorax javanicus. The sequence continues at coordinate 7,490,937 of CM056209.1, read as the reverse complement.
TAAAGCTAGATACCATTGAGTCATTGAGTATTTGAAGTGATATATTCACGATAGTACAAAGAAACTGGCGAGCCTAGTTGGGCTGAACGGCCTGTTCTCGCCATTCATGTTCATGTTATGTTAATTAATTAATCCTGCGCATGCAAAAGATATTGGAGCAAAAAATTAAAATGATCACTTTATTATACATTATGTTAAACTGTTCAATATATTTTGATGCTTCCAAAATGGGGATGGGGAAGGGGAAGGGGGGGGGGGGGTACAAAAGGTTCTGTCATTTTTAAACTGTTCATGAGGGATAGAAACAGAACAAACCAACAAAGGGCGGTGATGACAAATCACCTGCTGGCAGAGATACAGCTTAAGCTGTCGGTCTGCACTTCAGTGCCATTGTCACTGGATCTTGTCAAACTGAAAGTGCTAGATTACAGAACCAAAATAAAATGTGTCACTGTCCAATGAATGACAGTACTCTCTGTACATGGATTTATCAAATACAGACATGCACACATAAATACACACATACGACAAGCTGCCTTCCCACTCGCGCAGAAACTTTATCAAAATGTTCCAAATATGCAAATTTCAATCTTGAGAGATTCCCGAGCTCCAGTCTCCCGGCTCCCGTTATCAGCGCTGACTTATGGAAGCCGTTTTCTCACCACTCGTCGATCGTGTCTGCGGGGGTATCTAAATCGGTTAATTCGAAGCGGGAAATTGGCAGTGAAATCACACAGGAAGCTGTAATTCTCAGATTTCCTGCCGACAACCAGCTGGGCCAGAGGCACCAACATAGCACAGCAACAGACTTCCATGAAAACGTCAGGAATGCCTAACCATAAATCAAACCCCCGGTGAACTGCGAGGCAGCCTGACAAACTGAAATTAGACGAAAGCGAAAGCATGCGCATATCACAAGCAAGAATGCAAAAGAGATGGAGGCAGAGATTAGGAGACAGAGGGAGGGAGGGAGAAGGAGAGAGAGGGAGGGGGTAGGGCATGAGAGAAAGGGAAAAATCACCTGTCAGTACAGCCGTTACCTGTCGCACACACTATCGTATAGTCTGACGGGTCGTCGGCGTAGGAAATAAGTCATCGTCACGCGCAGTTGTCCTCCCGTCCCGGTCAACACTTACTCATGTCCGTCACTGAATACACACAACTTTGGTGACCACACAATCTGTCTTGGACACATCAGAGGGACTCTGGCGTATCTGTGAACAGGCAGAAGACATCCCTGGCCCTCAAAAGACAGTTTGGGAAATCGCAACGAGCCCCAGGTCATCCCGGGACCTTCCAGACTGCAGCTTCAAAGTCCAAACGCACCTCTAATTGCCCTCCTCATCACTTTTAGTTCCCACCCCAATCCAAAATAAATCTGCAGTCACCTGACCAGAGAGCTTTAGTCTCGACAGTCTCACAAAGGCCAAGTGTGTCTCACATCAGTTCCATTTCTATAAAAAGGCCACATTATCTGTGCGAAGATAATGAGTATACTTACAGTAAATACCAATGACTTATAAAGGAATTCAGTAAAAAATGCAGTCTACACAGCAGCTAAAGTCATGAACAACAAAGCATATTTTTGCTTAGGCTAATCAGATTACTCATGTCCACAGCGATGTCGATAGCTCGATATAGCTGCATGCAAGACTGAAGATGTTTCCTCAAACAGATTTAATTTCCCCATTACTCAGGTTTATGTGAGGAAATAGTTTATATAATGATTTGTTTGGGGGGGAAAGAGAGAATACACAGAGTGACAGGACCTCATTTCTCGCATTATTCAAAAATGGAGACAACTGTTATACTTTCAACTAAAAGGACAGAACAGTGCAGCAAAAAAATCCCTGGTTCATCAATTACTGTCAGAAAGGTTTTCTCAAATTAGATGCAATTTATAACAGCTGCCACGACTGGACAAACAGGTCAGCTTGCTGAGCGCAGTTCCAAGAAATCCTGTTGTTTTACAGTAACAGGCAAATAAAAAAGACAACTATGAAATATTGCTTTCTGCAGGATGGGTGGGATACTCAATCTCCCTCGTACCCCTGCACTGGTCAGTGAACTCTTTCTGCTTTCCCCGCAGGTCCCCAAACACACACACACACAAACATGGACACATAGATTCACACTCACGTACGCATAAAATCTACAAACACGTACACATATGCAAATGCACACTCCTACATACACACACACACACACACACACACACACACACACACACACACATACACACACAATCAGAAAAAAAAGAAAAAAAAAAACACGCCTGAGTGAACCAGCCTCACCAATCTGCAGAGTTAGCTGCCAGAAAATCGGCCAATTAAAAAACGTCAAGGACCAGTGAGATTCTTCTGGGGAACAAAAAAAAAAAAAAAAAAGAGAACAACTCAGCACAGCAGAAAGAAAAGAGAAGAAGATGTCACAGTATCATCGGAAGAGAAGAGTATGAAGACGGCCTCACAGCTGCTGATGGTGTTGTTTTGGTGGTGTTTGGTGTTTTGATGGTGGGGGGTGTTTTGACATGGGATTATAGCGGGAAAATTTCAGTGACTTGGCGGAGGGCAGTTTTCAGAATCAGACCTGTGTATGTGAGAGAGAGATCGTCATCTCTGTCCGCTCAAGAATGAACAACGGAAGGTAGGAGAATGGCAAGAAGAAAAGATGAAGTTTTCTTAGATAAAAGACAAAGAAGAGGGGGATTGGGTCGCAGAAAAGACTTCACAACAAGCAGGAGAGAAGGATAAAGTAACAGAGAGGCAGCCAGAAAATGAGAAAGAAAATACAGTCATCCTGTTATAATCCTGTCAATACAAAACACATTACCAATACTGCCAATAGTATACACAGCACTAATAATGCCAACAGTATACAGTACTGATAAAGCCAACTGTATGCACAGTACTAATGCAGCCAATAGTATACAAAGCACTATTACTGCCAATAGCTTAGACAGCACTAATACTGCCAATAGTACGCACATTACCAATAATGCCAATAGTATAGACAGTATTGATAATGCTAATAGTATACAGTACTAATAAAGCCAACAGTATGCACTGTACTAATACTGCCAATACTATATATAGTACTAATACTGCCAACAGTATACAGTACTTATAAAGCCAACAGTAAGCACTGTACTAATACTGCCAACAGTATACAGTACTAATAAAGCCAACAGTATGCACTGTACTAATACTGCAGATGGTATACTAATAATGCCAACAATATACACATTACCAATGCCTCCAACAGTATACATAGTACTAATAATGGCAACAGTATACATCAGTAACAAGGCCAACAGTAAGCACTGTACTAAGACTGCAGATAGTATACACAGTACCAATAATGCCAACAGTATACGCATTACCAATGCCGCCAACAGTATACACAGCACTAATAATGCCAACAGTATACATCACTAATAAAGCCAACAGTAAGCACTGTACCAATTCTGCTGAAAGCATACACAGTACTAATGCTGCCAATAGTATGCACAGCACTAATACAGCCAACATTATGCACAGGACTAATAAAGCCCATAGCACACACAGCACTAATAGTGCTAATAGTTTAAAGAGCTGTGAAAAAGTATTTGTCCCTTTGCCGTCTTATTTTATTTTAGCTTATGCGTAGTATTTAATTTTTTCAAATCATTCAAATAATTTTAATATAAGAAAAAGACAACTTGAATAAGCACAAAATGCTGCTTTCAAATGATTGTTTTATTTATTTAAGGTGAAGTGTTATTCAAAGCCTATATCAGCCACATGAAAAAATCCCCCCTAAACCTTATGACTGGTTGTGCCACCTTTGGTGGCAACAACTGCCATCAAATGTTTGTGATAACTGGTAATGAGTCTCTAGCATCACTGAAGAGGAACTTTGGCCCACTATTCTAAGCAGAATTGTTTTATTTCAGCCTCATTGGAGGGCTTTTGAGCGTGAACTACTCAAGGTCATACTACAGGATCTCATAACATAACATAACATAACATGAATGGCGAGAACAGGCCGTTCAGCCCAACTAGGCTCGCCAGTTTCTTTGTACCATCGTGAATATATCACTTCAGATACTCAATGACTCAATGGTATCTAGCTTTAAGTCAAGTCTGCTCTTGAAAACTCCCAAGGTCTCTGCCTCAACAATATGGTCAGGCAAGCTGCTCCACACCGAAATTACTCTTTGGGTGAAGAAATATTTCCGAATATCAGTGCTAAATTTACCTTTAGTCAGCTTCCATTTGTGACCCCGAGTTCTGCTAACAACACTTGGTTGAAGGAATCCTACATAATTCACTTTGTTAATCCCTTTAACATATTTAAAGACCTCAATCAAATCACCCCTTAGTCTCCTTTTCCTAAGACTAAAGAGATTAAGGATCTTCAGCCTTTTCTCATAGCTTTCATCTTTAATACCCGGAATTAGCTTCGTGGCTCTTCTCTGAACTTTCTCTAAAGCCTCTATGTCTTTCTTAAAGTATGGTCCCCAGAACTGTACACAATACTCTAGATGTGGTCTGACGAATGTGTTGTACAAAAGAAGCATCACCTCCTTGGATTTGAACTCAATACTTTTGGCAATGTATCCCAGCATCCGATTGGCTTTTTTTAACAGCTACGGAACAATGGCTAGAGCCTGTGAGGGTTTGGTCAACAATCACTCCCAGATCTTTCTCTTGTGGAGCACATTCCAGTTTAAAACCTCCCATGAAGTAATCCCGTCTAATGTTTTTATTACCTACATGTACTACTTTTACATTTCGCTACATTAAATTTCATTTGCCACATTTCTGCCCAATTCTGAATTCTATCCAAATCATCCTGAATCACTTAATGGACTCTAAACTATTTGCCAAGCCCCCAATTTAGTATCATCTGCAAATTTCACTAATCTGCTCTCAATATTCCTATCAAGGTCATTAATGTAGATGAGGAACAGCAGGGTCCCAACACCGATCCCTGGGGGACGCCACTCCCCACCCTACCTAGCTCAGATGATATACCACTGACCACCACTCTTTGTGTTCTGTCCTGCAACCAGTTATGAATCCACTTCAGAATACCACCTGTAACTCCAATGGAGCTCATTTTAAAATTAGTCTCTTATGCGGTACTGTGTCAAATGCTTTCTGAAAATCCAAATATATGATGTCATAAGCCCTGCTCTGGTCATAAGTCTTGGTGGCCTCTTGAAAAAAAAAATCCAGAAGGTTTGTCAGGCATGACCTTCCTTTACTTAAAACCATGTTGGCTATCCTCAAGATATTGTTACGTTCAAGAAATAAGTCCAGCTCATCTTTTATGATAGATTCCAATATTTTGCACGCAATGCAAGTTAAACTGACTGGCCTGTAATTACCTGGCTCAGTACGGTCCCCTTTTTTATATATTGGTATTATATTGCCCTGTTTCCAATCATTTGGTATTTCTCCAGTTTCTAAAGACCCTCTAAAGATGGCAGATAGCGGCTTAAAGATGATCTCACTAACTTCCCTGAGCACTCTAGGATATAAGCCATCAGGACCTTATCTGCCTTTAGTTGATGCAACTTGTCTAATAATGCAACTTGTCTAATCTCAATTGGATTCAACTCAGGACTCTGACTAGGCCACTCCAAAACCTTCAGTTTGTTTCTTTTGAGCCATTCAGAGGTGGATCTGCTTGTGTGCTTTCGATCATTGTCCTGCTGCATGACGCTACTATGCTGGAACTTTCAGTCGCAAACCGATGACCGGACATTCCCCTTCAGGATTTTCTGGTAGAAAGCGAAATTCATGGCTACATCAATCATGGTAAGTCACAGCAAAGCAGCCCCAGGCCAACGCACTACCACCATTGTGTTTGACTGTTGGTATGATATACTTATGACAGAATGCTGTGTTAGCTTTATGCCGAATGTAATGGGACCAATGTATTCTGAAAAGTTCCATTTATACCTCGTCAGTCCAAAGAATATTATCCCCAAAGTCTTGGAGATTGTGCAAGTACTTTTTGGTCAATTGCAGACTAGCTTTTGAGTTCTTTTTGGTCAGCAGTAGCTTTGCTGTGTTGCTCTCCCATGCAGGCCTTTTTTGCCCAGTCTATTTCTTATTGTGAGATTGTGAACACAAACCTTAAATGAAGCAAGTAAAACCTGCAGTTCTTTAGATGTTATTCTGCATTCTTTTGTGACCTCCTGGTTAACTTGTCAATGCCCTCTTGGAGGAAATTTGGTTGGGCGGGTACTCATCTGAAGGTTAACTTCAAATCAAAGTTTTCTCCATTTGTAGATAAAGGCTCTCACCATGTTTTGCTGGAGTCCAAAAGCCTTTGAAATGACTCTGTAACCTTTTCCAGACTGATAGTAGTTCACAACTTTGTTTCTAATCTGTTCTTGAATTTCTTTAGATTGCGGCATCATTTCCTACTTTTCACCTACACTGCATTGCCAGAGAGCTTCCATTTTAAGTCATGTTTAGGCAAAAGGGCTGGCAGTAATCATGCCTGGGTGTGTCTTGTGAAATTGAACCCAAGAATAAATCAATTTCTTTAATTGGTTGATTTAGTACCTGAGGGCACAATAATATTTTCACAGAGGGCTAGGTAAGGCTGGGTAGCTTTTTTTTCCTTCAGTGAATGAAATCATCATTTCAAAACTACTTTTGCATTTACTCAGGATATGCTTGCTTAATATTAAAATTATTTTGATGATCTGACCCATTTACGTGAAACACTTGCAAAAATAGCAGACAGTTGGAGGGGGACAAATATTTTTTTCTGCCCACTGTATACAGTGCTAATATAGCCAATAATATACTCAGTTCTAATAATGTCAACAGTAAATACATTGCTAATAATGCAAATAGAATTCACTTTACACTGATACTATTGAAACCAACATTACCAATATTGGCATCATTATATTCCTGGGTTGTGTAACCTTTGTGAGGCACTTGGGGGGGGAAGCATCTATTTGTAAAACACTTAGGGTCAGCATCTGTTGTTTTTAAATGTGCTATATAAATAAATCTGACTTTACTTGACTTGACTTGACTTGACTACAATACACTCATCTTGTCATGATTAAAACTACTAACTCACAATATGCACATCCTGACATAAGCCCCATAACTAATACTGCCTATTGTACTTACAATACAGACATCTTGTCTCAAGAAATATGACCAGTTCAGCCAACAGTTTTCACAAGACACTTTTCCTGCTAAAAGCGATATTACTCATATTTCCAACAGTAGCCCGAGCACTGCCCACTCCTTCTGTTAGAATACACAGTTTATTTGCTTTGTACATTTGATAAATGCATCTGTCAAATAAACTTATTTGCATAAATATAAATGCATACATAAATAAATGTAATGTACATATGCACTCCTGTTCACACAAGCTGTGGAAAGATCATGGAAAAGTAACCATGAAGTTTATTTTTCAATATTATGAAAGCAACCATATGCATCATAGAAGCAACAAGAGCAAAGTTTGAAAGAATGGTTTTGAGGTTTTTTTTTTTTTTCAAAGTATTTCTCAGAAGTAATACACTGTTTGATTGTGATACATGCTGTGTGCTTCAGACCAAAGAGGAAAAGCACCATATTTTCCTGAGAGACCCACGCATATTTCAACAACACAATGCAAAACTGCATTCTACAGGCATTACAAAGGCATGCCTGCAGAAGAAGAGGGTGCGGGTGCTGGACTGGGCTGCCTGCAGTCCTGACTTGCCCACTGAAAGAGACTGTGTGGCGAATTCTGGAATGCCCCACACTGTTACACACCTTTACACTTGTTTGCAGGCAGAGAGAAACTAATTTATACCTGAAACACTTGATGACTTGGCCTCCTCAGTCGTTAAATGTTTATTAAATGTTGTTAAAAGGAATGGCAAACTTACAAACTGATAAATACTTTACTGTCCCATCTTATTTTGAAACATTCTGCAAGGATCAAAACTGAAATAAGTTTTTATTTAAAAAGAATTGCATTCTGGTGGAATATCAAATAATGTGCTGTTTTATTACTTTCCACGTAATTCAGGTCAAAGATAAATCACAAATCACCACCTCGAGTCAAAAGTTTAATTTCATATACCATCTCAACTTTTTCTGATTTGGGTTTGTACATCACCTGAGTTTCAGAGCAGTGATTGGTGCAGGTTGGAAGAGAGGGAGTGTATTTCAATGTGTTTGCTGCAGTCCCTGAGGGGAAGTCATTGGGTGACAAGGTAAAGCAGACCACTAAATGTCAATTTAGCATACTCAACTGACCCAATCACGGTCCAACTCCGCAAATGGCTTTGGAGAGGCGCTACGTATATATTACTGCAAAGAGATGGGCATAGTTAACCACTTTTTATGTTTTATGATGAACAGAGGGACTGGTGTTGATGATTATGATGATGATGATGATTGCAATGATAGTATTGTAACAGATGATAATAAGACACAGGGTGGTCCTAATAATGACAGAGAAGATGATGATAATAATCATTAATGATAATGATGACGTTGCAGATCGTAGAGACGATGGTTACGTAGCTGATGGTGTCAGTTATGAGGATGAGGAAATGGATCTTGGCACTTTCAATGTTAATGAATATGGTGATAAGTTTTGGACTCACTCTGTCGTTGATGAGGACAATGAAGGCTGTCTTAATGACGAGGATAATTAATGATGACGCTGACCACAAAAAACAAAGCACTCACATGTTCTGGGAGAACTCGGGGGCCTCATCGTTGACATTGGACATGCGTACGCGTACTGTGGTAGTCCCTGTGCGCGGTACTTTCCCCTTGTCCACAGCCATGACAACAAACTCGTATAGGTGATTGGGTCGCTCGTAGTCCAGTGGGCGTGCCGGGAAAACCGTCCCATGGACCGAGACGCTGAAGTCCGGACTCATGGTGTGGTAGGTTATTTCGGCGTTCTGGTCTGAGTCACAGTCACTTGCAGACACTGTTAAGAACAGAGAAGCCTGTAAGTATTTTCATAATGCTAAGAAAGTTTGAAGGGCTGCAATAGCAACATGAAATGAATGTACCAACCTTTCCATTAAAGCTGACAGTCTGTGCTGTCACCACCCAGGAATTACAGCAATTTGAATTTGTGTCCTTTACTGAATACCAACAACATACCTTTTTATTTTTTAATTCCGTAACATTTATTTTACCAAGCAGTTCTTTTGAGAACATTATTTAATTATTATTTACAGCGGTGGCCTTGATTATCAGTTGCCGCATCAGAAAGCTGTCAAGCTCCATTACCATTTACAGTCAGTGTAATGCAAGCGCCGCTCGACAACTCCGAAACTCGACTGTGAAAAAGAGTCTACACGTGCAGTTTCCAGGGCATAACTTTCCTGTAACAGAAAACAAATCTCAAGCACGTGCAGACACTGCGGAATATTTGCAGGTCATATTTCTGACAGGCGAATCCTTGCTCTTCAAGTCTAACGGTGCTATAATTCAAATTCCATAATGTAAAATGGCACGGCATTGAGCTGGGCTGCATTTTGTGCGCTCCACATTGGCAGTTGTACTCTCATGAATGCGTCCACACCCAGTAAGTCATGTTTTGCTCTGGAGGTCTCAGGCCTGGCTTTTCTGAGAACAAACTCGTTGATAATTGGAAAGATCTCTCGGATGGAGGTAATCTGTTTGCCTACATGCAGCCATGAAGTGTGTATTCAGACCAGCCATGGCCAGGGAGCAGTGCTCATAACGCATATCAGAGCAAGCACATGTTCATTGTTCAAACTGAGGAGGGTCAATGAAGGGCCTCATATGGTTTGAAATATTCAGGTTACAAAGCACAAAAAAGCAGGAATCCAAACATTTTGTGCGGTAAAATCTAGGCTGAATGACATTTTCACTGTAATGGACAAGATAAATTAACCCATCATGGCTCAGATTTTACCTGGAGGTGTACGACGTACTTTGCTGGAAAAATGAGTGTAACTAGTTCAAGGCAGGAAACTCGAGTAGAGCTACATCAGCTGACAGCAGCCTGGTAAGCTACCAGCCACGTCAGCATCAGCAGGCACACAACTATTGGAGGATACACATCACATGAGGTAATGCAGCGGTCTATTTGAAAGACGTCAAGCTCACTCACTTCTGCTGCTGTTTACAATGACTGTTCATGCTATGCAACACACTCTTTGGTTTTTTGCTTGCCTCCTCCACCCCAGCCTCCGTCTGTTTGGTTCTGCTCACATCGGGGGAATTTTGATTTCTGTTCATGACTAACTATGTTTGTATGTTTGCTGTGCCTTGGTAGTACATTCCTCCAGAGCAGAACCGCCGCCAAAATACCATGTAATGCTTATACCCATGAATAAATTGTTCTATTTTATTGAAACGTGAGTTTTGCTGACTGAACTGTTATTTTTTTAACAGACCATAAACTCCTGAATGTGACGATGGAGTTTTAATGACTTTTCATCAGAGACTGAGCATACTGCTACTATTTAGAGAGTTTAAGTGCTACGACTGTTTGTTTGCATTGTTTTTACAATCTTTGTGAACATCATTTGCGGTGAAATAAGAAATCTGTGGATTAGAAACAGCTGTCTCACAAAACATTACAGTAAGAAATTGAGGTCCTACCTTAAAAGTCTATGCACATAGTCTTTTGGTGCAGTACACACATCCAAAAGGGGCTCGATCAAACAAATATAACGCATCTGTTAGTTTCTGAACTCTGGGCTTTCTACCTCTGACTACAACAAAGAGCCAAAAAATTATGACCAATTATGACCATTCATAAATGAACCGAATAACATTAATCATCTTACATCAATGTTGGTTGAACTGTGTCAAGGTCTGCGAACAGACCTTAGATGGTAATCAAAAAATTGGTTCTCATGGTGGAAAAGTTAGATGCGGGAGAAATGGGGCCCAAGTGACTTTGGTAAGGGCCAAATATTTATGGCCAGACGACTGGGCCAAAGCATCTCCATAACAGTAAGTTTTAGGGGGTGTTCCGAGTGAGCAGCAATGAGTATCAACTGACAGTTGTCCTAGGATGGTCAAAACACGAACCACCAACAGCTTGTTTTATATGACCAAGACTCGTCAAAGTAATCAATGCCACAGGAATCACTGAGCTAAACTGAACACATGAACATAAATGATCACAGGTGAAGCGTACAATCCAACAGGAAAGAGTCTGTGAGACAGTGAGACTCTAGCTATAACAATAATCACACACACACGGAACATATGCAAGCGCACGGAGTGAAATACAGTCAATCAACTATCAACACTTAGGCCCACAGCTATAAAATATTGAAAGATGTTTATATTTTAAACTCAAATATTCCCTGCAGCTAAACCAATGACAGTTATCATTGTGTTGATGGGCGCAGTCTTGCTACCAGTGGATTAAATGCAGGAAGAACTTAATTCTGTCAGTACTGGGCTTTCCTGTGCAATACAGTCGTACTATTTCATTTCACAAACTGCAACATAAAGGGATTGGCGCTGTCCGAGAAAAGCCAGCAGATTGGCACAGATGGTGAATTATCGCAATGTAGATAAAACTTAGAAACAAATAAATTGTGTTTCCAAACAGAATTTGAGTTTGCACCCACAATTTACACCTGTGAGCGAATACATTTTCCACCGTGTGACCATAGCATTACACTTCATCGAGCGCACCAAAATCGTGTTTTACATTTTACAGTTTCCTATTGCACTCAGTCAAAGATAGCACCCTGAAAATTTAATGTTATTAATGATGGAAGAGGTACTATCCACAGTACTGTCAGAAACCGTCAGAAGCAGTAAATAAATATCAAACTCCTTTGCGCAAAAAACAAAGAACTGACCTTGCCAAACTAACGAGAACAATCATGGGATTGCAAGTCTTCCTGTCCCTGCAACGCAGTCTAATTAATTAAGTCTAACGTGTTTCAAGAAAAATAAAAATGTCAAATATAACCTCAAGTGGTAATTAACAGGGTCCAAGAAACATGAGGCAATTATCAATTTTGATGCAGTGAAGACTTGCATTGCATGAATTTTTGAAACAAATCCATGCCAAATAATTATTCATGGTATTCCTTGCTCTGACTGCAAGTTTAATGCTGATTAGTCATTGCTAAGCCTGTTAAACTGCAGTTGTTACCCGATCAGCGAATCAGAGCCATGTTTTAACGATTTCTCATGCTCATTGGCTGTACAGTAAGCAAAAGTATAGAACAATTTGAGTCAATATCAAGAGATACAGGCAATTTTACATGGTTACACCTTACAGCGACGACTATCGGCCCATTGGTACCAAATTTTGTCGGTCTCAGCTTCTTGCCCCATCAATGTAAATTCTTAAGCTTCCTGATGATTGCGCATTGCATTCAGGAGTTGTACCCCATTATATCACTTGAAGCCACACTTACAAATTGTTTTAGTTTACGGTGGTGTTGTTTTTTAACATAGGAAGTTTCGTTATATATTATTTAAAGACATTGAGCTAGAGATGCCGTGTACCAAATTTTTAGCAAATCAGTCAAACTGTCTAGGGGGAGATCGATTTGAAAGGTTTTTTTAAGTTCTGAGTGACAAAAAAATCTAATATGCCGCATAATTTCAGTCCAAGAGGCTTTTTTGTTAAGCTGGAGCCAGGGAATCAATGGAAAAAAAAAAAAAAAAAAAAAAAACTGTGAATGTAGTCTGAACAGTTCAAAAGTTGAAGGCCAGAACACAATTTGGCTCTCAATAGCGCCATAATCTGGCCAATCAGAATAATTTCAATAGAGACTGTTCATCCAAACAACCAAAACTATTTTGTGAAGTTTAATCATGATAATGATAGCTTCTGAGTAGAAGGGCTGCTGGAAAGTGATTAGCTGATGGGAGCTACCTTGTTTGCGCGATCATCTTGAGGCTTACAAACAGATATCTTTGGGCACCTTGACCAACATGAAGCATGCAAAATTTTCTGTTGTTTGGGAGGTTGGTTTCAGAGTTAGGACAATTTGTTTGCTATTGTGCCTTCTATGGATGAATTTATACCAAATTTGGTAGGCTTGAATCTAATGGCCTGTAGATGAGGGATCTCAAGCTTGGCGATTATTGCACAGTGCATTCGGAAGATAGAGCTCATTATATCAATAGAGGCCCTGCGCACAAAATTGATTGGCTTTACCGCAGCATCTTTCAACATAGTAACTATGATTATATAAAATTTAAACATCTTAATGTGAGGATGCCGTGTGCCACACTTAGTGAGAATTGGTCGCACCGTGTAGGAGGAAAGAGATATTAAAGGTTAAAGAAAAAATTCAAAATGGCAGGAAACCTCCTTACACGCAGATCTGGATGCACAGAATCTAACAAAAAGGAATTTTGTGCCTGAAAAATATGGTTTAAAAGTTACAGTATAGGCCAAAACATATAGTTTGTTGTTGTGGCAGCTCCTTGTGGTCAATCAATAAAAAACATTACAAAATAGCAAAAGGCACTGTGCTACTAAGTGTTTCCTGTGTGTGTGCCAAGTTTCAAAAATAAATATCAAACAGTTGTCAATTCATGATTCGGACAAAAGTATGTTTACTGACGGACGGACGGACAGACGGACAGACAGAACAAAAATCATATACCCCCGCATTACATGCCGGAAATATACAAGTATCAAAAATTTTTCCATCTTCCAAAAAAGCTTCATGAATACTGCATAGCACTGACTGTACGAGAATCACACAAATATGCAGTATATTCCATATAAAATATCACAGCACATTAAACTGTCACGGAGAAATAATTTACGCCATTGATGGCAGAGGAGCACTGTGCCTCATTTGAAATGTCAATAAAAGAAGGCATAAATCCAATTATGAACGTGTTTTGTCAGGCTTAAGGAGACTTTGCATAATAATTAATAAAGGGCCCTTCAAGGGAGCATGTCTTTAAATACTCTTTGACATTCCGGAACTAGCAAAGACTGCGCAGTTAACTGAGCAAAAATACAAGTGTTAATTCACTGACGTATTGTAATTAGGCGAGTCAAAACATTATGACCACCTGCCTAATATCCTGTTGGCCCTCCCAATGCCCAAAAAAAAAAACCTCAGCTGAATTATGTTCCTTATGACTGCCCAGAAAGAAGGTTTACCAGCAGAAAATCTCCCAGGGTGTCACACTACCTCACTGGCTGTTCTTTGTCCTGCAGCGTATCCCTAACCCTGTTGCCATCTCTCCCCACGGTGAATCACGCACACATAGTTGTACCCAACCTATCACTTGTCTGAAAGCGCCTACAACAGGCATGCAAGCATTGAAACTGGACCTTGGAGCAATGGAAGGAGGTTGCTTGGTCTGATTAATCCTGTTTTGATTTACATCAAGTACATTGGCCAGGTATGACACTGTAAACCTTGATAGTGTGGTGAACTCAAATGTTTTGTAGAAACCGATTACCTCAAAAAAATTGCGGAGGCCAACTTAATTGCATTGTGTGGAACAAATTTAAAGAAAATAAGGTAAAGTTATTTTTTACTTAGTTTTATGTACTGTGAACACAAATCATTAAGTTGGCACCATCAAGTTTTTTGAGGTAATGGGCTTCCACAAAACATTTGAGTTCACCAGACTTGTCAGGGTTTACAGTGTAGCGTGCCATTTTTACCTGGGTTAGAGATGGTAGCAGGATGGAAATACGCGGATGGGGGTAGTGAGATGCTTTGGAAGATACTGCGCTGGGAAATGCTGGGTCCAGGCATTTATATGGATGTCAGTGCGACTAAACTGTTTTGGCAGCACGCTGAGGATCAACAGAATACTAGCCAGGTGTTCATAATGTTTTAGCTAATTGGTTTATATCAATCAGTTCATTCATTTCATCAAAATGTGAAAAAGGTATATCAGTTTGTACATGTATTCTACTGTAAGTATATTACAGATACTGGACATAGCTTAAAAGCTGCATAAACAGAAACACAAAACCAACAGCTCCAGATTGCATTAGCAATTATAATATATTGGCATTCAGGGTCCTCTGAGTTGTCTTGCAACTTTAGAGACTAGTAAGATTCTTCAATGTCAATGATTGTGAAGCAGGTTGCATTCAAAAGATGAGATTACATGGTACGGTTGGGTAACTCGAGACAAAATCATCGTATCTGGAATAATCATAAAGCTACGGTATGTTTTGCAGCTTTGTGTGGAAAAAAATGCAAGCAGCTGTGGAGAGCTCTTGGTCTCTCGCACAGAAATGTGATCATGACACGCTGGAATGCTTTTGCTAAAAAAAAAAAAAAGATTATGCCTGCGCAGTGTGCATAACGGTTTGAATGAACCGGTGATTAAATCAACAACTAGCATGACCTAAATATTTTCCTTTTCCCCGTGTCGGCATTCGTGAATGAATAATCCTACCATCATGCTAAATATGCAGTGTTCTGAGAGTTATTACGAAGTGATAATTTTTTTTTTCTAGAGGGACAGACATATGCCTTTTAGAATATTTTATGTAAATACGCATGCCTCGTGAAGGCCAGGAAGCCTTAGCCTGTGGAATTTGCTAACATTAGGTTTCCGAGGCAGATAAGATTATTCTGCTTGCTTTAAAGGGCATGTGATTTCTGGACCTCGCTCGCTATATCGTTCAGTCTTATCTCTGGGGAATTGAATATGAAGGGATGAGACAGACAGCCTCCCTTTCGGTATCTTTCCCTTACAAGACGGGCATTTTGCGAAAGTGGAAAAGATAAAGTGAAAGAATGACATCGGGAATGAGAATGCATTCAGACAACTGTGAATGGACGGAAATAACTCTTCAATTTAACCAATAACAAGGGACACTTCAGGAGAAAATGGTGATTTACAGGGACAGTGTGCCATTGTTGCCACTGTGAAGCCTCCAGTGGGTTTCAGTTGCATGGAAAAATGCTCAGTAATTGCAACTGTGTGGATACTATATACAGCCTACAGTACATGCTAGTGTTTATATTATTACTATTACCTTTTTATTATTATAAAGTTTTTTTATGCCCTGGCTATTTACCTGAATATGGCCAAGTGACTTAGCATGGTGATATATAAGGCAATCACTCACATCGACTCTTGCTTTCACTCTCATCTATTTTGGAGTGATTTTCAACAAGCAAAATTTTTGATCAACTGTCACGCACACGAGTGTTTTCCCTGCAGTCCAGCCGTCCTTGTCTGTTTCATTCCAGTTTTGTCAACTGATTCTTATTATTATTTAGTGAAAATGAAGATTCACCAAGCATGTTACTTTGTTCCATTTGTGTGTTTGTTAGTTTTTTTGTCATTCTGTTCATGTGGTACCGGCCACAATTTTGGTCTGATTGCGACAAATGAATGACTCGCCCTGTAAACCCCAAACCATAGGTCGTACCCAATTTTGCGCAGAATCAGTCAGTGGAATCACGTCAAAAAAAATGCATGAAATCTCAAGAACACCTATCTCTTAACATCAAAATTTCATCTTTGCCAAAACTGACGCATTGACTTCCAATTTGACAGACGTGTAGATTGGTATGCTCTGTGACCTGAAAAAATATATTAGGTGCTTCTGCGTGGATGTTGCGGCCAACTATATTTATAAGAATCTTAGTCTACAGCACATTTGCATTGTGTGCTGCCCTATATACATTTGACTTCAGTATGAGGAAAGTTAAGCTGAAGTTACTGAAGAGTGATTTGAGAACAAATGTCAACATTTTGCCGAGTTGTCGCTCTCTGAGCAATTTTATTTACAAACTAATTATTGTCTCGTTCAACTCCCCTCCCTCTGCGTGTCCTCCCCATTTTTGCACATTCCTCTATGTCAATTATTGTCCATGTGTAATTAAAGGAGCAATATGTAAGAAATGTATGTTGATTAATCATGAAATGGCCCTGATATATCACCAGACATTAAGGAATGATGTTAATTTCAAATACTTATATCACTGGCAACAGCAGTCCAGCCAGAATATTCTCATTACAAAAGCAAAGTTGCAGCCCACAACTATTGTTGATGTTTTTATTTTGTGTTTTGGCCTGTTGCGCCGCCCTCCACCTATCTCCCAATCACGAAATCAGTAGCATTTCGGCATCCAGGTTGCCAGTTACCACTGAGCTGCAGCTACCAGCGTCTCGGAGCACAAATGTCTGACGTTACTAAACCTGAAAGGCCTCGTTATGATTCCAAAATACGTCATGACAAAGTCAGAAACAAAACAAGGATCTGTTTAGGACATGCCTTAGAAAGATGGAGACGGCTGAAAGCGGAGAAGAATTTGAAGAACGACGCCGAAGTTGCTAATATTCTCCTGGACAGGTAAGATTCACTGAAGTTAATAAAGGAATAAGCCCCGAGAAGCAGAGGGTTACAGTGATTTTATAACGGTGGAGGGGCGTTCTAAGGCACGACGTGCAGCGGAGTGCCTTAGTGCCCCTCCGCCGTTATAAAATCACTGTAACCCACTGCTTCAGGGGGCTTATTGCTTTTATAAAACGGTTACCCCAAATATAGCCCATTAAATAAACACACAAGAAAAAAAATCAACAATTTATTGGTAATAATGCAACAAAATTGAGAACTATTCGTTCTTCCACCAAGCAAGATCGAGTGGACAGAATGGTTGGCAAGCAACACAGACGCTAAGATTGCTTTTTCATCTAGCGCCATCATCATGTCACATCAGGCTATTTGGGCTTGTTAATATAGATATACTATGAAAGCAGGCTATTTGGAATGTCTCCTTCGGTCTCCTGAAGGCCCCGTTAAATAATTTTACGTTCGTTTCGGTTTTCGAGTTTCCTTGTTCTCAACTCGCGCCGATCGGCCGTATCATTACAACCAGCAGCAAGAGTAGGGAACAAGATTGACTTTTGTCCTCCACACTTGCCGGTGTCCAGGAAAATATGTTGAATTGTGCATTAGTTTGCTAGCCAGCTTATCAACTAGCTAGCATTCACTACAATGGATGTGGTTACCCTACACATAGCTCATAAAATAAATACACAAGAAAAAAAAATCAACAATTTATCGCTAATACTGAAATAGCGAGATAGTTAGCAACGTAGCTAGCAAGCTACCATGATATCGAACTCTATAACGCTATAGCTAGCTAGGTAGATAGCCAACTGGTTAGCGGGTTAAAAGGCTAAACTTCGCTAACACTGAAATAGCGAGCTAAAAGTCTTGAAACAAACGTAACCTAACGAGTCAGTTGAGCGCAGAGTAGTTGGTTGCTAGGCCAGGCACGCAGGGATATTTTGAGCTGCGGCCTGCTTCAAAATACAGTGGGTTACACTGATTTTATACCGGCATGGAACGCGGCTCAGCCAATCACATTTAAGGATGGGAAGCACCCGTTTTATAATTCTATTTAATGTAGGCACGGACATTTCAGATATTCTCTACAGTCGACTAACGTTATGTGGTTCGTTCATGGTACGTTAGTGCGTATGCAGGTGGGTCATCCAATTGACTAGGTAACAAATTGAGAAATAAAAACCGTGACTCGTCATTGCTGACATTAGCAATGCATTATTAGAGTCTGTTTCTCTGGTATTATGCTTAGACGCTGTGGAAACCGTTCCAACATTAGCACAGCCATTATGGCAATATGAAATGTAATTGAGACAGTACATCGGTCAAATGAGTCCTCATTCATTCTTTACGCATATTATAGTATGGACTTTAGTGGGCTATTGACAGAGAAGAGTGATGAGCAAGTTGACCAATATGACCATTGCTAAAGTTAGTTAGTCATTAGTCTCGATCTTTTCTGAACTGAACTGAACACAACGCTGTGAGAGCAAATCATTGGTGATATTGAAATGTAGCCATGGTAGCTCCTTGTAGTAGACGTTCTTGCTGGATGCGGCAACCTAGCTGGCAACCTCTCGTCTGGGGGAGAGGGAGAGGGGATACTGTGCTCTGCAGTATTTTGGATGTGATTGTTGTACCAGTTTTGGCCACAAGCTTACATACGGCTCCTTTAAGTTCCCAGGCTTCTTCTCCACATTGCTGGATTGTTGATTTCCATCTATGTTTTCTTTAGTGTTTAACTAAAGACAGGAAGTAACCATATGGATATTTTCCCAGTGCCCTCAGCGCTGGTGATCGGCTCTTCTTCCAGTTCCTTCTTTGTCTAAGTTCGAGAGAGTGCATCCGCCCAGATTGCCCCGATTCGTTCGGCTTGCGATTCCGGTTACAGACCTCAGTCCAGTCCCCTCTACGCTCAGCCTGATGTTCTATGTTTCAGTTCACCCCCACCTGACTTCAAACCATCTTTTGATTATCCTTTTTGTTCATGTATTGTGTACCTGCAATGTTCATATTAATTAAATACACCCAAACAGCTTCACTGTGATATGTGTGTGCTTCCTGTGTTCGGAAAATCATGACTTCAGTTATTTTAGAGAATGTAAAAAGTACAGGTGAAACGAGTTTTAGCTTATTCCGATGAGTTAGCATATGCTGCCGCACATGTAGCTGTTATCAACTGGTATTTTGTCAACAAAATAGTTGCCAAACAACTGTTATATACGAATAAAACCCAACCATGAGGTCTTAGAGTAAATCAATGATTACAGGACTCCAGGGTGGTCAACAGTTACTGCATCATAAAGACCTCTGATGTCCCCACTCACCTTGCAGCAGTGAGGTTGCCGTGGTAACTGTTTCCGGGACGCCATCTTTACTGTATATGGACTGCAGGAACTCAGGAATGCAGTCATTCTCATCCGTGATAATCACCCTGACCTGTTCAATAAAGATGAAAAAAGGAGAGGAAGGAGGGAAGGGATGGAAAGAGGGAGGAGGGAGGGAGTGGGGGAGGGGATCAAAAGGCATTAATGTTCCTAATTGTCTTGGTCCAGAGAGAGAGCGCCGATAAGAGGGGGATTTTCCGGAGGTAATCGTCTCTGGCGTTTTGTCAGTGGGAGGATTTGGTGAGCGAGAGTGGAGTAGCTTTGGCGAGATTGCCCTTTCACGGTTACACACACCGGCAATAACTGCTGCTTTGCGCTCAAGGGTTGCTGGATTAAAATAAAGACTAAATGGAGTTGACATGATTCCAGATCATTTTTTTTTTCCCAGTGGGGGTGGTATGCATTCATTTTGCATTCCATCTCTCTCCTTCATTTCTTTTTTATTTCTCCCTCACCGGCTTCTTCTGACCGTATACCTCACCTCCTTTAATTCCTTTAAAAGTTCTGTACACAGAATTCTACATTCATATCCATCTCTTTATCCTAATATTTTTTTTTCATTTTCAGTTCTTCTTGGACTTTTAGTTTTTTAACTTTTACGTTTACTTAATACGGACACTGAGATACATGATGTTTAACTTGCCTTATATGTGTAATTCATAATCAATTGTTTACACATACATTAGAACAATGGCAATGAAGCCATGAGCAATAATTTAGGTAGAAGCTTGATGCATTGTATCTAATGTGAAGCATAACTAAACATGGCTGTGTTCCATGGGTGTTACCACCTAGAGGCACTGATTTGCTTAAATGAAGTCATTAGATGGACTGGAGTGGCCAAGTCCCCTAGCGTTCCAGGAAATCGTCAATTTCTAATTAATTTGTAGCAGCAGCCCTGAGTGTCCTTAGTCCCTCAGCGCTGCAGTGGAAGATGCTCGCGTTGTGATTCCTCTCTGAGCGGAGAGCAAGCAGATTTTTTTGAGGGGTTTGGGAGGGTAGTGGGGTGGGGGCCTTGTCTTGTGCTGTTGTGGGTCCCGGGCCCCGCACCGGTATCACCCCCCCCCACAGGGGTCAGAGTTCCCAGCTGTTCCGGAGAACAGGAAAATAAAAACCCATCTCACGCGCGTGATGCCCGCGTAAATGGACCCATCAGCAGACCCGTCACCACGGAGACAGGTCCTCATAAAAAATAAAATGAATAAAGAGACAAAATAAAAAAGAAACACGAGTTCTGGGGACATAATCTATCTTGCTGCCCGGCACATTTCTAGTGAAAGAAAGCATCAATCTGAGGCTTAAGTGGCTGCTCTGGTCTTCCCCAGCACCTGTAGATCACAGATGAAGGCAGGATTGGGTGAGACCTAATGACAGGGGGCTGGAGCTCTGGAGCTAACAGGTGATGAACACCAGCCAGAGAGAACACTCTCAGAAAAAATATTACCTATTCGTACCTTTAGGGGTAAAAGGCTTGTCACTGGGGCAGTACCCTCAAAGGTACTGCTGTTGTACCATCAGAAGTGGGTACTTATTTACTTTGGAATATAAAAGTACCTTTTAGACCTTAACAAGGTTCACTTAGGTACCTTGAGGTCCTACAATTAGCCCTAGGGCGTACAGAAGTGCTGTATGTACCTTGGGGAACAGAAATGGGCTCCTGCTGTACCCCTATTTCTGAGAGTGAAGGAACAGCCTCTTTTATTCAGTTGATGTTAGCCTGTGGTCACATGGAGGTTCCGTGAGTCATCAGAGTAGCTCCTGGCCTGACAGGCACAAGAGGATGAAGATGTGATTTGCCCCTAAAACGCCAATCCCCCTCATCCCCCTGGGGGGAACGCGGTGGCGCAGCGGTTAAGCGTGCTTGACTTGGGATTGAAGGGTCTTGAGTTCGAGTTCTTGCCACAACATTTGTGGTACGTTCATGGGCAAGAACACTTCACTCCCATAGTGCCTCATTCCACCCAGGTGCACAACTGCTTACCAGCTAATTGTCATGGGAAACCTGACTAAGCACTTGGGGTAACCTGCGATGGATTAGCATCCCATCCAGGGGGAGTAGCAATACTCCTAGTCACTTCCTGCTACAGAAACCAGAGTCAAGCACCAGCACGATGAGCCACTCAGCTCTAGGGGACAGACAGACCTCATCCCTCCAGCCCCCAAGCAAGTGCCCGCACCAAAAGCTCCACACTGAGACATAAGCACAGACTTCAAGGACAGCTGCAGGCCTCCTCGTTTGGTTCCCTCCGAGCGACGCAGACAGTTTTCTAAGACGGTTTGGCAGTTATGGCTGCGAGGGGCTCTCCTGCTCCCGGCAGCTCCCGTCCCCATCTGCTCAGCCCCTGGCTCTGTGATCTACAGCTCTGCCTGGGGGACAGGGGAGATGAGTGGATTGCCGAGCTGGGGATTAGGGAGAGTAAACTATATGGCGATTAGTGCTCTCACTTGAGCCACAACGTCTCTATAACACGTCGCTGTTTTAATCTGTTTTTTTTATTATCACTATTCCCCCCATCTAGCTCCTCTAGTGATGTCCACAGGGGTCAATACCCTCATCTAACAGTCAAATTGAGGCCCTACCTGCTTGAAGATAGAGTATGCCCTCGCTCCTAATGAACTGTACCACAAACATACATAAACATCCTTTTCTTTGTTGCCTACAGTGTGGGAATTCATGTTTCTTTTTACACTGCTCTTTTCCATCCCATAATATGGAATCGTCCGTTCTGCTAGCACTGCAGCACTTGGAACCCGCACCAGTGATTCAAGAGGGCCAATGACGACCAGAAGTGTCAAAATTGCTTCTATTCACGGTTATTAACAGTTCAGGCTCCGACACAGTGGATGGAATGCCCTTCATTCGAGGCATAACATGGGAATCACTATGACGGACAGCTGGTGAACCACCATTGTTGACTGACGCCCACCTCAAGGATGGTCAATCGGACTAAAAATTCAACATTTAAATTGGGGTTGAAAAAGTTGAGTCGAAAAATTAAGTCATGTTTGCTTTGAGTATATTGCCCTGCTGCTTACCATCACTGGGTCAAATCATTATTTGACATGCCTTAGATACCCGTCAAGTACAACAGTAGCCCTGAGGCAAATAGATGTGAACAGCTGTATCTACTAAGGAATATTTATTTCAAAATTTGAGTCCCGCATATTAAAATTAAAATCCACGTTTTCAAATGTAAATCTTTGCCTCTAAAAGAGAATCTTTATCTCTAAATTTAAATCCCTGCGAGTAAATTGAAATCCACTTTTCTAAATTACCTAAATGACTTGTCTAATCCATCATCTGTCCGCACAAATGTTCGCAAGTGCATACACCATCGTGCTAACTTTGCTCAGTAGTTTGTGAGTACGGTAAACAAACTGGAAGTCAAAAGCTTCTGTTTTTAATTGGGTAAGAAATCGCAAACACGATGTGAGGGTGCTGTAATCCATGCTTTTGCAAAGATAGATTTTCCATTATACAGTACTGTGAAAAAGTATTTACCCTGCTTCTCAATTTGTCCTATTTTTGTTAATCATATTTAAATGTTTCAGATCATCCAACTCTTCTAATATAAGATAAAGACAACCTGACTTAACACAAAGTACAGCTTAAAAATGATAATTTTCTTTATTGAAGATAAAGAGTTGTTCAAAACCAATATCACCCATGTGAAAAATTCATTGCTCTCCCTATACCAAATGACTGGTTGTAACTGCAATCAAATGTTTGCAGTAACACATATCTGACACCTGATTGGCTGTGGTCAGCCGGACCCACCTCTGCAGCACTGCTAAGGCTGTCCTGGCCCTCGCTGGCCCGAACCAGCAGCAAGTAGCGGTGCTGGTCGCTCTCGAAATCAACGGGGCGGGTCAGGCTGATCTCGCCCGTCTCCGGCTGGATGGAGAAGAGGCTGCTGGGATTGATGAGGAGGCTGTAGCTCAGGGGCTGCTTCTGGAATGACGTGGCTGGGGTCGCCAGGAAGCTGTGGTGGGGGGTTGGAGGGTTGGCGGGGGGGGGGGATAGGAACACATGTCACTGAATGGTCACAACAGGATACAGCAGCTGAAATGAAGAGGCTGGGTGTGATGTCACCATGCATTGATTTTTTCATTGTTTTGTTATTGTTTAAAATGTATGACTGATAATCGGTGGCATATTGTCTTCATACTGGGGGGAGACAAAACAGTGGAGGCGCCCCTGTAAAATGGATTTAAATTTATAGTGAGAAATCCCCAATTAAATAAAAGCATTTACACAGGTAATTCCCATGAATTTGGATGCTAATTAGCAGCATGTGTCCTCTTAAAAAGAAGAATAGCCCTCAGAACTTTGTGAGGAGAGTATCCAGGGGCAGAGTAGGATACTGACAGAGTTCAAATAGGTGGGATTGGAACTGAAGATGTTTCAGTCACGGGTTATTCATGATAGCGAGGAGAAATGAGTCAGAAATTACAGTAACATTCTCCAAACACCAAAACAGCAAAACTGAACTGCAGCCGACTTGGTGGAGTTGTTGCTAATAATTACAGTGCTACAGCTCTAAAAATCACTGCAGAATTGAATCAACGCATATGTGTCTCAACCAGCCACATCAAAGGTACACTGTGAGCTTCGCAAAGCAGTACTTATGACAACGTCTGCAATCATTAGATCCATCCCGTGTCGTGCACACGTAGGTAATACACTTCCTCAACAACAAATGATCATTCTGTTGAAGGATGTAAACTACACACTTCTCATAATGGACTAAAAATAATCAATATCACATATTCCAATCACATGTAATATACAGTATATGTGGTACAGTGCAAAATTCTGTGTTCCAACTTAGTTGGAATAAATACGCTTAGTTTCATTTATCAAATCAATTGTTTGATGTAAGTCATTGTTCAAAGTGTAAAGTCTCCAGGGTATGTAATAAATTGATTTTCCAATCCCTGAAATTGGAAAGAATAGGGCCAATTCTGTTACCCTGCATGAAATAACTACATCCCATGGCAATAAACCTCTGGGCATTAACCATAGTTCTGGATAATTCATCATTACACGTAAAACCACAATAGTCATGGTCACTGAAATTTTTCATTCTGAAAGTTATGATATAGATATATATTACCTGTGACTACAAACGTATAGATGCAATAATTGTGCTGGTGGTAGAATCAACATTATTATATGAATTTCAGTGCAGTCTATTTGTAATGCTGTCAGAGCAATAGTATTAAGTGCTCTCATTTTTTTTTTTTTATTAAATTGAATGAAGTTTGTGAGTTTCCATGGTTACAGGTAATTGCTGGCTTTGAACCTGGTACTTTATAGAAAGATCAGATAGTTCAGATAGGACTCATGTTTATTATTGCATTTTTTTACTAAATTACTTGCATTTTATGACTAAACCTTTCATGTTTGATTCCCTGGTAAGATACAGCTGAGTCCCTCAACTGAATCGATTCAGTACACATGGCCACCTCAAGAAGTACTGGCACCCTTAATGAAAATCCACAAAATTGATTAGTTTGCTCTTACATGCACCAAGATTGTTCACAGCAAAGCTGGTTCGATTCACATTATAACAGTGTAGCTAACTGCATTTGGAAATGTCGTTTCACCTAATAGCGGTGCCATATTAAAATAAATGGAGCCGTAAAAATGAATATGCTTCCTCCTCTATGCACCAGGAATGTTGACTGCAGATTTGACGGGATTCGCATGAAAACTGTTCAAGTTATTGCATTTTTAAAAATAAAAAGTTTGGCCTGGTGGCGGTGCTACAGGGAACGTCCGAGGGTCACCACCAGCACCTCTGAACACCAAGCACAATGACAGAAGTTTTGACGGGATTACCATCAAAACTATAAAATAGTCTGAGTTATTGCATTTGGAAATTTAAAATTTGGTCGAGTGGTGCCATTACAGGAAACATTATAGAGCCCCACAATCAATAACTTCCTTTGCAATGCATCAGGGGTGTTGAAAGCAGGCTGAATATGATTCCCATTAAACTTGTTGCAGTTATTGCGATTTGAAAAAATTAAATCTGTGGCTTGGTGGTGCTGCTACAGCAGAAGTCATAGGGTGACCAATGTCAGTAACAGCCCTTCTATAAACACCAGAAACAATCAAAAATCGTGTGACATGATCCTAATCAAAAACTGTTTGAGTTATTGCATTTGGAAAAATGTTAAATGTGGCCATGTGGAGGTGCAGAGGAATAACAATCAATAATTTTCTCCTCATTGCACCAGGAATGTTGAAAGCAACTATGACACGAAAAGAAAATTCAAAGTTCGCCCGAATAGTGGTGCTACAGTAAAGGTCATAGGGAGGCGAGGAACAATAAAAGGGCATCTCCATGCACCAGAACCGATGAAAAGAGGAGTAATCGGACTCCCAGCAAAACTGTTTGAGTTATTTCGTAGGGAATGTAAAGTTTGACCTGGTGGTGGCATTCCAGGAAAGGTCATAGGGTTACACAAAACGATAGGGTTTGTCCTCTATGCATCAGGAATGAACACAAGAAGTTTAATCCGATTCCCGTGAAAACTGTTTGTTATTGCGATAAGTTTGGCCTGGTGGTGGCACTACAGCAAAGGTCACTGAGTGATCAACATCAATAACAAGCCTTTTTCTCAAATGATCCTTTTTTTCAAGGACGTGACGTGATTCCCATGAAAACGGTTTGAGTTATTGCATTTGGAAATATGAAGTTTGACAAGGTGGTGAGCAATGGGAAAGTTTTATTCTGAGGGATGGCTTTGTCATCTCGAGAGGCGTGAAGATGGAGTCTTTGCCAAATAAAGTTGTGTGAAATCAATTTACTTAACATTTACCAAGCCCGCAGGTGGAGGATGGGCTCCCAGCCAATAGCTGGGCTCCTCCGGAAATTTCCTCCTATTGGGGGAGTTTTTTCTCACCTCCAGTTTAGAATCTTCTCCCTACTGGAAGATTTTACCTCATTAGCTCCTTAGGTTGCTAACTGTCCTATGGCTACGCTGCCGCACCTTGCCTAAAGTGCTATACAAATTGTATTAATTGGAAATATGCTCGTTAATAAATCTTGTCTTTAATTTCAAAGTCTCAGTGATTGTATTTGGGGGATTTTTATAATAACTGTTGTAATTCCCTCAAGGTTGATACATTGTTCTAGCAGTAAACTGACAGCCTAAATTTTGGAACCCACAGTCATCGGCAGACACTGGATTTCAACCCCAGTAATGCCCCACTAGGCCTTCGATTCCGCCAGGTTCAGGTCTTTTTCTTGAGGCATCTTGTTTTTAATTTTTGCCTTCAGCAAAAGAAATACATGCTTAACTGGATTTAGGTCCGGTGAGTGACTAGGCTGTAATAGAACTTTTCTCTTTTTCGTTTTAAAAAAGTTTTGGCTGGCTTTCGCAGCATGCTTCAGGTTGTTGTCCATATGTGCTGCGAAGTACCGTCAAGTGTAATATAACGCCTATGGAATTCAGAAGTCATCTAGCTGCATTTGTCGGCAGTAACATCATCAATAAATATTAGGGAACCAATTCACTTGGCAATCATACATGTACACCATAAGACAGCCTCCACCACGCCTTACAAATGAGGTAGTATGATTTCAAACAAGAGCGCTCCCTTCCCTCCTCCATAATCTTTCTAACCTATCATTCCAGAACAAAGTGATCTTTGGATCAAAAATGTTTCATCACCTGAAGAATCATGGTTTTGCCATGGCCACCCCCGGCCCCTGACCGAAACCCAAAGAAATCTGTCTGAAGAGGAGAGGCCATTAGCGTGGACATAAGGTTCTGAAGGATCTGGAGAGATTCTGCCTGAGGGGATGGTCTCAGAGTCCAATCACATGATAGCGATCCAATAATTGTGGCATACGTTTTACAGACAGAATTTTCTGTTTCATGACAATAATTTTTTCCATTAATCATTATATGTACTGTGCAAAAGTCATAGGCACCCTAATTTACTTTTATTTAAATTTGATGTTGGATGTTAAATTTTGTTTTCCATATTAGTGGTGCTGTAGATAAAAAGCACATTTGAAGCACTACATGTTTATTAAAAAAAAATACAAAATTCAAAAGAACTTCGTATTTCACTAAATACAGTTGGTACAAATAATATGCCATGACAGAGCTCTGATCTCAACATCATCATAAAGGCTGCCTGTAAATACCTGGGGAGACGGACTCAAGTGAGACTGAGAGTCGGCAGAAGAACTGTGGCGTATTCTCCGGTATGCTTAGAAACACCGAACAGTCAGGAATCTTATAAAACTACAAAACTGCATACCAGCGTCCAAAATTTTTAGGCAAAGAGTATTCAGACTAAATATTCATTTCAGTATGTTTCTGACAGTTCACAGCACTTTACAGTACATTTTTCAATATTCAGAAACCTTTAATTTAATGATTTTGCAAGCATCTTTGCCTCACAGCATTGCGTTAAATGTGCCTAAAACTTTTGCACAGTACTGTATATATATACTATATATATATACATTTTTTTTCCATTTAATATAGTGAGGATAAACATTGAAGTCATAAATTCATAACCACGTTTCTTCATATCAAGGGCGCCAATACTAATGGAGGGCACTTTACACGCATGCAGGTGTGAGTGAGGGTTCTGCAGGTACTCACGGCTGCCCCTGAGGCGTACTCTCCGGTATAGAGATGGTGAATGAGCTGTTGCTGAACTGAGGAGGCCTGGCTCCTGCCATCACCGACAGCACTGCTGGGGCTCCTCGGCTGCCCAGCCTATCAGCAGCCACCACAGTGAGCAGGTACTCCCTGTCCCTCTGCAGCGGCAGGTCGGTCGTCTTAACATGGCCGCTCTTCCTGTCCACGTCAAACCGTCCGTCTCCCCCTGCAGAAGGACGAGAGATGCCCTCTCATGAATAAAAACATCGCACACCAGTAATATTGTTGCACATGTTAAAATTCACGCCCCAATCACTTTTACACGCATATCGTACATGAATATATTGCCTGTGTAACACTAGAGGTGAAATATGCCATAGCGCTGTAGCAGACTGACACGCAGTAATCACTATTACACCCCAGAGTTACAACAATGCCAAAAGCAAATGTTTCTGTGAAAGCTAGCTTTTAGAAAATTTTTAGAAACTTTTAATTACCGAGTGACATCACTGACACAGATAATAACTAGTTTGTCGACAGTGCAAGCAGGCAACCATGTTACTAACCATAATCTTGCATAATTTTAAAAGTTATAATAATTCTAAAAGTTACCTCGCATCACCGTCATACCAGTAAGGATAAACACTACTTTTAAAAATTTCAACACAATATCCTCACTGCGAGATGTGCATGCAGAGACTAAATCAATACACCGCATTCCTCTCCACACATACATATATCTGTTTTCTGCCGCTGAGTTCAGAGGAAAGTCTTCATTGTCCGCACATCTGACCAAACTGACAACTGATCCACACGTCGTATACAAACCCAATCCGGAAAAAGCTGGCAAGTTATGGAGAGTGAAAAAGAAAATCAAAAAGGAGTGATTTAAAAAGTCCATTCACTCTGTAATATATTGGAAACATTAAAAGAACACAGTATTTGATGCTTTAACTTGTTTATCCAAATGTGTTTTTGAAAATATATGCTTATTTCAAATCTTATGACGGCAAGAGAGTCCACAGAAGTTGGCGCAGGGGCAATTTAGGACTATTAATGATGTAACATGCTGCAATTATAGGGTGAATGGAGGACTGGAGAAAAATTCTTCATGCTAGGCATGACCAACTGGTGTCTTCAGTGCCTAGACACTTAAGACACGGAGATGTTACATAATGGCAAACAATCTGCGCCAACTTTTTTGGTCTCTGTTGCAGTCATCACATTGTGCATTACCAATAAACAATTGAATTCAGTTGTCAACATCAAATAGTACGTTGTTGTACTGTTCTACTGTTTTCAGTATAGTATAGGGCGAAGTGACCTTTCAAATAAGTCATTTATGATATTATTTGCATTTTCATTGATGTGCCATCTTTGTTTGGAATTGGGCAAATACCGACGGGTAACCGAGGAGAGGACCTGAATAAATGTGCGGACAAACATTAAAAATGCTGATGCTTCCGTTCATTTTCCAGACGTGGTTTGAGTCCACTCATCCCCCTAAAGGCAGACAGATGATGTAAATCAATGCATTGTTCACCCCGCCCACAAGGGTGTATGTGGTTGTCTCGTATATTTATTTGTTTGTGTGTGTGTGTGTGTGTGTATGTGTGTGTGCATGTGTCTGTTTGCACTCTACAGGCCACAATTCTACACGGATTGTCTTCAAATTTGGTAGGGACAATCCTTAGGCGGAAGAGAAGAAATGATTAGCTTTTGGTGAAGATCCAGATCAAATCTTGGATTCTGGATCAGTTTGAAGACTTTTTTAACGCTGGGAGATAGGGCAGACTTTCCACTGCTTATAACTTGAAATTGGTTGGAGATAGGCATGTAGGTACTATTAATCACTAATAGGAAGTTGGGAATGGAGATTCTTTTACCACCAAATGTTATGACCTTCAGCAACACTGAAAGGTCAAACTCAGCATCACCACTTTTCCGAGTGCTCTAGCAGCCAAACAATGCAAGATAGACCCATAGTTACTATCGAACACTAATAGGAAGTCATATATGGGGAATGTAATGTGACCTTGACCTTCAAGTGACCTTGAAAAGTCAAAATGGCCGAATTTCATATTTTCAGGCTCTGTAACTGAGAAACCGCCAGAGATAGGCCCTAAGTTATGCTCAATCACAAATAGGAAACCATATATGGGGACACCAATTCCACCATGACATTGACCTTCACGTGGCGTTGAGGGCACGGGCGGGGTGATGTGGCCTTCTGAACACACCCTCTAGTTTATTTATTTGTGTGTGTGTGTGTCTGTTTGCACTCTACAGGCCACAATTCTGGATGGAATCTCTTCAAATTTGGTAGGGACAATCCTTTGGTGGAAGGGAAGAATTGATTCGATTTTCGTGAAGATCGGGCGGGGTGATGTGGCCTACCAGACAAACCCTCTAGTTATTCTCTGTAATTGCCATTATTTCTTGTGATGAAGCATTCCAACCATGATGGGAGTGGTCTCTTCCAGAATGACAATGGCTCCAGCCACACCAATCACAAGGGGTCACTGAATGGTCATCTGCTTTCACAGTCACCTGATCTAAAACCAGCTGAACTCTTGTGGGAGATTTCGGAATGTGTTAGACAGTCCTCTCCATCTACAGTACATCATCAAAACAACACATAGGAAATATCTCTCGGAAGAAAGGTACACCATCCCATCAGTAATGTTTTGCGCTTGTTGACTCAATGCCAAGTCATGTTAAACTGATCTGGCGGCTTGTGGAGGCCAAACACCGTTCTATGACTGATTAAGTTGATTTTTCCTTTTATCTCTCACCCATTTACGTACACCATTGTTTTAATGACCCGTTCACTTTCTGCAAACTTAATTGCGTCAGAGCAGTGGTAAATAACCCTGTTCCTGGAGATCTACCATCCAGCTGGTTTTCTTTCCAGCCATAAAAAAGCACGCCTCATTTCAACAGATAGAGTTTTTGTTTAGCTGCTAATCGTTAGAAACTAGTCTGCCAAATTAGGTCTGGAGTGAAAACCTACAAGAAGGCAGATCTGCGGGAACAGGGTTGGTTATCTCCATCTTTAGGGTATCATTTGAAGTTTATCAAGTCTCTACAGGCTTTACAAGCCCGAGCCCTTGTTCAAAAAGGTTTCATGGGATCGATCCTGCTTAAACTTTAATCTGCGCTTCAATTTACGAACTACAGTGGGATTCATAAATTTAAACAACCGTAACTTGTAAAAAGTTGGGACAGTATGTAAAATGCTCACAAAAACAGACAGCAGCGCTTTCTAAATTGACTTTAAATCGTATTTCAGTGCAGGCGGTATGATGACAGGGTATTTCATTTTTTGGCTGATGGGGGGAAAATTAGGATAAGTAATGAGGTAAAAAAAAAGAATAATGTGATTTGAAACAGCTGATGTCAGCACGTGACTGTATTCATAATTTAATAGAAAACCAGCATCCAGGAAAGGTCTTGTCCTTAAAGAGCAAAGATGGGTAGAGGATCGTCAATTTGTCCGTGAATGTGTAAGAAAATCATTGAAAGATTTAAGAACAATGTTCCTCAGAGAAATATACGGTTTCACCCTCTATGGTGCATAACATAATTAACAGATTAAATTAACCTGGAGGAATTTCTGTGTGTAAAGGGCAAGGCGCAAGCTCCCCTTGAATACCCTTGATCTCCAATCAATCAGATGGCACTGCATGAAGAACTGCAATTTGCTGTATTTATAGGAGATACAACCACATTGGCTGTAGAATACTACAATCACTGGTGCATACAATGGGGGGGTGAGGTGTGTGTGTGTGTGTGTGTGTGGGGGGGGGTGGCACTGATTACCCCAACAATGCTTTGGTAGGACGGTCATTGCCCCCCCCCCCCCAATCCTGACACTTCAATGCTTTCAGCATTAAATTAAACATTGTATACAGTTTTTCAGATTTGGGGCTGTACTTCTACTTCAGAACAATCTTAAATTCAAGCATAACCCTCATCATGTTCATGCTCGGAGTCGAAAAGTCGAACGGTTACTGGATTGAAATATTGGACCAAATTAAGAACCTGTAAAAAGGAAGACAAACTGCATTATTAATCTATTTGCATATTCATTTTCCAGATATTTGGGCTGCTAATTGTTTTCTCAGGGATTTATCCTATTCATATATATAAACCCATTTCGTAAATTTAATTGAATAATTATGTCAATTAGAAACCCAGTGGAAAGTATAGTGGCAGGTAATTCAAGGTTCTAAGGAATAGTTTTGAATTTTTTTTTAAGCAACTCCAGGAGTTCCACAAACAGTTGCTTGTTCGGCTTCTACCTAACTAACAAACAGTTTAGCAAATAATTTTCGCATTTGAAAAGGTTCTTAGTTTTTATAGAATTCTCCATGTATGAAGACAAGTTTTTCCTGAATGATCCTGAAATTGTGGCGCCATTTAAATTTGCAAGTACACTTATTAAAGTGAGAGAAAATACTTTCTACACTTAAGGGCAGTGTCAACTTATATGTCAAGTTTCAAATAAACAGCTTAAAATATTAGTTAACCTATCAACCACACTTTGAAAACAGCATTTTGTCTGTAACAGCTCAGTATAAAAATCTGCAAAGGACTATACTCAAGGGCATTCAGAGGTTTGACCCAAAGCCATTCCAGCACTGTATGGCTGTATGTTTCGGGTCACTGTCGTGCTGAAACTTGAACTTTCACCACAGTCTGAGGTCTTGTGCACTCAGGAGCAGGTTTTCTTCAAAGAGCTCACTGTATTTCACTGCTTTGATCTACCTATCCATCAATTCTGACGAGTCTCCCCATCATTGCCACTGAGAAGCTCCCTCATCGCATAATCCTGCCACCACCATGCTTCATTTCACAGATGATATTAGGGAGTCCAAAAGCAGTGCCTGGTTTTCACCAGACTTAGTAGCTTGGAGCTTTGCCAAAACAGTTAAATTTTTGTCTCATCACTCCAGAGAATACAATTCCTTATGCTATCACAGTACATTAGGTGCCGTTTGGCAAACTTCAGGCAGACTGCCATATGCCTTTAGCTCAGGAGTGGCTTTTTGAGTTAGTGACAGAGTGCTCAGAGATGATGGTTGTCCTGGCGGGTCCTCCTCTGTGGTGGACCTCTGAAGCTCTGTTAGGCTACGTTCAGACTGCAGGTAAAAGCGGCCCAAATCTGATTTTTTTTTTGGGTCAAGTGACCAGGTCAGATTTTTTCTAAGTAGTGTGAACACTCGAATCTTGCCCAAATCAGAGTTTTTCCAATCAGATTCAAGCCACTTCCATATGTGGTCCTAAATCAGACACAGGTCTGATTTTTTGCAGTGTGAACAGTCACAACGGATTTAATGCGGATTTAATGCGACTCTACATTGACATTCATCACAATTCTGAGCTGGCGGGAATTGCTTGATTGAAAACATGGAGGACAGCTGCGATGGAGCGAGTCAATGGAAGGACAGTGAGGTGTTAGACCTAATAAGTATATGGGGTGAAACTTCTATACAAGTAATCGCGATCCCACCACTCCTGGCTTCGTCTCCACCTCCACACACACCTGCGTGCTGAACTAGCAGCCATTGCACTGTAAAAAGCCAAAACAGAAATTTTTGCTCCCTTTCTCTTAATCTTCCTCCTCATTAGAGCCCGCGAACGCATTTTCTGGCTTCCACTGCACAGGAACTTTGAAATAAAAGCGTTAACGTTCACTTTTGTGGTCTCCATATCTTCTTCTGTGTAACAGTGTGCTGCGTTTGACGTCATTGTCATTGCTCTTTTGCGCATGCAGGTAAGTTCAGGGCCGCAAACAGTTCACACTGGAAGCGGGTATTGGCCGGATTTTAAAAAGTAATGTGAACAGCCAAACAGAAAATCAGATCTGAGTCAAAAATCTGAATTGAGCATCAAGACCTGCAGTGTGAACGTAGCCTTAGAGTGGACTTTGGGTGCTTATGTAGTGACCTCCCCACAGCCCCGTCTAGCCCAGTCACTGAGGTTTGCCAGACAAACTAGAGTAAGTCTCCGTGGTCCCAACAATTTCACAATGACGGAGCTCGCTGTACTCCTGGGAACATTCCAAGCTTTGAAAATCGTCTACGGAGACCGCTGATGACTTGACGGTTTTTGTTCTTATATGCACTGAAAATTGTGGAAACTTATGCACACAGATGTGTTGCTTTCCAAATCATGTCCAATCAATTGACTTTGCCAGAGGACGATTCCTGTCAAGTTGTGGGGAAAAAAAATAATCAAAGAAAACAAGAACATCTGAGCTCAATTTTGAGTGCCTGGGGAAATGTTCTGAATACTTGCTTAATGAGATATTTCAGTATTTGATTTTTTAAATAAATATGCTTAAAAAAAAATCGGGAAACTTGCTTTTAGTTTGTTATTGTGGGCTATTGCATGTAGATTCACGGCCAAAAAGCACATTTAATCCATCTTCGATACAAAATATATAACACTATAAAGTGTGCAGAAAGTGATGGGCAACTTCATACAGAATACCTATTACTATACATACTAATAAATGCTAATACTAATCTTGCAATTTGCCAACACAGCCATGATGCTGTAGGGGAATTCTTTCTCATGATGAAACCTCCATCAAAGACAAAATGTTATCATTGCGTTACAGGAATGTTGAGTGGTATACCATTGCCATTTACAGAGCAACATTCGGAGAATATTCTGTGTTAGCAAGAATGAATCTACTGCAAAATTCATGCTGTTTCTAGTAATGCAAGTGATTCCTTTTGAAAGCCAAGCCGGACTGCTCAAAGTGAATTTCAATCAAAGATTAAATAGGCGCTGAGTCACCAATTTACTTTGATCTTCCCCAACTTATTCTTTAGATCAAAGATAATTGGATGTTTATCTGCTAATCAAGTAAGGTTGGTTTAATTGAACAAAACAGCCTGACACGCTTTCACCATGATTGCTCACGTTGTCCCAAATTGGGGAAATGGGAAAGGAAGGAAGAATGATAATCAGCTTCAATTTGTGCCAAACCATCTAATGTCAGCAGTGGGCTTTGCATTCTGTTTATGAAGCTGTCATTGCATTAAATTATAGCAAAATTGTGTTTTCAGGGTATTTAGCCCAATATAGAAAGAATGAGATACTTCCGTGTAATTTATTGTAAAATTAGCTTAAACAATGAACTCTTCCTGCAGACAGACAGAACAAAATATCCCCACTATTAAAACAATCTCTAAGGAGCAAGCAACAGCTTGTTATATTCAGCTTTGATAACATTTTGTGAAAAAATTTAGCTTTTCCCAGTTGGAAGAAACTCTGTGTGGACAATAACAAAGAGCACAGCTCGACGCTCTTAATTCGCGTGTCCCACTTACAGTTTTTACAGCATGCGCTAACACGCACTCGATAATTCCAACAGCAAACCATGGTTTGAAAATCTGGGCCCCCATTGGTCAGTGCCTTCAATATTATTCCGTCTAAGGCAAAAACCGACAACAAGGAATTGACTGACATTAATGTTTTTTTCTATTGAAAACACCTTCAAAAGCCTTTGGGTAATAGGCTGAGAATGTCTTGTTGACATAAAATGCAACACCAATTTTGCAAAAGCATCACGGAAAATGCAAAAAAATAAAAATAAAAAATACAAAAAGGACTGATTTGAAAAGTCCAGTCAGCCTCTTCTATGTTGAAAACATAGTGTTATCAGTGTTATAAGTGCAACAGGGTCCAAAAAAGTTGTCACAGTTGACCATTTATGAGTGTGTAACATCTTCACGCCTATATATTACACTCATTAAAGGAAACGTGAAGGGATTTTGAATGTGGTGATACAATGGAAGAACTATGTCAGAGGAGTGTAAAATATGCATTAAAATTTTTTTTACAACTTTTTTCAACCGACTAATAAACAGACAAATATTGCTCCAACTGTTGTTCTCCAAAGCCGCCATATTTGCTGCCTGTCACCCAAGCGGTGACGTCACATCACTTAAGCACTCTCTTCTAGCAAAGGTCTATCACCGCTTACAACAACTTACAATCACGTCTGTCATCAGTAGTGAAGAGTACGTTGATGATCATATGTCTAGCTCAGACAAAGACTTTGACGTGACTGGGTTGCAGGGATACCAGTTTGAGCCCAAATGCAATGTAGGGGACAGCGATACAAGTGAAGACAACAAAAGTGAACAGGAGTTGGAATTGGATGAGGGTCTAATGGGAAATGTCAACTGGTGCCGTTGTTAATGGGTGCGCACATACCTGGTTGGCTCAGGAGAAAGAATGCCTGTTCTGCCACGAGAGACAAGCCAGCAGGGAACTTGCAGCACCATCGAATATCGGTAAACATAAAGGAAAGAGTTCAGTAAGCAATCTACACTTTTTTCGACTCGTCATTTGCTGGAACGATTTTAAATGGGGCCACAAATGTATTTCGGAGGGCTTTATTAGTTTATTAGCTAGCTAGCTAGCAGCGTGGTGTGTCATCTATAATATGCCTGCCCTGGTTATTCACCATTACCATGTACAGTGACAGGACAAATCAAACTCTAAATTTTCGCAGTTGGATGTGCGCTTGATGTTTAAACAACCAGGTGGTTCACTTGGTAACCAAACATTCAGTGAAGCCGAAAGAAGAACTGATATCCGTGGAGGCTGAATATTGTTCTCTTTACAGAGGAAAAACTTATGACATGAATATGGAAAAAGTATGTTAATTAACCATGGTGCGTCCTGTTTATTTGTTTAAGTAAAAGTTGGCCGGAATCTGCTCCGTTGAAATTAACCGCATGCCTCCGCGTATTTTTCGCAATCGTATGTTTTATCAGTGACGATTACAATCAACAGTCTTAATATTGCTGCAGTTGATGGTACAGTCAGCCGCAAAATTCTGACAGCCAACGGCCCCAAAAGTAGGCATGGCCGTTGGATTATTGTAGACACTTCTGTTTAAAAATAAAATCTATGGGTGACACTGCGTTATGACAAATAAAAAACAGAACCTATCAGAAGCAACCACCTTCGTTCTAGCTCTAAATAAATCTGTATGTCTGCCAAAGCTAAGGTGATTTTACGTCACTTCCTTTAAAGACATGTCGCTGCAACGCAATTTCATTGGTTGAATCTCGCCTGTTCTATTTTAATGGCAGCCTCCTTATCCAGCTTTAGAATGGCATGAAAAGCAAGCTTTCAATAACAATTTTGACCGTAAGAAAAGTTGTAAAAAAATTTTGATGCATATTTTACACTCCTCTGACATAGTTCTTTCATTGTATCACCACATTCAAAATCCCTTCACGTTTCCTTTAAAGGAACAGCTCACCCCAAAATGAAAATTCTGTCATGATGTTCAAACCTCCATGCCAGTTGACACACAGGTGTAGTTTGTTAATCAATAAAACTTTTGAGTACACCAGCGAAACTCCGTAACAGCCTCCTCTAAAACAAGTCAATGGAGACTTGGTCAGTAGCATTGTTTAGAGCCCAAAAAATAGCCAAAGATGACCATGAATTTGATCCATACAGCTTGTGCACCATAATCCAAGACTCCTAAATCTGAATTTTGTATTTAAATTTGGGAACATCTTGAGCATATTAAACACTGGCACAAAAACGGTTTCCAATACAAGCCTGTTTTATAAGCTATGGGAATTCAGAATCTTTGAAAAATGTAGATGTTTTATAGCTAAATCCACATTACAAGCATCACTGCTCAATTCAGATTTTTTGCTCAGATCAGATCAGCCTATTTTGAAGGTTCACATTTATTATTTCTAGTGACCTGTATCTAACTGTGAACTGAAAGCAGCTGTCCTCTGAAACGGCACACATGCACACATTGATACATTTTTAAACAAGTCATTGCATCATCAACAGTAAAAAAAAAAGTCATATTTGTAAGTGCACCCATGGTATTCAAACTTGATCAAAATTGTGAAAAGAAACAAATGTATGGATGGGATTTAGCCTTACAGGATGGCAAACAAAACAGTTCATCAGCTGTACTTGATGAGGTCAAGAAAGTGGGGGGGAAAAAAGCCAGACTGCTTGCTTTTGCGGTTATAACTGGTACTGCTGGCATTGCTCAGACAACGTGCATACTGGCAAAAAACCACATAGATTCCAATCTGATCATTTTTATTAATTTAGCATGGTTGCATGCACTAGATTTGCATCAATCTAGGCCACATATGAAAGTGACCCGACTGTGATTTGAAGATTGGAGTTATAGACCAGATTTTTGTGTCTACACAGCCCCATAAAAATCAGATCTGGGAAACATTCAGGCAAAAATCTGATCTTATTCACTACAGCCCAGAAATATGAACATAGCATATGTATCATTAATATGGATTGGAAAATGCCTGACAACTTTGTGATGCAATGAACAATAATGCCAACTAAAACGAAACTGGCCAGTTATTCTACTGATTAGATTTTGCAGAAAAGCAAATGAATGTTTGGTGGGTAAACAGATGTCAAGAAGGGCATTTGCACACTTGTAGCCACAGTGCAGTGATGTTTAATTTTTTTTCAAGGGTTTCCATACGTCTTCTTCAGGGAATTGAGGGACGATTCAACAGCCTGAAGAAGACTTACAACAAAACCATTGGCAATATTATACATTAATTATTATTATTCCATTGTGGCCACTAGTCTGCAAAAATTGTGAGACATATGTGTCCTGTTAGTGCTGAAAGGGTGAAGGCGAGGTTACTGAAGGGCTTTCATACTTCTGACAGCATATCACTGAAAACTCCGAGTGGAAATGGTTAACCGCTGTAACTAAAAGGTGCTTTGCCCTCCAAGGGTATGCAGCAGTCACGTGACTGAATACTTTGAACATGCAGCCCTAATCGCTGGAGAATTTGGGAGGCTCTTTACTTTTGCTCATTTAATATTTTTCCTATGGATCTCATTCAGCACTGCATCTCCTGCAGTGATGGATGGTTGTCAGAAATTAGAAGAGGCACAAAAGAATCCCTTTTACTGGTAAGTAGTCTTGGCCAGCTTTCAGTCAGTTTCCATGATTAACAAGATTCTAAATAATTAGAAAAATCCATTGGCAGTTAAAAACACAGCTTCCTCCTCAATGCAATGTTGTGGCAATTAAATAGAAAATTCAATTCAGAAAAAAGTGTTTCATTCAATTGACAAAAAAGAGATGCCACTAAATTAAATTCTGTTTGCTTTTAGCACATTTAACCTGTGCTTCATGATTGTTTAAATTACAACAAAGAATTCCAAGATTAGCAACGAGTATCCACAGATGAATGTCTGTGATTGAAATACATTTTTGCATTGAAATGATGTGTTTTATGTGTCGTCGTACCTTAACGAGGAGAGCTGGCAGTGTTTAGTGTTTTTGGAGTTCACATAATGCTATTTAAAAAAAAAAAAAAAAAAAGATTGAAAACAGGTCAAGACCAATTGAGAGAGGGATGTTCATAGCCTCTTCAGTTTTCAGCTCCCTGTCTATCACTGATTTACAGTGAGCATCATAATGTATTGGACAGTAAAAATTGCTTATTTTAATCCCTTCCCTCCCCCCTGACTCAAGCGCATAGAAAAATACAGGACAGTCGAACAGTCGAATGTAGAATTAAGTAATCATTTTTAAGATTTGGTTGCATAGCCTTTGCATGCAATGACTGCTAGAAGTCTGTGATGCATGAACATCTCCAAATGCTAAATATCTTCCCTGGTAATGCCCTGCCAGATATGTACCATAACCACATTCAGCTCCTGTTGTTTTTCCTGTACTTTCTGCTTATAGTCTCCTTTCTTGCATAAAATTTATGAATGTCCAAAAATACATTTGTTTTAGTTTTATATCAAACAATAGTGCTTTGTCAGTGCTCTGTTAAACATTAATTATGAATCTGCATGCACGCTGTGCTCATTAAGTTGGCGTCAAAGCTGTGTGCAGCACAACTGTTATACAAATGCGTGTGCGCGAATAAGGGCATTCGTGTGACCAATCAGCCGTCCACGCTGCAAGACTGGATAAACAAGATGGCTGCAGGGATAAAGAACCAAACAGGCGGTGCATACCGTCAGACAGGAAGTACTCCACTTCGCCGTTGCTGCCTGCATCCCCATCATGGGCATGGAGCTTGTAGACTAGAGATCCTGGCAGAGCCTCAGGGGACACGATGGCCAGGTAAGGGATGGGGACCATAGTCCACTCTGGGACGTTATCATTCACGTCAGTGACAATTAGCTCCACTCGAATCAGGTACCAGTCTGAGCCTGGGCAGAGAAAAAGAAAATCTACATTGATGAACCCAAAAAGAACAAATCAATGTGCCATTTCAAATGGGCCGTTCACCCAAAAATGATATTTAGAAATCTTTCCATTCATACACTGTTCTATTATCTATCCAACCAGAAAGATTAGCAGAGATTGGATGAGTTTCCCGGATGTCTGTTCCAGCTCCCCATTAAACAATGCACTGTAATTAATCACTGGGTCCCGGGTGTACTGTTGAATAAACATTTTGAAACAACATTGCACTGCATCCCAGAATCCTGGTGTGCTTTAATTGTGACTTTACATTGATCTTTAGGGATGAGAAAAAGTATTCGCCCCTTTACCGATTTCTACTGTTTTTGCATACTTGTCACACTTAAATGTTTCATATCATCAAACTAATAAGTGAAAAAGACGACCAGAGTAAACATAGAATGTAGTTTATAATGATGATTTCAGTTCTTGAAGGAAAAAAGTTACCCGAACCAACCCAGTCCAATGAGAAAAAGTAATTACCCCCTTCATTACAAAATCTGCCAATTAAAAAATTTAATTGAAAATTCAGTTCTATTTCACTGTACACACCCTGGCATGATTAATAACAGCCCTGTAGAATCTAAACATCATTTAAATAGAACCTGCCTGGAATAGTGAATTAGGGAAAAGAACAGCACATGATGCCAGGATCCAAAGAAATTAAAGAACAGATGAGAAACTGTTGTAGTCATTGACATCGATCATTTTGGACAGGGTTGCAAAGCCATTTATAACACTCTGTGACCCCATCAAATTTCAGTGAGAGCCGTTTCCTACAAATGCAGAAGTTATTGAACAGTGCTGAACCTTCCCAGGAACGGCCAACATACCAAAATTCTTCAAGAGCGCACTGACGACTCTTACACAAGGTCACAAAGAGACCGAAATTAGCATGTAAAGCACTGCTGACCTCACTCGCCACAGTTATGGTCAGTTTTCATAATTCCACGTTAAGGAACAGACTGGGCAAAAATGGCATCTCTGGGAGAGGTGCAAGGTGAAAATATTTGCCGTAAAGCTAACATCATACCAACTGTCAAATACAGTGGAGGGAGTGTGATGATCTGGGCTGCTTTGCTGCTTCAGGACTAGGGTGATTTTTCACAGTCCGGACCTAGGTCCGGTTGAGATGCTGTTGTATGACCTTAAACAGGCAGTTCATGCTCAAAAAAACCCTCCACTATGGCTGAATCAAAACAATTCTGCAAAGAAGAGTGGGTTAAAGGTGCTCCACACCGATGTAAAAGACTGCACATTAATAACACACATTTGATCACAGTTGTTGCGGCTAAGGGCAGCACAGTCAGTTGCTAGGTTAAGGGGGAAAATTATTTTTTTCATAAGGATCATATAGGTTTTGAATAGCCCTTTATCTTCAATTAATGACATTATCATTAAAAAGTTGTGTTTGCTCACATTGTCTTTGTCCTAAATTAAAATTAGTAGAAATGCTCTGAAGCATTTAAATATGACTAATACGCAAAAACAGAGGAAATTGGGAAGGGGATAAATATTTTTTTCACAGCACTGTTCACAGTTGCAATAATTAGTAGAAAGAAGCTCTCACTGACACCAAACACAAATTAAGTTCTGTGAATGCCGCTTATCATGAGGTAATATTTGGGGACATCATTCTTGATTTTTGAATATAAAACTTTGCCGCTGAGGCGCGTTGCATAAAGAGGCTACAGTAGATACCAGTGGCGGCTGGTGAACTGGCGATAGGGGAAGCTCAAACAATCCCTTAAAATTAATGATTGGTCATGACCCGTTTTCATCAATTCATTTAAATTACCATTACAAAAACTCTGAAAACTCTCAACATTATCATATGTGGCCAGTTTTCATTTATAACGCACATCGATTACGACTTTGGATTTCTCGCGCTTTTCTTTACTCAAGGGTTGGAAGCAATGCATGTGTTTCACGATCGTTTAAGTGAAATAAGATCATTTGAAACATCTTTATGCAATTTCATTGCTTTCAACCCCTTTATGCACAAGGAGTTCAATTCTGCGCGAGAATCTATTACATATGC
This sequence comes from Gymnothorax javanicus, assembly GCA_029692085.1. Taxonomy (NCBI): domain Eukaryota; kingdom Metazoa; phylum Chordata; class Actinopteri; order Anguilliformes; family Muraenidae; genus Gymnothorax; species Gymnothorax javanicus. The sequence goes on along the minus strand of CM056209.1, from coordinate 7,448,324 downwards.
GTTGATCGAATAATTGCTGACTAAGCAGGGGAACATAAATATGCCACTTAAACTCACAGCGAATGCGTGAGAGTGACAGGTATGCGTTATGAATGATAACTGGCCACACCTGTAAATGTTGAAAGTTTCCGGAGTTTCTGTAATGGTCATTTAAATGAATGATTGAAAACCGGTCATGACCAATCATTAATTTTAAGAGATTGTTTGAGCTTCCCCTATCGCCACTAGAAGATACCCAGGAAACCTGCCAAATGCCAGAAAAACCACATATGTGGATGGGGAAATGAGGAAACATACTAAATTTGTTTCCAAAAATACAAAAATAATTTTAAAAAGATTTCATTTTGAACTGCTCCTAAAATAAAAGTGGGAAACCAAGCCACAAATAGGATGCCCTGTGCGACTTTATGATCAGGGCAACTTGAGAGGAAATAACTGCATGCTTGGAAAATATTGCTGAAAAAGAAAGATGAAAGGATACAATTTTTGAGGTACTTGTAAAGAGATGGTCCACACTCTAGCCCCTCCAGAAATTTGAAAGATATGTGCTGGGTGTTGAGGATTGCAGACTTTCATCTCTCTCTCTCTCTCTCTCTCTCTCTCATTGTGTCCCTTTCTCACACTCTCTTCTTCTGGCATACACATTCTCTCCTCTCTCTTCCAATTCCCAAGTCTGCAAGTGTACAACTGCAGGATCAATTATTGGGCTCATTCCAATCATTTTTCGCATCCTCTCTTCCCCTCCTTGAATCTGACCTAAAATCAATCAAGGTCATTCATCATTTACCCTTTAAATCAGCACAACTTTTTTGAGCTATGACCTTACCAAAATAAAGTGCTTCCAGGTCTTGAACCACTGAGGTCAAGCAAAAACATGATCTTTCCTGGAAGATTAAGCTCCAAAGATTGTTCTCCACCAATTAGAATCATTGACAATATAACTCAATTTGAGTAAAGACACTGGTATTGCATTTCTTCAGGCCCTGTGGCCTCGTGACCAAATCCATTCTGCTTCCAAACTCGATGGAGCCACATCCTCCAGCCTGACTAACTGCACAAATGTTAGGATAATAAAAACAAAAATCAATATTTTACTGATTTGTTTTTCAATGGCAAAAGCTCATGCATTTCTTTAAAGTACAATTCTGGATTCTAAATTTTTTGGTCATCACTGTCACTTCGGGTCAAAGGTTCTACTGCTTCGAGTGAAGAATATTTTTCATGGTCTTTTTCTCCATCTCAAACCAAATATTCACTCTGCAATTTACTGTTTCCAATTCCAAGCACTGGTATGCAATGTAGCATGCATAATGTTGTCACTTCTAAAACCCCTGCCATTGTGCAATAAGTCCATTTGCACAAACCATTCACACTCTACATTGTCATGAGCAATAATCTGTTGACTATCACTTCTGTATTGATGAAGGTCCAGGTCATTAGCCATACATGTCAATTAAGAGAAGTCAGTGGGCTGGATTTTCCCTGTCAAATGCAATACACTCAAGGCAACTGCAACCTTTTGCGCAATCTGTCAGTGGGAGTGGTTTTTCTGTGAATTAGTAAACGTGCGCGTTTCATGCAATAGCCACAAATAAGTGTGATAGAAAGAATGGCAATCTGCCAACAGTGGCTGGGTCTGCCTGTGTACCGATAGCGCTACCTATTTCTGGCCTCTGTTTACACAAGGGGGAAATGCACATGTAATTGACTAAGTTTATCTTCGTAAAAGTGAAAGACAACTTTTGTCTAAAGTGAACGGCAAACCAAAAAACTGTCCCTTACAATATTATTTGGTAGTTTTAAGACACAGTTGAATTAAATAATAAATACTTCAATATCCAGATCAAAACACTCCCAGAATCCACATTTTCTTGTTAACAGCGACATCAAATGTCCTACAGTTCTTTAACAGCATGAAGTACAAAAAGCTCTCGCTTAAGACAAGAAGTGTTTGTTTTCCTTTGCGTGTTCTGACGCCCAACAACTAAACTCACCGCCAATTAAATGATCTGTGAGGACTCATATACACCAATACAACCAATGCTTGGCTATTTAATCAAACAAGACTGTAGCATTTTTACAACCCAATGAAACCAACTCTTTGTTGATGCTGCGGCGTTATGTCAAAGTTATATAGCTGATAGTGAGATGTGGGGAAAAAAAATTAGTCTATTCTGGGAGTTTAAGGGCTAGCTAAAATGTTCATTCACTGTACGGTTCACCGGCAAAAAGCAGATAGGAGGCAGGGGACAGTTCTTGCTTTAATAAAATGCCACAGTTGGGATATATCTATATATATATATATATATATATATATATATATATATATATATATATATATATATATATATATATGTATGATTGGGTATAGATAAGTTAGCAGGTATAGTTTTCCTGAAGGAAAAAAATGAGAAAGGTAATATTTAAGGAAACTATTGCACTTGCATGTTAATCTAACAATGGCCCCAGCTTGGCTAACTGCATGATCTAAAACATAAATTACTTTACTAAACATGTGAGCAGTGTGTAATGATCAAATTTGCGGCAAACTTCCCAGATGCCAGAGCTGTAAAAGGAGTGACAGCCTCATTATAGCTAGCAGTGGTAATATCTGCGCTAATGTAAATATCAGCTTAATATAATGACCACGTAAGACAACTCACCGTTCACTCATGCATACTCTGTGGAAAAGCAACGTTCAATGAGAGAGGGGAAAAAATAGAACATAGACAAATCTCCCCTCGCTAGACAACCAACAAAGTAAGGGAAGGGGACCACTAGCTCGTGCACCAACCAATTCAAGCTAACAATTCAGTTCAAAACAAGTGACTTGCCTGCATCCATAGTAGTATGAGGGTGCAGTAATGGGTTACTTGCACATCTGTGAAGAATGCTGTACAATACAAGTTTTGGAGCAACATATACTGCCATCCAGGTGTCTTTCAGTGAGATCTACCCATTTTAGCAGGATAAAACACCCAATTCTGCACCTATTGATGCAACAACACTCTGAAGTAATGTTTCTTAAAATTGATTTTCCGCACGTCTTTTCCTCGCCACCCCATTGGATCGACCCAATATCAAGAAAATGAAGAGTGTCAAAACAAGCAGAGTTTCTGGTCCTTTTCACAAAAACTACATATTGTGATATGGAGAACCCCACAAAGGAGGGGATGTTAAATAAAAATAAAAAGAAGAATTAGTAATATATCAATGAAATATTTTAATGTAACCATGTACTTGTGAAGCAAGATACCAAAAGTTTAGAGCCAGTTTTGTAGACTCAGATTATACCTTCCCCGGTACAAAATTCAGGTTTGAATGCAGATTGTCTATGCAAAGCATCTTAATCTGTGTCTGTAAAACTAGGCCTGAAACAATCTCTGTACTCATCCAGGTCTCCAGACATTCAGTGACATGATCCCGCATCTCTCTCACCTTACCTCACACACCTCATCGCGCTCGTCTGTTAATTTGTGCCTTCACTGTGACTCTGTCCTTCCCTGACATACGCTTCCTCACAGCATTAATCTCACTCTCGTGCCCCAGAAATCGCACATTTTCCCTCATCGCTCTTTCTCTCTCTCTCTCTTCCTCACTGCTAACACAGCGGAATCAAGACTGAGAGCTGTTATCGTGTTCACTGTGAGATGGAGTCCTGTGAATTGGGGAAGTTTTTTTGTGTGCCAATTTTCAGTTTTTGAATCCCTGTTGAATGTCTGTGCATTTTGCCGCTTTTCCATTACACAGCTTTAGCACTGCTCGCCTCGACTCTACTCGGCTTCGGTCGTTTCCCATTACAATTTAGTACCGCCTCAACGTAGGTGGGGCCATCATAGCAAGCATCACTCCCTGGCCAATCAGTGGCCTGCAGTCTGTTGACGTCACATTTTCAGCTCGACTCAGCTCGCTTGGAGCCCCGGCCGAGTAGGAACTAAAAAAGTACCTGGCACCAGGTACTATAACCTAATGGAAAACCCTAAAAACCGAGTAGAGTCGAGTCGAGTAGGCCGAGTAGGTGCTAGTGGAAAAGCCCTATTAATATGATAGAAGAACCAGCGGCATCCTACAGTTATCGGCCTCTCAGCATCTCAGTGTAGAAATGGCCCGTCTTCTTTAGAATGTCATGCTTCCCCATTATATACTGCCTTCAAAGCCCAGGACATAGGGTGAGAATTTTGGGTCTATACCTGGTCAGAAGCTGCCACTGCATCACTGAGAGCAGTGTAGGTAGCCTTTGGTTTGTCTCTAATAGCTTAATTTACTTAAACAGCTTTTATACACAACATATTAATAATAATAATCATAATAATCATAACAACAGTAACAATTACCACTAGCTACTACTTAAAATAGTGAAATATTTTAAAACAATATCAGATTTTTATGAAGGACAAGAAATGTAGAAATTATTGTCTATAAAAAAAAATGAAAGCATAAAGGGATTTAATTGAATCACACAGAGTGTACACCAGGTTTTGCTCCGAGCTTTTGTCATTTGTTTTTATATGTGCTTTAGGGAGGAACGGCGAGCCCAACAAACAACCTGTGCTTGCTGCTGGGGACACAGCTCTGCCATAAATAAATTTATTAATTCTTAAAACCGTACCCTCAGCCGAATCTCCCTACACCATAACCTTTAATATATCCTTCTTTCAGTGCTTTTAATGTCAGTTTAAAGCTCTCCCGTCTTACCGATTGTCAGACTAAGGGATGTGTGGTTTATTGCTGGAGCGAGGGCTGGCAGCTCTGCTCTGGTTGGACAATCCCCTTTCTCTCTCCGTGAAATTCAAACTGCTTCGCTGGATATGAACTATAAATGCAATTTTTGCCAAAGCATTCATACATCATTTATCTAAACCGTAAAAAGATAAGATGATGTCTGAAAGCATCATAAAAATGTAGGAATATGTAAATCAAAAATAAATCAATAAATCCACATATTCTATCTCTTCTGCCCTCTCTCTCTCTCTCTCCATTAATGGTTGAGGCATAGGATTATGTGCATCCTTTAATAAAATTCGCCTTGTTGTGTGATGCCTTATTTATCCAGCCCAAAAGTGATATGGCCGGTACTGCTTGCCGAGTTCGGATTCATCACAAATCCAAAATTTATTAAAGCGGCCAAAAAAAAAAAACAAAAAAAAAAAAGCTCGCTCGGAGACTTCAGGCAGCTAGTCTGCAGCCAACAACACCGATTTTATCCTTATCAGCGTTTCCTTAGGCTCAAAGCAATAAAACAAAAGTAGCCTCATACCCCAACCTCTTATTACACCATAAAACACATCATAAACTTATTCTTTTACTTTACTTTTACAATACTTGCATCTTAATGTCCCTCTTCTCTATTTTGTCTATAAATGGGATCGTTATCCAAAATCGGTCAATTTGTATTCTGGGAGTGGTTGTTTTCATCCTCTGGTGCAAGTTTGGAGTTTGATATAACCTCACTTATAGCATGCCAAGACGAAAATATAAACGCTACATGTTAAAATGTGTGTGGAAACCTACTCATACAACATCCCATTCCATGATCGTCAGCTTTAAAGGTCCCCAGTTATGTCACCAGGTGCACAGCCAATTAGTTATTACAAGCCATTTCAAAATCTTTCCCCTCTTGATATCACTTGGGGAAGTAACCAACCAGAGGCAAGAAGAACTGATCAACTTCAGCCAAGAAGTCAATCAGATTTCATTATTCTGGGTGGTCACTCCCCCTTGTGATGTCAGGAAGAGGATACTTTGAACTGGCTCATAATGGCTAATTAGCTGTGCACCTGGTGGCATAATAGGACACCTTTAATATTGAGTCCGTCAACCCTTTGCGGCTGCAGCCCTTACTCTCTGGGAGGGCATTCCACTAGGAGTTAGAACATCTCTGCGCGGATTGGCGTCCATTCCTAACTGAAAGACATTAGTGAGATCAGCCAGAGATGTTGGACAATGAGATCTAGCGGAAAGTCGGCTGTCCAGTAGATCCCAACAGTTCTTTGAAGGGTTTGAGGTCAGGGCTCAGGGCTGGCAATTCAAACTAACCTGTAAAACATGAATGGACCTAACTCTGTGGATGAGGGCATTGCCATTCTGAAGCTAAGGTCTTCCACCACAGGATTCACATACTCAGTAGGAATGCGACTGTATGCTAGAGGATCAAAATTTGCATACAGTGGGATGAACAAACCCAGCCAAAACCATATAAAACATCTTCAAACCAAGCACTGTCCACTAACTTTTGGTTTGTGCTGCCACAACGTTGTACAGCTTTGTATCGAGGTAGTTCAAAACAAGTTAAAATTTAACTTGCTTGGGGGCTCAGGTTGAAAAACAGAAATACATTTGTATTTTTCAAGCAAAAAATAAATCAAACACATTTCTTGAATTGAAATTTTTTATTATTCTCCAGTTGCCAGTGATTTTCATCCCAGCCATTCTCCAGGTGAACCTTTCCCTCCTCCAAACTGAATAGGAGTGCTTTTCATTTAATTTTCAAAGCAAATGAGTGACAGGTGAAGCAGATCAGTGAGATGGAATATGCAATGCCTTAGACATCTTTTATAATGCACTTTTTTCTGATGCCCTTCAATTATCATTATTTGTCTTTCTCTCTCTCTCTCTCTCTCTCTCTGGTTCTCTCTCTCCCCCTCACTCTCTCTCTGCAGAAAGACACAGAAAAGTCACAGTGATATTGACACTTAGCTTTCAAAATGACAGCCATTTCGTCAGTGTGCAGACAGAGTCAGCCAGACGCATGAAAGGCATAGAAAAACAGGGAAAAGAAAATGGAGGGAAAGTAATAAGAGAAAGATACCCACAGTGCTGCCAAGCAGATTTAATACAGTACTAGTTATAGAGAAGGTAATGACCCAGGTGTTGTTATGGAAACAGAAACAACAGTTTTCATCAATGTGAGCGATAACGTTCACGTCACTGAGTAACCAAATGGATGAGCTAAAGGAGGGACGCGGTGCCTGTCAATACAACATATAGAGAATAGATTTATAATGGAGGGCGACCTGAAAGGAATTTTAAGTCCAATGTAAGCACAGAGTTTTGATTCAGCTGCCACCATGGGGCTCCAAACGCCTCTCGTTGTTTACTGAAACAAATCCTCAATTAATTGGCCTCCCGATCATTTTTCAAGGCAGGAGCAAGACAATATCCTGACTGCAAGGGGAATATTTACATGATTTAGTCATTGCAAAAGTAAATATTACCCAGTATTCAGAAGGAGCAATGCACAGGCACCCCTGTGGGTATTCTTCGACAAGAATCCCCATCCCATCCCCCCCAAAAAAAAACTTCAAATATCATGAATATTTTAGTGCTTTTTTTGGCTTTTGCATTTTTACTTGACCCAAGATGGTAAACAAAAACAATGTGGTTTGTCCCCACATCTTCCTTCAAATGATATTCCTCAAATGATGTTGTACTACATGATAATACAATATCACAAGTTTTTATTGTTCTCCCATGGTAGAATCAAAAATTTCTCTGGTCTGACTCACATTTGAAAAAAGGTTTCAGGGAAGGACTCACCCTTAAAACATTGTTCATTCTCCTAAACTAGAAGGACCTTCAGAGAATACAGACCACTGCCATGGCCCAATGCCCCATCTTGCAATGTTGACAGAAGTGAAAAATAATTTGTGTATCCGGCCCATAATTTGGAGCCACTCCAATATATCCTTCATTTGGCCCATGCTTCACCCCTCCATTAAGTTTAATGAAAATTGGGCAGTAGTTTTTTTTTTGTAGTCCTGCTGAAAAATGGCAAAACAAGCCAACAAACAAACTGAACCAAAAACATGACCCCCTTGGTGAAGGTAATAACTCCGCTATATAGGCCAGATTACTAATATGTTTCTCTTTCAACACATTAGAAACGTAATCATTACTGGGACAGAATGACATTTTTCAGAAAAAAATATGCTTGCACATAATGTAATTACTGCAAAAAATGGGACATTGACGGTATTCCCAAAAAAGACTTTCTTCTATCTGGCAGGGGAAGAGGATGGTAATGAATGAAGCTACGGCTGCCATTGGCACATTATCAGTGCAGTCCAGAGGGTTACTGACATACGCATGCAAGCTTTCTGTTGTGACTGAATTAAAATCCTGTCTGTTTGTCACCTGACGGTATCCCATCGCAGTTAGTCAGTAAATTTTGGCAATCCAATCAGCCTCCCTCTGTTCCTCAGACAGAGAGAACATGATTCACTGTTCCTGCTGCTGGACAGATTTCATTTTTCAGCCCCCTGCACTAATTATCACGGGCCGACTTCTTTCAGGCAAAAGAAACTGGAATTAGTGTGCAGTCAGCGGCCCGACCATGCATTGAATGAGCCACCAGGAAAGAAGCTTAGGAAATTAAATATTCTCTCAAAGGACTACAAAAGGGCTGAACGGCTCTTTTAGAATGACTACTTTCATAAACTTACAATGACTTTTTTTTTTCCACGTTACATTTCTGCCCAGCAAATTTTAATTAGACAGAGTGTCTCCTCCAAAATGGCTTCTCTGAAACTGACAATGAGACAATGACCATAACTCTTGGTGCAAGGCATTATGGGATTTTTGTTCTTTGCCAGATTCACCACTGCTCTTCCTGGGTAAAACCCTCACCACCAGCAACCCAGACTTTCACCCCATTCCCAGCCACTAATCTCCGGGAAATACAGCAAACATATACTTTACAAATTGTACATGGTCACGTAATCTGAATCTGAGAACAGAGCATCCAACTCAATTCTGAGGTGTGTCTCCTGAAAGCACAGATGCTAACTTACATAGTTGAAACTACTGACTGAACGGACAAACTATGTAAGTTGCTAACTTAGTTAGCAACTGTGCTTTTGGGAAGTGCACCCCTGGTCTGTTTAGAATGGCGGTTCTTTGAGCAAAAGTGGAAACCATCAGGCAGAGAAGTTTTATAAATTTTAAATATGTTTGATTTCTCAGTTGTTTTTTAAATCTTTTATACTAAAAATACAGCAGCACATTAAACAGGTATCCTGGTATTTTTGCTCTATTTTCAGAAAATAGACGTCAAACCTATATCTAAAATACTTCAAGTCGGCAGAACGCAGAAAAAAAAAATATAAACACACCGGGAGTATCTTCAATAAAACATTACCGACCAGAAATGCGCATGAAAAGGAAGTTTCATTCAAGCACTGGGGAAATAGATGCAGCATTTTAAAATTGTCAATAGCGCACACACATTTCCCTGGTGTTGAAAAGCACTTGAAACTGAATGGGGAAAATTCCCGGGCCATCCCTGGGAGAGCTTACTGAGTATAATAGCTGAAATACCATATGAAGAAAAATGACACACTCAGTGTAAAATCAACACAGAACTTTTGACTCCTGTTTTCTAACTCTTAATTGAGTACATTGGGTCTTTATCTCGACTAATATGAGCATTACTTCAGTTGATATTCCATCAGGAATTTTTCATTGAGTCTAATTTTCAAACACAACGATATGGGTATTTCTAATTAATCAGGCCACACCCCTCTTTTTTTTTTTTTTTTACAGAATGCCGAACTATGCGACTTTCTCCGATGCGTGTGTCAGTAACAACATCGCTACACCCCATATGCCCTCTGCTCGCCTTTTGCGCACGAGCAAATTAGCTGATGACACTGCATTTTTCCCCAGATGGCTCTTTCTGTGTCACATCTTGGCTGCTTATAATCTTCCCGGCAGGTTGGCAATTACTCACCTTTGCTTACCTCCAGTGACCTTCTTGTTTAAGCCTTGTCGACTCACAAAATTTGTTTCTAGTCAGGTACCACATAATGCCTCATGTTGTGTCAGGGGAATAGCAGGTCTGAAGTAGAAGTTAGAGGTTTCGTAAGAAGGCAAACTGCTGAAATCCAGCGAGAAGCTCTTTTGTGAATATCGAGCTGACATTGATTCACAACAGTGTGACTCATACATATATCTTGTGTTGCATAGCAACAACAGCTAATCACACTCATTTAGAATATGGATCAGGTGCAGTGTCTGTTCAGAAACATTTATTAATAAAACTGAGTAGCAGTTGAGGAGCACGCGTCTCTTTGCAACACTAACAATCATGCGTGAAGGCACAAAAAGATCCATAATTCACTTCACTATTTTCACTGATCCCATTCAGCTTGGGCATGCTGACCCCCCCTAAAAACTAATTCAAAAATGGGCAGTGTTAAAAACGTACCAACGATTGTTGTGTGCGAAGCAGTACCAAATAAAACAATCAATGACCATACAATATCAGTGTCAGTATCAAATAAATTTGAAGCTCTCAGGTGAGGGAAACATCCCATTTTGAAAAGGGAGCCAATGAAATTGTTCAGCTTAAGCTGAATAAATTGACAACCTTGATTTAAAAATGTATTATTATTATTATCATTATTATCCTGGCTGCGTTAGCCTTGGCGTTAGCGTCACGCTGTCTTGTGAGGTCTCAGCGACCTCTTGGCTCAATGGCTTCATGCTTTTGGCATTTGTTTATACGAATGTCTAGTTGGGCATCCACAATGTTAGTTTCATCTGGGTCAAAGGTCAAGGTCGCTAGACATGAAAATGTATTTTATTTTGTGTGGACGAGATCTCAGCAACCACTTGGCACGAGGGCTTCATACTTTAGGGATGTGTTTATAATGTCTGGCTGTGCATCCTCCAAGTTTGGTTCACCTGGGTGAAAGGTCACAGGCTCCTACTTTGGGCGACCTCTTTTTTTGCTACCCAAAAAATAGTTTTCTCTCGTTAGTATTATTATTATCATTATTATTATTGCACAGTGTGCTACATCATGGTCAACTAAGTACTTTCCTTGTGTTAAGATGTAATATTGTACTGTTGGTTCGCCGACAGTATATCCTTACCGTTGGTATGTAATCCAGTTTTGGCATTTCCAACTCGAAACTGAATGCTATCCACCGAATAATATTCCTTCTGAACACAGATATCTTTACTCATGGTACAAGATAAAGAGGGCTTTGCAGGGAGAGCTGGGAGATGGGAAGATTGTAAAACAAATTCCCAGACCAAATGAAAGAAAGATCAGAGCCTGGAACGCATTGAGGAGTTTCCAGCTTTTCACTCTGCTCACCATTATTTTCTGAAGCTCCTTTGAAACTCTCCGCTCCCGGCTGCATTTCGATTTTCCCTCTCCAATTCTGAAAATCCGTGCCGCTGTTTTTTTCCTGTCCCACTTCTGTGTCGAGTGCCAAGCACACTTCTGATTAATGGCACTGAGAGCATCTTGAATTGTATCTTCCCTTATCTCCCCTGAATCGTAATTATGATTATAATTATGGTAAAGCTGATTGTGATGATGAAATTATGAAAAAAAATACCAATGATCATCATCATCATAATCATAATAATTTAAAAAACTAAAATGTTTCTCAATGAAGCAAGGCGACAGTGTTGTCACTATCCCCCGCCATGATCAAGGGCCATAACTCCGTAAAAAAAATACTCTTCGACAGCCATTTTTGAACTCACCGTAGATCATGAGTAGCTTATTAAAAATACACATTGTCACTCGTCTAGGTATAGTAGTTTCAGAGAAATCTTGTCCCCACTGTAACCCGGACGCACGGACCCAAATCCAATGTCCCCCTGTCCCACTTTGTGGCGGGGCATAATAATGATTTTACGATATAATAATCATACTAATAATATTTCTGTCATTCCTAACGATAGCAGTGAGTTGCCACCAGTAGTCAGTTGTAGTTCTGGCCAAGGGCGTAGGTTTAATGTGAGAATTGGTAGGGACACGTATATGATGCGAGTGCGTGTAGCGCGCAAGCTGAAAAATTTTTGTAAATCTGAGTGAAGATACTGCCTTTACTGTATACAGAGACTATCCGAATGAGTGTTTCTCCGTTTTTTTTATTATGCTACGCAAGGTGCCTCCAAAATTTTCCTACAAAGATGCCACATACAAAAACTTGCCACAACCTTAACTGACAGCTGCAAACCATCTCAGCGCACTCATGAAACCCGCTCAGATCTTGTACCCTGGACATTGATACCAAGTGAGTGGATATATAACTACGTTAGCAAGCCAGCTCGCAATCCTCTCTATTAAGCATCTTAATATGCGGTAACGCAATTGCAGCTGCTATAAACACCTCAAAATGGACCACTGCCTATGAACTGGACAAGCCGCAAACCGAGCTTTAATCGAACTGGATCATGTTAGATTTACTATTATGTGTTTCTTTCATTTCCCCCACTGAGCCAAAGTTGGTTCGGACATTTTGACTTTCAAAGGTTATATTTGCTGAACATCATGAGACTAACTTTAATGCTTTCCCTATAATTCCACAGAACAAGTCATAATAATGACCTCACCTGAAGCCCTGATACACCTGTATCCTCAACAGCTTGCTCTGTTTCTCTAGCTTGCTGCTGTGGTTCCTGCATATAAAATAATTAGTTAATAATGGCACCTTCGTGGGATTTCTCCTCTGAAATTCACCTCATAATTTGACATATCCAACTGGCTTATATTTACTACTGCTAGCAACCTGATTACTAACCAACATGTGACAGAAACCAGGTTTAGTTCACTAGTTGAAACTAGCGAACATGTTTAATTAACATTCATTGACATTATTTTCCGGTGAAAACTAACTGAAGGTAGCTAGCAAGTTTTCACTTTAAGTAACTATCTGCACCTGACTAGTTAGATCACTTATTCAACCAACAATACACTTGGCATTCAGTTTGGCGAAATATTAGCAGCATGACTTAACGTGGAGCGTTTTTCCTCACGCTCTCAGACAATGAAATTTCCACAAAAGTGATACATACCTAAGGTAATATCAATATATGTCATGATTGGGCCATGGGAAAAGTGCTATAGTTACGCAATGAAGAAAAATCTGGAACAAATGCCAAATTATGGTTCTCTTCTATGGGTAAGCCATTGCAAACACATGTAATCAAAGCTGGCGATCCAGTTGCGCGCCTCAAGCGCTGCTTTGGACAAAAATTTATATTCATGACCTGAATAGCATAGTCAGTTTACTCGTGACTTTAAGCTTTCAGATAGCTCCGCCCTTTCAACCAATCAAGTGCTAGAATGCATAAATAGGTTGTCTTGGAGATGTAGCCTCCACAATTGGGTCTTATATGGCTTGTCTGGAGAGATGATAAGAACGAGTTCGCTGAAATATTGGTAGGGACAATCTGGCTTCCCAAAATATTGGTAGGGACATGTCCCAACTAGAGTCCCTTTATACTGAGAGTAGCGAAATGGGGGGTACCAAAAAAAGTTGGTCACGTGACACATGGATCCATTTTATATCCATCAGGTTGATCAATTTATACTATTTCCAAAGGAATTCTACTACGTCCCTGCATTTTGTGTTTTGAAAACTTAAAAAAATGACTGGTTGTTGTGCCTTCGGGTGTACCAATAGATCTGAGAAGGGGTTTAAGATGTTTAGATATCCTGATCCAAAAAGACCACAGATTTGGGAAACAAAGGTTAGCAGAGCCGGCTGGAAACCCACTTCATCTTCGTTTTTTGTGTCAGGTAAGTTGCCTTGACGATGGAAAAAAATTTGTGTATGTGAGTTACCCTAAATCTACTCAACCAATTTGTGTATGTGAGTTACCCAAAATTTACTCAACCACTTTCATAATTTTCTCATTCTGTTTATCACATAACTGAATAGCGGAATTTCATAGAAAGCAAATGTAATTTCCCTTAGCGCCCAATTTATGTTAGCACTTCGCTAATTACATCGCCCTGCTTACCCAGTCTCTGAGTCAGACATTCGTGGCTGAACAAGCAGCGCTTTGTACAACAGTCAGTAAACTGAGTAGCTAGCTAACGTTAGCTCGCTGGGTAACAAACTAATATTAAATATTGGTTTTGAAAAAGTATTGCGTGCACGCTGCCAAGCTAAGAAACGTCAACTTAGTTATGTCAGTGGCGCTTAACTAGCCTCCTGCAGCGCTGAGCCATACGGATTCAACCAAAGTTACCCTCGGTATTCAGTTTGGCTTAGTAGAAACAGCGAGAAGTAACACTAAGCAATTTCTTCCCCGCCCCCCCAAAAAAAATTTCTTTGCGAGGCTCATTTAGCAAAAAGACATCAGAAGTGGTTCTATATTTCGAATGTGGTCATGGTTAAAGGCCATTGTTAGGCACGATGCGCAGCTGAGTGACAATCGTAAGGATGGCGAAAATAAATGCACGTTTTCTTTCGTGTGGATTATTTGCACGAATAAAAAGGCATCCGGTGTGTACAGACCCTTATTGTTAATATTATTATTATTTTGTACATAGATCTGTGCTTGTCTGGGAGGGTGGAAAAAGCTGACGGCTCACTGTGCCATATGCGCGCGCTCTGAAAGATGGAAACAAGATGGCGTTCAAATACTGAGTTGTCGCTACTCTCAGTATAAAGGTACTCTAGTCCCGACGTTCCATATACAAACCTACGCCGTTAGTTCTGGCCATGACCTGAAACTGTCTAATGAGCCTAGCCAGCTACCCACAGAACAAAAAAAGCTATCAAGTAAGCTATGCTGTATAAACAACATTATTAATTAGAAGAATCAAATTAATTTGAAAAAAAAAATGTGTTGGTGAAAAAAATAAATTGTCAGTGTTGCAAACGACAAAGTTTATTATTGCAACCTTCTGTGATGCCAGAAAATTTTCACTTTGAAACTACCGTACCAGGCTTCAGTTCTTGCAAACTAATGTTCTGCACAACAAGCAAACATCTCTCAGGCCTAGAGGGCCCAATTCCAATTCCAGACTGAAGCTGGCATCTTGCCAACCCACCTACACAGTCAAGCTGCAGTGGCCCTCTGATGGCACTGTTCTGAAAGCTATTTCATATTAGTATTTTTCCATCTGAGCTCCCTGTACAACAAAAACTTGCATTAAATTCATTAAACTACTCAATTCAAATGAATACACGCAACTAGCGGCGGCCTAAATTCAGTGTAACAGTGTGTGAGCACACACTCAGCGTCCATAAAGACAGCTCTTTCTTCCTCCAGCCAAGTTTATTCCAGCAGTAAACGTTGCGTGATGTTTTAAAACTGAAAAAAACCTCCCAGATTGTAATACCTTAAATGGATTAACTGCATGACCTGCCACATGTTCGCCACAATAAAAATGTTAATGAGTAGTCTCTCCATGTCCATCATAGCAGATTACATAACAAATACATCAGTTAATTATTTTTGTACTCCAGCTGTTAAATTCAGCCTTATTTATGTAACTTTCAGTGGTCCAAATTATGGACATATAATATGATGTTACACTAAACTATGTATCATTAAAAATATGAAAAAAGTATCTGAAATTATCTGTTTACCTAATGTCTCCCAGTGACATTAAACTTATTGCATAGCATTCATGTATCTCCCATCATAAAAAGGCCATATTATTATTATGCCATTTCCCTGTTTAACCCCTTTTTGTTCTGTCCTTTTTTGAGCAATTTCCACACAAACTAAAGTGCCTGCTGTAATCATGGTCTCCCTTGAAAGATGACACTCAATAGATTGCTCTAAAATAGTCAGAATTACTGAAAAATATTACCCAAATAGAGGAACAAAACTGGAAATGTGAGTTTTTGTCCGACAGAAAAAAAAGATTGTTTTCTTTTGCCTGTGGCGCTTTGACCGAGCCTCGTCAGCCTTGAAAAATAATACAGCCACAGCCAGAGGCCTAACAAACTGCACGTCCAAAAATTATGATATTGTATCCCAAAAGGAATATTTTATGGACTTTTTGTGGTTAATGTTTGTGCGTGTTGCAACAAACTATTTTGAAGACTCCAAATTTCCCTTCGTTACTGCGTCACGGTTTTACAACTTCCTTTTTTCAGGTCTTTACCCCCACCTGTAGCTGAGTTTTCGCTTCCGATTTCTGACACTGGTGTGCAAACGTATATGCTTTATAAAGTTTCTTCCAAATTACAGCTTTGCAGGCTGTGGGTGCAGCATCTCAGCCTTACTCAGCCTGAAACGGACTGTTTTGGCACCTGTCACTTGAAGATTCCCTCCCTCAAAGCCCACTCTGTTACGATTGGCCAACTGCTTAGAGCATGTATTGGAAATGTCACAACCCTTACCGTGCCTGGACTTTGCCCTGAAGAAAAAAAAGCGTCCTCTCAACATGGGATACACACCAACCAAACTCTTCCCGGCCTCCGTTCTACCTAACTTTGTTTGAGGGCATGCCAATTTACCCGCTATTTTAGCAATATGCAAATGTGCAACATGATGATGTAGACGAGTGACAGAAGAGAAGGTTGGGCTATGAAGTGTCTCAGGCAGTTCAAGAGCTGTGTATTCTATGATAGACTTCAGCATGGACCTTGGGCTTTACAACTTTACAGATGTTTTACACACACGAAAAGCTACAAAACACACCACAGGAAAGGGATAAGCCCAAAAAAACATGATATGGCCCATTTAACTCAAACCTCCCGTCCAGATAGAACCCTGACCTTTGCTATGAGGTGCATGACATACGAAAATACTGCTATAATATAGCATACAATATAGCAGTGTTGCGCATTTATTGCAGGGTTGCAAACACTGCCAATCTGGCTGGAGAATGATCAAAGATAGGTTGTCAAAGATAGGTTGCGACCTGTCAAAGATAGGTTGCCCATGGCTATGTTAATATGAACCAACCTCAGGTTCTACCTGAGAGCAGATATTACTACATAAATCAAAAAAAAAAAAAAAAAAAAAAACACGCTTTCATTCATCAGCAATCCCCTTGCTGGTTGCAATGCCAATGAATAATCCAAACCACCCCCAGACATCAACCGAGCTGGATGACCGCTTGAATGAGTCTGTGTTTTTATCATGTTGCAACTTAGCCCCGGGTAAGCTTGAAGAACTACACTCAGGCCTAACCTTAGCCTGTTCTGCTACTTGTAGAAGTCAGAACTGACATTTGGTATGGTGGAGACAGAGAACACCACAGAAGGAAACTGAATATTCAAGCACATTTATAGCATATCAGGGGTGGTGTGTACAGCTCACAAATCAGCTCCATGGTTACACACTTTTTGAACTTTGTAATAGCCTCAGAGCATGTCAAACTCATGCAGAGAATGTGTTGCAGACATTATTGATTGAATCATATGTGGTATCGGACTTCATTTGTTCATTAGCTGAGAACTATCTTATTCTCTAAAAAGCAAAAATAGCTGGGAATTATACATGCATAAGTTGCCGTTAATCAGTGATTTGATATTCCTGGATGAGTAACGATGGACTGTAGAAGTGAATGTGTTCAGTAGCAGCTGCATGGCTAAAATCAGAGGCCACAAAACATCCCTTTAAAATAATGATTGGTCTTGACCTGTTTGAAATCATTTTTCTTAATTTAACAAGATATCCATTTATTGGACTATTCCATCAGCAGTTAAACACATAGCCTCCTGGGGCGCCCCGGTGGCTCATCGGTCTAAGTGCGCGTACCATGAAGGCTGTGTCCTTCCCGCTGCGACCTGGGTTCGAATCCATCTTGGGTTATTTGCTGCATGTCTTCCCCCATTCTTCTCCCCAACCTTCCTGTCTCTCTACACTGCATAACTATCAAATAAAGGAAAAATTCCCAAAAAAATAATGTTTAAAAAAAAAAAACACAGCGTCCTTCTTACTGCGATGTTGCAATGATTAAATAGAAAATTCAATTCAGAAAAATGTTTTATATACCTATTATGCTTTACAAAAAAGGATAAACAACTCTACTAACTTACTAACTTCTACTAACTTGCTTTTAGAACATCACACAATGCAGGCCTGCGACACCAGCGCTAACCTGCGCTATATGATTGTTTAAAATACAAACAAAGGAAAATTATGAGTGGCAAAGTATTTCCACAAATTTGAATGACTTTGACCAAAGTGCAGTTTTTCATCCAAATAAAGAGTTTTTTTTTTTTTTTTTTTAATGTCTCATGTTACTTTAAGGAGCAGACCTGGCCACATCTGATAGTGTTTCAGGAGTTCACATAATATTAATTATTAATATTGATATTATAATCGTAATAGTAATATTAAGTTGATTTCTATTTACAATTTCTCACTATTTGTGGCAGAATGGCTGCATGATCCAAGTCTTGTGGCTGCCACTGGCAATTAGACTGCTTCAGCCTTCTAGAATTTTCAGCACTCTTGGTCCCTCTAAAATGCATTTTGTGTTGCGAGTTGCACTGGATAAGATCGTCTACTAAATGACTGTAATATAACGTAAAGATTGAAAACCAGTCAGTAATAGGGATGTTATGTGCCTCCTTCTCAGCTGGGTACTGCCACTGCATCTCAATATGGCACAGTGGGTAGCACACTATTGACTCACAGCAAGAAACCCATAGGTTTGAATCTGGCCTGGGGCATTTCTGGATGGAGTTTGCAAGTTCTCCCTGTGTTTGCATGGGTTTCCTCCCACAAGACATGCTTATCATGCTAATTGGACACTAAATTGCTCGTAGGTATGAATGTACGAGTGAATGGTGTGTGCGTCCAGCGATGGATTAGCAAACTGTCCAGGGTTTGTTCCTGCCCTTCGCCTACGGCTAGCTGGGATAGGCTCTTGCTTTCCTGGAAGCCTAGCGAGGGAGAGGCAGTTTAGATAATGTAAGGATAATACCTAATAAATGAGAATTTTGATCATACATCTGAGAAAACACATATTGAATGAGGTGAGCGTTTCTTAGAAAATACATATCAAATGATTGAATCAAGTGAGGTGTTTCCGCCTGTAATGTGTGTGCAATAGCTGTCACTATCATCCTGTCACACGTTTCAAATTCCTCATAGGACAACAGGGCAAAAACAATAGTCACATCCCGCTCCTTTTGTTAATTCTTCTCCCCGCAACAGCAGTCTGTGTCTGTTTCAGTCTCTTTTTCGTTAATTGATCCTGGTTATTCGGTTATTGTATCATGTCTCTCCCCTCCTCTCATACACTCCACACTCCCTTCCCTCACCTGTTCCTCTTTGTCTCTGACAGACAAGGCACTAAGAACTCAGGTGCAGACAGAATATCAATTTTACAGACTTTATTAAAAGTAGGCTCAGGGTCAAACGGTCCAGTTCTTTAACAATCAGGCAACTTGCAGCACAAAGATGGAAGGCCAAATCGGAGTCATAAAACAGCCCAAAGGTTGAATTCCAAATGGCAGGAGAGCCAAAACAAGGAGGGGACAGAATCATGCACCAATAAACCAGCCAGAACCGTAACCAGAAGATGTCAATACTCAGGGACTAGGCATACTCATAAACCGTGGACAAGAATTAGAACCAGGAGCACAAATTCTAGAAAATACAAGAAGGCTCATAAGTGACTTTGGAAAGGCAACAGACTTGTAAAGATGGAAAGAGTGGGCTATATAAAGGGAATTAAGGGGAAAATCAAATAAGGTGCTTGAGAACTAGGAAGCGTGACTAGGGGCATGGCTACAGATAAGCGAATCAAATGAACAATTAACGAACAGAATGGGAAGGTCTGGTGCAGAGGTGCACTGAAAACAAAGACACATGGAACAGAAAGAGGGAAAGGGAATGATAACAAGGAAATGATAGCAATGAATAACAATAATACGAATGAATTAATAAAGAAAAAACTGGAAATAAAACAGAAAAACTAAGTAAATAGACACCGAGTACTGACAGTCTCTGTGTATTTAAGATCCTGGTCTTCGTCTCATCTTTGCTGGATAGCAGTCTAATGCCCAATGCTTCCTGAACTACCATACTTTATGCTCATCCTCCTCATTGTACCTTTGGCAGTGCCTAGTCTTAGTCTTGTTCTGTCCCGTCTTCAGTAATTGAAAACACTAAATTACAAGTTTATCGGGGATAGCCTCCCCGATTGACAGCAGCTCCTCGGTGGCGTATTCTCCTGGTCAGGTTGCCATCGGGCTCAGCCAGTCACCAACAGTCTGCCTCCCCCACACAGACTTCGAACGCCACCTTAATCACAGCTTGATTACGCCCTCTCAGCCTGATTGTCAATCGCCAAACTTGGATTGACACCTCAGTACCCCTATCACTGAGCCCGGCCTTTTCAGCTTTTTTAGCTTTCTGTTTAGAGCCAATTGCAGCTACATAATTTAAGTGCTCTTACAACTTCTCTGGATCTGGGCCTGACTCGTCCTCTGAAGTTCATGACTAATAATTGGGAGTAAGTGGGTCAGAAGCAGAATTCAAAGGGCTTCTAATGATTTTGGACATGTACCACAGTACCAGTCAAAATGCTGGATATATTTTGTGCTATAGTACTCTGTTCTTTTTCTTTTTATTTTTTTTTTAAAAACACTTTCAAATAAACTCATTGGGCAAAAGTTAAAAAGAAAATAGTCAAAGTTACAGTAAAAAAAAAAAAAAAAAAAGAAAAAAATAATTTAGGTCACAGCATCCTAAATTTTCGACATAATTAAAATGCCACATTTCCCTAAATTAACAGAAAAACTTCTTTCCAGTTTCCAAAAAGGGAAATGAAATTAAGCCAGTTTGGGACTCATTGGACTGAAAGGCCAAGGATTAGCAGACTCCAACTGCAGCCGAGCTGGTGTGAATACTCAGAACCTGACTGCCCTTACAGGAAAGAAAAACATGAGTACGGCAGCTCAGCTATTATTACTGCGAATGGTGGTTATTTGAATTAAATCACTGTTTAGTTACTTGTCTTGTAAAATAAAAAGGTCTTTATTTACTTTTTTAAAATCTCCTTGGGTGCAAAAAAAAAAGTAGGTGCGCTCTATTTTAACAGTCGAGACCAGTGGTGCCTGATCACGTGCCCTGGAGGGCTGAATGTACGCAGATTTTCATTCCAACTAATCATGATATTGGCTGATAACACCAATTAGTTCCCTCCTCTCTGCTTGAAGGTGCATTCATCAGTGAAATCAGCTGGTGTCGCCATTGGTTGAAATAAAAACTTGCTGACTGTGGGCCGCCCATTGCAGCACATAGTTGGGCGCCACTGGTCTGGATGAAAGAGCGATGTGTGAAATCTATGTGCGTTGGCGTGCTGGGCGTCAGAGTAAGTTTAGATAATTTGGAGACCAGCACTGTAAAGGCGCAGCGCAGTTGAAAAGAGGGCTGGACACGGGGGAATAATTATAAGTGGGGTTTGCCCGCGGCTGGCTTCAATTATGGCCAATCAAAACAGCACCTCTCCTTCCCCTTTAAAACCGTACATTTGCCGTGGTCAGCGTACAGACAATTTCGTAATGTCTGAAGCAAGTCCCAAATGGCTCAGAGCGACTTCATCCAGGAAGAAACTCATCTACTGGTTCTCCCACCTCCACGCTTGGCACATTCAATTCTGCCTCTTGCCACCTGAAGTCCTTTAATGTTTCCTCTGTTAGGTCAATATTGCATCCAAGGCGAATTGCCATGTTATGCATCACACAACATGCCACAAAAAATTCACTGACTTTTTGAGGGTTGTATTGTAATGTACCACCCAATCGGTCCAAACATTTGAGACCCATTTTTTTAATATTCCAAAATGTTATTATCTCGATTACTGACCTAGCGCTACTAAAAACTCTTTTAAAAACATGCTCTCGTTGTGTTTTTAGCCATTTTATCGCCATTGTTGCCTAGCAGCCACCCACCCATGGGGGGTATCCCTATTAAATACTGCATTAATGACTTGGCAAAGATTAACAAATCATGTACAGACCCGGGGTAACTGGCATACACATGGGCAGTGGATGGCGCCCAAAAGCTCCCAGAAGTCAACACTTGACCATGAAGTCATTTTTCGTTTTCACCTGGTTTTTTTGCGTGTTTGGAAGGAAAAAACTCCCTGGCATGTCCGACTAGACTGGAACAAAAGGCATGTACAGCCAAACTGCAGGCTGACCAGCTAGTGCCAGACACCGAGCCCAAGGTGTGCTGGAAGGACTCAGGGCTGATTAAAGCAAGAACTGTTCCAACTTTTATAGGGACTGCGAGAGAACAGGGACCTGTTAGGGTTCTGTCCAGGTCCGCAGTAACCAGTCGGCAGACCTCATTTATTACCTCCAGAGAGAAATGCTGCTTCACCTTACACTCCTGGTCGCTAAGGTGAGAAAAGAAAACTCAGGGACGATACAGGCGTGGGCTGTACCTCTGCCACCGTCTCCTCTCAGCGATGTACTCCATTTTCAATAGATGGTGACAAAAATGAAATGATTTCAATTTGATTTGAAGTAGGGTGCAAGTAGCCCACATCATAATTTGGCAGAGTGATTGCCCAGACTTCCGGAAGTGTACGGTGTTCCGATGTAGCCTTCAACATACTCTGAAACATATTCATTTTATTCATGTGGATTCTAAAAAAACACAAACCCAGAGAGCTGAAGTGGGGCTTTTTTCCTCAGGCTCACAGTTTGCATTTTATTTGTCTGATGGATATTCATTTAGCTGAATTAGGCAGGATTGTCCGTGCACTATGATGCCCATCGACTGATTCTGAGCCCCACAATAACCGAAGGCATTAAGCTTTAATAGCGAGTCGTGATTACCTAATTAAAAAGCTGCATATCAGTTATAATCATTTGTGGAATGATTTATTGAAAAGTGGGTCGATATACACAGCCTTATCCACAAATTTGGTTTGTGAAAAAATTAACAGGTGTTATCTGCCCAGATGGACAACTCTCTCCATAGTCTCAAGTCCGGAACATACCACAGTACCTGCACTTTGCGCCTCAGAGGGTATCTGGACCCACGATAGAAGCAGGCATGATTCTATGGCATAAAAAAAAAAAAAAAAAGGACCAAAATTGTATTGTAATACCGCATCTCCATCGACACCCGCTGCTGCTGCGCCGGCATATTAAGTGCTTGCATTTCGGTCCACAAAAATACCAAACCAACATACAGTAAATGCACAGAATTCGCCCTCTACTGCAAGAAAATCCCAGTGCGCCTGCACTATACACTGGCTGCACGCTTGCACCAGCAAGAAAGAAGAGCCCTGAGTGTCCAAACTTTTGACTGGTACCACAGGTTTGAAAGGCATGTGAACTGGCAACATTACCAAAATTATTTTCAAAGTTTCTAGGTTCTATTAAGTGGTGGTTCCATGGATCCCGGGGTGGCTCTGTTGTTTCTCAGATAGAAGTTTGTGGGCTAGAAGAGCCTGATACTTTCTGCACAGGTTTGCACACTGTAATGCATTTCAGGCTGGTTAAACT
The DNA here is from genome assembly GCA_029692085.1 of Gymnothorax javanicus. Lineage (NCBI taxonomy): Eukaryota > Metazoa > Chordata > Actinopteri > Anguilliformes > Muraenidae > Gymnothorax > Gymnothorax javanicus. The sequence continues at coordinate 7,425,129 of CM056209.1, read as the reverse complement.
TATAAACAAAAGTTCACCGACTCTCTTGTAAATTTGAGTTACCTAAAGTAAGGGCCCGTCCACATGAGCACGATTTTTTGAAAACGCATAAATATTTTATCGTTTTGGCCTTGCGTCCACATGGAGACGGCGAAAACGCAGCCCGAAAACAGTATTTTTTGAAAACGGGTTCCAGAGTGAGAAAATCTGAAAATGCCACCCCAGCATTTTTCGTGTGGACGACCAAAACGGGGTTTTTTTTGAAAACGGTGAAGTGATGGCCCCCATCGCAGCCCCCAGGCCTGTGTACGGCGCTGCAGCGTTTCTACGGAAATAGACCAAAAACGGAGAAGGCGGCGGCGAGCATGCGCAGTCTTTTCCGTTTTTGGTTTATTTCCGTAGAAACTCTACAGCGCCATACAGCTCCACACACGGCCTGGAATATTTACTACAATGTTTTGGGTCATTTTAGGCGTCTCCTTGTGGTCGCAGATATTTATAGAAACGATGCTGTGTGGACGGATGATTTTTTAGAAACAATAAAAAAAAAAACGTTTTCGAAAATCTCTGTCTCCGTGTGGACGAGGCCTAAATCTTAAGTGTTATAGAAAAACCTAGCAAGTCTAATTTTGGTCGAAACTAAGTTAGGACCATTTTTGTACTTATTAGGCTTTGCCTCATCATATACAGCAAGATACATAAAAATAATCATTGATTTCCTATGTTTTCCGGTGGCAAAACCAAGCAAGTCATCGGTATTTAATCAGTTGTGAAGTAAAATTCACCTGGTCAGTGAATTAGCCAGGAAGCAGCATACCTATATTATCTGATCTGAGAGGTAAGTCCCCATGCAGAGCATTGGATGTGCAGGACATTCATGGTCAGAATTCATAATTCACGCAATTCACGTGCTAATAACGACTGAAAAATGGCTTGAAGAGGGAAGCAGATGGTGGAGTTAACACTGAAAAACTGTCAAATGCCACTGCAGCTGCATAATCGGTAGGTTTTTGTCCATCATCCATCAGATTTGACATTTTATGTTTTCAGATGGAAAAATTTCTTCAGTCATATTGCCAGGGATACTAATAAAAAAGAAAAAAAAATTCCTCCATAAATTTCTCTTATTATGTAATGAGCAAATAACTACCATGTCAGTTTCATTGTCAGACAAGAGCTAAACCCCAGAGGGATACAGTTTTGGTCTTTTTCTCTGAATCAGCTTTTTGTTACTTCCTAGGTTTTTCCTAGCCTGACTCCGTCAGCCTTCGTACTTCCGCTTAATTTCATTTTGCTTCAGTACTCAGTCTGGTCACTCGGAGCTCTGCATCGTTTACTATGGCAGAAAATACGCTGGACCAACCAACGAACAGAAGGCGTGGCCGAGAGCCATGACATCGCCGCTGCGCCGAGTTTGAAATTGTAGTCTCCGAAATCAACAATGGCTATGGACATAGATACACGGGAGGCCATTCGCTCTGTCGTGGAGAAAATCCCAGGTATCGGCGACTTATAGCCACATCAAGATGGATGTTTTGCTAGTTTTTTTTAATGGAAATGATGTTGTAGCGCTACTCCCTACAGGTTTTGAGAAAAGTTGTCATATCTACTTAATATCCATCATGAAACATATGAAATAGGCACCCTGTTCATCTCTGTGAGACAACCAAACCACCTCAGCTAGCTTGTAGCTTCTAGTGTTATATTGCTCGCAAATTTCACACTATTTAAATTAGCAGCGAACTTTTTAAAAGCCGTGTTTTTGTTCATGTCACAAGACCTATTCGCTGTCTCAGTGTTATGTTGTCATTATCCATGAATGATATGGCTGTCTCAGACAGCCAAACGCTTAGAGCCAAACTATGTCACTATAAAGTTAGATAGCGAGCTGGGTAAGATGTTAGCGCAAGTATGGTTAACGGTTCAGTTTTCGTGTCGACGCAGATTTTGTCCCAATGTAAATAATGCGTTATTTTCGCCGACTCTGCCTTTGGTTTCGGGTCTTTTACGTTTTTTTTTTTTTTTTAACAGCAGCAGTATATGCAGGAAAAACGATAGCTCAACAGTTTATTTCTTGTAAGGAGAACAGACAGAGCACCTTTGGTTCTTTTAAGTGAATGAGTGAAGGCTAAAATTTGGTAGATGGGCATATGTATGGGTACAGTATTAACTTTAATGTACTGATCAGTTTATTTTCGCTGCATTCCTGTTATGAAGGACTGTGTTTACAGCAGAAGTACTAGGCGGCTGAGCCGGCGCATAACATACGTCATCGCCAAATGTTAGTGATTAGTTTACGGGTACACCAATGATTTTAAACTTCTGACAAGCACCCACCCACCAGGAAGTAAACATTTGTAAATGACTAGTGTCCAGACTTTGTGTATGAAGCGAAGCGAAGTAGCAGAGTCTGGTTTTACCAGGCTAGGTTTTTCCATACCACTCAAGAAAATGTGAGTCAACAACCTGAACTTTGTTTCAACTCACAATTAGTCAAGACAATGGACAACTTTAGGTTTTACTTTTGAAAATTTATAACCTTGAGTTCCATGTCTGAAAGTTGTCATGACAAGTGGAGTTCAAGAGAATAAATAAGTTTACATACTATTATGGTGCTATCATGCTTTGCAGTGCATGTGTTCGAGTGGGTTATGTCTTGGCACTCTGATCCTGGCACAGGTTCAGCACATGTCCCAAACTACACTTTGTGAGGAGACAATTGTCCCAACTAATACTTGCGTGAGCTTGGCGTTCGCATTTCCCTTTTGGAGTGAAGTCGGTCATATTAGATAATTCCGATGTACCCTCCCGGAGGCTACATCTCCAAGACGACTTAGCATGCTACGCTAGCTTTTGATTGGCTTTGAGGGAGGCGGCTCGAAGGCTTATGTCACAACATGCAAATTTGAAATTTGAATTGTCAACTGCCAGACACGGAGGAGGCAAGAACTGATCTGTGTGCTGACAATGGTAATCTATCAGGGCTGGCTGTCAGTCCATACCTCAAGCATAGGTGAAAATCACTCATGACGGAATCCCTTTCCTCTATTGCCAACACTGCGCAGCACACAATATAATTTTGTACATACCAACAAAGTTTGGCCTTTGTTGTTATCATGCATGATGCCACCAAAAAAGAGAAGGGCCATCAGGATGCTTTTTCACCACCTAGAGTGTTAGTAATTTAATAGGTAGCTAGTAAACTAACTAATCAGTAGCCAAGATGATTTAAAATGAAGACCTGCAAGCTAACTAGCGTCATCAGCCTTTCGATTGTGGAAAATAATGTCGACTGATGTTTGTTAGCCATGTTAGCCAGCGTTACCTAGCAAGCTGACCTTAGCTTTAGTCATCTGCAGTCTAGCAATCGGATTGCCAGCAGGCGTAAACATGGTGGTACGCACCACTGAATTCCCCGAGGTCCAGATCTTGGTAATTTCCTGAGATACATGATACAATTCTTGAATTAATTCCCTTCAACTTTACTATGGCGTGGTAAAGTTTCATGCAGCAACCGCAAATTAATTGACTTCTATTTGCCTGTCCTGTCATTTATTGTGAGAGTCAGGTAGTGAAGTTCACGTCCATTGTAGCACTGGTAATATCTTTGTGGAACACTGGTTTGTTTCAAACAAACTTCAGAGTGGACTCATTGGCAGCTGAGGATGTGATGTGTGTGAGTTTTTATCCAGCCAGGGTAAGAGAACAGAAAATAACTTGCTTTAAGGTCCTTTGCTTTCGGGAATTTGTCTTTGTCATCGGCCTTCATTTTTGCAAAAAAAATTTTAAATTAAAATTGAACAACTGCTCTATCTTTAATTTGGCGCTAGCTTGTTGATGTGATTGATAGTGTTACAGCAAGGAGTCAGCTATATTAAGTTACATTGGTTTACTTTGCTGTTAGATCAGGCACTTGCATTACAGACCTTACATATGTAGTTCTATTCCAGTCTTCCTCATGGAATTGTTCAAGATTAGTACTCAGTAACCTATGGAGCTAAGCTCCTGAAATGAATTCTGGGCTAGCCGATGCCAGATTGAGGCTATAGCTTGACTTTAACTTGGATAAGGCTGTTAGAGTAGAAGTCTAACCTACTGGTTTCGAAAGTGTGAATTAGTCAATGGACATGAATGCTCAAAATCTTGCAGTTTTAGAAATGATATCATGCAGATTTACAAATTGTTTTCATTTGAAGAGTAAAAATTTTAATGAATTATAACAGAGGTTCTGACTTCTGTTATAATATTAACTAGACAAATTCAAGATCAGTCTTTTTTTTTCCCTACTCCAAACTATGTTATTCCATTTTGTGAATTGTGTGCTTTTTCTTTGAACTAATTATTTCAATACAATAAATATTACTTTTCAGACGTTTCGTGATAACTTCGCCCACTTCTATTTTTCCAGAATCTACTGTAAGTGTAACCCAGAGCAACAATTTATCTAATTCCCAACTAATCACTGCTTGTTAGGCCAAAACTAAGGCTCAGTGACATTATTTAAAGATATTGATTTGACCTGCTGCACATTTCTTTCCGTGAACTGCAATGCTGATAGTGTGTATGGCCAACAAATTAAAATAAGTCTCATCTGGCTATAGCACTCTTTCCAGCTCATAATTTCAACATATTGAAACTCATCGCAAAGTGTTGATTAGTATACTTCTGCCTGCTTCATACGCTGTATAATTTTATCCTCGGCCCCCGCCTACAACTCACCTAATGTGACCTTTAACTTTGACCTGATGACCTCCAAAACCAAATCAGTCCAGATACCCTCTGTGGGGAGCCACGATGCCTAATTTTGTGAAAATCCCTACACTCCTTCTGTGGATATTGTGCAAACATGGCATTCGTGATGGACAGTATGACGGACGCAAGCAAGGACAGAAAACTGGAAAACAGTCTGCCTCCTACCCACTGTGCGTTGTGCCGCATAACAACTGTTTAATAACAAAGTCCAGACACTTGGTTTAGCTTTTTGTGCTCAGTTAAGGTTCTCCAAATGCAACTCTTCCCATGTGTTCAATGGCCACGTTGACATGAGAGCTTTAATTCCGAATAAAAATAATTTAATTCCGAATAAAAATTAATTCCACTTTAAAAGGACCATGTGAACACCTAATTCCAAATAAAAATATTATTATTCGGAATTAAACTTAATTCTGAAGTAAGTGGCTGGTTTATTCCGATCTTAAATCCGAATTAATTAATTCCTCGATCATGTAAACATTTATTCCTTTTAAAATTAATTCCTGTCCTTCTGCGCATGCACACCTATGAGTTAATTATCCCGCTTATACCATGCCATTTGCCAGCAATATCAAATCAAAGCAATCAGAAATTTTTGGTGAAAGTTTTGCACTTAAAAAATAGGCACCACGCCTTCTCATAGCCAGTACTATAGCCTATCAGCGCTCCAGACTGCGACCAAAATGGTCGCATTTGCGACCAAAATTTACGTTTTGCGACTCACATTCTCACATCGGTCGCGCACTGCGCGGCCAACACTTCATGCACTGTGCCCTATTCTGGGCAGCGATTCACTCCCTAATTATCAGCCGTATTTTTTTTTTCTGCAGGTCGGTTGGCACCATTACCTACATCAGCCAATCACACATCGGCTGGTGCCATCAGCCAATCACAGCTCGGCTGTACTCATGCATCGATGAGAATGGCAAAGTATTCGACCTTGGTCACTGTCAGCTGAGTTGTGCGCGCGGCAAATTTGTAAAACCTTGTCTGACAATAACGATTCAAATGCTCCACAATACGCAAAATTACAAGTACACTAGCTGGTCTGCTGCAGAAGTCCAACAGTCTACGTATTAGGCCTTGGCTTCAGTGACTAATACTGCAGATCGGTGAGCAAATTTCATGATATCAGAAAGTGTTTTCATTACCGGTTTTTTATTTCGCTATTTAGATTTTGCGCATTTCTAAAGGTAATGGAAACGCACCTGGAAAGTGAGAACGATGTCCGACGTTACTGGGCCGAAAACGCAGTCTGCTTCGTGACCGTAGACTGATTGTGACACAGTTTTGAGTCTTGTTGATACCAGCTATGGGTGCTTGCGTCCAGTAGCGAGTGGTTTTATTTAGCGTTTCAATATAAATCGCCAACCTTCTATCCTGATGGATTAGGTTGGATGCGCACTTCCACTCCGATCTGAAGTTCCGCATGTACATGATTATTCATGCAGTCTGTATAAAATCGGTGACTGGTTAGTCCGAGTGCAAGATTAGTTATTTTCATTAGAGTACGATAAAGATGAGAAAAGCTGCGGTTCTTATAGATTTATAGTCTGTTTTCTTTGGGGTTCCGATAATTGGCCAGCTGTCAGAGGAATAGTATTTTGTCGATTGCAACAAATGTTCAAAACTGATTCAAAAACTAACTGGTGACGCCTGTCGAATGTACTCCAGCGACGACCATAGGCTTATCAGCGCAATGCCTCAAATAGGAGCCTGTGTCACGAACAGTGTACGGTCACGAAGCAGACTGTTTTTTGAGGGCTAATCACGTCGGACATCGTCCTCACTCTCTGTGTGCGTCTCTGTTACCCTTCGAAATGTGCAAAATCTACATAGCGAAATTAAAAAAAAAAAAAAAACTGTTAAATAATAATAATAATAATAATAATAATAATTATTATTATTATTATAAGCCGTCCTACATTGTTACCGGTGAAAGAATTTCTTGAAACTTTGTGCTAACGAACTTGGCATACTGCACCTACTTTTTACCAAATATTTAGGGTGGATCACTTTGGGAGCTATATTAATTTTGATGTTAAACTTTCAATTTGTGATGGAAAAATGTTGCCAAATTATGCTTTTTACGGCTTCAATTCCTCCTGGGTCTCATATTTTCAAAGCAATTAAGCCATGTTTGGTGTCAAATTGTTCCTTGGGATGGTAGCAACAATTACAGTTATAAATTTTAGAACTAGCACTGTGATAATTGGGAGTTATTCATTGATTTATCCCCATATGTTGGTTTTAGGGGGGTGCTCATCTAAATTTGGCCATAATTTTTCTATGAATGATTCAGTTTATGTACTGGGGAGGGTTTGATGAAAAGTTGTCCCTTGGAGAAATGGAGATTGTACATACATTTAGGCTTGTATGATAACTCTCCAAAATGATAACTGCATTTATACATTTTTCAAACATTCTTGTGAACATCAATATCTACTTTTCAGTTCACAAAGTGCTTTCTGATAATTTTTCTTAAATAAATGCAGCAAACTGATAGTCTGTTCAGGTATCTTTATTTGGGCTTGTAAATATTCAGAAAAGTATCATGGTACTTTGCGTGACCACAGTTTTGGCCTGCGCGCCTAAATTTTGGCCTGCGCGCCCAACTTTTTCAGGTTGGAAGCGCATGCGCTCCTAGGTCCAAAAGTTAGTCTGGAGGGTTGCCTATGCCAAGCTAAACAGAACCAGCTAACTTAGTTCAGCTAACCTTCATGGAGAAAGCGTGCGCAAAAAAATCTTTCATCCTTTTACCAGCTAATTATTTGGCAACTGATTCCATCTGAAACAGAGATTATGCATAACACAACATTATGCGCGATTATGCAGACTGTTGCTAACTTGCTACCCGCAATTACAATGAACTTATGATGGTTTCCGTAGAGCCAGCGAGCTAAAATCAGTCTGTTGTCACAGCACTTAACTAGCGAACTGTCAGCAGTTGCTGATACATGAAGTGGACATGTTAGCTTCCTTTGTAACTGTACGCAGTTACTATCGTTTAATGAATTAAGTGTGATTATTTCGCTGCTTTAATATTTACGGTCATTATCGCTTGAGCACCTATTGTTAACCGCCCCGCAGGACGTAACTTAACGCCGCAAAATTTACTGGAGATAAATGAGTATCTTGGTCTCTGTTTATACCCAGCCAAATGCCAGCGCTCTAACGTTGCTATGGTTATAGGTTGGCTAGCGGATGAATTTCGAACTTCAAACGGTGAAGCTACCGTAGGCCGAACTATGGTTTTAATCAACACCTGCCAGCCAATTACAGAGGAGTATTCACCCAGACCATGGTAAACAAACTGCGAAAACAGTTTTTATTATGTGTTCTTCCATGGTGTAAGCCGAGATGAAAAGAAGCAGGGAATGTAGTTTGTTTTCTTCCGGTAGACGTAAATACGTAAACACGTGCGCCCCCTGTCCAATCAGAACCCTTCCCGACCCCCGGACGTTAAGCGGAATTAAAGGCGATTAAACGTGTTTTCCATGTAAACCTCAATTCCGAATTATTATTTCCATGTAAACTCGAGGAAGAATATTTTAATTCCGAACTATTTAATTCCGAATAATTAATTCCGAATTAAAAAACATCATGTAACCATGCCCATTGACATGGAAGGGGGATCTTATGGTCGTTTCTCAGGCTTGCTGACCCGCAGAAGCAACCAATCCAATTCCTGAACCATGATCCTCGAGTTTTTATTGGCTCCATCACCATGTTCTGTGCTGCCCAACAAATCTTTGTTGCAAGTTTGCAGCCTTTTTTTTTTTTTTTTTTTTTTTTTGTCGTGATTACCCGTTCTGTGTATATTACAAGACATGTAATGGTCAGTTTTCAACTGTCTCTTTTGAACAGACCGTTTTTTGACTTTACATGTTTTGATGGACGGCAAAGTGATTATGCACAAAATTTACCTCATTTTTTATCTCTTCATGTAGTGAAACACAGTGTGATGAAATGACACAACCTATAGTTCTTTTACACAGATCAACTAAATTAAGCAATGGCGTAACAGCCAATTACAACTTATTTGCTTTATGAACAATAACTGTTAGTGGAGCCTAAAATGTGAGGCCTGGTGTTTGAGTAATAAAAAAAACCTGACGCCTTAATAAAAAGAATAAACTATAACTTAAAATGCAGACTAACTGCGTTATTCATCTGCAGCCATTTTCCTCATCTTTATCTAGGGTGCCAATAATTCTGCATTTGACAGTACATTTGGTTTCAACTATCAATATTGTATTGAGTTCGTGCAACAAAACAGACTGAATGCTGTTACGGTTAATGTACTGCAGAAAAGTGGTCAGATGTGGTCAGGGGTAGATAAGAGCGCTAATAAACAGGTGGCTGGGCTAATAGGCAGAGATCATTAGCGAGAAAAAAGCAGATGGTCTGACGTTAGTTACAAATCATCGGCTAAGAGGGTTTATACCTATCCTTCTATTATTAAACCTGCATGTTACTGGTCAGGGAAGCGGTAGGCCAGAGCTAATGCTAACATCCAGCCGACGATCGGCAGGAATACATCATGGATCAAATTGCCCATCCATTGCAGTAGCATGCGCTCATACACTCTTTCCTTGGGGCCTTTTAGAATCTCCAATTAGCCTAACATGCCTGTCTTTGGACTGTGAGAACAAATCAGAGTACTTGGAGGAAACCCACGCAAACACAAATAAACATGCAAACTGAAACACAGCAAAGCGCACGCCAGACAATCACCACGCCGCCCACATAGAGTTTATGTTCTATAGAGGAAACAACAATGGCAATGACTACAGCTTGAAGAAGAGTAACACACTTGCATCTCTGAAGCTGTCATCCTGCTCTTAATTTGATGGAAATCATCTGTTTGCGAGGCAGACGAGGAATCTCTGCTGTAGTGTTCCACGCTGAATTGTGGATATTCATTGTTTCAGTGTTGCAATTAATGCAACTGAAGCTTACAATGGACACCTGTCAGTTTTTTCCTCTCGATTTCTTATAGGTCAGCGCTGAACTGAATTATTCAGGAAACATATAAATTGCAACAATAATCAAGCAAATTTCTACTCACTGTTAGCTTTGAACAATGTACAACGTATTTGTTTCGCTAATGGAGTATTGACATGGAAGTTGGATGCCTTGCAGCCCCGAGTGGTGTGTGTGTGTGTGTGTGTGTGTGTGTGTGTGTGTGTGTGTGGAACATTTGGAATGAGAAAAGGTTTGCAGTCCATGACAGTTGATATTGCCCCAAGCATCTTCCATATGAACAGACTCCTGCAAGTGTGTCTTCCAGGACACAAATGGAAACAAACCTGAAGTACGAAGCTTATAAATAGGATTATTAGCAGAATTTTAAATGCGTAACAGCAGATTCAGCGAAAGCAGGATTAGGATTGTGGCTTTGAAGTCAAACTGAGGAGGGGGGGGCCGGAAGAGTGGCTCACACCTCTCTTGAATTCTCAGCTTTTCGTCAAGAAACAACTGGGGAGGGGTTGCCGCGAACAAACCCAAGCCTTTGAAATATAATTTAACAAACAAGTAGTTTTTTGCAAGGGTTTGCAAATGGAAACAACAGAAATCATAAGCTTCACTTTCTAATGTAGTCAGCGTCTATTTTAACATGTCAGTCATAGAAATTATGACTTTGAGCCATCGGCAGACAAACACCAAATGGCAAGGAATCCTAGGGACTTCTCAAATGAGGTCTTCTACCAACTGTTTGCATACTTCATGGAGACAAGAGAAGGTCACCAAGGAAAAAGTTGCTGTTCTTTTCAGCCTCGGAAATTTATAATTGCCGTGATGATTTCACAATACACAGGCTAATTACCTTGTTACGGCATGCCATAATCATAGAAATGACAGATAATGAGAGAAATGTATCAGTCAGTAGAATAATAATGAACTTCCCTCTGAAAGCACTGGGCTGCTCTTCGCACCTGGTTTCAGAGCAGATGGGAAAAGAATACCGGGGATGGGGGCTGGCATGCAGTGGGGGATTGTTATTAAGCCTTGATTGTTCTTGCAGTCTTGCATGACCGAGTACGGTAACAGAAGAAAAGAGCATTCTTTGACCAGAGTTTGCCGCTTTCCGACACCTCTGAGCCACACAAACTCAACGGCGAAGGTGATATTTTTTGATTGCTAAGATTTGCGGTCAAAAGTAAACCTAACAACGAAGATGTGAGGCTGTGCCGATTTGTCCAGATCGCAGGGGAATCGCACAATCCCCAGAGTGGGAGGGTACGATATAAAACTGCCACCACTGAAAATTTCCAGAGAGATGTAGAATCATGACATCACGCATCATCAGATGAATAATTAGTTTAGCAAGGTTTCAATTCAGTAGCAAATTAAAATTGTAAGTTTCTAGTTTGAGCCACATTTTTTCTGTCTGACAATTCTGGTGAAGCATCTCGCTCAAGGCTACATCTGGAGACCGATGAAAAATTCAGCCTTTGTCGATCTACAGTCCAAATGGCACCTCTTTCCCAGACAGGGGGAGAACATCTTACTTTAATTATGTACGAAACGCATCCCCACTGCCCCCTCCCCCACCCAGAGAACAAGTTGGTACCCCCCCCGCTGGCTTGCTTCCAATCGGCACGGCAGGAGCAATAAATGAGATTTATGTGCTTCCTGTAACACCATAGTCGTCTCGCAGTGTGTGTGTGTACATTTTTGTGAGTTTCTGTCTGCGTGTCTTTGATTGCGTGTGTGTGTGTGTATGTGTGTGCATGTGTCTGTGTTTGTGCCCGTATGCGCGGGTATGAGTCTAATTGTCTGCACACAACAATTACAGCATCATCCCTCCACAGTGCGAATCCTCTCCAGAACCCTGCTGGTAATCCTCCACCCGAGCAGCTATAAAAATCAGGTAAGTAGCTCGCCGTGGAGGAATTTCCTCAAGTGCCCTGATTACAGTCCGACAGTGAGCGCAGCTCAGCTCCGCAGCCCGTGCGCTGGATGCCGTCCAGGATGCAGAGCTCACCGGACGTTACTTGTGACTGGGCACTGCGCAGACCGTGCAAACAGGGATTACAGCACCTGCAGACTGAAGCCAGCGACTACACACACACACACACACACACACACACACACACACACAGAGCTTGGGTAAATTTCATCAAACATCACATCTCAGCTTGAGGGAGGCAGAGAGGGTGTATGAGTACAAGACTAATCCACTCTGAATTGGCAGGATCACTCGAGACAAAAGATCCAGAAATATGATTCTGAATAATACAGCATCAGTCTGCTGCTGCTGCTGCTACCTGATGGCAAGTTAGGACTGAAGCCTCCTCCTCCTTAGAGATGCCCTGAGTGTCGTCTTCTAGAACATTCTGCCAAAGACAGCCCTCTCCCCCCCTCCCCCCCACCACCTCTTAGAAAGGTGCAACTCAGACTCCAAGGCAGACCGTGTGCGTGCCAGGTTTTACAGAAGTCTTCCTTTTTTTTCTGGAAGAGTGCAGTTCATTACCCTGTTTGGCATTTACTGACAGGGTGATAAGACAGATTAAAGCTGATCTCTGTGCCCGTGCCCATTGTAATAATTGTTAATTGCTAACTGGACACATTAAGCAAGTGTAATTAGCAGGAATAGAAGACGGCATGCAGCCTCACATCTCTGTCCCAGGCAGGCTTTGACAAACCACGGGCCCTTGCTATCACACTGAAAAAGTCTGCCCTCTATGGCTAAAGAGGGGGTGTTGAAATGTTGCCATTAATCAGGGCTGCCCAACCCTGTTCCTGGAGAGCTACCATCCTGTAGGTTTCTGCTCCAACCCTAATTCAACACACCTGATTCAGCTCATTAGCAGCTCGTCAAGATCTGTAACTGGGAAAGCAGGTGTGGTTTGCTTTGGTTGGAGTGAAAACCTTAAGGATGGTAGCTCTCCAGGAACAGGGTTAGGCAGCCCTGCCATAAATTGATAGCGTTAAGGAAAGTGTTCTTGTCTCACGCTTCACATTTTCTTACACTACAGGCCAGAAGTTTGGAAGCAACGCCAAGGGTGCTGACCCTTTCCACAGCAGCTCCGTCAATGATCAGCGGTGTGTGGTGTCCATCTCCAGCTCTCCTGAAGTCGATAACCATCTCCTTTGTCTTCTCCACGTTCAGTGTCAGGTTGTGAGAAGAACACCATGCTGTCAATTTTTCCACTTCCATCCTGCACGCATACTCACGGTTGTCATGGATGAGACTCACCACTGCCGTGTCATCTGCAAACTTTATGATGTGGTTGTTGCTGTGTGTGGCAGTACAGAACAGCAGGGGGCTCAGCACGCAGCCCTGGGCTGAGTCCGTACTAACTTGGATAGTTTTTGAAGTCTGGTTGCCCACTCTGACTGTCTGTTGCCGCTGGGAGAGAAAGTTGTAGATCCATGTACAGATATTTGTGTTTACCTGCAGCATCGTCTGCTTTTCCAAGAGTTGCAGTGGGATGATCACATTGAACGCTGAGCTGAAGTCGATCAAAAGGATCCGGAAATAGGTGTTCTTTCTCTCCAGGTGTGACAGGGTGAGGTGGAGTGTGGTGGAGATGGCATCTTCTGCGGAGCAGTTGGTTCTGTAGGCAAACTGCAAGGGGTCCAGGTTTGCTGGGATGTAGTTTTTGATGTGTTGCATTACCAATCTCTCAAAACATTTCATGATGATCGGTTTGAGGGCCACAGGACGATAATCACCGAGGCAGGCTGGGTTCGGCTTCTTTGGAACAGGAACAATGGTGGCACTTTAGAGGCAAGTTGGCATTACTGCCTGACTGAGGGAGATGTTAAAAATGTCTGCAAAGACATTTTTAAATTCCTCAGCACAGTCTTTTAACACACGCCCAGGGATGTTGTCTGGCCCAGCAGCCTTGCGTGGGTTGACGCCAGGGACGTGCGGTCAGGGTAGGCAGTGACTTCTCCTTTTTTATCGCTAGATTTTGTCAACCTGTTTCCACGTACTATGCCTGGTTGTCAATCAATCAATTTGACCTTTTTTCTGGTCAATTAAGCCTGTAATGATTAAGAGGTGATAGTGACAAAAAGATTGATTTACCTTTATGCTTTGATTCGAGACTGCAGAGAAGTAAATCTTAATAATTAAACAGGAAAAAATCTCAACTCTCTCGGTAATTCCATATATTGTTTTGATCTTTTGTTTATCGGATTATGAAAGAAGACTGAAAATAAACTCCCTGTTTTTTAAAAATGGCATTAAAAAGTACATGTTTAAGGGGGGAAACATTATCGTTAACATATTGACCGCACATTGAACGCCACACAAGAAAGGTTTCAATATTTTTTAATGGCATTGCGTTAGCTTTCTCTGAGCAAATTTGAACAAACTTGCTGTCTCGTGAGCATTTTAAGTTCGATGCACTGAGCAACAATGTCGTGGATGGAACTGGCACGCCATTCTGCCGTTTAGTCTTGTAAATTAGTTAATCAATCCTCAGATTGCTAATCAAGCAAAGTAATATAGTTATCGTTTGTTTAACAGTGAGGATTCTGCCTACCCTTACTGACCACCGACGGCATGTCACTGGTTGACGCTGGTGAGGGCTTTTTAACTGCAGAGGGGTAGAGGTGTAGTACCTGACCGCCTGATGCTGATGGTAGTGTGTTTTCTTGGTATTGCCTGGTGTTGTTGCTGGCCTCAAATTGTGCAAAAATGTATTCAGTTTATCTGGTAGGGAGGGGTCACTATGGCATAAACTCAAGGGAGGGGTCCTGTAATCAGTGATGGTGTGAAATCCTTGCCGTGACTGACGTGAGTCTTTATCGTTTGTGAACTTGTTGTTTATTAGTTGTCCATAACGCCTCTTTGCCTCTCTGATCCCACGACTCAGATTGTTCCTGGCCTGCTTGTATGCTTCCCCATCTCCAGTTCTAAGTACATTTTGTGCTTACTTGGGTTATCTTTTTCAAGTGTTATAAAATTAGTTTGATGAGCTGAGTCATTTAGGTGTGACAAATATACAAAAATAGTAGACATACTTTTTTCACAGCACTGCATCTTGGGTGCAACACATCGCAGTAGAATAATTGTCACACCAAATAAAAAAATACTAAGTCTCTGCTGTTCATTTCATCTTCATGCATTCTATTAGCATAGAGATGTGTATAGTTAAGTGGCGGGTGAGTGCAGTTCTAACAGCTTTCCCAATCACCGGGTAAGCCGTCATACTATATGGGATAAATCATCACATTGGATTTCTCAACAAACAAGAACACAGTTCAGTCATTGTGAATATAGTTTTTTTTTTTCCTTTTCAAAATTATTTCCTGTAACATTATATTCAGTGATGCGCTGTCAATGTTCATCTATCCTAATTCCTAAACATCTCCTTTTTTTTCCCTTTCTCAGTACAATTACATGTTCATTAAAGGCTTTCATACAGCTCAATGTACTGTTTTTACTACGCTTGTTTCCATTATGCAATTCCTAACATAATATTCATTTCACAGCCTGAAGTTGTGTGTATCTGTGTGCGTATGAGAGTAGATTTATGACCTCATACAATATTAAACATCTTGACTGTAATGTGTTCATGTGAGTTAAGAAAATATGATTTTCAGATGTAGAAAGCATGTCTTGTGTTGCCCAGGGACATGGATGCTGCTCTACAAATATGCATCCATACAAATAATAGCTACTCCATAAACATTATATGAAGTAATGTATTTACAGTAACATGTAATGCAATCAGAAGCCAAAAAGCTGATTGTCTGTTCGTTTGCATATGCTTGTTTGAGAATGAATACGTGTCACGTCCTGAGTATTTTCCTAGTTGTTCTCTCCAGCAATACAGTCCTCCTTGTCAGTTTCTCTTTCATTTTCCCGGATTGGTTTTCCTGATTTGATTACTCTCGTGTTTTGCCCCGCCATTTTTTTCTCTCTCTCTCTCTTTCTCTCTCTCTCGCTCATTGTTGTCTCGTGTATTTAAGTTCCTGGTCTACGTCTAACCTTTGCTGGATTGTTCTCCTCCATCTTCAGTGTTCTAAGAGAATTCAAGTTACTTTTCATCCAGGAAACTCTCCCCAGTCCCTGTGGTCCAGGCCACTGGCTTCTTCCACTCCAGTTCAAAGTTGTGCACCTGGCCTGCGTGCCACAGTTACTCAGCTTGTTATCCCAGTAACTGACCTCTGACCAGTCAGTTTGACTATGCCTTCAGACCATATTCTGATAAATTCAAAAACACTTTAAAGTGTTCTTAAAGCCTCTGAAAACCCAAGTCCACAAAAACCTTTGAATTACGTTATTTAGGGTTGTATGTGCATAATAGTAAGCATACTAAAATATTAGAAATTATGTTCAATTCAAATCCAAGATTTTGTCATTAAATTTTTAGCACCTATCCTCTTAGTGCGGTTGAATTGGGCGTGGTTTTCTTAGTGGGTTATTCTGTAATAAGCCAAACCAATTTAAAAAAAATCCGTCATTTGTCCCACCCCTAACTGAAATTATAAAAGCTCTCTGCTCCCACCAGTTGACCTGAGCCCGAGAAACATCATCTCGAAGTGGCCTGTCTTGCGATTGATTACCCAACTATATTTTGGCTCCATTTATCTATCTGTCCGTCCGTCTGTCTGCGTATTTGTCTGTCCCCCGCTATTTCCCCTATCATGTATGTTTGTATTAGCTCCATTCAAAACTGCACCAGTAAGTGATTTTCTGAATGGGACATGTGCTCGTGGAATGGTACTTCCGCTCTGGCTCGAATGTCTTATGCTGCATTCAAACCAACTTGTGAAAATGGTGTTTCTCAGAACACAAGCGGTGACTTGAGCTCAAATCACCTTACAACCTGTGATCACAAGCGGTGAACTGGTGGTTAATTCAGCGTATCAATCTTCACCACTCATGAGCAAAACGAGGCCAGACGAACACATTGTGAGCTAAACAGAAAAGTGTTCTGTTATTTTCAATATTAAAAGGAGCAACTTATTATGAACCTTTATGTCCCAGAGTTTGTTGTATTTCCATATCACAATGTTTCTGTCGTTTTGTCATTGGGAAGTTAACTTAATATTTTGATACCTTAATTATCGCCCATGATTTCGTCCGTGACTGACTGGCAGCAAATGAACGCTCTCCATGTGTGTCTTTTTTGCAACGGGTTGAGTGGCAAGCCAATTACGATGCAATTATATTGTACAGTACTAGCTAACGTTACAGTACCATCTGGCCGCCGTTGGGTGCATCCCTGCTAACGCTGAATTTTAGCGGAGATGCGCCAACTCGGTAATAATAAAAACAGCAAAGGACTTTACAAAATACCATTCCGTAACTGGCTGGACGGTGTTTCCAGACGGCAGAGGTTCTGCTTCGTCTGATTCTGAAGCTGCTTGCACACTGGACGCGAAACGAATTTTTCGCACGACAGATTACATTCAAAGTCAATGCGAAGATAAAGCATTTGCGTGTATTCAAGTCTTCGCATTGACTTTGAATGTAATCTGTCGTGCGAAAAATTTGTTTCGCGTCTAGTGTGCAAGCAGCTTGAGTCAGACGGCTCAAACATATAGGGCTGGACTGTGACCCTTGCGCCATTGCTGTGACTAATGCTCAGGGAGCCAGTGCAGAGATGCCAAGTCTCACGCATTCGCCGTAGGTCTCACGCATTTTTTAGGCTTATTCACCGTAGTCCGCAATTATTCATTGAACGCTTAATGAGATTCTCACGCGGTATTAAAATCCTTGTGCTTTGAATTTTCAGTTTCATTGCGTAAAGGTGGACCTCACCACAAGTAACATGGAAAGCGACTATGACTTTGGACTTCCCATGCTTCTCTTTACTCAGGGATTGGAAACAATGCATGTTTTCATGATCGTTTGTTTTAATGAAATAAGACCATTTGAAACGTCTTTATGCAATTCCATTGCTTTCAATCCCTCAGTAAAGACAAGCCTGAGAATTCCCGAGTCATAATCGATTTCCGTGTCACTAGTGGGGAAATCCACCGTAATGCACGTGAAACTGATTAACTTGATGCACAATGACTTAAACTCCATGAGTGAATTTCTTCAGTGCGCGTTGATTGAATAATTGCTGACAACGGCACTGGAACGTGAATGCCATTAAAGAGAAGAGACTCACGCCTAATGCGTGAGACTTGGCATCTCTGCCAGTGAGATGTCATTCAAATCGAGGGAGTGGCCAGTCACACCACGATGCGCAACGCCCACACTGTCTTGAGAAATGGACTGAATAGCAAAATGAGCCGTTTTTGAACTAGGTTTTCGAATAGTTATGAATGTTAATTTTCACTCAGTTTTTTGTAGATGCTTTATGAGACAATCAACTTTGATATTATATGTGAATTTTCGCTATGTCAAGACAAGTATCCAGAGGCTTTAAATATATCATGAGTGGCCATTTTGGCATAATCTGTGATCTGCGCCTGGTTGCTTGCTCTGAAATGTGTGACAAAGCGTTTGTTTTTGTATGTATTTATGAAGGTTTGTGTAAGAGTTTGTGTGCGAGTGTCTTATATGCACGCTATTGTTCAGAAATAACAGTGATTCCTGAGCAGGCTCTATTCATCAAGTTCTGTGACAGTTTGCCCCAAAGCCATTGAAGCAGCTTTCTCAGACATGCCAAATATGCCAAGGTACACAGTATACAGTTTTTTAAGGTTAACTTCACGCAAAATTGCAGCTAAAATGTCGAAAGATGCTTCATTCTATCCTCTATTCAAGCATAAAGCCTGAAATCTTAATGCTGAAAAATATTAGAACCAAATACCTGAGTTTGCCAGACTGAAATTCTTTTATATTTTTTTCCTGCTATTGCAGCAAGCAGAGGGCGAAAGACAGGTCATCAATCCATCACAGGGCAGACATTACTCATCCAGACATTCATGCCAACATCAATTTGCAGACCGCCTGCCAATTTGCGTAACTTGCGAGCACAGACTGCCTGAGAAAACTGGAGAAACAGGTGGCAATTCAGCCAAGAACAAACAGTGAGAGCATGCAAAGTCCAAACTGAAACCTGGGATTCAAACCCAGGACCTTCCTGCAGGAACAGAGGGAATAGTGGTGCATTCTCTGTGCCGCCAAGCTGGCCGTGAAAATTCTGCCACAAAGAAAAGGTTCCTCTCAGATGGTCCGTTCCCAAATGTAGTGCCGCACCTCATTAACTGCATTTACATTAGTGCGGATTACTGCAGTTTTAGAATGTCGATTCCCAATTTTACTCAATGCGCTTCGCAGACAGCAGAATGGAGTGTGTGCAAATTAAGACTTAGTTGACTTCGTAAAAATTCATGACCTTTCGAAAAATGCGAAATCGCTTCTTAATGGCAACAAAGCAAATTGGAAAGAGCTGCATCATGCAGAAACTGAATAGAAATGCAAAATGGGTGCATTTGTTAGATTAAATTAGAAACTCCAACTCGGTAAAGGAAGTGAGCGGTCACAGTGTGGGACTGGGGATTAAAGGACCTCTAACCACTCAAACACACGCAGAAATGAATGACGATAGCTGTATTGCTGTGTCAATATAAATTCCTGTCATACCTCATCTCAGTGACTCACACAGAGGCAGGCATTTCATAGTAGCGTGCTCTGTTTTCTCATCCAAGCTGGTATTTACACTTCAGTGCATGCACACTGCGATGGCCACACAAAAATACAAACTGTACATGCTGCACGCGCATTCACTTACCCTCAAAAATTCGGAATAACTTGTCTTTTAAATAGTCCTTGCCATTTTATTCAATTAAAAAGTGTTTGTATAATAGTAAGTGAGAAACAAACACCAAAATACACGGATTTCGATGTGAACTGCAACATTTCTTGTACAAGGCCGTGAAAGTGTTTGCCCCCTTCACGATTCCCGCTATTTTTGCATATTTGTCGAACTTAAATACTACAGATCAAAACTAATTTTAATATCAGACAAAGACAACCTGAGTAAAAACAAAATGCAGTGTTCAAATGATGATTTCATTTCTAGACGGAAAAAAGCGATCCAAACCTTCCGGTCCCCAAGTAAAAGTAACTGCCTCTATAGTTACTAAATCAACCAATTAAACACTTCTAATTCATAATTGAGTTCAATTTTACTAGACACACCCAGGCATGATGCATCATTTATGCCAGCCCTGTTGAATCTAAACATCACCTAAATAGAACTTGACTGGCAAAGTGAACTATATGCAAAAAGCAGCACATGATGCCAGAATCTAAAGAGATTCAAGAACATATAAGAAACAAAGTCATTGACAGCTACCAGCCTAGAAAGGCTTACAGATCCATTTCTTGGGTTTTTGGTCTCAAGCGAACCACAGCGAGAGCCACTATGTACAAATGCAGACAATTTGGAACAGTATTGAACCTTTCCAGGGGTGGCCGGCCGACCAAATTTCCTCCAAGAGTGCGCTGATGCATTTAAAAGGTCACAAAAGAATCCAGACTAACATCAAAAGAACTGCAAGCTTCACTTGCCACAGTTAAGTTCAGTGTCACCCTTCCACGATACGGAAGAGACGGGGCAAAAATGTCATCCGTGGGAGAACTGCAGGGAAAAATCCACTGCTGACCAAAACAAAACAAAAAAAGGCTTATTTCACATTTACCAAAAAACAACTCCTGACACTTTTGTGATAATGTTCTGTGGACTGAGGAGTCAAAAGTGGAACTTCTTCGAAGACATGGGTCCCGTTGCATCTGGGGTAATGCAAACAGAATTGCCGAGTATAAGAAAACCGTACCAACAGTCAGACATGGTGGTGGTGCAGTGATGGTCTGGACCTGCTTTAGTGCTTCAGGACCTGTGCGACTAGCAATAATTGATGGAACTGTGAATTCTGCTCTCTACCAAAATATCTAGATGGAGAATATCAAGCCATCAAGATTGTGACCTTAAGCTGAAGCACAGTTGAGTTACGCAGCAGGACAGTAGTCTGAAGCACACAGCACACCTCAGAATGGCTCAAAACAAACAAAATGATGGTTTTGGAGTGGCTGGTCAGACCTGACTTGAATCCAATCGAGATACTGCAGCATGACCTCAAACAGAAAGTTTGTGCTTGAAAACCCTCTAACGTGGCTGAATTTAAAATTCTGCAGCGAAGATTGAGCAAAATTCCTCCCCTGCGATATAAAAGACTCATTCAAGTCATTTAATTGTTAATGTGTAATTGCAGTTGTTGCCACTAAGGGTGGTACAACCAGTTGTAAGGTTGCAGGGGGCAATCAAATTTTTTTTTTTCCACATGGGCAATATAGGCATTGAACAACTCTTTACCTTCAATAAACAAAATGATCATTTTAAAGGTGCATTTTGTATTTACTAATATTGTCTTAATCTTAAATAAAAATTAGTTGGATGATCTGAAACATTTACATATGCCAAATAAGCAAAAATGGGAAAAAAAAAATCTGGAAGGGGGCTCCTGCTTTTTCACACTACTGTAGGTCTCTTGAGGATGAGCGCAGTTCACAATGGTTCCAAATCTGGTGATCCCACAAGAACTTAATGGGGTTTAAATCAGGTGAGTGATATTTTGTCATTGGCCTTAACATTTTTATCCTTTTGAGAAAGTCCCTGCATGTGGGGTCATGTCCTGTTGTGACAGAGAGTTTAGTTTATTTTATTTAATCACTAGTGTTTCTAAACTTTTGAACATGACTGTACATATAAAACACACAGGCCAACATGTACACAAACCTTCATAAATGCATACAAGTGCACAGATTCATTCTAAGACAAACTCACACAAATGTACACAAATAAAAACACAGGCTGCAAGTGGCCACTGCATCACATGCTGAACAGACAAACAATAACAAAACATTCCCAAGTAGCCTCAGGCTCTTCTCTCAGATAAAATGGTTACCAAAACCAAAACACTACAGTACCTTTAAATCAGGTAGATGCCATCAGAAATGAGATGGGAAACAAAACCTTTCTCTAAAACCACTCTCCAGATTTTCTTCACAGCTTCACTTACTTCCCATTTCCTCTTTTCTGCATTGGCCCTCCCCCAAGTTCTGGGAGCAAGGCCTTAATTTACGTCCAGATTAATCAGGCAGTTGGCCCCAGCTGCAGTGATTATAAGTTCCTGCAGCTGTCACTCTGCCTGTTTGTGGGCTAGATGCTGCCCTCTGGTGGACAGGACCTAGCAATGTTTTTTTTTTTTTTTTTTTTTTTTCCTACCACCTCAGCACAGAAACGTGGGCGGCCTTCCAATAGTACATCCTATTGTTTAATTCCTAGCCACTTTAAGCTTGATGGAAAAACAACATGAGGTAAAGGAAAGGTTTAAAGGAGAATTTATAATAGCTTAGGAAGGCATCCACGCTATTTAGAGATTCCGACTGCACTTACCCTAGGCAATGTGATCATGCATCTCTTGCCTGTCATGTCGGGCTGTTTTCGTGATTGGCTAGATGGATGGTCATTGATCTATATATTGCTGCAGCATGGTGTTGTGGGATGGTGTTATATCCTTTCTTTTTGTAACAGATGGTTCAGTGCACCCTATGCTAAAGGAGAGAAGTTAGGAAGCACTGTGGCACCTTTCCTTTACATTTAGAGAATTCGGACACACTGATCATGGCTGCCACATAAATACTTTGGGTCCTTTTCTAGGATTAAGGAACTTCCCTTAGCCAAAAAGACCGCACGAACACTGCCATAAATTCACACACTAGCACCTAAACATGCAAACACACAGTCATGCACACACACACACACAAACACAGGCGCACACGAGCACGCACAGAGACACCCACAAATATACAGATGTGTTGTGTGCTCAAAACACTATCCCACAACAGTAGTTAAGGGCCTGGCGAGGATGCCGCCAGAAATGCAGCTCTAATCAGCATTTTAAGGGTCACGAATCCAGAGTTTGTCAGTTTTTCTTCCCCAATTACGAGTCCCCATCGCTCTCCCCTCTTCTCGTTAATTAGCATGAAACACGTCAGCTTCGCAAACACGCTGCTCATACATTTTTACAGTCGTGTAGCGTTGGGTTTGGGCAGGAGGTGAGCTTGAGCGAATGCGAAACTCAGCAGGGAGGAGATAGATGTATCACCTGTATCTGCTGAGCTTGTTTCAGAATTTTTATATAGATTGTTTTTCCATAGGCGGCAGAAAAAAAGCCACCAAATCGCACCTTCTGGAGCATTAGAAGCAAAAAAAAGTGATGTTGTAAATGCGTGGACTGGGTTATCCTAAGCTTGTAAAAAATAAAAAAAAGACTTTGCAAACTCGTCTGCCCAGTTTTTGTATTCCCATTCGAGAGGTGAAAAAAGGAATAAAAAAATTAAAAATCCAGCTTGAAGGAGCTGCTGTGGGCCTGAGAGGAAGGCGGTGTAAGACATTAATCCTGAGTGTAAACAGGGGGCTCTTCACCGTGATTAAAACACAAATTATCTTTGCAAATTTCTGGGGATGGTGTTTCCTCAGATTCATAACTAACTGCTGCTAAATGTGGTGGCAGATTTACTCCCTGAACTGGCCTATTGCTCGATTTCCCCCCAGCAGTTCATGTTCTGCACTGCAAAAAAAAAAGTCCACTTATCAAGCATTTCAGTCCTCTATCTAGACTTGGAACATTTATTTCTATTACGTCTTTCTCAGGAAGACAAAAAATTCTGCCAATGAGGTGAGATAATTCTGACTCATTCCTAGATTTGCTAATGGGATGAGAAGAATTCACTTGTCAAGCATATGGTAACTTAAAATAAGACGGTATTTTCTACTCCTGAGAGTAAAGATAAGAGGTCAAGACTCAAACGAAGATTAAATTACTTGATAAAAAATACAGTTTTTGCAGTGTGGCGGCTGTAAACTCATTCCTTTCCGTGAGAGGAGGTGTGTGGGGAAGTGCAGGAGTAACACAGTTGCTAATTCAGTATCGCTAAGGCATCGAGAGAGGCTGTCAGTATGGCCTCTGCCCACTGCCCATCTTCCTGGTCATTTCCTCTGCTTTCACCTCTCCTCTCCTGCTTCTCTGCTTTGACTCCCCTCTTTCTCTCTCTCTCTCTCTCTCTCTCTCTCTCTCCACTCTCTCTCATTCCTCATTCCCCCTTGTCCCTGTTTGGCCTTTCTCCTCTACTGCAATCACAACACCCCCCCTCACACACACACACACCCTCTCCCTCCTCATTAAGCATTCACACCCATCCCAGTACCCCTTCAGCCTCTCCCTGCCTTTCAGAGCTCAGAATCACATCCCATACCTCCCAGTCTCTCTCTCTCTCTCTCTCTCTCTCTCTCCTCCTCCGCTACTGTTATTTGCCTCCTGACATGATTTTAGCTCAACTGTGAGGAGAAGCTAATAGCTTCCAGCGATAGGCACTACAGTTCTCTGAGACTACAGCCAACTGCATTGTATGGGGGTTACATCCAACTAAGAATGCTAGCACACACACGGCCACATAAACACGGTGTTACAAATTTCTAGTTCCCCACCCCCACTGGTATCTCCGTTACCTCATCCCTGCAAATGAGGCAGCATCACCCTTAAATTTATCTAAAAAAAAAAAAAATCTCTTCTCCAGCTAAAAATTTCCCGACATTCAGCCCCCCAGTCAATACTAAATGGCCACTAGCGTCCAGAGAACGAATCACATTGGGTTTGGTTATGAGCTGATGTGACATCAGTTCTATCTGAAGACTGACTTCCTGGGTACATATAAACGATTTATTCAGAGAGGGCTCATTCCAGTGCTAGTTTATTATCCTGCCTTCCTTACTTTAAACCTGACCCAAAAAAGTCATTGAGATCTGCAATCATTCAGGAAATTCCAATTGATGGAATGAGTTAGGTGACTGGAACTGGGAGTTTTCCAAAGTTATATCAGAAACAAAACCTGTGTGTCCTTGGTATAGGTGTCCTTTCATGTACAGTATTTGTGGCATATTAAAGGTACCATCCCAGGCGGCTCATTTTTTGGCAAAATTATAAAAATCTGAGTATATCTGGTAAGTATTAGACATTCATCGATAACATAAGTGATTTGACGTATCAATGACGAAATCTGGTCATCTGTGTGAGGAGCAGGAGCCAAAATTAGGCTACCAATCAAATTAGTCTCAGACAACTCTAATTGGATGACCCCTCTGTCAGTCGAACTGCCAAATCAACATGCACGCTGTTCTGCGCGTGCATTCCAATATGCACGCACTTTGGCTGTAGCTACATAGCCAGCAATAGCTAGGAAGCTAGGCATTCGGACAGAGTCATGGCGGAGCCGAAAGAGCAGCCAGTTTTCCGACCTCCAACTGCACCCAGTGGTCAACCACCAGCTAAAAAGACAAAAACCTTTATTGAAAGTATGCAAGAGAGACAAGAATATGTAAAAATTGCAAATGCAACTCGAGTATCCCTTGGCAGAGAAGCATTCGACCGCTGGAGAGAACTGAAGACACTGAAAGGTTTTAAAACCGACGCACTCGTAGCAGAGTTTCTCTTAGACTGGTAAGCTAGCTTCTTGTATTTCTTTCTGTGTGAATGCTGCATATAGACAGAAAGTGTAGTCTATACACATTGAGTAGTAAGGTCTAGGCTACTTTTGGTGTTAGCAAAATAACGTTAACTACAGCCTAGTAATGGGTAGCTAATGTTTGCTTGTTGTTGTATGCCTAGAGACTGGCACTAGCCTAGGAAACTTGTGTGTAGGCTATAATGCCCTGGTTATGCTGTGAATCCAGTGTTGAAAGATACAAGTGTTGTTGTTGGTGGCTTTGTGTGATGTAACGTTAGGTCTGACTCCCAGTGGCCTACTTGTGTGTGGGCTATTATTCCCTGGCTATGCTGTAAATCCTGTGCAACCGCCATCGATATCCACCGCTGTTAATGCTGTCTGTATTGTAATGTTGTCTCCGGTGCTATCAAAATATGCTACCTCGCGGTTCTGCGCTTGCGCAAACCTAAAATCTTGGGCTCTATTTCTTCGCTCACATCTCAAGTATCTTCAAAAATTATAAATATAGGTCTTTTTTCGGTGCGCATTTCGACCTTTTAGCATATTTATATTTGCATGTACACGCTGGGTTTCCTTGAAAACGCAGAGATTGGATGATAATGGTGTATATGGGCATATATCTTCAAACAAACTTATCCAACTCATTATAACATCTGCTTATGTTATAATAAGATAACAAATGACAACGTTACTATTGTACACTGATTCATATTGCAATATTACGGCGAGAACAAAGACTTTACGATCGCTTTGCATTACGGTAGCATTTTTTGACAAGGCAGCGCAAATTGTCAGAACACCGGCTGCACCGGTCAGCTGTTTGTGGTGGAATGAAGCACGTGCACGAACTGAGGCGTGGGTTCTGTGGTTTGGGTGATTCCTGATTGGACGGAGGGGGTGGGTGCTTATCAGTTGTGCAATTCAAAAAAAAATCGTAAGTCCAGCCGCCTGGGATGGTACCTTTAATGATTGACTGGTGGATCTGCCTCTCTTGTTTACCACGCCTGTATAAAACATCGCTTCAGACTGATGTTTGAAGGAGCGAAGACATTCTCCTTCACTAATTCATCTTTCGGGGATGCCTCAGCTTCATTTTTGTTTCTCACTGCTTTTGCTTCCTTCCTCAATTAATGGAGCTACAGGCAGGAACAGGAAAGACGAGAAGTATGAGTGTGGAAAGTAAGTAACTGGAATGAGCCTTAAGACTCTTAGCTGCACTGAGCTTTTCCACATGTGCAAAACTAACACCATGACCAATAATTGGTTATAGGATTTCTTATTGCACAGCTAATTGCTTACATGATTAGCTTTTTGCATGTTAAAAGATTTAGCGAATGGTAAAGGTCTTTGACAGGGATGGCCACACATATCCAGAAAGGGTTGGGGTGGATGTAGGCCTTTGTTTTAGCACAGCACTGAGGCCTTGTCCACACGTACACAGATATTTTTGAAAATGGGGTTCTTCTTCTTTCATTTTCCAAAAAAATCTCCATCCACACGAAGACTTAAAAAGACAATTGAAGCGCTGTCAAAGCATGAACCAACAGGCAGCGATGATATAATTTAATGTCAGACCAGGTAGGCCAATCATGAGCCTTAAAAAAAAAAAAATCGTTATAAGGCTCAAGTCTGTTTTCCCTGTCCACTCATAAAAGATGAAAATGGACTTTTTAGAAATCTTCACCCTGGAGGGCGTTTTTCAAAAGGTCTGTTTTCAGTGACCAAAAACACAGTTTTCGTGTGGACGAAAGGCCATAACGCACACAGTAGAAAATGCGAAATTTTCAAAAATACCTCTATACCTGTGGAAAAAACCTCAGACACCTGAAACTTCTTATGAAGGTCATGATTGAAGATCATGTTCAACTAATGAGTTCAATCAGTTGTCATAATGCTAAGCTACAAGGAATGCCTGCATCCACGCAATCAGACAAGACCGGATACCCCCAGACTTGTTAGATTAGTTCCATACTGTTTTTAGTAGTGTATTGTTTTATTTCTCTGCCGAACTCTTTCCTTTAAAGACATTTGTCAGAAGAGCAATGGGAGGCCAAGGAACGGGAGACACAGCGATCGCTACAAACAAGTTTTTCGATGTCAGGCAGCTGCTTCTCTGGGGAGAGTAAGAGGAGAGACGGTCACTGCCGAACCATTTCTCCTGCCGCGGATATTGCCGCTGGCCCCCTGTCGGACTGCTATGACTTACAACGGAGGTACAGCTCATAAAAGCAGCTCTAATCCTGCCATTAGTCTCAATAAACATCTGTCCAGCAGTGTGTGCAGAACTCTTTTTCCAGGACTGTCAAATCTGTGAGGGTATAATTGCATTGCGAATATGACTGAGCCCTCCAGGGGCTGGTCGAGACTCGATCCCACGACTGTTTGAAGACAGAGGTACGGCCGCTAATGGAGAGTAATGGGGCTGGTTCCTTGGGAGCAGAATTATGCACCAGGTCTGGATTTTTCCCGCAAACTCCCTCACGCGCTCCCACCGCACACCCTTCAACGTCCTGCCCATTGCTTCCTTCCAACCCTCCACCCTACGAACCCACCTATGGGACGTCAGCTCTTAGTGCTCCCTCCACACCCTCATATAAACCACCGCTAACCCAATTATCCCATCTGCCTGGGAGGACTGATGGAAAAAGCAGTACGAACATCAGAACTGTCTGTGCCATTTGGCTGACCGTGGAGTAAAACACAGTCCCATTAGTACATTATTACATTATCTATTTGCTTAGCGATGGCTCTCGTCCAGAGTGACTGACAATTTTATACTGTATATACAGAGCTGAAAATGGCTGTGGTGGAGACCTGGCTTTACTCCTCTTGGGAAGACACTCAGGGGCTGTTGATGTCTACGGATCTCGTGCCTCGAACAGCCTGTGAATACAAAGGCCATGCCACAAAGCACTAAGCGTAGCTACTTTTAAAATAACATTAATATTTTATTTTCATGCTGAGCGTCACTGAATAATCAAGATTGCTTACCTGATTCGGCTCGCACATTCGAAATGCACTATACGTCTGTGCATGAATTTATCGCTGAGAAATGACTAAAATACAAACAACGAATTTTTTACTTGCCAGCCCCCTTTGGCCTATTTACACCTCTATCATCTGCACTAACCTTCTGCCCCCCCGTCCAGCCAAAACGTGTCAGCTGTTCTGTTTGAAGCCACCCCCCAGGAGGGTTCAGATTACTGCACTCAAGGACATTACGGACTGGTTGTTTGTCATCTAACCGTACTGCTACCATTCGGGCCTCTGCCTTGATGAACAAATCCCACTGCTTTGGCCAGGTCTATGCATGGATACTCAAATCTAAAAATCTGACCCTCTATGCCAGTAATATTTCCACTTTTGTAGTCTTCCCCTCCTATCAAGGACTGATTTAGACCTGGGACATGTGATCTCCTGAGCAATCAGTACGTACGTTTACGAGGAACCTCATATAACGGTTTCCAAGCTGAAGCGGTCCTCTGCACTGGGTTTGTTTTTAACGGAAACTCTTAAAGAACTTAACTTTATTGGATGCCCAGACAGTAGGCAAATAGGAAATAAAGATTTATTCGATAAAGTCCAAAAAACATTTCCCAAGTGAGAAGCGTGAGGTTAGAGGTGGATTGGGACTCTAGCATGATCTGAATGCTTAACTCGTAGGTGTTCACATGACTACTCATTCTTGTACCGATTCGCCTCGCTAAACAATGCTCACCATTAATGCAACCTCATTTTATTTCTTTCATTTATTAGTTTGTGTAACGATTAAAAAACAATCACTTTGCGTTTTATCATAGACTGTGCAAAATATTGCGCAGTCCTGGTCAACTTTCAATTCTTTGAAATGAAAATTAAAAGAACAGTAATGTAAAAAGGTTGTTTATCAAAAACGGCAGGTCCATCTGGAGTCCCTTAATGAAGAGAGCTTTCGACAACTCAAGTTTTCACGCCATTTTGTTTCCACTGTGCAATACTGAGAACGACAATTATCATGCTTTTTTTTGTTCTTTTCTTGGAGGGAAAGTGTAGGCCACTCATTTTAGGGGGAAAATCATAATCTAGCAAGCAATGGGATCAATAGGCAGAGTATGGGAAAATCTACAGACATTAGAAATGAAAAAAAAAGGGAAAATTGATCGATGAGCAGGAGAGATGAAAATCATTTCCATGCTGTAGCCGCCCCAGGATCCGAGTTCCACACTGCAGCCGCCCTATAGCCTCTAGATCAGGGGTGTCAAACTGACCCGTAAAAGGGCCAAGAGGCCGCAGGTTTTCAATCCTACCAAGCAGAAGCACAACTGAAACCACTGATTTAATCAACTGATTCGTTGTATCAGGTGTGCTTCTGCATTGTTGGAGTGAAAACCTGCAGCCTCTTGGCTCTTTTACAGGTCAGTTTGACACCCCTGCTCTAGATCCTGTGATGCCTGTGAGGGGCCTCTAAATCATGTGACCAGCCCAGAGGGACCTCTAGATCCTCTGCTTATGCCTGAGGGACCTCTAGATCCTCTGCTTATGCCTGAGGGACCTCTAGACCCTCTGCTTATGCCTGAGGGACCTCTAGATCCTCTGCTTATGCCAGAGGGACCTCTAGATCCTCTGCCTGTCCTGGAAGAGCCTCTAGAGCTTCTGCCCATCTCTGAGGGACCTCTAGATCCTCTGCTTTTCTTCACTCTCAGAAAAAAAAGTACCTATTTGTACCTTTAGGGGTAAAAGGCTTGTCACTGGGGTGGTACCCTCAAAGGTACTGCTGTTGTACCCTCAGAAGTGGGTACTTATTTGCTTTGGAACCTAAAAGTACCTTTTAGACCCTACAAAGGTTCACACAGGTACCCTGAGGTCCTATAATTAGCGCCAGGGGGTACATTAGTGCTAAATGTAGCTTGAGGAACAGAAATGAACTCCTACTGTACCCCTATTTCTGAGAGTGTTGAAAGGGCCTCTAGATCCTCTGCCCCTCCCTGAGGGATCCAGGCAGTTTTTAAATTCTTTTTTCCTTGATTTGCGGAGCTATGAGAGCATTTTCTTAATTAAGACCTGATCTTTACAGCTGCAACTTCTACACTTGCATCCTTTTTGTTCTGTTGGTAATAGCAGATGGTCATTCAGAACAGCGTCTGTCCGTTCTGTGATGGCAGGCAGATAGAAAATGCGGCTGTAATTCTTAGAATCTTTTGTGTCATCCGACTTTGACAGCAAGCACGCGATCCTTTCAGCAAGCCAACAAGGCATCCCTTTAGGGGTTTCTATAATGTGTGTATATGCATTTGCCAGGTCTTTGTGGATGCTAGTGAACTTTTTTAGCTAAAAGTCACAGACTTTGTCTATTCCAATTGCTTTCCATTTGCTGCTTTTGCTGATAGGATTGGCTGTTTCTTCTGCAGATATCACTTTACACAGTCGGCTCAGTTGACCTTTATTCATCAAGTCATTCGTCATTCACCATTCTGCATTTTGGTTGTGTTTCTTCCCATATTTTTCTCAAATAGGCTACAACCTCTTAGATTGATGGTAGTTCTTTGAGTGATTTTCCTTCATCCCAATTTTCATTATAATTTCTTTGCATCCACTTTGAAGACGATGTTCTGTCTGAAAAAATAATCTCTTTTTAAAAAAATGACTTATTCTGCGCGCGTTTTCTTGAAGTTTTTGTCTCAGTTCTTTCCTAACAATTAGTACGTCTTCTGCATTTTTGATGTCATGACGTCCGTTAATTTGCTTTTCTCTTCTCTCCCTAATGTATGAGGCTCTTTGTGTTTCTGTCAAGACTGATAGGTTGGTTTTGCTTTATTTGGATTTCTTTTTTCTATTCTCTCTTTCCAACAAGGAATTTTCTTTTGTCTGAATCTTTGTTTTCAAGACGTTGAGTTTGTTTGCATGGTGATTATTGACACAATGGCACAGAGAAGTTGGTTAATGTCAATCACAGAAAGTGGTTTCTTCATAGCTTCCTTGAAGTCATGGATGGTCTTATTGGCGATGTCAATTACAGCTTGAAAGTAGTGAACTTTCTTTATTTTCTGCAGCTTTTTCCTCACAGTCATTAGTTTGTTTTTTTTGTCTGCTTCTCACTTTCATTTTTCATTCCCAGCGCTCTCGCATCCCGAGTTGTTTTTGTGATGTTTTTTTGTTAAATCAGCACCTTCTGTTCTTGTAATAGCAGTTTATGTGGTGACACTGTCACTGAGATTTTCCTTGTGTGGTGGTTTTGCAAAACATTAGCCTCGATAGCACGTAGCAGCATGTCAGTGAGTCTTTTCTTCTTGTTGATGTCGCTTCTGACATAGGCTAGCTTGTTTGCAACTGAGGTGTGTCCTCGCATTGCGGTTCCTTTGCTCTTTTCGTTTTTGTTTCATTAGTGGCGGATGTGTGTCCAATGATTTAAGTGAGGCAGTGTAACATGCTTCTATAATATCTATGTACTCCCCCCAGGTCTATTCTCGGTGCATCCCTTTTAGAGAGGTTTGTATGTTGTGTGCTCAAGGGGACTCTGTAAAGTGTGTCCTCAGTGTGGATAATCTCAGGAATATCATGTTGGACAGAGATTGTTCCTGTAGCATACCTTTCAAACTCACCCTGGTACCCCAATGAAAATGATTTATGAAATGAAAAATATTTATTGATTTATTTATTTATTTGAGAGGCCACAACTTTGGAAATGTTCATTATAGAGACAACACTGACAGATCCATAATTTCAAGATGAATGAAAAGCCATTTAAAACAAACAGATTCATCTTACAAATTTTCTGCCACTTAAAATTTTTTGAAGTAAAAAACATCTTCTTAAAATATATTGTTTCACCAATCAACGCAAAACTTCAAATATAACGAGTGCATACCAGTCTCTAAGAAGTTTGTGAACGACAAGTTCCGACATCAAAAATGGCCACGCCATATACAAATTGTTCAGCACCATAATTGATTAAATATGCAAATGGGCCTTTTCAACCATTTTTCAGCCAATCAATCTAAAACTAGGTGTCACTCAAACAATGCTATGTTATAAACATATATCAAATCGGAGGAGGAATGGATAGATAACATGGCTGCCACAAACGGTTCAACAGTTTGCCCTTTTAAATCCAAAAAACAATATTTAAGAACAGTCTGTTCAATCGGTGTGAAATGTATGTAACATGCTGGTACCCGCCCCTACAAGGTGTTGTAATTATTAAATATTTGATAAATACGTATTTGGAATACTTTCAAGTATTTTAAGGCGGTATTCTCAAATCCGTGCTTTAATTTATATCAGTTGCAATTGTTACCTCTGCTGCAGAACATTCTAATCACATATTTATGATCTCAGCTTTTCAAAGCTAAACTGATGAAAAACTCTTTGGCTTTCATGTAACAGCCCAACACCCAGACATCCGTATTAAGGTAATGACAGCATTCTCCTGCAGTTTAATTTTAGGCTTTAATAACTGCACAATTAATCAAGCAAAGCGAAGAATGAAAACAGTGTGATAAACTAGAGGCACTCCGAGAGTGGAAACCTCCATCAAGGCAGCACAGTCGAAATCTTGCTGAATGAACATGGCTCATAAGAAATGTAAGGTATCTGCAACATAGGATTTCAAGATGGCTCCCATGGTGGCCATATTGTTTGATGCAGCACATTCCAAACTGAAAGGTTCCATCCCTAAAGTGAGACCAATCAACCCACAAAATTTCAGTGATATCACTGGGAGTGAATTCAGTTATTGCGTGTTATTGAATTTCAAGATGGCTGCCATCGTGGCCATATTGTTGGACCAATTGCAGTCAAATCAATAAGGTCCATCGCGGATGTAATAGCAACCCACCCACAAAATTTCAGAGATATCCATTGATCACTTTTTGAGTTATCTTGTACACAAACAGACAGACCAACAGACAGACAGACAAACCAATGCTAACAAAAACATAACCTCCTTGGCAGAGGCAATAAAGCAATTTTTTACGTGCCGCAAAGGGAAGCTTTTTACAAGAAAGAAACACCTTCAACAACATCTCCACCATGCTCCTGTGACTTTTTTGTAAGTCTCTATTTCTGCTTGTTATACCATGGTATTCACTTGTGAATAACATGCTGTGTACTTTCCCAAAAACCCATTGCAAAGAAGAAAAATAAATTGAACTAAAGCATATTATGTGAAATGAATGGAACTGTATCCTGATGATACAACTGCAAAGCAGGATTAGGCCGACTAATAAATAGGCCTGTAACTTGTGATTCAGGAGTAAGAACCAACTTCAGGCCAGGCTGTGTTGCATAATTACAAGAAAGTCCAATAACTAAAGCACAAAAATATCCCTGTCAGAGTCACTCCACTGCCACTGCGCAAGTTTAATTCTCTCATTCCAGCCAGGATTATAGCACCCTTTCTTCTCTTGATTAAACATCCCCTGCGGCTCCCGGGCGAGGCCATACAGCACTTTTCCGCTGCAGCCTGATTGAATAATGGTCTGATTGAATGACGGCTGAAGGTGCTCAAGGGGGGAGTCTCGTAAGGCGGCAGCTTGACAAATGCAGGACTGCTGACCCCTATTGGCTTGTGTTAATCTACCTCGCGCGGTGCGATGTCGCTCCCGGTAACCCCGCCTCCTTGTCTTTCCAGGCAAACTGAATGTATTGCTGCCCTCTGAGTAGCAAAAGTGCGCCCCCGAGTGAATGCAATGACCCCGTCCGTTGCCGTGGTAATCGCTCTCCTGTCAGCGCGGATGCAAGACGAACAGCAGGGACAATTACGTCCATCCACCTCTTCAGGGAATTGTGATGAAATGCGTATTCAATTTGGCTGGCGAGCACGTTTTTTTTTTTTTTTTTTACGGTAGGAAAAGGACAAGTCGTGGTGACTTTTGCCGCGGAAATGAAATCAACATTCTGCATACTTGTGCGCACTGTGTAATAACAATATGTCTTATTTCCTCATTTCAAAGCTTATGCAGCATTTATGCTAATATCAATTATAATACAAAGAAAGCAGGGAAATGGATGCCGACGCTACTTACGGAAATTGCTATACTGAAAATGAGAAGAGATACTTATTCACTTAGAGTATAAAATTTGAAATTTTGCACAGCGCAAGAGCGCTTCATTGCAGAAATAAGTGCTAGCATCCTTAAAATTCAGCAGCCAGCTGGAGGGAACTTAATGGCTGGAGTTGCCTAACCACATATCAGAAGTATGAATCTAGAACAATGGCTCTAATCTGATCACAGACCTGAGATAAGTAAGCCTCATTAAATTCATTTTGAGCTTTACTCCAGAGCTCAGCTAAGGGCATCTGTGGTTTTAGGCAACTGCACAAGGCTGTGGAATAAATGACATAAAACAAATAGCCATTCCAGGAAAAATCCTGCCAAGCTGACCAAATGATATGTTTGCTATTTGGCTGTTGCTGGGTCTACAGTGGTGGGTGCAAACACGAGCCCGCACACCCTGTAGCTCTTCAGCTTGACTGCAAATGGTTCAAGCCCTGACCTGAAATTCATCAAATCTGTGATCGCAGCAAAATGGGGACCGAATCCGTGTTAATGCACATGATTCTGGAATGAACTGTTGGATGAGCAGGTGTCCACATTTTAGTCATCCATGATTTGTTTAGTTAGCTAAGCGTCTCCAATTGCCTTGCACCAAAGCATTGGCTTCAGCGCATTCCCAGATGCTTAACTGTGGCTGTCCGATGTACAGAAGTGGGATGGAGTGATTGCATTGGAGAGACGCAGGGTTTAATTAAATGCGTTTAAACCTCACTGTGAACGAGGCAGTGCCACTGGAGAACTGGGGAGTGGACTCCTGGCCACATATACCACATGCCAGCCATCCCTCCCAGCTGTAAGGAAATCTCGGCCATGTTCGCAAATCCACGATTGCCCAGCGAGCAGCACTGTTTATCGCCATACGGAGAGGCGGATCAGAACAAAGTCTCTTCGCTGCAGAGGCGGACAAGGAGAAGAGGCACCCACTCAGAGCAAAACACAACACAGAGATCCGGCACGTGTGGGAGACATAAACTGGCCTGATACCAGTCAATGACCATCCTGAAATGCACAACAAATACTCCTCTGTATGCACACACACACACACACACACACACGCGCGCACACACACACACATACACACACACAAACCTGTGGACCCAAACACGCTTGTGAATCTCACAGTCACCCACACAAACAGAGCCGCCTCAAATCTGTACACAAGCATCCACAAACACTTAAAATCTATAAGACCATTCAAAAGAAAGCCTGGGCTAATCCATGCTACATATTACTGAATGGGCTCAGTGTCCAACTCATATTCATGTGCGCAGGCTAACGTACTAGCATGGGCACTCATGCGTGCATGAACACACATACACGCACACACACACACACACACACACACACACACACACTGAAATAGCCAGCTTTTTCTTCAGGATTAATTTCAACCTAATAAGCAGAATCAGCCCATAATTTCTGCAGGAAACTGCAGCCTTGGTACTAATGGCCCTAAAGTGTAATGCTGAATGGACAGGTGAACACGACTGGGAGCAGTTTCTCTGGACCTGTCAAAACTGCCCCGGCCGATGGAGCAATAATTCATTCAGCACCAGAGCCGCACTCTCAAACCTGCTTTTCTATGATAGTCTGTCCTTTCTTGTCGCTCTAAATTTCACCTCTGAAGCTAAATATCATCCTGTAGCTTTTTTCCTCAGTTGCAACATGTGCAATACTTTTGAAAAGCCATATTGAAAAAGCTATAAACATCACGGACTAGGACCAAAAAAAAAAAAACCCAATGTTGCACTAATTTCATTTGTTCAACTACCATATCAAATCTAGTTTTCTGCTCTGTAGGTTGGATTCCTATAGAAAAATCCTGTGCTCTGTTAGCAGTATTTTTATACATTTAAAAGGAAACCCAAGGTATTTCTAGCATTTTGAATTAATACAGTGTTTTAGGTTACAATGACTATTCTTGGCTTCCTGGGCTGCGGTTTCAGTAGCTATTTCTTGATTTGCTGCAACATTTTCCGATTCAGCTGCATCTCATCATTTGAAACAAATAGAAGATCAGCGCAAAACACCAACACCAGAACAAGTCCCAAAATGAATTTCACCGTGTGTTTGTAAACAAGCTCAACTTCCTCATAAAGTGTGAACTGCAACAAGTAATATTGCGTTGGGAACCGGATAACAGTCAAACTAAATTTTATCTCTTTTTTTGTGTTTTACTTTACCCACGACATTCAATTTCATGAGTTCAGGTTGCCACTTACTTTGGTCATAATTCTGTGAGGATTTTCAGAAATGTTGAAATCTCTGTGGTTGTTTATGTGATCGTTTGTGAGAGAGGGTCCCCTTTCAATTTGGTGAAAGTGTCACCCCCTCCCTTATTCAATCCTCCATAATCCAGAAACCAGACATAAGCATTATATGTCCACAGACCATATTGTACATGTCATGTATGGTATTTTCAAACATAATGGGATTAAGAGAACATGTAATCCCACTTGAAAAGCACCTAGTTAAGGAAAATGAATGGCTTATTAAAATAATTGAATTTCAATTGTGGTTGGAACGAAACCCAGCAAACAGAAAGGTACTCCAGGGCCGAGTTAAGGAACTGCTGCATT
Organism: Gymnothorax javanicus; assembly: GCA_029692085.1. NCBI lineage: Eukaryota > Metazoa > Chordata > Actinopteri > Anguilliformes > Muraenidae > Gymnothorax > Gymnothorax javanicus. The sequence continues at coordinate 7,388,347 of CM056209.1, read as the reverse complement.
CTCCAAAATAACTTCTCCAGAATAAATACGATGGTTGCAAATCAACTCTGGAAAGCAGAAGCCATGACTGAGAACAATATTTCGGTGCACAAATATTCAAGGTCATGCTTATTTATTTACTCTGCATCACCTTTGTTTGTTCCTTGTTAGCTAGCCCACATGTCAATGAAATGCAGCTACGCTCAACAGGATTGTTAGCCCAGGCCAATTTTAATCCGCATTTTCTGATTTGCCCTGACATGACAAGGTGAATGTGTTTGGCTGCCTACGTTAATGTTGCTCTAGCTGTGATTGGGTCATTTCATCATTAGAAGATGTTGAATATGGATGAAGGTGGAGGAAATATAACTGCCCCATTTCTCTCTTCCCTCCTCTCCTCTATCCTGTCTCCTTCACTCCTCTCCTCCCATCCTCCACCTCAGACTCCCTGGTAGGAAGAGAGGGGATGGAGGGAGGGGAAGTAGTGGTGAAAGGAGGAGATGGAATTGGAATGCAGCCAAGGACTTGAAACAGGGGTGTTTCTCAATCTCAAGATCACCAGGTCAAGATCTTGTGCAGAGTGCAGTTCCAGAATCAGAATCACAGAGGATGCTGCTAAATGCATTGAGAAGCCGTATGATCCTGTGCCAAGCGATTTACAAACAGACAGCAGCAGGCCATTCCGCCAGTCTCTTCCTGCGAGGAGTAACATCTCTTTCATTCGCTTCTCATTAGCTGGCGAATGCACTTACATTAGGCTGCATAATTCACGATTATTTATATAGCCAACAGACGAGATTTCCCAGGCTCTTACTTCGGCGCAGAGGTAGACAGGTAGACTCCCATGCCACCCTACTTCTTGCTAACCTCCATTGGTCCCTGTTATGGCTTGGGTCAAATTTAAAACATCGGTGATATCATACCAGGCTTCTAAGGGGTCAACCCTGGCCTACTATGAGAACTTTTATTAAACCCTAAAAACCTGCGAGAGCTCTCAGTGTTCTTCCAACCTCGGACACCTGGCATGCCCACCCTCCTGTTACCATGGTGAAACAATGTCCTCACGAATCTCAAAACAATGGGCATGGAAAACTAAAGGTAGTGTACCTACTCATATAACTATAGGGATTATGGCAATACGACAATTTGCCAAAGTGTTAAAATATCCCTTTAAACTTTGGCAGCTGGTGTGTTCTTTATAATTTGTTGCTTTATACTGTGTTGTGGTAAAATTACGAAAAGTTTTGTGGCTGCCACTGGCACTTGGACTGCTTCTACTTTCCAGGTTTGTCAGCACTTTTTTGCCTTCTGAAGTGCACTTTGTCTTGTAAGATGCTCTGGGTAAGACCGTCCCCTCAATGCCTGTAATGTAATGCAATGTAATGTAATGTAAACTTGTCCCCCTCAAAGCACCCATGCTAATTAAACATTTTTAATCATATGCTGCGTGCTTAAAATGAGATAAGGGTTGCCAGTCACAATATATCGAGGGCTGACTGCAATAAACAGTTATGTCCAGATCAGTGGCGGTTCTAGAACCAGGAATTAGGGGGGGGGCGCAGACACGTCCTTTTATGACAATTAGTCCTGGCTAGTTCTCAATCATTTTCCTTTACTGACGCGTTTTCCAATTATCGTAGTTGGCAACTGCAGACACGGTTTCTCTCCACATGCGATGGAACAGCGATGAAATCATGGGCTAAATTCAAATGGGCTAAATGTCGCATTTCCGCCAGATCTCCCGGCCACTGTCCACGGTCCTGAAATTAGTGCAGCCACGGCGCTTGTCGCGCACCCAGCCGCTGTCCGCGGTCCTGGAGGATCAGCCCGGCAATGTGGGAGATCGCGCCGGGGAAAAAAAATGCGCGTTTAACTAATTAATCGCGCGTGAAATACAGCCATGCCACGTGGTCAAATGAAGCCCTATTTAAGGGCCGTGAAAACAGCTTCCTGCGCTGATTCTTCCATTTGCTTTGGTGCTCGAGCCAGTGTGCTTGGTTTCGCTAATTAATGGAGATTCTGGCCTAGTTTCCTGATTATTTCTGTATCCTATTTGGTGCAGTTAATGCTGACTAGTCGTAGCTTTGCTCCCAGTGTTTAGTAATTCATGTACACCCTCTGTGTTTGCCCTGCCCTGCTGGCAGTGTTTTTTTTTTTTTTTTTTGTTTTGTTTTTTTGTGGCTTTGTTCTCCATTGTAAATATAAAGAAGAGAACTGAATCTTTGCCTCTGGCTCCTCATGTACACATTACTCCAGCAAGGAGACCTGATGAGACACGTATTTCTTGCCTCACCTTCATTCCTGGGCAGATTTTGGCAATATACTAGAAAAGATTTGCACGTCTTATCCACATTGGTGCTATGAATGATGGGATATGAAGTCCATTTCTATTGTAGGAGTTTAGCAAGTTCAGCTTTGTCGCATCCTTCATTCAGGTGAATCAAAACCACATCTCAGATCCTCATGTAATCTTGCTTATTGGCGATGTTGATGCTGGAATAGGACTTGGGCTGATGAATCTGATGTCAGAAGGTATCTTAAGACTGCAAGATTTGCACAAGAACAGATTGTGAGAAACAGTCCAGGATTCAGCTGCAGTTGTGTCAATATTCACACAATGCTCATGGTCATGGTCGCATTCAACTTTACTTTCACATTGACAGTCATCTTCATCTTTGCATTCACAGACATGTTTTGCTATGAGGCCATTATCCTGAATCTGTTGTTAATGGTCACTAGTGGCAGGGCTGGAACTCATAATAGGGCGGGCAAAAAACAACCCTTTAAACCAATTATAAGTCATGATCTATTCTCAGTTATTTTCCTTTATGAAGACTGTTTCCAATAAGAATAATCCACTGGCAATTAAAGACACAGCCCCTTTCTTAATGCAATGTTAGGGTGATGAAATAACAGGTTAAATTCCATTCAGAAAATGATTTACTCTCAAAGTACGCTTGATAAAACAGGTGAAACAGGTGATCTAACCTGGGCTCCATAATTGTTTAATTTAAAAAAAAAACAGCTTTGTCGTACAGTTTTGAATAATGCTGACTGTTTTGCACCAGATTCTCTCATTAGCGTATTTAAAAGAAGTGTTGTGTTTACCTTAACATGGAGATCTAGCAACACCTGGTATTGTTGAGTGCTGTCAAAGTGAAAGTATTGTTGATTAAGAAAAATGACTGAGAACAATTCAGGGAATAATAATTGCTTTTAGGGGATGTTCTGTGCTCGCTATGTTTAGCTCTGGTTTCGCTACTGATTCGTCACAGATGAAGCTGAGGGCAGATTTCATGAGCACAGGGGACAACTTTGTCAACATGAGGTCAAACTGAGTGGTACAAAATGAAATCAGTAAAACAATGCTTCACTATAGGACTTTGGCTACCAACCTCGCACTGAGACTCTAACATTGCTGTGGCCTCCAGGAGTGGGCTCAGTTTGGAGTCGAACATCCCAGTTTTCATCCCATCAGATACATACATTCCAGTTATGCCACCCTGACACTTGCACTATTTTTGTCCCGGTAATGCAGCGCAATGCATCGTGGCAAGGCGTGCCATTTCGGTGGTACGCAGCGGAGCCTTGTTTGCGCCCTGTTTGCGTACTGTACACGCATAAGTTACGCACTGTCTGCGCAATGCGCGGCCAAAAATTTGAACTATGCGCGAACAATGTGTGAACACTTCGTGAGAAGTTCCTGCCATGTGCGAATGATTCGTGACGAGCGCGAACTATGTGTGAGCTGGGCGTGGCATGATCACTTGAACAACTTGTGACAACACCCTAACATGGCACGCATTGACACGCACCGTCGATAGTGTTCGCACCGAGTTCGCGTAGTGTTCACGCATGGTTCCCGCAAGTGGCACGCACATGGCACGAAAATTGCGTGGCGAATGCGGGCCAAATTTTTTAACATTTCAAAATTCTCTACGACATGGCGCGCACCCCCGCATCCTTCACACACTCCTCACACTCGTTCCCGAAGACTTTAATCATTGCCAGGACGCATTGCGTGGCATTGCGGGAACAAAAATCGTGTAAGTGTCAGGGTGGCATTAGACGTGACCTATACCTTAGCTGAGATTGTAAACCCTCCCATAGGCCAAATCAATGATAATAATCGTCAGGTGGATGCATCTAACTGAGACGTGTCTAAAAATAAAACTTGGTCTAAAATGCGCACTCATTTGACTGGGACGCGTCTATCTGGAATGTCACCATTGATTGAGCATTGTTAAGCACCCAAGAGCATGCTACCCCAGACACTGCTGTAGCTAATATGTCCATCAGTCTAGCCTCCCAGGCGTAAACATTGCTAATGTCAGCATAAGTGTCATGTCCAGAGCAGTCATGTTGCTAGGATCACCAGGGATGTGTCGTCTAAGTCTCAAATACTGCAGAGGTCTCCAACAGTCTGCTGTTCATGAAGCAAATGCTGGGACTGCCTAGAGGACTGTGCTGTTTTAGATCATGCTTTACGCCTCTGATTGAGTGACAATCCCACCATGAGTCAAAGGATCAGAAATACTCACACCCCAGGTCATCCTGGAGCAAAATCATTGTTGCAGACTGTGTTTAGCAGACCAGTGCCTGAGGCGCACAAACATTACTTGTCTAATCAATTGGAAGAAATTGATTTCTTGATGGGGAAGACGTTCTGGGCACTCAGAGCCGGCTGGAACGCGGCCACCGTCGATCAATGAACAGGTCTGTGCAGTGACGGCAGCCTAGACGCGGTTTCCTGCATTGCTGCTCGACATCACCGCAGTGCGCATGAGCTTTATTTCGCCTGAAAATCCACCTATTCGCTTCCTGGTGTCATTGATCTAGCTCTGCTGCAAAACTGGAAACCCTATTCTGAACACAGTTTTCTCTCAACAATCTCTTCGAATGACAATGTTCAATATGTTATAAACAGATAAACAGCAAAAAAAAAGAAAAAAAAAGACCGACCCAGGACTGTATTTATAACTGACTTATTGACCATGTTGGTCATTACAGACTCATACCCTCAGCCAGTCAGAGGGATACGTTTCCCCCTCTTAGGCCTGGGTCCTCCCATGGTCTCTTCCTATCTCTTCCATAGGGAATTTTTCCTTGCCACTGTAGCCATAGGCCTGCTTTTGATGGGGTTTTACGCCAGGGTTCTACTGTAAAGCACATTGTGACAAATTTTTGTGAAGTGTGTCATACAAATAAAATTTGATTTGATTGATTTGAAGATTCAGTGAGTGTACAGGGCACATAAAAAGGAGTCTGAGATAAGTTACATTCAGGGAAGTGGAGGGGCAGTGACGTGGGGGTCGGAGACAGATCTACAGCGCTGAAGTGTAGACTATTCTCTGGGCCGAAAGTAATCGAGTCAATGTACTTCTGAATATCTGGTCCAGCAGAACAGCCACTGCTGCGGAGTCAGTTATTACTGCTTTGAAGAGGGGTGAAAGATGCTCACCGAGTGACCCCCCCTTTTCCACTGGCCAGGCACAATGTGCATATCGACAGGCACCCCTACAACCCCATTTCCTCAAATTCACGGGGTCACAACATGGGGCCAATCTGTGCGCAGGTTATTGTTCCAAGCAATTACAGTAGTTAAAGTTATCTGAGTGCATTATAAACTCTCGCACTCGAGTGCAGGGAGGTTCTTGGGACACACAGGCAGTTAGCGGTTGTCCCTGGTGGACCTGCACATGTAAAATGATTGAGGCTGTGCAATCATTCTGCAACGCAGCATTTAGACATGGCCGATTTTTCTCACCCATTAAAGTGTTGATTAAGCAAGAACAAAAAAAATGTTCATAGCTGGGACAGTATAGAATATGCTGAGTGTATAATTTTAACATGATGAGACATAGAGTTTATAGTGTGCCATTAAAAGGATTAGAATCACCAAGAAAATGTAGTATTAACAAAAAATGATACCTGAATTAAATATTTTTTGCCCAGCAAGATAGCACTGCTTTGACCAAAAATGATTTGAAATATGCCTATTTAAGTATGCAATCAAACTGTTCATTGAAATAATTACTTTTATGGTTTTCCATTCTTCATTTCTTGAGAAAGCAGTTTGTTTTTGGCCAATTTTAAACCAATAATGAACTTAATACTTGCCAGTTTTCTGCAGAGATTAGCTACTGAAAGAGATTATTGGCTTCTGTAGCATGTATAGTATGATGGTGGAGCTTCCTCTCGAACCACATTAGCGCATGAGCACAACGTCAGGTGAAACAGCATGTTGTTAGCGCCCTGGAGTAATGAATCAAAACTGAACTTTACAATGAAATTGAAAATCTGAAATAAAAACAACAATTTAAACCAGTATTAATCCTTTGTAACTCCTTGGATATATTCAGTGATGCAATACTATCATTTGTGACTAAAACTATCTCTTTCAGAAATGTTCTAAATATATGAGCATGTTCACGAGGTCATGTATGAATGTTAATAGATGTTGAACCTTTATGTCATACCCCCTCCCCTCATAAAGCCTGCTGTAACACAGCGGTCCTGTCCTTGGTAATTAGTACCATATGATTTTTCCTCCAAAGAGGGCTAACATTTTCAACCACATAAAACTGCTACCAGCACTACCAGCTATCATTGGGATGAGTTCTCTGTTCCTACACATTATTGCTCCATTCTGTAATGCTCCATTTCTGTCAAGTGAAGAGATTGGGGAGGGGGGGCGGTTACCTCGGTGGGAGTACATTGTGAATTTACCTCTCAGAGGCAGCAGGTCTGGGATACATATACAGTATACATGAAATGGAATTACTGCTCACTGTTGAATGCAGACAAGTTGCAGTTTACACCCACGTCTGTTCGGACTCATAAAACATCTGTGGACTTTGAAGAAAACTAAGAACAGTCCAGTCTGCAGTGACCACATGGATGTAGCGCCTGAAAGCCCGCTTCGCCGCTTTCGTAATGCCAATTACGTAATGCCAACACTTATGCTGACATTTTGCCAATACTGTCGCCATGGCAACCAAAATCGATAGGTGACATGAGTGAAGTGTACCACATGTCCCTGTCAAATACGAAAGAAATCGGTCAAAAATTACAGCCTGTACAGCGTCCACAAGGAAGTGTCTACGGACGTCGTCTACAGCGGCGGAGACGTCAAGCATGAATCCATAGTAGCCGCCCGACTTTGTCCGGGGGCTACAATTAGTAAAAGGTATTTAATGTATTTTTTGTCGCGATGGAAGCCATCATGTGTAATTCCAGGGAATAATTTCCAATGAGAAACATACGGTCTTCACTTAGAGCCCATGTTTACAGAGGAGGACTGATAGAGAGCTCCATCACAGGGTATAAAGACACTCATCTGAGGCTTAGTATCAGCAAAACCAGTGAGCTTATGGTAGACTGCCAGAAGCACAGGAGGCCTCTTGTCCTGGTTGTCATCCAAGGAGAGAAAGTGAAGAGCGTGGATTCTTACAAGTGCCTTGGGGTCCAAATCAATTAATAATGGCCAGAAAACAGTTTTTGCGGGACATTATGATGTCACAGTGAAGTATATGTCTGACCTTTTAGATATAAAATGTCATCACTTAATCATTGTATCCTATTAGACTTTTGTGTGCAATTTAGTCATAATTAGCCAATGAATTCTTGAAGTATTTCAAAAATGTGATTTGTGAGGCCACAGTGACCTTGACCTTTGACCTTTGCCACCAAAATCCAATTAGTTTGTCCCTAAGTCCAAGTGGATCCTTCTAAACGAAATGAAATTCCCTCCAGGCGTTCCTGAGACATTTTATTCACGAGACTGGGAAGGACATGAGGTCACAGTGACCATGAGATATGACCATAAATATCAAACCAGTCTCTCTATGTCAAACTGGATGTTTGTGCTAAATTCGAAAAAATTCTTTTGATGTATTCCTGTGATATTACATGAAAGAGAATGGGATATACAGACATATGGACAGACGGATGGACAGATAACCTGAAAATATAAAGCTACAGCTCTTGCCAGCACAAAGGCAAAAAAGTGAAAATGCACATTACAAGTTGTCTTGCCTATGACATCATTCTTGCATCCATTCAATGCTTTTACCCCAGGAAACCTACAGATCCATATATGGGTCCATCAAATGCAGCTGCTGTATTCAAACCTTTGGCACTTCAGGCCTATCAAAATTCTAGTAGCGATCTCAAGGTCTTAAACAATACCAAATATGTCCTGCTGAATTTTAAGGAAATGCGTACAAAATGATGCACGAGATTAAAATATTTTCCGTTTGATGTAATGTAATGCTGTGGTCATAAAAACATGGCATCCTGAGTTTGAGTATTTCTCTCAGTATAAGTCTGAAGTTGCTTCAGTGAGGCGCTGCAACCAGCAAATGTACGAGACATTGTCCCACAAAATGAGAATGATGCTTTTTCTAAAGGAAAACCTATGTGAAATTTTGGGGTTTTAGGGGTTTAATGGATGCTAATAATCCAATGCACGGCCTGTGGGACTCCAGAGTTCTCTCTCAGACAGTAATATTCAGTGTCTCCCTTCCTTCTTCTGGGGGGCGTTTCATGCCCGGCTTTCATCTGTCATTCTTCCCATTATGCTTGTGTAGAGAAGGCACCATGACAAGTTATGAGCAGAATCACTGTTCTCATAGTGCCCAGGGCAACTGCGATGAGAAACAGCTATGGCTGAAGTGCTGTTACTGCTGAAATTACTCTCATAACTAACTAACCACTTACAAACATTGGCTAACATTTCTACACCAGTGTCCCGCTAAGAGCTGACATCAGGTCCCACTCCTGATCAAAATCAAACAAAAGCCTGACACTACTGGCTGATCCTTCCCTTTCCAAACACACAAAAGCATTTTCTCTCTCTTTTTCTCTCTCTCTCTAACTCTCTCTTTCTCTCTCTCACATCACATGCATACACACACACACACACACTCACACACAAACAGAAGACTGCACACACTGACGATATCTATTGCTCCCTTTTCAACATTCCATTACCATCTGCTCAGTACTGAGCGAGAGACAGAAACATTTAATCTCATTAAAAATTAACCTCTAAGAGCAAGGAGGCACTTTGTGCTTTTTTGCTTATTTATTCATTCTACATTTTTTTTTTTGCATTTTTTCTTCCCTAAATCCAAGGATGAGCCAAAGTACAATAAAGGCACAGTATTAGCTCTGCTGTTTCTGTTAGTCCAAGAGGGACAAAATGTACATGATCAGAGTAGCATGAATTCTGTCAGTGTTGAAATGGAATTGAAAAAAAAAAAAGTATTTCTCCGGGAAATTATCTTCCAGTATGCAACCAGAGGCGAGCCAATGTTCCCTCTACCGCAAACATTAGCATCCACGCATGAAATGATAATGTAATTTGCATTTTGATTTTGAAGTTTCGAATTTGCCACTTTTTTCCAGCATGAAGAGCACTCCCCCCCCACCCACAGCCTCACCCACCAGCCACCCACCTGCTGCCACCATAAACTTCTTCAGTCCTTGATTGGTTAACAAAAAAGCTAAACAGGATGATTTTTTTTTTCTATTAAATATACAAAGATCTTCTTTTTCTCTTCTGAGCTGAATCCATTGATTTGCTCAACTGACTGACAAAAACAGCTCACATCCAGCTGTCAGACGGAGGTCAAATGACATCATATTATTAATTTCTATTCATTATATTACCGGTTTCTGAAAAGAATTGGGAGTGCACAGAAAATGCAAAAAAAAAAAAAAAAAGATTTGCCTTTTTTTTGTTTTACCTTGTTTTACCTTCAACTTATTATTATTTATTTATTTATTTATTTTGAAAAATACATGCTAATGCTGAATTTGATGCCGGCAACACATTTCAAAAGAGTTGGCACAGGAGCAATATAAACACGGAAAGTGTTGGGATGCCAAAAAAAAAAAATCAGGCGTTCAGGTGTTGAACATGTGTCGCCATCATGCCTGGGTATGAAAGACCCATTTGTTTACAAGCAACAAGTGGTCGAGGCTCTCCACTTTGTGAGAAAGCGCGAGACAACATAATCCGACAGTTTACAAACAACCCGACAACTCCCTCAACAGTGGAGTATATTATTCAAAGACTAATGAAATCAGGAGAAATCTCTGTTCAAAGGATAGGATTGAAAATTAATACTGAGGACCGTTGTCTTCAGTCCTACAGATCACACTGCATTGGCAGCCAGTAAGTGATGCACATTATCACACGGGCTGGGACTAATTTTTAAAATCTTCATCAATACACACCATTCATCACTACACCTACAAATGCAAGTGAACACTCTGTATCATATTCAAGCAACAGGCGTTGTCTTGAATATCATATTCAAGACAACGCCTGTTGCTTGAATATGATACAGAGCCTACGCTAAGTTTAACAAGACAATGACAAGCAACATTTGCATGTTGCAACAGCATGGAGCCAGGATGTTAGACTGGCCTACCTGCAGTCCAGATCTGGCCCCAGTCGAAAATATACAATGCATTAAAGGAGTCATATTTTGCTTTTAGGATTTTTCCCTTTCTTTTAGCATGTTATATACCATATATATATATATATATATATATATATATATATATATTTTTTTTTTTTTTTTTGCACGTAAAATATCTGCAAAGTTACAAATCCAAAGTTCACATAAAAGGGAGTTATTCCTCAGATAAAAGCTCCTGAATGAAACACATAGCTTGCATTTGATATTTTCTCAAATGAAAGAAATGCACTAATGAAGTTTCTTCCTTAAATATAACAGATAATACATGTCCACAAAATACTGGTGCGCGCCCGCACAAAAAGTAAGTAAAGTCAAATTGGCCACGTTTGCCGCTTCCTCTGGTGTGTATCAGAGCCCTGACCAAGGCTCCCAGTACTGATGCTGATTTGAGCCGGCCTCTTTTGACCGTTCTTATTATCATGTGTGCTTGCAGCTATCACAAAGTGCTATTTAAACATGCTCAGAAGAACCTTGATGGATCTTGAATGAGGTTGCAATGGTCCCAGTGTACTTAGCATATGACAGGAAAAATCCAGCCCCAAGTATCTGGTCTTTCAACTGTTTTTAATTTACAGGTGACCTAGAATGGTTTAACGGGGTATTTATCCTTGTTCAGTGAAGTGACATATACACCACAAAATTTTGGTTTGGTCTGTAATGCCTCAGAAGCTTCCTAAAAACCTCCTCAAAAAGCTATGTTATGGTGGGGGATTTTGAACGCGTTGTTTTGCACCTATTTGGCGACCTTTCGGGCTTAACTGGCAACATCATTATGACATACAAGCACTTGACGCTGATTGGCTGGCTTTGCTGCCTAAAGCGAAGCAATTCATAATCGCATTCCATGTTACTTGCGGTGAAATTCACCTTCACGCAAGTGAAACTGAAACTTCAAGGCACAAGGATTTTAATTCCGCGTGAGAATCTCATTAATAAGGATTCATTGCATAATTGCAGACTACGGCGAATAATCCTAAAAAATGCGCTAGACCCACATGTTTTGGTGTTGACGCACCAGGTGAAACATCTTCACAAACTAAAGGCGCAGATGCCAACCTCCCACCGTCTTAATGTGAGCATGGCAGGATCATTGGCAACAACAATCTTCACGGATTTATTTCAGATCTCGTTTCAAAGCTGTCGTTGAGTGATAATCACATCATACGACATTGGCTAGACAAGCCAAACGAATATATTCTATTTTTAATGTTTTAAAAACAATCTAACAACAACATGATACTTACAGTTTGTACTGGTTGTTGAGGTAGACGCAAAGTCGGAACTGCTCCGCCACGTAGCACCAAACGCCACAGAAGCCGGCTTGAAATTGTGCCAGGTTAGTAAAACTGTCCGAGGTGAAATGGGCTGAGCAAAGTAACAGTCTGTGGTTGAATGTAGTAGGAATCCGATTAAAAATGAACAGCAGCCACACATCTCATGCATTTCTTTCGGTTGGAAGGTTATGGAATGTTTGCACACTGCTTCCACAGCCTGGAAGAGCACACCTCGGTACGCGACTCGCCATTTCGCTTTGAACTTCACAAACACTGCTGCAATTACTTTCCGTAGGGGGCGGGAGAGCGGGTGTATGCAAATTATTTTGAAGGGGAGGAAACGGAATGAGAGGGGGGGGGCAGTGAGATACATATGACATCATATGTATGCGTTGTTCAGATTGGCCCGTTTTCTATGAAACGGAGATGTTCAGAATGTCTAGCACTTTTCATATGTTCTTGAATGTGGGTAGACTACCGTTATTCAACATAGACAAGGTAAAAACGGTCTTTGATTCTACGTCACCTTTAATACAAGTCAAGCATTATTTACAAATCAAAGTTTTCATTTTTCTTTTATATTTTCCATATTATCCCAACTTCTTTGGAAATACAGTTGCATTCCAGTAGAAGCCTGGATATCCAATGCACTACAGTGTTATTCTAATGGTAAACAAATTCTTAATTCATTTAAATCTCAAGCTCCAGTTCTGAATCGTGGGAAAGCAAGAGTTGTTCTCAATTTTTTCTCCAAGAAAAAGTCAATGAAACCTTGCTTTCAGGGGATCACTAACTGGCTGCCTGAGGTTTGGCATTATTGTGCAATGAAAGGTTCAATGGTCTGCGATATCTGCTGATTCTGAAGGTACATTCCCCTGTTTGCATTTATTTATTTGTTTGTTTATTTGTATTATTGAGGACTTTACTCAAACTATTTTGGTACATTTTTCAGACATATTGTTTGAGAATACAATGCATTTCTAAATTATTTTGGCCAAAGGTAAAATTTTTTTTTTTTTTTTTTTGTTTTTCACTGCATCGTATTGACATTGAAACACGTAATATGCCGCTCAAATATGTACAGTCAGCTCTGATCTGCAGGATATTACATCTAAACTGTCTTAACCGTGTAGGAAATGCAGTACCAGTTGTACTGTGTCACTGACAAAATACTTATGGTCCACATCAGGAATACGCACTCTTATGCAGAATTAGCAGGTGTGGGCACAGGCTTTCATTCCAACCAATCAGGTACACACCTCATTCCACTAATAAATGCCTACAGTCAATACTAAAGACCCTGATCAGTAAAATTAGGTGTGTAATGGCATGGTTAGAATGAAAGCCTGCATCCACGCCAGCTCATTCTGGATAAGAGGGAGTACCCCTAGTCTACATTGTACGTTCCCAACATAAAATGTAAACTTAGCTAATTGCTATTTAAAAAGAAAGAAAAAAAAACATCTTAACAGGATCTGCGCTCGTGTTGCTCTGAACTGCCGAGCTGCAAGGCCTCTGCAGAGGAGAAGCAGTAACAGTCTGGCAACACCCACTTCCTGTCTCTCTCTGCTATAAATTCACAGCACCAACTGTGACACCCCCACACAGGAAATTCAGATAACACTACCACCCAATATCATCATTCCCACACCGCCAAACTCGCCTTCCCTGCTCTCACAGAGACGATGAAGCCGAGGCTGTAAATCACAGCCAATACTGATGCGCTCGCTAACTTTGAACGCCACCTCTTAATGAAGTAAAGTAAATGCAAAGTAAGGCCGCTAAATGAGTTATATACAGGTTACAGATGGAGCGCATGTGTCCACATGAGCACGCACACACATTAACACTTACACACAGACAACTAGACCGACATAAATGGCTTGGCTAGCCTAAATTCAATAAACTTGATGACAAACTTAATACTTAAGCTTTTCAGGGTCACTAATCTTGTACGCTGACAAAAAAACTGAAACTTTAGATCGAAGAGAAAATATTGCATCAATTTGCTACATCTAATTGTTTTAAGTTTTCTCCAGCTGAATTTTTTTTTTTTTTTTTTTTTTTGAACGAATCTTCTTTCTCAGAGAGCACAGAAACTAATTTAATTTGTAGAGATTCAATAGAATTCGCACTTCACGCAAATAGCAGCCCATGATCACTTTTTTTTTTTTCAGAGGAAGAAATCCACTTTCGAAGGGCTGAAAGGACCCCTCTGACGAACTGAGGGACATGAAAAAGACACGGGCTCTCTCCTCTTACTCACGGGCTTATGACAAACTACGGCAGTTATTTCTCCATTGATGATGATGGTGTCAGATTGCCCCGACCACTCTGAGTGCAAAGCAATAGAAAAGAGGAACATGAGTCATAGAGACAGGGTGGTACAGGACACAGACTTTTAAGGGTCCAAAGTCCCTACTCCTTTTCCATTCCCTCCTGTTTCACAACTGAAGGTGCAGCCGAGATCATCCTCATTTAAAAACTATTGGGGCTGAGTTTGGATTATATGAAGTTTTGGGTGACTCTGTTGCGCTGTGGATAGCATTGTCACCACACAGTAAGAAGGCTTCGGGTTCGAGTTAAGCCTTTATTGTGTGTAGTTTACATTCTCTCCCTGTGTGTATGAGGTTTTCTCCGTGTAGTGCGGTTTCCCTCCACAAATGTGTCCATAGATATGACTATGTGAGTGAGAAGCGAGTGACTCAATTCCTACACAGTTAGAACAGTGCGACAGATGACATGATATTGCCGTCAAAATAATGTGCTGAAATTGCTGTTAAATAAATAAACTGTTTGAAGTTCTGAAGAGAGAAGAGCAGACATCCCGTCTTGGAGAATTTGATTTCAGGGACATGTTTCAGCAGCTCTCAACCCCCGGCAGCAAGGTAGCGTTGAGATTCATCAGCCAGCTAGCTCATGCCGAATGTGTTTCATGTTTATGAATGACATGAAGAGCACTACTATCACTGTAAATTGCTAACTTATTGTAACATGGTGCTCACGTACATATAGTGAGATAACATTGACTTGTTAATGCTACAATTCCAAGCAGCAGACGGTAGATAAAAGTTTGCATGCAGTGTATATTTAACGGTAAATTGCTATATGTTGTGTTGAAGGTTACATACATAATATTATAGGGAGTTCCCGAAAACGTAGATTAATGAACAGGACCACTCCCAAAGCGACTTCCTATTCGTCCTTACGTCTATATATACCGCCTACATTCCCACAATCCCCGCTCGTCTCGCTTCTACGTCCCTCCAACCCTTCCCCTCTCCAAGAAGGAAGCAAGAAACAGCCACCACCTGGAACCCCAGGGGGCTTAGGAGCCACACGGACTCCGACGAGAGACGCAAGCCCCACCCTGAGTCTCACCACCCGGGGGGTGCCCAACGTCCGCACAATCACAGACCAAGTTCATGCAACATCACATTCGCCCCGATCTCCTATCCATCATTCCACTGTATACTCTCCTCCACTTTGGGAGTGGTCCAAAATTCATTAACAAAAGTTAATCAAAACTCCCAACATAAATACTGAGGAAATTAATAACAAAAGCAATGTTTAAAGTGAAATCTTTTACCTGAGACCCCTAAAGACCAAAATGAATTTACTCAGCTTTGACACAAATATGAGCCTACTTTAATCCCATAACACCTATGGACCCACGTATGCGTCCAATTAATGCAGCTGCTGTATTCAAATATGCAAAACTTCTAGCCTATTTCAAATTTTAGAGGAGATCACAAGGTCTTTAACACCAAACATTTCCTGCTGAATTACAGGGAAATGTGCAGAAATGATGCACAAGAGCTAGACATTTACCATTTGATGTAATGCTGTGGCCATAAAAACTTGGCATCCTGGGTTTGAATATTTCTCTCAACATAAGTTGATGCGGCTTCAGTGACGTGCTACAATCAGCAGATGCAGAATATGTTTATGACAATGTACTGCAATGTGAAAAAAAGCTTTGTCTGATTTTGAATCTGCTTGAGGGAAAACTTAAGTGGTCAGGCAGAGTTTAAGGGGTTAATCAATGTGTATTAACATGAATCCCCAATAGCTGCTATGGGCCCTGTGTGTACAGATACTGCACTTCAGCCAGCGTTATCACCAATAGGCAGATCTCTTAAAATTCCATCCTTATCTCAAAAAGCCAAATTCATACTCGTAAAAGTAGAGCTCTGTACAGTATATTGGCAATTTTGGATATTAAACCCGGGGCAATACACTTGTAAATTTAGCACTTTTAAAGCGATGCACATTCCCAGCATGCCGATGTGTCCTATCTGGGACCACACATCGAGAGTCAGTCTTTCAGCACTGCTTGTGCATAAACTGACTGTGGACCCGCGTGAGATGAAGTTATTAAACTGGGATGACAAATGAGAAATCCTGCACTATAGTGCATATGGAGAGTTGAGTGTATATTGCAATGATGTCTTTAAGATATGAATCTAATTTTCAACACATAACTCCAGCTCATAAATTTCAAAACATCATACACCTTAATAGAAAGCTGGCTTGAGGTTGTTTTCGGGCTGAAGCAATTAATTTTCTGTCTTTGGGGGCTTTGGGCAATGCAAACATTTCACTAAGAATGTTATTTTTTGTGATAAATGGATACAGATTTGAAAGAATGGCAAAACTCTAGTGATGAGGGCTGTGCAGTAGAGATGAACGGGAGTTGTCGCCTAAAGCACAGAATAAAGCCTGAGGTGAGCAGCAGCAGTATTGTACGACAAACAGTAAACTCACCCCAGGATATCTGCTGGGATGTGGCCGCTTTATGATAAATAAATAATGCAAAGTAATAGGTTGGATGTATCGGGAGGAAACGATTAGTTAAAGAGCTGTTCTAAGCAAAGCACCAGATGTCAGTGCCCAGTCACAGATGGTCCAATCTGATAGAGCTGCAAATTCATATTAACGAGACAAAAAAAAAAGTTAGCATGGTCTAAGAATGCAAATCACGTAAAATATGCATTCCATGTAGTATCGGAACGTGTAGCCATGCGCTATTGTCAGTATTCTGTTGGTAAGAATACAGATGATTTTTTTTTTCCTCGTTAGTTCACGGTCAGTACAGGACCGCATATTTCTGATTCATACCCACAACAGCCTTCATACTCAGTGGAGAAATTAGTCTTGCTTCATTAAAGTGAATGTTGCCAAATTCCTATCTGAGGAATTCGGTTTTAGGCCATATTCCGTGAGTACGAGAGACTAATACATTTGTTTCTGTCCCTGTTTGATGCGCTGCTGGAACAATTTTTCATTCCAGCAATTTCAATCATTAGGAGTCGGATCCCGATTCGTAGGCAATCGATTTGCACACCAACAGGCATAATGTGCATATTATGCATGCACGCACGTGCTTCAGTTCAAACAGGCATTCATTGCATGCGGAGCACAGGCTGGTTTTAGGGAAAGAAATTGAACGGCGTATTTTGGAAAAAAAAAAAAAAAAACTTGAAGCCATTGATCGACTCTGCCTGTTATCTGGGGACGGAGAGAAAAGCAATTCATAAACACTGACTTCAAACGGCTTTGATGGAGATTATTTTGATCTTTATGAAGATGACAATTTGCTCACAACTGGAATAAATCCAAGGCGACGAGGGGACGTTTTTTGCCTATCAAACAAATTTGAAGATAGCATGCTAAACACTCTCAAGATGTGTAAGGAGATGAATTCATGTACACTCCGCCGTTCTGACAACATCACAGGGAAGATAAGCTAATTTTGTTAGTTAGAGGGGAAACAAGCAGAACACAGGAATGGGATTAAATACTGCCTGAATAAACCGCTAAATAAGATGCAGTGTCCCATATCTGTGGAGGCAGTGCAATATACGCAGAGGGAGTGAGACAATGGCATGTGTCAGTGGTTCTAAAATAAATAAATAAATAAATAAATAAATAAATAGGCACCCTCAATTTTCTTATTTGAATTTGGTCTTCGATATTTATTTTTTGTTTTCCAATTCAGTGTTGCTGGAGACAATATGCAGAGTTGTAATATCAAACATTAATCTGAAAAATACTTTTACAAATAATGTTTGCATTTCAATAAAGACTGCTGATATTGATTACAAAGTCTTGACAAAGTCCTGATCTCAACCATCACCATGGCTCCTTGGGATTACGTGGAGTGACAAAAGCACGAGACAGTTAGTCTGCCGATGGACTGCGGCAAGTTCTCCGATATGCTTGCAACAAGCAAAACGCCAATCATCTTTGGAAACTTTGGAACTGCCAGACAGCACGCTTAATTTTTAGGTAATGGGTAGTCACACACAACAAAAAAAAAAAAAAATTAATTTAATTTATGTTCTAGCCATTCGTTACTTTTCATGGTACATTTTTTGAGAGTAAGAAGCTTATCGTTTCGTGATTTTGGAATCTGAATAGTTTTTAATTGGCTTAAAACTTCTTGCACAGAACTGTATGTTGTGGGGAGGCGGGGTGATCGGACTCAGTGCCACGGCAGTTCCCACCACTTTGGCCGTGGTTCAGGGTGATGGTTAGCGGCTGTAAGAAAACCAGATGGCACCAGACTGCAGAGGTGGGACCGCCAATTATCCGCTAACGAAGGGCGGGAACATTCCTGACAGGGCCCAGCAGCCTCTACTCACCTCCCAATTGGCTGGTTGTTAAAAGCCCAGTCAGGAAGGACGGGGGGGTAGAGTGTTGTGTGATGCGGTCGAGTAAACACATTTCCTCTCCCTCCTATTTTTCAGACAGTGACTCGGCATGCTACCCAGACTGTGCGATGATCCCCCTGCTTCAGGAAACCATCACCGCGCGCACCTATCAGCCAGCTTTCCCACCTACAGGCCCGACTGGCCCTCAACCTTTTCCCAACTTTAGCTGGCCTTTCTGCTCTCCCCCCAGGGGTGTTCATAAACAGCCTACTGGGCCCTATCAACCATGTCCTAGAGTCGCTAGAAAGAGAGAGTCGCAATAACTCGACAATGGGGCCCATTTTGTTTCTAAGGCGTGAAGCCGAGCTGTTTCACAGTGTGGAATTTGTTGGATTTTTTTGTTATTTTCTTCAAAGGGAAACATTTGAATTTTGGAGGGAAAACAATAAACCAGCCAGCAATGGTTTCAACAAGCATAAAAGAGATAAATGTTCGGACATGAGAAAAGAGAAAACGGATAGTAAAACTCGTCTATTTTGAGACAGTGGCTGAAACCGCGATGGAAACAAAATGGCTCCTGGACCAGATTTTCTGGAACCCGTGGGTGCATTCATTTTGGAAAATTTTGTGCTCTGGAGGGGAAATTTTCCTAATTGAACGACGCGTGTAGCTTACCAGTGTACCTTCAAGTGGGTCAGGAGTGCGCTCCTGCAGGGCTAAAGAGTGCTACACCTGTAGGTGCCGGAAGTCTTTCTGGTAAGAAAGAGTAAGAGTAAGAAGCGAGTGAGTTCCTTTTCTTCTTTTGGCTGCCATATTTGTGGACACTCTTGAGCAAACAAGACTGTCTGTGTTAAAATTCTTGTGCTCATGTGTAAAGTGTCTACGCGGGCACTTATACTTTGTCCTAAACAAACACACTCCTCATGTCGCAACTATCTCTGTCTAGGAACTACGCTATATCCCGTGCTGTCTGTCTTTCCTTCCTGGTACAATATACATTTTAGATATTAAATGATACCTTAATTGGAAACCTAGGCTGATTAATTTCGAGGAGCAGGCTGACAACATGAGAACAATTAAAACAAAAAAAAGGGGAATAAATAATCAATGTAACCAACTAACCAATGGCGAGAAGATAAAACAGTCAATACTTAAGGGATGCTTCAGTGTGTGCTCAGCACAGGAAGTTCTACCTGTACCTTTAAGAGGCCAGTGAAATCAATCCCTTCAGTTACATGAATTAAATATTTAACACAAGAAAGATTAAACTGTTCCTTGGGAGTCGTTATGGACCAGGGAAATACAGCAGCACGTATCCCGTATGCTTTCATTCAACTACATGTGACTTCAAGGTCTTTCTGATCTTTCTCTGATCTTGGAGAGGGAACTTGCAAACTAACGGGCCAGGGTCACACAGCGCAGAAGTAGGTCAGGCAGAGAAAACACGAAAAGCTGAGAAGACAGACAGTGAAAAGGCTTGATGAGCCTCAGCCACCGAGGCCAGACGTGGGCTGGGAGACAGAGAACAATTTTAAAATTCATGGATCCAGAATCTGGCCTCGCTCTCTACCACTCCCGCCCCAAACTCCCCACCCTGATTCATCTTGAGCTCCGTGGTTCAACATGGACTCGTGGGGAAATATTTTAATGCATATAATCCCAGATAGGAAATAACTCTGGGTCAGATTTACGCCAGTTCTGGCTGACTTCAGGCCAGAATTCAAGCTGACTCAGCTGGGAGTCGGCTGCTATCGGAGATTTTGATTTGTGTAGGTCTCAGCGATGCAGTAAAATGGTCAATGATTAATCAGCTCTGACTGAATACATACTCCTAATTTGACTCATATATACAGTGTTAGAGTTGAATTGAACATTTTATGGTGTATCTCGAGGGAGACTGAAATCTCGTTCATTTTACGGCGGTCTGTTTTCAATTTGGGTTTCGCTTTGTACGTTTTGCACCGGCACCATCTGGCCCGGTGCCCAACCATAGAGATGAAGCCTGTTACAATGAATTCTGCTGATAGACTCTTAAAGGCACAGTACACAATTTTCTCCTTGCTTCTCTTGCTTGGTTACAAATGAAATTGGGTGTCCTCTCCCCTGTTCTCTACCCTGCCTGAACCTTCAGATGACTAAGCTCATCCACCAATAAAACAACAAATTTAACTTAATTTTGTTGTGGCATACTTTGATAGCAGATTACTGAAATCTTGTCTCTTTCAAAAATGCCGCTATGCCTGCATTCATTACCTGTCCTGCTGTCAAAATATTTCATTGCCATATCTGATAGCAAAGTGTATGCAACAACTTACAGGGCTAGCTATCTTTAGCCAAACATTTGTAGTGATTGACTGTATCATGCAAAGCCAGTGTTGCGCTATATTGGAGGTCTTAAGCCTGCTCTTGTCTCGATCATGGCTAAATATGAGTATGCATACTCATAAACACGTCAAAACTATCCGTAATACATATGGAGAATACTCAGAAATACTACTCATTGATGCCTCTATTTTTTCTAGACACCTCAAGTTCCTGAGAACTCAGGGAGTCGTCTGGATTTCAGTATGAACTCCTCATCCACAGGAGGGCTAAACCTTTCCACGTGGTAGTGGGGAAATTAACTATTTTTGGCTAGTCAGTGAACAGCGCACAACTGAGTTTAGTTAGCTAATGATGGCAGCCAAAGAATGCTGGCCAATCACTTACTTATTAGTTAGCCACCAAGGCCGTACCTCAAGAACCAAGCTACTGCACCACCGTTGTTGACAGTCCATGCCACCTCTCATCCTACGCTTTTCTTTCTTCTACTCATCACAGTCTTTTCAAATTATGACCAGAAATAAAAACGGATATGGGCGAAATGTTTGAAGCACTTTTTAGAATAACAAATGGAGGTAGCGGAGCTAGCATAGTTCTGACAGGACACCCAGTTAGTTAGCAGTGCTGACCTGCTGGCTCCAAGTCAATCATACCACCACAAAAACGCAACAAACTGCTTAGCTGACTATGCCTGCCAAAATTCAGACTGCCCATTCACTCACTGTCAAATAGTCACTTTGAATCAGTCAGTTTTAGCTCTGTTTACACCAATGTGCTCCAGTACTCCCGTAACAACCCCACTGCCTCACTGAAGTTGACCTTTGATTTTTTGGATATGAAATGTCATCACTTCATCATTTTGTCCTTTTAAACATCTGCGTAAAATTTTGTCATAATTAGCAAAAAAATTTTTCCATTTTTACATATTTTGAGGGGTGTAAGAGAGCTTGATCTTTGAACTTCGAACACCAAATTCTGATCAGTTCATTCTGGAGTCTGAGGGGATGTTGGAGCCAGATGTCATGCAATTCCTTCCAGGTGCTCCTGAGATATCATGTTCACGAGAATGTGACAGACGTGAGGTCACAGTAACCTTGACCTTTGGTATTTGACCACCAAAATCTCATCAGTTCATCCTTGAACAAGTGGACGTCCATGGCAGGTTTAAAGAAGTCCCCTCAAGTCATTTTTGAAAAATTGCACACATAAGAATGGGACAGACTGGCAGGCAACTAAAATAATGCCTCCAACCCTGGCTGTCACCATTACAGACATATAAACAAATCACAGGTCGCATACCCTGAGAACTGATGAAATTTAGAATCGATTTGAAAATTCTACTCTATGTCTGTGTTTCCTTAATCTCTCCTGGAGTGCCGCTTGTCTTGCATGTTTTATATCTCTCCCCACTCCAGCACAGATGACTCAAATGATCCTGTTGTTATCAACCCCTGAAGCTGCTTGATAATGAGCGGATCATTTGAATCTCCTGTGCTGGAGCAGGGAGCGATCTAGAACATGCAAGACAAATGGTACTCCAGGAGATGATTGGGAAACACAGCTGCATAGCTTTGAACAAGCAAGCAACGGTCTATTTTGCTGATTTTCAGATCTTATATACCACATAATGGCTGCTCAGGTCATGAGATCAGGGACATCTGGGTGTTCCCCAGTCAAGGGTGAAATCAAGAGATGATTATGAACCTTAGCTGTCGATGCCCCAACAGTCTGGAACAGCCTCCGTTCTTAAATTTGATCAAGTAAATCAGCCTTACTTCACTGCAAAAATGAAAACTAAATCCTTCTTAACAAGCATTTTCATTTTGTGTTAAGATTTAAAACACATTTCTATCATTTTTTTTGATGATAGATAATGGATAATTTTGATTCATCTCTAGATTTGCCAATGGGATAAGAAAATTTCACTTTTCAAGCAAATGTTAACTTAAAACAAGTTTATATTTTCCACTTTATTGAGAAAAAATGGGAAGAGAAGTTTTGTAAGATTAAAAGCCCTTTGAAACAGATGCTTTTTGTTTTTAAATCTAATCTTACAGGCTTGATCAGGCTGGTCTTCACCACTGTTTTTTGAAATTTCATGATTTGATTAATTATTTTTTTTGTTTATTGTTTTTATTCTTTATTCATCATTTATGTGCACTTTTAGTTTCTCCTGTTATCTTTGAGATCTTAATTATTTCTTGTGCATTTAGTTCAAAGTGTGTATTGTCTTACTACTTTTACTATTTTTTTTTTACTATATACTATTTTGCAGTTTGAAATGCTTTTCCTAGTTGATCACTTTTTACACATTGCTATAAAATGTGCTTTTGAAATAAAGTGATCATATCATGAATGTTGTGGGAAAGTGGTTCAATTCCTGTTGTTTCAGCTATAGCCCAGCACAATGAATTATAAATAAACAAAAATAACGAGAATAAAAAGCAGACTCCATTGCAGACTCTTTCGAATTAAAACTTTTTTTCTGAGGTTATAGAGTCCATCTATTGGGTGATCCCTGCAAAAGCATAAAACATGAATAAACATATATAAAACATTGCCTCCATTTTAGAGGAGCAAAGCTTACTAGATATTTTAAAATATACCAGAGTAATTACAAAGTCTACTTAGTTGCAGATTCTTTGCTGCACTTAATGACTGGCTTAAGCCTTTGACTCATAGATATCACTAGACACGGGATATCTCCTTTCTCAAAACAATATCTACACTCTCCCTTGGTTTTTTTTTTGGACAGACAGCTTTGTTTGGGCCCAAATTAGAGGACTTTCAAAGAAATAATTAATACAATGGGCACTGTTCTGTTACTGGCCATAATTCTCCTTTAGTGACTGACCTGCAGGTGACTGACAGGTGGACTAACATGAAACATACTATTAACAAGGCCATCTAGGGACAACTGATCCAAATGTTTCATGTGAATCGGAGGTGCTGTTTAATTGGACAGCTTGTTTGCTGAAAGTGATGTTTCTGTGTGCAATACTCTGGTGGATTATGGGTAAGTAACAGCTGGGGAGTACTGGCCACAGTGAGCTCTGTTGCATCCAGGCCAGTGATGCAAACTTTGTCCCTCCACCAGAGACTTGCTTTAGTCGGGCACGCCACCAGGGAAAACATATTCAGGGCATTTTCAAAAGAAAGCTGAAATTTGGAGGGCCAAAATTAGACCAAATTAATTAAACATTCAAAGGCTTATACTTATAATGAGGTCACTACCATGTAATTATACATTTCTTTCTTTAGTATGTTTTAATTTACACCACCGGTCAAAGTTTGAGAACACACAAAATTTTCAAGCAGTCAGAGGAGGAAAAATTAAACTTTACGTAAATGCTTTTTGTTCATAAAAAAACAATGTAAAATTTAAATTTATCAAAGTGGAAACCATTTGCTATAATAACTGCCCAACAGATTCATGGACTTTTTTTTTTATTCATCAAGGACGAGTGTAAGGTTGACTCTGGAAGTTTTCAAGAATTCACAGCACTTGTACTTTGCTTCTTCTTGATTTTTCTGTCCAGTTGTTGCCAAACTAGGTTGATTTTAAATGCTTTTTTGGAAGAAGGAAATAGTTAGTTTACCTATTTACTTTGCAGTAAAGGAATTTTTGTTAACTCTGAAATTTAGGTCACTATAGGTTGTTTGCAGATGACATCACTTCCCAGTGGAAACTGCCAATGGGGGGGGCAGAGGTGATTTCTCCACTGAGAAGCACTATCAAAATACCAAAGTTTTGTACTGTTTACAGCTGTGTCAACTAATCAAATCGGGGAAAAAACAAGAGCTACTTTCGAGTCCTGAAAGTAGTGACGCGTAACGGCAGTGACGTAACATAATTGTGATTGGCCCCTGGGCAAAAATTTCTTGCCCCCCCCCCCCAAACACAAGCAGACAATAGCAATGTCACCATGGAGAGGCTCACCATGCAAATCTCATTCTGCAAACCTGCCTTTAATTAGCACCACGGACAGCAGAGGAAGCGCCAGAATAATCAGCGCTAATCTAACAGCCCGCGTTGGACTCAAAAGAAAGGACCACAGCCTGATCTCTCCAACTACCACACATCCGAAATAGCTTTAGACACAGTATGTCGATTAGCATAGAACAAATAGCCATCGAGAAAAGCATGGTGGCTCATTACATGCCGCTAATACTTCATTAATGAGGAAAATATTAATTACATACTCTACAATATATAAAACATACAGTTTTATAAAATTTCAAAAACCCTGCAAAAAAAAAAAAAAAACCACTCAAGACAAAACTGTGATAGTGGCCTTTGTCAAGTAAAGAGTGGTATTTATACTGAACATACAGCTCTAAATATACTGCTGGTAAATATTGTGATACTTTTAAGTATTGAGAATGATCAACGTGGAGAGTAATATACCCTAGTGTTATGTTGCATAACATTCTGTTGGACCCCTTACACCTGCTGGGCCCTGGTGCAATGTACCTCTTGAGAGATTTTGGAAGCTCACGGAGAAACGGCAGCAGACATGGATTAAAAACCTCTGTTTAAGGTCTGGAGGAGCGGAGTCAGACAGGGCTCGTGTATGCAGTAACTACTTCGTGAAAGGTAAGGCGACAATCATTTAGCTACTTAACTTTACATATCTGGCTAAAATCTAAAGAAAAACAGACCAACGATTCCCAGTCGGCATTCTTCACTTCCTGTCCCCCATTGGCTTTCGCGTGTCATCAGGATTATGTGATTACAAACACTTCATTTTTTCTTGTTTTTTGTGACTTCTCACCGATCACTTCTTGCTTTATGCCATTTTGGGTTATTTACATGCGTAAAAACTGCTTACTTCTGTATTTCACTAAAACATGGAATGAAAACATGAGTAAAGTGTTCAAAACCAACTGACTGGTAGTACATGTACTTTATTTTCATGATGAAAGATGCATCCTTTTTAAGAGTTTCATTATTTAAGCCATGTTTCACGTATTTATTTCATAGCTCTTTCCCAATAGGCTAACATGACAAAAAGGTTAAGGGAAAACACTGCCACACACAAAAAAAATAATAATAATTAAAAATATTTCATTTATGTCATTTTATTTATGTCTAACATGTCTTTATGATACCGCATAAGAGAGCTAGGAACTTTGGCTTTCTTTTTGAGTATGATTATGAAAAAAATTGTCTAACATATAACACATTATGCAAATTAGCTCTCATGAATATTGACGAGAAAATGGGTGATAAAAAGCAAAAATTCATTTTCTTGACAGATATCCACCAGACATTTTACACCAATAGCCATAGAAATTGGACAAAATATACTTTGAGGTGTGTGGCAGACAAACAAGATGACATCTTGTGTGTAAAGGAGCCAAAATATTCCAACGATAGACGAACATTTCCGTATTTGGGTAGCGTCCGAGAGAGCAGATACTCAGCTTTCTGTTGATGTATAACACACAGTAATCCAATGAGTGGAAGAAGTACGATCGTGGAAAGTGATAACCTTTCTTGGTGGTCATATCTTATCGGCCGGGATTTGACAATGCTGTGGGGAGAGAGTTGTTCCTGATGAGTCTGGTGGAGTTCCCACTGTGTTGCATCCCAGCATAGGCCCTGACACCCCACTATAGTCACCCACAATGGTCAACTCTAGAACTGACCGAGCTATCATGACTGAATTCAAGGAAACTGTTAACTCTTCAGGAGGGGCGCGAACCAATCAAAATGTGTTGGGGGAGGGACAGGGGAAGAGGGGGTAAGGGTGGCGTAACACTCAAAATTTGCTGCCTGTTCAAAAGAAAACGTAAGAATTTTATGGCCAATTATTCAAGTCCCATTAGAGCTAAAGCTGCTTAGAGGCAGTCTGTTTTTTTTGCCCCTAAAAAGTGCAGTGAGCCAAGAACTTTTCATCTCCGCTCGGCATTTTCTTTATGTTCTTGACACTTAAAATAACTGTCAAAATGACTGTCTTTGTGGCTCTAAATCATTTTGATTTCGCAAGGTCAGGGGTTCTTCATCTTTGCCTTGAAGTATCACGCTGGTTTTCAGTCTGCCAACCTTTTCATGTTTAACAATATAACCTCTTTTGAAAGAATCTTTTTGCCATATATCACATCACAGAAATGAAAGCGCAGCTCGCCTGATTGATTAAAACCTCACGGTTATGAATGAAGGGCACATAATTGTCATGGCATACATAGGTACTTTTTCCATTGATGTGGCCTTCATTGGGTAAATCAATACTCATTGACGTGAAAAAAGTACAAGTAAGAAAGGTTATTGGCTTCTTTCAATTCAGAGAAGGCTGCTGTGGCTGACAGAACAGCCTGGATGCATATGGGGCACAAGGATGAGTTTTTCAAGTCCCTGAGTGACATTACCATCCCTCCCTTAAAAGAGACTGGTGCTCACCTTAGCCAAAGAGATAAATGTTCTAAAACGTACTGAGGGAGAGAAATGGATTTTTCATTTATAGAGACAGGTTTACATGTTCTAAGTGGGCGCATAAATACTTTGATCTAAAAAAAGGACACAGGCGTACTGTTGACATCTTTTTAAGGTTTTTATCTGTAAATTTTCGCAAATTCATGAGCCAAATTCACTTGAAAATCAAGGATAGCAATCGCTTTGTGATCCAAATCCAGTGTGCTGCTGAAAAGACATTTGAAACTAATAGTTTCACACTGATACAGATTTAAGTATTACTTTTTAATGGTTTCCTTGGCTCTCCATCATCAAGGCTGGGCTTTCATTATTTGAATATCACTTCGTTTTCATGATGAATTGCACACAAAAAAACCATTAAATGCTGCGCCTGACATCAAGGATAATGGTCTTAGCCCAGCAATTTACTCACACAAAGCAGCTGAATTACAAAGTAAACTTTTCTTCATCAACAAAATTGTGAAAAAGCGTCGCTCAATGGAAATGTATAGCACTCAGCGACAGCGGAAAGTTAGCATTTTATAAGAATCAAAGGCCTCGGTCTCGCAACATCTCTGGTCTCACTCGAAGCTTGGGATGACACTGACGTTTTGGAAGTAGATTTTGTGAATTTAACTCTGTGTTTACATTTTTTATCTCGTGAATTGTCAGCCTATTATCGAACAAAAACTCAAACAGCTTTCTTTTAAGTGCAATGCATTTTCGTGGATGAATATTTTACACACAATGTACGTTAAGCATCTTGCTTAAGGTTGCAACTTCAGCTCCCCTCCTGAGAATACAAACTAGAGTCTTAAAGTTTCTATCCCAGTTTTCAGAGCCATTAGGCCACTCCGCAACCTGATCTTGCAACAACATCAATCTGATATTATCTCATCTTGTGTCACTTTAAATAGGCTAAAAGCAGAAAGAATGGCTGGCAAAAGCTGACATTCCTCAATAATATTAAAGGATGTCCAGACCTAGGGGCCTGGGTCTTGCCAATGCAGATTATTTGATTTTAGGACTAAGCCTGCCATTGAGACAGATAGTCATGGCTCAATAATAAGTGACCTGGCCTTACAACCTCAAGTTTACTCTCAATTTGGTTCCATTCAAATTCAGTAGCCTTGAGCAAGATGCTTACGAGCGCCGGTAAAATATCCAGGCGTATGAACTGATTAAACAGAATGTTAAGAGCAAGATAAAGTAGGTACGAGTGTTAACCTGAAGTCATAAAATCAAAATGAGGCGGGTGACAGTGTGTTTCTGGAATAAAGCAGAAGTTTTTTTTTGAGTAAAAGAAGGGCAACCATTGAGGCTGTCTCAATGAATTAAAGAAATCACGGAGCGTTAATAAAGGAATGATTTCGCCTGCAGATGCTCGAGTTTCTTTTTTAACCAGGCAGCAGATTTAACGCAAGGCCCCAGGAAAAAGAAGACATCGTGCGCGATAGAAAAATGGCAAAACTGGAAGACAAGTTGAGCGGAGAAGAAACATTGGAAAAATAGCGGTAAAAGGAGAGAAAGCAAAGAGAACGTCGCGAATAAAGAGAGCGCTGGTGACAGAGAGAGACGCGGTAATGGCAGAAAAAAATGAATACTGCGAAGAAAAGTAAGCATATTCAAGGGGGAAAACGAGAGCAGGAGCGAGAGCGAAAGACAGAACAAACCCAAGAAGATGACCAGAGAAAGTAAAGATGGGAGGGGGGGCAATGGAGGACAGAGCATTACAAATGGAGCGATAGAAGAGCAGCGACAGAGAAAAACACAGTAATGGGAGGAGAGAGAAGAGTGCATGAGGCAGAGAGAGAGAGCGAGAGAGAGATAGAGAGGCCAAATAGGGAGGGAAGTAAGAAAGATGAAGGTGCAGCGTGATGTTTACAGGAGAGAGTCAGCGGATCTGGCAGCCCTGCGCTCACAAACACGCGGGTGTTTTGACAGTGTCCTCGGCATTAACACAGCCCTGGTCCTCCAGCTAATTAACCCACTGGAGGGCTATTGTCAGTCATGCCTCTCCCGACCCGCTCCTGTCCGCGGCTAGAAGCAACGGGGAACGGAGAGCGGGGTTCGAAAACAAACTAACACGCTGATAAGGCGCAAAGTGATGACAGAGCCCCAGGGAGGTGTCTGTCCGGCGAACTTCAGCACTGCCCAAACGCCCCCATCCCAAAACCACTGCAGCCGGGGGTGGCATGCATGTGCACATGCAGTGTCTTCGGGCGCCTTTCCCCAACCAAAACTTTATTTTCCTAGCAGTTTGGCCGCACGGTGGCACAGTGGTTAGCACTGCTGCTTCGCAATAAGGAGGCTCTAGGTTCGCATCCTGGCTTGCCAGGACCTCCCTGCGTGGAGTCTGCATGTTTCCCCAAGAACACGTAGATTTTCCTCCGGTAATCTGGTTCCCCCTGTAGTGCTCCAACTACAGGGGGATCACACTCCTCAGCCTCCCGGGAAAAGTCTATTCCAGGGTGCTGGAGAGGAGAATTCGGCCGATAGTCGAACCTCGGATTCAGGAGGAACAATGCGGTTTTCGTCCTGGTCGTGGAACACTGGACCAGCTCTATACCCTCCGCAGGGTGCTTGAGGGTTCATGGGAGTTTGCCCAACCAGTTCACATGTGTTTTGTGGACTTGGAGAAGGCATTTGACCGTGTCCCTCGTGGCGTTCTGTGGGAGGTGCTTCGGGAGTATGGAGTCCGGGGCCCTCTACTAAGGGCTGTGCGATCTCTGTATGACCGGAGCAGGAGCTTGGTTCGCATTGCCGGCAGTAAGTCAGACCTGTTTCCGGTGCATGTTGGACTCGGCAGGGCTGCCCTTTGTCACCGGTTCTGTTCATTATTTTTATGGACAGAATTTCTAGGCGCAGCCAGGGGCCGGAGGGAGTCCGGTTTGGGGACCAGAGGATCTCATCTTTGCTTTTTTATGGATGATGTCGTCCTGTTGGCTCCTTCAACCAGGACCTTCAGCATGTACTGGGGTGGTTTGCAGCCGAAAAGCGGCGGCTGGGATGAGAATCAGCACCTCCAAGTCCGAGGCCATGGTTCTCGACCGAAAAAGGTGGCTAGCCCCTCCGGGTTGGAGGAGAGCTCCTGCCTCAAGTGGAGGAGTTTAAGTATCTTGGGGTCTTGTTCACGAGTGAGGGAAGGATGGAGCGTGAGATTGACAGACGGATCGGTGCAGCGGGAGCAGTAATGCGGTCATTGTACCGATCTGTCGTGGTGAAGAAGGAGCTGAGCCGAAAGGCGAAGCTCTCAATTTACCAGTCAATCTACGTTCCTACCCTCACCTATGGTCAGGAACTTTGGGTCATGACCGAAAGAACGAGATCTCGGATACAAGCGGCTGAAATGGGTTTCCTCCGCAGGGTGGCGGGCGCCCCCTAGAGATAGGGGTGAGAAGCTCTGTCACCCGGGAGGAGGTCAGAGAGAGAGCCGCTGCTCCTCCACGCCGAGAGGAGCCAGCTGGGGTGGCTTTGGGCATCTATATCGGATGCCCCTGGACGCCTTTCCTGGGAGGGTGTTCCGGGCATGCCCCACCGGGAGGAGGCCCCGGGAAGACCCAGGACACGCTGGAGGGACTATGTCGCTCGGCTGGCCTGGGAACGCCTCGATACCCCCGAAGAACTGGAGGAAGTGTCCAGGGAGAGGGAAGTCTGGGCGTCCTTGCTTAGACTGCTGCCCCCGCGACCCGGCCCCGGATAAGCGGAAGAAGATGGAATGGAATGGAATCTGGTTCCCCCCCTAAAAAACAAGCACTATAGGAACACTCCCACCTGTGCCCCTGACCAAGGCTCTGGCTTAAGACCTGGGGCAGGTCCCCCCTGAGTGCTGCACTGTGGCTGCCCACTGCTCCTATGTAACTCTGAGGGATGGGTCAAACGCAGAGGACAAATTACCCCACGGGGGGCAATAAAGTGTATCTTTTCTTATCTTAAAGCCCCCCACCCGTTTATCCACCTCAGGGCCCAAGGTGGTCGATTCCACTGTTGCCTCAACTGTGAACCCCCAGCCAGGAGAGATGAGGACATGGAAAACCAACAGCATTTATCCTCACTCCTCAGAAAACTGCGATATTATCGATCGGCCTGGTTAAGTTCACAGCAAGCACAGATCTAAATGCGATCTCTCAGCAATTGGAATGAGCTGTCGAACAGAATGAGATAAACAGTTTTAACAAAAGGTGACAGGGAAGGTGTTAGGTGCTGTACGACGTGTTTATATTGAGTCTGCTTCATTTGCTCTTCGGCAAATAAACTCAGTACCCAAAGTCTGAGTGGATATTTTGTATGTATTGTTATTATTGTTGTTGAATTGAGATTTGGTTTTTTTTTTGGGTTTTTTTTTTTTTACTAGCGCAGTGCCCATTTGTACAGTACCCCTGGAAAATGTGTCAGTTTGGAATGGGCTGATTGCTTGCTACTGCTGCTTGCGCGATATTGCTGTGTGCAGCTTTCTGGAGATTTCTCCAGAGCCAGTCAGCCAATCAACTTCAAGCTCCACACTGCACTTCTTCGGGTCCACGGGAATACACCCACCAAGTTTGAAGTCAGTCGAATGAACGGTTGTCGAGATATGCGAAAGGGCGCACACACTCGCAAACACATAGTAAGACGTTCCATAACATAAATTATTGATTCACTCGACCATTAATGTCCAGAGCACATTAATAGTTACAGGTGCTGAGCAAGACATCGCCAGCATTCTGCACACAGATACAAAATGGAGTTGCTTTATGTTCAACCTCCAAGATTTATTTGTTTCCCCTAATCTAACCTATCATTGCAACTTAGATGCAGAGGGAAGCCACAGTGCTGCACCAAGGGACCAATTCAAATTCTGATGCGAGTGACTTGGTCAAGGCAAGAGTACGCCTTTCGGGGATAGATCTGGGAGACCCAGAGGAAATCTTACTCAAATGTTCTAACTCTATGCAGAGAGGATTTAGCCAACCAGAATTCCTCCTTCTTCAAAGGCAACAGAGCAAACACTGCTGCACCACCGCTCAAAGAGAAGAGTTTATCTCGCACTGCAGAGAAATGTACAAACACTCTTATTGAGGAACGAGAACTAGTGAAATATTGTCTTTATCACCTGCAGGCAAAATAGCAGTTTTTCATGGACACACAACCACGCCATGGTCTGCCATAGTACTCCTACTGCACGCAATCATGCTACATAAAGTAGCAGCCAGTCTGAGCAGTAATATTCTGAGACTGTCACTTTCAACCCATTGCGATCAGACATTAGCCCATGCTAATATCAGATTTTTTCATCTCCTGCTTGCTGTTTCATCCATCACTTCAATCCTGATTTCTGTTAAGCAGGTCAATTTATTTAACGAGGATTACTTGGAGTAAACCTCTTAATAACAAACAAGAGCATTGCTATAAATGACATGTACATTCTTTAGAATTTTCACCAATCTTTTGATATTTTATGGTTCATATTTTCTTATTTATTAGCCTAATTGCTCATCTTGCTTTGTCATTTTGAGGAAGAAATTTGTCAGCCTCTCAATCTTCTGAATTGTGAATGATCGTACAGGAGGTGTGCCCTTGTGTGTGCGTTTGTGTGCGCGTGGGTGTGTGCACGTGTGTTCCTGCACATGCTACAAAGTGAGAACCAGAAAATGTTTTTTCCAGCAGAGTGGGGACATTGTTGGGAAGCGAGGACATTTTCGCCTGTCCTCACAACTACAAAGGCAAATTGTGACTTATTAGTTAAGGTTAGGGGTAAGGTTAGAGTTAGGGATAGGTTAAGGTTAGGGTAAGGGTTTGGGTTAGGCATACATTGCTTATTGTTAAGATTAGGGAAAGGCTGTAGAGACACAGGAAGAATGAATAGAAGTCAATGTAATGTCCTCACAAGGATATAAGTACAAAGATGTGTGTGTGTGTGTGTGTATTTGTTTATGTGTGTGCGTGTGTGTGTGTGTGTGTGCGCGCGCGCGCATGTATGCGTGTGTACGCGTGCGTATGTCTGCATATATTACTGCAGCCAGGCCACAGGCTCTGTCCACGGGAATCACACAGGAGCTTCTAAATCACTCTCCCCTCACACAAGATGTTTCCCATACAACACAAAAATTCTGAACCTTTTCAATCAGATCAAAATTCACCGAAAGAACATTCGCTGAGAGAAAAGTAACCAGAAATACAAAAGGCAGCTTCCATCAGGATGGAAATACACCAAATGCCCTCTAGTTCTGGACAGTAACTCTAATAAAAAGGGGGGAACAGAGAAAAAAAAACTGAATTTCATCTTCACCCTCCAAACATGAGGGGAATTCAAAATGAAATCCAAGCCCCAATCAGGGCTCTGACAGATGTGCAAATTTGCTTTGTTGGCTGATCGCTAAAGTGCATTTTTAGGGCATGTGTACACACAAAAACTCATTGACGGCATTATAATGAGTACAAACAGTGTTTCTCATAACCTGGGGTAGATAACATTTAAATACAAAAGGAAACTCAGATAGCGCATACCTACGCCAGCAGGTTTTCATTCACTAGCACTTATCCACCTTATTCCCATGTCCCATGATCCCTTGTGCGAATATTGGGCGTAACTTCCGCTGCATCCTGTCACTGAACTGTTTACCATGGTAGCGGCTCACGGGAATCCTCTTTTTTTAAGCGATTGGAAAATAATATATGAGGGAACATCACCTTTTAGCCCTCAGACGGGATAAAGTTATGGTACCGCTGCTTTCTACTGTCAAAGAATGGGAGAACGACCTGAAGCAGTGGCCACGCTAGCGCATTTGGCTACATTAGTGACTCCGTTGCCACAGACTACGAAGCTATGAACAATCTACAAAGCTCCGAAGCGTAATGCAGTACTTCCACAGCAACAAGGTCAGTCGCGTTTTGCTAAAGGAGGTAGTATACGACCTACAAGTACTTTCTGAGAATATTTATGAAGGAAACAGTATATTTCAGTGGTAAATATTGCTCTACATATGAAACGTAATGGATTGTTATACAGGGTAAATTAAGCCATCTGACAGTACGAGTCAAATTAGCTCTACTCCAGCCAACTACAGTATACGATATTAAGGTGCTAGCTAATCCAATACTATAACATGTAAAACAGAGTGAATCCATTTTTCCCATACTTTTAATTTTAGTGAAATGAGGTTTGGAGTGCAAGACTATTATTTGGAACAGAGTGGGCTATTTTCAAATTGTAGTAGACTATTGCTACTTCTACAGCCTCATCTTAAACTGTACAGGATGAAATGTTAGCTACACTGACTGGCATTACCGGACGAATACAACAATTTTCTGTCCTCCCTACACGTGAAATCATACCCTGTGCTCTCCTGGCACTGCTGTCAAAATGCTTCTGAGGACCCGGCGTCTCTTCTGCGGCAGTCTGTCTGAGCCTAGCCATAAAGTAGGAATTGTTGTTTGTTGACATAATGAAATGAGCACCTGATGTTTTCGGGGGTCTTTTCAAATGCAGGTTTTCAGCCAAATTCTGGCTTCCTCTTCTGTAGGTAGGCGATGGAAAACTTTTCGCTGAACACAAAGGCCAATCCCCTATGTTCTGGGTGCGTGTTCAAAACACTGTTGATCAAACCATAAATTTAGCTTCCTCTGGTTGTTAGTTCAGCCTCGAACAGCACAATAGGTACCGAAGCTCTGAAGGGACATTTTAAGAAAAGCAAGTTAATTTGTTAAAAAAAACGAGCTGTAATCGCTAAGTTAACTGAAAGAAACGCCGCTGTTCTTGACTAGCCACTCGCTAAAAAGTACTTCCGCCGGAAGTTGCACCCATGGTCATATCTACAGTAGCGCCCTCAGGAATAAGGTGGATAATCTGCTGCAGAATCCAGACCTATGTCCGGATTGGTCAGGAAATTTAATCACCTCTCCCCATTCATACTGTCGAACTTCCCATAAAATCCATCGAACAGTTTTTGAGTTATCCTGCTGACAAAACACGCACATAAACACACGCGCGCACACACACAAATGATCACAACAGCTGTTGGCGGAGCTAAAAATGTTCCCGTAAAATGGGCTTCAATTAATTGCAGCGCGAGAAAAGTTGTCTTTTGCATGATGGGACACCGATAAACTGCCAAAAATTCTCATCTACTTGTCAAGACTAATCCGTTCAGAATCACTCTCGTCATAAAATGCCTACCTACAAACAGCTTTGGCTCTTATTTTTCTGTCCTATTGTGGCTATTTTAGAAAGTATTAGTTTTTGTTAATGTGCTTACAGGTGTGGAGAAGGCAACGGACTTTGAATAATTGAAAACAGTGCTGATATGCGTGCAGCTCATACTGAGATTTGGGTCTTTGTACAGAGAGAATACGTGATAAGCATTTGGCTGCCCCGGCTTAAAAAACATGATGTTCTCGTGTGGCGGTGTTGTAGGACTGCAAATTCATGATTTTAGGGAAGGTCCCGCACCGCCCGTCGTCTGATCACAGCGCCCACTCTCTCCATTTGATCTTGAAAATTAATAGACAAAGTTAAGGAAAACGAGCGATAAGTATCGTCTCTCTGCTTTCACAGTGCACAGCTTCACCCGGCGCGTAATTGGCAGTAAGATCAATGGTAGCAGCCGCAAAGCAATTGGCTTTAGGCCTACAGTCGGCCACCCAGATATCCCCATGGGCGAAAATTCGGGTCATACTCAAAGAAAGGTTTGTTGCGTTTGTCAGTCCAAATAAGTGAGGACAGAGACAGGAGCACTTTTGAAGGCACGTGACAGTTGGTCAAATGACTGATGT
The DNA here is from genome assembly GCA_029692085.1 of Gymnothorax javanicus. Taxonomy (NCBI): domain Eukaryota; kingdom Metazoa; phylum Chordata; class Actinopteri; order Anguilliformes; family Muraenidae; genus Gymnothorax; species Gymnothorax javanicus. The sequence continues at coordinate 7,352,457 of CM056209.1, read as the reverse complement.
TCGTAGTCATCCGCCTTCTCGTCCGTTAGTACCACTTTTTTCTTCACTTTTTTACTGCGGGCAGACTGCATATACGCGCACTCTGTATAGCTCCACAGCCAGCATATGTCCACTTAAACCGGCGAAATTAATATGCAAGTATGTCACGTAGAAGGAAAAAAAAAAAAAAAAAACACCACCATCGACGATCATATAAGCACTACGGAAAAATAAACAACATAATTGGTTGCCGAGGGGCAGATCGATCTCATTAAATAAATTTCGAAAATGCAGACGCTCCACGACAACTATGCTGTCCTCCAAATCCCCAAAATGAGAAAGTGAATAAGAGGGGATTACATGAGTAATGCGAACAGATGAAGGAAGGTCGCACAAGATCTCCACTCAAAGGGGATTAGACCTGACCACATCTTCCACTGCCTCTCGACAGGCTGCAGCTGTAGACTATAGATGTCAAAGAAGTTTCTGGGGATGTAGGCCCATCTGGGACCTGTCACACATACAGAGAGTCTATTTTTGCATTCATTTTTTTTGCTTATAGCCACAAATAAATATTAGAGGGCTACCCCTGAAATCTAAACTACTTACAATAGCTTATTATCTCCCTGAGTGGTGATATCTGACAAATGTGCCAATGCATATAACGGTTTCCAAGATCTGCAAATAAATGCAGCTCGGCTTCATACCTACGACATGTGAGACAAATGGTGTGGTATCTTGTGCCAATATATTCATCACAACAGAAATCACAAAGTGCCAGTCTGCGCTGCACTGCCCTCCTAAATGAGGGTAATTGAGAGCATCTTGACTTGGATGTGTCTTTATTGAAGCATGACGCTTCTATTCTGGTATAGAATAAAAATGAAAAACATTCCAAAAATTGAATTCGGTGGCTGAAATACCAGGGGTGCGGGGGCTGCAGTTGCACTCAGGCAGGCGGGTGATGGGGGCGCTTTAGCTCAGTGGCAAACATGTCAATGATCCAGCCCAAAACAGATGCATTCTACCCATATGCAGTGTAGTAATCATAAAACATCTGAATGATTTACACAGACATTAGTGGCACAGCATGTCTCGCATTATAAATGGCAACAAAGCCAAACAAATCTCCATCACGGGGACTAGAATTTTTATATTTTTAATCAGTCTACGTTTCACATTCATGTGAATATTTTGAGGCCTATGTTAGACTTATACAATTAATGTTTTTTTTTTAATAGAAATTGACAGTGGTCAGGCTGCATATTTTCTGCAATATTATCCTTCCTCTCGCTTTCCTTTTGTGGGGATTTATGGGCAATATGATGACCGTTCCATCATCCAAGTAGGCTACTATGGTTACCTAACCTTTCTCTTTGATTTCACAGAAAATGCTGGAATTAAAGAATGAACACAAGAATTGGAGGAAGAAAAAGAAAATAGAGAGGAAGGTTAGGGTTAACCTGCGTAAATTAGATTCCTATTTTTTCTCCTTGAGCAATGTGCTGTAGCAGTACAGTAGACAGCAATTGGTCTGTTGGTAAGTTGACATTCACAAACATTACCTTAGCTAGCTAATTAAGCGGCTGCCAAGACCGACTCCTATCCTCCTCTCAACCTGGCTTTGGACTTTCCTTTTTTTTTTGTAGTTGCTGCTGGTTTATTATTTCAAGCTCAACTAGATAACTCGATCGCCACAGGGGCCGAGTCGTGTATCTCCCCGATCCCCAAATTTTGAACAAAATGGCCGCCGGCAGCCATATTGGACATCTGAAATTCGTGAAAATCAGTCTTGAGCATTGTCCAATCAATATTTTCGCCTGTGAGAAATTTGGAGAATTTCCTGTAGTAATTGTGCCTTCCAGAGCCCGGAACAGAAAATCTCTGTGGCGGCGGCGGCAGCGGCCCCGGAACTAAACCATAGTATCTCCTGACTATTGTCCTCGGGGAGATACAATAACTTTGACTCTTCAAGACCGCCAACAACTGTATATGACCTAACATTACCAAGCACCCAGTATTTGAGACTAAGTTCAAGTAGACACTGAATTGGGAATCTTAAATTTACATAATTTCATATATAAATAATATATGTTAATAAATAAATAATGTTATAACATTAGCAACACTTGTGCCCTTGAATTCATTTTTGTTGATGACTGGCCCACTAGTATGTTATTTTAGATCAGGTTATTTATCTTCCCAAAAATAGAGACACAGAATCAAAGACTTCATGCACATTGTGCCGTTGCTGATACATCAACTGGTGGGGTATATATTCTGCCAGTATATTATTGTTAGTGGGAGCATTAGCATATGCAAACTAACAAAAATTAACCTAGTGAGTATTTTGTGAATCAGTGGGCTGGGTGGGGGACCTTAAATAATTCTTGCACCCAGGCCCATCATCACAAGCTTCCGTCACAGAGTTAATGCACACAGTACCAACCAAAAACACCAACATCAAAAAGGGAAAAATAACCAGTTATAATCAAGTATCAGAATTTCCCTCCCTTACTGTGGTAATGTGATCTCGCAGCCTCTTCATTGGCCACGAAAACTTCAGCCCAAAACATCACCTGAAGTTCTACAAAGCATATCAAGATTGTTAAACAATCATGCAAATCGGTTTATCATTGATCATTCATTTCCGTGGGAACAGAAAGTGAGGGGTGGGGGTAGATGTAATAAAAGACGCTTTATTGACTGTAGATTTATTTAATTCTGCAGTATTAATCAGGCCTTGTATATAATTAAGATAAAGAGAGATCGTGCGATTCAACAAGACAGACAACTACCCTCTCTGTGGAAGCATCAAATGCCCGTAACATGACGGATGTAAGATCCAACAAAGATATAGAATCTGTCCAACGTGGCAAACTGGGCCAACCTCATTATTCAGGAAACTTTCCACCTGTATTCGATGACAAGTGTTAGGGACTAAACATTTGAATGAGTCTCGGGAGACAATTTCGCAATCCAGGCTATAGTGTTTTGATTACAGCACTCACCAGAAGATACGCAGATGAGCCTTCACTTTAAAATTCAATCGAAGATACGGGTGTGTAGATTTACCTGCAATTTTGCAGATGTCTTGCGCGCAGTGTACATTTGCACTGAACCAGAATTAGCAAACGCCTTGCGACCGCGTAGCTTCCTATTGCCAAATATTTTGCAAGAAAATGCGCATATGCGCAGAAATTGATAGGCTGTTGGAATGTAAACATGATTTTACCTTCTATTGTAAATGTTATAGCTTGTCTTTTGCAGCGTAACGGATTTCTGAAATGTGAACAACATTTTGATCAACATAACTTTTTTGCATGGATAACGACTGCATTTTGAACCTAGTCCAACGTAAATGTCTTAGAGGGAAGCAGCGAATTGAAATGATTCCCGTTGCGCAGCGATTGTAGAATTAACCGTAAATATACAAAAAAAGAACACAAATAATAACGCCCAAGCATCAGGATGTAAAATAAGTCACAAAAATTCGCTTTATTGGCTATCACAAGCTTTGAATAAGGTGATGAAAAATGTAAGGAAAATACGCATGTTTATGACCTCTCCATCTCACAGTTTTCTAAGCGGCAACAAGAAAAGCAAGCAATGGGTAATTCTGCCCTGTAACCCTTACTACTGCATCCTATACTGGACCGGTAACCTTAATAGCTATAAATAGGCGTGTTTCGAAGAGACCGCAATGTTAAGTAAACGTATTTACAAAGTAACTCGAGAAGCCTTAGAATAAAAGTAGGCTCACCTCGTTTGTCCTGAACTTTTACAGTTATTTCGATCACTGGCTCACTCTCTCTGTCAAGCCTCCTGGTGATGATTATATCCCCGCTGTCCCGACTGACTGTCACCGGAGTGGTCTCTGACCCAGGATATACCATCTCAAAACTTGCCGCCTGAAACCTAACCGGATTCAGGTTCATTACAACTGATCCAATACTTGCATCCTCCGATACGTTGATAACTACCGGATTTCCCGACTCCAGAACAGATCTGGACTTGCGAGAAAGTCCCTTTGCAGTTTCACTGCCAAGACTAGGCTTCCTCGTGAGCCACTGTCGAGGACTTATCTCGATGTCCATATTTTGACTTGTCCGAGAAGGCCAGCCGTGGTCTCTCGCAAACACGCTGAATATGATCGGTGTGGTTAAACCAAGAATGGAATCGACTAGCAAAATATCTCCTGTTTTGGGAACCACGTAGAAACTGCCATTTTTTGGAACTGCGAAGTAAATCAATTCGGCATTCTTGCCACTGTCCGTATCCTTTGCTTTCACCTTGTGCACCACAGAGCGGAGAGCAGTCGCGTCGTCCAAAGTTATTTTGACATCCCTGTGGTGAAATGTTGGCTCGTGATCATTGGTGTCCAGCACATCGATTTTCAGAGACGCAACTTCGGAAACCACTCTGTCAGACGAATCACAACTTTGACAGCACAAACCTAGGCCGAACAGGTATTCACCTCGCTTTTCCCTATCTAGGATTTTAGACGTTTTGAGCAAGATATGGCCGCGTTTGTGGTGTGAAAACAAGCGGAAATCCTCGCTACCTTCGCCCAGGAGTATGTAGGTACCTAGCTTTGGGCACCATTTATGCGTGTCTATCCGCTTCGCCGGAATGCTCAGTCCATTCACTTTGGAACCCGGCGATAAATTTTCAAATACATGTCCGTGAAAGAAAAGTATCCGTTCGTCTGTTTTATTCCCAGAAACAGAAGTAAAAAATACGATATCAAAATTGACAAAAGCATGGCTGTGAGAAGTTTTACCATGACGAGTGGTTTACAAGTGCGTGATATGAGATGGTATCATCGCAGAAATGTATATTTCCAAATAAACATAAAAACGTCAAAAAAATGTTAAAACCTTCTGTACATCTTCAAATGAAAATCGACGCCTCTGTGTTCGGAAGTTACCGATGCACAACTTTCAGTCCGTCTCCGCCGGCGTTATCCACGGTCTGTCTGCCTGCTTCCTGGCAGAGACTGAAAGAGCGCCGCCGTTCGCTGTGTTGGTATTTCTGTCAGCATCACGTAGTGCTGGACAGCGCCGCGCTCGAAGGGGCGTGGCAAATGGTGGGGGGAAATCCTCCAGGGAACCCGCTACTAAGTGCAATCGAACGGATAATTTATCCCTCTACCTCGTCAAGTCTGAAGAAACTGCGTCTTTATATCGTAATGCGAGCAGCAGTTGGTACGTGACACACGGACAGACACACTGAGCAGTTTTGAGAAAGCGCAAATATTAAGTATATGGGGGGGCTTACATTATAATATTTTCAATTAAAGTGTACTCGTACACTATGCAGTAGGCTAAATATACGAACGCCCCATAATTTTTGGGACAAACATGCATTTTTGATATGGCTTGATATTGCGCTTTTTTGGACTTCCCTTTTTAATTGAACAAGCCGTATTCATTTAAATTGCAGATTCCCCCGAATAAAAAAATGTATTTGCTACGCTTCGTATTGGAGAATCTAAACACAATTAGTTAGGGTGTTTGACTGGGATTAAAAGGGTCTGTGGTTCAGCCCCAGTGCCAGCAGTCAATGCAACTGGGCGCCTGCTTAGTCTAATCAACTGTAAGTTTCTTCAAATACAAGTTTAGGCAAAATAATGGTAATAGAATGTACAAGTAATATGGGCTTCATCACATGGAAACTGCAACACTTTTCTAAACAGTCTTCCCATTTAAGAACGTCATGATATTAAGCAGAAACTGATGTTACATTTAAAAAAAAAAAATCATGCTTAATACAAGGGAGTAATCTTAATGTGCTGTGATAAACATAATTTTAATTAAAAAAAAAAATAAAATGTATTCTCACGGACATGACCGTTTCAGTTGTTCTGTCCCCCTAATCATAAACTAATGATTACGCCCTTGGCTCCACAGACTGCTGTGCTGCATGTCCTGTGCAAGTAATGAATATCTGAAGTATATGACCCATAGATATGAGCAGGTGCTGAGTGTTTCCTCTGATGTCCTGCCAGGCTTCTAATGCAGAACTATTCTGTTACTGCTTGATTTTGGGGATTGCTGCTTTTAATTCTTTGCTTCAATATAAGAAAAAATTTTTTGTAAAAAAATAAATAAAGAAAACGTATATTATACATGTGAAGACCACAATGGAAAAATGATCACATTTTCGCATTGTGGAGAAATGATGAATAAAAAATTCAGAATGATCTTAGAAACAAAGCACTGAAAAAATATGCAAAAATATAAAATATATAAAATATTATAATAATTTATAATATCATTATACATTATTATAAATATTATAATATTATATAAAATATACAAAAATGCAAAATTTGGACTGATCATTTTTCCATTGTGGTCTTCATATATATATGAATTAGGAATGCTCACTGTATATGAATGCAGACCACTGCGTGAAAACACAGTTAACATTCACTTATGGCGAGAATAACACTGGTCATCTTGAAACAACAGTGCGTCAACATCTGGAATATATTAGACAGTAAGCAGGCTTACCGTCGGTTATTCTAGTCAGTGCGATAGCATGAACACTTGAGCGACTTTGACAGGGGCCAAATCCGCAAGCCCAAAAATTATGTTGGGGCATCTCTGAAACTGCCAGGATTATGGGTGCTCGCTGGCAGCTGTGGTCCTACTAGGGAGAAATTGCAAGTGTCCGAGGCTCATCGATGTACAAGGGCAAGGAAGGCAACCCCGTCTGGTCTGAACCAACAGAAGGGATATTTCGGGTCGAGTCACAGAAAATTATAATCATAGCTATGGGAGGAATGTGACACTGCACACAGTGCATCAGATCACATGCTAACCCCTGACCTCCACCGAGCACCTACAATGGGCACACACTTTTCAGAACTGAATTTTGGAGAAAAGGAGGAAGGTTGCCATCTCAGGTCAGTCCCATTTTCATTTACATCATGTGGATAGGCATTAATGTTTATGCTTTTTACATGGGGCAAAGATGGCACCAAGATGGACTGTGGGAAGAAGTCAAACTGATGAAGGGACTGTGATGCTCTGGGAAATGTTCTTCTGGGAAACACCGGGTCCGAGCATTCATGTGGACATCATTTTGACACGTTATTATGAAGCCCACCTACGTTCTCTCAAAGACACGCCTGCTGTTCGAGGGGCAGAATTCCAGTCCAAGAGCTGAATGGCTGGCTAATCCTGGTGCTTGAATGCTCCGAAGGGGCGTGTCTTTGCAAGAACGCAGGCGGGTCCCATAATAACGCAAATTCAGCATGTGCCACGTACCTGAACATTGTTGTGGACCAGATATCTCCCTTCATGGTAACAGTATTCCACAATGGCTGTGGCCTCTTCTAGCAGGATAATGCCCCCCACCACAGAGCACAAATTGTTTGGAAATGGTTTAAAGAACGTGAGGCAGAGTTCAATATGCGGTGATGGCCTTCAAGTTCCCAGATCTCAATCAAATCGAGCAACTGTGGGATGTGCTGGAAGTCTTACCTGTGGCAGTTCAACTTTTCAACCTCCAAAACTTATAGGATCTGCTGCTGACGTATTGGTGCTTAATATCTTACGGTACCTTCAGAGGTCTTCTTGCCTCAGCTCGTTGGAGTTATTTTGGTGGCAAATGGAGGAGCAACAGCATATCAGGCTGGTGGTCATTATGTTTTGGCTCATCAATGTGTATATATTCATACATACTGTATAGACACACACTGCCGCAAAAAAAATCTCTGGAATCACAAGTAATTTTCACTTAGAATAATTTGCATAAACTTTGTGTTTCTGCACAATAACCTGACTGACAATCACTGTCACCATCAGATTTACAATTGTTTCATCACCTCCTCATTTATGGTCTTTTTCCCTATCTGTTGCTGCATTTTCGCTCCAGTATACTCTACTGATAACCAGTGCAGGTGAGTGATCATATATGCCAGGCAACTCACCTCCAAAACTCCTTTGCTTCGTTGTCAAAATCCTCCCCTCTCAGAAACCAATGAAATATTGTTGTAAAAATTAATCCCCTGGCTACCATTCGCATCCATCTTTTGGAAGTTCCAGACCATTGGCTGTCCATGTAAACTAAGAGAAATAGATTTTTTGATATATTGGAGAGAGGGCTGATTGGCAAAAACACTTACTGTTCAGATAGATCAGCATATAATGGCCAATCGGAGCACTTATTTTGTTCCTACAGGGCATTGGTACAATCTACAGCACTGCATTATGTGTAAAAAAAAAAAAAAAAAAAAGGTTAATGATTGTGAAATTCATTTAAACACGCAGCTACAATCATCATGATAAAGTAGTTTAGTGATATTTGTCCATGCTTGCTTGCTTGTTTTGCACATTAAATCCAATAGCAGGTTTTGATTGCTGGACTGCTACCTAAGTATAAACATCATATTTCTGCATATTTTGACACATCTGAACCATGCTCTACAATCAATCCTATGACACTGCATAGTCAGGCTGATGGTCATAATGGAACCATTTGAAACAGTACTTCTGCTGTAGTCTTATTTGACCGCCTGAAAATGCAGTTATGCATACCGGCCCGCCTGCCCTTGTGCCGAAGTTCGATAAGGGGTTAAGTGGTGGTGGTGGAGAGCACCGTCTATCTGGCAAAATCGTGTACAGATGTATGTGGTAAAATCAAGCAAAGGTGTTAACTTGGGTTGAGTTGCATTTGACTCAGATAATTTTCACGCTCATAAAACCATGTCATACCCTGTGGATTGGACCATTGCCATCTTGGACACGACCCTTCCCATCTGGAAAGAAATATTTCATTAAAAGGGTAAAAGTGATCACTTAGAATAACTTTGTATTGATTTGCAGTGACCCTTCATTTTGAGGGTACAAGTGGATCCAAATCATGCCAAGAAACTAGCAGAGCCTTTGGACTCGATCACTGAGGGAGTTGGGGATTCTGGCCTGTTTTTTTGGTTAATGCCACAGATGCATTCACCTACTCTTTAGAAATATACTTAGGGATGACAGTTCTCACCATATAACTTTTTTGCTCGTCTCTCTCAGCCTGGATGCCTGTGGTGTTTGCAACACAATCCTCCCTAATGTGTCAAGGTCAGTTTGACCTCATCTCGCCATCTTATCCAAAATCGAGGTCAACTGGGCCTGTTCAGCATTATTATACATCACAGGCATCAAAGATGTAAATTCTTCTGTGGACCTTTAAAACAAAACCAGAAAAAAAATAGTATTAATAAACCATTTTGCATTCAATTATTTACATTCCTATTTAAGTCCGCAGCCTAACAAAAATGTCTGGCTCATAATGACTCACTAGAGGAGGTGAAAATGTTCAAAAGTGCAATGAGTGCCAGTGTTATGGTATTCATGTTTAGGACTCAGGGTCAATGTTTTCGGATTATGACCTGGGTACAAGTCGAAAGACTTTAGAGAGTTTTAGGTATTTAACTAGTCACTTGAAATAATTTAATATTTGATTTCTGGGCTAGTTAAATGGCCTAGGTTCTCTCAGATCCACTGACAAAAGTGAAGTTCTGACACCCCTCAATTTCTGATAAGATGGCACCGTCATTTGGGCTCTGAGTCAACCAGCAGTCATGAGCTGCAGCCCCAGATTTTCAGATAGGCTGGAAACATGGCCTCCAATCACTGAGAGCAAGCCAGAGGAGATGCTGGTGCTTTGGCCTGGACTCAGAGCATAAGGCATGGAACCCAGCACTGAGGCATATGGATCAGGCTGGGCATAAACATCTCCAGGCATAAACACTCCGGCTCATGGTCCCCCTGCACTCTTCCCCACTCTAACGGGCAAAAGTTCCAACACAATGCCATTCCACGGACGATTTGAATGTTATTCTGTAAAAGCAAATAAATTCGCCAGGCTTTTTTTCTTTTTGGCAAGTAGAGGACAATCAGCAGAGGCTTTCAGTCCATCTGTAATGAAAAAGAAAACCTAATATTAGGATAAATGTTTTCTAATTTTTTTTAGTCTGCGGAAATGGGTAGCCAGTTATTGCTCTCAATCCAATAAGACCAAATTTTCTCGCAGTCTAAATGCCTCTGGGATTAAATAAAGTATCTGGAACAATTTGTGTGGCCTGGTTTCAGTATTGAGCATCATTTATTAAGCTTACTGAAGTGGGTGTACATTTATGTAAAATCTCGACGATGCCACTTTTAATCTTACACGCTTAACTTTCACAAATGGATCCAAACTCCCGCAGCACAAAACCATATTTGGGAACAAAGGAAAAAAAAAACGGAAAAGAATAAAAAATAGACAACTGCATGCTGTGAATGCAGCACATTAAGAAATAGACAGATTCAGTAATTAATTAAGAAACACCTTTATTTTTTGCACTGTATTTTCTGTCAGTTGTATTGAAAAGGCTGCTCTCTTTGTTTTGTGGTTTTGTCTCATAGTCAAATGTAAAAGGTGATGTGGGAGAGGGATTCTCGATTTTCTCAGCAGTCCCCAGCAGCTTTCTAATTGCCACACAAAAGTGGTTTTCACTGATATTGATTCGCAACCATGACAGAAAGCCACAGGAAATGTCTCTCCAAGCGAGGCAGATCCAAATTGGGTTCGTCTGACTCTACAAACTCTCAGTAACAACATTACCAATGATACAGATGATGCTAATAGAACAACGTGTCAAACAGGGTTGCCAGTTGGGACGAACTCGACACAAAATAAGACATGTTGGGGGAGAAATGCTGCGCAAATGACTACCAATATACTTTCTGGCATTGGTTTTCATCTGGGGACAGACCATAAAAGCCTCAGGGAAACCATTTAGCAAAATCTATTCCGCAGAAAACTCAACTATAGATTCAGCACAAACAATCTGCCTGATTCCAAATGGAGCCCGCTTAACGCACCTCTGCACCAACCCACACCAAAACAATCTAGACGGATAAATAGCACAGCAAGAAAGATGAAAAATATGTATTTTTGATTTTGGGATGAATCGTTCCTTTAATGTTTTGTTTGGTTTCCTTGATTTTATTGGTAAATCCTGTATATATCCACTCTTGCCATTCAGTCTGCAAAGTATTCCAAAAAAGGCAGGATGACAGCAATCTAGGACCAATAATGAGGTATAAATATGAATAATGATGTGATTTGAAAAAGCTGATGTCAGCAGATGATTGTAATAATGATTTGGTACAAAAGCAACATCTAAAAAAGGCTTAGTCCTTCAGGAGCAACAATGGGCTGAGGATCGCCAATTTGCCCACAAATGCAAATGAAAATCATCGAAAGGTTCAAAGAAAAATGTTCCTCAGAGACAGATAGGAAGGCATTTAGATATTTCACCTTTTACAGAGCATAACATAATTAACAGTTTCTGGGAATCTGGAGTAATTTCTGTGTGTTAAGAGCAAGAGTGCAGACTGAAGTTGAATATCCATGGTTTATGATCACTCAGATGGATGCACATCAAGACGCGTATATGTGATATAGCCACAAAAGCTGAGTGATATGGGACTACTTTGGAAAACCTTTGTCAAGTACTACAATACATAGTTACATCCAAAAATGGCAATCAAAAGTTTTCTGCGTAAAAAAGGAAGCCTAATGTTAACAGCGTCCAGAAGTGCCGTCAACTTCTCTGTCCTTGGAGGCATCTTTACGGACCTTCACATCGTGGAAATGGGTACTGTAGTTCGACGGATTGGTGCCGTGTGCTCCGGACCAAAGAAGAAGAGAACCGTCCTGGCTGCCGCCAGCGGCAAGTCCAAGGGCCAGGCTCTGTCATGGTATGGGGATGAGTTAGCACTCTTGACAAAGGTAACTTGCACTCCAGTGAAGGCACCATTAATTCTGAAAAGTGAAATTTCGGAGCAACATATGCTGCCTTCAAGACGACATCTTTTCCAAGGACGGCCATGCATATTTCAGCAAGACAACACAAACCACATTTTGCACATTTTACAAAGGCATGGCTGTGTAAAAGCATGGTGCAGGTGCGGGTGCGGGAGCTTGCACCCCGACTCGTCCCCAAAAGGGAACGTGAGGCACATTTTGAAATGCAAAACGTGACAATGTGGACCCCACACTGTTGCACACCTTAAGGCTTGTTTACAGGAAGAATGGCTGGACGGCCTTTACCCTGTTTCTCTCTGTCCTTCCTCACTAGCAACTGTTCTATCCAGAATTTCTCCTGGGGCATCCTCGAAAAAGAGTAATGTTCTCAATGGAGTTTCCCTGGTCAAGAAAAAGTTTTTAAAAAAGGAACAAAATTACACCTGAAACAGTAATTCACTTGATGTTTTCAGTCGCAAGCATGTAATAAGTGTTGTGAATGAGAACAGCAAGGCTACAAAGTAGTAAATTCTTCACTGTCCCAACTTTTTTTGAAATATGTTGAAAGAATCAAAACAGAAAACAGTGTTTGTTCTGGAAAAAGTGGCACAATTCATGTGGTGAAACATAAAACAAATACATCTATATGTTTTTTTTTTTTTTCAAAGTAATACAGGTCAAACATAATTAATAAATAAATCACTGCTCTCAGTTTTAATTTTAACTGAAAAAAACTGCCCCAGCTTTTTCTGATTTGGGGTTGTTAGTTTTATTACTGTCATTATTGTTGCTATGAGCAACATGGTGGGTGGTGCTGCTGAATTACAGCAAGATGGTGGTTCAATTCCAGCCTGAGGCCTTTTCTGAGTGAAGTCTGCAGTTCAAATGGGTTTCTTCTGATTTCCTCCCACAATCCAATGGTGTGCATGCATGGCAATGCTGGAAATTCTAAATTGCCTATAGATATGAGTGTGTGTGTGCTTGTGCTTCTATACTGGTGAGAACCAAAATACCTAGCTAATATAGTGTAATCTGAGAAAAATGGACTTCAGGACATTTGTCTGGTCCTTACAATATAAAGATTAATTCTGAGCCACGGGTCAGGGTTTAGGTGTAGGGTTACAATGGGGTTCATGTTCAGGACTGAGTCTAGTTTTAAGGGTAGGTATCTTAAATTGGCTCTGGTCTCAGGTCGCATGTTAAATGAAAATGAAAATTAGGGTCACTTTGAGCAATTTATGGGCTATGGTAAAGATTAGGGTTAAGGTTGTGCGCGCGCGCGCGCGTGTGTGTGTGTGTCTGTGTGTTTGTTCATGCGTGCGTGTGTGAGTGCATGATCCCTGGGATGGACTGGCGAGCTGTCCAGGATGTGTCCCTGCCTTTCGCCCATAGTCAGCTGGGATAGGCCGCAACTCTCCCTTGAGCATAGTGAGGAAGTAGCGGCTAAGGTAATGCAGGGATGGACTTGTATTAGCTTGCTTTTCAAGTATAAAGTCATTCCTAACCAAATTGGAATGAACACTGGGACCAACAAGAGAGATCTGAGCCAACTGATACATCTTTCATATGTATTGCCAAATATTTTTCACCGGCTGTATTATTATTCTTTTGTTGTGTCGACAATTATATTGAGCCTTTTGTAAAACAATTAAGTACATGCAACACTGCTGTGAAGGCAAATTCATTGCATCTTGGATTTATTGGCTGGTAGAGTCAATGAATCTGCCTTCTGTCCTGACATAATTATCTTTTGAGAAATTGAATCTCATGTGCGAGTCTCTCGCACTTGCGAATGCAGAAAGTCAGAGCTCCTACTTTGCAATGCAAGTTGAAGTGCATAATTGAAAGCGTCTGGCATCATCAACAATGCCGTGCTATTGTATTTCCTCTAATGAGCCCTGTCAACTGTGTACTTTACCCCCATCTGTGTCCCCAGTAAGCTTAATATACCATTTCCTCAAATAATCACCAAGTAAACAAGTAAACACAATCATTACACATCCGTGAAATAGTTCCCCGAAATCTCTTTCCCCTGTACTCGGAGGAAAACTGTGAAGCTACAATGTCAGCATTTATAAAAGTATTGTCATTGCGCTTGGGTTGTGTGTTGCTGCCGTGTTTTTCATTATTGCTGAGGAATGAAGCCTTACATTTGGTGCACTTTTATTTCTATTATACTTATTGAATGTACTCAGCTAACTTAGTGGTTGATGCAGTGTGGACAGGAACAGTCTATGTAAATGACCTCTCTCCAGGAAACTCTCTCTGGGAATTCCTGGCCCCTGAGTTGCTTCCCTGATGCTCAGATTACACACAAGAACTGCTTAAACAGCTGTGCAGAATCGCTAATTGATTCGAACCTCAATGAAGCTGAAACAGTGTCAAAATGCCTCTGTTAATACTGATGCCGGAGAGCTGGTGGCGCTTTGTGAGGGCTATAGGTGCTAATTCTCTGACTGCTCGATGCCCGGGGACACATTCAAGAGACAAATCACTGCAGAATGTTGTCGATGAAAATGGGCGCTTGTGGGAGGCGGATTTCTGAGCTAATTCAGCGCACTACCAAATCTCTTGCTCTGCACATCAACTCCCAGCGAGCTTTTTTTTTTTTTTTTTTTTTTGCAAAATGTTCTCTGAAGCTTAGCCTTTTGAATGCACCTCTGGTTTTGCCAAATGAAGCAAGCGCAGAGGAGAGTCAGAAGTCTCATCTTCAGAAAGCAGAAGGGTGCTGGAATTATGCTGGGGTTGCTGGGGTGACATACGATCAGATACTGAGTGAAAAGCCTGTGTCAATTGCCTGCATTAAAAAAGCATTAATTTGCTAAATGCTTTTCCCTCATGCAATTCAAGACTGTTTACTCAGAAAAATAAGCCCCACTCGGCACATTTTGGAGCTGTACTCATGCCCTTGCGCGCACACACACGCATACACACACACACACACACACACATACACATACGCACACACACGCAGACACACACACACGCACTCAAACACGCACACACACACAAACACACTCGTACACATTCATACACACACACACTTGCATGCGTGCACACACAAACATACACACACACACACACACGTGCATATGCACACACGCGTGTTATATCCAAAAACATGCGGACAGTAGCGGTGCCTGTGAGCCGGTTTATTCACAGTCACTCAGTCGGCAACAACATACATGCGTCACACTTTTTGGCACTTACGTCACACTGTCGTGACTTCCCTGTATTGCGGCATAGCGCCGTATATTACATTTACCCCCCCCCTCTGAGAACCAACAACCAAGACAATCAGTGCAAACAACTTGGTTTGTGATAACATTGTGAGGCCTGAACGTGGCCATCCTAGCTAGATGAACCGGGTAGACTGCCGGTTCACCTGCATGGCTCTGTGGGTTATTCTGCCACATGACGAGCACTCTGCACTAGCTATATTTCAAAAGTTAGTCACATAGTCTTTGAGGTAATGAGGCCTCTGGCAGGACCGGGCCGAAAGAGGCCCAAACTGCAGAGGGTCGGCCAGCACGTCTGGTCCAGACAGGTGCCCATCTGGAGCCCCCGATTGTGCATCAGGGAGGCCCCAGTTTTCTAGGAGGTCAGTTGTGGCCATCGGTACCGGTCCAGGTGGCGGTGTGACTCGTCTGAGGCGGCTGGCGTGCCAACGCGAACCATCCGCAAGACGGAAAGTGGCTGGACCAAGCTGCGCAGTAATCTGCCGTGGCTCTGACCAGAATGACAGCAGCTTATGGGACCGATTGGGTCGACGGATCCCATCCCAATCGAATACGGTGAGTGCAGGGCATTTTGCTTTATGCTTCCTGTCAAACCTTTGCTTCATGTAGCGCTGGCGGTCTGCCACTCTGTCGCCCGACGAGGGCATTGTTGCTGGTGTGTCTCCTGTGGGGGGGCCGTAGGCGATCCAGTGGAAGCTGCAGTTTGCGTCCCAACATTAAGAGGGCAGGGGAGCTGCCAGTTGTGGTGTGCGCCGTTGCTCTGTAGTGGAGCAGGGTGTTTTGCAGCGCTGTTGTGAATGCATGACCATCCGCCAAGTGAGCTCTGAGCCCGTTTTTGAGACTCTGGTTAAATCTTTTGACACCGCCATTAGCCGCCATTAGAGGATGGTACAAGGCCGTTCTTATGTGTTTGATCCCCCTCCCCTCCATGAAAGCGGCAAATTCGCCCGAGATAAATTGAGGCCCGATCTCAGTGGTGACTATGTCTGGCACGCCCCAGCGGGCAAACAGAGAAGAGAGGAAGTCGATGACCACGCTGGTGGTGACAGACCCGACGGGCAGGACCTCGGGCCATTTAGAATGCAGGTCGTAGGCTACCAGGAGGAAGCACTGGTGCTGAGGAATGCTGTGAAGTTCCCCGCAGATGTCCACCTGGATGTGGGACCATCGTGTTGGCGGCCACGGCAAAGGCTGCAAAGGTGGAGGTGGCGGCGGGCCGGTCTTACCGCTGGTGATGCACGCTGCACAGTCTTTGACCATGGTCTCCACGTCCCTGTCGATGCCTGGCCACCAGACCAGGCCCCTGCAACGTTGCTTCACCTTCACAATCCCCAAGTGACCCTCGTGCACCATGTCCAGTATGCGTGCCCTGAAGGCAGTGGGGATGACAGCACACAGACCTCTTGCCACACAGACCTCATTCCAGCAGAACAGGTCCCCCTTGACGCGGTGAAAGGGCGCTAACTCCTCCGGGATCTTGGCAAGCCAGCTTTCTCTGATGAGAGTGCGGAGCTGGGTGAAAATGGGGTCCTGTGCAGACTCTGCCTGCAGCTCCTGCAGGGAAACAGCTGGTTGTAGGGGTGTGTGCAGCATGAAGACCAATTCCGGCTCCAGATGGTCGTGGGCGGCGTTTGTCGTAGAGCTGGGTGTGGCCCTGGAAGGCAGGTCGGCCACGACGTTCTCCCTGCTAGGTGTGAACTGTGTGGTGAAATTGTACGCCTGTACTCTCTCAGTCCACCCGTAGAGGCGCTGCGGCTTGTGACCAGACCCTGTCGTGGCCAGTAGGGCTGTGAGGGTCTGATGGTCTGTGCGCAGCGTGAAGTGACGTCCATAAAGGTAGATGTGCCACCATTCACATGCCCAGACACAAGCGAGTGCTTCCCTCTCCCCGATGGAATACTTTTGCTCCATTGGAGTAAGCGATTTGGCGGCAAACATTATTGGCCGCTCCGTCCCTATCTGGAGCTGCGACAGGACAGCGCCGACAGCTGCATTAGAGGCGTCGCAGGTCACAAAAGTGGGGCTTTGCAGGTCAAAGTGGGCGAGCACCGGAGGAGAGGTGAGTTGGCGCTTGAGTTGGCGGACTGCCGCAGAGCACTCTGGGGTCCAGGACCATGTTGCGTTCTGCTTCAGAAGGGCGCGAAGTGGAGAGGTGGTGTCTGAGTAGCGGGGAAGGAAGCATAAATAAAAGGCTGTCATGCCCAAAAATGATGACAGCTGTGCAGGGCATGTGGGCTCTGGCAGGCGCAGGACAGCCTCGACATTTGAGTGGAGGGGGCTCACGCCTTCAGCGGTCAAGCGGAACCCCACAAACTCAATGGCCGGCACAGCAAAAATGCACTTCTCCTCGTTCAGGGTGAGCTTGTGGCGGACCAGCACGTCAAGCACCCTGGCCAGGCGCTCGTCGTGCAGGGCTGATGAAGCTCCATGCACCACAATATCGTCCAGGAAAACAGCCATGCCTGGGATGCCTGCGAAGATGGTGGTCATAATCTTTTGGAAACAGCTGGGGGCTGAGCTGAGACCAAAGGGCATCCGGGTGTAACGGAAAACCCCCATGTGCGTCACAAAGGCGGTTAGGTTGCGGCTGTCCGGGTGTAGGGAAACCTGTAGATAGCCCTGGCGAAGGTCAAGCTTGCTGAAGACCAATGAACCATGGAACTTCGCTGACAACTCCTCCACTGTGGGCAGCGGTATTTATCCGGTATCACCGCCTTGTTAACCTGCCTGAGGTCCACACAAGGGCGCAGGCCGCCAGACTTCTTTTTTGCCACCACCAGGTTAGAAATCCAGGGTGACGCATTGACCCGCTCAATGATGCCTGCTGCGAGCAGCCTCTGCAGCTCTGCCGTGACATCATCACGCAGAGAGAGGGGCAGTCGGCGTAGGGGCTGAATGATGGGGGTGACGGTTGGGTCAATAAGCGGCTGGTGGTTAAAGGCAGTGAGGCAGCCCAGCTCGTCGAACAGTGACGGCCAGCGATGCTGCCAGGGCGAGGCCACGGTCAGGATGGTGGAGCCCGTGTTGTCTGTGATGGAAAAACCCAAGGCGCCAGGAGATTGGTGCCCTGGCGAGACACCTGGAAGGTGAAGGCTGGCATGGTTCTGGAGCCATAGCGCACTGAGAAGGTGACGGTGCCAGCCATGCCAATCTTGGTGTGGCCATAGCCATACAGCTCCTCTGTGTTCGCCTCAATCGTGTGATGAGGAAACAGCTGCCGAACTGTGGACTCGTTGAGTGGGGACCCGGAGGCTGCAGTGTCCAGGAGCAATGACAAGCACACGCCGTCTAGCTCCACTGTGCACCACTTGAACAGCTTTGCACAGGAGCCCACGAAGTGGATGGTGGTTGGATCAGACAAGCGAGTCGAGCTGGGTCGGGAGCCGGTGGACGCGGGCGTAGAGCGACACACCTTAGCAAAGTGGTTCAGCTTACCACAGCGTGGGCACCTCTGTCCGGTGGCTGGACAGACCGGCGCGCGCTTAGAGTGAGAAGTGGAGCCGCAGTTCCCACAGGGGCGCCCTGTCGTCCCGCGATGTTAACTTTAAAGTCACTGGGAGGGGAAACGGGGCTGGGTGGCCAAACAATAGGGGCAACTGCCTGTGCCAGTGAGGCTGAGTGGCATTGAGGCGAGCCAGATGTTACTAGCCGCGATGCTAACTGAGCAGCAGACTCGAGTTGAAAGGCCATATCAACTGCCTTCGCGAGCGGCAGGTCATCAGGTGTCATAAACAGCTTCTCCCTAAGTTTGGGGTTGAATGTGTGCTCTGCTAGCTGGTCCCGAATCATCTGGTCTTCTAAATTGCCAAACTTACAAAACCCAGCCAAGCAACGAAGATCAGCTAAGTAGCAATGGACTGACTCACCCGGTTGCTGGTGGCGTTGATGGAAAACGATTTGCCGGACAATCACGCTCTGCGGAGCGGCAAAGTGTCCGGATAGCAAGGCGACACAGTCCGCGTATGTCTGCGCGGGTCCGAGAGTGCGGAAAACATGCTGTCCCTCGCTGCCCAGGCTGTGGATCAGCATGGCTCTCCGCCTAGCATCGGTAGCTTTCTCCAGTCTGATAGCAACTATGAAAGTCTCAAAAGCCAACAAGCCGAAGGGATTGTCAATTCCCCAGGCAGAGCGAGGAACGGAGATAAAGGTGAAAATGGAAGCTCCATCCTCGTCACCAATGTTATATCCAATAACACGTGGACAGTAGTGGTGCCTGTGAGCCGATTTATTCACACTCACTCAGTCGGCATTTTTTTTTAACAACAACATACAACTTTTTGGCACTTCTGTCACACTGTTGTGACTTCCCTCTATTGCGGCATAGCGCCGTATACTACAACACGCGCGCGCGCACACACACGCGCACACATACACAATATCTGACACAGAGCAGAATGTGCCTCTCTTTGGACTCTGAAAAGGCTAAAAAAACATGATGTGCTTTGCTAATAAAACTCTTTTGTATCAGCGTCTGAGAACTGCTGTCAACACCAATTGCTGGTGTTCCATATTTGGCACAAGCCACAGACACAAAAAGCATAACGTACAACTGGTGAACGACTGTATTCACGGAAACTTTTGGATATTATGCTGTTGCAAACCTCTGTTTGTCCTTATCAGCGCCAGCCTCCCCCACACCCATCTTTATGAGCAGCAAGGAGAGGACATTTAAATCTCAGTGGCAGCTTGATCTTGGTTTGCACTGGCGAAGGTACTCGCCTCTGAAAAGTATACCATTTTCACTTAGCAGTTTTGTTGCACACTGGGCTCCAGTAAAAAGATCCTTAAAAGATATTTTTAGGATGGTAGTTTGTGCAGTCCGCGGAACTCCTGGAAATTGTGTTCTTCTGGATCTGACCGCAAAGTCAAGAGAGGTCTGTGGAGACAGGGGGTCTGCCCTGAAACCAGAATACTGCCATGAAAACTGCAAGCAAGCCTGATATCCCTTGAAGGGCAGACTAGCCTGAAATTCCTGCAATAAGCTAGCCTGATATCACAGTGCTATTTAGCCCAAGTAAAAGGCAGTTATCAAGTGTTCCAGGCAAACCCAGGATTCCAGTGTTATGATTGCATTATACCATTGAGCTAATTTAACTTGTGTTCTCTACACTTACCCAGTCTTACATCCTTGTGCTTCGCTAGCCTGGTATCTAGGTAATATGTCAGCTTCATACTCCTATTACCGTTTAGTTTAAAATCCTAGACTTTACAGTGCCAGTCAAAGTCTGGACATGCTTTACATGTGTTATAATGCTCTGTTTTTTAATTAAACTGAAATGGTTTAATTTCCATAAATAACCTCAAAGGACACACGAGAAGAGCTGAATTGTTAAAAATTGAGGATTGTTTTACAACAGAATGGGGCCCAAAATTTTGAAATTCATAATGAAGCCATACTTAATCATTTATTTTTAACCCATTTTCCAACAAGTGAATAGTAAAATTGAACTAGTTTTGTCATGGACCTCAGAGAAGGAACCAGGCGCAGATCCACAAAATGCTGTGAGGCACTTTAATAAAGGAATAGACACCTGCAATGCTAACAAACAGATGTACAAAAAGACAAGAGAGTCTCAGGCTTGAGAATGGTCAGGGGCATTGTGGGTCGGGCGATAGGCAACCAGGCTACAGAGGCATGGTGAAGACATAGTCAAAAGGAGGTCAGAGGTCTGTACCGGAGACGAAAGCCCCACGGGCTGTGCTCAATGTCGCTCGCCAAACCTGGGAGACCAAAATTAATTGCCACAAAGGTAGCCACTGAGAAAAGCAAGAGAGGTCCTAATTAACTGGTCAAATCTTCCATTTAACTCTAAAGACGGAAGAATTCTAAGACTAGGAACTAGCATAGGCACAGAGGAGACCGAGCGCAAAAAGAGAGGTAAGCACTACGAATAGACTACAATCCAGAGAAGCAGTGGTTATCAAACTCGTTCCTGGCGCCCACTGTGTATGCTGGTTTTTGTTACAGCCACAACTGCAATCTTAGACTTTTAACAAGGTGTCGATTTGTCTTAATTAGCTGCATTCCATGTTTAGAACAGTTATTTACCACCTTTAGCTGCATTTTGATGGACATATCCACTGTGCCATGAAGAATAAAACCCCTCAAACATGTTATGCTTATTTTTCCATATTGTGAGGATTTGCAGGTAAAAAACAATTCTAAACAGATCAAACTAGACTCTGAGAAAATCAGTAAGATCCAAACTGGGTTGCTGAACACAGGTGTTCTGAATTCTTTCAAAATAATTTTCCTGAACTTCATAAAATGAACATGAAACGAAACAGGTGTGACCTTACTGTTGCCGAATAAATTGTTGGTTTTCGCAACCATGTGTTGACAGTTTCACCAATGAGGAAACTATTGATTGTTTACGTTGATTACGGGTTCGGTCAAATTGTTTCCGTCTGCAGTTATTCATACTAGTTTCCAACATATCTCATTGTGGATATGAAATTTTATTTCTTCATGGCATGTGTAGATTTGTCAAATGTGGCTTAAGAGGACAAATAACTGCTCTAAACATAAATGCACCTAATTAAAGCAAATCAACAGCTTGTTGAAGTCCCAAGATTGCAACTGTGGTCGGAACAAAAACAAGCAAACACAGCGGGGCGCCAGGACCGAGTTTGAGAACCACTGCAGTAAAGGGAAAACAAAACACAGGAACATATATACACCAGACAATTATCAACAATGGGGAGAACAGACGAGGGTGAAATGGAGGGGGGGGGGAGAGAGAACAAAACCAGTATCAGTTAAGGGAAAACAGCATTTAAAACAGCCACAGACAGCTGGACTGAGGGCATATAATTAAAAAAAAAAATTATACAGATGTGAAATTTTTGGGACTTTTTGGACAAAAAGGCCAAAAAGAAGCAAACCTCACATGCAGCATATTTATAGAACTTCAAATGCTGTGCTGGTGGGAACTCTTAGAAGCATACGACTGCCGCTGTAGAAAAAATGAACAAGCTCAGCAATTATTATAACATGTGGTGGTTAGTTTGACAGATTTTTTTTTTCTCGTTAAATAAAAGGTGTTTATTTATTTTTTATTGCTATATAAAAGGTGCTTATTTTTTTATAATTGATCGCTGGAAAAATGTAGGTACTATAACGAGCACTACCCCCCCCATTTAGGCTAGCTAGCCTTTGCTTACTGTACATGTAGCTTCCAGGGCTCCACCAACTGCTGGTTTCTCAGAAGAGGGCACAGGGAGGGGGGCAGTGAACGCACCCTGATTCGCAGCCGTGCTCGTGCTGGATCTCACGCTGAGCGCCGAGCCGCGGGTTATTACACAGCAGAATAATAGCCCAGGAAAGACAGTAAGACTCAAACTGCAGCAATAAACAAACAAATCGTTTTGTTTAAACGCATAAATTCTGAGGCATCTTTTTTTCCCGTGAAATGAAAGTCGAGCCGAATGTGGTAAGAAGTCTCAAACAATGACAAAACGGAGTAAAGCACTATAATGTCAACGGGGTGGGGGGGGGAGAAATCTTCAAGATGAATGTCTAGGCTGTGTCTGAAATGACTACAGTAGTGCCGGAGTGGGGAAGATGAAGGGATTGAAGAAGAAAGTAATGTTTGAGTCTACTTCCACGGTTTAAAAACGGTGCTTTCAGATGCAAAATCCTTTCTCATGTATCCATCTTTAACCTTTTCTCGCAGCTAATTTAGGTCTTTTGCTGGAAAAAAGGCTCTCTAGCCTTTCATTGTTTGCTTATCTGTATTATAAGTTCACTTAAAATCTAAAGCTCTAGCAGGAATATAGCCAAAGTCTGTTTCACCTTGGGGGTAAAGGTGGTGTGCTTTGAAGGTAGCTAGCGCTTCTTTAACCGTTATAAGACAGAATAAGTCAACATCTGGTTCGAGGATATGGCAAGAGAGTAGTATCTCATTGGTCAATGTTGGAGCCAATGGTGAAAGAGAATTCTGCTTTAAGGCCCTGCTGAAAGATCACAGTATTGGAGCGAACAGGCAGAATTCACCTTGCAGCTTTTTGCCCAATGTGAAGACCACAAGATTGCATCTGTTCTATCCCAAAAGCTGTAAAGAACTATAACAAAATATTTGAAAGTGTGATGGACCTTTTTATTCCCTAAAAAAAAAGTAAGAAATCTCTCGTGTCCCTTGCGCTGTTAAAAGAATGACACTTCTGGGAGACATGAACCAGGCTTGGTTTATCTACTTATTCCCTCGGTAATGTTCATCTATATAGCCTCCTAATCACAAATATTAGATTAGAATTAAACTGTTCTTAACATTCTAAAGTTTATTAGATTTGTATACATCTACTCCTACCATTCGTTTCACATCCTGAGTGGTTCCTCAATTGTTTTTTCCCTGTAGTTCAGCCATCTGTACCAGTTTCATTAATTGATTCTCGTTATTTAATTATTGTGTCGTTCTGTTTCCCCCACCCCCCCCCAGCTCCTTTTTGTTTACACATTCCTTTCTGATCTGTTTAATTTGATCCTATTGTATTTACGTTCCTGTGTTTTGTTTCCCCTTGGTCGGATTGTTACCTTTTGTTGTACGCTTGTCTAAGCTCAGTCTAATCTCTCCAACTTTTTTTTTTTATCTTCGGTATTGAAATTATGAGGAACAAGTAACTATTATGGATTTTCTCCCTATGTACATGAATGGTGTTACTTCTAGTCTCTTGTCCATCTGAGTTCAAGTCTACACCAGTCCGGCGTGCTCTGAAATCTACTGCTTACCTTCCCGCTTACAGACCTCAGATCAGTCTCCTGTCCTGCACCTTGCTTCACCTCCTGTGTATCTGTTCACCCTATCTGACTTCGGACCGTTTTCTTACAATTGTACCGCTATGCCCCACTTGAGTTGTGCTTTTTCTGCTCATTAAAACTGCCAATTAAGGCTTAATAAGTGATCTGCGCCTGCTTCCTGCTTTTGTGGCTCATGAACAATTTGTGCCTGCAGCATGTCATTCTGAAACAAAGATAGGCAGAGGATCAGCAATTTGCCCACCAATGCAAGAAAAAAAAATAATTAAAAGGTTAAAAGTGTTCCTAAAAGATAGATATGAAGGGATTAGGATATTTGACCCTCTATGATTCATAACATAATTAAAAGATACAAGGAATTTGGAGAAATTTCTGAGATTAAAGGGCAAGGGCGCAAACCTAAGATGAATACCCATGATCTTCAATCACTCAGACTCCACTGCATCAAGAACCATCATTTATCTTCAAGTGAAAAAGCCACAAAGGCCCAGGATTACTTTGGAAAACTTTTTTCAACTTGCTGAATTCATAGTTACATCAGTAAAATGCCTGTTAAAACTTTCCGGTGCAAAAAGGAAGCCTTACCGTAGGATTACACCAGAAGCGTGTTCAGTTCGCCTCCACTCTGCTACGTTTGCTCCGTGCTTTGTCGTCCATCAACACCCACTGGCTGCGTTTTTACAGCGCAGCAGGGCCGGATGGATGGAGAGCCGAGACTGGCGAGATCACACGGTAATTACAAAATCACGGGCGACCTTGTGAGAGAACACGATAATTATGGTATTAAATGTAACTACAAGCAGGCAAAAGGTTTTTTCTTCCCAACCGAAGGAGTCGTAGAACAGTTGACTTGCATGGTTATGTCTCTCCAGACTTTTGTGCCTCTGCCATGGATATGTAGCCTATTTACTGTACATATAAATGCTCTTAATTTCCTGTCTGTGCTGGGTTTGTTATTTGTTTGGAAAGTGCTATGTACAACATTCTCTTACTTTTGTTGTTGTCCTAGCCTTCAATACGATCTGGCCTCAACACGGAGAGTTTTATTCTGAAAATTAAACGGATGTTTTAATGTCTTTGTATGTGTCCCGATCAATCTGCTCGGTGCTGAACTGTTTCATTGTGCTCTGGCATCCGGCAAAATTAGAAGCCTTGCATACCTGCTGCAGAGGGCTCCGGCTTATCGAAGTTGCTACGGAGGAGAAATGCAACGCAGCCGATCCAGTATAAGCACACACATTGACTAAGTGAAGCCCATCAGCTCCACTGCCGCAGTGGAGACGGACAAAACACACATTTGGCATAATTTAGGGTCAACAGCGCTGTGAAAATGCATTTGCCTCCCCACAGATTTATTCTATTTTTGCTTATTTTTCATATTTAAAGGTTTCAGATCATCCAAGTAATTTTAACATAAGACAAAGACAACACGAGTAAACACAAAATGCAGCTTTAAATAGTAATTTAATTTAATGAATGCCAGACCACACGTAAAATAGTAGTTTAAAAGATTTACTGAATTTGCATAAGCAAGGGAATTTGTGCTGATGTAGGATGGGGTGGAGTCGAGTCAATGGAGACCGGTGTAGGAAAAGGGGAGCATCAGGCAACGAGATTCTGTTTGGGGGTAGCGTCTCTTCTTAAAGGAGTTATAAAGGGTCCTTCGAGTCCCCTGGGTTTCCAATGGTGTGACAGGGTGAGAGAAGAATAGAAGGTACCAAGAGGGAGTGACATCAAATGAGACAGATCATAATTGTAGAATGAAGGCGGTATAAATAAGCCAGTTGGTAAGGACATGGACAAAATAGAGTGGCGTTTAAGTGTGTTCTGGTTCACTATCCTGTGCTTGCTTAACTCCATTTATTTAAAACTTACGTCACCCATCTGAAATAAATAACTGTCCCCATAAACCTAATAACTGGTTGTGACAACAACTGCAATCAAAAGTTTGTGATAACTGGCAATGAGTCCTACGTTGCTGCGTAGGAATTATGGCCAGCTCTTTTTTACAGAATTATTTTAAGTAATGTTTAGATTCAACAAGGCTGGCAGAAACCATACCTGGATGGGTCTAGCGAAATTCAACTCAATTTAGTCCAATTAGTTAATTTAGTTGTGCGTTTAGGGGGCAAACAATTTTGCACACAGGGTCAGAGAGAGTTGGATAGCTTTTTTCCTCCAATAAATTAAAGCAGGATTTTTTGTTTGCTCAGATTATCTTGGTCTTATATCAAAATTATATAATAATCTGAAATATTTCAGTCTGGCAAGTAATTGCTAAATATTTTTATGATTTTTTTATGTAAGATTCGAGTAAATCAGCAAGGGGGCAAATACTTCTTCACAGCATTGAATGTTAACACTGTAAAGATGCGCCACAGACTTCTCTGGGTTTGGAGACATCTGCGAAATTACACTGAGATTTTGAAGCAATTTGAAGCAATATATCGTCGGCCTGCTGATAAAACCTTGTATCTCCAAATTTGATAAGAAACTAAAACTCATATGTCCACGATAATAACATAAACATTGCAAAATACAAAATACATTGTTAGAAGAAAAATAGTCATCCTACCCGAACATAGTAGCTCAACTGCATTCTTACATGCAAAATTAAACATTTTTTATGCTCTCCTGTAAAGTTTATCTTTTTGAAGATTCGAGGTTTTATCAGCAGGCTGACGATATCCTGCCTTAAAGATGACATCTTTTTGAGGGACAGCCATGAATATTTCAATAAGATAGCAAAAAAATGCATTCTAGGTGCATTGAAAAGGTATAGCTATGTAAGAGGAGAGTGGAGGTGCTGGACTGGCCTGTCTGCAGTCCTGACTTGACCCCAATAGAAACAAAGAATGCAGCAACAAACTCCTCAGTGATGCACACCATAAGACTTGTTTGCAGAACAAATGGGGAAAAATTACCCCTGAAACACTTAAGGAGCTGAAAACACCAGCTGATTAACATTCGTTCAGTGCTGTGACCTGCATTGGCCATAACAAATCAGTAAATACTTTACTGTCCCAACTTCTTTCTTTGCTGAAATATGTTGCAAGAATCAAGATTGAAATGTGTTTATTTTGAGAAATCAATTCATATGGTAAAACATCAAATAATGTGCTGTTGTTTTGGTTTAAATAAAATAGAGGTCAAAGATCTTTTAAAATCATTGCTTTTAGTTTTGATTTTAATTACACATACCATCCCAACCTTTTCTGATTTGGGTTATTAACAATCATCACTGGTCATTTAAAACAACAGATTTCCAGAACATCACCTTTGAAAAAAATCAGGCCAGAAACCTTTTCAAAGGGTTTGTACTCTTGTATATAATGACCCAAGCTTTAGGGAGAAAACGTTCTCTTTGTTGATGTAAACACATAAAAAACAATTCATCTCCAAAGCTTATGAAATATGCTCTTGTTTGCTCTGGGGAGGAAAAAGCCACTGGCTTTTTTATTCTTTTAAGCAAATAAGCTTGTAAACAGCAGGGAGGGGGATAACATCTATTAAGCGAATGAGACACAGGCAACCATTTGACTTCCCTGGTTTTTTGCTGTATTGTTGTTGTTTTCGTTTCTTTTATTCAAATTTTTTGTTTAGTGTGCTTTTTTGTTCATCGTTATGAGCGATTGATTCGACCAAAAGCTGAGCCTAGCTGCTGCTACCTTATCTTGGCGCATACCTCCCGCTCGATATCCAACAACGACTGAGGAGAGAGCAACAATTATCATTTATTCCGTTATTGCTTTTTCCACACCGGCTCGTCCAGTGTGACTTACGGTGTTTAGCCTGTGCATGTCCTCTTTCCCATTAATGTTGCCGAATATTTGCCAAACAAAGAAACACTGCAGGTTACCTTAGGACCACAGATGAAGCACCGCTATCCAACAAATCTGCACCACAGGACTGCAACTTTAAATGAGAATTGAACAGTGCCCGTTTAAAGAAATGGTTATCAGTGCAGCATCGTACCCCGCGGTACTGAACTAAATAACATGTCAGGGTGCCAGCTCTGCCCGTGGCAAGGCCTCCCTCATTATAAAGGGCTCATCAGTTTTAAATGGAAATCAGATAGTAGAGAAAGTAATTTACTGCTGGTTCCCAAACAAGTAGAACAACATCTTGTCATCTTATCGCAGAAATTAAACTCGGGGGGATGTGGGGGTATTTGATATACCTTGGATTAAATAATAAAATGACAGCATTGAAATTTGGATGCAGACTTCTATCCTAAATGGCAGTGACCAAAGAGGGAACTGAACCACAAACTCTCTGGGCCAGCAAGTTTCCAAAAACGCTCTCCCCCATGACTCTGCATGACTATATTACCATAGCATGGGCGTGCTGCCAAGGAGGCTGTCACAACATTGTTCCAGACTCATTAGTGCGCATAAATAAGCCATGTCAGAGTGCATTCTTTACAGCTTTGCTGCGATATTGCTTCTCAGACATCCATTTGTGTACAGGCAATATTTTGTACTCCTGCTGGAGCTAAATCTGGCTCGACAGCACATGGTCAATAGACTACAATCACGTGCCCTAAGTGCCGGAATGGTGAGAATGTTGGTAAATAAATAATGAAGCATAGATTAATGTTAATAAGCAAATGCCAGGGCTCTGTTGGAATAATTCAAAAATCTGTCCTTCCTTTATTCAAAGTCTTCTGGTCTGCTTGTGACCAACAGGGGCCAAACTACCTGCCCTGTCCAGGGGACCTCTAGTCCCAATAAGCTTCAAACAAGTGCATGGCAGTGTTATAGTGTTGTATTGCTTTAATTAGGGAAGGAAGGAATAAAGGAAGGATATGAATTATGAAAGTAGATCATCATGACGCTAGGTCATACTGTACAGAATTATGTCATGATACAGAGCAACAAACTGAGCCAAATCTCTCAATTTAAGATTATATCATTTAAAATATTGAAGCTTTTACAAAGTACGATCTGTAACTACAGTCATGCAAACCACATAGTCTTGAGAGTCGTGGAAAAACGCCCTTTATGGGAGTATTTGTGGTTTGTGTGAAAAGTGTGAATCCCTCCAGATCAAACCATTTCGCCTAACAAAGACCCTTTGAGCAAGATAGGGTTCCTTTATCAAGACACAGAGGAAGGTGCCTTTTGAAACCCTTGCTTCAGTGCGGGTGTTCAGGGAAAATCAAGGAATATAAGCAAGATAAGAAAATGAGAAAGCCTTTTAAAACGTTTAAATACATTCCCAAAAAGATTAATCCTGCACGCTGCCTTTTCCTAACACCACATATTTTCCCTTTTTCTGAGACAAGAACATCTATCAGTTGATGAATAGCTATCAGCCGTCGTTAACATAACATAACATGACATAACATGAGCGGCGAGAACAGGCCATTCAGTCCAACTAGGCTCGCCAGTTTTTTATTACTATAGTGAATCTATTACTTCAAAAACTCAATGACTCAACGGTATCTAGTGCTAAATCGAGCTGTTCTTGGAAATTCCCAAGGTTTCTGCCTCAACATCGTTGAAACATCTGAGAAGAGCATTCTACATTACTTCACTAGAAGAGTACCGCACCACCACAGCATACACTGAAAGCAAAGGAAGGACATTTCTTGAGGTGGCATCATGGTTTAATGAAATAGATTGCAAATCCTCTCCGTACTTTGCAGTACAGTGAGAGTGTCAGTGATGGGTGGATGGGGTATGAGAATGAGAATACTGCGGAAAAGGTACTGTAGGCAGGTACAGTTTTATTGGAAGCGAGCGGATGAGGAGTGTTTGAGCTGGTCCTGTTCCTGATCTTCAGCAATGAAGCTCCATTTGAGTGTGAAACTGTCTAAATGTTTCCATCAGAGTTTCTTTAGGTAGAGCAGAAAACTGAAATTAACTGCCTTACAATAGAAGTTCAGCATGTCAGGCAACATATTAAAGGGATATTTCAACATTTTGGCAAATTGGGCTATTACCATAATCCCTATAGTTATATGAGTAGGTACATTACCTTTAGTTATCTGCGCCTGTTGTTTTGAGATTTGGGGGAGGGAGACGCGAGCTGCTCAGCAAACATAACGAAAGTGAACAGTACAGGTCCCTTCCTCCTTCAAAACTCATCAAATACACAATCCAACAGCTCCAAAACACTCTCGTGGACAAGTTGTGACCTGCACATTCACCACGCTATAAAATAATAATGTATAATTATGAGAGTTATTTTCAAGGTAAATGCATAACCGGAACTACATTCCAGACATATCGGCTGGGCGGAGTGATTTCAAAAGCGTACATTTACTGCAGCTACTCCGGAACTCAAAACAATACTTTGTTCCAAATAAGAAAGTAGTTCTGAGTATTTGCTTCATGTGTCGTAATGTTACATAATTATACATTATTATTTCATAGCGTGGTGAATGTGCAAATCACAACTTGTTCACGAGAGCGTTTTGGAGCTGTTAGATTGTGTATTTGATGAGTTTTGAAGGAGGGAGGGACCTGTACCATTCACTTTCATTTTATTCACTGAGCAGCTCGCGTCTTCCTCCCCCAAATCTCAAAACAACAGGCACAGATAACTAAAGGTAATGTACCTACTCATATAACTATAGGGATTATGGCAATAGGCCAATTTGCCAAAATGTTGAAATATCCCTTTAAGTTAAACACGTCAATCAGCTGTCAGCTGCAATGTTCAACGCTGTTAGACGTTCAACAAAACAACTGAAAATAAACACCAGAGCAGAATCCTGTCATTCTAGAGTACTGCTGCAAATTTACCGCAGCGGTCGATACACCCAAGACAATAACGATGATACAGAAAAATTGGTGATAAATGGTGGCATAATGGCCTTAAAAGGATTTGAAGGTCAATTATCTGGGACGAAGCCGTTAACCACTGGGGCTCATTGATGGGAGCATGCTTCTGCCAGGCTCCCTTTTTATTTTTTAATTTATTGATTTATTTATTTAACGGGGGCATTATAATTTACACTGATGGAACGCTGAGACGTTTCGAGATGCATTGCTCGGCTTGTTAATTTGCAGCCGGTGTCCCCGGATGGGACTGTGAAAATGAAAGATGGTCGCTCTGGTCTTGCTGAAAGTGGCCTGAAATGACCGCGATTCGGACGGGCTGCTGACGCCCCCCCCCCCCCCCCACCCACCTACCTCCCCAACACCACCAATCAGAAGTTTGTGCAGCTCGAATGCATCTCGAGTCTCACACCTGGGAATATAAACAGTATGTATCTCCTTCTCAGAGCCGATGATGTGTAAGACCAGAGTACTCAAGCGATGAATGCATAAAAAGAAACCATCCATCCTGTCCTCCCTGCTCTCTGCTCCCTCATGTCCTTCTCAGAAGTACACTCGCTCTTTTCTGAGGATTTGAGGAGGGTCTGATGCGTCCCTCGCAAGGGTCGGGGGGCACGCATCCTTCCCAGGGCTATACCGTCCCCTGCCCACCGGAACTGTACACAGAGAAACCCAGCCTCAGGGAAGCTTCCAGAAATTCAGGACCAGTGACAGCACTGATTTCAGCTGCACGGGAAAATCTCATTAACTGCAGGCTTGCGCAGAGAGGATGTGCTCTGTGTGGAGCGTCTGTCACCGTTAGACACATTATACTACTTTTATATTTTGTTGTTGAGAGAGCCGTACTCGGTTACATACAACCCCATTTATACAGTGTTTATATGTTTGCTGAAGCAAATCAGGTTTTGTACTTGGGTACAGCTCAGCAGTGTAACTGCCATAAATTATGTATGTTTCCACATAATGGAATCAGCCTGAGGCCAGGTTACTGAGTGACTTACATTTGTACTATTCTGTTCAAAAAAAATGAAAGGGTCCCTGAAAGGGTTCTTCTGTAAAAGAGGGCTCTTTTTAGTTCTCTATGGTGTCTTTATGACAGCTTTGAAAAATATATTATCTCTCAAATTGGACCATCCATTACCTAACCCACTCACCTCTGGTCAAGCCGATCCCAGCTTCACCAATACGCAGCGGACAGGTCCTCTGTCCATGGCGAGCAATTCAAACCATTATCCCCTAAAGGAGGACTTGAACGCGGTAGAATGGCCTGTATCAATTGTACTCTGACAATGTGCATATGAGACCAGCTGGGACCTGAACTCCTCAGTAAGAGTTGATTTAGTACCATTTACTGAGCACTAGAGAGTGATCCTCACTGGAGACAAAAATCAGCCTCTTGGAACCATTTCTGATAATGTAAGACCAGGAACATTGACAGATTACTGAGCATTTACTTTAAGGGAATATGAAATTCTTTGCAGGTAATGCTGAGAGTATACCATGTCAAAACCACACTTATCAGGCAATGAATGAAACCGGACATCCCTTATTAGGTCACCCATTCCTCCTGCATGTCATCCAAACTATATTAACATTTTGCAAAATGAAGAAGCAAGCTACCACGCTGGGGTGTGTTTCCCAAAATCACAGATGCTAACTTACATAGTTGGGTCTATTGACTGTGAATGGACAAACTATGTAAGTTGCTAACTTAGTTAGCAACTACGCTTTTGGGAAACGCAGCCCAGAGCAAAACCAGATATTAGTGGGGGTGGCAATGTTGACAGCTGTAGCTTTCTGCACTCTTGGATATTCAGGTACAGTTGGAATGAACTTCTGTTTCTCAAGGCACAATCTACTGTAATGTGCCCCCAAGGAAGAAATATTGGACCTCAATGTAAATGCGTGTTCCAATACAGGAGTCATAAAAGCACATATATCACGGGTACGACAGGTGTAGCTCAGAAAAAACAGCCACAGTGACAAGCCATTCTACCCCTAAGGGTATAATGATGTATTTTATTCTTGAAAGTGTGGGTGTTTGCCTCCTCTACACTCTGATTCATCCCATTTGTGCACTTTGTTAGCGGTTGGTTTCCCTGAATTGTTCTGCTTGTAAGCTATATACTCATTCCGCACTCCCTGGGACAAGCTAACCAGATCTGTATTTAAAATCTGACCTATGCGTATGGACTTGCCTGCTAAAGCTGTGAAGCAAATAGGTCTATTAGAGCAGCTCACAGATGGGCGGCTGTTAACCTTGAGTTGGGTGAGAGTTTTAATTATGCGCATTAGCCCAGACAATGTCCTGGTAATGAGTGTCTATATAATCTTGAGTGTGTTCGCTATTATTGTCACGCTGCAATATTTCACACTCCCGGCTGTGACTTTTTCCACGGGAATATTATATAAAAAGCCGAAGCAGAGACTTCTCGGCTGGGATAAATACCAGGGAAATCAACCGTGTCACAATATATATCCGGAGTTTGTGAAGTCTTACGTTATACAACAAAAAAATAATGTGAGACATAAATAAAAAGGGCATCTTTATTACCCTAATACTGTTAATGTGTGCTTACAATACTGAATATAATGCAATTTATAAGGTTGCTCAGCAAGCTGACTCGACTGAGCTGAGCTGTTGAGATCCACTCTACACCCTTGTATTGTATCTGGACAGAATCAATCTTAGCACT
Source organism: Gymnothorax javanicus (assembly GCA_029692085.1). Classification (NCBI taxonomy): domain Eukaryota; kingdom Metazoa; phylum Chordata; class Actinopteri; order Anguilliformes; family Muraenidae; genus Gymnothorax; species Gymnothorax javanicus. Next base: position 7,319,201 of record CM056209.1, on the reverse strand, counting down.
GCGGCAAACATCTACGAGCACCACCCCGCACCCTTGCACCCCATCCACACAACATCCCCCACACACACACACACCCCCCAACCCCACCCGCTCCAAGAGCTCGAGATCTTTATCAAATCTTTTTTTTTCTTTTTTCACAGTCAGAAAAAGGGTAGCTGCAAAAGTGCCTCCAAAGATCCAAAAGCATTTCTCTCTCCTGCTTTAGCCATTTGTTTGTGTCTGTTTAGCCGAGAGAATGTGCACATCTGCACTGCTGAAATAATTTCAACCTACAGTACAGTTCAATTCTGTACTGAGGCAGGTGGGTTGTTCGAATGTGTGAGCCTTGTTGCGACACAAATTGCCTCGTGCTTACACTCTGTCACCCGTGTCTCACCTAACCCCCCGGGGCAAAGGAAATTAAATTCTTACACCTTGTTTTAACAGGAAGACACCATTTACAATCACCTTATGGATACTGATTACTTTCATCCAGCCAATTTTGTACAGCTGTCAATCCATTGTAAACCACTCTTTTGGTAAGAGTCTTAGCAGATAGAGTAGGGAGAGAGAGAACAACAGCTCTGCTCATGTGCACATGTAGCAGTGGCAGTGATCAGCAAAAGTTTGCCATATTGCTGCAATACTTGCTTGGATTCTTGAATATAGTCAAAATATCAAAGCCCAAAATGTTTAAATGTTGTCTTTTTTATATTTATAAATGAGAGACTGACAACACACAAACTGAATAGAAAATCCTGTATGATGTTGTCAAACCCTGAATTCTCACAATGAGTCATTAATCTCCCGTGTGCATCCAGTTTGATTGCCCGAGTGTGTGCAGTCTCTTTATTACTGTAGAATCGTGAACACTGACCTAAACTGAGGCGAGTGCAGCCTGCAGTTCTTTAAAAGTTAGGCTGGCTTCTTTTGTGACCTCCTGGATGAGTTTCGATACGCTCTTGGAGGAATTTTTGGAGGCCGGCCTCTCCTGTGAAGGTTCACAATTGTTTAAAGCTCTCTCCATTTGTACATAATGGCTCTAACCATGGTTTACTGGAGTCACAGAGCCTTAAAAATGGCTTTATAACCATTTCTAGACTGATGGATGTCAATGACTGTTTCTCATCTGTCCTTGAATTTCTGGGGTGGAAGGTGGGATGTTAAATAGCAGCAGGCGAAAGTAATGCAGCAGTAGAGAGTGATGCAGTGCAATAGCGGGCAGAGGCATGTTTTGCCATAAAAGACAGAACAGGAGAACAGCTTATATAGCCCACCAACTGGAGGGGCGGAGCAGTGTCTGAGATGCATGGGAGTGTCTAAAGGGAATGTGGGCGTTTCTCAAGTTGTCTGCCAAAACCAGCTTCGTAAGGTGCACCCCATTTTTAGTCCGCGGAATTCACTCTAAGCTTTGTCTATAATACTTACGTTATTTGATACGGGAGCTTCTTTACCTCTTTTAGTTGAATACTTTTTAGTTTTGAAAATTTTCAGACGTGTAGAATAATTTCATAGATGAACTGACATTTTCATTCACTTACGCATGGTGCAGTGTTCTTATCTATTGGAATGTTGTCTGTTCTGTCTCTACTCACACTTACACCTCGGCGGGTACTTGGGACAAAAACTGAGTTTAAACCCTGCCATTTCCGAAGACAATAGAGAGCCCCATTTTTACAGCCTTGTGACAACCAAAATAAAAAGAGCATGCCAATTTTAATTTTTTTTTTCATATTTTTCTTTGCCAGAATGCAGCCCAAGAGTTGCCAACAAAACTTATTTGATTAAAGTTGTAGTCAATTTTTCAGAGGCATTTGGTAACTGACCTTCATTACCCCCAACAGCATTCATGTTTGGTCTCATTAGAAGGAGACTAAATCAATGAATCTCCTGATGAAAATTTCATCCTGCACTGCTCTGCTACTAATAACGTAAGGGAATTTTAATACACAAATGGCAAGTTTCTTGAGAGACAGGTTTCCATTTTCTGGGTGTCCGCAGGTCCACCAATCAGCACAACCGCCTTTGATCACTAAGAAAAGGGGCGGCTTCCCCTTCCTCTTTGTAACGATGTGACAATGAAGGCCATAATTCTGTAGATGGATTTTTCCAAACTCAAACCAACAAGGAATCGGATTCTGCTTTGTGATACAGGCTGATCCAACAGGTTCCTCTGCCCATCAACAAATTATGCAATTTATTTGTTAACTGATATCTTTCATAATAATTAATAAAATATGTGAGACATTAAAGCCGGTGCAAGATCACATAGTACTTTTAAAACAAATGAAAGAATTTTTAAATCACTATGGAAACCGCCAGGCAACGAATGTAGACACTTTAGAATGTGTGATGTGTTGTCTCTTCCTGGTCCTCTCCAGTACTCATTCAGCAGAGTTCTGAATCCACTGGATATTTTTTTTGGCAGACCAGATAGATGTCTGTACAGTCATCAAGCCTATTAGATAGGTGGCGTGCTGAGGTGTCCTTATTCATACGAATGTAATCTATTCTGTTTCTACTCATGCTCGCATTATTGCTGACACTTATGGCCCTAATTTTATTACCTAAAGTCATGAAACGCAAATGCTCACAATATCACAGATCAAAACTGGATGTGTCCAACTTGATTCCGGTAATTTTGGGACATGAGGTGATAGCGTGTCTGTGGCACTGTTGTCAAAAAGGTAAGCCTGAGATGAATGAATTATCTGTGACTGTCGAGGGGGTTTGGTTTAATTAAGACCAATCAGATCAGCCGCTGTCAATCTCTTTAAAACCAATGCATTTACGCCACAGCGAATTGGCATTTTCATCGTGACAGGCGAGAAACAAGCTCCTAACTTCCACTGGCTCAGCCTGGAACACTTCTCTCAAAAGAACCAGATCTACGTGTTTTGGCGGAAGCAGGTTAGTTCACCAGTGAATGTGTTTTATTTGAAAAGATTTGGGCCATTTAAACCAATTAGAAATGGTGCTCATGGAATTAAACAAGGGCGAGACAGAAGTTAATGACATATTTCCCCCATACAAAGACAAATTTCACTTGCATAAAAAACCCCTTCACCCACTTTTTCCCATTATACCCCACCAACATTGGTAGGCATTATTTTTTATGGTACATTACAAAAATGAAACTTAAGAAGGGAAAGACAATGATATGAATGATGTTTATTTGCAAACAGCTTTGCTGGTAGAGATGATTATATAGTCATTATATTATGAAGATACTACAGCAAAAATAATATTTAAAATTGTTCCATAAAGACCCTCAACCTGACTATGCAGTCTCATAGGTTTGATTGTATAGCATTGTTCAGATCTGTCAAAATATACTTATATCTGTGTTTTCTACCTTGGTAGCAGTTCAGGGATCTAGTTTTTAATCCGCAAAATAAGCAAGTTGGGACAAGTATCACAAAAATGACTGACATAAAGATAGTAGCTGTACGTCTTAGTCGAATTTCACAATAATAAACCTTTTTCCTTACATGATAAGTGCTGTAAACTGTACAGTAGCCATTTTGGGACAAAATAAGTGCTCCCACTGGCTATTATTTGCCAATGTAACTGAACAGTAAGGGTTTCAGCTTATCAGCCCTCACTCAAATATATTAGACTATCTACTTCTTTTAGGTTATATGGACAGCCAATGGGCTAGAACCTCCATAACACAGATGTTTATGGTGGCCAAGGGATTAATTTTTGCTTCAATGCATTGTTTCAATGGTTTCTGATGGGGGGTGGCGGGTTGTTAATAAAGCAAGGGAATTTCGGAAGCAACGTTATTACGGATATACGATGATAGACTAGTGCTGGGAATCAGAGGAGTATATTGGAGTGAAAACTCTGCCCGAGATGACAAAGCAAGACCAGGAAGAAAGGAGTAGCATGACTACTGTAAAACCAAATACAACAGTGATGGGGAACACCAGGAAATTTGGAGTATCCAACTGTGTTAGCTGAAACCCGCACAGACATTACCAAAAAAAATCTGTAGAATATTATTTTTTGGTTATGGTTACAGTGTCATAATATTTTAACCTGCACTTGCTCGGCTTCTAGCTTTTTCTTGGCTGATGAAGCTTGGACATAGCCCCACAGTTCCAGAGGAAAAAAACATGTTTTTTCCAGAAAAAAAAAACTAACATTTCCGGTGATGTCACTCAATTTGGGTAAAATTCTCAATGACTGTGACTACTGGAGAGCAATCTACTGGGTGTAACTGAGCGTGGAAGAGACCGTGGCTATGCCTAAAGCCAACGTGGTTTAAGAACAGATAAAGAACTTGTACAAAGGAGGGAACATTTCGTAATTAACCCCTTTGCGCAGACATAGACGCCAGTCATCCGTAAATTCCAAAATTTAATTCCTAAATAATTCTGAAATTGAATTTCTAAACGTCTTGCTTCACTGGAATAATTTTCCACAGTCTCCTTGACACTAATACTGAGTTATAAATCCTAAATAGGCTCATGCACAACAGGAAAAATTGGCATTATCTGTATTCTGCACAAAGGGGTTGAAATAGTTGGCCTACATCTGAAGACACAGACATTGTATATTCTGTTGCAACTCCGATTACATTATCTAATTTAATTCTAATTCCAATTTGTGCTTTTTGATAAAACATTGATCAAATGAGTTGCACTGCCTATGAAAGAATCCAACAGTTTATTTGTTGACTGATATCTTTGATAACAATACATTGAATTGATTTTACATGTTGGTTAAGTGAGTAGTTTTTACAATTGATGCATTCAGTCTGTTTGTGCGGGAAAGACATCCCAATAGGTTGTAAAAGAAAGTGCCCAAAACAACTGATATTAACATTTGAGTGACATCCTTGATGACACCCTTGTATGGCAACAAAGTCCGCATTGGGAGGAGGATGGGACAACAAAACAGTGGACTTTTTCACCAGAATTTGATTCCTGTTTCCAAAAATAAGTTTAGCATTTGTTACAATGAATGAAAACCACCTTTTTAAAACCATGATTGCCTTACCCTAGCCCTGAACCCTAATCACAACGTAACCCCAACATAAACCTTTAGTCGTAACCTCAACCGAAGCCACAACGTTTTACTAACCATTTACGCTGGAACGCGCAGTACCACTGTTACTTGCAGTAATTTAACAACCTAAAAGGTCATTTGAGTACGAAGACTTGGATGCATTTCTGTTTGGTACTCAGAGTATCAGAATATGCTCCAAAAGAGGATTAAGTGTTATAAATGCAGGATTCAGAAATTGCACATGGTTTAATTAAACTTAACTACACCAACATTGTGCTCCGCTATTTTGATGATAATCTGTGTGAGGTATCGTTCTGGAACCAAATGAGACCAAAAAGATTCAGCAAATATGAGTTTTATTGAAGCTGGGAGGTGAACCCCCACAGGGCAGAACGCAACGGTACAGAGTCCACAATCCAAAATCAGAATCCCAGGGACGTAATCCAAACTGTACACAGGGCAGCAAACACAAAACTCAGGGTCGGGCAAAACAGGTTCGGTACACAGGCACAGGAATGTCAGAGGTGAATCCAAACCCAAAATCCAGTAGACGTAATCCGATTCGTTAACAGGGCAGCAGAGACAAAACTCAGGGTCAGGCAAAACAGGTATGATACACGGGCGCAGAAGTATCAAAGAAAAAGCGAAAATCAGAATCGGGGACGTTCCAGTCAGAAGTATAACACTAAGAGTACAAGACATAAACTATCGCAGCACAGGGAAAATGTTCTAATGAGAGCTGTGAGTGAAATGACTGCTTAAATACAAGTAGGGGAAGTCACATGCTATGATAGGGAACAGGTGAGCTGGATCAGACTAATTAACAAAGGAATGAACATGAGGAAGTTCCTGACTACATGAAATTGGCAAAAGCCAAAACGCGGACAGGGATCACAAGACAGCCTATAGACAGACATACGGCTCCGGTTAGGGAGTTCTAATGTGCACAGATAAGGAGGGAGAACAGAGTCTAACAAGTGCGGAGGTTCCGCTGAAACTGCAGCAAAGTAGATTGAGTAAAGCCAAAGGGGTGGAGACTAGAATAGGGCGAATGCTGAGAGCTCGTTAGTCAATTAGTAAAGTGCAGCTATATAATCCCTAGTGCTTGTTAGTGAGTTAGTACAATAAACAGTGTTAGTTTGGGTTAGTATCTTCAACTAAAATAATAAACTGTTAGTCTGGTTAGTAATTATAGAAAAGCAAGGTGAAGGAAGCAAACGAGATTGGAAGAAATGATTGAAATCCCAGAAACCATGAAATCACCCGAAAGTGTGGCACGCAATACTGGGGCAGTGAGCGATCACATGACATAAGACCAGACAGGGGGAGACAAAGTGCAATGCATGGTATGAGACAAAACATGGACCGGGAAAAAACTGCAAAGGTGGAATATGGCAAGACAAACAGAGACAAGGCAAAAACAAAACATGGCATGGAATCCAAATCACAAAATGATCATGGTCAGACAAAGCAGAGTCATGATAAACATAGCAAACAAGGCAGAATCACAACAATCTGGGAAAGTCAGAGTAACGAGAGGAGGTCCCAATTTCCCATCCCGTAGTTAAGATAGATAGATAGATAGATAGATGGATAGATAGATATGTTTTTAATTCAGGCTCAAGGCCCATAATCAGAACAAGTACAAACATACAGACACAGATAATATCAAAGGTAAAATAAAAGTAATTTTAAAAAAAGAAAAAAGAGCAAGCAGGCAGTAGCACGACAATGATGACACATTGAACCACAAAAGGATCGCAACAATGCATAAAATCTCACAACACATTTCGCATAAGAGAAGTATACATACATACTTATATACAAAAGGCTGTTATAGCATTCACACATATATGATATGATCCCAGTGCGTCCACAAGCTGGAATTAAACATGGTTACATATAATATGCTTTTAACCAAATCATTGTTACTTCTTAAATCCGTTGTCTGAAGTAAAAAATTTCCTCCAAAGCTCACCAAAACTCTGCACACGATTGTGAACGAACATACCGCTGGCACTACAAGGACGAGGCAAGTCTAAGATTTTTCTCAAGCAGTTATTGTATCCAACAGTGATTTTGCGAAGAGAAGCATTTTTAAAATTAGGCCATAAATGTGCACAATACATATTAGTGCAAAAAACATTAAATAGCTTCACCTTAACACTCACAGAGCATAAACTGAAGTTTCTAATTATGAAGTTGCTCCTGACATACCAAGATCTCATCTGTCTCGCCATATCCTTGTCATCCGTAACATTATGCAAGGTAATCATACCAAGATATTTGTACTCTGTAACAAAAGATAATTGTGTACTTCCCAGGAAAACTCTAGGGGTATTAAGCAGAGACCTGCCTTTGGGCACAACAGACATACAGACAGTTTTAGAGTAATTATACAAGATATCATGTTTATTACCATAATTAAAACATACGTTTAACAACTTTTGCAAACCCTTAGTTGAAGGACACATGAGTAAAAGATCATCCGCATAAGCGAGGTGATTAACAATCCTACCGCCAACCACACAACCTACATTGTTACCACTTAGCTCTTTACTGAGGTCATCAATATAAACATTAAAAAAACCTGGGTGATAAGATACCTCCTTGACGCACACCATTACCAATAAAAAACTTATCAGATGTGATAGGGCCCCGTCTAACACACGCAAGCTGGGTCCTATACCATACAACAATTATTCTTAAATTAAGAAGTTTTCTTTTGCATTTTTCCACAGGGGGAATGAGAATTTCCCACCTTCCGAGTTCTCACCAGTCAAACTGAATGCATCATCATCTCAAGGGGAAAAAACTGAAAGGACGTCACACTTTTGCGAAGCAATTTATGCAAACTCATAAATTTACCTTAGTATGAATTTGATTGGTAAATCTGTTAGAGCTAGAACAACTGCTTTCAATACAACAACATAAACACAATACGGGGAAGGTGATGTCATTCTTCATGGCGAGCACAGCTATTGCTCTCAGTGCAGAGTAAGATTGTACAACGTGTAAACACCCCTCTCAATATGCACCACAACTAATTGAGGCAATTTAGCTTGGTAGAATTACGGGACTGCAATTGTGGTTGCAATGCAAACCAGCTTATGCAGTGGTCCCCATTCACTGAGTTTGAGAATCAGCATCCAAGAGCTGTGCTTTTCATTCCTGCTACTGAAGAGTGGCAGGGTTTTTTGTTTGTCGTAAAAGGAACAATCAATTTGGGGCCAAGGAACCAGGGCAAATGAGTTAACTGTTTAAACGAGCACTTTAATTGACCAAATAGATCAATGCTGAGTAACAACAAAAACCAGCAGATACTGCGAGTCTTTTGGACCAAAAATAAGAATCAGTACTCTAAATGATAACATAGGTGCTCTCTCACAAGCAAGTTTGTCAGAGGAGTGCACAGTTCATAGAAAGTTCTGCATGTTTAGGTAGCACAGTGATAAAAAGTCCAATCAAAAATTACACCCGGCCACAAACACAAACTAAATGAGAAAAGGTTCATTGACTCATCTCAATCAGGGAACGCTTTTTATGGAATCCTCTTCGATGTTTCGATTACAGGATATTGTATGGCAAGGAACTCTTGAACAAGGTAGGGTTCCTCAATAAATGCACGAAGGTCGAGAGTGTTGAACCTTTTCTATTATCTAAGATAAGCCACAATAGTGATGGCAAAATCTCACAGTGCCTACACCCTCGAAAACTGCAGGAAACACACACACCATGCAATATGTTTTTGTCTGAATGAGAATTAAAATATAATTCAGGATTTCAAAGAAATCCGCCATCCAGTTGATAACCAACGACAGCTTGTCTTAAAGTCTTATATTTCTCATTTAGCTTTGATCAGCGGAATTGCTGTTTTGGCTCAAAGGGCTTCTCAGCAAGCCTGATTTCATCCAAAAGGCTTTATCCCGCTTGAATGGTGACTTCATTTATCCAAACAAAGCATTTTCAAGTTGTTTGTAATAAGGACATGTTTGTTTACTAGCTTTTTATTTCTAATCAGTGGGAACACCACGTGCGGAACGAATCATCAATCTGTTCATAAAATGCACACTCCCCACAGTGCCATTTTATTTCCTCGTTATTTCTGACACGATCACTGCACAGATTTATTGACTTTTAAATGATCGTCAATACTGATCACACACGGTGTTAAGACTGTATGTGAGCACATTGGCATGATGGGATGGAGTCATATAGGAGGCCCTGTCTTTTGGATGATAGTTAAATCTAATGTTCTTCCACAGGTAATAGTGGGAATCCCATGCATTTTCATCTCAATCAGGCCCTCTAAAACAGCTATCGATTCACCCGCTCGCCCATTTTCATTTTGCCTTCTTTACTTCAGGTGCCTCTTTTTTTTTTTTTTTTTGAGGACCACAATGGAAAAATGATCAGAGTCACATTTTCACATTGTGGAGAAATGATGAATTAAAAAATCAAAACGATCTTAGAAACAAAGTACTGAAAAAATATGCAAAAAATATTAAATACATAGAATATTATTATTAATATTATAATAATAGATAATATATAAAATATACAAAAATGATCGTTTTTCCTTTGTGGTCTTCATTTGCTTCCTCAGCTGACATTGGGTGAGCACATCTGGTCAAAATCATCCAAGTAAATGGTACAAAATTGGCACCAAAGGTGCTTAGGAAACAAAAGTAGGTCAACTATTATTATTATTATTATTATTATTATTATTATTATTATTATTATTGGTCTAAAAAGCAAAGGTGCCAGAACTGTACTGTTTTTGTCCTGTATATTTCATTTCATCTTTCAAATTTAAGATCCATTTTGATAAAATCAAGGCAGTGGACTCGGGTAACTATAAAAGAAGTTTTCCCATCCTTTGCTCACAGTGTGTGAAAATGTGTCCCAAGTGCTTTTAGCACTAGGCTCTCTGATTATTATCTTACCCAAAACTGAATGGGCAGCCATTATCATACCGCCTCGATCCATGAAACCTGGCCGGGATGCTTGTAATGTCCTCGACCGCTCAGGTAATCACGAATGGAGCTGCCGTAGTAGGTGTAGTTCTGACAGGGCACAGAGTAGTAAACTCTGCTAAGACGCTGACTCCCAGCCACTCATACTGCACAATAATTAGCTGATGACTCAGCCGTCAATGTCGGTCGAAATTCAGGCATCCGATTCACTCCTAGCCAAATTTATTTAAGCTCAAAATTCCATATGCCACTCAGCTTCAGTGTCCTTACTGCAACACCATCACCCCAGCTCCACCTCAGTTTCATTTGATGTACCTCAGTCATAGCTTGTTTTTGCTCCACCACTGGATATTAAAACTGATTATCTTTTTTTATCATATAATAGCAATGTCATAACATTGATGGCATCGTTATGTGTTTGTCCCTTGTGGGAGCTCCATGCATGCAAGCCGCTAATCATTAAATTCTTCTACTTTGCACATTTATTGTGTTGCTCATCGTGAACTCAGTTTGACGAAAGTGATCACAGCAGAATTGCGCGTATTAGCCACATTGTGGCGTTATGGCATACACATTTACATTGTGGTCCAGAACTTGTAAACCATTTGGCCGAGTAACAAATTCGAGACTGATTCCTTGGCTCAAGATGAAGGTAATATTTATTCCCGATTTAATTGCTTATGCCAAAATTTTCAGCCAATTTGAATTGTTTTCAAAACCAACTTGCAAATGGATTTTGGCCCATTTTTCACCAAATTGGGCCAGAAAGAACCCGTGAAAACAAAACCTCAGTAATTACATTTCAAAACAATCCATGCCTCATGTCAATAAACTGTGTGGGTGCGGGAATTTGTAAGCGTTCATACTATTGAAAGCTTTGTCAAAACATAATAAAATTTGGTACGAATTTGTAGACCATAAATGTGAGTTGGCTGGCAAAAGTTAGCACTGTTTTGCCACAAATTGGTGCTATATGAGAAGCACAAATAAAAAACGCCTCTGTTTCTTCACATTTTTGACAAATAACATTTAAATTTTGCATCCTGTATCTCTGCATAAGCTTGTAATCAGGATTAAGCCGCTAGTTGACAAGCTAACTTCCTCCTCAACTGTACTGAGGAAGTCAAAGGGTTAAAATTTGCCAATAAGCATTGTAAATGCTGGGTATGTTCAGCTTTTGACAATGAAGTACCATGCAAAATTTGATGTAAATCGGCCATTAGAGGGTGCAATCTGGGGTTGAATTGTGATTTTGAGGGTGGTTCAGCTCTCAACCAAGGTTCAAGGTTCAAGATTTCTTTACTATTCCCGAGGCAATTCGTTGCACAGCCAGCAGTTAACAACAGCAATCACAACAACAACAAAGATGGGCAATACGACAAAAAGATTAAAACAATAATAATAATTAAAACATTAAAACACACAAGTTTAACCCTTAGGGCGCCAAAACCAATTTTCAAACGCTTAAAAAATTTAAATATCTTGAGCTTTTGAAAACCTATCATATGACGACTTGTTGAAAAGAGCTCCCGCAGGGGAGCTCTTTTCAACAAGTCACCACATGATAGGTTTTCAAAAGCTTTGATTTTATTTCATTGTTTCAGCAAGCGGCAAATGCTGCCTTCCGCGCTTTAAGGGTTAAAAGGCTAGTGACTGCAGGGAAATTTTTTTTTTTGTGTCTACTTGTCCTGCATCTTGGTATGGTAAATCTGCGGTGTGTCGGAAGCGATTTGAACTCACCATACAGGGGCTCAGTGGGATCGGCCAGAGTAGATTTTGCCTGATCCAGGGAGCTCACCTTGTGCGGGTGAGGGAGACCCCTTATGGTAATGCCAGTTATTGTACTGCACACTTTCGTTATACCCTTCAGTCTGTTCCAATTCTTCTCGGTCAGTACCAACAGATAAAATAAAAGGTAAGAACAGATTCAATAAAACAATAAAAGATTCTCATAAAAGTGCTGTCAACATTAAAACTTTAAAAATGGAGCTTGTTATAAAAATGCATGCACTAATGAAACTTCCTGCTCACAATGTCCACATGATGCTCAAAAGACAGCTTGTCGTTGATGACAGTGCCCAGACACTTGTCCTGTTGTACCACTTTGACAGCCTGACTATTTATTACCACAGGAGAGACGACATTGGGATTTTTCTTAAAATCAGCGATTATTTCTTTGGTCTTGGACACATTAATGTCTAAAAAGGATGACCTAGACCAGTCAATAAAATCTGACACTACAGGGCCATGATCATGGTCATCAGTGCTTAACAAAGACACGATGACAGAATCGTCTGCGAAGTTTAAAATATGCAGCCCCACATGCTGACTTTGACAATAATTTGTGTAAAGGACAAATAAAAGAGGCCTTGGGGTGGGCCATGGGAGGGAAGATAGACTATGTACATAATCATGCGTTTTCATAATAGTACCTCACAAAAGATGGGATATCACTGGCAAAGGGGAAAAAAATAAGAGAAGGAAGCCAGTAATATCAGTAGAATGGGATTGAAACTGATTTGGAATTATCTCCAGACGCTCCCAAGTGCTAAGACTATAAAAAACCTTGTAATATCAAAATATTGAGCGAGGGTGGTTATATTGTTGGTCTACACTGTCAGTGACATGCCAGACCCATCCCAAATGCAAATAGGTCTGGAACCTCTCAATTCAATTACAATTTCCAAGGGGTGTTATCAGTACCCTCAGATCAAAACAACTCTAGATGCACTTGGATAGACCCACAATCAATCAGGGGTGCGTTTCCCAAAATCGTAGTTGCTAACTAAGTTAGCAACTTGCACAGTTCTTCCAATCACAGCCGGTGGTTCCAACTATGTAAGTTAGCATCTGTGATTTCGGGAAACGCAGCCCAGATCAACGAGATGAAAACAGCTCAGCATAGCCGAAATGTAAGCTTGTTAGCTCCCACTGAATCGTATTTTAGGGAAGCTAACTAATCACAACTAACATTCATACAAAGAGCAGCATGAATCGCAATCTTCTGCTTTGTTTGCATTGGCGTTCATGATGTCGTCAACTGAACACTTTTACAAGTGTTAACTAGCTTCCGTAACTACCGGTACGCTACTAGGCTAGGTAGCTGGTACCAACATTCAATTCAAATGAATTCTAGTTCTACATAATACACTCAAGTTTGGCATGATATGATTTAGTAGCCAACATTTATTTTTACCATTTGAACTTTACATGAACATTAGCCTTTGGATTTTCACTGTGGCTATTGTTCTTTTTCTTTCAGGCAATGAGTAGGAAGTCCTGAGTCCCAAGTCATTGAGCTTCACTCGTTAACTAGTTCTGCTCATTAACATTTTGAGCCTCACTTAAGGAGTGTAGTCAATAGACACTAAAACTAGTGAACTGGTGAGCTTTTTGGCTTCCACTACTTCAACTATTGAACATTTTGGACCTGACTAGTTGGCTAAATAAGTCAAAATGACCCATAGTAGTAGTAGTCTTAGTAGTAGTATTAGTACCAAATCTACATTCACAAAGAGCAGTAAACTAATATTTTCTGAAATAGGATTTTCAATATTTTCCTCTGTGGGTAGCATCACCCACCAGAGAGAGTGCTTAAATTGCAAGGCCATGGTTGAGGAGCAATACACTTATATTTATGCAAAAACATATTACTTATGGAAGCAGCCAGTGACAAAATAGGCAAAGCTATCCATGCATAGGTTTCAGTCGGCATATCCTTGCATGAATCAGTTTTCAATGCTGTTGACCATGTCATTGCAGTTTAACAGCAATCAGATAGCAATAAATTAAATTGTTGTACAAATGAAAATCCAAAGATCAGTTCAATAACTTGGAATTAAAAGGATGATAACTTACCATCTGCAAAGGTTACAAAATGTTTCCTGGCCATTAATCACGAAGTGTGAATTACACAGTCAAATTCTGTCACGTCCCATGCCCCCGTTTATTAGTCTCACCCTGTTTAAGACTGATGGTGGGGTTTTTTGTTTTATCTTGTTGATTGATTCCAATCATTTGATTACCGCCTCATGTCCTCCCCAATCCCACTGTGCATTCCTTTTGCCTATCCCACACCTGTTCCTCGGTGTTTCTCATTCTCTCTGTTTATTTCAGTTTGAGCCGTTCCACATGTCAGGGCGAGACTGTGCTTGTCGCCTGCATTCTCTCAATTTCTCTGTGCTCCTGACTCCTCGTTCCTGCCACAGACCCTTCGTGTTTGTTTGCCTGTCGCTCAGGTCTTCTGTCTTCCTTCCCTGTGTTTGAGACCACTGTCCTCACCTCCCCCACCTTCCCTTGAATTGACTTGCTGGTTTTGACCCCGTCACGAATCAACTTCCTCACCCTGCTCATCCCTCGGGGTCCCGGTCATCGCCGCTCGACTCTTGTTTGTTCCTCGATTACAGACTGCGATACCTGCATTACCCCAACTGCTATGCCTTGACAGTGGATTAATCACCACCCTAAAAAAAGCTCTCATTTTTGCTATCGCTTGTGCTGCTTTTGACCCCTGCAGCCTCTGCCTGCCTGACAGAGCAATCTGGTCACGAATGAAGTCAGCGGACCAAGCGATACCCTGCGCAACTAAGCGCTCTGTCTCAGGCAACACGAGGCGAAGCCGCGGAACATGAAGCGATCCCTGCTGACACCCACTGACCAGATGGCTGCCATAGCTCCCCTGACCCTGGACTCCAGGGCAGCTGTTCTGGCAGCCAGTACCATCGCTGTCCAAGGTCTCTTCAGAATGAACCGTGAGCTCAATTTTCCAGTCCCCAACTGGTATGATAGACAACCTGGTCCTTGCTGAGCCTTCTGGTCCTAATGCTGCATACTTTTTTTAGCTGCTGCACTGGTCCTTCCAGACCAAGAGAGCAATGGTAGCATATGTCAACGCTCATAAAGCCCACACCTGGGGATCCACCTGCTGGGAGGTAGTGGATCCAGCCATGTGCTCCGTCCACGCATTCGCAGAGAAGATGGGGGAGGTCTTTGACCGCACCTTAGTTGGGCACTCAGTGGTGCATTGTCTTCTCCAGCTATGCCAATGAAACCCACAAGACTTCGATTTGAATTCAGAATGCTGGCGGACGTGGCAGGCTGGAGTCATAAGGCCATCTATGATGCCTTTCTGTTCAGTCCAGGAATCACTCACTACCTGCATCCTGTCACTTCAACAACTTAGTGGATCTAGCCATTGGGGTTGACACCCGGTTACAAGAGAGGCACCTGGGCAAATGTTCGCAAGTCCACCGCCCCTCGTCACCGGTTCAGATACATCCCACCACTGCTTTTGTTCTTTCCTTTACTATCGCTAAAGCCATGGAAGGCGACCGCACCTGACTGTCATCACCAGAAAGACTCCAGCACGGTGTGGAGGGACTTTTTCACTACTGTGGAGGAGCTGACCACTTCTTGACTTCCTGTCCCAACCCCAGGCTTCCTCAAGGGATGAGGTGCCAACTGGGGCTTCATCGTACTCAACCTCTCGGCACCCTTTCCAGATCCTTAAATGACAGCTGTTACCTGTATTATTCTGGCTGTTGTCTCTCCACCCTGGATTGCTGACCTCTCAAATAAAGCTCTGATTCTCACTATCCCTGGTTGACTGCTTTAGTCCCCATCTGCCAGACAACATTCAAACCATCGCACAATTCAAAATTCAACTGGTATCAACATAAGATTACAACAATGGTTCATCTGTGTCAGATATTGCAATGACATAACGAGGAAACAAATTCAGGGGTGGCAGTGTAGCATAGTGGTTATACTGAGCTTGAATGTCAAGGCTGTGGATATATTTCCAGCTCATGTTTTGCTGCGATACCAGCATGACATACAGTACTTAAAAAGAACTGCATTATTAAGGTACTGTTATGCAAATGCACTGTATATAAAAATATAATCTACAGTCTGTGTGTGGGTAACAACATCTGCTAAAATAATGAATCAATGTATGCATACATGTCCAGTACGTGTGTGTTCAATGTGTTCACGTCCTCGATTTCACTAGTGTGTGAGAGTTAAAGGTTAATTATGCCACATACGGTCCCTCATACTGGCCCTTATTATGCCATGCAGTGCGCATTATGATTCAGAAGGCAGCGGCAGACAGACATTGCGGTGCAGTATGTTTAGTAGGAATGAGGTGGTCGTTAGCAAGTGCAGGGGTTATTACCACCAGGGCGGGGAGAAGGAGGAGAGATTCCATGACTAATGCACCTTGGAGCTCGAGCGTCATCAAATTAGGCTCTTACATCAGGAGAACCCCACCCCATGTTCAAGCACGAGTCATTACCTGTTCTTAACGAGCGAGGCCAGACGCTCACTCATAACAGTCTGGCCGTGCTTTGATAGGTCCATATTGACTCCTGCATGTCTGCATGTGTGCGCATTTCGCAGTGTGTACAAACAGTCTGTGCGTGCGTGTATAAGTGCGCTTTGTTGTGTGTGAGCGTATATGCGAACATGTCCATGCATGTCTGCATGTGTGTGTGTGTACCATGTTTTCTAACCCTTGCGGGGACCAAATGTCCCCATCAAGACATGGAATTCCAGACGTTTTGTACTTGTGGGGACGTTTTTAGGTCCCCACAAAAAAATTGAGCCATTTTAGAATTCGGGGTTAAGTTTAGGGTTGGGTTAAGGTTAGGGTTAGGGTTAGGGTTAGGCATATACTGTTGAGGGTTAAGTTCAGGTAAAGGGCTTAGGGAATGCATGAAAGTCGATGGAATGTCCCCACAAAACATGAAAACAAACATATGTGTGTGTGTGTTTGTGTGTGTGTGTGAGACTGGGTGTGTGTGTGTGGGGGGGGGGCGAGGTGTTGAATTTCAGCTTATATGAAGATGAGCGCAGCATTATTGTAGAGCAGTGTCTCGGGTGTGTCCCCCACATATTGCGGACGTGCAGTGCATTTTTCTCACTTAGCTCACCCCCCCGCAATTTACAGGCTCTCGGGGGGGTAGCAGAGGCAGCCCAGAGAACAGTGTTAAATATGGGAGAGGGAGGCGAAGACGTGGTGGGGGGTGGGGTTTTGTTAGCTGTGCCCTTCGAAGGCCGCGGTGAGTTGCTTAGCAAACAGCTTGCCCGCTGCGTCCAGAGCGTTAAGCCCGCCTGTCGGCTGATTGCCGAGAAAACACAGGCGCATGCAGCATTCGCGCTAACGAGCAGGCTCGCAAATCCATCTTCTCCTTCTGCCAAGAGAAAGAACAAAATCTGCTCTGTGCTTCAATTGGTCGTCACAGGAAAACATAGCAACAACATCCCCCCCACCACCACCACCACACGCACCAGGCCCCACCGTCCACATGTGTGTACGTCACATGTTCACAATCACCCACACTCACAGAGTCACACGTCATCGACCGCTACACCAAACAGCGAATACCATGTGACTGCGAAGTAAATTATCCCACCCTCTAAGCCCACTCTATCTGTTCTCATCTAATTGGATTTCCACGCCTGGCTAGAAAAATTAATGGCTGAAACTTTCAATATACCAAAAAAAAAAAAACAGTTAAATTAATTTCTTACATTATCTTCATTCACTTGGTTTCCTGCAGTTCAAAGGGATAGCGGGGAGGCACAAATTTGGAATTTAATCTTAAGAATGAGTGTTTTTGATTTAAACAAACAATTGACTGATTACCTGTTACAATCACAGGTTTTATAATATTATATAGATTGATATATAAGTTGAAATGATTAATGCCGTTTTAGTTTTTTATGGACACAATCATGATTGGAAACGAGATTGTTTTTTTTCTTCCTCTTTTTGAGCGAGTGGATCAGAGTCTATGCTACATGACTTCACCCCACATCAGTGCTTGCAAACCGTGTTTATCAGTCACAGCTCTAATACCGTCTGTTTCCGCCACCGCTTTCTTAGATCCTCAGTCCTGCTCTCTCCCTCTCTCTCTTCTGCTATCCCTCTTTCTCTCGGCATCACTGTATCTTCATTTCAAGCATCATTTTCCTTCTAACAGCACCGCACGACTCATTTAGCCTCTTTTGCTCTCTAATACACACACACACATTCTCACACAAACACAGACAGCAACTCTAATTCACACACACACGCAACCACACACACACACACACACACACAACTGCAAACACACAACACTGTAATTGTCACTCTTAATTTCCATTTTCACTTCAGCTGTTTTGGACATGATATTGACGTGCAAAAGACATACACAACATCACAAGATATAATCAGGAGACTCATTTTAAAATAAATAAATTACACTTCCATTCTTCTCACTGTCAATCACTGCCTTCTGTATCACCAACTTTATCTGAGTCTCTCTCTCTCTCTCTCTCTCTCTCTCTCTCTCTCTCTCTCTGTCAATGACCATTCGCTCTTCCTGTCACATCAAAAGCCTCAGTTCTTCTCTCTCTTTCTTTCATCTCTCTGACATCTCCATCATTCCTTCCTCAGTCTGCATTAGCATCACCTGCAATCATTGCCCGGCTGCACTTCTCACTATCAATTTAAATTGACCTTCTCTTTTTGCAAAAATCTGCATTCATCTGCATTCATGCAGCACAATAGAGCTGCATGTGACGCTACCAGAGTGAGCGTCGATATACAACGTAAAAGGAGGCTTTTGGCATCCTTATTTGACGCCTGTTTAAAACGAACCCTTCCCCCTAACCCAAACCTTAACCCTGAGCGTCAAATTAGGACACCAAAAGCCTCCTTTTTTCATCATATATCGATGCTCGCCCAGGTAGCGGTACTGTATGCCGAGTCAGGATGAGAATGTGTTGCACAATACAGCTCAAGCAAGAGGAGTCCATGTAAATGCACAGCTGAATGAGTTCCTCTTTGCTGATGGGGATGTAGACAACGGCTTTGGGGTTTTTGACTATTATGTTCCAATTATTATTTTTCTCTTTATTATTACCTTTGAATTCTTTCTTTTTTTTTTACATAACTGTGGCAGCCTTGATTTCACCTTAATTTTGTTATTTGCTTGTTTCACTAATTATTGCAGGTTTGTGAAAGTTGGATTACGTTTAAATAAGTCAAAGTCAATCTGTTCATTGCAATCTGCTTCTGCTGCTATTTTCATTGACAAACAGCCCATCTGCCTGTTTTTCTTTTAGTCTTTTTCCACTGTCTCCCTCTCTCTCTCCCCATCTCTCCACCTCTTTTCCTCTCGGACACCTCAAACCAGCATCACGATGCCACCTGAACCCCACCCAACACCTTCGCACCCCCTCAGCCCCATCTCCCACTTTCCGACCACCAAACAGCCGGAGCGCTCGGTTGTGTCCGCGACCTGCCAGGTGTTTACTACAGATAAACGGCCTAAGAGCTTTGATTCTCAGGCAAAAAAGAGGGCAAAACGAAAATCCCGTCCTGCTCTCTTTTGGGAACCAGCAGCCTCACCCCATCTGTTTTTTAATCAAACTTAGACACAGCGCTGGTGGGGACAGGGACCCTGAAACAGCTGGGGGTGGTTGATAAAGCCCTACCTTTCTGCACATGGCCACAGGCACTGTCCCAGCCGATGCGAAGGGCCACTCGCTTGGAGGGGAATGTTCGCCGGCCGTCCCCTGTTAGCATTTATTCTGAAATTGTTGAATATATTGAAACCCTGCCTCGTGATGTAATGCCCGTGTTTAAATAACCCACTTACGGAGATTCTAATGCGCAGACCACACAGACCACTTGAAGAAATGCTTTAAGTGGTTTGTGTGGCTTTACGAATGGCCTGCGGGGGTAGATTTCCAGGCTAAAGTGGACATAGGATTTTGCGAGAGAGGTTTGCTTGGGTTAGGTTCTGCCGCGGGGACATATTTAGGAGTCTGAAATACAACCAAGAAAATCAGGATCAGATGAAAAATGTGTGAATGAGCACTTGCATCACCTCCAGGTGAGAACACGCAAATGCAACTACATTAGGACACACAAAAACACATACTCGCATGCACACGCTCATTTTGATGCACTTACACAAGCATCAAAAGGCAGTTTCACTTAAACATATTTAAACAGATCCGCACAGACATCCGACATAACAGCACTAAAAGCAGATACAGGCACTTCATCGTTGGTAAGCGTCTTTAAAGACAATGCATTTTTTTGAAATCATACAGATATATGGCCAATGCCACTTCATTACCCGACCCACAGGGGTTTCTTACACTGGTTATTAACCTGCTCAGCTATTAAAATGGGGCCTTTTTTCCTTTTGCTTTCTCATTAAACGATGCAAATCACATATTAGTATACAGGACAGCCCCCGAAAAGTCGGAGCGTCGAGTCGCTCAAACACGTCCTGCCTCACAGCAGCTATTGAGGATTCATTAGTAAAATTACTCTCACGCTGGGAGTCATTAGGCGAAAAGCCGTACACAACTTCGGCAAAAATCGCCAGCCGCTGCAGAGAATTAATCCTCATCCACTGCTGTCTCCAGCTCTCAAATGCGGCCCCGGCAGATCAAGCCAGCAAACAACCGTTTCCTCCATGCAAAATCATGAATAAATACATAAATAATGGGAATGATAAGTATATGATTATGATAACAATGACAGGTATTCAAAGGGTGACGACCGCCTGCCGCACTAGCACCTTCACACACACTCTGCAGCACGTGTGGTTTTTCAGACACTGTGTTCACAGGGGGGAGTATTACAGCAATGCAGTGTCAACTAAGTATATTTTCCTGGGCTGATATGTGGACAAAAGGAGTGCGGTGTTCTCAAATGGATTCAATAAAGCTGATGGTGCTGGAATCATTTTCGGGAGCAGAACTGAAATTAAATTTCGTGAGAAAATGCCTGGCTGAATTTTACTTGTTGATTTTTATTTATTTATTTATTTAAAGAATAAATAATTAAGAATGAGGATGAGACATGCGATTTGCTGGATGTTTTTCAAGTGCTCTATCCAGATAAGGAAGGGAATACGAGGGGAGATTCTGGTTGTAAAACAAGAATTGACTATATTTATGGTTCCAGGAAAATTTTAGTATAAATTTGTGAGTATAAAAACTAATATTTTGTTAATTCAAATTATTTGGCTGTCTGCTCCTTATTTTGAGTGGATCTCATTGATAAAAGAGGACACTGGAAATTGAGTCCACAATGTCCACAACGACAACAAATCAAAGTTGTGATGTGAATTGAAAGCTGATTACAGGAGGGACGAACCATGGACTTGGCCTGTTACAAAAAAACCCCATGGAAACTTCAAATTGGTAATATTTTGTTGATGTGAATTTCGAAATGTTCTCCTTCTCTCTGTTTTTTTTTTTTTTTTTGTAATTGTATAGTCATGTGGTATGTAATGTGCCTTAATCTTTCATAAAGCACTTATAAAAAGCAAGGCCAGCAGCCCCATAAGTCAGGGTGTAGTCTGTCTCGGAAGAAGGCTAGTCTTGCGGTGTCTCATTTCCCAGGGACCTAAGTTCACAAATCAGTTGCTCTGGAAAGAGGTCCATGCAGGTACATCTGTAGCTCCATGAGGTGGTGAGGCGTGGGCATAAATCACAGGATCAGGGCTGTAGCAGTGTGTGCCCACCTGGGGACGGAAAAGGTCAGAGGGGTCACTGCTGAGAGTGGAATAGCCCCTGGAAAAAAAAAAAACAAAAAGGTCAAACACTGTACAAACTAGAAAAGTGTTTGCAGGACACAGCAAAAACAGAGCAGCCCATCCAGTCCACCTGTCCTTTTAAGGTAGAAATGTATACCAAGTTATATACCAAGTTACAGGTTTCTATCATAAATACTTTTGAAATTATAGTGTTAAAAAGCCTTTTGAGGGTGTGGTCAGATGTTATAACCTCGTTGTGACCTTGACCTTGCATGGAATTTGTCCGAAAGTTAATAAAAGCTGAGCCCTGTTCTATAGTTGCTAGATACCAAGTTACAGCTTTCTATCATAAACACTTCTGAAGCCATCATGTAAACAAAACAAGCATTTTGAGGGGAGTGGCCAGTTGTCATGACCTTGACCTTTGAAGTGACAGTTATGGCAAAAAAATTCCCCAGGGCTATAATGACTGTGACTAAAGTATTAGAAATAAGTTGAAGATGGGAAATAAGTTATAGGCGAAACAAAGTGCGGCAGCGGCGGACGTGGCAGACAAACTCACGCAAGTACTGAAAGCAGCCCCACCTTGTCAGGGCGGCCAAATATAAGCACACAGTAAAGTCTTCTCTTTGAGTAAAGTTCCAACGTACAGCTTGTTGTAACTGAGAAGCAGTTCATTCATACAGTTCAGGAATTAGACGTAGCATCCCCCCTCCCCCCCCAAAGCTCCCCTTGCATATAGAGAGGGCAACCCTGAGTTCTGTTTATCAATTACTTAATCCTGGTTTTTTAATATCAGTTGAGTTCCCAAAATGTACAGTGCAATATTCAGCAAGTGTGCAGTTTTCAGGTCCTGTTAACATTAACTGATATTATACAGTGTGTTCTAAATATAGTGGCATGACAAAAAAAAATTAATTCGGTCATTCATGCAGCCATTCATTCATTCAAGTTCAAATTCAATGGTGCTACAGCTAGTGCATGAGCTCAATAAGCTAAGAATTACAGCAAGTAACAATAAAACACACAAAAAAATCATAAAAATGATGAAGTTTCATACCTATTTTCTTGGATAAATTGTCAGATAAGAAATGTCCATGCTGCAAACCCAGACGTGGCTGGCATTATTTAAATGAGTTTTTGAATACACCAAAATTATATACAGTATATGCACACCTGGCAAACCACAATTACCACTCATTCAATCAGAAAAAAAAAAAATCAGAAAGGACAAGGAGCCCACGTAACTCGTAATAAAGATTTCAATACCCAAGGAACATGGACAAAAATGAGTACGAGAGTCCTCCTCACAGGCCTGATTGCAGCTTGAGTGCATGGTGGCAGAAAACAAATAGCTGCTTCACTCCAATGAGCAAAATATAATCCATCGCAAATCAACAGCACACGGGCAGGTTTGGTGCGACACATCAGGTAAGCTCGGAGAGGCTTTCCATTCCAGTCATCCTCTATGAATGATTATCACGTCATATTTTGAAACTGGAAAAAGAGCCTTGAAAGGCTGAACCTCAGTGTTTGAAAGCTTGAAATCTAATAAAAATGGTTTTGCAAGGCTGAAACTAAGTTTTGATGGCTTGCATAATGTTTTGATAGGCTGAAATTTCTTTTTCAGAACTTTTTGCAAGCATTTTCCTTCTTTGTAACTGCAGCACTATTTTTATACTCTTGTTTTTTTCAAATACTTTTTCAAAGTTTCAAATTTGTCACCATTTTCCGTGTGTATTAGTTTATTCTGCAGGTTTGAAGCCTTGTAAATGATGATCTGAAAACTGGTGTGCAAATGTTTCGACAAAAGTTTTGAAACGGTGAAACTTGAGTTTGAATGGGCGAATCTTTATTTTTGAAACTTTTGCGGCTGCACATTAACGCTCCTGTTGCAATCTTTTATTTCAGAGACGAGTTTGCAACACCTACTTTAATGAGGTCTACCCACATGGTCGCGGGTTTTCGAGTCACACGATTTCTGGCAGTGCTCTCTCGCAGAGGCCTTTTGCATGAAGCTCGATTTCTATCTTAGCTGGATAGCACTCAAAGTTGTATCATACATAAAGAAATGTCATGCTTTGTAAAGGGTAAAATAACACATCCCTATTCAACATGAGATGCCAGATGTGACAATTACAATGTCACTTAGCTGACAATGTCATCCTTTATAGCATTTAGCCACTAGCCAAGTGACTTTGTCAGTAATATCACATCTGGCATCACGTGCTGAAAAAGGATGTGTTATTTCACCCTTTACAAAGCATGACATTTCATCATGTATGATTTATGAAGACATTATGTCTCATTTATGAAGGCATTATACATGCTGTATAAAGCCTTTATGAGCAACACTTCATCTAAAGTGTGACTGTAAATACACAAGCTGGCTATAGCTACTAGATTTCTGATAACTGAAAAACCAAGGAACAGGTAATTTTGCATGGAAATCTCCCATGAAAACAAACGTTCCATCCCTTGCATAGTTAAACATAGGATAGCAGGTGGTTTACAATATTAGCTATTCCAAAAATCTTCTAAAGTACGTTCTTCGCTTATTTAAAATGCTGTCAAACTTCAGTCTGACTACCTGCGATTTTTTTTTTTTACCTCAGTTTTCTACTCACCCCGATGATCTCTGACCTGGCTGGTTTCATTGTGGGTCATCAATTAGATGGTAATCGAAATAAAATATAATTAAACTGTTATTTAACATATTTCTTTGATATTAGTTTACATTTCAAAGATACAAATTTGTGAATTTACATGGAATAAGCACTGCAGTGGAGCAGTTCTACCGTTCACATCGAAATAGCACCAAGTTACTCAGAAATTAGCAATATATATATTTTTCCCTCTGGTCCTACACACACATTAAGTATGAGGTAAAATTTAAATAAAACAATATTAGTTTCCCAGGCACTTTAAGAACTTAATTAATTTACCAAATGTATAGAATTTTCAACTTGGTGACACAGAGCAGGTCACCCACAGCTTATTATACCTCAGAAGTCTCACACACTGAGCTCTCTCACTAATGCGCCCCAAGTGTGTCCCTCACAACGCACCAGCACTGTGCAGACCTCCCCAGTGACTAAGGCTATAACTAGCCCCAGTGGCACCATTACGGCCTGCTCTGTGTCTCCAGTTCCCCGCGGACTTACATTACATTAACCATCAGTATCATGCAGTCCTCCTCAACGAATAAGGCCATTACTGGCCCCACCGGCACCCTTACTGCATCCTGAGCACCACCTGTTCCACATGGATTTTCTCAGAACTAACCGCTAGAACCATGCAGAGTTCCCCAATGACTGTGGCGAAGACTAGGCCCACCGGCACCATTAAGGTCGCTCAGTGTTTCTGGCTCCACATGGGTTTACTCTGCAATACTGATACATTACTGAGGGACTAACTAAATAGATAAGTTTTGAGACCACACTTGAAAACAGACAGTGGGTCTAAAGCACCATCATGGCTCAGGAAATTAGTCACGAGAGAAGCCTCTGTAGTGCTGTAAATATGTATTTGTTCCCTTACCAATATCTTCTATTTTTGCTTGTCATATTTTAATTTTTCAGATCATCCAACTAATTTTAATATAAGACAAAGAAAATGTGAGTAAACATAAGATGGACCTTTTAAAGCCGCACTTAGCAATAATAGATGCATATTTTAAGTCAAATGACCCCTTGCAGTGTGAGAGTTGTCATTTGTAGGTCTCTTTATTTTAATCTATTGATGATAAAGAGTTATTCAAAACTTATATCACCCATGTGAAAAAACAGTTGCTCCCCTAATGACTGGATGTGTCACCATTGGTGGCAACAACTGCAATTAAACGTTTGCAATAACTGGCAATGAGTCCTTTACATCGCTGTGGAGGAATTTTTGCCCACTCTTCTGAGTAGAATTGTTTTAATTCAGCCACACTGGAGAGCTTTTGTGCATGAACTGTAGGGTTATGCCACAGGATCTTAATCGGATTCAAGTCTGGACTTAGACTAGCCACTCAGAGACCTTCATTTTATTTTGATGGAGTCACTCAGAGGTGGACTTGCTTGCGCGCTTTGGATCATTGTCCTGCTGCAAAGCCCACCTGTCCTTGAGCTTTAGCTCACAGACTGACCGCTGAACATTTCCTTCAGGAATGCTGGACGAAAGCAGAATTCACAGTATCATCAATTATGATTCGGGGACCCGAATCAACAACGAGGCCCCATTACATTACCACCACTGTGTGTGACTGTTGGTATGATGTTCATATTGTGAAATGCTGTGTTAGCTCTAAGCCACAAATAACAGGACCCGTGTCTTGCAGAAAGTTCCACTATGAGTTATGATTTCTAAAATCTCTTTTCAAATCAGTTTTGCATTTTACTGGCAGCAAAAGAAAGATTTTCAAGCACTGGTCTGATTTTCTTAGTTCTAGTTACCGGCCAATGAGGTTTCAGACTGCTAGCACAAATTGAACATTATTGGCTGGTTTTATAGACACAAGCTAGGTTCAAACCTGGACTAAATTCAGTTTTGCATGGGGACTCGCCAATCAAAATTGAACAAAACTAAAACTGATTCGGTCTAGGCCCACGCTTAATCTGTGTTCATGCAAATGGCCCTAAATCTCCTTTCTCCATCAGCATGAACAATTATAACCAATAGCATTTATTATTACATAAACATACAGTACACTGCCTGGCAAAAAAAAAGCTTCCATTAGCATTTAAATAAGCAAATAGCTACTTAAGACTCTATAATTTAATCATTATTGCAGTGATTAATATGTTTCAGCAGGCAACAATTCTTGTAACCCTGACTGATGCAGTGTGTAGCTTTTCATGTCTCCAACAACCATGTCAGGAGACATATCACATGGTCGTGTTACTGTATTTCAAGAGGGGCAAATTATTGCTCTGCATCAAGCAGAGAAAACTACCAGGGAAACTGCTGAAATCACTGGAATTGGGTTAAGCACTGTCGAATGCATTATTAGTGGTGAACCGCCAACTTCACCAAAGAAGTTGGTTAAAAAAAAATAAATAAATCATGAATGATCATGATCAGAGAAACACTTGGTGAAGTGTTACCATGTAAAAATCAGTAGTAGAACTCATGGCGATGTTTAATTGTGAAAATAAGCATTTCTGCAAGCAAAATGCAACAGGAACTTGCAGATGTGCGACTAAACAGCTTCATGGCCACAATTTGTTAGTGAGATTAATTGAGAAAAGCGACTCCAATTTGCAAGGAAGCATAATGATTGGAATGAGGAGCAATGGAAAAAATGTCATGCGGCCTGATGAGTCTGAATCTACCCTATTCCACTGTGCATCAGGGTAAGACAGGAAGCCCATGAAGCAATAAACCAGTCATGCATAGTGCCCACTGTACAAGCTTCTGAGGAAAATGTTATGGCCTGAGATTGTTTCAAGAGGTCAGGTCTAGGATCTGCAACATTATGCAGCAATAAAATTGAAATCAGCTAACTATCTGAATGTACTGAATGACCAGGTTGTCTCATTAATTAATTTTTCTAATCCCTGACAGCGCAGGCATATTCCAGAGTGACAAAGCTAAGATTCATTGGGCTCAAGTTCCAAAAGAGTGATTCAACGAGCATGAAGAATCATTTTCACACATGAATCGGCCATCGCAGAGTCCTGACCTTAACCAGGTGAAAGTCTTTGGAATGAGCTGAAGAAGGCTTTATGCAGTGACAGGACATTTTTTTCATCAATACAAGATCAATACAGCCAAAATATACTACAGCTTTGATCAGAAATAAATGGTACAAAATTACATAAGATTGACAAAACCATGCCACAATGAATGTGCGCCATGATGAAAGCTAAAGGCGGTTCAACAAAATATAAAAGTGTAAAACTTTTTTTGGCCAGGCAGTGTATTAAAACATAACACTGTTGACTAACAGACTTGCAGCAAATGAGGCTCACAGCACGAAACGGTCATTCGACTGACAGTTTCAAGCAGATTATGGCCTCTGAATCTATGAGTATTCAGCAACTAATCAGCGAGGCAGATGTCGCCCATAACTCTTATTTTGAAGGGGGTGGAGTTCAGGGTGAACATATTGCCTTTAACAGATGGGTCCCAGTTCTTGTTTATTTCCACTTAAAACTGTGGACTTGTTGAGGCTGCAACGATATCAGTGCACCCAATCACACTCCATTTGTAGTAAATCCTCTGATTTTGTCCCGGAGACAAAAATAAAATCCTGATTTGGCGATTACAGTCCCAGTATAACTCCTGCACTTTGGGCAGTAGCAATGTGGCAAATACATTTCTAACAGGGATTGGACATTGTGCAATAAAAAAGCAATATTGTCTCATGGCAGGCCTGAGGCTGAAACTACATACGCGTCACCACTTAGGTTCAACTTCTCCGGCTCAGCTTAGCAGGGGACTGTATTGCAAAACTGCAGTAATAACCGCCGTCGACTCTGTCCATAGTCTGCAGCATATTATTCCACTCCAAATAGGGCCTCGCTGGTACCCCCAACAGACAGAGCGGTTCATTAGCCATGTCTATCAATCAGACTTGTGCTAGTTATAGAGTTCTTCCACGGCCTGATCGTCACAGAGCACATTATGGCCCCCTTTTTCCCTGTGGAGCAAAATAAAACAGACAAAAAGTCAATTTGTGACAAAATGGGAAAAGCAAAGAGGAAACTACATCCCCTGACCCCACGCAGAAACAAAACCCCATGGGAGGAGGCTGATGGGTAAACTGCGGCTACCTACTGAGACGCAGCTCAGCAAACTGAAACGTGCTGGTGTACCGAAGGCAGCCGACCAATCACGACACAGGACAGTGTAGATGGTTGTTACCGGGAGTGGGCAGCTGTTTAAGATTCACCAGCGACAGTCGGAGGGCAGAAGGATGGGTTGGTTCTGTGTCACAGTTACAGGAGAGGGGAGTTGCGATAAACAGACTTCACCGTCGCCCACAAATGCATATACAGTACATACACTGGCACCCACGCACTATACGCACACACCCCTTGGCCCATGAGCTGAACCCAGCGTTGGGAGGTCCACGGTATCAGTCAGGAGGTCTTGGATGGCAGCTGTCGCGTCAAGCTGGTGTAGCGAGCGGGGCGGGAGAGGGAGGATCTCTGTTATTATCAGCAGGGTTACACCTGGCCGCTGCCTCGGTTGATGCTATCGCTCGCGTTCATCTGTGTCCCACTGCACTGCAGTACTGCAGCAATCAACACCGCGGTCTGTCTCTCTCCTCATCTCTCTGTCTCCTCCTCTCTCTCCCTCCCTCCCTCTCTCTCTCCATCTCTCACCCTCACCTTCTTTCCCTACCTATTTCTGTCACTCTCATTCTTGTCCTTTCTCTCGCTCTTTCTCTCCCCTAACCTCCCTCCCTCTGTGACACCTCACACTAGCATCATGTCACATATGCCTGTACCCACCTATATGCACCCTCTACCCCTTTACCCCTACTCCATTCTCTTTTTTCCCTTCCTCTCTATCTTTTTCTCTCTCTCCAACGCTCTCAACCCTCCCTGTTTCTTTTCACTCTCCCTTTTAGTGTCCATCTCACTCACCGGCCCTCAGTCTGTCTCCATCTCTGCCTTCTTCGCCAACTCTTTTCCAGAACAGTAGTCAGTAACAGACATGTGCCAAAGACCATTACAACTAGCTGGTTCCAAAAGGATGGCAGCACTAGACCACTGATTGGAACCGGGAGCGAGTCAAATGAGAAAAATCGAGCTTTCTTGGCCGTACACTGCTGCAGTAGGTTTGGCTTCAAAGAGCACCGATATCCAAAACAAGGCTGTGAAATATGATTGCACAACTTTGATTTTATGAGGCACTGTGAACTTGAGTTAACTGAGTGCCAAGTCATTTGGGCACAAGAATGGAATCTCCTCGCCAGACAGCTCAAAAGGCAGAAGGCCCTCCTGCCTATTTTGCTCATTTTAATATGGAGTTCAGTCCACAAGTCCTTGTATAATGACTGCATATAAAAATGGATGTAATTTATATTATCACCTGGTATGGTCATAAGTACCCTCAGAATACAGCCGACAGCTTCGGATTTGAAGTCAAACTGATTGCATTTCAATTTGTTGGAGCAATGTACATGGACAGAAAGAAACAATATCCTTGTCCAGATGGTTACAGACTGCATTATGCATGGTAGCATCCGTACACCATATTACATTACAAAACATCCAATAAAATATGATATTAAGTGCATATTACAACTACTGCGATCCTCTCCCTCTCTCTCTCTCGTTATCTACTTCCCTCTCTCTCAAAGTAATGGTCACATACTCGAATCGACACCTGTTTTATTCAGCCTATCAGCGTTGCTGAAAGAAGCACCACTGACCTTTCGACAGAAGGCCTTAATGTAATCCTTTCAATCCAGTTGGCAAAGACGACTGCTAAAAATCAACTCCCCCTCTTCCTGCATGAGGTCATGAAATGTAATTCAAAACATGCTAAAAGGAGTGACATGTTTATTTAGAATGATAAACATCGCTTTTAAAAAGAAAAAAAATGTCAACACCTATTGTATATGCTGGTAAGACGATGAGCGAAGTGCTCAAGGGGCACAAGAACCATGTTTTTCATTTTAAATGCAGATAAAGATTAATTGAAAATACTCAAAACCGTGCAGCACAATTTTCTGAGGAGGCATTTTCACTTTAAGGAGAAGAAGAAAAAGAGATGATAATGCACTCCCGTTCTGCAGCATAACTGCTTCTGGAATCCTGCAATCAAAACGTCGTCTTGAATAGTCTTCACCCCGAGCAATGCAATCTGAGGAAATCGCAGACGGTAATTGGGCAATCACTGTTAAACCACAATTCTAATTCAGATTCCGAGTCCAGGAGGGCATGAATGACAATCAAGCAGTTTGAATGAACATGAGCCGAACAAGAAATGCCACTGCCAGAGAGCTCCAGCTTATTGCTGATTGTAATTTAATACTCTCCTTCGGCACACAGATACATAATTATTCGCCAACATGGGTTAAACAAAACAGAAATATACAAACGCGCAAAGAAAATGGCTAAATATCCCCAAACTTGAAAAAAATATGGATCGACAGGTGTGAATGAGACTGGAGCAAAAGGTCCAGAGGTCAGAAAATTATCATCAACAGATTGAACACACACACACACACAGAAATATGTACACACAGTTTACTGCAAACGGCTAAGCCCATCTGATCTGGGTCACTCCATCCTAAACTGTACAATTCACTGTATTGTGTAAGAATGGTCAATAAAATTTTTTCTGGTAGAATTAAATGATTTGCATTGTTCATATTTATTCACTCCTGGATTGTAGATATACATAAGAAAAAATCAGAGTCATCGGTCCAACAACACAGCAGAAAAAGTGGTTTTCTGATGTCAGCCAAGGTATTGTGAAGGACATATTTTGCAACAAAATTTGGCAGCCAACTTCATGAAATGCTTATGACATGTCTGTTGATACTTCGAAAGAAAGTGAAATGAAATGTTGCAGAGAAATACCCATAATAACGGTTTCAATTGTCTGCACTAAATTATCGGGACTCGTCTGATCAGAAATGCAATTTGAAATGACCGTCGTGGGCGTAACCAGTCGCGTCCTCACGTGTTACGTCCATCCCTGTGGGTTAATTTGCATAATGTGTGCAAATAGCATAAAGATGACCTCGGCAAAATAAGGTACTCACTTCCTGCATCAAAATTTCACAAGGCGTCAGACAATCATATATACCATGCTTTTAAAAATAATTAAAAAATTTCTGTCCTAATATTGTGTTACGACCATAAAAACATAAACAATCTGTGCGCTATCACCATAGACTGTATGAAAAGATGGACGCAGCGCCTGGGTCTGAAAAGTGAGGCCAATGCGGAAATTGAATTCCATTTAATGGCCAGCAGATGGCGACGTCGGTGGTTGCAGAATTGGAAAAGGAGTATTTGAATTTTCATCGCCATTGTCGCACGTTGTACAGTTTTTTTATGGAATGAGCCATCTGTAATCATACAACACCTATTCTAGAAAAGTTGGCACATCATGGAAGATGCACATACAATCACAAAAGACTCGAAAAGTTCTTTCACCCCCTGCTATATTGAAAACACTGCAACAGCTCATTATTTGACGTTGTATGCCAGGGCTCCTCAAATCACAGTCCTCGAGGGCCAGGAACTGCTGCTTTTCCACCCTCCCTTCACCTGGGAGTCAGGTGAGATGACAATCTGGCCAATCAGCAGCATTAATTGTTCACTTAATTGCCTGGAAGGAAGGAAAACCAGGACTGTATTTGCATTCGAGGGCCAGATTTGGAGAGCCCTGTTCTATGCAATTTTATGACGGCAACAAAGTCCAATAAAGTTGGCGTAGTCAACTGCATACCAGTGCATAACATCACCGTCTCTTCAAATCACCCTCAATAAGATTTGATTGTGAAGGCAGCAGTTAAGTCTAGCAAGCAGAATTTCATCCCATTCCGCCATTATGTAAGTCTTCATCTGTGCAGTTGTAAGGGGTTTTTCTTGGCATATCGCATCATAATGTACCATATAATCCCAATTAGAGACAGATCAAGACTGTAGGCAGGCCATTTTAGCACCCGCACTTTGCTCATGCAGCTATGCACTTTGTGCAGAACATGGACTTGGCATTATCTTCCTGGAAAATGCAGGCAAGTTCCTGGAACAGACAATGTCTTGATGGCAGCATATGTTGCTCTAAATCTCACAAATATCTTTCTGCATTAATGGTCCCCTCGAAAATGTCCAAGTCACCCATGTCATGTGTGCAGACACCTCCCAAAAAAAAAAACACTTGAAATTTTGACTTCTCAACTTCTCAGAGGGCAAAACACACTTCCACTGTGCTGCTGTCTTTCTCCGATGAAATCGAGCCCAGAGAAGTAGGCAGCACTTTTGGAAAGTTGTATGGCAACATAGTAAAGCTAAGGGTGAGATGCCCAAAATCTGACCAATTTGTTATAGGGGAATGTTTTTTTCAAAGTGATGGAGAAAAAGATTATGCAACTGTTGGCAAATTGATGAGCCTTGACCCATCTTTGCTCTTGAGGGACAATGCCTTTTTAAGGAGCTCCCTAACATGATTTGTTCACCTGTTTCACATCGCCTTAATACTGCAATTTGTCACATCATTACTAGTCCTAAATGGACCCTCCACTAACTTTTTTTGGATTCTGTAGCAGCCATTACAGTTTTCATGTATATGTTTTCAATTATTAATTAAATACTCAAGTTAAAGTATCAAATATTGTGTTGTTGCAGTGTTTTCAATACAGTAGGAGGTGAATAGACTTTTCAAATCACTTCCTTTTCATTTTGTTTGTATTTTCCATGTGTCAACTTTTTCAGACCTGGAATTGTATTTAATCAAAATATTGATCACCAATCCAGGAGTGTGCCGATATGCATGTAAATGCACATGCATAAATGCACAAATTAATGAACCCGCACATGTGCACACACACACACACACACACACGGAAACACTCGCATGCACGCACACACACACACACGCACACACTCAAAAACAATACATCCCCACAGGCTAAACCTGTCTGACCCATAATTGTATTTTTTAGCCCAACAACCCCTTACTGAGGAAGTCCTTATACTTTTAATGGCGTCTTTCCTCTTGGTGTTGAGCCATTTCCAACTCCTTTCTAGACAGAACAGATTGCATCTTAGAGAAGAAAATACCCACAGGGCTCCTTACGAAGAGAAAAAAAACATTTGCTGGAAGTCATTGGCTTACATCATGGCTGCCACAAAAGGAGGGAGCAGCAATAACTACTGTTTTTTTAACATTCGAGAATAGGAGAGCGCTCACAGGCTAGACTTATTGTTTTAATATATTTTGAGTCATCTGTACCGCTAGCATCGTTCTGCAGATGATTTTTTGGCCAAGCATGTGGCTCTAGCCATGTAAGAAGCTAAGCAGAGAAAAAAATTGGGCAACAGAAGAATAAGTCGCTGTCGACAACCGTATCGCTCATACACGCTCAACATGATCAATTCTTTAGGAATTAGTTCATAAAAATTTCATGCAAATCCAATTTATCCAGATGATGCTAAAAATATTTCAAAGACATTCAGTAGCATAAGAATGAGTAGCTGCTTATGACCATGTGTACACATTTTACATAAATTCCTAAAGAATTATCTATAAAAAAACATGACCATTTTGTTTTAAATAGCAAATTCTTAAATGTACCAGTTTATATCAAAAATAATTTCCATCTTTATATTCTTCAAATTTCTCTCAAGGTTCTGCTTCTGTGTCAGTTAAAATTGGAATCTAAACAGGAAGAAACACTAAAAAAAAATACATAAAATAAACAAAGAATCGCAGGTATGTAACCACCCATCTTCAATTTTCGGCACTTTCTAAGCCTATAAGTGGTACTAATTTATGCAGTGCTTGAGAAGCTGTTTTTATAAAGACAAACATAGTCGACTTCGTGCAGGCCCAGTGGATGCTATGAAATCTAACTGGTCTACATTCAGTTCGTATTGCCATGCAGTGATGTGCTCTAACTGAACAAAAGTGATATTGAAATGATACTGTATTTACATATCAGAATTGGTTTCTATTATCTCGTTTCCCAAGTGGATGTACTTTTTTTCATTTAACTACAGGTGGCTCATCTTCTTTTGTCACTTAATTAAGAGCAGTCTGTAAATAGAAGACGTTTGTGTATCCCTGCATTAAATAAAGGTAATTAAAATAAAAAGTACAGAACATTGTTGCTGACTGCAAGTGGGGTCCATCTTCAGCACTTTATAAGTCTGATTTGTCAACATTTAACCAATTTTTGTGGGCAAAAATTAATGTGTAGAGTCAGCAGTAAGACTGCAGCAGCACATACATAAAGCGATCCTAACTACAGTATCGACAGTTCAGTTTCCGACTCTCACATTCCACGATGTAATACACGACACCAACATATAACGTTGACATACACACTTCCAGGTGCATGAAAGGGATGAGCGAAACACCAGAGAGGAGAAAAGAAGGCTTCTCCCTCTCTCCTCTTATCCTTTTCTCATTTAGAGCGTTAGCAGGGGACTCGTGGATGCTAACGACCTAAAGTGTGTACGTGAAATAATTACACTCCATTCACCAGAGGAGCAAAAAAAACACAGGAGTTTTTTTTTTTCATCTTTCCTTGCTTTCTTTTTGGCACCTTAAACACCAGAACAGTCCAGCAATGCAGTCGTGTCCATGGCGACAGGCCGCTTCTTCTGTCACTTCCCCTGCTGGAAGGACTGCGAGGTTACGTGGGATCGTGTTAAATTAATTGCACCTTCACTGGGCCTCAAACGTTCTGTCTTTATGTCCTTTCTGTATAGGGGTGGGAATGAGGGCATATTTTATACCCTTTTATACTGTAGCAGACACTTAAGAACAAAAGCTCAGCTAATCTGAACGCCCCAGACACCGGCTGAAGTTACAGTCTCTTCTCTCAAGGCCACCACTTTCTTGCTCTTTCATCTTTCATTGGTTTTTCTTCAGAAATGAGAACATCTTGCTATTGGTCTTCTTTCTTCCCTTGTCCTTTCAGTCTCATCAGCGGCTCCGTACCATTTGTTTTTATCCGTTTCAGTTGTACTGTCTACTGTGACAGCATTTGGGCAGGAATAAGTGATGTACTGTATCCATTTCATGCTAATCTGTCAAACTATTACCAAAATGATGCATCGTCTTAACAGATTATTCTGAATACCATAGTCATGTTTGGTCTAAGTATATGTCACGTTAACATTAAATTTAAAGGAGCCGTGTCACGATTACTGCGCATGCTCTGAACGCACATCCCAAGAAAGTGAATCTGCTTCACTGCAAGTCATAATCTCATTCCATCTTAGCCAATTCGCCTTCATGTTGCATTGTATTTATATATTGGAGTTACTCCGGCATTATGCTTTTTATATTCAGGAGCTTTCTATGGAAATTCGAGGATTCAAAGCACTATTTTAAGCTTTAGCTGAGGGATACAAAGAATGTAAGCTAATTGCAATTGTCAATAATCATAGAAGAAGAAAAAAACCTTTCTAGATTTTGACTTGCAGTTGAGCGGATTTAATTCGTTTAAAATTGAGAGCATGTGCAGAAATCGTGAAACAGCTCCTATAATAACAGAAATCGAGGCAGTATTAATGCTCGTGCTATTTTTGAGGGGGGCTAGCTTGCTTTGTGCACGTATTGTTAAGCACAAACCCATGAAATGTGAAGAAATGCCAGGGTTAGATTCTGAATGAGGGCTCTCAAAAACATCTTTTTTCACCTCTTCTATGGAATCCGCAGCAGAAATAACAAATTTCATAAAGATACAGAGAGAGCCAAGTGCTAGAACAGAAGCATCTGTCCTCCGCGACTTCATAATTACACAGTTTGCTGTAATTAGAGTGCAGAGTTTAAATTATATGGAAAATATTAAGCGAGTGACCGAGGGTATTATAGGGCACGATGTATAACTAGCACAATCCAGTGATGATGACATAATGAAAGCTGATGAATAATTGCTACTTTTCAATTGTTGGTACAGCCAAAAAAAAAAAAAAGTACATCAATGTCCCAAACATTGTGGAGCAAACTGTGTCTCTCGGGCGTTTTTGCCCCCTAATTTAAATACTTTAGCGGCCAATGAATCTGCCAAGTTCACCTCAGTCTTGCTGAAATTTCATTTGAATTATACTGTGCCATTCCTTCCTCCTCCATGTCCTGATTAGAGGGACAGCACACGGCGTACCGCAGTGATTATGAGCATAAAGGATAATTGATTTTGCAATTTCGATGGTTCTGCATCTGAATTAGCTGATTTTTTTTTTTTTCCCCCGAAAGAAAAAAAAATAGCCAGCAAATGCAGCAGACGCTCAAATCGTCTCCCCAACACAGAGGACAATCAGGGGAGCGAGAAGCACATTTCCTCAAAAAACAGCGATCAGAAGGGAAGAAAGGCCCCAAAGACATGAAAATGAGCCATTCTGCGGAAGACGTAAGTGCGAAGCGAATAGATGCCAGGTGTGCTGATTCCATAGGCATGAGTATGGCATTTACAGTTAAAATTCGAAACGAGTTTTGCGCGTATTTCCACGGTCCCATTCCTCCATCACATCAGAAATGCGCCTTTGTTGGAAATAAGGTTGCGGTAGGATGCAGCGGTAGATGAGGATATTGGGAAAGGAACAGCTGATGAGGTTTCCGTTATTTCTGGCCGCTCACTGTGCCAGACGACAAACAAAACATGAAAAATGACTGCCGTAACCGGGGTATTGAGGTTCAAGATGTTTGCATTGATATTTCTAAGTCCGTAATTGTATGAACACTGATTATTACTCGCTGCTATTAATCTGATGCAAATGCATGTTCTCAAGGGTCTTGATGGTTAGAGATTGTTCACAGTGGTGTAACAAATTACTCTCCACTGAGGACTAATGTTAAAATATTCATTTTCAAGCATGAAAAATA
Organism: Gymnothorax javanicus; assembly: GCA_029692085.1. Taxonomy (NCBI): domain Eukaryota; kingdom Metazoa; phylum Chordata; class Actinopteri; order Anguilliformes; family Muraenidae; genus Gymnothorax; species Gymnothorax javanicus. The sequence continues at coordinate 7,282,174 of CM056209.1, read as the reverse complement.
TCAGATATGAATTAGAGAAAAATGTCAGCAGAATAAGACAGCATCCTCTACCAGTCGTCGGGTTAAATGTCCATTTAAACTGGAATGAAATCTTTTCTATTCAATTTCCAGCAGTGTCAATGTTTCCATCGATTGTAGCTCGCTGTAAAATTTGATGCCTGCCTCCCTTCAAAGAATCATAATTTCCATGGCAACACATCAAAAAAGCAACAACATGCCGAGGCGATAAAACAGACGGCCTCCACTGTGATTCTAAGCGTCATGGAACTGAATTGATGAACAGGGCCTTTCCCCAGTAACAGAAGCACCATTCCAGAATTTTCCACTGGTGATTTCGACAGTGCGGCCTGTAGGAGCAGGGATACGAAGGAAAGTGGGCGAATGGCGTTAGTACTGGCATTAGCTCAAATGCACTGTCAGCCCATTGGGGGCTGGGGTCTGAGCCTCAGTTTGGTGGTAATTAGCACAGCGCGAGACGAAGTTCTGAGGGCAAGTGGCGAGCTCGTAATGAAGCAACGGCTCCCCGGTGCACGAATAGTGGATGCCGCCAATTTTCCCTACGAGCACAGCGAGGGAAAATGACTAGCTATTCAAAAACGGTGTCGAAAATAAAGGGAAAAAACATTGTCTATGAAAGGGGTAAAGCCCATAAAGTCGCCGGCCTGTAAACAGAACAGTCAAAACCTGACGCTCTGTTGATTTTGCCTCGCGTCAGGGCCTCGCTTCCAGGGATCAGAGCATTCGTGACGGATAGCTGGGATATCTGTGCTCGCGGCCCCTTCTCCTCGAGGGCGGCTTTCTGCTTTGGCTCCGGATCAAGAGGCTCACGCCGCTCCGCGGCTGTAGAGTTCAGCTCTCCCTGGGCGGAGAATAGAACAACTGGGATGAAATAAGGCAGCAGCCGGCCAGCTAACACGACCCCTGACCTTTACACACAAAACACTTCTTTTTTCATTCTGATGCCAAAAGGCGCTGCTTGTGTATGTGTGGGGGTGAGGAGGTGGGGTGGACAGGGAGAGGGTTGGACTGTTCCAACGGGCGGGGGTGGCCTGGGGTGTTGGGTCCAACTGTAAGTCTTTTCATTTGGCCCAAAATCTGCGGTGGAACCTCTATGGGCGCCACACGATGACATAAACCTGTGCGGATGTGGCATTCAGTTACATTTCTCAGCCGCAGTAATGTGGAAGACTGGCAGCTAGCTTGAAATGCTTAAATCGCAGGGAAATGGGAAACATTTAATTGACTTGGTGGATAAAAAAATGCAAAGAAGCCAAACATTGGAGAAAAAGGACGGCCATATATATACAGCTTGAGTGCCCGAGAGTAAGATGCTAATCTCACTTTATAATTCTTTTCTCTGCACTCAATTAATGAGAGGCCTCGGGGCGGTTTGGGTCCCATCCTCCATAAAACAATTGCAGCGCCTATTGCTAAAAGAACTTAGCAAAGTCACATTTTCACCCACCGTGAAATAAGGACGGAGAAACATCTTTCATAGTTACCTACAACCACCGCCTGGATTTTCCCGAAACAGATATTTTGTGCTTTAAGCACTTTTAGCACTGGGGTCTTCAATTACTCCTCGATAGTGGAATATCCAGTGTGACTCAGGGTGGCCACACTATGGGGTACACACCAAAATATAGGGGATTTTACAGACGTTTTACACGTACCGCCGTTAATGATCAGTTTTAAAGGCGATTCTAGGGAAAAGATGGAGGACAAATCATGAGAAAAGTATACAGAATTAAACTGAAGACAGAGTTTTGATTAGTTTTTTCCCGAGGGAGAAGAGATTAGTTCAGACATCTGGCTACATTGGTGTTGCTGAGCTGGCTGGCCTGACCAATACAGATTGAACTACTTTTTAAAAAACAGGCACCGGTCTGACAAGCTTGTATTTTAATTTCCCAAATATAAGGGCACCTAAAAAAGCAGTTATCAAGGGAAAGGTAAATGGGGAATTAGACACAGCACTGCCCTAGGAAAGCACAGCAATCCTATCCCATGAACTACGACAGGATACTGACTGATGGATCCTCTTCCCATCTGCACTCACTCAGATTCAACCCCATTCGCCCTCATTTGACAAGACACTGGATAGTGTGAGAAAGCATGCATAGCAACACCGCAAGACCAAAGGACTGGTCTCCTACTGCTTTGTGAGGTTCCCGCCCACCTCTCCACTGTCCACTTGATTACAGGCGAGTGAACCTAGGAGCTCCTCGCAGTGACACAAAGAGCTGAGGGGCAATCGTAAGTGTGCCAAATAGCTTGAGATGAGAGGAGGAGAAGGTGGAAAAAAAAAATAATAATAATTGAGAAGCCGGCAGAAATCAGTGCCCAGACCGGCTCCCTCAATGGCAGAGTAGAACTGATGGTATCGATCCAATGTTCTGTCGCCGTCATAAGCGCTGGGTGCAAAATTGCCTTTAGTACGGCGGCAGCTCCAGGGGAGGACACGGCCTTCCCTGAGGACAAAGATCAGAGAGACAGGAAGGGAACAGGCGATACCGTTCCTCCTGCGATCACTCGATAGAATGGAATTGAACGACCGTCAATGTTCCAGCTGTACCCACCCCAAAGCAAGGGCACAGACAATACATAATAAAAGTTTAAAGCTAAATTTAATGCTACGCAAGTGAACAAAGTAACTTTGTGTGAATTTGATTTATTTATCCATCAATGCATCCCTTGTCTAAACTGCATTTTCCTCATCAGGGTCGCAACTGAGCTGGAACTCATCCCAGCCAACTGTGGGCAAAAAGCCGGAACGCACCCCGAACAGCCCGCCAATCCACACCATTCACGCGCACCAAAGGGTGATTTAGAGTCTCCAGTTAACCTGGCATTCATGTTTATGGGAGGATCTTAGAGGAAACTCAGGTGAACATGGGGGGCAGCAAGCAAACTCCACACAAAGGCCCCAGGCCAGATTTGAACCGTCAACCGTCTTGCAGTGAAGCAAGAGCTCTACTCGCTGTGTCAGTGTGCCACTTGATTTAATCAAATGGCCTCAATTAAAAGGTTGTTAGACGGTACTTCCACATTTGTGTGGGACTATTTTACAAAATCTTTATAAGTAAATCTAAAATCTCACTTTCTTGACTGAAAAATATTCCCACTACGGCACGGGTAACCTACCCTGTTTCTGGGCATGTGCTGCCCTGAGGGTTTTCACTCTAACAATTCTAGCAATTTACTCCTCATTGAATTGCTAGAGAAGTTCAGCGCTCCCTTCAATGTTCTTTTCCAGTTGCAAAAATAAAGTCAACATTATGTCACCTAAGCTGTATCCTGACTGCATAACGCATAGGTACTCCTATTAGATAATATTAATTAATCGCTAAGGTCAGATTTGTAAAAGAAGCCGTATCTCCTCTTTGCTTTTAGTTGTTATTGTGTTATTTCTCCATACCTGCAAATAACAGACTCTCGCCTGATAAGGTGATCTCATCTACAACGCCAACTCAAAAGTTTGGATGGTGGGGTAAATTGAAATTAAAACTGAATGCAGTGATTTGTGAATGACCTTTGACCTGTATCATATCCAAAAAACTTCAACAGCAGATTATTAGACTTTTAACCGCATTAACTTTTGTCTCATCTAGCGCCCCAGTGGCTGCGTTTCGCAGTGTTTCTGGCGTTCCTGGCTGTGGGTTTCAGTAGAGTGTTCGATTATCTCGTTTCCTTGTTTGCCCTCTGTGAATACCTCACGCCGTTCCCGCACCTGTTTCTTATCTCCCCTCGTTATCCTTGTATTTAGACTCTGCAGTTTCTTTGAGTCATTGCCAGATTGCGGAGTTGAGCCCAGGGTATTGCGCTTTCTTTTATGCAGTCGGATTCCTGTACCCTAGTTCTCTCCGATGCTCAGCTCTCGTGTGCTCCTTACCGCTTTTGTCAGCATCGCCCCAAATATCCATTGTCCCCCTGCCCAGCCCCAGGATTTCTGACCTCTGTGCTTCCATTTCCTCTTTGACTGATTCTTTGGTTTTGACCCTGGACCGGGCAGCTCCATCTGATCCTGACTGCTGCTGCCTGACCTCTGCCTGCTTATTGAAAACGCCTCCCCTCTTCTGTATCGCCCTGGTTACCGGCTTTATGCCCCAGACAGTTAACCTTTGGTTTTTGTATTCTTTATCTTGCAATTGATTTCCTCCACCAGTCCCTGCACATATTATTTTTTCAAAGTGAACTCCCATTTCAATTTTGATTCTTGTGACATATTTCAAAAAAAGTCGGTACAGTAAAGTATTTACCACTTTTTTGAGTTGCCATTCATTTTCAAAACATTTAATGAATATTTAGGGACTGAAGACACCAAGTAATTACGAATTTTATTCTTTTTGGGGATACATAAATCTGGCGCTGTGCAATTTTCTTGTCCATGCACTCACTTGCGTTTTGACTCACACAGACCACCTCTTAACGCAAACACTGGTGTGCTTTGGTAGTTTCATGGGATTGAATCCCGGCCGGCAGGGCTGTTCACAAAAAAAAATGCATATCGTTAGTTGTAGAATCTTTTACTTTGTGTTCTTAATTTTCAATTTCACTATGTACATCTACCCTATAAATAATGCCTAAAAAATGGTGGTAGAGCCTAGTAGGAAGGGGAAGGTGAAAGGGTATTGTTGGGTTTTGGTGGTACCCCTTAATGGTGGCAATTTTGACACTTAAGTTGGATTTGTTTTGAACATACTCAACTTTCCCAGTATCAAAACGGATTTACAATGCCGTTCCAAAACTTCAGTCACATTACCAAGAAGGAATTCGACCCAGAAAAAAGCCTTACCCACCACATGAAAGCTTGAATGCTTTGCTTAAGCCTTTCAGCGCCAAAGTCAACTATAGTTGCCCACTGGTGTAAGATATCAAAACCAGATACTGTTGAAAACCTCCCTGCGGGGGAGCTCTTTTAAACAAGTCGCCACATGATAGGTTTTCAACAGCTCAGGATAATTACATTCTTAATTCCTTGAACATTTATTCGGCGCTCAAAGGGTTAATATTTATGGTGTTATTGCTTGATAGAGACAGCTTGTGGTTGACGATTAAATTTGAGAGACATTTTTAATTTACTTCAGTAGAAATTTTGATTAAAATATACTAGTGGATATAGCATATATATATATATATATATATATACACATTGGCCATTTATACGCACATTAGCTTTATTAAGCAGCCTATATCCATTGCTGAACTGGTCCAAAGGCTTTCCTCCAATTAATATGACATTTGAAAAATAAACATCTCCTGGAGCTGCAGTTCCAGTATTACGAAAAAAAAAAAAAAACTTCAACTCAGTTCAGTTGAAAGTGGACTTTCAAAACCTGTGGAAGTTCCACCTCATCATCTCCTCCCTCCAAGCAGAGCAGTGGTTTTAACCAAATGATTTTTTTTGTCCGATTCCTCCATTAAAATGACAGCGAAATTATGCAGTTACAATGTGGGAGTTGTTCAATAAAGTAAGTTTGGTTGCTGGCTTGACGAGCAAATGATTTGAAACCCAAATAACTTACATCAGGGTTGGGGTCAATTCCAGAATTGGAATTGATGAATCAGGGGTTGAACTGGAATAGGTAAACATTATTTGGAATTGGAATTGATTGACCTACATTGTGCATCTTTGTAAATGCTGTTATAAATATTGGTAGAAAAAAAAATCATCTGTAATGGCAATCTGTTCTTGAGGCTCATCTGCAATTATCCATGCTTGTTCAGTTCAAAACATTTATGATGGCAGCAATAAAGATCGAAACACTGCCTCAAAACATTTAAAAACATTTTGAAACAGTGGTTGTTTCAAAAGCACCTAAACTGTTTCAAAGGTTTGAAATTGCCATCTCTAGTACCCTTTGCATGCTACCGGACGGCAGCACCCACTGAAATGTACAAGTAGGAAGAAGCACAGCATCCTATCAGCTAACAAGTTCAGCAGGGTTCTATTTACTGAATTGTTCATATGACCACATTCACAAACTGACCCAGATTCACTATTCAGTGTGACAAAGGTTCACCTCTGCCCAAAACCAGCCAACATCAACTGCTACCACCACGTATATAAATGCCATGAGTCCAACCACTGCAAATACAAAAGAGGTGATAGGCTTATTCACAAGAAAAAACTGCAAGCAATATACTGCAAAATGTGTGCAGTCCTTCACATTTTATCTTTATGCATTCTTTCCCAAAACATCACGTAAACATATTTTACTCAGGCTATGCGCTGAACACCTAAACAGTCAAACACAAAACTTAACTATCCCACAACCTCCCCCCCTCCCCTCAGTCCACTTGGTCACTTCCAATAAAGCTGATTGAATGCATCAGGTCCTTGACAGCAACACTCCCGTGGCCATCCTCACGTGACAACACTGAAACAGAAAGTGAACCTCAGACAGAGGTGATCGGACACAAACCAAAAACAGATGACATCTCTTGAAAATAATCCAGCGAATGCATTAATAAACTAAATCCACAAACACAAGGCAAACGTTTAAAAATGTAGTGTCTGAGTATATGTATGTACAGAGTATGGAAGTGCGTGTGTTCGTGCGTGCGTGTGTGTGTGAGCATAGGAATTGTGCACCTCTATAGAGGGGGGCTGTATGCAGATCCCTCAAGTGCTTTTTTTAAAATTAATTAATTTTTTCTGCGTGTCCGGAGAAGTAAAAATTATTTACTTTAGTCTCACTTTAGCTATGATACCATGGCTGCATCCAAGTTCTCTTAAATACAGTGCCGTGCTAAAGTTATAAACACATTTAACACAATTCTGTGAGGCAAAGATGCTTCCAAAATCATTAAATTAAAGGTTTCTAAATATTGAAAAATGTACTATAAAGTGCTGAGAGCTGTTAAAAAATGAACTCAAATCAATATTTATTGCAACTACCCTTTGCCTTAAAATTTTGGACACTGTCCAGCAGTTTTATAGTTTAATAAGATTATTGACTGTTCAGTTGTTTGTAAGCGTATTGGAGAATATGTCACAGTTCCTCTGCCCGCTCACAATCTCACTTGAGTCTGTCTCCCCAGGTTTTCCCAGGCAGCCTTGATGATGTTGAGATCAGGGCTCTGTCATGGCGTATTATTTGTATTAACGGATCAACTGTATTCAGTGAAACAGAAAGTTCAGATGCAAGATTTTTTTTTTTTATGAACATTTGATGCTTCAAATGTGCTTTTAATCTACAGCAATACTTTTATGGAAAACAAAAATAAACCTCCAAGATCAAATTTAAGTAAGAAAATAAAATCCTAGGTGCCTATGACTTTTGGACGGTACTCCAGGCGGCCCTTTTCTTTTCCTCTCCATTTTTCTTTGACCGTGCAAGAAAACATCACAGAGGAGAGGAACAAGTCGCAGGGATATTTTAAAGGTAACTTGAGACATGTTTGAGAAAAATTGGATGTCCTTTCCTTCAATATGTCACAAGCTTGACGGCAAAGGTAGCCTTTGGAATTTATTAGAAAACCTTGGGGCAGGAATGATGTATTCAGTTGCTCTGCTTTTTAGAGGCAGATTTTTCCTCCAATGGTGTGCTTGTTCTTAATCTGATGAGACATCCAGTTCGCTGTAGCGCTAACACACTAGTTTTAATGGGAATGACAGTGGCTGATCTGATTGACCCTAATTGAAGCAAAATCCCCCCACACCCACAGGTAGTTAATTTGTCTTAGGCAACCCTTTTTTACACCAGCGCCACAGTTGCACCATCGCCATTACCAAACTATCAGAGTCAGTCACGCCCAGTTTTGATCTGCGATATCGTCAGCCCTAGTACTTGCTGACTGTGTTTAGGTCATCAAATTGTGGTGCTTGGATTTAATAGTATGCTTGGGAGCGACTGAAACACGTTGTATTTGAGAATTATCTGGTGAAGGAGCGATCACTGCGTGTGCCCGAGCCAGCATATTGCTTTGTTACTTTGAAAGCACAACACTGGGCGAACACTTTGCTTTGTGTATTGAAAGTGTGCAAAGGTAATAATGCTTATTACTTTGTAAACAAATTAGCCAAACCTACAGAGTCAGGAGGTGTAAAGTGGAGGGTCTGAAGATTCCACACAGTTCAGGAAAATAAATTTTTTTCATGTCAATATTTGTCCTTAAGAATTTCAATCAAATTACATAAGAACACTCAAGCTGCCCAGTTGTTCCAAAATTTGACCTAACGTCTGTAACGTGGTTGTATCACGTGGCTCTTTGCCCCAATATTCGTTTCAATCATTAATCAGCTGATGCCTACACGTAACTTGTGACTCCTGAAGACGGTGGTAGCGTATCCTTAAGTCACTGTCTGTCCGTAGATATGCAGTGAAATTCTGTGCTGCAATATTCTGAATGATTGGTTATGAAGTTGCTGCTCTTGAACAGTTCATTGCCCGGACCCGCCGCCTTTTTGCACAAAATGGTGCTGTGCAGAATGTGTAAAACGCTTCACTTCCTGTGCGCCACATTTTTCTGGGGAAGGTCGTCCTGAGACAAGTAATTTAACAGAGGCTGCAAATAGCTATTGCAGAGAATTGTGTGAGATTCCAACACATTTTACTTGCTATTGCCTGGAAAATGCCAACGGTAAAAGGTATCAAATAGGAAATTTATCTATATGAAAAAATTACATACTATTCTTTAAAAGCTATCCTGCTCCTGAATTTCGAAATTCAAACAGCTTAAAAAATATGTGTGCTTTCGTGAACTGTTTGCACTGTTTAGTCCACTGGGGGTCCAGGAGGCATAAAAATATACTAGACTTACTGGAAAGTTGGCGCGCCAAACAAAACTGAACACAGCATCGATATCTTATTCTCGGGGGGGATCACGATTCATGTCATCCGCCACCAGTGAGCAACTCGTTGCCTCACCTTCTCTCGAGACCGAGCGGAGAGGATTATCAAGCCAATTAGAGCAGAGATAAGGATATTAGATGTGCAATTTGAGGGCTCAGAAAACTGCATGCAAATCCCAATTAGCAGAGATGCGGAGCAGAGAGGTCGGAGATAGATGGAAGTGAAACTCCCAGCACTCATAAACTCTGACGCGCACCTTTTATTGTGCAAAGCAGGCTATGATCACCGCCATTAAGACCTCTGTCAGGACCAAATGGAGACCCAAACAGATTAAAAGTTTTATTGCTTCATTTAATTTCATGGGTACATGCTGAATTTGTATCATTTATAGTACTTGAAGTACCCAGCGGCTCCAGCTCAGGATGTTTAAAGCACCACAGACTGTGGTACCTGATTGTACATTGTATAAGGAACCTATCTTTCTCATTATACCGAGAACTGCCGGTTTTCCAATACCCGTTACAACAGCTGACGGGTCACTTCAATATCCTCTCCTCACTCCAACAGCAAATTAGAGGTTGGTTACTAAAACAGTTGTTTTTTTATATATATACTGTATATATATCAAGTTAAAACAATACAAATAACATATTTTACTCTCAGTTTCTCAATTTATGGATTTCATTAACCTTATTAGGTTTTTTTAAATGCAAAATTAATTTGGACTGAAAATAAACTGTTATATTGTTGTCAATGTTGAGGTTATATTTTAGTAGCTTAAATATGTTGAAATAAATAGCAGGAGAGCTCAAAGACAATGAAAAAATATACATAAAATCACTTCAAAAGTGTTTAATGAATTCATCAACTCCAAAAACACGTAATACAATAAACAATAGCCTGTAAGTGCTTGAGTTGACACTAGAGGATATGATTAAAGGGGACCTATTTTGCTATATTTCCAAGGTTATATTTTGATCTTGGACTCCCCTAGAGTACTCCTGATCGTTCAAAGTCCAAAACAGGGTCCATATTTAGCTCATACTGCCATCCTCAAAAAACCCCATTTGTAGTCCATTGTAGTCTCTGCCTGAAACGCCTCATTGGGGTGGCTCCTCTGCTATGGCCCCCACTCCCCGTGTGCCCACTTTCTTCTGACTGGCCAGCTCTGTGGAGGGCGGAGTTGGGCGGGACGAGGCTGCAGAACGCAATTTTCCGAGTCCGGCTCCCCAGAGTGAAACGTGAGACACGTCTGCCATTTGATAAGGAAGCGGCGGGCGAATTCCGCAATCTAACGTTATACTTGAATATAGATCTAATGAAATGAACTTGTTCTAACAAACGCAGCGGCGAAAGTGGAGGGTGCAGTGTGAAAATCTGGCAGCTCAAGCTCAAATTTGCTATCGGCTACAGTTTGCTACGGCGACAGTGGTGAGTACAGCGGTTTTTCTACTCTGTAGCTAGGATGCAGGGAAAGCTAGAATCCACCCCATATAGACACGTTTGTAGAACGGGTCGACATACCCACGTGTAGACTGGAGACCATAGAAATCCGGTGGGTCTGAGTTTAGAAGGAAACATAGACAGTAAGGAGCAGCTAGAAGTGGACCAACAGCTTATGGACTGCTTCAGTGTGTATTATAAGGACCTGCTGGTTCGTGTGCATAACTGTGGTGTGTCGTTAGCGTGGAGAAACGAACAGCTTCTACGCTGATATATGACAGTGGGGCAAAAGCTCCAGGCTAAACGGCCTTTTCGGAAATGCCCTTGGTAATGGTTTACTTATTGCGTCGGAATGACCAGCGTTTTGGATAGTTTCTTTTACAGGAAAGAATTTTCAGTTGCCGATTTAATATTCAATCGACAGCAATGCAGAGAAATCGTTTGTGATACCAGACACGTTATAGCCTGTGCTTTTTCCTATTGCTTTCACCGGTAGCATCAGAAAGCTTGCCCAGACATTGGAGAAGTATCAGGCTGACCCCGGTCATGGATAAGTAAAGCGAACGTTTCACAAGCACTCAAAAACGCACCCCAAGCTCTGCAAAACCTATGTCTGGTCTAACTGCACCTCTCCGGTTAGCTTCAACTGTAGTGGCTACAATCAGGCAACGTTATGATGAAACTGTCACATTGATGCTTACCGAAGTAACACAAGCATACCGATCAGAATCACTGGATATAAGTTGACCAGGAGCATTTTTAATTAGCAGAGCACGGGAACTAACATGCAGTAGCTGATAAGCGGTCATGACTTTGAATGTAATCTGTCGCGCAAAAATTTGTTTCGCGACCGGTGTGAAAGCGGCTTGACGTGCCCGTATTCACATCTTTGTATTGACTTTGAATGTAATCTGTCGCGCGAAAAATTAGTTTTGCGTCCGGTGTGAAAGCTGCTCAACGCACCCATAACGCGTATATTCGCCTCTTTGCATTGACTTTGAATGTAACCTGTCGCGCGAAAAATTAGTTTCGCGTCCGATGTGAAAGCTATTCGCGTCTTTGCATTGACTTTGAATGTAGGCTAATCTAATCTGCTAATCCCGCGAAAAATTCGTTTCGCGTCCGATGTGAAAGCAGCTTTATGGATAGTACGCGACAGCTAGAGAGAGCTCGGTTATGTTATGAACATAATACAGGTTTTACAGACCGTAAGTTCTGTTAGTGCGGACAAGTTGCTTATGTGGAGCTAGCGAATCGATCACTTCTACAGGAAAGAATTTCCTATTTAATCTCTGCCTTTTTCGGCTTTTTATTAGCCACAACAACTTCAAAAGGGGGATGAAATTATGTCACGGTAGTGCAGAGAAATCGTTTGTTATACCAGACACGGTAGAGCTTCTGCGTTTCGCATTACTTTCACGGTAGCATCAGAGAGCTTGCTCAGATATTTGTGAAGTATCCGGCTGATCCCGGTCATGGATAAGTGAAGCGATCGCAAGCAGCCATAAACAAACCCAAACACGTATCCCGAGCTCTGCAAAACCTACATCTGGTCTAACTGTGCTTTTCAGCCTGACTTTGCGGACACATGCAGCACCTCTCCGGTTAGCTTCAACTGTGGTGGCTACAATTAGGCAAGGTTATGATGAAACTGCCACATTGATGCTTACCGAAGTAACACAAGCATACCTATCAGAATTACTGCATATAAGTTAACCAGGAGAATTTTTAATTAGCACGGCACGCAAACTAACATGCAGTACCTGGTTACCGAGCGGTCATAACAACCACAGAGACAAACCCTTGCAATACAGGTTTTACAGACAGCAAGTTCCGTTACCGTGGACAGTTGTACCAAGCATCCAAATTACAAACAAGTATAAAAAGTTAGCTTCAAATGAGGTTTATGTTCACACACCTTCTGTAGAATTTCCCCTGATATCACTCTTGCATATTTGGGACACAAAAATTTGCAACAGTAACTTGGCTATGTTAGCCGCAGTGCTACAGCCACAATCAACTGGCTATCACGTCAGGTTGGCTTATGCAGTAAAAGCAACTTACAGCTTCTGTGTCTGTGAGTCATGGACTGTCACGACCGATCCAGGATTTATCTTCAGATATTTTAGAAAGCCTGCATTTGAGGCCAGTCGTTAGTGCTAACTATCATTAGTGGTCCTGCTAGCCAGTAGCCACCCATAACACGTTAGCTTCACTTACATTATTTGCTGTTATATCGTTACTTACAGCCTGTGGCTCCGAGCGCTTGATTGATGCAGCTGCTTCAGGTTTGAGAAGCAGCTGAAACGCTTATCCTGTGTTGAATTATCCTTTATTAACAAAGCTGCCTTTGGTGAAATGCTGAACACAAGCAGCTAACGTTCCCTTTGGCCGTGGCTGTTTGCTGCCAGCAAACAAAAAAAGCTACCCACTGATTTCTGGTGGCATCGTCTTTTGGAAGAGAAATAGGTGTTTTTCATCGCGTCCAAAAGTAAATGGACAAGCAGCTTTGGGAGAGATACTGACAAAACTGCACCTCAAATGATCTGTGGTTCTTCTTTTGTATTTCCAAAAGTGTAGACGCTACTAAGGCATAGTATGATCTGCCGTTGTTAGTGCCTGCTAGAATAGTTTCCGGTGTGGGCAGGTCCAGCGCAGTGGTTGGCTCTGCCTGGGTCTGTACTAATTGGACGGCACAACCTGACGTCAGGTTTTGCCCAGATCTCGTGAAGATCTCAGGAGGAGCTGTTCAGAGAGGAAATCACGCTCACGAAATCACGTTCTTGGATTACGGCAAAACCCCTGTATCTTATGTTTAGAAACTTTTCAGAGGTTGAGCATGGACAACCAACATTATAACATTCCTAACATGTATTAAAAGAAGGATCAGCATAATAGGTCGCCTTTAATTATAATTAGTTTTGATGGAAATGTTGGGTGAAATATTATCATATAGGCATTCTCTACTGCCAAATAAATAAGCCCTCATGAGGCAAATAATACACAAAACTCAAAGCCTGTGCACACCACTTCCCAGGCATATTTAGACATAAAAATGCATCTCTACATAGTCCTACATGCTTTTAAATACATGGCTCACAACAGTTTTACTGCCAGTGAAGACACACTTCTTTGCTGTGGTATGTTTGCACTGTTTTCTCTGGAATAATCTTGACTGAGAAACCAAATATGAGCATTACTGAAGGCAACAAGCATTACGGATAATTGTGGAGCTCGATCTGAATGCAGGATGTGAATCTTTAGACTCTCAAGATGATGGCAGATTTATCAAAATAAACGTTCAATACGCAAACAATGGTGGAAGGAGAACTGGTTTTGTGTGTGTGTGTGTGTGTATGTGCGTGGATGCAGACGTGTACATGGGAATAACTGGAGGAAGAGATTGTGCACATCTAGAAGATCTGCAGAACGTCCTCGCTCAAGTGTTTGAGGACCAGGGTGGTAATGTGAGCATGCGTGGATGACGGTTGCTCGGTTTAGAAAAATCTCAACTTGATTTTGTTGTCCTTTTCGACAAGTTTGAAATGTCTTAGATAGGCTAGGCTATAATCTTCTCAGCTCTGGCACAGACACTTGTGATAACATGGAACAGAGATTTGGTTTTCGCCAAAGAGCTGCGCATAATTATAAAGGCAGATTCTGACACCAGAACAATAGACAAAGAGAAATTATGAGAGAAGTAACCATGACTCAAAAGTTCTTATACCATTTTCAGCTGTCAGTGGCTGATACAGGGTTTTTTGCAATTGGGTAAATATGACTCCTTGTCGATTCAAAGTATAAATGCTCTTTTTTTTTCCTGTTTATTCCACAACCCCAATAATTCATGAGGTGATGAACAACACTACTCCAGAAAAAGTCATGGACATAGAGATATAGAGCTCAGAGTTACAGTATATGTACAGGGTGGGGAAGCAAAACTTGCACTGACATTTAAAGTACAAACAATCCCACAACCACTCCCCTGAATTGTGTGCACCTGTTATTTGAAAAAAAGCAAAGACTATAAGCTGCAATCTGAGTCTAATCTCTTTTTTTCAATAAACATGCCAGTTGAGAATAATATACAATCTATGGATGGTGATTTATTTAGCAAATTTTGCTTCCCCACCCTGTATTTAACCCTTTCAATACTGAATACAGTAATACAAATCAGAGCTAACCATAGGAATACAGTTTTCTGAGACTCATGTGTCCCCACAGGATATTTGGAAATGTTGCGAGACATACTGTATCCTTTAATACTGAAAGGGTTAAATAGATATGGGCGTAAAAATAACCGCTTATTGGGTCCATTGTTCAAAGAAGCAGGCAGCTTCAACCCTACTTATACAGTCCATGCTAAAAGGACACCTTCAGTTAAAAAAAAAAAAAAAAAATGATGATAATAATCAGTGGTAAAGATGAATTCAGATAAAGAAGAGACAATTATTGATTTATTATCCTACATCTTAGGAACCAAAAATCAAAACTTCTTTGCCATATTTTGTACCTTTTAACTGAAAGGTTAGCCACTGAAAAATGAATGGATAGATGGGGTTGACTCAAAAGAGAGATTAGCAGCCAATAAGCCAAAAGGAGGAAAGTTTCAACTCAGAATACTTTTGAAATAAAACTCATCTTTGTCTCTAATTGAGTGTAGAAATTGAGTGAAAATGTTGAAAATTGGACTGCTATCTAGTAAATTAGTTTTTCCCGGCATCAAGTTGTTTGTTTTTTTTTTTTTTTAGACCGCAGGTGGCCCAGTATTCTTGGCCTGCACTGTACATCAGCGAGTTCAGAAATGGCCACCCACCCATCACCGCGAGACACACACACACGCGCCAGCATGCCCACACACATACTGCAGATGCACAGTTTTTCACCAGCAACAGCAATTAGTAGATGAGCAAATGAAAGGGAGAGCGATATTAAATAAGGAGGGGATGTTTACGCACGCTGGCTGGTTCAAGTGCCAACTCCAATCAGGCGCCGCCGAACACTGCTGTGTTTCCGTTTTCTCCCCCATTCAGTGTGTTATTGTGCTGAGGTCGTGCATCAGCAGCTCTCCGCACGGGCACATGCCGACCACGCAGATAAAAAAGCTGCTCAGGAAAGTCATAAATAAATTTATACACGCGCACGCAAACACGTATAAATAAATACAATCAGCACAAACAGAGAGCCCCTGCTGGAATTGAGAGCGCGGCCCCCACGCCCTCTCAGCTTACGGACTGCAGTGAGACAGGCTGTTACCCATCATGCTCTCTGTCCTGCTCTGTGGCCGGCGGACTCACTGCTGGAGCCATTGCAGCAGGTCAGGGAAAGTGCTGTGAACTGTACAGCAGGGAGGCCAGAGGGGGCTGGTTGATGTCACTACTGGTTTAGAGGAGATTATCCCCCCCCACCACCCCCCTCCCCACCCCATTTCCCCCCTCCCACTCCCCCCACCGCCCCCGGCACTGGCAGTCCTCTCACTTCACACATGCAAGCCAGTTTCGCAATATGAAAAGGGGCAATACTGACATTTCATCTGTTCAGAATGACATTGCGCATTTGTCTGTTAAATGCCCCTGTTTTACCAACAGCTTGCGATGCTCACAATTATTGCCCCAGCTCTGTATTTAGCCATTAAATGTGAGGCTTTATAATAACCTGTGTGTCTGCGTGTTTATTTGTGGGAGTTATGCTAGATGGGTATCAATGCAGAAATATTGGGAAGGGTGTTTTAAATAATTTGTGATTCGCCTCTACAAATGAAACAAAACATGCAAAGTTCATGTGGCCCGCATTTATTTGGTGTGGTTTTTACAGATATTGAACTGAATCACAACAATGCAGCTCAACAGGTCAAGTCCCTTTGTTTTATGTGTACTAGGAATAACTATTGTATCAAAAAAAGTTTTAGGGTTAGAGGTAAAGATTAGGGTTCGGGTTTGGTAGTGTTTATCGATGAAGTCAGGGTAAGGGCTCAGAGAAAGAATATAAATGTTCCCACAAAACATGAAAATGCAATGTGTGCGTGTGTGTGTACACGTGTGTGCGTATGTGTCTGTGTGCGTGTGGGCATGCGTGCGTGTGTGTGTGTGTGTCTGTGCGCATATGCATGCACTTGCCTGCGGGTCTTACTGTATAACCCCAGGAGGTGAAGAGGGGTGAAAAAACTCCATCAAGGATTAAAATCGTACAGAGTTAAGCTCTGGAGTGAAGTGTCCTGACCAGATGGCCTCTGTGCTAATGTAGAAACCCACACACCCTGTGGGTTACCATGCAAATCACATTCCACGAGCACAAATCCACACCTCTTCCAAATCAGTTGGCAGCATTATAATTGCAGTCCAAATTAGCAGGGAAAAAAAAAAAGCTTTGAAGTGTATAACGTCTAACACAATGTAACCCTGAAGGATCAATTGCATGTGACAAATGGGAGCCAATTTGGAAAGCTGGAGCGTCGTGGCTAACAGGCAGCGCAATGATTACATTAGTCCCACCTAGAGGCTGCACGGGCTTTTACTTTTTATTAGCTTATCTGGACCGAAGGTCCGGTGGGCTTGTACCTCGGCCTGCTTGTCTGTCCTCGTCAGTTGTCGGTCGTCGTCCGTGTGTAAACATCTTCTCCGAAACCACTGAGCCGATGAAGCTGAAACCTGGCATGCGTCTTCGTGGTCATGCGGACACCAAAGTTTGTTTGAGGCATTCCGATCCATTTTCAAATATGGCCACCATGGCGGCCATCATGAAAATGCCATTCTGACTCATTTGTCAATCAGTTTTGCAGCAATTCAGCTGAAATGTGATGCGTACATTCTAAGTACCAAGACTCAACACATACATTCTAGGTTTTAATGTAGGTTCCATTTTGACCTTCATTTCACCACTGTCACAAGGCCGCACTCTTACATTTCATGAATATCTTTAAAAATCTTCTTGCCCAAAATTACTCGACCAAGGAAACTGAAACTCGGCATGCATGTTCCCACCCATGAGTACATCAAAGTCTGTTCAAGGCATTCCGATCGAAGTTCAAATATGGCTCCCATGGTGTAGCATCCTGGTGGCTCGTCGGTGTGGGCGCGCGCACCGTGGAGGCTGTGGCCTTCCTGCGGCGACCCGGCTCGATTCTGGCTCAGGTCATGGGCCGCGTGTCTTTCCCATTCTTCTCTCTGGTTTTCTGGTCTCTCTCCACTATATAACTGTCTAATAAAGTAAAAAATCCCCCCCCCCCCCCTCTTCAAATATGGCTCCCATGGCAGCCATCTTAAAAATGCCATTTTGACTTACTTGTCAATCAGTTCCTCAGCAACTAGGCTAAAATGAGATATGTACATACTATGTACCAAGACTCAATGTATTCATTCAGGTTCTGATGTATGTTCCATTTTAACCTTCATTTGACTTCTCTCATGAGGCTACACCCCGAAATATCATGCATATACTTAAAAATCTTCTTCTCCAAAAGTTTTTCACCAAGGAAGCTGAAATTTGGCATTCTTGTTCCTACCTATGAGTACATCAAAATTTCATCAAGTCATTCTCATCAGATTTTAAATATGGATGCCATGGTTGCCTTCTTGAAAATTCCCTCTTAACCCATACTAGGGCAGGGTCCATGCAGACTGTTTGCAAATTCGCATTTTGCGATAATCCAAGGTGAATCTGGTTAAAAAATATGTGAGAAGGATTTTTGGATACCCTTTGGATATTCCCCTACCAATGTATGCAGCCAACTTTAAGACTGACAGCTCGACTTGGTTGGGCCAATTCATCGATATTTTTGTTGTTGACGGAAACAACAAACACTGTTGATACTGGGCACAGCCATGATGATACTCCGATGCAACAGTCAGTGTGACCGACGGCAGTTGAAAAACACAAAGGAAAAACGATCAGAGTCCAAATTTTGCATTCTTGTATATTTTATATTTTATATATTATTAAAATATTTATAATAATATATAATAATATCATGTATTATTACAACATTTTATATATTTTGCATTTTTTTCAGTGCTTTGTTTCTAAGATCGTTTTGAATTTTTAATTAATCATTTCTCCACAACGTGAAAATGTGACTCTGATTATTTTTCCATCGTGGTCTTCAGTTGGTTGAAACCCCACTCCAGCGAGTGGAAAGGTCATCACTTGACTGAGTAACACAAGAATGCATATTTGTGCCACGTTTGAGAAGTTCAGTTCGGCTGACATAGAAGTGAATGGGACGGCCATCTCCTTGTTCATGACCTGTCATTTTAACAGGTTGAACCCTGAATGGCTGAATCACTTGTATTGCTGGCTAACTAGTTTGTTTGCACCATTCCAGTCTGATTCAAATATATAGTTGCCATGATGGCCATCTTGAAAATGCCATTTTGCTGTGCAGCAAATAATTGGTGCATATTTTATATGGTAGCCATATTGAAGTAACTTTAACTTATAAATCACTTATTGTTGCTTCACATTAGATGTTTGACAGGTGGGTCCAAAGAAACACACTCAGTGCCAAATCAAGCAAATTTTGTGATATTTTTATTACCATGATTTAATCTCATAGATATCCTGTGCATTTATTTACCCAGGTGTCCAGGTGAGCTACAGTGCTGCGGAACTGTTTTTTACTTTAAGGATGCCCTCATGTTCATGTTTGTGAGTGTGTGTGTGTGTGTGTGTGTGTGTGCATGTATGTGTGTGTGTGTTGAGGAGAATTACAGAGCGAATATTGTCATCTATACCCTTCATACTGTATAAGCAGTACTGAGAGGAGGAGAGACAAAGTGGAAAAGAGAGAGAACAAAGCAGGGAGATAAAGAGAGGGGATGGGAGTTAAAAGAAAGACATAGAGAGCCCTTCAACTGAAAAACTGAAAAGCACATCTCCTGTTTCCTCTGCGCTTAACTTCCTGTCTGAGGATCTGCTCCCGCCTGAGAGTTAGAGATTTCACAGCATCCTATCAGATCCACACCCCCCTCCCTCGGCAAACTCCCACCTTTCCTCTCTGTGGGGAATGAGATTAATACATCACACTGCAGCCGCGCTGAACCTTTTCCATTTCCCCCTCTGTTAGTTCTGTTCCAGTTTTTCTGGCTGTGGGTGGAACTTATTACACCTTGTCTTGGATGGGGATCAACACAGGACAGAAAGATTAGCGGTATCCCAGCGGTTTTAATCTGCCCCTTAAAAAGATCAAAAAAGTGGTTGTGAGATATTGGCCGATAAGGCAGCAGCTGAACTGAGATATGCTGTTTTGTCAGCTTGTATTACACACACTGCCTCTTTATTACAAGGCACTGGCAACCCAGTGTTACCACTGCGCGCTAACGTGCTTAGGGCCAATTAAATCATCAGATATGGACAGGCCAGGAAGCCCACGGTTTTACCGAGCCGATGTGAGGTCAGCTCATTAGCAGGACCAGTAAAACCGCAAATCATTGCCAGTCCTGGTGTCGAAGCAACTGCGCCCGTGAAAAGGTACACTAGCAGTCTTTCAAGTTCAGGGCAAAGTCACACGCAGGCTAGGGCAGTTTCCAGCAGGAACAGTGTACATGAACACACTGGTTACTCAAGCTTACCAATGGGATGGTGTACACAAATAAACTGCTCACTCAAATTTACAGCAAGGATACTGTATATTACGCACAGGCCTGTCCAGTTTACTGCAGGAATACGTACTGTACAAACATACAGGCCTTTCACTTTTACGGCTGGAATTGTGCGCACAAGTGCAGTTCTTTCAGGTTTACACCAAGAGCAGTCTACACTAATGCTGAAGTTCTTTCAGTTTACAACAGGAATACTGAACATTAACGTGCAACCTGGTAGATGCTTTACGCAGAAAAAACTAATAGGCAAAACAAGACCAGCGGCCTCCAGGCAGCATTAAACCTTGTACTTCATATTTTACACTGTGCTTTACACACGCATTATGCAAAAGGAAAATATGCTAAAGTTACAACAAATGTGGCAGCAAATCAGTTTCACCAGGCCACCATTTTGTGAACGAATTACTGGTCTGTTGCAATGCGTCACTGCGAAAAAAAAATAAACAAATAAAAAATTCGGAGAAAAATACCATAAGAACAAACATTTTAATAAATACGTCACTGACTGGCAGGCGATAAGTCAATTAAACACAGCCATGTTGAAATGCCCGGAGTAGCCTAAACTCAAATTTATTTGATGTTGCAAGCACACAAGTGTTCGCTGAATTCTGCTCCAACATGTTGAACTGATTGGGACGGGTCATGTGGACAGAGGCTAACCCTGGGTACATCCCAGTACTCAAAAATTATATCCTCATTCCCTCCACTCATCACCCCCTTCAATCTTAAAGTATGGCTGAGGAAATATGAATTAAAGACATAAATTTACTGGGATGGACCTTCTGTCTCCTGTCCTCCTACAGGGGAATGAGGGTCAAGGGAGTTGATGGGGGCTAATGAGAGCCAGCGGACGCCTTTAGCAGTATGTGCCCTGTTTAAAGACATCTGCTTCTTAATTATTGCAATTACCCTCCAGCGTGACGATTTAGTAATTTAGCGTTCAGAGACCTTTACATTAGCGAGCACTTCCCCTCAGCCTCGGATGCAGTCAGCTGACCCCGGGTTGTCATCAGCCATAGCGTCTCGCGCACATAGCACACGCGCCGCTTGCAGAACCTCGTATCCACGGCGATATATCCTCGGCTTACATCCAGTTCTACCGCTTTGCCAACGTGATCAATTTACACTTAAAAGCAAACCTGACTGTTGTGTAGGAAAGGCTTCAAAGGACAATTAGATAGAGATCAATCAGAAAAAAAAAACCTATTGAATTTATTGCAAGTATACAGGCCGGCGCCACGTGGTCAAATCGCCCTGGGAAGGAACAAAGGGGACGTTTCCTGCACCTGAATCACATAAACTCAGAGCAAAGAGGTTTGAAACATTGAAAACCTCCCTTTGAAGCTTTTAAGCTGGAGAGAGAGAGAGATACTCCCTGCGCTTATCTCACACATGGTCAGGTTTGAAAGAGCATATGAATGCTTTCACACTTACTAAGCCCTGCCTATTGTCCTCAGTGGAAATGATCAAAGCGCCTATCTCGCACATCTCATGCACCAGTGTAAAGATGGGGTCAGATCCACCGCCCAAATGCACACCGTTTCGGGCTTTTCTGAGACGCGTACAACAAAGATATGGAAATGTATTTCAGGGACCAATAAACAAAGAAGGGGAAAAATTCAGGATGCACTGAGGATCACATACTGTATTCCCAGTGCAAGCAAACTGTTTAAGCATACAGTATGTAAACGCCCAGAACACTGAGAGTGAGGGCACAATAATTCACGAGCACTTAAAGTCTCGCTCATGCAAAAATACAACCAACAACATAAAACCAAGTTCCTCAACATAACATCCTGTTGGACAGGTTTATAAAGGGCTGCAATGTTTGGAACTACTTCATAGGTGTGCGAGTATACTGTGCCCTCCAGAATTATTGGCACCCTTTTGTAAAAATGAGCAAAAAAAGAGATGCAAAAAAAAGTCCTTATTGTTTATTGACATGGTCTGCCATTAAAGATACTGACAAAAATGTAATCTTTATTTAAAGTAGAGCAATTGAAAGACACATTCAATTCTTACCAGGAAACAAATGTTTTTTTTTCTCAAAAATATTTTTGTCATAATTATTGGCACACCTTCACTGAAATATTTTGTGCTGCCTCCATTTGCTGTGATAACAGCTCTGAGTCTTCTCCTATGAAGTATGATGAGGTTGGTGAACACGTGGATCTGAGAACAATCCTCCATAAAAAATCTCTCCACATCCTTCAGATTCCGAGGTCGATGCTTGTAGAGTCTCCTCTTCGGCTCATCCCATTAATTTACTATGAGTTTTGGGTCAAGGGACTGTGATGATTATTGCAAAACCTTTATTCTGCTGTCAGTGAACCTTTTTTGTGTAGATTTTGAGATGTGCTTTGGATCAATGTCCTGCTAGAAGGTCCAACCATGGCCCATTTTAAGATTCCTGGCTGAGGCTGTTAGGTTTTACTTTAACTTAATATCTACTGGTATTTGATGATGTCCATAATACCATGTATCTTAACTGGAAGGGAAAAAAAAAACAGCCTTTCAATGTCAAAGATCCATGACTATACTTTACAGTGGGTATGAGGTACTTTTCACTTTTACACATTCTATCCACACGGGTTCTGGTCCTATTACTGATAAGCACAAAATCTGTGATTTTTTTAACCAACATTTTATAGCGGCCGGAAACCTTTTTAAAAATTTTAATAATCAATCCTCTTCAGGAGATATGTCTGTCACAGCAATCTGGTTTCAGGCCTGGACATAGCACCATTACAGCAGCTTCATTGGTTATAAATGATTTAGTAACAGCTGTGGATAGTAAACAAAAATGCGCGGCCCTATTTATTGATTTAGCAAGAGCTTTTGACACGGTAGACAATATTATCTTATTAAATAATTTGTCCTCCATTGGTCTTGGTTACAGAGCGTGCTCATGGTGCCAGGAATACCTCTCAAATAGAACACAAGCTATTATTTCTGGGGATGTGCAGTCTCAATTTTTAAAGGTGATGAAAGGAGTACCCCATGGTTCCATTCTTGGGCCAATGTTATTCACAATTTATGTAAATGACATTGCTCATAATGTAACAAATTGCAAGGTTCATTTTTATGCAGATGACACAGTGCTTTATTCCTCGGCTCCAACTTGCCTCCAGACCCTCACATATTTACAATCTGCTTTTAACGTTATGCAGCATGCTCTAGCTGATCTTAAACTGGTTTTAAATACTGATAAAACAAAGTTCATGATCTTTTCTACACAGAATGCAATTATGCCAGGTGACTTCATTTTCTCAGTGACTGGTGCTCAAATTGAACAGGTTCAGTCCTACAAATATCTGGGTATCTGGTTGGATCATGACCTCACTTTCAAGACGCATGTGTCCAACCTGTCCAAAAAACTTAGAATGAAAATCAGGTTTCTTTACAGGAACAGGTCCTGTTTTTGTTTGGACAATAGGAAGAGGATTGTCCAGGCGACAATATTACCCATATTTGACTACGGAGATGTCTTTTACAGGCATGCCTCTAATAGTACCTTAAGACCTTTGGATGCAATTTATCACAGCGCATTGCACTTCATCACAGGTGATGGTTTTAGAACTCATCACTGTGCTTTATATAATTCTGTTTTCCCTTCATTTTAGAAGGAAGTTACATTGTATTTTATTTATTTATAAAGCTTTGCTCAGCAAACTTCCTTCATATCTTACTAAGCTCTTATCCATCAAAACCAGAAGTCAGCATACCAGATAACAAGAGTGGATCTTGTTAGAGGCTCCCAGGACTGGAATAAATTTGGGCGGTACCTCTTTTAGTGCATTCGCACCTTGCTTGTGGAATAATTTCCAGGATACTTTGAAGCTAGATTGCCTTATCCCCTTCATGCCCTTCAAGAAATTAGTGTTGGATATATTACTTTTTGGAGGCCAGATGTACTTGCTTTTAGTTTAAGGTAGGATTTGCACATTGTTTTTCTCTGTCCTATGTTCTTATTTATTTATTTATTTATTTGATTCATTTTTAATTTTTTTTTATTCTATTTTAAAATTTGTAATTCCTTTAATTTGGAATTGTTGTTTGTGAATTTTGTGTATTTTTTTGCCTGTGCTGTTGGTCTTTAACCTATCGTTGTAATTGTTTGGAAGTATTCAGGGCTCCTCTGCAAAAAAGACCTCGGTCTCCATAGGATTTCCCTGCAATAAAGGTTATTGATTGATTGATTGATTGATTTTCTGTATGGCTATCTTTCTGTTTCCGCCACACCCACCTTTGAGCTTTGACGCTAAAGAGCTGTTTTGTCTCATCTGACCACATAACCCAGTTCCACCGAAAGCCTGAGTAACGTTCACCAAACTGTTGGTGCTTAAGTTTGATGTTGATTGACAGAAGAGGATATATTTTCTGGCAACCCTCCCAAAGAACTTGTGGTGATGTAGGTGGCATCTGATAATAGTTTTAGAAACTTTTTGACCCCAAGACACATCTGTTCTCCAGCTGTGATCCTAGTATATTTTTTTGCCATTCAAACCATCCTCCTCATGATGCATGGGGTCACTGTCACCTGTCTTTTTCCAGGCTGATTCTTAACATCTCCTGTTGCTTTAAACTTCGTTATTATTGCCCTAATAGTCAAATGTGAATTTAAACTGTTTAAAGATTTTCTTGTATCCATTTTCTGATTTGCACAAATCGACAACTTCCTGTCACACATCATCACGGGTTTCAAGGCCTTTCCCATGACTGACTAATAAATGGCCGTTTCTCAAAGCGTAGGCTGCATCCTTCGAAGGCTGTATTTTTAGGTTGCTATGTCATTGCAGGCTGTTCCGTTGTGAACGCGATTTTGAGTACAGGCGAGAAATGCAGCTGTCATCTAGCGTGATATCAGACTGCTCTGACAGCTCGTTTACACTCTGTTTCCATGTTGACAATTCCATCTGATATCAGGTGAGATAAGAGCTGCATTTCTTGCTTGAATTCGAAAGTGGCTTCTCAACGGAACAGTTTGTGATGGCGTAGCAGTCTAAAAATGCAGCCTTTGAAGGATACAGCGGATGCTTTGAGAAACAGCTGTTGACTATGGAAATTTGACCTGTGTCACCTCATATTTATACTCCAGTAAAACAGGAAGTCATAGTTGACCACTTAAGAGCTCCTAATCAAACAGGTGAACTTAAAAAATTAAAAATATGACTTTAAAAATTCTCCAGTTTGATTTTAATCATAGGATTTTCTAGCGCTGCAAATAATTGTGGCACACGTTTTGGAGTAATATATTTATTTGAAATGGACAGTTTTTCCTTCAATAATTTTACCCAGTTAAAAGTTACAACTTATGTATACTAACTGCAAAGACAATTTTTCACAGCCTCATGTTTTCATACTGCAGGTGCCGATAATGTGTCGCCCAGGTAGCTCATCCTGTTAGACTCCCGCCTATAGTACAAAAGGTTGCTGGCTTAACCCCCACATAGTGCTGCAAGGAAATTCCCACTGACAAGAGGTAGTCATAATAATAAAACTAACTAATGAGTATGCTCTTACCTAAGCTCAATAAAATCCAAGTTCAAAGACCTTTTGCACAAAATTTTCATCTTTGAAATTGTCAAGTTTAGCACGGCAAATCTCTTTCCTCTTCTTCTTATCATCTCATTTTTCCTCTTCATCTTCTACTTCTTCCACCACTTCTCCGTTACTGCCTGGCCCCCTCCCATTGCTGCTTGCGGCTGTAATTCTTGGGTTTTATATTGCCTCCATCGTCATACCTCTACCCCCCATGTTCATGGCAACAACATGTCCTCACGTCCTTTTCCTGGCAAGTTTGCGGCTATTCTCTATGTTTTCTTCACTTTTTGATTTTTTTCCTGCCCTCAAAACATTTTTAACCATAGACTTGCGATAGTCAATTAACATCTAACTATCCAGCTGCTTTACGAACATTCGTCCTCCCCTTATTGTTCAATGCCATTTCTGTTACTGTTCATTCTATGCACCGAAAATCTTTCGCATCATCTCCAGCAGAATGCCAGATTCACCAGATGCTGTACATGCTCACTGTCAGGACAGACCGAGCACAAAGATTGACAGAGTAGTCAGAGAAATTAGACATCGGGTCAAACTAAATACTTTGGCCAAAGAGGGGAGTCAGTGAGGGAGCTCAGTACAGTTGCTGAGTTTTGAAAAGCCAAACAAAAAAAAAAAAAAACCGATTTTAAATTTAACCGATTCAAATTTGTATGACCCTCCTCTGGACTCCAATTAAAAACAGTGCACCCTCCCTTGGATCAAAATTAAAAAAGAATTATCCTCCCCTGCTTTCCTTCAGTGTGCCCCTCCCTTTAATTTCAAACAGTCCCCAACTGGAATTTTAATTACTGTTATTGATGCCAGGAATATAAAATATGATAATGAATGTTTTGAAATTAAATTATATAATATTCCCTTGTGTTAAAACATGATATATGGATTATAGACTATGTTGTTCATTATACGCAGCCATTTTTTTTCCCCAAATTTGCATCAAGGATGACAACAATTCTGCATCTGATTGTGGCTACAGTGTGTGTTCTGTGTCCACAGTATGGAGAATGACCCACCCACGCTGCACTCCTTGTGAAAAGCGATCATAATTCATAATTCATGCGTCAAAAATCAAGGGTTTTCATTCCTGTCGGGACAGGGATTTTCTTATTTATTTATGTTTTACCACAAGGAGAATTGTAAACTAAATTGCTTTAAGTAAAGCATCCAGCTATTAAAATGAATTGCTTGTAAATAGGGTCAACCGCGTAAGTCCCTGTGGACACGAGTGTCAGCCAGTATAAAAAAACAAATGCTAAACTACCCTCTTAAAATGCAACTAAATGCTTGTTATGGCAATTTTGTTCCCGTTTGCTGAACTTAGATTAATGTTCAATGTGGTAGTTGTCAATTGCTTCTGCTCTTCTTGAACTTGTGGTCTTCTTTGGGACACTGCCTTCCCCCTTCAGGGAATTATTGAACCTTAATCTCTATCTTAGCATTTACATTGCGAGAATGAGATGAGTATATCTAAAATTCAAGCAAAGCAAAGCAAAGCTGGTTTACGGATACCTGTTGATGTCAATGGCCCACTGCTCATTGAAAACTAGCAATACAACAAGACAGTGTTACATTTGCTGGTAACACTTTACAATAAGGGTATGTTAGTTATTGCATTAACTACCAATTAATTAACAGTTAATTAATGCATCAGAGAGCTAAATAAGCATTAGGTAACCTTAGATTTCTATTTATTAATGCTCTTTGACATCCTTAATATGAAGTTGAAAACATCCCTTTCGCACCTCTTAAGTAACACCTCAAACTATTCAACGTATAAATAAATACCTTAGTTAACATGAACACCATTAGTAAATGATTAGTAGACCCATTAGTTTACCGTTAATTAACTGATTGTTAATGCTTCTTACTGCACTAGCTAATGTTAATTAATGTACCCTTATTGTAAAGTATTACCCATTTGCTCTGATAGATTACTTTAAGCCCTCCCTCTAAACTATGTCTTTCTAAGTTATGATAACAAGGAAAGTTTTTACCCTGCATGGAGGGAGATTTTGGGATGGGCTCCTATTATATTACTGTTCTCATTGTTTTTTATGACATTACTGTTAACTGCAGGGGCAAAAACTAGAGGATTACAAGTGAGTAATTCGCCTGTAATGGGTGTGCTTCTACTTGAGTAAGTTTAACAAGAAGTATCAGTGCGTTGACTGCACCATTTTGTCTTCAGATCGGTGTGCTTGCTTCCTCCTTTTCCTGAGTTGGTTCAGGAAACATGATTTCAGAGCATTTAAGAAAGTTGTCCCCCCTCACCAATCACATCGACTGCCTCACGCAGAAAACCGGAGGGGTCTTAATCTGAGATGATAAGAAAGAAGAATGTGCCAAGCGCCCATAAAACAGTGGGAGCTCACTGAGAGCCAAACTAGTTCAGTTCTGAATGGAGTTAATCCTGTCCTGAGACATTAAATTTAAGCTGAGTATTTATATACCAAATAACTCAATAAAAACAAACAATCCTTCTCAGTGGTTAATAATTGGTGGAGGAGTGTTCGAGATTGTAACTTGTGACTTCTTGAGATGAAAACAAGGGAAGAGCATAATATTTAACTGCACTTTACATCATCATCATGTCATTATCTCAGCCTTCACTCATGATTTGTCTTGACCAGAGAAGCATGGAGGAACCTATTTTTACCAGACAAACATTTACAAATATAGAGCTATTTCACAAGCAATGCCGAGCATGTGTCAGAGAACCCATGTCCACATCTCAGAGGTTTTCATTTTAAAATGCAAGGAAGGCAATAAGAGTTGTGATGTCATGCTAGCTTTGCCTTTCATAGCCAATGGAAAATTGATTGCAGTTGTTGCTGCCAAGGGTGGCACAACCAGTTATTAGGTTTAGAGGGGCAATTATTCTTTCACATGGATGATTTAAGTTTTGAACTAGACAGTGCGGTTGGCCGCGACCGCATGGGTGTAGCCCCCGAAAGCCCGCTTCTCCACTTTTTTGCGCATTATTCGCCCAATACCATTGCCATGGTAACCAAAATTGATAGCTGTCATCACTTAAGTATAACTCATGTCCATACAAAATATGAAAGGAATCGGTCAAAAATGTCAGCCTGTACAGTGTCCACAAGGAAGTTCTATGGACGCAGACACGGCGGCAACGGCGGAGATGACAAGCATGAATCCATAGTAGCTGCCTGACTTTGTCCAAGGGCAACAATAATTCTATACCTTCAATGAAACAAACAATTAAAAATTGCATTTTGTGATTATTAACATTGTCTTTGTCTTATCTTAAAATTAGCTGGATAATCTGAACCACTCAAATACGACAAATAAGCAAAAACTGAAGAAATCGGAAAGAGGCAAATGCTTTTTCACGACACTGCGCACACAACTACACGCGCACACACGCACACACACACACACACACAACACACCTCTCCTACACTCTAACTGCATTTTTATCACGTTCTAATAAAATTGAGAATATTGTAAACCTTGCATTCTTGGACTCTCTGTAACCACACAGGTCTGCCAATAATTATGGGATTTTTTCCCTGTTTTCAGACGCATGATTGGGTCACACAGCAGGTTTCTGGGTGGTTTAACAGCGTCACATTATACTGTGTTATGTTTTACTCAGTTACTGCTTGTATATTTGAGCAATTTTCCTCAGACGGTGCCGAGCAGTCACATGAGGAGACAGATATTGGGCATTTTACAGTGTCACCTGCATGAAAAGGCTGAGGACTGGCAGAGTGGCACGCGGAGGGACACATCTCCAATTTACCCCTATAAAAGTGTGTCTGTGAAGCCAAGCTAAAAGCTGCCATTGCTTCCCTCCCACACACTGTCTGTCACTGCAGCAGCGGGAGAGAGAAATAATAATAATCACCACGTCCCAGAGAGAAACAGACAACAGCCAAAAGGTTACAGCTGTGCTGTCCAGCCTGTAATTTCAGCTTCATTGCTTTTCCTTCTCATCACTAATCACAGAATTACTTGGGGTTTATTTTCCGCCACTTAATAAGTGTGCGCAGAGGAAGAACATAAACCTGCACAATGTCCCGGTTAAGGCCACTATAGAAAATGCAGTTAAGCGAGCAATAGCCTCCGTCGGGAGAATGCGTCCCGTACTTCTTGTCCTTCAATCTAAAGAACGGCTTGATTATCTGGCAACAGATGCAGCTCTAATCTTTCAGTAATAAGAACAGTATGCGCTGTGTTTCAGTATAAGCGTATGGCACGCTCAAGGCTGACCGGATCAAAAGTTCCCTCGGGGGAGTAAATGTGGGAGGTATTTAAAACCTTCGATGACATCACAAAGGGTACCTGTGGACATTCTATGGGCCCGCGTTAGCTTGGCAATACATCCAGCATGCAAAAAGCCTGTGGTCTGCCCTCCAGCATACTAAACTAAACAAGATGCCCAGCCCGGGACGCCGCCGCGTCAAAAGATGAGTAAAATCCTGACAACAGCTGGCGCGGCCTCGTTTAATAGTCTCAGCAGCACAATAGAGGCGTAATCAAAGAACCAATCTACCAGCAAGACTGGCGGCAGCAGGTTCGTATCCCGGAATTGATCAAAGAGAGCGATTAGTCTCAGCATGCATCAAAATAAAAAAAAACCCACAGCGACGCGACGAGATATCCGTACTAAGCGAGATTGTCAGGGTTAATTTAACTTAAGTCCGAGGGGAATACAGCGTTCTTCATCGGAGTTCACTTTGCACGGAAAATGTATGTGGCTGTACTTTATGAGCAGTGAGTGGAATTTGTCCTTCCAGGCAGGTGCTGATTGAGATTGCAGGAGAAATTCTATATGATGAATCAAAAACCAGCCCTTTTAATAAAAAGTTGAAAATACTGTTTTGCTCAAAAATTTAAATGGATGTTAACCTATTTCAGAAAATATGCGCAATTATGCATAACACACATTTGATTCATTAATAGTGCTTAGATGACTCTATTTACCATCAAAACAATTAGTATTTACTATAGTAATCATTATAATGGCTGAAATGACAAAGGACTAAGTTTACATAGCCTGGTTTGGAGGTTTCATGCCCTTGGATGTTGGGCCTGTTAATACATACTGTAGTAAATTGAGATAATTGTGAAGATTAAGAATCTGCACCTGTGCCTTGTTTGATTGTAATCAGAGTCTGTGTATAATCAGTGTGTTACTTAATCCTTAGCATTTGGTGTATGCCTGCACTGAATTTGTTGGGTATTATAATACAGGGAAAGCAATGGAACAGTCCAAGGATCTGCGAGAAAAAGTAATGCTGCACCATAAATTTGGGAAACGTTATATAAAGATATCCAACGGTTTGAAAATGCCTATCAGCTGTATTCAAACTTTGACAAAGACGTGGAAAACCAGTCAGCCACAATCACACAGATCAAGAAAGATTACTGAGACAGCTTCCAGAGAAACTGTGTAAGATGCGAAGAAAATCCCATAGGTAATGTCTTTTTAAATACAGGATCCTCTGAAACATTGCCGTTATGTCCAATAAGGAGATAAACAAAAATAGGGTGCATGGTAGAGTTTCCGGACAAGAGTAATATTTGTATCCGTAGCGCAAAACATCCCACTGACAAAACTGCAAATAGAATACACTACAGAGTTTTGGACTGAAGTCATTAGGAGTCATGGGCCAAAAGTTTAGCTTTACGGTCATAACCATAAACATTCTGTTTTAAGAAATACACCACATAAAGAGAGCTGCAATATGAAGGTTCCAGAAAACCTGGTGAAGGAGACATTTTGTTTCCATCACGTTATCAAGCACTTAAAGCGAACAAGTTTTTTTCAGTTTTCTCTTTTCTCAAGGAGCGAACATTTTCTACTGTAATACGTCGATACCATTGCTAGCTGGTTTATTGTTTTTCCCCTGAAATCAATGTTTCCCTTCTGAGAAAAGAATGTGAATATTGGATGATTTTCATTGTGTGCAATGGCTAGGTTTCGACCATGGAAACAAAATGGCTCCTATTCTTTTGTTGTCCTGACTCTGCTGATCTGGGGACTCTAGTGTGAGCTACAGTGGTACAGATATGCAGCACAGGACCTGGAGGAATAGTGGGGAGCTTTACCACCTGGGGAAATAGGTTCTGAACACAGTTATCACGAGGGTTGGGCCAAATGTCTGGTTGAAATGAGTACACAATTTGGATAAAGTGTTTTTTTCTTTTTATTCAAATATCATTTTCATCCAGGTAACATTTAAAAATAGTGGCAAAGCCACTGCGCCCGCTTGGCCAGACAGGGCCAAAATTGAACTTGGCCTTGATTTTCATCCCATATACACGCATATAAAATATGAAAAGGATCCGTGAAAAACTGATGGTGCTAGAGCGCAAACACGGCAAAAGGTTTACAGACTACTGACAGACCATCACTAAGGCATCTAACCAGAGCATAAGCCCGATTGGCCTAGAGGCCAAGAGGGCTAAAAATATCCCTGTGGCCACTCATTTATTTCCTGCTGCTTTTTTTTTTTTTTTCCTCAATGGGTGTCAATAAATCCAGTCAGGCAACACTGGTGCTGATTGGCCAGCCAGGCAAATGTCCTGCCCACAGAACAAGAGATAGAGATACACAGTGCTCCAACTGCCTCGTACAATTGCTATCTTGTTTGCTTGTGCAAGAGAAACATCCTTTCTCATGCTATTGTTCGATTTGTATTGATCCACTGTAGTCAGGATTTACTTTGATTTACATCCTACATGTTCTTACAACTTACTGTTCTCACTAGTGCGTTTTAAAACTTGTTTGTGTTTTTTATTGATTTAGCGAGATAAATTTGAACCGTTAACCAAGTCTTTCTTACTTCCAGCAAACATTTGCAAATATACTGCACTCACACACATGCATGCACGCACACACACACACACACACACCGCAAACAGACACTCATTTGCTTGCATGCACACACAGGCACACACACAGCGATCACTGTTTTTGAGTCCTCTGCCATCAAACACTTGTCTTCGTATGCAGCTTTTTTTGCTGCTATCAACGTTTGCATAAACAGGAGAAACATCGCAGCGTGTCAGCTACATTTGTGCTATTATAGGCAATCTATTTTGATTTGTCTTATTTTCCGTTCTCCCAGGTGTGCAGTTTGAAATTCATCTTCGAGCAGAGCCTCTCGCTGCTTTGACCACTCTCGTGCTCTTCAGTATCAGCAACATCTCTCCGCGCGCTACATTAGCGCTATCGCCGAATCTACTCAGCAATTATTTAGATTTATAATGGGTGCGTATATTCATATAATATAACGTTCTCTTGTGCATCGTCTGTCAAATTCTTTGTGTTTAACTCTCTAGTTATTGCTTTCACCTTGCCTACACTGCATATAAACACATACAAAAAGCACTCTCATTTGTGTGCCATTGAAACTTGTCTTCGGGAAAGTTTCAAGACCCTCGTTTCTTTCCCAGAGCTGAGGTATAAGCTTTAATGAAGACACTATTTTGGTTGGAGTGCAGCGCCTGAGCTGTGCAAAACAACGAGAGGGGAGGTGGTCCAGTTACTTAAAGCAGAGGGGGGGTGCAGCCATTTAACCACTGATCTGTGGTCCAGTGAGAATAATGCTCATGCTTGTGTCCATATTACTGGGGCATGGTGTGAACATCTGGGACAGCCCTCATCTCCAAAAATACGAAGAAAAGCATGAATGCTCAGTGTGTTTGTGCTGGTCATCGAATATACTTCTGACAACATCGTGTCCTGCCTTCAGGGGAAGATGACAGAGTGGGAGGAGGAGGGAGTTGGCAATTCAAAAGAGAGTCACAGCCCTTGTCATTTTCAAATGCATTCTGCTCCGGTCTTTCAAAACCACAATTATGTTTGATAGACTCGGTGACCCAGGTCAGAAATTCAGACCGTGTTGAAGTGGAGATCCTGAAGAGATTTCTGCCCCAACAGATGGATTTCTTTGGTCCTATAACTCCACCTTCATGAAGTATTAAAAAGACCGGTGTGACCAGCAGCAGTGCAACATTTGCCCTCATGCACCATAAGAAGGCATTGATATCAATGAGGACAACCACACCCTTAGGTGATGTTAAGGTAAACCCAGTGGATGGTGACATCAGCCTGTGATGACCTTGTGAGGTCCTGTGCATGCGCTGGCCTAATCTTGCACGTATAGCACTGCAGTGTTTCAGTTTTCCGCCAGCCAGTGTCCAGTGTGAGCATGTTTACAGCACAGCTGCCAATGTGCTTCACTCATAATGCTCAGTTCATTACCCTGGCCATGTGGAATAGCTGGTCTTCATCAAAGTAAACAAAGGCCTGAAAAAAAGCATAGGATTATTTGAGCAATGAACAGCGCATACACACACACACACACACACACACACAGACACACATTCACAATCACCATTAAAATCAAAATTAGACTTCACTTAAACATAGCGACAAAAAAAGATTTAAAAACAGCAACCAAAAAATGTTCTTTTTCCCAAAGCCTTGCCCCATATGCTGCTTAGATAGTTACACACATGCTGACATAATATGACGTTCAAGTACATTTTTCAAACTTTTTAAATAATTGTGCAAAATGTCATTGGAAGATTCAGTTTTACTGAAATTAGTTTATCCTGTGATAAACAAAACATTGCTGCAGGCCCCAATAATGAGGCTTTTCTGTAAATTAATGCTTAACGAATGTAATCAATTATGCATATTCCGACCCCGTCCAATTCCAAACCACGTCCGGGGACAAACCAGGGGAACACAACCTGTGATGGGGTTATGTGAACTTTTTTTAACTTTAATTGCAGTTATTATCCCCTGCCATGAAGTGTTGGGTTCCGTCCGTCCGTCACACTTTTGATAAAGACAAGTTACCTTGAAAACTATAACAGTTACATAGATCAAATTTTGTATGCTTGATAAGCGAGTCTTGATGTACGTTGAGTTCGAATATGGATGTCAGAGCATATTCATTTACGGAGTTATGGCCCTTGATCATGGCGGGGGATAGTGATGACACTGTTGTTTTGTTATTTATGGAGGATACTTTCATCATAATTACAATCAAAAGTACAAATAGAAAATGAAAAGAGATCAAATTGGAATTGCACTTTACCATTTGGCATTCTGAAGTTTATGTTTGCCATTTTCCATTTGGAATTTGCCACTTAATGAAGACAAAACTTTGAGGGGCAGAAAGAAGCAGCAACTGACGACAGTACAGGCCTGATAAAGCAAAGGAGGAAACTCAGCGATTGGTGATGTCCTCGGGCTCCAAACCTTAGGCAGTCATTGACTGCTGAGGATTTTCACCCAGGAATTCAAAATAGTCCTCATATTTGTAATTATGTTAGTTTGTCTAATTACTTTGGAGCCTCAGAAAATGGAGGACTATGTATAAAAATGGCTGCAACTCCTACATGGTTAATGATCAGTGGTTATTGTGAAATCCCTTTGAATTCAAGCTGAAGTCTACACTTAAATCACGTCTTGATTCCTTCATTTCAAATCCACTGAGGTGGTGTAATGAGGCAAAATGGAAAAATAATGAAAATTGTGTCACTGTCCAAATACTTCTGGACTTGACTGTGCATATTGCTCAGGTCCAATCAAACGCCTCTAAAATAAATGCTCAGTTCTTCGCATCCTAAGCATGCCACAAAATCAATGAAGGAGCATTTCAGGGCCAAAACATGGGATGTTCTTGACAGGTAAAGTCAATCACCTGACATAAATCCAACTGAACACGTGTTTCACTTGAAGACAAGACTGAATCCAAAAGCCCCTGAAATGAACAGCAGTATGAACCTGCAGTATAATCCTGGCAGAGTATCACCTCACAAGATGTCTAGGGTTTTTTTTTTTTTTTTAATTTCATTGTGTCATCGAACACAAAGGACTAGTAACCCATCACTGAATGTGATGCCTTTATTAAAACTGTAATTAAACACCACATTGTGTTAATCAACATTTTATTAAAACTGAGATGTTAATCTGCCCAATTACTTTCAGTCCCCTAAAATAAAACCTTTAAATCTGCAGTCATCAGAACAGGGTCAGAGGAGGGTAGCGCTGGGCACGGCATGCCCCAGTATCCATCTGTGCATCTGCACAATGCATCACAAATGGTGGGCAATGCAAAATAAAGTCCTCTGGTTTTAAACAAACTTCAAATAGACTTTTCTTCACCCAACTGACATTTAAAAATCCCCCCCTGCTAATGAATTGTAAAACAGCTCCCCGTGCCCAGTGTTTCATTTTAAGTCCAACGTACTGAAGTCCAGAGCCGAAGTGTGTCCTTGTCCAAGCACTCACTGACTGCACCATACTGGTTTCTTTGTTTCGTTGAACTTCAGTAAATTTGGGCTTCAGATACCCTCTCACTTGAAAAGACTGTTCGCTTTCTCTCCAAAAGCCTGAAATGTATTCAATTAAATTCATAAACATATTACAATCTTGCTAGTTGACAAATATAGAGCTTATTTCTACTATTTAAATGAAGCCTGGGAAAGATGCTTTAATGAATTAACGCTTAACATATGCTGATTGAGGACAAGGCTAGGAGTTGATCGTGTGGGTGCCGTATGGGCTTAACAATAGAGTTTAAAGAAGAAGGACTGAGCCAGGGAACTACATTATTTGCATCTTTTGTAACATGTTCCAAGTTGAGGAATAATAAACTCGCAAATTCTCCCCAATTAACTGCAATTAATCACAACCTGCCAGAAATGTCTTCTGATTCCATAAAGAAAGCATTGTTTACTGGAGCTCTCTTCCTGTCAAGTTCGTTCTCTCCGTCTTTATTTAATCTCTTTAGTTTTCTCCAGACTCTATTAAAATTGATGTTTCTCTTGCATTTTTATGCAAATTAAGAATCTGAGAGAGAACAATAAAACTTTGGCTATGAAAGGCTGTTTTGATCCTTTCTCTGCACAGTGCTGGCCACTACTTATCAAAAGCAGAGATCAGAGGAGTTGTTGACTGTGTATGAGGCAGTGTATGGAAAATAAAACTATATTAAGAATACGCGAGTGTAAGTTAGCCTTTTC
Source organism: Gymnothorax javanicus (assembly GCA_029692085.1). NCBI lineage: Eukaryota > Metazoa > Chordata > Actinopteri > Anguilliformes > Muraenidae > Gymnothorax > Gymnothorax javanicus. The sequence goes on along the minus strand of CM056209.1, from coordinate 7,245,759 downwards.
TGACCGTAACAGGCACCATTATCAGGTAAACAAACGTCTCAATAAAGAAATTATGACATACTATGCATTTGCCTTTTATCCTCCCGCATGATCTAAAAATCTTTCATTTTATTTCAGACGTAATTTCTTCAATCTCTTGGGATATTTCATCATCAGCATTCATTAGCCATGCTAGCTCCTTAAAATCAGTGAGCAGCCACGATGATGAGCCCTCTTACCTACTGCAGCTCTGAAGCCCTTCTCTTGGCCTGAAACAATGGCAGGAGTGCACCTCACCTGTACCGCATGTAATGTGATTCATACTTCCTACTGCATACTCCTCTTGATACTCCATTCTCTCTCAACTTATCTTTTTTTTTTCAGTGGAGAGGCTGGGCCTTTGTTAAAAAATAGTGAAAAATGAAAAGGTTGCTCAGCATCTTCAAAAATATTTTTGGATTGGATCCCCACAACTTTTTTCTTGAGGAAATTCTTCGGCGTAAATTGAACTAGCTAGCAGGCACATACGTAAATGTGAACAACGCACAGGGAGAATGATCTTAAGTGCAAGATAAACACAGTTTTCATGTGCTCATGGTTTAGTAAAGAATCCGACCGTGACTTTAATCTCCGAGCCAGGCTGCTCTGCCAGTCTGTGATTGGCTTAAGCATCACACAAGGATAGGAGGGACTCAGTCACCTGGGATGGCGGGCTGGTCAGAGAGGAGCCTGAGAAACTCTTCTCGCATGTGAGCGAGCATCTTTAGCTTACTGACGTATCAAAAACACTCCCATTGGTACAACATTTAACCACCATGTAGACACATCAACAGAAAAGTTAGGGTACTTTTATTTGCATGTCTTTACATTCTCAATGGATCAGGAGTCATGTCCTGTACCGTGGCGCTTTTCGTTCGCATGCATGCTGCAGGTAGACTCTTCTTCACGTAAAACGTCCTCTTCCAACTTGAGCCCAGTTTGAAAACTTCAGCGTGTAAAGAAGCGGTGCCGACTTCAGCACTTCAGAGATGAATGCACGTTTGTGCGCACTGTTACATAATCCTGCCATTCCGTGATTTCATTTTCTCCCTCACTGTTAAAACATGATAGCCCCATGACGTTATGTGAACTTATTTCTTCTCTTTAATTCCACTTGTCGTGACAAGTTTTGGAAATTCAGCTGAAGTTTATTGTCTTGATAAATCATGAGTTGAAACAAAGCTTATCTTCAAGTTGAGTTAACTCTCCTTTAGTTGAGTAAACTCACTTTTTTAAGGCAGCCGGCAAACTTTTATTTCTACAGTGAGATACATTTCAGGCTGCATGAAATTAGAAACAAAACTTTACTGGCTGTAATAAAAAATGTGAGTCAACTTGAAGAAAAGCTTTGTTTCAACTCACAATTAGTCAAGACAATGGATAACTTTAAGTTTAACGTTTAAAAACTTATAAACTTGATTTCAATATCTAAAACTTGTCATGCCAAGTCGTGTAAAAGAGAAGAAATAAGCTCACGTAGCAATGGGCCTCTCGTGTTTCATAGGTGCGGATGAGGCAGGAGGATGGTGCGGGTGTTTGAAAGATGTAGATGTAGAAATTGCACACTCAGTCACTCACTAACTAGGTGCACCCAAATAAGCTCCTAAGGTATGATCCTTATTTTTCAGGTCCAAATTTCCACTTTCCCAGATTTAGATAATCAATATCAGCACTTGTATTTTAGGCAGTTACGGTGGGGAATCGACCTGGTCTCAATGTCCCCAGCCCTATGGGCGTGATGTGCATAATTACATACTTTCCCTTCACATCTTTGCCAGGGCTATGATTTTATTTGCAATTTGGTTGTATTTCTTTTTTGTCATTTTATTTATTTATTTATTTAATTATTTATTTATTGTCAAATTAACTACCTTGTGATTGAGATGAATCAAACCCTCTTCAAAAGCCTCTTATTTTTCACGTTCTGAATTCAAATTCAGTTCCTTCCCTTGTTTCTCAGGGTTCAGGTCTTAACTGCGGTCTCCAAAATCGATAGCAGAGTTTCTGGTAACAAGCTCTCATATACGCTGATTGGGCATTGCAAATTAGGACGAAAACACAGAGTAAAAATTGGAACCTATGGGAGACGTTTCCCGGGAAGTGTCTTCTGAGGGCGAGACCTGTTAGCCCCTCGGCTGCCGCACACTCCATTTCCTCGCAAAGTGAGTTCGCTGTCTGGGTAGGTGCAGGCAACCCTGACCTGTATCCCTCCCTCCTGGGTCCGTCTCTGAGCTGTATTTCCGACGGTCTTTTAAGGGCCATCACATTTACAAACTGTTAAACAGCACAGAGCTTTCACCTCCTGATTCCAGCCGTTGGAGATTTCTACCCTCTGTGCACCTATAAGGCTGCCAAGTGCATGCATAATTGCAGCGTACTCTGCTTAAACATTGTTTTAATTAGAGAATATAATGTCCAAATAACAACCTTAAAATTGTTAATTAAGCCCGTGGAGAATAAGTGTTGGGAATCCATAATTAAAGAATTTGATTTATTATGTTTTTATCATAAGATTTTTTTTCCCCCTTTTGTGTGTGTGTGTGTGTGTGTGTGTGTGTGTGTGTGTGTTTGTGTCTAAGTGAGTGTGTGTGTGTATGTGTGTGTGAGATGTTATGTACTAATATAGTGTGTTACTCTCATTCAAACAATGTATTCTGTCATTGATAGCTCAGTCAAAGCAAGTGCAGCCAGAATCAGTTGAGTAGACAGTAGTAAACGCAAGATGATAACATTTCAGCGTACATTCTAATGACATTCCAATCCACATTCCAATGATATTCCATTCAACGTTGTATTTGACCTACTATATCGAGGCTGCTGTGCCTTGCTCTGTAAAATTAAAAATATGAAATAATAAAGTTGTCCTCTAATCAGAGGAGGGGTTGGGTGGAAAAAAGATTTGCATCTTACAACATTATATTCTGCGCTACACTGGGATCTCCATCTCATTCTCTGAGACTCAACATTCTATTTTTACTCAAATTTACATTATACTATACATCAGTGCTTCCCAAACCTCTCCTGGAGGCCCACCTGTCCTGCATGTGTTAGATCTCTCCCTGCTCCAGCACAGGTGATTCAAATGATCAGGTTGCCATCAATCAACTTTAGCGGGTGATTTACGAGCTGATCATGTGAATCACCCGTGCTGGAGCAGGGAGAGATCTAAAGCATGCAGGACAGGTGGGCCTCCAGGAGAGGTTTGGGAAACACTGCTCTACATTCCAGTCTCTCTGGTACTGTGGGACGTTTCCTTGTCCATATCAGTAACTAGCCAGCAAACTATAAAATCTTTTAAAATGAGAAATTACAAATCACATGTAATGTCTCCTTTAAGTGCTGCCTCGCATTACCAAATGATTTTGTCCTTTCCGCGATTCATGTAATTTTAGATTAATCGTTCCGGTCACTTTCAAGTGTAATGAAATATGAACAAAACCAAGCTATCCATCTTTTCGAAATCCTTGCAAGGCTAAATCACTTATTTAAACATTGCTGGATTTTTAGCAATTTATTATATAAATTACTTCACCCCCAAAAACAAAACGCACTGCCAATTTCCAGTGCAGAGGCCTTTTTTTATGGCCTGATACTTTAGAAATTATGCCAAAACAAAAGCATATTTTTCTGAAGATTTCACAGTGTACGCTCTACCACAGGCTTAGGTCACCCATGAAGGCAAAGGTCAAGTGCGCAGATGAGCCACAAGCTCTGGTATCAAGACCGGACTGGGCTGTGTCAGTGCCAACTGCGAGTCACCGCAGGGTGAGACGCGATTGGTCCTCTCATCACTCTGGAAAGCTTGGGTGACAGTATTTCACTTCACCAACTGGGCCACCCACAATCTCACCAGCCACTTGTTAAGAGTTTCACGGAGTCAAATTTGTGCAAGTCTGACTTATGATTTTGTAAGAAGAAGCGATTGACATCACTCATCCGAGCGAGCACTCGCCGGTACTCCTCTGGATCGATAACAGCTTTCAGCACTGCAAATTTATATGTGCGCGCGCACACACACACACACACACAAAAACACACACTATTGGCCATTCATTTTGGGTTAAAACATACTGTATGTAAGCAAATGGTACCGCCAATACCGTGTAATCACTGCTCATTATCTCAGAGTGAAAGGATAAAGACCAACTAATGCTTTGCGCAATAGTACACGTCAGCACTTCAAATAAGGCAACTGCTTGGACCAATGAATTCCACGGATTTTATGCAGCGAACTTGACTTTTTGAATGCTTTGTGAAGGTTGTAGAATAATACCTTGCAATGCCATGCGCAGTCTGCCTGTCAGCTCATTTCGGTTTAATCAACTGTTCATTACTTGCACGGGTCCACGAGTTCAATAGTTAATAGAAAAACCAATTAAAATAGCGACCCAATTAAAGCGAAAACAAGCTTGTCCTGCTCACTTGAAAGGGCATGACTGAACAACGGCCTGTGTGAAAATGTCATTACTTGTATTGCAGCAACAGGACAAACTACATGTCTTTCAGAGTGGGCTGTAAACACTGTTTTAAATTCCAGGGAGGACAAACACAATGAGCCTTTGGTGTGGTTTCTCTTTTCAAAAGACTGAAAAAAAGCTGAAAAGGCCTCGCTGTGGAAGCCATAGGTCACTGAACCCACGCTACTATTTTCTAATATGACCTTTGTTCCCCAACCAATAACATAAGCCTGCCCTCAGCTGTCCTTGATGACAGTAATTCCCATTTTATCAGGTTGAGAAAACTGGAGAAGTCGATTACCTTGTGTAATAGTGCAGAAGAGCTGATCTTGGATCAGCTGTCCAGTGTCAGCATCCAAACCGTACTGATTTTGAACTGCAAAGCGAAAGCTGATTCTAATTCAGCGCAGCCACTCTCTGATGCTCCGATGCAGTATGAATACAAATTCACAGTACGACACTTAGCTTTTCACCAGTCCACGTTCTAACTACATCCATTATGAGCCACAAGGTGAAAGCTGGTTCTGAATTGAAAAATCTACTCTCTGATGAATTACAAATTTTAAGCAAGATCTAGCCTGAACTGATCTAGGATCAGCTTCCCCCCTCTCCACCCTGCACAAATTGTCACTACATCCATTATGAAGCTGACAGGCAAACGCTAATTCAGGATCAGGAAACCCATTCTCTGTTGTTTCATGACTGCAAATCCGGAGCAAGACATGTACTGATCTGGCATCAGTTTGCTGCGATCCACATTTCGAGCTAATTCATAATCAGTTAGAAGAGCACTCCGTAGAGCGTATAAGCTCCACCACGCCATATGTCAGTATTATTGGTTCTTCCAGATCTGGAATCCAGAATACGTTCTGGATCACTTCAAAAATTGAATCAGCTCATCCTTGGACTACCACCAACCATCCCACCAAATTTCGTGCCAATCCGTTCATAACTTTTTGAGTTAACAGACAGATAAACAAACAAACAGACGGGTGAAAACTGAACCTCCTTGGTGGAGGTAACTATTGGGCAAAAGCTGAATCTAGATCAGCTCACTGACTCTCACATGCTTTTTGAATAAAAATCCAGTGAGACTTCAAACTTTTTTCATGAACCCCCCCCCACCACCACTACCAATTTCAGCAGTCAGCATAATCTCCCTGTGCCTAAACCACAACGGCAGACCCGTCCCCAACTCCAGCCTTTACGCTACACTGCACACTGTCTGCCCACCGCGAGCCCTGAGATTTCCTGCCAGCTATGAGCAGAGTAGAGGGCCGTACAGCTTCTGTTCATTAGCCAAGATTACCTTCTCTGCAGTCACAACAATGGAGAACACACATTGATTTTTTTGTTTTTTTTCTACTCCATTGTTTTCCACAGTATTCATTCCCCCAGCTAAAAAATCTATTCCTGTCTGCAGTCTTACACAGTCAACACGAGCTTAAAAGGAAAGATCGAGACACGCGAGCAAGAGAAAGAGAGAGGCAAAGAGGGAGGTACGGATTCAAAACAAACTATTAATTGGGAGGCCTTGGGGTTTCTTGACTTGGTCTGAAGGTTGTATTTGAAAGGTAAATCACTTCAGTATGGAGACTGGATAGCGCAAGCGAGAGGGAAGCAACAGTAAAATGCGAATGCACCGGCTCATTGGCTGCCATTAATTAGCCGTGGGCTGCCGGTTACTGCGCGAACGGTGAGTATCGGGGAACGTTTTATACGGCTACAGGGCAAGGAGAGCGAGGCAGAAGGAGACAGGAACAGAGGAAATGCACAGAAGACTAAGGAAAGGAGATTGGGAGGGTGGGGGGAGGGAGGAAGAGATGGAAGGGGGGATGAGGGGCGAGAGGCGAGGGATGAGTGACGCTGCTGACAATTCGGACCACAAGTGATCAAGGAGGGGGGGGAAAAGTCTCCTCAGACGTCCCCTCGTCGTCTCGAGGCCACAGAGCTTCAGATATATCACACGCCAATCACCCCCATCCCCCCCAACTCCCTCCTTTTTCAAACAGCAGAGGTACCCGGCGCTATCTTTGCATAACGTCGCCGTACGTTCTTTGCTTTTTTTCCCCTGGTCGCGGCAAACCCTTACCGTGAGCACTCGACATTCTTTCCCCCCCTGTCATTCTTTGAAACTTTCACTCCCCCCCCCTCCTGTTTCTTAGCGTCAGCTCCCTTTTAAACCTGTTTTCACACGGTTATTTCCTCTCAGTTTTGTTCAGGTGTCAAAGACCAGACCGACCTGTCAGCGCGTCAGACGAATCAGCGCGGCGACACGCCGCGTGATCGCAATTCTCTCTCCTCGAATGGAAATGTCCGCGGTGTGTACTTACCGCAGGCCCATAAATGGAGAGCGCTGTCACCCGCGGACCGATTTCTGAGACGGGGGGTGACAAGGAGCCTGATGGCAGGACTGAGCGTACGGCACAGGATCAGAAAGCAGGTCCCCGAAAAAAAATCAGCCCCGCGCCAGGATCCGGAGCCCGATGATCCAAACGAATGCAGCCGTGCATGCAATCACGAGCGGTATTCCTGAATTTTAACAAGCCGTTAAGTGCGGTAAAGACGCAAGTTTAATGCCCATTGAGGGATGAGAATGACCCTCTTAAGGCCATTGTACTTCATAAATAGTCATGCACAGGAATAATAAATGTTCTTTATTAGCATTCAAGGGCTACCCCAAGCTGGAACGTTGCTCGACTAATGCTTTCAATTTAATGAATGAATGGTGCATGCAAGATTTTGGGAGAAGAAGTCTGCCCAATCTGCATTGCGGACGGGCAGTATTTATCAAATTACATTGCAATCACTTAGCATTACTTCACAATCACTTATCTGGAGCGTTATACAGTCATAAAAACCATTGGAATTATTCTTGGCAGTGCAAAGATGCAGCATCACCAAAAAGGAACTCGAGGTCCACTAGCAGTCAGCCGCAAAATCTGTCAATTGATCCGTTCATCAATAACCCCACCTCAATAACCCCCTTTCATCAATAACCCCACCTCAATAACCCCCGTTCATCAATAACCCCACCTCAATAACCCCCGTTCATCAATAACCCCACCTCAAAAAGAAGTTGGGACGGTGGGAAAAGTAGAAAGCAGTGATTTTTAAATTTACTTTGACTTGTATTTCACTGCAGACAGTATGAAGACAAGGTATTTCATGCTTTGTCCGGTCAATTTATTTTTATTTGTAAATATAAATAAATTCCTGTCATTCAGGCCTGCAACACATTCCAAAAAAAGAAGTAGGGACAGGGGCACTTCAGGACTAGTAATGAGATAAAAATCCGAATGATGATCGGATTTGAGATTGCTGATGTCAGAAGGTGATTGTAACCATGGTTTTGCACAAAAGCACCCTCCAGGAAAGGTCTAGTCCTTCAGAAACAAAGATGGGCTGATGATTGCCAATTTGCCCATGAATGCATGAGAAAATCATTCAACGGTTTAAAAACTATGGTTCTCGAAGAAAATGGATTTGTATAGTTCACCACCTTCTGTGCATAACATAATTAAACTTTTCAAGGAATCTGGTGGAACTTCTGCATGTAAAGCGCAAGGCCACAAGCTTAGGATGAATACCCAAGATTTCCGATTACTCAGACAGCACTGTATCAGGATTCGTCATTTATTTTTGAGTGATATAAACACATCAGCTCAGTATTACCTTGGCAAGCCTTTATCAAGTACAACAATACATTGTTTACATCCACAAATGCCAGTTAAAACTTTACAGTACAAAAAGGAAGCTCAATGTTAACAGTGTCCAGAAGTGCCAGCAACATTTCTGAGGATGGAGGCATCTGCAGTGGACCATCACACAGTGAAAATTGTGGTCAGACGAATCAATATTTTCTTCTTTGGAAGAAATGGAAGTGGTGTGTTCCAGACTGCAGAAGAGAAAGACTATCCAGACTGTCACCAGCAACGAGTCCAAATGCCACGCTCCGTCATAGTGTGGGGTTGTGTCATTGCCCTAGCAAGGGTGACTTGCACTCCCCTGGAGGCACCATTAATGTTGAAAAGAACACTGAGACTTTGGAGCAACATATGCTGCCTTCAAGACAACATCTTTTCCAAGGATGCCCATGTATATTTCAACAAGACAATGAAAAAATTGCATTCTGCGTGCATTACAAAGGTATGGCTGTGTGAGGATGGTGGACTGGCCAGCCAGTAGTCCTGACCTGTTCCACATAAAAGAACGTGTGGCATATTTTGAAATGCTAGATGTGACAATGAAGACCCCATACTGCTGCACACATTAAAACACGTTCGAAGGAGAAATAAGACAGAATTACACTCGAATCACTTAATCACTCTGAGTCTTAAGTCCCCAAACATTTATTAAGAGTTGTGAATGGGAACGGCAACATTACAATGTGGTAAATACTTTTCTGTCCCAACTTTTTTTAAATATTGCGAGAATCGTGTTTATTTTGAGAAATCAATAAAATTCATGTGGTGAAACATCAAATAATGTGCTGTTGTTTTGTTTTCAAAATAATACAGGTCAAAGATCATTTATAAATTGCTATTTTCAGTTTTAATTTCAATATAACACACCATCCCAACTTTTCTGATTTGGGGTTACCTCGCTTATTCATGGTCAGAGTTACAGAGGAGTTGGAGCCTGTCCCAGAATACAATGGACCAAAGGCAGGAACACATTCTGGAAAGTTCTCCAGTACATCACTGGAATTCAGCACAAATGATCACTGAAAAAACAGACACTTTTGATCCAAGGGAAAATATTGCGTCAATGTTTTACATCTAATTGCTTTAAGTCTTTTTAACTGAAAATTTTTATTCCGAATAAATCAACTTCATGAGAAAACACAGAAACATAATCTCAATGGGTAAGATTACATAGAATTTCACACGAACGGTAGCTCACGTTCACTTTTTTTTAGCGATGTTTGAGATGAAAACATGCTTCCCTCTTTGGGCTCAGCAAATAAAATCTGTAATCAAACAATGTACATTCTTGAAGTGTCCATGCTAAGCTTTTATTAACAAGGTTTTTTGAAATATATTTTTGCTTCTTGATGTATTTGGTCTAACACGTGCTACATTTCTGGGGAACATACTGTTTGAACAAATGGATTTGCACGTGTTTATGATGAATTAGGTGCATCCAATTGATTCCTGAGTGCAGGTTCAAGAGAGCTTTCCAGATCTCTTTTTAATTCAAGGGTTTTGTTTGCCTTTGGAGTCTGCTATTCGCCTTAGTCAACAAGAAAAGTGGAGTTGAGTAAATGAAGGTGAGGGTAACCATTATGAGGCCGATACATTGAAAAAGTCAGATACATAGGCCAAGCCTTAGTGTTACCAAAATCAACTGTTTGGAACATGCATGGAACATTGGTAAGGTCAATGACAAGGCTACTATTCATAAAATATTCCATTTTTCGCCCTTGTTCTGAAAAAGAAAAAAAAAAGACAGTATTAGTACTAAGCTGTTCACATGGCTGCTGAAAGCGAATATTCCGCTAACATTCTTTTAAAATGCAGCTGTCCAGAATCAGGATTTTTTTTTCAAGGTTTTCCCATGACAGCAGACTTGTTTGACCGTGCAGACAACTGCCGCCCTCTCTGATTCATTCATTTGTCCACCTACTTGAAAGAGTTTGCGTGGCAATATTTTTGTATATCCGAAAACCTGTCGATATCCAAGTCTTTCATGATGTTTTATAGTTGTTGTGTTTTGCCTTCTGACCAGAAATGTGGGCTTCGTGCATGCATCTCTACTCCAGCCAGGCAAACTGTTGGCCAGTCGGTTTCTTTACAATGCACAGAGCTGACTGTAAACAGACAAGAGGTCGTGTGCCACAAACATGTGAAAACCTCAACTGGGAAGCACATTTCAAATTTGCCGTTTAATTATCCAGAGAATGCTTCTACAACCTGAATAATATTGGCATATCCCACGTTTTGCATGGAAAATGCTAAATTCGGAGCTAGGCCTAATTCGTAATAAAATGCTACTCTCACAATTAGGCCATATTTGAGATAAATGTCCAAATGGAGCATGCTGCGTATCAAATTCAGAGTACTGTCATATTCAGAATAATAGTGGAAAATGAGTGTGCATATAAACATAGTCAAATAGAATGCGTTTTTACTTGTAAAAACATACGTCTCCCCCGTGGCCCCCTTCCTTGCTTTTTTAAAAGTGCTTTATTAAGAATTTTGGCACATTACAGGGTTCAGAACACTACAGAATACATGCAAACACTTAAATAAAATAACTAAAGGTCTAAAAGTGTCCACGGTGTTTTTCTCCGGCTATATCCAGGGATCGACGCCTTCGCCTAACCCACCGGACAGACGGACAGGCACAGACCAATAGGCACCACTGCAGGACCTGAGTAGTAAGTGTGCAAAGTTTCGTTGAGATCATGGAAACGGTTTTGGACTTACGCTCCAGAAACAAAGTGGGAACGCTTATGCAAACACGAACTCAAAGGGAACCGAGCTTAAAACAATATGTCTCCCCTCTCCCTCCAGGGGGGAGATGTAATGATCACAAAGTGCCAGGTAGGGTGATGATTGCTAAATTTGATAACAAATAATTTTACCATGTGAAAGAAAGATCCCCAAGTAGCTGTCCTACAGATAAGATACACTCTTCATTTGGCAGGTATGGACTATGGATGCATCACTAACCACTGTCTTCAGAAGATTCCTAAAGGAGAAATTTAGAGCCTATACTGTAATATCCAAATAACTGGTAAGCTGCAGGGAAAAATAAAAATAAAAATAAAGCTTACAGCTTGCTAAGACATACTTAACCCTTAACGTGCAAATCACTGCAATAGTCACACAAGGCACAAAATATACAAAGCAAAATTTCAGATTTCAGCCTTCAAAAGGTCAACAATTTTTTTTTGTCAGTTTTAGTTGGCAAAGAAGTCGGCAATGACCTTCAGAAGGGTTCTCAGGTACCTGTGAGTCAACTACATAATGAATGATTAACTTTTGGAGGGACAGGGTGAGTAAAAATTAAGCATTTTAAGGGTTAAAAGAGTCTTCTGATCTCAGTAAAATACAATCCCCCATAGTAAGCCCTTTTCCAACAGCTAAATAAGCTATTTCATATAACTTTTTTGTTTCATATTGGAAAAATAGCTGAGAAGAATAGTTTAATTGCATTTTTTTGAGATTGTGGAGTACAGAATCAAATGAAGAAATTCATGACTTTATCCCAAACATTACATGACTCATGACTTCATAATCAATACATGCTGTATGTCAACCAACCAATCAATCATCAATTTGTGCGACAGCGAGAGAGAATCATTAGACAATTTATGTTTATTCAGCAACATCTCTAATATTATTCTGGAGGGAAATACTTGTCTGTTATATTCTTTTCTTCATTTTTATTTGTGGGACGAATGATTGACAGCTCTTGACAACACTTGGGTCTCATCAGGCATCAAACTCTCTTTCAAGGTTGCACTTTACTTTATCCTTAGAAAAGGGGCCGCAAATTATCTTCTATTCACACGTTGCCCCAGCTGTCAATCACTCCCTCTGTCAGCCATCTTGGTACAATCCGTTGTTAAATGCCCCCAGTTGCACTCAAATCTGCTGACGTATGTGCTTTAGTCTCACTTTAGAGCAAGAGGACCCACAAAAGATCCATAATGCAGCACACATGGATGTCTTTGGGAATCTTTGCCACAGTATAACAAGCACTGTAGAAATCTGGCTGCCGTTAAAAACGATCAAAAGGAGTGTGACTCTGTTTAATCATCCGATAGCCTATTATAACTCGAAATGTCTCAACTTTCCGGTGGCCTTGCTGATTGTACTGAATGTTCCAATGTAATGAAAAAACTGTTCATTTCATAAAAATTTTCAATAATTTCTATGTTCTTTTTTCATGATTCATTTTACATGTCCTTTCGTATTAGATGCAATACAACTACTAATATCACCATAATCCTCATATATATATATATCCGCATTGAAACCTTAATTTGATCCAAGACGTGACCTTACTAGTGTTTCAGAAGTTCTCAATGTAATGAAATGAACTTAATATGAAAATGAATACAAGGCTAAATGAAAAACTTCTTTATCTTTTTTGAATACACAGAGTATGAATTCTGATAAAGTCAGTCAATTGACGGGAGGCCTATAGAATTCTAAATACAAGAAAAACTAAGAATTTAGTGAAATATTTCATTTGCAAAAAGCCACAACAAACGGGAAATTAATTTAATCTGTCCCAAATATGATCATAAACTCTTCATGGTGTATGATTTCATGACATAACTTGATGACCTGGGGTTAAGAGTTCAATCTATCCAATGACTTCCACTTCCTTGTCACTGGGGTTGTGGGGAAGCTGGTTATAGGTGAAAGGCAGGAACACATGCCCGACAGCTCGCCAATCCATCGCAGGATGAAACATGCACGATTATGGGGAAGAACATGCAAACTCTACACAGAAAGGCCCCAGGCTGGATTTAAACCCACAGCCTTGCCTTCTTGCGGTGAGGCAGCAGTGCTAACCACTGTGCCACCTGAGTTATATCCTTTAGATATCATACATTATACTCTCTGCACAGTTAAAAGCAGGATCGATCAATTAGCCCTCTCAGTTTCATGACCACATGCTAGTGGTGTCAACAGACAGTTTATGGATAAGTACAACTAAAAAACGTGATACGGTATACGGGCACCACAAGGTCTATCCAACAGAATAAGGATTTATTTCTGCCGACAGAGTCCAGCACTTTAACCCCTTAAACTTTTACTTTTCACTTCAGGTTTCCCTCGAGTAGGTTCAAAGCCAAAAAATGTATTTTTTTTTCCCATATTGTCCTATTAATGAACTCTGGACCACTCCCAAAGTAGGGGAGAGTATTGGGTGGGATTGCGGATCGGAGATCGGGCGGATAGGAGATCGGGGCGGGTGTGGTGTTGGACTTGGTCTGTGATTTTGCGGACGTTGGGCGCCCCCCAGGTGGCGAGACTCAGGGTGGGGCTCGCGTCTCTTGTCGGAGTCCGTGTGGCTCCCAAGCCCCCCGGGGTCCCAGGTGGTGGCTATTTCTTGCTTCCTTCTTGGAGAGGGGAAGGGTGGGAGGGACGTAGAAACGAGACGAGCGGGGATTGTGGGAATGTAGGCAGTATATATAGGCGTGAGGACGAATAGGAAGGCGCATTAGGAGTGGCCCTGTTCATTAACCTACGTTATCGGGAACTCCCTTTAGAGGCAGAGCAGCCCGCGACATCCATACAAGGCAGGTGCTGGACTGAAGACAAATTCCCAAAATAAACAGAATAAAAAGTCCAGCACACTTCAGCTCCCTTTTTCAGAGCATTTATTTAGCATATCCACCAAACGTTGTTTGGTGGATTTCGAAATAAATGCACTCAAAAAGGAGCATATGCGGATTTTTTCTGTTTATTTCCATATTGTCCTACAATGTCACACATATACTCAGTATCTGCTGGTTGCAGCAGTTTATTGAAGTTGCATCACAGTAATACTGGCAGTAATGTTCAAACCAAGAACATCGTGTTTTTATGCCCACAGCATTACATCAAATGGAAAATATCTAGATCTTGTGCATCATTTTATACACATTTCCCTGTAATTCAGCAGGACATATTTGTGATCGTTGAAAACCTTGGCATCTCCTGTAGAATTTAAAGTAGGCCCGCAGTCCCACAAGTTTGAATACAGCAACTGCATTAGACAGACCCATATATGGGTCCACAGGTTTTATGAGATTCACATCACATGATGGGTAAGGCTTCACTGATGAAAGTAAGGCAGTCCACACCTTATCATGGTTAATGTTCAATTTGTGAGAGTATGTTTGGTTGATGCATTGAGGATACAGCCTGAAATGATTGGCTATAGTAAAATAAATAGACAGTAACCGAGTGGATATCTTGCCAGTCAGCATGCACATGAAATGAGTCCACTCCAACACGTACCTTTAGCTCTGTAATAACAGCCGTAAGTCAGTGATAATTATTGAGTGTATGGTTCTGAAAATCCTCGAGTAGCTTGGTGTTTCCAATTATTTCACTCAGGTCTCAACAGGGTGGCATGTAATATGACTCCACACAAAGTCCTGCAATCAGGCAAGAAGGCAAGGCACACACACACACGGCACGCACACACACACACACACACACACACACACACACACGCACACATTTGGATTGCTATACTTGTGACAACATTGTATTGACTTCCATTCATTCAGTATAGCCTTTCCCAAACCCTGACCATAACCAAATTATGCCTAACCCTAACCTTAACCTAACCCAAATTGTCACTTTAACCCTAACTTTAACCGGTTAGCCGTAATCCTCCGTAATCCCCTGTGAGGAAAACCCAAAATGTCCTCACAACGCCAAATGTCCTCACAAAAGTTGTGGTTCCCCAAGAGCTGGTCCTCACAAGCATAGCAATACAAGCCCACAATACACCTGCATGGAGACACGCACAGAACACAGAACTAGAACTCCCACACCTGCATACATTATGTCTTTATCATTGTGAGAGACACAATGCTGCAAAAGAGGAGGGGCTCCCGTTTGGGCAGTTTGAAATTTACAATTTAATACTTGCTACCTTTGTTTCCAGAGAGATGCCCAAGAATTTAGGGAGCGGCCCACATCAAGTAAGGCAAAAAAAAGGATCCTTTTCATCCACAATTTATTTACGGGCCGAGATTCACATGAAAAAACTCTCCTCCCTTAAAAACACTGGCATGTTGGAAATGTAGCACGCTTTATAAAAGAGCTAAATCTTTAAATATACTGTCCCAGGGTTCACACAAAATTCCAGAAGTAGTCTACACAGCAGAACTATGTCTTTGGTTCCCAGAGAGAAGGTCTGGATCTGCCCAGCAGTAATTACATATTGTTTTAAAGACAGCAGTCATACAGGGCAGCAGGAGTTGTCAACGATTTGTGCTAATATACCGTGATGCACAGCAG
Organism: Gymnothorax javanicus; assembly: GCA_029692085.1. Classification (NCBI taxonomy): domain Eukaryota; kingdom Metazoa; phylum Chordata; class Actinopteri; order Anguilliformes; family Muraenidae; genus Gymnothorax; species Gymnothorax javanicus. The sequence goes on along the minus strand of CM056209.1, from coordinate 7,230,302 downwards.
GCTAATGTTCATGTTGAGACTGTTTAAATTATTTGTTATCGCTACGGCTTTCGGCAATGCAAAAAAAAAATAAAAAATAAATCTCTTTAAACATTGTTTTTGTGAATAGTTTTCATAGTTTTTCCACTGGGAGGTTTAATCATTATTTGCCATTATTACAGCTACACTCAAATATCGAATGTCAAGAAGTAAAAATCATAAATGATGATATTTGCTGACAAGTAAGTGATGGCTGAATTTGCTTCTTACAGCAGATGCCATTATGCTCTTAATTCTGACCCAACTTAATGGCACTAAACAAATCTTGAAAGGAGAACATGTCAATTTAGTCAAACATTAGTCATCTCTTACCATTAAAAAAAATTTTAAAAATCAGTAGGACAGTTATTATTTAAAAAAAATGCAGGAACAGCACATAGCCAAGTGCTTAAGGTGTGACTGGGACAAGTTCGGGAGTTAGACCCCAACTATGGTCTGTCTTGATCGGAACCCCTAACCCCATGGCCAGGTAAAAACATTGCCAAAGAGAGTTAGGAAACAAGGTGCATGGTAGCAGAATATTCTCGTTGTTTTCATCCTACCAGCCCTAATTTGTTTCACTGGTAGGAAGGAAAGGAAACAATAATGTTAGTCTTCCTAACTGTTAATGTTCACAGAACTGCCAGTTAGCTACATGGTGAGCAGCAGACAATACAATGCTGTCAGTTTATACTGGACATAATGGTCGCCGGATTCCGAACGTTCTCACATTTGTTACTTTTGAATTCAGAACCATTCAAATCTGGCGGAGATAGTGAGTACCGTACCAATGCTAACGTAAATTAATTCAATATGAAAACTACTTAAAACTACTTCTGTGGTTGTTTCTGCCACAATAAGTATGTATAGGACTACATTTTACCACTATGACACACACTCACACACACACACAGGCACACGAAGTGAAAGCAATACCAGCCTACGCTGCTGAGGCTAGTAAAAAATGCCCTGCAATAGATTGGCTAGCTGTCCAGCTCCCCGGCGAATCTAATGAGGAAGAAGCTGTTTAACCCTTTAAGGCCTAATGCAAAAGTCCCAGCAGAGAATCATGCTGCCATGTTTACTATAGTAACCTGTATTTGGGCTGAAGCGCAGCTTCTCAGCTTTCAGGAACAGTTGGAATTTTTTTCTATTGCGCAAAACTTACAGTAATTACGGTACTTTCAAAATTACGCGCATATCTGTGTCGGCAACGACACGTTCTTAAAATGCGCACATGCTGTCCCGGTTTAAATGGGTTAAATAACGGATTGCTGAATAATAATAAAAATAATAATAATAATAAGTAGAGGGGCATTCCGTAGAGCGCAAACCTCCGCCAGGCCGTACGTCAGTCAGTATTATTGGCTCTCACGGATCTAGAATCTAGAATGTTCCAGATTGCTTCCGAAATTGAATGAACTCATCCTTGGACTACCGCCTAAAATCCTAACAAATTTCGTCCCAATCCGTTCTTGACTTTGTGAGTTATACTGTTAACAAACAGGCAAACAAACAAACAAACAAACAGGCGAAAACATAACCACCTTGGTGGAGGTAATAATAACAACAACAATAATAAATACATAAACAAACAACCAAAAAAAAAAATCAAAATTAAAAACATTAATAAATGAATAAAGGGGGGCAGAGATTGGGAAAAACAGGATAATTTCGATAAACGAGAAAAGAAGGGGAGGATGTATTTGGTGAGGCACACGCCCACTCAAGAGCCTGCGGCGCCATCACTTCAGAACGTCTCTCCCCCAGGGTTCAGCCTCCGAGTGAGTCCAAAGGGCAAGTGAAGAAGCTCTGCCAGCTCTTTTCTCCTTATTTTTGATGTAGATAATTCCAGTTTAGCAATGTCATGAAGATAAGACAAAAATATATTGCACGGATTCAAGGTTGGTGTGACCCAGCATCTAAGGATAGCCGTTTTAGCAGCTGCAGGAGTAACTATAAATACTTTCTTTTGGCAAACAGAAGAAGAGACAGAAGAACTGTTTCCTACTTAGCAGCAGTTCTGGTCTCGTTGCTGGCAAAAGACAACATACAAGAAAGTGTTTACTTGAAGCAGAGGTGGATCTGGGATTTTTCCAAATCAGGGGCCACTAAGGGGCCACACTGCACACAGAGGGGCCAAGAATGAGTCATATACTCTTGAATAATTATTTGTTCGGTGAGCTTTATTTACACAACTGGTCACAACTATTAAAATATATTACTTGTGTTTTAGTGAGATATACAGAGTTTTAAGTCATGTACATCATTTTAAAATGGAACAATGCAAAATTTGAATACTGAGAAGTCAAAAAGGATCAGTAAATTTAGGAAAGTGACCAAAATGTTAGGGTTACTAAAAAACTGTTGGAAAATTTTGGAAGTTGGTGTGGAAAAATAAACAGCTGAACAGTTTTTTTCCGTTGTCAGGCAAAGGATGTAAAATCAACCCAGACTGGCGCAAATTTGACCAAAAAATGGAGAAGAAGCAAAGCACAAGGAAGCCTGTGTTTGGGAACTTTTGGAACAGTGTATAGAGTCAAACGTCAAACCCAACTACCCTCTTAAGAAATAAAAAATGTCTTGAATCTGTTTACCAGTTATTAAGACAAAATGTGGTCACTTTGATAAATCTACAATTTAAGATTGTTTTTTTTTGGCTTTTGCTGCTAGCAGCCATACCACTGCTCAATCTGCTCCAGCTGCATGGCTGAAGCTAAGCAGGTGTGGGCTTGGTCAGTACTTGGATGGGAGACCACCTGGGAAAACCAAGTTGCTGCTGGAAGAGATGTTGGTGGCCAGTAGGTTGCGATCTTCCCTCTGGTGGAATAATCCCCAATGCCCCAGTGCAGTGACGGGGATACTGTACTGAAGGAGACACCATCTTTCGGATGAGATGTTAAACCGAGATCCTGACTCACTATGGTCATTAAAGATCCTATGACACTCTTCGATAAGAGTAGGGGGTTCCCCCCTCTCATGGCTAAATTCCCAACCTGGCTCTTTCGACCTGCCACCTAATCATCCCCTAATCTAATTGGCTGTGCAATTCCTCCTCTCCTTCCCCACCTCAACCCCCAGGACTCCCTTGTAAAAGAGATTTCAATCTCAAAGGGACCTCCCTGGATAAATATTAAAAAAATAAATAAAATTAAGCTTTATACAAATCCCAATTCCAATGAGGTTGGGACATTGTGTAAAACGCAAATAAAAACAAAATACAATGATTTGCAAATCCTTTTCGACCTATATTCAATTGAGTACACTACAAAGACAAGATATCTGATGCTCAAACTGATAAACTTAATTGTTTTTTTGGAAATATTCACTCATTTTGAATTGGATATAGGTCGAAAAGGATTGCAAATCATTGTATTCTATTCTTATTCACGTTTTACACAACGTCCCAACTTCATTGGAGTTGGGGTTTGTACATTATTTTCCGATCTGCATTGTGACAGTTACTTTCTGAGTTTTCTGAATTCCTTAATTATGATCATTAGCATATACGTCTGAATAGGTATGTTTCGCAATGATCACAATGTCGCTATTGATAACAAAAGAAGTGCATTTTAAAGAGGTTGACATGGCGATCGCATATACTTAACCGGTTCAAACTGGTGTAAAATGAAAAAAAACAAGTCAATGTCGCAATCTCTCGCTCAGCAAACGTTGCCTGCTCTGCTCTATTGCTTCATTCTCTCGTCTCTACTGGGCTCAGCTATTCTCTCTGTGCCTATTCTGAACTGTCTTTTACACTGAAGGAACGCTGCTTCAAAACAATATGACAAAGAAAATGACAAACAAGTCACTGTCACAGTCTAATGGATGGATGGAAACATATGGAGGATAGTCCCGTCTGCTCCTGTATTACAAATGAGGCTGATTTTTTTTGCTTGTATATGTTTCATTATGGTGAGAAGTGAAATGAAAATGGTGGTGAATGAACTTCAGGTGAACGAACTGGTATCTTTCATTTTAAGGTAGGAATATGTATGGCTCCTCATATTTCCTCGCAGGAGCTGCAGATTCAGAGAGGCAGAACAGAGTTCTCTTGGCCGTACAGGCAAGTTAGAACCTAACATAAGCATAATAGCCAGGCATAGACATAAGGTTAACTAATCGATGTGAATGAAAAGAGGAGCTGAAAGATACTCTCTGAAATTTCAATGGGGGCGTGAGATACAAGAAAAGCATTGCCCTGGTTGTACACAGATTTTATAAAAGGGTCATCAAAGGACCTCAGGCCTTTTCATCAACGGTGCCTTTTTAAGTGAAAATGTTTTCATTTGACCACTGGGAGGGAGTGAATGTTTTTGAATTTGTCTTGAGAGATGTATTCTGTCAAGTATAACCAAGTTTACTGAATTCTCAGTAAGTCACAAAATGTATACATATCTGACAATGCAAGACAGAATTTGGTAATTTACCCATGCTGCATAATTGAGAGGCATAAATATGCATTTAGACCAATTGATTTTCTGCAGAGATGGCAGAAAAGGTACCAAATATGAGTACATCCCAGCAAAATAACACAAGTGCGAGACAAAAAATAAATAAATAAATATATATATATATATATATATATATATGGCACAAAGAAAGTCTGCACACTGTTAGGCTCCAAGAAAATTATTTCTTTGCAGACAAAGTTTCAATAAACAGGATGATCCTCAGGAAGATCCTGTGGATCGAAATGATGCCGCCAAAAGTAACAATTTTTTGGAGCCTAACAATATACGGAAATGGCACCAGAATTCAGAAAAGCAGGTAAGGCGTGATGAACGGATGTTGATATATCAGGTAAATATAACAGAAAATCTTCAGTATAAAGTGAGATATGATGTACAGTTACCTTTTCCTGTCATTTTAGAGGCAATATATGCAGTTTTTAAACTAATTGTGCAACGGCAAAAGGGAACAACAATGCAAAAGGAACAGGCAGTCTGAGAATAGAGCAGCTTGATTAGAACAGAGACTTGAAAAATACTTAATAAAACAAAATTTATTTTTTAAAGACAAACCATAGGAAGTTCCATTTTACCCTATCAAATGCTTTCTTGCTATTAAGTGATGAAAAAACAGTACAACGCGCTGAGATATTAGATGAATGATGCGTAATATTCAAAATTCGTCTTTTATAATCAGAAATGCAGGGACCTTTTGGGAAACCCACTTAAGAGTGGATTATAGGAAACTGAACACATTTCTCCCATCCAGCAGACGTTTTTGTGCTTTAAGATCTGAATTTATTAAGTTTGGGGTGTTAGGTTCTACATTCATCTGGGTCTTTCCCTTTTTTACGTGGATGAGCCATCATGGCTACACTCTAGTCTCTGAAACAGACCCTGTATTAAAAGATGCATGTTATAAGGAGAGAAAAAAAAGGAACTTCAAACATTATTGGTCCTACAGTATCCTGCAAAGCTATCAAAAGTTTTGGACAAATACCATCTAAGCCTGGTGACTTGCCCTTTTTCATTGAACCGATCGGTGATTTCAGTTCATCCATACTAATTTGAGAGTCTAGAGGCGTAACATCATTGTCAGAAATCATCGGAAGGTACAGAGGATCTATAAAAGACAATATAGTGTCCCCCTGAGCAACAGCCTTGAATATAGCTAAGAATAAAAATCTGCATAGATCTTATTAAAAGAAACAGATGGGGTGCTGTGGTTGTCCTCAGTGTCCTTGACTGCAAAAGTTCAAGCAAGATGATTGGGCTGCTTCAGCTTCTGAGGCAAGACATCTATTGGGTTCATTTGTCTGTTTATAATACAGTCGTCTTGTTCTAAGATGCAGGAATTCTGCTCGTGGTGACACATATTTTATTTATATTCTGCTTTACATGCACTCAATTCTTTCAAGACGTTCAAAAGACATTCGTTCAGCATTGTTCAGGCACATTTTCTAGGGCAGCCATTTGTTTCTAAGGATCTGCAGCCTAACTATAAAGTTGGGACAGTATGGAAAATGACAGTGACAGCAGTCATTAGTAAATCATCACTGCATTCACCTGTATTAAACTGCCCTACATTAAATTGAAACGTACAAGATATTTCAATGTTTTACCTAATCAATTTTATTGTGTTCTTGCTAAATACATATCTGCGCCTGCTCTAAAATTGATACCCGTAATACGCTCAAATACAGTTGGGACAGGGGCAATATAATGCTTGGAAAGTGTGGGGATGTTACAAAAGAGTGAACGAGTTATGGACGGGCAATACTTTCTTGCTTTGGTACAAAAGGACCGCCCAGAAAAGGCTCAGCCGCTTGCATGTAAAGACAGGTTGAGGCTTGCCGAGCTGCTTGTAAGAAACAATTCGTTGAGTTTCGTCAATTTGTGTAAAACGGCATGATCATATAATCCAGCAGTTTATGAACAGCGTTTCTCAACATAATATTGCAAGGGTTTCAGTGATTGAACCCTCTACTCTGCAAAACAGTTTCACAACATTCAGGGAGTTCTGAGACACCTTTGTCAATAAACGCCATTCATGGTTGCATCTGTAATAGCAATTTAAGACCGCACTATGCAACAAGGAAGCCATGTGTCCAGAATGAAGTCCACTTAGCCGTCTTCACTGTGCTCAAACTCATCAAAAATGGACTGACACACAGTGGAAACCTGTGCTCTGCTCAAATGAGTAATCCTTTCATATTTTTCATGGTAATAATGGACGTTGTGTATTTAGCATTAGCATAGTACAGACAAAGCAGCGTGGCGGCAGATTCTGGCTAATAATGCAAATTATTTTATCTGTCAGGTTTGTCAAGAGGTCCCCCTGCTGGCCATGGAGCCCCAAGCAGCCACTTGGTTTTTTATGGTATTGGGTCAGCCCTGATTAACACTTAGAGATGTACACATGTCCACTATAAACAAAAATATGCTGAAATAAGTGGAACTAGTTCAGGCAGGAAACTCGGGTCATTCTACATTACCTATGTGTTTTTCTGCGTCAGCGAGAGTACTCCAATCACAGAGCGGCAACAGCAAAGAACCTATTACGTTAGTCTATTTAAGCACAATCAGCATGAACACCTTTGCTGCTTAATCTGATGCCTCACGTGCAGGTGACAAATGTTTTGCTTGCCTCCTCCACCCCAGCCTCCACCTCTTTGGTTCTGCTCTGTCTGATAGGGGGATTCTTAAGTTCTGCTCCCAACCTAATTTCGTTGTTGTTTAGTATGTTCTTGCTATGCATGGTAGAGAGCACCTCCAGAGCAGAACCTTTCGCCAAACTCAAATGTCATTACATCTACATGTTAATAAATTTGTTCAATCGTAAATACATGAGTTTACCTGACTGAATTTAGATTAAATAGTTCACAGGGACGCCACAGCTGATTTAAGCAAGGCAATGTCAAGCCACATTGATGTTACAGCAAAGTCATAGTCTAGTCCTACTGTCCAGGTCTGTCTCCCATTGAAAACACACATTAATAAGTGTAAAATACGACAATAAAGATGATGGCTATTTGATCAGCTGAAGCTTTAGACGAAGGAAAAAATTCCCAAATTCAAAACTAGGACAACTGATGTCTGCAGTTTCTAAATTATTACCAAGTGTTTTTAAAAGGAAAAGTGATGTCACACCGTGAGCAACACATCCCTGACCCCACCTTTTTTGGACCATGTTGCAGGCAACAAATTTGGAGTGAATCCGTATTTTAAAAAAAAGTCAGTAAAGTTGAGAAAGCAAAACATGAAGGGCCCAAATTTTCACTACATATGTATATTCATATTTCCCTCCAGCCGCAAGGACTAGCTGGTATTTTTCTGCCAGGGCTACATGTAACTGGCCAGAAAGATGAATATTGAGTGCGTAATTACATTATAGCCCAGTTCTATACTCCCCTGCTGCGCCCTTACTGATTGTCTCCAGGATTCACAGATATAGATGACAACCAACCACCTAAAACTCAACAGTAGTAAACCTGAGCTACTCTTCATTGGCTCTAAATCTACACTTTCAAAAACTAGCAGTAGCTCACTACCCATAGCTGAAGCCACCATTCATGTCTCCGCATAGGTTAAGAGCCTTGGCGGTATCCCGGATAGTACACTTTCTTTCTCTAGTCGTTTAAACAATATCCCCCAAATTGCCTTTTTCCATTTACAAAACATCTCCAGACACAACACTCCACGGAAGTCCTAGTCAATGCTTTAGTTTCATCACGTATTGACTACTGTAATGCAATCCTTGTCGGCATCCCCTATAAACTTCTTCACCGACATCAACTCATTTAGAGCTCCTCAGCACGGATTATTACACATTCAAAGGCCACTGAACATGTCACTCCCCTGCTGATTGAGCTACACTGGGTCCCCGTGTTACAGCGGATTAATTTTAGAAGCTTATGATTAACATACAAAGCTCTCCGGGGTCTTTCTCCAGTCTATCTCACAGATCTCCTTCACATTTACACGCCCTCTGGCTCCCTGCGGTCTTCAACAGCAGGTTCACTGACACTACCAGCCATAAAACTCGGCAAAATGGGCGCCACAGCCTTCTCCTATGCTGCACCCAAACTTAGGAACTCAGTTCCCCCTACATCCGCGTTCTTAATTCCATTACAAATTCAAAACTGCACTTAAAACTCATCTTTTCAAAGTAGCACACTCGCTTTAACTGCATCAACCGCATCTTATTTCCTTCGATATCAATCTTGAGTCATTGTTCTGCTATGCTCAGTTGCTCACTGCATGTTTTATTGTTGTTTGTGCTGATGTTTTATTGCTGGTCCTCTCCTGCTTATGGCGAATTTTCATGGTTTGTTTTTACCGCCGGTATTGATGGACTGCCACACTTCATACCGGGCCTATTTGCGACCATTGCATAACGCGAGCATATGTTTAAATGTAGTCGGAAGAATCACTCCCTTGATGGATCGCACATGAAGTCACGATGACCCTCACATGTATCGCATATGGTACGGAAAATTGGGCTTTAAATATCTTTCCTTTGTACTGTTTTCAATTAAAAACAGGTAAAGGATGATTCGCAAAATTGTTTTTAATTTGCAGTTTTTATAACATTTTTGAAAATGAGACCGCATAAAACACAAACATGTCTCTCAATGACCAACAGAACAAAGCGTCGTGTGTCAGAATTGAAATTAAACTGAGACATATTTGCACAGAACTTCTCAATTTTTTACAATCATTTTTAGGGGTACCCAGAACAAAGTAGTAGCATAACCTAGCTATACCAAAAACAGTATTTGAGGAGCTAGTGGTGAATCTACTCTAACAATGAAATGGCACAAAGGTAGAGAGATTTTACATGGCAAAAAAAGTAAAATCAGTATTTCAAAATTTGAATCCCTCTTTCTGAAAAGGGCTATTTATTAAATAAATTATATAAATAATTAAGTAAATGAATAACTATATAAATCTTCATTTTGAAATCCAGATTTCTTATTAGAAATTGGGATTTGAATTTTAAAACAACAATTTCATTTTAGGAACAAAAGCTCCTTTTTAAAAAATTCAAATGTGAATCCAAATTTCTGAGGACACACATAGATTCAATTTCAGAAATAAAGATTTGTTTCGATTTTAAAATCTGTGCATCTTTGAAGGAACCGGGAATCATATTTAGTAATAGATATTCCTTTTTAGAAACAAATATTTATACATAGGAAAGTAGACTTCCATTTGAAAATCCAAATTTCTTTCCATAAACATATTAAAATTTAAAAACAAAGGCTTCTGTTAAGAAACAAAGATTCATATTTAGAAATATGGATTTCTCCACTGGGCCCCCACACTACCATGGTCAGTGTACTAAATGTGAATGTATGCTAGCTTTATAGAATATTAAATAATTTAATTTAATTGAAAAACAGGTACTTAGCATGGAATAAATTTGATACACCTAATTTGCATTCAAACTAGGGCTTGCAAGGTAGGTGCAGGGGTGAAAAAAAACAAGAATTTGGCTACATGAAATGGAGGAGGCAGAGGACTAATACATTATCTCCCAGGCCTCATCAAACGAGCGTGTGAAACACTGGAATAAAGCGCTGCTCTCATGAATCGTGCAGTGGCCTCTACTTGTTCTTCACAGCCGCTAAGGCAATCAGCGACTGCTGCAGACACACAATTCATCTGACATCTTACCGAACATATTCATATTCAAAACTGGAGGGAGAAATAAAAGAGGAGGGGCGAGCAATTTATTGTGATGCGGCAGCGGTAAATGAGAATGCTGGGAACGGGCGGCGAGATGCGTGCCCTTGACTCCAGAGGAGGATTGCACTCGAGACTCACCCTCACGTCATTCTGTGGTAAAAAGTTAGGGGGGCTTGACAGGCCAGGCAGACTCGTGCGCGTAGTGCTTTACACGTCACGGGGAGAACGGTCGACACTGAGAGTCGCTACAGGGGAATGGGGGTGAGATTAATTTTAACCTGGCGCCACTCATCATTTCACCGGTCGGCGATGCTTGCTGACAAGCCGCAATGATATTAGAAGGCTCTGCTCCTCACATCCTCGCGTATTATGTTTATTTATTTTTATTTGTATTTTTTTAAGCAGGGGTGGGGGGGTCAGTGAAATAAGGAGAGCTCCAGCTACGAAGTACCAGTGCGGGAAGGTGCTCTCAAGCATTGCAATCCAACCGACAGCTTATTAGCATTGCCCACGCGACACCCATGGGACATTCCGCGCTCCATCCATGTTCAAGGCTTCCTTAATTTCCCAGACTCGCCTGAGCAGTGAACTCAAATTCCTCGAAGTGCCTCCGGCGAGTTTGCTGTATTTTTTTTTTTGCTAGGGCCTAAGGTTTTTAACTTGTCTTAATGAGCAGCCCAAAGCTCAAGACTGACACTAGTTAACTGGGAGCCTATATTGCTTTCCTTTTTTAACCACAACATTTGAGTTTTCAGGCTGACCAAAAAGTTTCAGAGTGTCTTCCGGAGCACCAGCCAAAAGCAAAAAACTCAATTTTGTGCGAGTAACTTAATTTAATGTGTGATTTCCCGACCCTTTAGCTGTACTGGTACATTTTCAACTTTACACATTTAATTATTCACAAAATGCAAAGTTACATGGGATGTAAAACCTAGGAACCTCGTCACTTAAAGTTTCTAATGTACTTGTAGACCTAATCAACTGAACCAGGAATAGCGCAATAATAATAATAATGATGATGATGATTATTATTACTATTATTATTATAGTGAACTGACTCATTTTTTATAAAACTCTTCGCAGGTTGTAACAAATCTTTATGGAAATAATTTAATTCAGCATAAAGAACTGTTCAGTTCGGCTATTAGTGGGCATGGAAAACTGGCTTTGGCAGTAATTTCAGGGCTTGGGGCTCATTTGTGCTTGACGCATTGCAATTAAACTCATTTCAGGGCGCAATTTGTTTTGTTTTCCCTTTAAAATTACCATAGATGAGCAGGGTTTGTAGATTGTACGCTCACCTAATGAATGATGATGTGTTATTAATTTAGCAGTGAGACTGCTGTTGTGAGAACCTGCAACATTACCCATTAAATGAGGCCAGGAAAATAGCCAAAATAGGAGATTGTGTTCTTGAATTGCTTGGAATCAGATGTGACTGGTATCTCACTGTAACTCCAGATCATCTCAATAATATTCTGCTCCAGTGCACCCTTTATGTCCAGACCCCAGCAACTACCCACAAGTAATTTTAATAAGTCGTGGGGTACTCAATTTTTGAACACTAAATGAACACTTGTCGATTAGAGAGTTTCATAAGGACTAGTGGAGGTCTTTTCCCCGGTCGAGTTGTTGGCTTATGAGCATTGTCTGCCTCTGTGCTCTGAACTGGGATCAGTTTACCCAACCCTTTACCTTTTAAAGAGTAGGTTTTTTCAAATGTTTTTTTCCTCTCTGAAGTATCACAGAACTCTGCTGGTTTGAGAACCGGCAGTGATTTTACAAGAGCGTTTTCATATTCAGTTAAGAGCATTATCATCTCATAGCTGTGTTACTACATATTTAAGCTGCGATACTGGCAACCAACCCTGTTCCTGGAAATAGGCCATCTTACAGGTTTTCACTTCAACCCAAACAAAGCAGACTTCGTTCTACGGCTGCTGATTAGAACAGTTGTGTGTGCCACACTAAGGGCAAAATCTAATCCTTTCTGCAACAATTCACTGCCATCTACCCTGGAATTGCATGCCTACCATATGCAGAGTCAGAACACAGTAATTTTCCCAGAAATATTCCCTCACCCACAAATAGGTGGGCTGTACGAGTGTTCTCAATACTGTGCCAATAATGGTATGGTTTGCAGAAAGACTGCAGCGGCCGCAGAGTGGTTGAATGAAAGTGCACTGCCGCCTCACAGCAAGACAGTGACGAGTTCGAGCTCAGAAAGAGGCCCCTTCTGCGTGACCTCTGCATGTTGTCTGCCTGGACTTCCATCAGCTTCCGCATTCTAATATTACTTTCCCTTGAAAACAAATCACTCTGGGTAATATATCTTGTGGAATACGATTTTGCCAAATATTAGGGGAATTTCAAGACAAGCAGTTGCCGATTTCCTGTGCCAGCACTGAAAATCCAGACCAGGGCCTCCCTTTATGAAGTTTGCATAAAGGAATTGGCATAAAGGTTTGTTTCCATAACAAAGCTGGAAACAAATCTGAAAACAAAAAAAAAAACTTATGCCTCAATAGCGACAAAATTTGGAATGGTTATCAAAAAAGGCCAAACTGAGCAAGAGACACACAAATAAAAACAAAAGAACAAGAGAAGAGCAGGAAAACCAGTGTCAGGAGTTTGTTTCCCATCAACCAAACCATGACTGACAGACAGTGCTATAGCCATAAAATTCCATTGTCAATTTTGGCCATACCACTGACATGCAGGACACCTGCATCTCCCCCTCTGCCACACCAGCAGAGGGCAGTACACTATTAAACACAAAGGGATCACACTGTGGAATGAACATCATTATCTTGCTGACAACGCCCCCTCCTTGCATATATTTAAAAAGAGGTTATAGTCAAAATTATTACAATAGCAGTTTTCTAGGACTAGTCAATTCATGGTGCAATTTATGTCCATTGTTGTTTTTAAACTAGTTTGTTCTCCAACCTCCATTTTCTTTTTCTTTTCTTCCTTCCCCATCCCTCTGTTTTCAGTTGTTTTTTTTATTACTCTTTATTATTATTTGCTTATTTATTCCATAAGATGTACATTATTTATTCTCCTTGACTAAGAAACTATAAGGTCAGGGTGGGGTCGATCGACAAGCCCTTCTTGGGTTTCAGACCTCACCTGCACATTCTATAACTCACTCTTTATAGAGTGATCTTCCCATGTAATTGCTTTTTTAATATGTGTCACTAAATAAATAAATGTTCAGCAGCAAAACAAAAATGCTCTTGAGGTGAAGCACCTCATGTCTTCAGCTAAACAGGAAGGAAGGGCAGGGTTCAGGGGCACTCATTAAGATTAGTGGCATAATTTATCTACCAAACTATGGGAGATGAGGGCAGAAAATCTGGTTGCCCCTGGGAGGGACTTGGTCATAGATGGACTTTGCAGCTGGACAATGACCACCCCCTACTTCAAAACCTGCACTGAAATGATTAAGTGAAGACAACATTCATGCTCTGCAACAGCTACCTCAGTCTGCTGTGGTCTAAACTGGAAGGGGCAGCCTGTGAGAGCAACTCAGGGATATCAACAGTCTTGGACACCTCTGCATGGTCAAAATGGTCAAAAACCCCTCTAAAGCTGCTCTCACACCGGACGCGAAACGAATTTTTCGTGCGACAGATCACATTCAAAGTCAATGCAAAGACGCGAATACACGCGTTTCGTTTTGCGTCCAGTATGAAAGCGGCTTAAATGTTTTATCTAACCTTATCACAAATTGCTATCTAACATCACAAATTATGGATCAAGACACATTACTTTGCCAAAGACTGTTTGCAGAGAGTGAACCGGGGCTGCAAATAAATTTTACTTGGATGGTTGTCAGGAAAAAATGTGATTATTTTATGAAAACACTGGAACGCGGGATTAAATGCGCTGACATAAAATGGAACAGGTTTTGTTTATTGACAGCCTTTTCTATTTTTTATGCAAGGTGTTAATAATACTAAACTTGACAGTACTCTGGTTTCCTCCCACAGTCCAAAGACATGGGGTGGGCTGAATAGAGACCAAATTGACCACAGGGAAGAGCGTGTGAGCGAATGGTGTGGGCCCGATCAGGTCTTGTCAACCTGTCCAGGCTGTCAAGGTACGTTGCCTGAGGCTGACTGAATCCTGTGCTGTGTCATTGCCACCTGCGATAATAAGGATTTGAACTCGTGTACTGCTTTAACCTTCTCTGATGGAACTTTTGTGGCCGCACAGTAGGCTACAAATGGGCAGGTGTCCTGAGAGTCTCAAGACATTTCCGTGTAAAATATCGCGGTCATGACATTAATTTTACCAGACTTTGACGTCATTTTGCTGAATTTTACTGCAGATGCAACAGTCATTATTCACATTTCCCTACTGCCTCATTTTCTGCAAGACCGCATCTGCTACATGCTATTTGTTATTATATTTTGTCATGGTTGAGGGCACAAGGGGAGAAAAGCATTATGAGACACTATGGTTTCAGAAAGCTTAACAAGTGGTTGCAGGGGGGAACATATTGAATGTACTTCAATATATCGGCACATACATTTTGAGTAAGCCATTTCGTTTCTGTCGACAAAATCGTATACGATAAGATGATGCATATGCGGATAGTTGGCGCAATTGTCGGTTTTACAGGAGAGGGCCACACCACAGCGGCTCACTTGAAATGAGTTTTTTTTTTTTTAAATGAGAGTATTTCTCATTCCTCCCATGTAGCCTAGTCTTCATACTGGAGGCAGCAGTATAACAAAGTCTAAGTCCTAGCGCTAGTTTCTTAAACAGTGGGCCATTCGATGAAAAACTACCAGAGGATCGTGACTTCCCGTTATTACAGCGTGTCGTTTTTAATCTCTATAAGATAGCGTCTTGCAGTCCAATCCTGCGTAATATGTCATCGTCCGTCACAATAAAATCACATTTTTCGACTACAATAAGCATTAGATTGGCGCGCGCAACGGAGATTAAACCTGGAATATAACCTGTACGCTGTGTAGTGAAGCCTCTCACATCATTGCTACTTACCACTCAATCCAAAGTTCTCAATGCACAAGCACATGTGGAACAAGCCCCCCACCCACCAACAGCAGCGCCACAACCTATTACGACTGGAGAGCAGTATTAAGTACGCTGATGTTACTGAAAGAATTATATTGACCCCTAACGATGGTACAGGGTACTGCAGCTTCTCAGTTGACCACAATCCCTTTACACGCTTGTCAAACCAACTAAGAGAGCAAAACCAGCACGCTCTCCCCCCGGGCTTATCAGGCAGGTTCTGACTGCCGCTCTGTCATTTTTCATTTTTATCTGAATGAAACGCTCTTGGCTCAGATAGATTTGAATTTTCAGTACAACTTTTATTAATACTGGAATCATCACAGTGCATTTTGTTACGTTAGCAGTGACTAAAGTTAACAAATTAAAAGGATAAATATTACAAAAAAGCCCCAGCCATCATTAGAGACGAGGCAAAAAAATAAAATAAAAATAAAAATAATCAGAGCCTGGAAAAACACAATAAATTAAAAAAGAAGAGGAAGAAGAACGAGAAGAAGGAAGAGAAGAAGAAGAGGACAGTGTGACAACAGCACCTGCAGTGTTACTGGACTTCACTGGGAACAAGGGGTTTTGTACAAAAAAACAACACACACATCATCATATCTCTTCATCACAATAATAAAAATAATCATTTAAATAAACCTGCGGCAAAGGTCAAGTTCATTAGACGCAGTGTTTTTAGCTTTTTTTTTTTTGCGTGGGTGTTCTGTGAAAAAGGCGAGGTGGAGAGGAGGTGAAGTTGAGAGGGAAAGAGTTTGAAGACACGTGAAAAAAAAAATACGGACATTCAATTTTCATGGCACCTTGCTGAATACAAACCCCCCAGTGACCTCACTGGGGAGAGGCCATTTGATTGGTTGATTGGTTGTCGTGACATTTTAACTAAGACACGAGGATATACTGAGCGAAATACACAATGTTAAATCATCTCTTGCAGAGTGATCGCAACTGGACTGCAAAGTACTCCATTAGAGTGAAATAAACACAGGACACTTTACTTGATACCAGACTTTTGTTGAATAGTTAAAATGTTTTATATATTTCAACTGAAGAGGAGGGAAAAAAATCAGCACAGCCGTTGTGTGGGTTGGAGAGTGGGTGTACCGGGGCAAAATCCAAACAGCCATCTGTGTCAGAACTCTGTGGCATCGTATCAGGTTTCCTGTACACCTGTACATTAGTATGGCAAATTCTGCCGTCTCTCTACTTTCAGTAGGCGTAGTAAGAGGCGGACACAGTTAGACCAAAAACTAAAGCTGCACTGTGCGTCTAAGCGAGGTGACATCAAATGACTGTGGATAATATATTTCAATGTTTTTTTTTTTTTTTTTTTTTTTAGTTTGGACATATCAGTTAAGCTAGCATAGTTTATTCTGATTATTCACAGAAGATGTTCTCATGCTGGAATGTGATTGTTTCGTCCTTGATTTTTGGACAGGAATCAATTATGTCCACAGACAGAAATACACGCGAAGCCCTGACTGCTCAAACCAGCACGGTTGAAGCGCGTAAAAAAACCGTTCGCCCGTCCAGTTTAGTCCTATTAGTATTCAGGGGCGGTTATGGACAGCAAGGAGCTGTTTCAGCTGAGAATATCTGTGCTATTTATTTACAAGAACGCCGGCGGAGAACAGGCAGGACTCCACGATGATTTCAAGCAGGCAAAAAATAATAAAAAAAAAAAATCGAAGAAATCGCGCTGTAAGACGAACCATCGTCATACAGAGGCAATGGACCAGTTCTGGTTGACCGAAACGCATTGTGCAGGTCTGAGGAGAAAGGAGGCCGGTTAATTACGAGACAAAATCATTTTCCCTCTGCCCCTTTAGCCAGCCCAGGGGTGAAATCCTGTTCCTATTTAAGGGCTTCGCCTCTACATGCCGGTACCCACTTCACTGCAATCATAACCAATTTCAGGCAATTGCAAGTGATTGGCCTCCTATGGTCCGAACTGCAGGAAGAATAAATGTATCCTTCAATTACTCGACCTTGTGAGCTAACGCATCGTAAGAGCTGAATGCCTGTGATTTAACTCAAGGTTGCCCCTCTGTGGAGAAGAAGAGCACTGCAAGCTTCACCGGCCTCTAACTGCTGTTTACCCCAGCGTAGCTAACACCTTCTCAGCAAAAGCGGTCTTCCATTTTATGGTACCCCCCTATGCCCTCACAAAACAGGAAGCAGGTGAAAAGCATGGTGACCCAACAGAACACCTTACCAAGGCACTAGCGGGCCAGAAATGGATTCCACCAAATGCGGGAACAACAAAAAGAAAACAGTAAAAGGATCCATCAAGAGGGGCCAGAATTTCTAGCTGCGGCCCGGTCCTGAAGGACGAGTAATGAGTGTGCGCGAGTTTACCTGCATGTGTGTTCATGCGTTTGGGCTTCAATTATCTGATGGACGAGCTTTCGCCCGAATTACTGTGAACTTACTTTCACCCTAATTAAAATATCGGTGAGACAGGAACCTTTCGATCAAAACCCACGCAGTGTTACTTTAGCTGTGACCCCTGTGTCTTATCCTTCGGTTTTAACAGTTTTTTAGTTTTTTTTTTTTTGTTTTGTTTTCACAATCTATGGCTGGTTAACTGGAATGAATGAAATGCAGGGAAAATGGTGAGGATGTGAGAAAAAAAAAATTTCAACCTGTTTCAGAAGTACAATAAAACAAAGCGTATGGTATCTGCACTGAAATGATTAAGGTTTGACATTTGCTTTCAGTTCAGCTAAAAACACATTGCCGAATTATGATGCACTTTATAGACTTGACTTTTGCCTTCATTATTTTTTTTTTTTTTTTTTACTTCTAGACAATATTAGTGTCAAACACTTTCTTTTATATTTGCAATGTGACGTATATGGTTAGTGTTCACCTTCAGGTATTTATACGTATATACAAAGTCATGACCTGTGCTTTACGAGAATTCTACTGGTGACCACCTCACTGGCCGCTGGTTCAGACACGCCCACTGCGGGCGGGGCCACTGCTGCTAGGGCACCTTGCTGCTGCCCAAACCCCCCCCGTCCCAATATCCCTCCCCAAAACCCTGCCCACTTACCCCATCAGCCCCCAGTCCCAAAAAGATCTCCCGACACTCCCCCTCCCACCCACCGCCTTGATTCAAATCACAGTGCTGGAGCGTAGCTCTTTCCACCACAGAGTGAAACAGAATGTTCTAGAGAATTGCTCTTGCCTCTCCAAGAAAACCAAAAACACACTTAAAACAAAATGGCTGCCCACTCCTGAGAACAGAGTTTAAACCCCTGAATTCCACGCTTATAAAAAGCCAATCGCTAGCCCGTCTCACTCGAACAGTGGATTCTATTTAGAGGTCAGTGCCACTAAATATAAAAACTGAGTTTGCCAAGAGGCGCACTGGTACTTTAGTGGTGCTCCCCTAATGCCAATTCAGTAGGAATTACGACACATTTTTTTTATAAAAAAGGACTGAGATTGATTAAGCCTCCTGTTTCAGCGACACTCCAGTGGTCAAAAATAACAAATATTGTTTTACCTTTCTGTCTCTCCTTCCGAAATTCTTGAAGAACATACAGTATGTACATTTATGATGACCTCTTAACTAGAGGTTAAGCAACATTCCTTTCTTTTCACTTTTATTTCTTTTTTACATTTGGCAATTTTACTGAAAATCTGAAAAAGTCTGTGGAAGGCGTGCACGCTCCTTTTGCCCTCACTGCAGGGAATTACTTTGGCTTTTTAATATAAACTAATAACAACAACAGAAATCCCTGGACATTGTGTTTGCTATTTCATACCATCCTCGGTTAATTTTCTGAAACACAGAAAGATGCACACCTGCTCTCCGATCACTGAATGAATGCATCTGCTGTAATCCGCTCCACAGGTGCATTATCTGTGAACTGCGCTCAGATATGATACAGTGAACAAATCTGCACGCTTTGCCTACAAAAGGCACCTTCCTCAATGCAACCTCTGCACCCCTGAGCTATAGTGCACTTTTAACCCCACATTCCCCCCTTTGTTGCCCCAACCTCCAGCTCACACTTCAAAAGGAACCCTTCCCAGAATGCTTTGCACAGCTACAGTCGCTCTACTCAATGGCTGGACCCACGAGGCATCGGACTCTTTCGTAAATCCTTCCTTTTTCCCCTTGCATATATAAATATAGTATTTCTACCGTTTTTTAATTTCACCCTACTCAGATGATGCATAATTTCCCCCATCCCCAAAATCTCATTCTCACTTCCTTTGCCATCTCTTTTCTCCCTGTCATTCCCAACTCAATGTAACTGTAGTTTAAAATGCGAAGGTCTAAAGGCAACCGCCACTTCTTAACCATAGAGATATATAATAGAACCAGAGAGAACGAGGGAGTACCTTTGCTTCAGCCAGTTAGCATGTTAGGTTCCTGCTTCCGCGTTTCCCAAGGACGCAATTTTGTGGCCAAAGACGCGGCAGCTCCATAGACACCAATTGAAAAGTGCGCATTTTTTTCTCGCCAAATAAAGCGAAAACAAAAGAAAATGTATTCAGTAAATCTTCATTATTTTGCTCTTTGTCTGACGCAACTGTTCGATGTTTTCAAGACGGCCTGCAAAATAAGAACTGCTACTTAGAGCTTGATGACAGCTCGTGCACGAGTTTGGTTGTCCAGCTGTTGCTCTGACTGCAGCAGTTTAGCAAATGAGTGTATAGAGCGTGCGCGTTCCGGATTAACAGCATTGCTCGTCATTTCCCTGAACACATTCACCAATCCGCACAGACGACACATTTTCTTGGCCATTTGTGCTGTGTAATCAGATTGGCAATCTTATGAAATGGTGCCGGAAATGAGCACCCATGGAACGCCATTTTTATAGATGGCATCGGTCAATTCCGTACTTCCTGGGCTGAAGTAGCTAGCCTAGCATCTCCCATTGAAAGTAATAGGGGTGGCACTTCCTGGCTCTCTCCAGTTCTACTATATTACCTCCATGTTCTTAACCGATGCGCAAATCACTGTAAACAATGTGGCCACAGTGACATCTAGTGGTCAGCACTGGTAATTCAAATTCAAAGTACCAGAGTTCCTACAGATTACATGGCAGACACATGCCACAGATGCATGTGGCCGTATCTGCCCAATGACTCACAGAGAAGAGGCTTAAATGTCTGACAGATGCTCGTTAATCTCCCACCCTCCTGCCCAAAGAAGCACACTTATTGCTTGAATCCATAAGGAGATTACAAAAAAATATATATGCGATATGATATAATTTCTTATTTTCTGGACACAGCAACACAGCTAATCACGTTAATGACGCAGTTTGAAACAAAAAAAAAAGATTTAAATGAATTTAAAAACAGTAACTCAGGGAAACCCTTAAAAAAAGCGACCAATCCCAGCAGCAGAGGCACATCAGCTGACCTACAGCAGGGCCCCGCCCATTTTTCGGCCAGTCTGACAGACACACAGACAGAGACGCACAGAGAGGGAGGGGTTCGTTACCATGGTTTCAAGCCCACGACATGACATTGGACACGCGGAGCCTGGTGCGGGCAGAGAGAAAAAAGAGGGGGCAGGGGAAACGGGCAGGAAGGTGAAGCGGGGGGAACAGCAACCTCTTCTAGAACATTCTCAGTGACGTGGCTTATGCTGCCCCTGTAGGGCTCACAGGTTTGGGTTCAGGTATCAGAGCTTTGGGGAGAGGGTTTAAACAGGAAACAGATAGCAGTGTCCCACAGACAGCCCAGGGGCCTCACTATAGACAGAACATCCGGCGGGAGTGTTAATATGAAAAACATGCGTCTGTACACGCTAAAATTATAGCGGCTGAGGCCTTTCATTTGTTTATTATTTACTTATTAATTTTTTTATTATTATCATTATTATTATTATCATTATTTTTTAACTTTAATGATGTTTTTATTCTCTTTTTTTAATCTGCTTTTCAGACATATGTAATTCTCTACAGAGTCAGTGGTACTGCTGGGCCTGGGGTCGTCAGCGCCCCTCTTCCCCCGTGTTTCAGAGCACAGCATCACAAAATCCTGGGAGCCGACCTGTCGTTGGAGATGGTCTTGCGGAGCCGCACCCCCCGGCGGATGGACACCAGCATGTCCTCTCCCTGTGGGGGCTGGGGGTCCTGGTCGTGGGCGGGGCCGGGCGGGGGCTCGTCAGGGAGTGAGGGGAAGGGGAACTGGCCCTCCCCAAGGGCGTGGGCACTGGCCACCAGCTCGCCGATCTTCTCCACCAGGCTGTGGCGGTTAGCGGCCAGCAGCTGGTCCTCCTCAGCCGTGGTCGCCGAGGCTTGGGCATAGACGCTCATCTCCACCCCGCCCCTGTGGACGCCCAGGCGGTGTTGGGCAGGCTCAGACGTTTGGGCGAGGCTTTGACGTACTCCAGCGCGTTGGGCGAGGCGTCTTCGGCGTAGAAGACGCACTCCTCGCTGCCCACCCGCGCCGGGGGACCGGTGTAGCTGGGCGAGTCGGGCACGGTGGGGGTCTTGACGGGTACGATGGGCGGGCGGATCGGGATGGGACCTACGTTGGACAGGGTACGCCGCACCCCAGGTTTGGTGGAGGGGGTCCGGCGGATGGTGGCTGTCCCAGGGGTCCCCGGGCCCCCTCCTCCGCCACCGCCCCCTCCAGCCGGCCCCCCCTGAGCACCCATCCCGCTGGGTAAACCTGCGGTGCTAGCAGGCCGCTTGGTCTGGATCATACGGCGGTAATTCTGCGCGATGTTACTGTGGCGAGGGATGGTGGATGACTTATCGAAATCAGCCTGCACCTCGCCTTCTGCATCACCGTTCACGGAGTAACAGTCGTAGTCAGACACTGAGAGAGGTGGTGAGAGAGGGAAGGGAGAAATAAAGTGGGAAAGGAAGAGAAAAAAAAGGATAGAAGGGGTGAAGATAAAATTAAGAGGAGAGAGAAGGGAAGTTAAGACAGTGGCAGAGAAAGAGAGATTGGGAGAAAGAAGGGCAGCAGTAAATGAGGGCTGTTCCTGAAGGGGGTTGTTCAGGGTATTGACATTCATACAGGAATAGACTGAAACAGCTGTATACATGTATGCTAAGGCCAGACCATCCATGTCATGTTCAAAACGCCAGCTAAATGCGAGTCAAGAATATACAACAGGCCACCAAGTGGAAAATTGGGCAAGCTGTTTGATTACCATGTGTATAAGCTCTGTGTAAGCACAGTGCAACTACTCAATACATGTGTGTCAGCATAAGAGAGCAGATTCTGACTGGCCAGTGATACTGAGTAGACTTTCATTGGGCAGAATGACTTTGCCCTGATTCGTCGGCATGGCTGGACACTAATCAGTCATAATTCTCTGATTTGGCTTGGTCATAGTAGGCAACTGGAATCATATCGGTCAAGGGTACGCTGGACGGTGTGATTATTGTTACCATGTGAGGGCACGGTACCTCTGATTGGTTAATGAGTGGTTACCCTGACATAGCATGGTGACTCCGTGTGAGTGGTAACCCAGTGAAGGCACAGCGATCCTTATTGGTCAGTGTGTGAATATGGTTACCCAGGAATGGGGTGGAGACTCTAATTGGTCAGTGTGAGTGTTACCCAGTGAGGGGATGATGTTACTGATTATTCAGTGTAAGTGTGATGGTAACACTTTACAACAAGGGTACAATAGTTCATGCAATAATAAGCATTAACTACCAATTAATTAACAGTTAACTAATGCATCAAAGAGCTAAATAAGCATTACGTAACCTTAATTTACCATTTATTAATGCTCTTTGACATCCTTATTATGAAGTTGAAAACATCCCTTTAGCATCCCTTAAGTAACATCTCAAACTATCAAACTATTCAATAATGTATAAATATAAATATAAATAAATAAGTTAACATGAACACCATTAGTAAGTGATTAGTAGACCCATTGTTTTACTGTCAATTAAGTGATAGTTAAAGCTTCTTACTGCATTAGCTAATGTTATTTAATGTACCCTTATTGTAAAGTATTTCCAGGGTGATGAAACTGTCATGAAGATAAGTCAGTGCGAGTCTAATTAACTTATGACAGAATGGCGACACTGATTAGTCAGTGTGAGTGTGATTATCCTGTGATGGAATGGTGACACTGATTAATCAGAGTGAGTGTGATTATCCTGTGAGGAGATGGTGACTCTGATTGGTTAATGAGAGTGGTTACCCCGGCAGAGCATGTTGATTCCGATCGGTTGATGTAAACTTGAATACCCTGTGTGGAGATGGTGACTCTAATAAGTCCATGTGAGTGAGTCTAACTTGTGATAGAATAGTGACACTGATTAGGCACGGTAAATCACCCTATGAGAAGATGGTGATTCTGGTAAATCAATGTGAGCGCAACTAACCTGTGATGAAATGGTGACACTGATTCGTCAGTGAGGGTGCAATTACCCAGTAATGGAAAAGTGACTCTGATTAGTCAGTGTGAGTGTTATTACCCTATTGATGGAATGGTGATACTAACTAGTCAGTGTGAGTATGATTACCCTGTGATAGAACAGTGACACTGATTAGACAGTGTGTGATTACCCTGTGATGGAATGGTGACACTGATTAGTCAGTGCCAGCGTTATTACCCTATTGATAGAATAGTGACACTGATTTGTCAGTGTGTGATTACCCTATGATGGTATGGTGACATTGATTATTCAGCGTGAGTATGATTACCCTGTGCTAGAATAGTGACACTGATTAGTCACTGTTTGATTACCCTATGATGGAATGGTGATACTGATTACTCAGTGTGAGTGTGATTGTCATGTGATGGAATGGTGATACCGATTAGTTAGTGTGTGTGATTACCCTATGATGGAATGGTGATACTGATTAGTCAGTGTAAGTGTGATTAACCTATCACAGAATGGTAATACTGATTAGTCAGTGTAAGTGTGATTGCCCTGTCAGGAGATGGTGACTCTGATTGGTCAATGAGAGTGGTTATGCTAACAGAGCATGGTGACTCCGTTGTCAGCATGTTTACCCTGTGAGGGGATGGTGTCCTCAGAGCAAGACGGGGTGGTGGTCTGGGTACTGTAGCCGCTGGAATACTGCAGCGAGTCTCTGCTGCTCTTCTGCTGCTCCATGCTCAGCCCGCGGGTCAGTACCATGGCCAGGTCACTCGCTGCAGGAGACACTTCCTCGCCATGCTGATACACACACAACACCCATACATGACAACAAACACACATATACACATATACACACAACACCCACACACAACATCAAACATACATACACACACACAACACCCACACACAACAACAAACAGGAATACACACATATGCACACAATACCCACACACAACAAACACATATACACACAACACCCACACACAACGACAAACACATATACACACAACGCCCACACAGAATAACAAACGCATACACACAACACCAACACGCAACAACAAACACACATATACACACATCCGCAAACACGCATGTACACACACATGCACAGACAGACACATACAAACACACACAAACATACACTTTGTCAGTTCCAGAGATGACAGTTGAGGTTTAACAGGCTCCATATTCTCTCGTTTCTCAATGACCCACTCATACTGATGAGGCCATTTTCGAGAACAATTCTCCCAGCTGCCCTGTGGCTGTCTGTCTATAGTCCAGTCGGTCAGTTCACAATCATGACTGAACATGTCTAGCTCTCATCCCAACATGGGATGGCTAAGCCCCATTTACACAGTTATGGTAACTTGCAAACCTGAGATCTGATTCAGGTTAGTATGGACATCTGGAATGCCTCTCCGAAACGTGGTATTCCCAGCATGCCTCTGTTCACATCAAGGACTACACTTCAGTTGGCAAAAGAGGAGTCGGAGTTCTCAAACGCAATTTCAGGTTTTTGAACAGCTGTTTTTTGCAATTAGCCATTGACACATTCACAGTGTGATAAGCCTCGTTCTGGTTCCTTTATAATTGTTAGCAAATTGTATTTAAGAAATTGTTTAAGAAAGAATGTCCAAACAATTTACTGTCATCCACGAAAAACACCAACACAGACCTGTGAATGTTTTGCTTGAAGACAGTGAAACTGACAAGTCTGTAGTTGGTAACAATTTTAATTAAGCATCCAAACAAACAGATATTTTTGAAATATTGTTGCCAAATTTGCAGGCTAATGATTATACAGCAACTCATAACTTGATAGAATGAAAATGCATTTGAAAACCACAATGGAAAAATCATCAGAGTCACATTTTCACATTGTGGAAAAATGATGAATTAAAAATTCAAAACGATCTTAGAAACAAAGCACTGAAAAAATATAAAACATATAAAATATTATAATAATATATAATATTATTATATGTTATTATAAATATTATAATAATATAAAATATAGAAAAATGCAAAATTTGGACTCTGATCGTTTTTCCTTTGTGGTGTTCATTTTTTTCTATTGGGAGCAGTTACTTTACGTTTACGTTTAACTAATATGGTTAAATGTAGCAAAAAATAGTGTTTAAGTTCCATTCTGTGTAACAGTATTATGGTCATTTTTAATGCTCTGCAGTATATCCATTAGGTGTGGCAGGACAACTCATGAACAAATTGAGGGCTGACTGCAATAAACAGTTATGTCCAGATGTCATATATTGGACATAACTGTTTATTGCAGTCAGATATCGAAATGTCTGATGCTGTTACCTTGGCAGCGATGGTGGCAGGGGTCATTCGTGGTCTCTGCTGAGGGTCCTCCGGATGTATCCCAGAATACCCCTGTGCACCAGCAGAAGCCTCCGGCTCCCTGAGCCGCTCCAGGGGCTCCTTCCTCCTTTGCAGTGTGCTGACCAATGGTTGCTCATACGGACCTGTTTTGGACCAATCCTGGGGGAGGTGGGCGGGAGTTATTGAGACACAGTGCATGGTGCATCCAGCCACAGTGGAGGGAGGGCTTGTCAACAATCCCGCAGTTTGAGCTGGTATTTCTAAAATTGTTTTTCAAAATGGAGTCCCTTGGATCACGTAAAGGATTCTCACTCTTGAGATTTGAGCCACGCAATGGTTTAAATTTGAGATTCGTAACCCAGTACCTATGCCACCAACATCCTGCTCTGTTTAACAAATCCCTCCCAGAGAGATTTGAAACAGAGATGTGGGACTGGGGTGCTTTTTTTTTAATAAAACATAAATGGCAGCAACAGAACAAGAATTCAAGTTAAGGAGCAAAGTAATGAAGTCATGAGTGTTAGGCAGGTGATAAGCATATTATATAAAGCAAAAATGATAAAAAAAAAGCATTAAGTGAAAGATGACTGCAGCAACTCAAAATAATATCCAAATAAAAAAAAAATAAAGAAATTAAACTGCAAAGCAAAGGTGCTGATGAAAACAAACCTTCCAGCAAGGAACCTTTGAGGTGGGAGAGGAAGAGTCGGATCCGGGGGGGCAGTAATAGGGTGGGGACGCAGGAAGTATGACAGAGAAAGGCCTGATGGAGCCAGTGTGAGAGAGAGCAGGGCGGAAGGTGGCGAAGGATGGGCCGAACTGCGGAACGGAGAGATGATGTGGTCAGAGCGGCCAGCCCTCCGAGAGCAGTGTAATGCCCCCCCCACACTCCCACAAACTCCACCCCTGGGTGGACAGTCCACAAGAGCAGCTGCTGGGCCATGGAAACTGAGGCTGACTTCGACTGCGACTCAAGTATGTACGCAGGCTCCGGGAAATCCCTAAATCTGCAGCTCATTGCTCATGTGCAGAAAGACTTTCAAACAAAAACTTGTTCATGACCGATAAGTGAAGGATCCCCGCGCATCTGCCGATGAAGGCGTAGATCCGGTGCCTCTCAGTCTGGGACAATAAATTCATGAAAGAGGAAAAAACACTGAAGCACACGGATACCAAAAATATCCTCTTGCTCCAGTATCCTTGTCCTCCAGTTTTTTTCCCTCTTTCATTGTTCAGAGTGGAGATCAACGATCGTTTGGGTCAGAACTTAAACCACTCAATTGAAATTCTGCCAACTCGCATACAAACTCAAGTTAGAATCGAAGTCAGCCAGAGTGACAGGTACAGGTCAAAGGTGAGAGGTCAGACTGAGCAAAATGTCTCACCTGAGACAGCCCAGTCCCTTCTCAAAGCCAGAGCAGCCAAAAAAAAATACATCCCAATCATGCCGATGAGAATATCTCGCCACTCGTTATGCCAATATAGAGAGTCACAGTGTGACGTGAATTTGAATGCGGCTTCATTAGCATTATTTTACTTCCCGTTTAATCGGTCCAACGTCTATGTGAAGACTCGATGGGGTCTTTGAAAGTCGGCAAAAATAATGTTGATGATTAAATTAACGCGTGGAATGAATTAACTTTTTGTTTGTAGTGATAATTTGGTTGGATTCTCCAAACCTTACCAACAATGAAAGGCTTTAAAACCCTAAATGTGCCTGTTGTTGTCAACATACTTCGTTTGAAGTAATATGGAACCGACTCAATCCCTTGTCTTAGATCATCAGCTCGTTCAAAGTACTGAGGTAGACATGCTTGTGGCTCGCTTATTGTTCCAGGTATCAGATTCTTAGCTACATTCACACTTCATGAACTTTAATTGTTTTATGTTCACCTGGTTGTAAGCAAATGCGCACATTATCTCACTAAACAAAACATACACCATCTCAGGTAAGGCTTTTACACATGCACCTTATTTTCAAAAAGTTTCAAAAACCCCATTCATTTCTCTCATAGACACTGGAGCAATGGACCTGGAACTGAAAACAATGCTAATGAAGCCGCGGACAAAATGAAGACAGGGCTGTGACTCAATAGGGAGGCTATGTACATGATAATATACAGGCTACAGTATACAGTATACTGTATATAAGTACACGTAGGAATAGGATGAAAACATCATGTAGAACACAGCTGCTCTTGGAATGCAGCTTCGACATTGCAACAACCTCTTGTTTTTTATAAAGATCAGTATGACGTGAGTAATGTGTTAGTACTTGAGAGCGCCAGAATTTATACTGCGTACTGAAGTGGGAAGTGATGCTGGGGAAAGGAATGAGCAACTTGAGCAATGAGCCGAGAAAATCAGAAATATGCTGAATATACAAATATGCAGAACAAGCAGGATGCCTGTGCATGCAAATCCGTGTTTGGAGCACGTGAGACAGTATTTGTGCGTAGTATGTGTGCGTGCATGTGTTTGTGTGTATGAGAGCATCTGCATGTAGTGTCTGAATATTGCAATGTGTTGTGTGCATGTGTGCTTGTGTCTGTGTGTGTGCGCGCACGTATGTGCCAGTGCTTGCTTGTGCGTATTGCCTACCTGACACTTGCATGATTTTTGTCCCCGCAATGCCGCGCGATGCGTCATGACAAGGCATGCCATTTCGGTGGTACGCAGCGAAGCCTTGTTTTTGCCCTGTTCGCGCACTGTACACGCATAAGTTACGCTTTATCTACGCAACGCGCAGCCAAAAATTTGAACTATGCGCGAACAATGCATGAACACTTTGTGAGAAGTTCCTGCCATGCGCGAATGGTTTGTGACGTGCGCGAACTATGCATGCGCTGGGCGTGCCATGATCACGTGAACAACCCGTGACAACACCCTAACACGGCACGCATTGACACGCACTGTCGGCAGTGTTCGCGCCGAGTTCGTGTAGTGTTCTCGTATGGTTCACGCAAGTGGCACGCACATGGCACGAACACTGCTTGCCGAATGCGCGCCGAATTTTTTAACATTTCAAAATTCTCTCTACGACATGGCACGCACCCCCGAACCCTTCACACACTCCTCACGCTCGTTCCCGAAGACTTTAATCATTGCCACAACGCATTGCGTGGCATTGCGCGAACAAAAATCATGCAAGTGTCAGGGTGTCATATGTTGTGCTCAAGCGAAGAACTAAGCATCTGCTGATTAACTCTGCAGAATGTGCTGAAGATGCACAAATGCGTGTATGAGTGTGTGTTTGCAAGTATCTGTACGTAAAAAGTTCAGAGTGTGTGAGTATCTGAGTAAAGTGTGTGGATGAGTGCATGTATCTGCACTTTTGCATATCTTTAGTGAGTACCTGTCCATGATGTATAGTGCAGGCGTGAGTATGTACACCTGAGTATCTGCTGCAGCGTGCGCTGTGTGTGTGTGTATGTCAGAGGTACACTAACCGTGGTGGGGGAGCTGCATTCGCTGACTGACTGGCAGGTTTCCGAGGCCTCTGAGGATGCCGAGCTGGATGACTTCTACAGGAGAGAGAGAGAGAGAGAAAGGGAGGAAGATGAATAGAGAATAAGAGACGAAGAAAGAAAACATGAACAAGGGAGGAAGTTAGCTTGCAAGAGTGCGAAGATGGACAAAAAAGGAACAAAGGTGAGACTAAGGTCAGAGGGCACAGTGATTGACGGTCAGTATGAAAGACAGAAGAAGATGGATCACGACCTGCAGGGGCCGCAGAGCCTCAGGAAGAGTCGGGGGAGCAGCTACCTGGCTGGTGAGGTCAGAGGGCATGGGCGAAGGCGGCTTGGAGTAGATGTTGGCGTCCTGCGAAATGAAGCCCGAGTCGTGGGAGGACACGCTGCTGAGGCGCTGGGCGCCCCCTGGTGGCGGTTGGGCCAGGCTGCGGTAGCGATAGGACGAACTGGGTGAGTGAGTCTGAGAGCCACTGGAGGAGCGCGAGGCGCTACTGTGGGCGCTGTTTACACTGCTGCAGGGGGGTGGATCGGAGGGGTAAAGGAAGGAGAAAGGGGCAAAAAGGAGGGGCATATAGGCAAGGGGAGGGGCAAATGGACCAGCAGAGGGGGACGTGACAAAGGAGAGTGGCAAAGGAGACAAGGGGGGCGGGAACAAATGAACGGTTGTGACAATGGCGGAAAAAAACCAGATGACAATTGAGAGAGGGATCGTAAGAGAGAGGGGTAACAGAGAAGTAAGGGTTTTGATGATAGAGGGATAGAAAAAAGGGATGTATGGAAAAGGGAGGAGGTGGGTGGCCGTTTGGAAGTTCAGGGTGAAGAGGAACGTGAGACAGAAAAAAGTGTGCCACGGAGGGCGTGGGATGACGGAGTCAATGCAGTTGGTATTAGAGAAAGGAAACAGCCTCAACGATGGGATCATTTCAAGTGTTTCATATTGTTTACAGTATCAAAAGCCACCAAAGAGAAAGAGAGAAGGGGATATGAGGATGAGTGCGACAAAAGAAGGATTCACAGGGAAGGACAAAAAGCAGAAAGGATGAAGGTTTAAGGAAGCAATCAGGTCAAAGAAAAGAGATGGAGAGAAAGGGGCCAAAACCAATGGAAGAGAGGGACCAAGGTGCCAAAATGGGACATCAAGTGTACAGTGTGCAGGGGTGTGTCAGACAGGTAAGGGGTCGAAGTTCAGGGGTCAGGAGGGGGAACAAGATGGAAGACACGAATTGAGAGAAACATGAGACACACAGTCACTCCAGGTCACTGCAATGAATGGCTACAATCTGACTGCCACATTATCATAACCACTGTCTCTGCAGACCAATTAGAGATCTTTCTTCTCCGGCAATTTGCTCTATTTTCCTGAAGCTATATTATCTGAACCACACTGCATCTCTAACGAGCACAGACAAGCCGTCGGAAGTACGGTCGGGTAAGCACAATCCTCACCTTTTAACGTATAATTACTGTCAACCTGTTCCCATTCGCTTTGCTTAATTAGCTATCAAACAAACGATTTGCTCAATAACTACAAATAACCAGCAAGATAACCCTGCAATTTATGTTTAGATAGCATTATAGTGCTTGTGAAATGCTCATGAAACAGCACAGATTTGTGTTTGCAAAGCTTGTCTGTTCTAAAAGCAGTATTTTATGCCTTCTGTGCGGATTCAAGAACAAAAATACTACAACTGCAGATGGACTTAAAAGAAAGTTTGGATTTTGTTTCTCAATAATTATTGAGATCATTTCCATCCACACAATTTCATATTATAGCCTTGTTACTTTGCTGTTATCAGGCTTTAATCATTATTGGCAACTTATTGGTATTTATTATTCAGTAAATTAATTATGCGATTCTTAATCGAGAACAGATTGAAAGGAATCCTGTTTTAAAAGGTGAAGTCGCTGCCAACCCAGACTACGTGTCTCTGCTAATTACAAGAGTAATTCTAACAAAACAGTAATTCTGTTAATGAGAAGTGAACTTGTGAAACGAAGGACAAGGCTAATTTTAATTTTCTTCATTTACATCATACAAAATGCTCCTCCCATTATTTTTTGGCTCTTAAAAATGAGGATAACTAATTAAGCGTAATGGCATGCACCCATTACAACAGGTTCAGATTTTAAATGCAAAAACAGAACAACGTTATTTTTAAATAAGCTTGAAAGAACGTAAACACCTTGAAAATCTTTTCACCTAACACTACTATTACAGCAATACATTTTATCGTTATTCACTGTCCCATTGCTATTGTAGGTTTTTAGCGCCATTGAAAAGCCACTCATTGCAGAGGTGCTAATATTGTCAGTGCAAATGATCAGTTCCACAGTGGTTGGTACTTTAGCAAGTGGTTTTAAGGGTGCAATAACATGTTAGCACAGACAGCAGCACAGAAGGCAGACAGGATGACAGAGAGACACGGGGACAACCTGGACAGACACGCAGACACACACTGACAGGCTGCATGCACTGAAATCTTGGCAACCCCCGCCCAAAACAATAGGCAGATCACCCATCCCGCTAATCCACTGCATTACTTCTGACTATAGCCATCAGTCGTCACAAAACACACATTTTGAATGAAGAAAGTTAGAAAGCATATAGGAAAATCAGAAACAGGTATAGTAAAGGGGTCATATTATGCCAATTTCCCAGTTTAATATTTTAGTTTTTCTGGCCAATTTACAAAAATTTGCCTGTTTTTACAGTGCAAAAACACACAGATACAACAGCACAGGCGGTGTGTGCAGCACCACAGGCTCACTCAGCCTGAATTGAGCTGTTTAGGCTCCTGTGTCTTTAAGGCCCCCTCCTTCAAAGCTAATTCTACTCAGATTGGTCGATTCTTCACTTCGTTTTCCTTCTGAAGTCCATACAAAGGGAATTAGCCTTTGCACTGAAGAAAACTGTGTCTTCTCAACATTGTCATACGCACAAGCTTGTTGAGGGGTGTGCCAAAATAGCCGCTAGCCAGGCATTATGCAAATGTGTTAAATCGTGATGTAGTCATAGTACGGGAGAAAAGGCTGAATGGCAAACAAGGTGTTTCAGGCAGTTCAGGGGCTGCTTTTTTTCCCATCAGAGTGAAGAAATAACTCCCTTTGGCGTGGACTTTGGGCTTTTAAACTTTACAGTTGTTCTTCATGCACAAAAAAAGCCATATAATGCACTAACAGAAAGGGAAAAACAGATAAAGCATAGTATGGCCCTTTTAAGAAATGACACAATTCAATCTGCCACTCTCATTAAAAATTAATGACTTACCCAATCACACATTCACTTGACTAAATGTTATTTACGTAGCACAAATCACAACAAAATTTTCACAGTAGCACAAAGTATACCCAGCATCACAGCGACCACAAAAACAAGCCGAGGCAGACAAAGGCAAGAACACTGGATCAAATATACATTTTTGAAGAGTAGGTTTCTCTGCATGTTTTTCAAAATTCCAGCTGAGTACTCTTAAACTCCAGTTATTTATAATACTGGTACATACTGTTTACATCAGCATGAGTGTTCAGTTTAGATTGAAATCTAATCTCACAATCGCAGAGCAATCAGACACCGTACATAATTTCAGTGTGAGATCATAGACAATATTCAGCCATCTAACTCATTCATTCACTCATTTAATGAGTCTGTCGCTCACCTGCACATGCTGCTCTTCCTGGAGCCAGAGCTGCTGGGAGAAGAAGGGCGGGTCTGGTAGGTCCAGCTATAATCAGAGCCTTTCAGGTCTTTGATCACCTGGAAGTAAGCAACCAATCAGAGAGCTACAAACACTCACTTGTGATCATAGTACTAGCATTTAATGGAAAAGGCTAGTAAGTCACATTTTTGAGGAAAATGATCTTCATGTTACTTTGGACTTACTGGCTTCTTCTGCATCATTTCACACTGAAGCTGAATAGTTAGAAATAATACACAGGTTCCCAAAAACACCAAACAAAGGAATGGCAACCGGCATGGCCTTATTGACGTGATTGGAAATGTTTTCCTCATTTTCTCAAAATGCCTGAAATGTGACGAATTATCTTTTTCCATTTAACGCCAGCGTAACACAACCCATAGGAGTGTAGCCAACACTCACCAGAGTTCACATGAACCCAGCTAATCAGAAAACAACCAGCACTCACTATAGCTCACAGGAAGCCAGCCAATCAGAGTGCACTCATCATTCACAAGAGTGCTCAATCTCGAGTACTGCCCAAAGCTAAGTTGCTAACTATGCTAACAACTTATACGTAGTTCAAACCAGAGCCATGCAGAGAGAAGTATGTAAGCTGCAGACACATTTAGCAACTAAGCTTTTGGGAAACGTACCCCTGAGTAGCTATTGCCTACGACTTTAAAGCCTAATTCAAGACTGCTTAAAAGCCCTAGTCCTCAGGTAATCGGAGAGCAGCAGAGTATTGAAGATAGAACAAACGGCTCACCTCAGAAAAAAGTTCCAGGTAACACCAGCAATTTATGAATGACCATAAATAGTGTTTTTTTTTCCCTTGACAACACGTACATTTATTTGGATGCTGAAACCAGTCAAACTAATCCCTAATAAATACTGGCTGGATCTGTGTATGTCGATACAAGTCAGTTTAAAGCACCTGCTGTGGCAATTTTTGAAGTAGACTGAAATCTACCACATCGTCTTGTTGTCAGTGGGGCTTTAAATTATTGCTAAGAATGAAAGCAAATGAGCTGTTTCAGGCTGATCACATGATTTAATTATTTTGAGTGGCTCACCCAGTGCTGGTCCTGACGTACTGCCACGCAAGAGAGAGGCAATAGCCTGAAATTAGCTTATTCCATAATCTGTTAAATGAAGATCCTGCCATGGGAACTGAAGTTTCCTTTCGCAAAGATGATTACAGTGCTGTGAAAATTATTTGTTCCCTTCCAGATGTCTTCCATTTTTGCTTATTTGTCGTAACAGTATGAGAGTGTTTCAGATCATCTTACTAATTTCAATATAAAACTAAGACAATGCGAGTAAAAACAAAATTAAGATTTTAAATGATAATTTTATTCACTGAAGGTGAAAAGCTATTCAAAACTTATATCACCGATGTGAGAAAAATAAATGCCTCTCCAAACCTAATAACTGCTTTTGCCACCGTTGGCAGCAACAACTGCAATAAAATATTTGTGACAACAGGCAATTAGTCTTTTGTCTGATTGGTTGATTTAGTAACTAAGGGGGTAATTACTTTTTCACGTTGTACCAGGTAGGGTTGGATAGACTTTTTCCTTCAAAAAATGAAACCATCATGTTGTTTTTTTTTTTTTTACTCGGGTTATCTTTGACTAAAAATAAAATCAGTTCAACGATTGGAAGCAGTTAAGTATGACAAATGTGCAAAAATAGGAGAAATCAGGAAGGAGTAAATATTTTTTCACAGCACTAAATATTTAAACAGTTTTTGGTTGAATGCAACCAGTCAATTCAGTGAGTGGCTTGAGCTGGAGCCAGTCAGGTGCGTGGCTAATTTGATACTGGACCCTGTCAGGCTTGTCGTTGATCTGAACTGGAACCAGTCAGGTGTGTGGTTGATCTGAACCGGTACTACTCAGATGGTGCTGTGATCTGAATGGGAAGCAGTTAGGTGTGTGACTGATCTGAGACGGTTTCTCAATGTTTTTCAATCATATTCACTGGAGAAAGTCACGCTCCAATAGCAAGATTGGCAAGAAGTAAGACTGCTTTAGGAACCAGGAACCAGTCTTGTTTCTCCTGAAGTATCAAGGATGAAACCAACTCAACTCAATGAGAACAAACATTATATCCCATATGAATCTCAATTTTCAGTTTCATAATTCCTATTATCAATACTACCAAAATCTAAGAATAAAATTGAAACAGGTGATACGTTAAACAATTTCCAACCCAATCTCATTTTCTGCATACACCGGATTAATACTGCTTAATTAGGTTGGGTGCACTGGGTACTACAAGTCTACCCATGTGCTTTAGTAAGTGCCAGGGAACTTTTCATTGGTATGCATGCATGCAACCACAAATTTTTCAGCCTAACATACATGCATTTGCGATCTTGCAGGCAGCGAATGAAAAGAGCATTGCATGTAGAAGGTGGAGACTGGTGGGACAAACTGCTACTCATAGGCAGCAGCTGAGCTGAAAATAGAGGAGGCACAAAACATTCCTAAAACATCGAAAGCGTGGACATATGTTGCCGATTTAATCAATCAGGAAGTGCAGGTTGGATTGTCTGCTTGCCAGGATGGGCAAAATTCAAATGCCGAAGTAAGCAGGGTAATTTATCTTTCTTTGTAAAGTACACTTTAAACATTTTTTTGAATGGGATTTACTATTCATTTGCCATAACACTGCATTAAGAGGGAAGCTGTGTATTCAACAGCCAATGGAGTATTCTAATAATAGGAAAGCTTGTTAATCATGGAAAATGATTGAAAAACTATTTATAGGTCTGAAGGGATGTTTTTTGGCCTCCAGTAATTTCAGCTGAGCTGCCACCACTGCTGTTACAGCCTGTGCCCAAACCGCACATCACAAGCTTGAATCGTTTGCCAATGCATTTAACTGCGTTCTCCTAACTACTGATCCTGGAAGTGGATTTACCAAAAATAATTTTGTTCTTCAAAAAATCGCAAGTCTAGAACTATAAAGTTTATACCTGCTCACTGGCAGGGGGCAGTTTGTGGGGGTCGGTGGTCAGCACTGTGAGGTCATCAATAATGGCCTGAAGGTGTGTGATCTCTCCCAGCATGGCAATTTCTCCATTCTGACAAAACAACAGAGAAAAAGACAGAGCCATGGCTAACCAGGTAATAAGTCAGCACACCACTGAATACCTCCTGGTTTATTCTCTCGACATTTAACCCCATAAAACCTACAGACCCATATATGGGTCGATGAAATGCAGCAGCTGTATTCAAACCTGTGGAATTTCAGGCTTATTTTAAATTCTAGCGGAGATCCCAAGGTTTCCACAGATCCCAAATATGTCCTGCTGAATCACAGAGAAAGGTTTATCAAACGTTGCATAAGATCTAGATGTTTTCTATTTGAGGTAATACCATAAAAACATAGCGTCCTAGGTTTGAAATTTCAATCTAAGTGTGATGTAGTGCTACAACCAGCAGATACAAAATATGGATTGTCCTACAATATGAAAAAATGTTTTTTCTGACTTGACCCTACTTAAGAGAATACCTGAATCACAATTTAGAGTTTAAGGGGTTAACTACCTGTCTGGTCTCATTCTCCATCAACTTAACTCATCCTCCTTCCTAACTATCTCCATCTTATTTCTACCATCTGACCACTCCCTCTTATCTGTCTCCTCCCTTCAGCCGTCCCCCTCCTGTCAATCTTCTCCCTCAAACCCCTCCCCCTATTGTCAGTCTCCTCCCCTTTACCCCTCCCGCTCTTTCATTCTTCATTCTCAATCGCATCCCAGCCTGTCAATCTCCTCTCTCTTGCCACACCTCTCCAGTCTTTCTCTTTGCTCCATCTCCACCTGTCAGTCTCTTCCCTCTAACCCCTCCCGCTCCAGTCAGTCTCCTTCCCTTTATCCCTCCCACTATTTCAGTCTTCAATCTCAATCCTCTCCCCACCCGTCCTCTCTCTTACCCCACCCCTCCACTCATTATCTTCACTCCATCTCCACCTGTAAGTTTCTCCCCCTAACCCACCCTCACCAGTCAGACCCCTCCCCCAGGCCCCGCCTCCACCTGTCAGACTCCTCCCCGCAGCCACACCCTCCTTCCTGTCATTCTCCTTGCTGGTTGCCACAGTGCCCAGCCTGGTCCCGCCCCCTTCTCTCTCTCTCACCACCACAGGCTGCAGGAAGCTGATGAAGGTGCAGAATCGTCCCCTCTCCTCCACCAGGGCCCGGCGCACCGCCTGCTTCTCCGTCTCCTCCATCAGCAGGTACATGTCGTTCACGTCCTGCATGGCACTGTCCAGCTGGGGCTGCAGGTCCCCGCGACCTATGGCGGGACCGAGGCGGGGCAGGGGTGGGGAGGGGTCGGATGGAGGGGTGGATAGAGGGGCAAGAGCACGGGGCAGACAGAAATAGAGCAAAGCATGGGGGACCAGGAACACATCAGTCCGGGACACCGGAGTAGAGTAAAGCAGGATAACGAGTGAGGACGTTGAGCAGGAGACAAAAGCCAGAGAGGTATACAGAGAACATGAGAGAGGGATAGAAAGAGGAGAGAACAAAAAAACAGAGAAAGAGAGGTGATTAGAATGTAGTGGCAAGTTCAGGGCCCCTATTCCCTCCATTTTCCATCCCCCCCCACCCACTGCGCATCACAAATGAGGATGAGAAATGAAAACACTAAAATGGCTCCCGATCAGCAGTAGGACAATGCAAATGGAAAACGGGCAGGGGGGCCATCGCGAGAAGCGTGAGAGGTGGTGATGATTTTTGGGGTTGACAGCTTGGGAGGGCCCAGAGCCATATTCTAATAGGAGGCCCAGAATTCCGAGCCACTTGCGAGCAGTAGTTCTGGGTCTCGGAGACGGGAAGTGCAGCTGGAGTACTGTAAATGCTGCCATGCAGGTGAGCAGGAACAGAATGGGGATCGAGGGAGATTACTGGAGGACTGGCAGCCGCAGCGCAGCAGGAGGCTGGGGGCTCCCCGTCTGTCTCCCCGGTGACAGGGTGAGATTAGCACAAGCGTGCGGTGAGAGGGCATGTAAGGGCATCCAACTAATGAACTGCTAATGTGTGCCGACACACAAATATCTCCATATGCACACGCACCTACGTACAGACACACACGGAAACATACATTCAAGCACACATGCACTCTCTCTCCCTCTCTCTCTCTTTCTCACACACACACACACACACGCGCGCGCAGCTGATGTAGTAGGCTACAAACACTTTCTAAAGTGACAAAAACCGACACACTCACAATCAACCAAGGACGATGGAAAAACCCAAATGTAAGAAAAAATAAGCAATAGCAAAGCAGACAGGGAAAGAATGAGAGAAAGATGGAGAGAGACAGTGAGACAGAGCGAGAGATAGAGAAAGACAGAGAGAGAGAGAGAGAGAGAGAGAGAGAGAGGGAGAGAGTTTAGGAAATGTGTCATACTCACCCAGGAGCTCTGTAGAATTGGACAGCCCAGAGTGTGAATGTGTGTATTTGAGAAAAAAAGAGAGGGAGGGAGAGAGGAGAGGAGGAGGAGGGTATTGGGGTATTGGGGGCAGAGGGGCAGGGGTTTGGGGGGGGGGGGTAAGAGAAAGCAGAGACCGAAGCTTAGTGTTAAAGTTCTACAGGAGAAGCCATCACAGCTCAGCCAATGGGGGGCCGCAGTGCTTCCAGTGCAAGACCGTTAGTGCAAAGAAAAACAAAATGTCAGCCAAACTAAACCGCCAAGCCAACAAGAATTTAAGGATTCAAGCCAACTGTTCACCATGAGCTCGCACCTTCATCACATCCCCCCCCTCCCAAACACAAAGAATTTTAGTAGACAGAAATCACACACCAGTAGCACACTGGGGACAATGTTCACAAATTACATCCCCATTTCGTGTAATGAACCAAAATTAGAAATTCCTGTGATGTACAACCCCAATCCCGAAACAGTTGGGACAAAGTGTAAATTGTGAATAAAATCAAAATGCAATGACTTTCAAATCACACCAGCCAGTATTTTATTCACAACAGAACAGAGATAACATAGAAAATCTTGAAACTGAGAAATTTTATAATTTTATCCACAAAATGAGCTCATATCAAATTTGATGGCTGCTACAGGTTTCAAAAAAGTCGG
This sequence comes from Gymnothorax javanicus, assembly GCA_029692085.1. Taxonomy (NCBI): domain Eukaryota; kingdom Metazoa; phylum Chordata; class Actinopteri; order Anguilliformes; family Muraenidae; genus Gymnothorax; species Gymnothorax javanicus. Next base: position 7,191,159 of record CM056209.1, on the reverse strand, counting down.
GACAGGGTCCTGTTTACCATGGTGTAACATCCCCTGTTCTTTTTAACACAGAGCGGAGGCATCTGGGCATTGAGGAAACAAGTTTCTTGAGTTTAGCCATTGGAATTTGATCCCACTCTTGTTTAATACAGGCTTCCATCTGCTGCAGAGTTTTGGGTCTCCTTTGACGGACTTTTTGTTTAATTATGCGCCAAATGTTCTCAATTGGTGAAAGATCAGGACTGCAGGCAGGCCAGTTCAGCACACGGACTCTTCTACTACGAAGCCATGCTGTTGAAATAGCTGCAGTATGTGGTTTTGCATTGTCCTGCTGAAATACACAAGGCCTTCCCTGGAATAGATGTCATCTGGAGTGGAGCATATGTTGCTCTAAAACCTTTATATACCTTTCAGCATTCATGGTGCTTTTTAAAACATGCAAGTGTCCCACACCATATGCACTAATGCATTGCCATACCATCAGAGATGCTGGCTTCTGAACTGAACGCTGATAACAGGAGGGGTGGTCTTTCTCCTCTTTAGCCCGGAGGACATGACGCCCATGATTTCCAACAAGAATGTCAAATTTGGACTCGTCTGACCACAGGACACTTTGCCACTTTGCTACAGTCCATTTTAAATGAGCCTTGGCCCACAGAACACGGCGGCACTTCTGGATCATGCTCAACAATGGCTTCCTTTTTGCATGATAGAGTTTAAGGTGGCATCTGTGGATGGCACGGCAGACTGTGTTTACAGACAGTGGTTTCTTGAAGTATTCCTGGGCCCATTTAGTAATGTCAATGACAGAATCATGCCGGTGAGTGATGCAGTGGCGTCTGAGGGCCCGAAGATCACGGGCATCCAGTAAAGGTCTTAGACCTTGTCCCTTACACACAGAAATTTTTCCAGTTTCTCAGAATCTTCTGATGATGTTATGCACTGTCGATGATGAGACCTTCAAAGCCTTTGCAATTTGACATTAAGGAACATTGTTTTTAAAGTATTCCACAATTTTTTTGCGCAAGCCTTCACAGGTTAGAGAGCCTCTGGCCATCTTTACTTCTGAGAGACTCAGCCTCTCTAAGACATCCCTTTTATAGCCAATCATGATATAGACCTGATGCCAGTTAACTTAATTACTTGCTAAATGTTCTTTTAGCTGATTCTCTTATATATGAATTGCTTTTTCAGCCCTTTTTTGCCTGTGTCCCAACTTTTTTGAGACCTGTTGCAGCCAGAAAATTTGAAATAAGCTCATTTTGTGGATAAAAATGTAAAATGTCTCAGTTTCAACATATGAAATGTTATCTATGTTCTACTGTAAATAACATATTGGCTCATGTGATCTGAAAGTCATTGCATTTTGATTTTATTCACAATTTACACTTCGTCCCAACTATTTTGGAATTGGGGTTGTATGTTCTAATCTATATCAATAGTTATAAGAGGCACTGGAAACAGATCAGAAGTATTGATATTGTTATTATTATTAAAGGTGTTTTTTTTTTTTTTTTTTTTTTTTACAAATTCAACTCCCCCAGCTTTTATGCTACAACTGTCAAACTTCAAATATAGATTACAGGCATAATCTGGTAGTTAAATAATTTATAGTATTTCATAAAGAATAATATTATATAAAACTGTTTTGCCATTGAGAATGAAAGTAGGAACGTTCAGATTTTTGAATTTTCGGCTCCCTCTTGTGATGTTATAGCAGCTCCGAAACAACTGCTCTTCCTACAGACGCCCAAACCTCCAGCTGTCACTGACTGACACACTGACTCACAAACTACGAAAGACTATTCCTAGACTAAAACCTTACAAGCCCCTGGCAACCATCTCATCTCCTGGCAACTAAACTGTTTACCATAGTAACCTGTTAGAAACGCACTGGGAGCAACAAATTACAGTATATTACTGTGCACTCCTACACTGCTTTCCAACTTATTTACCTCCACACTCTCTTCTTCTACAATCCTCCCTCACAGCTGATCCTTTTGAGATTGAAACCTGTCAGCCTCTCCTCTCTCCCTTTTTGTTGTCCTCTCCTCTTTTCCTTTTCTCCTAACTACTCATCCCCTCTTCTCATCTCATTTATTTACTGGTCAAACTTTTCTTTTTGTCCCTCTTACCCTCTCCCCTTCTGTCCTCTCCTCTCTCCTTCATTTCATCATTTCTACCCTGCTTTTCTCTCCTGTTCACCTTAAACGTATAACCTATATGCTGATTTTAAAATATTTCAACCACCCTCCTCTCATTTCTTTCCCTCTTCACTGTTCTTCCTCCCCTCATTACCTGTCTATCTTGAGTTTGTTCACTAACTGTCTTTTCTGGGTATTCATTGAACTGTGATTGATCAGATTTTGTGTTTGATTACAGATCACAACAAATGGAACATGAAGCACAGTCGCACAGAAATCAAATGCAGTGTTTATCTCTCCTGTAATACAGTGGTTTTCATTTCCTAACGTAAAAATGAAAACACACCGTTGGTAACTGCTGACTTAAGGTAAAAGTTTCAACCCTGGAAGTTGCCTCGTGCTACATCAGAGCCAGCCAAACCCACACAGCTCTTAGCAAATGGCACCAGAAGCCCTTACCTGCCTTCTAGTAGCTATCACTATTTATCAGGCGCTAAGCCAAACAGAACTACAGTACGGGAGAGTTAGCACCAACTGTCACTGGGGAACTGCAAAAAGCATTCCGCCTAAACTGCACCTACGGCCTGTAACCTGTGCATGACAGTCCCAGTTTCATAGATTAAGTTTAGCTCTGGGCTAAATTAAGGTCTGTGTGAGTAATCTCCAGTTTAAATTGATTTCAGTCAACAACTAGACTTAATCTGTGACTGCAGAACAGGCTCTTTGTGTAAAATATTGATGTATTTATTTGTACTGCACACAGAATAAGGCAATATATTTATCAGCAGGGCAGCTTTGCGCTGTAATGGTTAGCCGCCTGTGCTTATGGCGGCAGGTTTTATCGCCATTGGGCCACTGGCGCTATGCCCTTGAGGAACTTAACCTAAATTGCCTCAGTAAAAAATATCCAGCTGTATATATGGACAGGTGGTAAAAATTTAATCTGAGCCCTGTGCTTTGGTGTAATAAAGAGCAGGTGCTCAATGGTGGAATGAAATTAAATCAAGGCGAGCTAGCCACCGCATCCTTCCATTTCCAGGTGCAAGTGAGACGACGGTCAATATCTTCCCAGCTGTGAAAGACCAGCATCAGAGAAACGGTGACAGAGTACACAAAGGGGAACACATGAAGTGCAGGTTAATTCAAGAATACAGCCATTATGTCTTGTTCTGCATCTCAAATTTTTGTATTTAATGCAGACAAAATGTAGCAGAGCAGATTTTGTGAGAGACCGGTCATTGACATTTTTCATCTCATCCATTCCATTCTCAGTTGTAATTCAAGGCTCTTCGGCGAAAATTCGGCCGCTCCGCCAGCATTCAGTGAAACATTGATTATTCCACTACCGCAGTCCTCCAATAAATCTCTGGCCCTTTGCTCTACTGTCAACAGTCACGTCTGAATGATTAACGGTGGCATTTCAATGACGCATGCCAAGAGACTGCATTTCACATAATCACCAACAGAGGGAGCGCGGAACCTATCGCGCTATATCTTCCTGATGCAGCACTCTGAAAATTGCGCCATTAGCTGGTCTCTCTCTCCCAGCATGTCTACTTCACAGCCGACAAAATGCCTCTTCGGAGGACAACACAGCGATGACAGGATTTCAAGCCGTGGTCAGTACACACCATATTATCACTCGCAGGTGATAATAAGTGCAATAAGCCAGTTCCTATTCACACTTAAAAGCTGGTGACTGTTTTCAGTTGAGCAGTTGGATGAGCTGGGAAACGTGGACAAGCTAAATATGGGGCCCCGTCTATGCTCGGTCATACAGCCTTGTTAGCTCATTTCAGGGATATTTCCCATTGCATCATGACCCCATTAAAACATATTTGTTGACAATTCGCTCTTTATCTGCGATGATGCAGTAACCATGTTCGAGGACAACACAGTAAAGCGGTTTAGCCGAGAACGACCTTCAAAGTAAGCTTCGGGCGAAGTTTTCAGCAAAACAAGCACATTGGAGATGATGCAGGCCCCCCTAGTGTGAGAGTGATTGACCCTGATATTTTCAGCACTGATTCAATGTACTCTCAGGCAACCTTGGACCAATCAACAGGCCACTGCGAGGTGGAGGGGTGGAGATATAACATCCCCCGTGGAAAATACACTAACGATCTAATGTTTTCAGAGCTATGCAAAACAAAGTGCTGAGTGTTGTCTTTTAGCTGTGTTTTATAACTCTAAGCGCACCGTTCAGCCGAACAGCTGGGGCAGTTTATCCACAACCAGTGGTTTTGCTTACCGACCCCTTTCCAGACCTGCCCTAAGAAAAGCAGCTGTGCAAGGTCCGCTAATAACCCTGCCCAGCTTAAACCTGCGATAAGCGCACAGCGATAGCGTATCGCCCAGCGGGTCTGCCATTTCTCGGCCCGGGCCAGATGGTTCAAGAGCATTCCGTCACGGTCGTGGAAGTCATTATGAGTCAAAGGGACAGGGGGGATCAGGCCTACCTTTCCTGGCCTTTTTCTGAAGCTTAAGGGTGTCTGAGGACTTCTTCTTGATCTCGTGCCGGGATCGCTTGTACTCTGGGTCAAAGAGAGGGGAGAGGAATGCGTTAGTCCTGGAGCTCTGGCAGGGTGTGGTGGGTATGGAAAAAGTGCCTCCAGTAGGGGCATTAGCAGGCCCCAGGGCTGGAGGGCTGGTCAGGGAGCCGTCCGAAGTCCTTCGGAAGCTAATTCAAAACAGTGACACCTTCAGGCTCTTCTGGTTGAAAACCAGTACAGTTGCTGCATTAGCTGGGGACACTAAACTCAGTGGCCGATCTGTGGAGTGGGAAGGAATGCATGGGTTGTTTACCTTTGGCGTGATCCTTATCCAGCTGGTTGGCAGTTTTCTTCCAATCTTCAATTCTGTCCTGGAGCGGAGTGACCAGGCTCTCCATCAGTGCGCTGAAAAAGGGATGGAGAGATGGAGGGGGATAGAGAGAGCAAGAGCCCGTGTAAGCGAGAGGAACGCTCAACTCTCCTAAGTGTGTTATAAACATGCCATCACTGGGGTGGGGTGGTGACTTGGACACATTCCACCAGACAGGCACAATCCGGAGCAGGGTGGGGGCTGGTGAAGGGGTTACCGGGGTTGATGGGGTCGTGGGGGAGGGGTGAAATGGCGTGATAGTGAGAGGATTAACACAGGAAGAATGGGATTAGGATCTGAATACATGAGAAAAGATTAGGATCGGGAGCACTGCGGTACCATTACAGGCCACACCCATCCACTGGGGAAATTTGGGCACTGCCAGCCAATCAGAACCACTCACCCCAGGAAGCATTAACCCCACAAAACCTATGGACCCATATATGGGTCCATAAAATGCAGCTGCTGTATTCAAACCTGTGGTACTTCAGGCCTATTTTAAACGCTAGTGGAGATCCCAAGGTTTCCAATGATCTCAAATATGTCCTGCTGGATTACAGGGAAATGTCTACAAAATGATGCATAAGATCTTGATATTTTCCATTTGATATAATGCAGAGGCTATAAAACCATGGCATCCTGGGTTTGAATATTTCTCTCAGTATAAATGTGATGTCGCTTCAGTTAAGCGCTGCAACCAGCAGATACAGAATATGTGTGTGACACTGTCCTATACTATGAAAAAATGCCTTTTCTGACTTTGAACTGACTTAAGGGAAAACTTGAGAGAAAAATTAGAGTTTTAGGGGTTAAATTAACCGCTTAACATTACAGCTGCGACATCTCACGCGCACACACATAAATACGCACTCTGACCTTCTCTCACGCATTCTCAAACACAGGCACACTCTCACGACATTCATCTTAACACTCCCTCTCTCTCTCACACACACACATACACACACACGCATACACACACTCCCACCCTTTCCAACACACACGTGCACACGTGCACAAACACTCACACATGCAGACACACCATGTGCGACATTTACACCCTTGTGGACGTGATTAATATCACTTGGGACCTCAAGAGGGTCTCGTCTATCAGTCCCCCTCCTTGGATGGAAGCGAGGCCCCCCAATAAACCATCTGTACCCTGTGAGAGGTGCTTACAGCACCAGGCCCAGCAACCAATGTGGAGCTCACATTCCCATCTGAGATAGTTCTGCTATAGCGATACTGTGCCTGTGCACGGTTACGCCAATAAAAACATGTATGAACACGAATTTGATCGCCGCTATAGTCCTGAGAGAGTAACCTCCAGAGAGATCATTGATGCACACTCTAATTGCAGATCATGTGCTGGAAAAGTCCGTTAATAGGACCATTTAAACCAAGCGCTTTACGTTAAGACCTCGGATATGTCCGCGAATATCGCTTTTAACATGGAGATGATCTGGGTAGGCAGAGGTTGCAGAGATGAAATTTCCTTCAACACAAGCCGCACGTGCAGGAAGATACGGAAAGTTCTGGATCACACGTGCCACAAAACTACTTTCCAACCCTTCAAACTGAGGGTCTCATATATATCTAATCCTCGGCACTTTTCGAATCTCTCAACTGCAGACCTTCTGTCATGACTGGATCCACTCCCTTCTCTGACAGTCATACCGTAAAAAACCAGATCTTCCCAGCGTCTGGGAAATGTTAAAAATGTGGCTTATCCGTAATTATATCACCCGGCAATGTAAACTGGGGGGGCAGGGGCGATGGACCGCAAGAAACGTTCGAGGCTCATTTAACAGCCAAAAAGCGGTAGTTTAGGCTTTCGCTCAAAAAAATGACGTGCGAAAGAATGTAAACAGACTTTACGGAGCTTGTCCCACTGGGCATGGAGAGTATGTGACATTAGAGATGTTTTTCTTTGAAAATTTCCAAATATTTTTGGAAATGTGAGCATGTGAGCAGAAGTGACATGGTTCGTTGGTTTTACGTCGGTGGTTTCGTTCGGTAAAGCAGTTCAGCAGGATGTCTGAAGACGATCCAGGATCAGAGCAGTCAAATTTTTAGTGTGGGAGATGGGGGGGGACGGGATTTGGAGGAAAACTCCACAGGTTGTGGTTGGAGCTTCTGCGCACACATTAGACTCCCTGCTATTTCCGCAACGTGATGAAGATGTGGAACTCAGAAGGTCCGCTTACGTCAGGAAGTCAAGGGCTGATGGAGAGAGAAGTGTGGAGAGAGTGATTCACCACACCAGCTGAGGAGAAATCAGTGCTACTGATCTGCACCACAAACGGACGGGCCTCAGACTCGCTGGCTCCACGTTCCCACAGGCAAGCTGTGTTTGCGGAGAAGTACATGCAAGCCTTTTGCCTACACTATCACTCACACACACACAAACACACACACACTCATGCACAGATGCCCTCCATCCCCACCACCACCATCCACGACAAGCACACAGCCAATCACAGACACGCACATGTGGAAACGCACATATACGACCATGGACAAAGTGACAGAGAGGAACAAGAAATGGAGTGGGAGTCTGTGTGTGCATGTGCGCGCGCCCGTGTCTGTGTGAGTGTGTTTGTGTTTGAATGTGTGTTTGTGCGTGTGTGTGAGTGTGTTTCTGAATGTGCGTGTGTTAATGAGTGTTTGTGCGCGTATCTAACTGTACATGTGTAAGAATGTGTGTGTGTGTGTGTGTGTGTGTGTGTGTGTGTGTGTGTGGGTGTGTGTGTGTGAGAGAGTGAGTGTGTTGTGTTTGTGTGAATGTGTGTGTGTTTATGTTTGTGTGTTTGTGTGCGTCTCTAACTGCATGTGTAAGTGTGTGTGTGTGTGTGTGTGTTTTATGTGTGTTTGTGCTCTTATCTAACTGTGCATGTGTAAGACTGTGTGTGTGTGTGTGACAGTGAGTGTGTTTGTGTGAATGCGTGCGTGTTTCTGTGTGTGTGTTTGTGCGTGTGTCTAACTGAGCATGTGTAAGTGTGTGCGTGTGTGTGTGTGTGAGTATGTGTGTGCAAGCGTGTTTGTGTAAAAGCGTGCTGGAGATGTCGTACTGACTTGGTGAAGTGCCGCAGTTTGGCCTCGATGCTGCGGTGTCGCATGCACATCCGAGTCAGCGCAGATCCAATATCCCTGGTGGCACCTACAGAGACACACAAAAAAACACCAGACAAACGTTAAACAAACGTTCGACAAACATCTACTGAACACAAATGTCACAGCGATGGCCCAGACTGAGAAAAGACAGAGCGGCAGAGCGCTCGCCGTCGCGAACCTTTCCGCGGCCCCCAGCTCCACCCATTCTCTCCTGAGTCAGAAAAATGTTTACACTACAGTAACACCAGCAGTTTGCACTTAACATACACAACTGTGCTTCCTTTCCAAATAAAGACCCTATACAAGGGCTTTTTATAGACATTGGCTCCATCTAACCTATAACTCCGATAAATATAGAAGCGATCCCCAGTAATCTGTATCTGCCTGGGAGGAGAACCCCCTTGTAATTTGGACAGGGCGTCTCTCTACCCGAGGGACAGGGAGAATCTGTGTGAGGTCCCATCAGCAATATCTGTGAAATGGCTATACTTAGACAGTCCAGCAGAGGGCGACAGTGAGGGCCTTGTCTCTGACTCAGGTTGGTTGCTTCTCGCTCTGCTGGTCTGTAATTAAAAGGCTTGGGCTAAGAGCTAGAATGCCCAGCACTACCCGACCTGAGGAAGAGATTTACCCCAATCTTGAGGTGAGCTCCCGAGGGATTTCGCCAGCTGAGCAAGCCTGGCTCTGAGGGTGTTAATCTAGGTCACGTCCACTAGGCCTCAGTCCCCACCCCCCTCTTTCTCTCTCTCTCCCCCTCCCTCCCTCCTCTCTCTCTCTCTCTCTCTCTCACTCTCTGTCACACTGGGTAGAAGCAGTGTTTTCAGGGTCAAGGTTCATCCCTGATGGTCCCCTTGGCGATTTGGTCAGTAACTACACCCTCGAGGGAAGGGAGAGATTATGTGCTCTGCCCCAATAACCTTTCACTGCCCAACAACCCCCACCTCTATCTCCACCCCCCCCCCCCCCCCCCCCCCCAACACACACACACACACACACACACACACAACCTCCAGCCACCCGGATGGAAGTTCAGGTTCAAAAATATCCATGGCAACAGAACAAGGGCTCCCAAGTGACAGCCAGAACAGAGAAGGCAGGATCAAGAGAAGGCATATGCCACGCTGAGAGACCCATACACCCAACATCCCATTCAGCCAATCAGAATGTTTCACAACACCGGCAGGGGGGAGGTGAGACTGTCATAGTCATGCTGACGCAACATAACAGACGCATTCTCTCTAATGTCCCTGCAAAAGGCCGTTTCCGTCCTTCAAACTTAGTACCGGCGTACAGTAGCTATCACAGTACGGGAATACGAGTATGAAGTAAAACAGGGGCTGTGCACGCAGGAGGCGGGCTTGCGCGTAAAAAACGCGAGACGCGATACTAATCGCACCTCTTTTAAAAGCCAGGAGAAAAGGAGAAGCATTGAGACGTTTCCATGACTACGAGTGACAGCTCCGCTGATTTTGTTTACTATTGTGACATTTTCACTGATACCGCTTATGAAAGTGGACCAATGGAAATACAAGTCTCGCTCTTTGTCTTGTGTGATTGGTTGCCTGCTGTTAAATGACATTAATGAGCAGAATGTCGGTCAATTTTTTTTCTTGACGTCTTAAAAAATGCGAGCACTCAGGATTTAAACACGGTAGATGAGACGCGAAGTAAAAACACGCACGTCTAACGCATGTTCTTGGTGGTAAATGATTTCAAAATTGACGCGCTGAAAAAACAGACAGGTCTGAAATGTGTACGGCCAAAACAGGGCGGCATTAACCGTGCGTCTTATCAAACACAAAGGCTTACAATTAGCGATTAAATTCCAGTGGTTATTAAAGAGCGGTGCCGAATACAGTATGATAGCGACTGTACTGACACGGCTGGAGTCGCGGCCTGAGATACGCAGCCATGAGTTCTGTGGCTTCAGGCAGTCGGAGATGAAACGGAATCAGTGATGTCACATTGCCGCCTCTGGTCTCCAGCTGAGGCGGCTGTTTGATTCCCAGTCAGCCATGAGTCGACTGCGCAGCCCACGTGCGCGCACACAGACTCGCGCACAGACGCACTGGCACAGACACACACAAACGCACACACACAAACGCAGAGACACACACACCAACACCCACACACACACACACACACACACACACACACACACACACATCATAGCGAGAGAATGGCAGGGAGAGTCCCCATTAAGGCACACAGCACTCCATTCATAATTAACATGTTACTTCCTCCTGCCTCCCAGCAAACTCTCTGAAAATATTCATTAATTCACTCAGGGACAACACTTCCTGCCACTGCAGCTACCACACTCCAGCACACAGGAACATGCGCACACACACACGCACACACACACACGCATGCACGCACACACAGCGTGCAATTAAGCGATTAAGAAGAACAAGGTAGCTTTAGAGAAACGAAGAGTCAAACAGCTGGACAGGATGTTGCCATATCGCTTGTGTTTATATGTCGTTTCTGAAATGTGCATATACCGTACATGTTTATGATGTCAACAAAGCAATAAACCATAGATTAATGGAAAAACAGAGGCAGACAAAAAATGGAACCAAGAGGGAGAGAAAAAAGAGACAGGAAAGACTGAATTGAGAAATAGATCAACAGACAGATGGCAAAAGAGAACTATGGGCAGTTGTTTTTTCACTACTGGAAGTGGCCAACATGCTGATAAGGCAGCTTTAGAGGGAGAGGAAGTTTCTCTCCACCCTTTTCCTCAAAGCCAGAGTGCGACAGAGAAGCAGAGAGCCATGAGTCACCAGCCTCCGAACCCAAACCCCCCCTCCACGCAGGAAGAGTGAGTGAGAATGAGAGAGGGAAGGAAAGGAAGAGGGAGTAGAAGGTAAAGAAGGTTGAAGTGAGAGAGAGAGAGAGAGAGAGAGAGAGAGAAAGAAGATGAGATTGAGAACAAATCCTAATCAATACACAGGCCAGGGATTGATTGCCGAACATTAGCAAGGTCAGATCTGAGGGAGAACAGAATCATGGGTCAAATATCCGGTCAAAGTCAGAACCAGTAATCAAAGTACACATAGGACATGGCAATCTCGTAAAACCGTGGACCTAAGCAAATCAGAACCAGAACAATCACTCGGAATATACAAGGCTCTTAGGTCACTGTGGAGGGACACAAACGGGGAAAATTGGGGCTATATAAAGGGAGAAAGTAACAGGTTGTAAACTGAAATCAGGTGTGCAGGAGCAGGGAAGTGTGACTCGGTGTGTGATTACTAATGAGGGAATGAACTGAAATGATTACCTCACAGAACATGGAGGGCGAGAGAGGAAATGCAAATGAAACAGAGGCATCAGAGAACTGAAAAATGGAAAGGAAATGACCACAAGAAATTAAACACAATAATGAGCTGAAAATACTGCATGTAATAATATGCAGAAAACTAAATATTCAACAGAAAAACAACTAAAACAGATCTCAAATGCTGACTATGACTATGAAGAATAATCAACCAGTTTGATCAAAGTAAAGTAAAAAAAAAACTACACCCCAGGACTTTGCAAAAGCAAAAATGAATGGACCCAGTATTAGTACTGTTTTACTGGTTTAGCAGAAACCATAAAACTTCTAGTCACCCTTGATGTTTCTATTCAGAAGGCAAAACTACATCTAACTAAATATGGCTGAAATGGGACGTGGGCAAAAATGCCTGAATGGCAGTAACTGAGGAAATCCATTTAAAAAAACATACAAGGTCACCATTGTTATGGATTATCGTGATCATTAGCATGGCTTGACCATGTACACGTCGTACACCCTGGAAAATGGCAGTTTAGTTCACATAACAGCCACGCAGGAAGCAACATTTATATATAGGCCACTCGGGTCAGCTTCTGGTTCAATGGGGAGATGTGGTGAGCCCATTCCGCAAAGGCGAAAGAGCAAATCCCGTGAAAAATTCATTAAAGAGCCTCGCTGTTTGCAGTCCGTCTGCCTGTTAGCCCAGCAAATTTCCCACAGTGCATCGGGGCAGCCCAGCGCATGCGAGGCCATATTGATTTTTCTCATGACATTTAGTTAGCAGGACCCTCCCAGGAACACCGCTCTCTTTACACCGGACAGGGCTGAGGAACAGGGGGAATGAGAGATTGGGGTAAGGTGGGGGGATAATGGAAAGAAGGGGAAATGAAGACCGACACACAGAAATGAGGCCATCCATCATTTTCTGTCTCTATTTAGCACCTCGTGCTAAAGGCAGCCGCAGAAACATAACCCATCTCAAGCCAACCTTAAACATGTAAATAATGCTGGCCTGCGCATAAAACACAATCCCAAACACAGCTGACCTGTCTCTTAGCTACATAAGATAGCCAGCGCTAGGGGCACTGTCCCAAATCTAGTCAAGACAACAGAATCATTTTCCACGTAGCAAACGTGCAAATGTCTGAAAATGCAAGTTCCACAAACCCGAATCTATCAATTTACTAATTGAACCTACTAAATAGTCCTGAATCAATTAAAAACATACAAACAACTGCCGCCCTCTGAAACACGAATCCATGCAAGAAAATAAATATAACAGCCACTGTCCGCCGGCACAGACCACAAGTGAAACCACTGCTGATAAAACTGAAACAAACTGCGGCCCAGACACCTGTCCAAGATAAGCCTTAAGTGCTACTGCTCCTGTCTCAGATATACCGGGACCTTACGTTCTCACCCCAAAAGTTCACCATCCAGAGGGATGTCTATAGGCGTATATTTTGCTGCTGTACTGCTAAACCTTTAAGGTTTAAACTCACAGACATGCAATTAGAATTTTCTTAACTGAACATGCAATTGCTAGCATGCTAATTATTGCTAGTTATTGTAAACAATCGAGTTCTACAACACTGACCTACAATTTTGAACAAAGCCCCTTCTTTAAAACGGACAATGTCCACTAACAGTCTTTAATCGCATTACTGAGGTACAGCAGGCAGAGTGGATGGAGGAGAGACTGAGGGAACGGCCCGATTATCAGACCCTTTTCCTCCAGTTTATCAGAGGGGAAATGAAACAACTTCCAGCTTCCATACAGATAAAGCGCTGAACTTTAGATAAGTTTAAAGGGCAAGGAGACCAATCAGGAAGAACTGCACTCACACTTCCTTCCTTCTAGACACACGTTGTTACACCCTGAGCCCTTCTTAATTGTTTCCCCTGCAATACAGCCATCCTTGTCAGTGTCTCCTTGGTTTTCCCTTATTGGTTCTCAATCTTTAAGTACTGTCATGTGTTTTTCACTTCCTTTGGTGCTCCTGCTCTCACTTGTTACCCTTTGTTAATTACCGTCACTCACATGTATTTAAGTTCCTGGTTTACGTCTTCCCTCTGCTGGATTGTTGCATTGCATTGTCAAGTGTTTTGTCTCTTCTGTCCTCAGTGTAGACTTTTCTTACTAACAAAGAAGTAAGTCATTGGGGAATCTCTTCCCAGTGTGTGATTCTGGGAGTGGCTTCTTCTTCTCTTACATCCCAGTTTGAAGGTGTGCACTTGCCTGCGGGTCCTGGTTAATTTGGCTTGCCATCCTGATTACTGACCTTGGACCAGCCCCTTCCAGTACTCCTTGCCTGTCCCTCCTGAGGTCCAGTCTGCCTCAGCCTGACTCATGACCCTTTCCTGACCAAGCTGATTTAAGTGCCGCTAATTGTCAGTCTTCCTCAGAAAAAAAGTAACCAGTTTGGCTTTTTCTGCAATCTGCATCCCCCTCTTGTTCTGATTATTCACATACGCATTCTCACTTTCACTGGCTAATACACAAGATCACACACACACCCATTGAAACCATGGAGGTAATAACAGAACTGGAGCGAGCGAGGAAGTACCACCCCTATTACTTTCAATGGGAGATGCTAGGCTAGCTACTTCAGCCCAGGATGTACGGAATTGACCGACGCCATCTATAAAAATGGCGTTCCATGGGTGCTCATTTCCGGCACCATTTCATAAGATTGCCAATCTGATTACACAGCACAAATGGCCAAGAAAATGTGTCGTCTGTGCAGATTGGCGAATGTGTTCGAGGGGAATGACGAGCGATGCTGTTAATCCGGAACGCGCACGCACTATACACTCATTGGCTGAACTGCTGCAGTCAGAGCAACAGCTGGACAACCAAACTCGTGCACGAGCTGTCATCACGCTCTAAGTAGCAGTTCTTATTTTACAGGCCCTCTTGAAAACATCGAACAATTGCGTCAGACAAAGAGCAAAATAATGAAGGATTACCAAATACATTTTCTTTTGTTTTTGCTTTATTTGGCAAGAAAAAATGCGCACTTTTCAATTGGTGTCTATGGAGCTTCAGCGTCTTTGGCCACAAAATTGCATCCTTGGGAAACGCAGAGGCAGGAAGCTAACATGCTAACTGGCTGAAGCAAAGGTACTTCCTCGTTCTCTCTGATTCTGTTATATATCTCTATGATTGAAACACATACATTAAAAGGAACTGGGTAGCAGCTTGAATTCTGAGCTGTCTCCAATCACACACCCAGCCGTCCATTTCATCTATCCCGCTACGCAGCTAACCGCTACATCTCAGCTAACCACTGCATCTAACTGCAGTTTCCCAGACATCATGACATGCATTTCCTCAAGATAAGAGCAGGACAGAGGCAAAAATAAACCTCCAGCAGCCAGCTCCTCGAGACACAGCAGCCAGAGAGAGGGAAGAGGGAGAGACTATGAGAGAGAGCATATTATTATTATTATTATTATTATTGTTATTATTATTACAAATAAGTAAATGTCAGTCAGCACATCCACTATAGTACGTGATACCTGTTGCCTGTCCTGCATAAAAGCTATTTCTGAGCAACAATTCGGATTAAACTTTGACAGACAATGAAAGTTTTGAGGAATATTCACAGCGAGAACTTTTTCAGTCTGATGGACCCCTCATCTTTATGAAAAAGTAAACTGTCTGAGAGGTTACATCACAGCCAGTCTTCCCTTCACGCCTTGGACACAAAAACAAACTGAAATGAATCCCTGCGATATCACAGTGCAGCTGTATAATCTGTTTAGGTTAAGAGCTACTGGGCAGTAATGTAATACAGGCCTTTTCGCTGTCAGGATATCCATCTTTCGCATCTGTGCTCCATCCCTGCCCTGTGATAGGCGGAGGTACACTGCCTGTCCAACAAAAAGTCCCCGTTTGGATTTAAATCAACAAACACCATGATTGGATCATTACTGCAGCGATGAATGAGTTTCAGCTGGCAATAATTATTTTAACCCTAACTGATGAAGAGAGTAGCTTCTCATTTCCTAAAAAAAATTATCTCGGGAGACGTATCCCTCGGTGATGAAAAAGATATTACAGTGTTTCAGGAGGGGCAAATGGCCTGCATCAAGCAAAGAAAACAAGCAATGAGAAAAACAAGCGCGAGGAATCATTTTTACGCGTGAATTGGCCACCACAAAGTCCTGACATTAGCCGCAATGAAAGTCCGTAAGCTTGTAGCAGCAAACTACAAGGTGGTTCAACTATCTTGTCGTCAACACAAAATCTCGGCATAAAATTAACGCAACTCTGATTGAAAAGAAATGTTCTGACATTACATACGGTTGTCAAAACAATTACACGAATTTGCACTGAAATCAAAGCTACACAGGTTCCAACTACAACCAAATATTTGAGAGTGCGACTTTTTTTTTTGGACAGGCAGAGTGTATTAGCATGACCCCTGACCTCTGAATGAGAAGTTTATGGGGATATCTGATAAAAGGGATAACTAGGACAGATCGTGCAAGCAAGTTAATTTAGTTCTAAATGCATGGGATTCAATGACTCTGAGCCTTCCGAGGTAATTCAGTCCCCATGGTGGAGCTCTGCAAGGGTAACACACTGAAACACAGGCACACATACACACACACACACACACACACACACATTCACAAATTCAGTCGCATGTGTTATATATGTGAATATATAATGCATAAGAAAAAGAAGGCATATGTGTGTTTGCGCACACAAGGGCACATGTGTTTATAGGATGGTGATAAACTTCCAAGAATATAGCTCAAACTCGCACACCACACAAACACTCACGCACGCGGCGAGATGGATGCACTGACGCCAATGTCTTAATGTGATGTTTCTGAAGTGGGTCCTGCCCTACAGTTTTGTGGGTTGAAACTGCAGTGAAATTCATGCTCACATATATATAGAGTCATAAAGTGCAGGAAGCAGCCATAAAGCTGAACATTACCAGCATCATACCGGGGGGTGGGCCAGGCATCGCTCGAATGGGGGGGGGGGGGGTGGTTCTTACAGAGCTTTGAAGACAGTTAGAGATAGACTTATTAGCGAAGTGGGGGGGTTCACTGTGCTTCTAATTAAGATCTGCTCCTTGGGACGTTTGGCTAGATTAGATTCAGGAGGGGAGGTAGAGCGGGAGCTAACTTCAAGGCTTAAAACTGTTGGTGTCAGGCGGCCGTCGGGAGTATCCTGCACCTTTTATGGACAAACAGAGTCTTATAAACGGTGAGGGAAGACTAAACATGTTTTTTTTGTACAGTGATGGCCACACAGTAGAGCACGTACCATAGTTACCTCAGCTCTTCTTATTACACAGAGCTCGACACACGGCGCCATATGCTAGCACATCACCGCTGCCACCACCGGCTATCATGGTTTCCTAACGACCCGCCTGCTCACCTGGGAATTAAAGGCTGCGAAGGAGAAAGCTCTAACAAGCAGAGCCAGGGTAGCAGCGCACTGTAGTTAGATCTCCCCCCCCAATTGTCCCCTTCTCATTAACATCTCATTTACATCGCACATGCTAATCCGCTAACGCACAGGCGGCTTGCTGTTATCTCTCCACACATTCGCTTGCTCCGGGTGGGGGGGTGAGGAAGGCCTCCTCCGAATTTCAGTTTAATTGCGGAGATGCAGAACACGGCAGGCCAGAGGACAAGTCGACGGGACCCTCCCAAAGCGGGAACGGTGAGTTAAACGCTTTTAGAGCATGTAGGCTAGGTGGGGAACTACTGCCAGCAACAGCTAAGGATGTTTGCAGACATGCCATAATCCTGGATGAATCTGCTCCAAGAATCAGCAGATCAAAGGAACACTACCCCCATCCCCCAAAAAACCCTGGCCCACTCCATGATATAAGCAGTAATCTCTTTAATTATTAATGCTGTCAATATCCAAGAGATATGAAATACGGGTACAGACAGCCTACTAGCAGACAGCCTGCATATAGTCCCACATGGGCAATGCGCTTCCATGATGAAAGGCACTGTAGTTTGGGGGAGGTGGGGGGGTGTGGAAGCCTGTCAGGTGGAGCGATTTACACCCCCCTTCCCCCACTCCCCACACCCATCCTGAAGGAAAAGAGGACCCGCCCCAATGGGATATCCCTTCATTCAGTCTCCCTTACTTCGAGTTTCCTGTCCGCGTCGACTTTCCTAAACACCATTCTTCCCCCGGACAATGAGTGACGGAGGCTCCCACCTGACAGCGAGGCACTCGGCAACCTGCGCCGAGTCAACCTGAGCTGGGACCACGAAAATGAGAGAGAGAGTTATATCCCAATCTATCCCAGCCAACTCAACGTATTCTCTGCCTTCCATAGTTTATTAATATGGCTATAATTTAATGGTGCATGAGCCCTGCAATGGACTTGCAAGCTGTCAGGGGTGGGTCCCTGCCTTTCGCCCATAGTCAGCTGGGATAGGCTCCAGCTCCCCAGTGACCCTAGTGCGGAATAAGCGGTTATAGATAATGGATGGATGGATGACAATCATTTAATTTTTTTAGTTCTTTTTAAAACTGTTGTTCATCGTTGCACCACATTATGTTTATACACGCTCCGTGTTCAAAGCTATCTTTTACCCTTCAGCAACAAAGTCACAATTGTCATTCCAAACAAGCTGAGTTGAATTGAGAGAATGTAGGAGTGAGTGAATAAGATAAAGGGCGATTGAGAGAAGGAGACTGATGGAGAGAGTCAACATGAGAGAGCACTAGAGAGAGTAGGGCTGGGGGGTCTCGGTTTATCAGCTTCTCTACACCTCACTTGTGCTCACTGATGGCCTGTCCTGCTGTGTAACCTGTCAGGATCGACCTGAGCCTCAGGTTTTCTCCTCTGGCTCAAAGCCTCGCAGGTGTTCATTTCTCAATCCCTGAAGTCAGACACGCCGGTATATAAAGGAAGAGTCATTCAGTTCCTCATTTTCACTAAACCTCTTCATCATGTTGCACTTAATTAGTAGGACTTGCTAGCGAGCATGGTTTCGGAGATTTTAGGAGAACTCCCTCAGTCCTTTAACCACAGGATATGGCGTTTGGAGGAGGTTCGGAATGGAACCACAGATAGCTTGTTCCAATCATAGAGGGGAAAGGTGTTGACGCCTCGCTGTGGTGACTCTCACTGGACAACCTGCCGACCCACCTGGCCCCCAGATGACTAGAGAAGAGAGGGGGTGGGACAGTCACGGTCCAGCACTCTGCTCAGCGGTGGACCTCCTGGGAAGACAGCCCTGCGTGTGGCCTCAGTTCACAGCAACTGTCTCTGAGCACAGTGTGGCAGAGCTTCAGCCCACAGGTTTAACCCTTAACCCCTTAAACTCTTAATTTTTCGCCAAAGTTTTCTCTTAGGTAAATTTAAACATCTGAAAAGATTATTTTGATGTTGTTGGACATCACACACATATTCTATATCAGCTGGCTGCAGCACTTCACTGAAGCTACATCACACTTACATATAGCGAAATATTCAACCCAGCATGCCATGTTTTTAAAGCCACAGCAATACATCAAATGGAAAATATCTACAATTTCATACACATTTCCCTGTAATTCAGGGTTGAATACAGCAGCTGCAGTTGATGTACCCATGCATGGGTCTTCAGGTTTTATGAGGTTAAATGTGTGACAAAAACGTGACTAGAATGCTCTTCACTGAAAATTCTAATGCTGATTAGAATCACAACTGGTGACTGAAAGCAATGGGAGTTCCTGAATAGTGAATTTACAAAAATATCTATCAAATATCTACTCTTCAAAGGATTGAGATGTCGAGGGAGATCCCAGCGAGACTGCTTCTCAGAGAACTGATGACAGTATGCATGTGTGGTGGGGCTGAAAATTTTTGTTTAATTTCTTGCAGCATTCTAATGAAGGTTGGCCAGAGAGTTTTCTATAAGTGTAAAAAAAAAATTCAGCAGAGAAACCATCCAATCCTGGGGCTTCATTGTTGGGGATTTAGAGAAAATTTGTTTAAATATAATGGTCTGTCTCGAGCTCCTGCTTGTTCTTTTGATAATTTTGGGAGTTCTGTATGACTGAGAAAAGAGTTTAGGTCTTCTGAAAAGTGGATCATTTCTCTATTGTGGAAGCCAGACAAAGACCTCCAGCTATCACCCACTCTCCTTAATTACTACAGATATAAAAATCATCATTAGAGCACTAGCCATAAGAATCAACCCGTCACATCATTAACAATTCACCATGATCAAAGAGGTTTCATCAGAAGGCATGCATATTACAACAAAAGCAGATAATTCAACCTAATCCACCATACAAACCAGAACAGAACTAAAACAATTATAGCTGCATAAGATGCAGAGAGGGCCTTCGATAGAGTCAACTACAATTCTTATTTGCCACTTTACAAAAATTTAGGTCATTTATTCAGGTCATTCATAACTGGATGAGAGTTCTAAGCAATTCAATGACGGCCACAGTCACAATTAACCCATTTAAACCGGGACAGCATGTGCGCATTTTAAGAAGCCGACACAGATAGGCGCGTAATTTTGAAAGTACCGTAATTACTGTAAGTTTTGTGCAATAGAAAAAATTTCCAACTGTTCCTGAAAGCTGAGAAGCTGTGCTTCAGCCCAAATACAGGATACTATAGTAAATATGGCAGCATGATTCTCTGCTGGGATTTTTGCATTAGGCCTTAAAGGGTTAAGGGCAGAACCTTACCATATTTCACATTACAAAGGCGAACAAGGCAAGGATGGCCACCCTTTCCATCCCGATTCCCTATCATCACTGAACCACTAGCAGTCACCATTTACCAAACTAGGCACATTGAAGGAATACAGGCCACCAATTCACATCACAAAAGAAGCCTTCACGCAGATGATATATTACTTCAATGAAAAAATCCAGAGACATCACAATGTGAAGCTATCTGACTACGGAACACCTTTTCCAAAATACCAGACTACTCCATAAACTAGTCCAAATCCAAAATCTAACTACTCTGTAACAAGAACAAGAATTGGGCTTACCGAATCACTGCCTTTATCCACAGGCACTATCACATACTGTATCTAGATATTTACATTTTCCTGTCAGATCTGGTTCACAAAAACTTCAACCCACTTGTTAAACCAATTGAAAATAATTTACAGAGAGGAAAAAATTTACCGTTGTCACATATGAGCAAAATCGCAGCTGTCAAGATGACAACTCCACCAAAAATAAATCACCTGAACTCAACGATTCAAGCACAGCCACTTTCCACCTGGTTTACTTCACTGTATCCAATAACAATAAAATTCTACCGGAAAAATAAGAAACCAAAAATCAAGTTACAACTTTACAGAAAAGAAAAGATCAAGGAGATCAAGACATGCCAAATATCTATAGTTACTTCCAGACCTATCAACTACAGTTTCTCATTTAATGGATCCACCCAAATTAACAATGCAACTCCTGGACTGAAACTGAGGAACAACACTGCAAATTTCAGACTTACCATTTATCAGTCATTCAATCAAAGACCATTACCGCTTCAAGAATTTTACCACTGCCACAGCTCTGACAGCTTCGTGAAAAACCCACAAAATCTCAAACTCAAATCTGGCACCACATAAATACACCCCATTATGGAATAATCTCTTCAACAAAAGTCCATTAAACTTCAGCACTTGGAAGCACGAAGGTATTGCACAACTTCAACACGTTATCCATCACTCTACCTTCATCACATTTCGGGAGCTGGTCCAGCAATACGGCATAGGCCATGAATAATTTCTTCAATTTGCAGTTCTAAAATCTGGCATAATATCAAAATTTAGAGCAAAACAATGTAAATTCCTTGACCATTACTCCAGAAATAATTAAAATTACATCCTTAAAAAACCCAATCAAAAAGTTACAAACTACTCCACCCAGTTGACTCCACGATAGTAAGTACTTGTATTGTTTTGTCATGGCCCTCTCTCAGAGAGGCTTCACAATATATTTTTGTTCATCACAACTGGACTTAAAATAATCTTCACCTCCAAATCGAGGAGGGTGGTATTGGACTTTAAAATACAGACTCAAAGTGCTACTTCGCTACTCAGTGTTGCTGGGCTCTTGCGAGTGTCACAGGTGGTTCCCAGGTGACCCATATTCCATATGCTTTCAAACTGGGCACAGAGCAGCAAAACAGGGTGCTGCCTCCATTTTGGCTCTGTTTAAATGGGTGTGGCGCAATCCTGCCGACCGCAGTCAGGCATCTCGAGAGGGCGGCGCTCCAGATAGACAGAGATTGGTTAAAGCGCAATCAATCCGCGGCCGTCGATTCCGTCGGCCCGGGCCCAGTTGCCGTGACAACAAGGAGCCCCGGTGGTTTCCTGGGGGACCGGCTCTGACTGGGCCGTTGCCAGGCTCCGGCACCGGCTCCCACAGAAGGATCGCGGTGGGGTCGCCCGGAGCCGTCGGCGCAACGGAATCTCGGAGGACGCAAGGCTCTATTCCAGAATATTCTGTTTCCTCTGGGGTTCAACACCCATGGTCCTTACGGCAACCTGTCGCAGCTGCAGATTTGCCCCTCCCTACGCAGAGGCTGGTAGTGACTGCAGAACTGCGGCTACAGTGAAGGCCAGAGAGCCAGTCTCCCATTGTATGGACCTGTTTGGTATTCCTGCTGTAAGTCTGGCTCAATACACAGGCATACATTACCACACAAGCTTACACTGACACAGAAAACCCCACAAACACACACTTACACACTGTCCTACAAATGCACTCATAGAGCATATTAGCAAACACATACACAGACGTACAGAAGCATACAGACAAAAAGTCCTCGAACATAAACATACACACGCACACACAAACGCTCACACACACACACACACACGCACACACACACACACACACACACACACACACACACACACAAACCCTCCCAGACATACATTACTGTACATCTGAGCCTTTCTCAGTTTTTCTCAGGCTCATTTTCCCAAAAGAACCCTAAAAAACTGCTCGCACATATATATATATGTACAGTCAACCTCAATAAACTCACCACTCCACCCCAACCTCACAGACAGAAAGAAACTTGGTCTTTGACCTGAAAGTGAGTACGCTACATTTAGTTTTCCCCAAGAGCCGCGTATCTGTTCACGCCAGGATACAGCTTCCCAAGAGTACAGGATCGCTCACCAGAATCAGTGCTTTTCTTCTATCAGAAAACAAGTCACAACAATAACCCAAGTGGCTGGGGACTAGAGGATTTTTTAGAATGTTTTGTTCCCAAAATTTAAAGTAGATTGCTTTAGAAAAAGAATGTTCAGTTAAACCCTGTTTTATATGCATTTTCTGGATATAAACATGGGGGGAGTGGGGTGCAAATACATGAGATGCTCTTTTACATGTTCCATATGGACAGTGGAGTAACAAAAATAATTTGTTTACCATTTTTTTTGTTTCATAAAGATTTAAATTTTGACCCAAATGCCACGTAAGGGCAAAGAACACTGAAATAATATACAGCTACCAAGATCTTGCATCTTAAAAGGGTAAACAATGCAGTGTTTACCCCAGAGTTTTAGATTGTTGGTTATTTAAGAGGGTGGTTTATTCCTGTTGACTAAACAAACTCTCCAGTAGCATTTGAAACAAATGAAATGTCTCTTTCCCTCTGCTACCGCCCAGTCACTAAATCCATCTGCGCTAGTCGGCACAAAACTGGGAGCAGCTCGCCGCATGTAATCTCATGACTCTGTGGGAACATCTCAGCATGAATAGCCGTCTATGAAGCTTCCAGACTCCCGTCCAAAAAACAGCAGCCGCGCATGGTCAGGCCGCCAAACATACCGAACGATCTCTCGGCCAGAAAACAGCGTAACGCACTCCGCTACGCCCAGCTAGCGGCCGCTAACAGAAAAAAGCGCTGACGTCCAGCATCTCGCAAATTCGAGCCACTGTTGCGCATTGAATTCCGCAGGGCTCCAATCCAGCTGTCTTCTAAATCACTCTTTTACACCCTAAGAAAGGTGGAGGGATGCCAAATTGGTTCAATCAGGAAAAACTGATTTAGTTGAGTAAAGCCATTACGTGTCTGAAATGGCTAAAAAAATACAGCCTTATAAAAATAATGCAATTGGATTCCATTCTGTTTAACCCTGTACAACAGTAAGCTCTGCACGGTTATTGTGGCAATACTGGTGATTCTGGTGTATTTAATATCATATATTTAGACATTAAGCAGATGCTCTCATTCCAGACTTGTTTATTTAAAGTCAAATTAAAGTTCCATGAATATGTGTACAATTGCTGTCCCACCTCGGTATCAAACTTACAACCTTTCGGTTTGCGGAGCTCAGTTCTGTAACAGTTAAACTACATTTATGTTACTCTTAGCTTAAAACTTTATCATTCTTCCAGGGATTTGCTCCCACACCCCTCAGACTGACAGTCAGCACTCAAATCTCAGAACAGGCTAACCGCTGAGATGAATCCCACGACTGCATCTTTTCCAATTTACCATTTACACAATGCAGGAAAATCTACAGTCAAAGAAGGGCCAGTGTTTTAAGTAAGTTGATGAGAGACGGCGCATTGCTAATGCCAAATGACTCTCCTGCCACAACCGATAACCGCGCCCCCATGCAAACAAACTATCCCGAGACCTAATGAGGTAGAAGGGAAAAGGCCGACCAGACTTCAGCATCAGCTCCTTAATAATTTAATAGGAACCACAGTTTTGGGCAAGAAGCCACCCGCCGCTCCGGACGTAAATCAGACGCTAATGTTGAGAAACAGGTTCTTCACTTCAGCAGAACTCTGACCTCCTGAGCTGCTCTGAAGATTGAAGATGCCACAGCCGCCAACGCCAGAGCATTTTTACCGCATCAGCTAAAGCGAGTCTGACAAATTCCATCAGTATGGAAATTCCGCTGCCCGGGCCCATCCAGTTTTGAGGCCGCCGCGACTCCCCGGGTCGCAAGCCACCCCGGTAAAAAACCGAGACGAGGAAGTGATAAATCAGAGTCTTTCGGGCCAGCTGAAGAGGTGCCAGCGCGTTTTAGAGAAGCAAAAAGTAGGTCGTGGACACCCACGCCGTGAGAATATCACCACACACTGCATACATTATTTAGTGACGATCACATGGGTAAAAAATAGCACTGCACCTTAGGCATAAAAGCGGTAGGTGTTTTTTTTTTTTAAATATACTTTTTTCCATGTACAGTAGCACAGATATTTGGAGCAAGATGAAACTGAAGCTTGACTTTTCACAGGGGTGCTTTTGGGAGTTGGAGTCCACGGCTAGCCAAAGAATTTTCAGGAACCTGTGCAGTCTCGACAGCATTTTCCAATCTGCTCACAGCAGATGCAACCCTTGTCGCTGTCAGAGGGAGTGCCTTATGGGTAATCCTGAGGGAGGGAAGGGTTAGAGAGAGGGAGGGCATGTCCCTAAATCTCAGCCCGAAATTTCAGGGTTAAAAGGTCCCACTCGTGGAGCGACCGAGCAGAAAACGCCTTGCATGAGCCATCACCCAAAAACAAATCCCATCACCCCCACTCACCCCCAACACTCACCCCCACTGCGGCCCCATCACAACCCCCCCCCAGCTTAAACACCCACTGCTCATTTCTCAGGGTCCCAAAATGGACTCATTAACAGTTTCTCCATGTCAGTGTCCCTCTCATTACCCTCAGTATTTCCTGTTTCCCTTCTCAGAGCCTCTTTCTCTCTCTCTCTCCCTCCCTCCCTCTCTCTCTATCTCTATCTCTCACTCTCTCTCTCTCCCCTTTCCCCCGCTACTCAGCCTCAATGGCCTTCCCTCTAGTGTCTCCATGGCAACCTCGCAGATGAACTCTACCAAGGGATTCGGAAGAAAAACAAAACACAAAAAAAGAAAAGGGCGGCCGACTGGCACTCTGCACCAGTCCAGACTGTTTCCCCGACAGACAGTCGGATACGCATGCAGATAAAGACGAATGTTCGCACACCAGAAACGCACATATACAGTATGTGCATATAAACGTGAAACACCGCTCTGCAGTGGAAAAGAAGACACACACATGGGGTGGAATCCAGCATTCGAGGGATCCAGGAAGTGGGGGTGTAGCTTTCGGCAGACCGGCTGTCCTCTGAGCACAAAAACAGACGTTTCGCAGCACAGCTCATAAACTTCAGCGGGGCTCCCCCTAACCAACACCCCCGTTCCCCATATCCCAACCCAAATTTTCTGCCAGGAACCCAACGAGCAAACACATCCTGCCCGTTTCCTCTAGACTTCCTGAGACTTCCTGATTCCGGCTTCCCGCTGTCTACTGGCCTCAGGTCGTCACTAAACACCCTCTAACCCCCCTCTCCCCCCACCAACAGGCCTCACCTGCACTGAGAAACCCATTTCCTGGTACCCAGAATCCCTATGACCCTTTCAAGGACCACAACTACCTTCCTAATACCTGCTAAGGTACCCTGAATGCAACCACATTCTCCAGACTTCACAGCAGAAGCCGGAGGGGATGCCACATGAGGCTATCTAACGGCCATCGCCGCGGATTATCAAGGGATCAGTCGCCCTGATCAAATCAAGGACGCGCACTGAGCATGTGCGGGACTAGCAGGAGGTGATGGCTCAGCAGCGTTTAGAGGCCATTAGGAAGCCATAACACTGAGAGAATTAGAGAGCCCGGCTGCAATTATCCTCAGTGCATCACCAGGAGGGGATGAGGAGAGGTTTAATAGCTGGGTTTTTATGGGTGACATCCCACGGAGCCTTCTAGAACACACAGGATTAGAGCCAAACAAACACTTGACACTGGCTTGGTCCTTCTGGAGCCTGTATATGTGCAGATGCATGTGTTAGTCAGTGTGTGCAGCAAATTTTGTGCGAGCAAATTATTCATATTTATAATGCATTTTCATTTACAGCTTCAGGGCTGAAGATGCTACGATGTGAGGATACCCTCATTGGCTGTGCCAGGCCCCATGATTAATCCCCTGGACTGACTCAGGGAACCCATAGAAGCAAGCGTTTGATAACACTGATGTGGTCCTTTGTGTAACTCCTAATCCCTGAGCACCAAACAACCTCTCTGGCACAAGGTGCACACGGCTGGGCCTTCCCCGCCGAAGGCCTCAGAACCTAAGGCCATCTGCAGTCACATACAGGTCATGAAAAACCAGAATCAGATCACAATCATGACTCAAAGTTGAACAGCAGTATCCACTTTGCATGACCTCTGTGTCAAGAAACTCAACCTGAAATTGAGCTCCCCAGAGTATCCAAATGATAACAGGACAAGTCCACTGCTTATATTCTTGTTTGTGTGACTGAGTCCTCCTAAATAAGAACCAGCTCACATGTCATGGCCTTCTTCTTCTTCAATCTCCCCCAACAAACATGAACACGCTCGAGCAAACTCAAGCAAACCGCCAAAATCCATCAACCGGCGCAAAACAACAGAAGCTGGAACAAGTGGCCTCTTCTCAGCACAAAGACTGTGGCCTAGTTCTCATACCCAGAATCCAAGAGTGAATCTGACCGCTTCTCACCCAACTGTGACCAGCCAAACTTTAAAAGAAAAACTCAACAACAGTGACTGAGCATAACGGCTTCAGTGCCAACAAGCACCCACCCCCACCACCCATCTCCCCAGCCCACAACAGCACGGTCTCCCCAGTTGCAGCCCTAAGTTCCTGTTTGCCAACTTGTCAATGGCCAAGCCGGAGGGACTATCCTCCACTTTCAGTTCAAACAGAGCCTTGCCAGGGCTTTCAATGTGAACTATCCCTCAGCTAAAATGAAAGAAGAGAGACTGTGGTGGATATTCACACAAATGAAATCTCAGACAATGCACTTAAGCACGCATGGATGTTTGCACGCACACATACACGTGTAAGTAACACACTTTTGGCATAGGTAATACCACTCGAGCGCAAACACAGTGTGTAACCTGTAAAACCCACAGCAAAAGCCATATGAAGAGTGAGGAAAGGTGAGAAGATGATAAACACAAATCTATTAAATCCGATTAAATCATGTCGCCTATTCTAACCAGGGCTAGTGCATCAATTCAGCGACTGCCCTGAAACCAGCAGAATTGTTCTTCGTCTTAATCGTCCTTCAAGCACATGGTGGGATATGGGAGAAACGGGCGGGATATTTAAAGTACACAGACCAGGGGAAAATGTCTTTTGATACCAGACAGTCCCAGATACAGCTATACAAGTCATGGTTCAGGTGAGGGAGCCCCAATTATAAGCACCTGTACATGTTCACAGGTCCTGGCACATTTGTATATACATAGCAGGGGAGACTGAGGTCCAATCAGGTGAGGGGACCAATAAACCACATCAGTACTTTGCCCATAATAATCAGCTCTGACATCTACTGATTGTAAATATGTGATATGGCACATTGGTCCCCATGGCTCATCGGACCCCAGTCTCCCCTCTGCCCCATCAGGGGTGGATGCAGGTTTTGAAGTGAGTAGTTTCCATGAGCAGTTTGCGACATGAATAGCCAATCAGAATGAGGTTCGAGTGAGTTCCAACACAATCAAAGTGTTTCCAGCCAATCAATGAGGTGTTTGAGTGAGTTCCGGAAACTACATAAACTACCCCCGATCCGCCCCTGCCCAATACAAGTAAACAAAACCCAGAAGCGGTCCATAAGCTGTGTTCCCCTGCCCTGCATGGGAGGGAAGATGAGGGAAGAGAACAGAACAAAAGGAGAGGAACGGAAAAATGCAGGACAGAAGAAGAGCGGGAGGAGGGAGGCAGTGAGGAAGGAGAGACAGGCGGGTCAAAGACGTTTCCGGAAATAAAAACACCGGCTAAGAATCCGAAGCCGGGATGACGACGAAGAGAAAGAGGAAGATGGCGAGGGAAGGAGGTATGTGAGGAGGGAGGGTTGCTGTTACCATGGTTACCAGGCTCGGGGGCGCACGCATACCGGCGCGGAGCCGAGCCTCTCTGTGACGCAGACCCGGAGAGAAACCGATCTGCAGCACGTCACCGGGAGACCGCAGCGCGACTTAAAGCAGAATTATTCACGGGCAGATCTCTTCTCTTCCCAGCATGCACTGCTGTCTGCCTGCTGCTGGTAAAGAACAGCACAGCGCAAACACTGCAGGAGACCTTTGGTACAGCGCTACTGCTGAACATCTATCCAGGAGTTCAGCATCTTTGTTCACTTTCTGTGGTTTTAGAGGCCTGAGCTCTGTCTTTCTGAAACAAGGAGTTGAAAATTCATTTCATAAAAACACTGCAGAACAAATTTCTCCTCTGTTTTTAGCTATCCCCCCACAGAAACACATTAACATCAGCCATGACACAAATAGATATGATTCACATTGATAATCTGATTGCAAATGGAGATAGAGAGAACTGGCTCCTAGTGTTTGCATGAGCCGTGATATTACAATTAGGAAGATATTACGTTCATTTCAAAGAAGTATTTTCCTATCAAATAAGTATTTCTCCATGCTTTAAAAGCAATATGATAAATGAACACAGAAGATGAAGAAAGAGGGAGCGATTGAGAGGCAGAAAAACTGGCATTATATCTCCATCTACAGTCCAAGTAAAAATGCAACCAAAAAAAAAAAGTTCGATAGGTGAATTAATCATGAGACGAGATAATTCTGTATCTTCTCTCATCTCCCCGAGCACAAATCGTTCCCTAAATTTTCTTTCCTGCGTGCATGTGCACTAGTTTATGTCTACATATATTTGTGCCAGTGGGACTGTTTCATGTGTCACTCGGCTACTCTGTATAAGTGTGTGTGTTTGCATGTGTGTCTGTGTATGCCAGCGTGTTGCTGCGCATATGTGTGAATGCTTGATATGTCTATGTCTGTGGTGTGTGTAAGTGTGTGTGCTGGGTGATGAGGTTCCTATATTTATCCCAGGTGTTCGGCAGTAATTTAGGGTCTCTGTAATGTGATGATATCAGGAGAAACTTTTCCGCAAGATCCAAATCAATGACGCGTTCCTCTCGATGCTCAATGAAGGGTGAACGGAAACAGTCTCCAGGAATTGAAAAGATCTCCTATTTCTGTCAATACATTGATCAACCTGCCCGCGTGGTTACCGACACCATAGACACATCCGGAGGATCTAGCCGTAATAAGTGCTTCTGCATTACAGTGCACTATTCATATTTGTTCGGCATGTGCTTTTCATCGTTTACATATTTTTCTGTTCAGTGCAGCCACACTTGAAGTAAAAGAGGAAAGGGTTAAGAGCATTATGGAAGGGCTTCACAGTGATCACCAGTCAATTACAGCTCCAGGTCGACTTTCTTCCCTATGATGTCACACAGCTGTGAGATATAAAGTGGATTTACTGTAAGTGCGATCACAGCAGTGATTCTGTGCGAAGACGTCATACAATCGTGCAGCTGAAAACCTGCATGATGGGGGAATCTGGGAAAATTCTGCTTGCCAGACCTGAGCGACTGGTGTTACTAGCGCCCAAGCACTTAATCAGCGCCATTAAAACACGTGGATATTTTGGAAAACCGTTAACCGTGCCAACTTTCCTGGACTCTCCTGCAGGCATCACATTGTATATTTTTAACAAGCAATTAAGCTCACATGTTAGAGCATCAAATAATGCTGAGGTTCTTGACCTTATTCAGACAGAGCTGGTGTGGGAACCAGCAAAGAGTGCAGCTAATCAGTTACACACATTTAGTAAAGTCTCTGGGGTGAATTAGGAGTATCAGTTCCATAACTGCCCTGCTGGAACAAAATATATTACCCACACTGGACTGGACCTTCCTGGGTAAGGTTGAGAAACCATGAAATCACGCCTTTCCAAACTGTTTTCAATACAGTATAGGGTAAGTGGGCTTTTCAAATCAGTCCTCATTGATATTAATTTTACTTGGACTTTTATTCGGATGATGCGCCAGATATTTTAGAATTAGGGTTGTATATGAAGACCACAATGGAAAAATGATCAGTCACATTTTCAGGTTGAGGAGAAATTATAAAATTAAAAATTCAAATCGATCTTAGAAACAAAGCACTGAAAAATATGCAAAAAATATAAAATATTATAATATATGATATACAGTACAAAATATACAAAAATGCAAACTTTGGACTCCTTTGTGGTCTTTATATGCAATTACGAATGCTTCAAAGCCCGGGTATTTGAGTGATTTTTTCTTTTGTGTGTGTGTGTTTGTGTGCATGTGTGTGTGTGTGTGTGTTTCCATCACACCTTAATTTCTTGCCCTTATCACTCCTCATGGCAGCCCATGTCAAGGGTGTCTGGTCCCTCTGTGTAGTCATGGCGACTACAGAGATGTAGGGGGTTTCCTTGGGGTGGGGGGGTGGGGGGCTGTAATGGCTCTGTTGCCCCTGAAGAGGTGGAACAGGCTCTCAGAGGAACAGGTGAGCACCTGCACCCACCTGCTCTCTGAACTGCAGGCAACAAAACAAAAGATTCTCCAGGCCCCATTCCCTTAGCGCTGTTTTATACTTGTGCCTCGCAAAGCAAATCCACGTACTTGTCCTACAGCTGCACAACATTGGATGTGTGGTCTAATAATATGTGAAGGTCACAAGTGATTGTCTGGTGATATGACATGAGGTTACGGACACTAGTATAGCACATTTTAAATGACAAATATAGAGCGATTTAAATAGACACAAGCCAAAGCGGTTTAATAACACTGACATACTTCATCTTCTTGAATGAGTAATTGTTTATAAAGTTATAACAGAAATCTGTGCAGCCTGAGTCACATGCGCTAAAGTATAAATGTTCTGCCCATTCGCGAATTACACGTATAACACAAATCAGGCAAAGTACGCAGACAACAAAGAAATATAACAGCCCTTAACTGGAGAACAGGCCCTAAGGCCACCAAACACGACGCCACACCGCACAAAACCACCTGTCCACGAGGTAAACGTCAAGAAGTTGCAGACAGCCAAATCGATAATAATTAAATATTGCGGCAGTGTCCCGGAGCAATCATCTAAGAATTTCAGTGGGTTAACTACTAAGGGCAGTTCATGAAAATCTAGCAAAATCTGGGCGGTGGAACGGAGGTAAAGGTGGTGAGGGCGATTTCAAGAGGGTACCTGTCCTCAGCTGTCCTGACCGATTTGGAGGGGCCTGGGAAGAGCGCGCATCTCTCCACGGGCCGCCCCACATCTGGATCTCATTCTGTCAGCCAGACAGAAAAGACCGCACCGGCAGGCATCTGGAAGGACTCGGCTGGGTTGTTTTCCGATAACATCAGCCCCCCACAATCACACACCCCGTCCCACAGCCTCGACAGGAGTCTGTTTACGCCAGCACTGATGGCTGCTGGCTTCTCTATCCCATACTGAGATCACAGTAGTAATAATAGTAATGACCATCAGCTTGAAAACAAGAGTGGCTTTTATTATGGTTTTTGGTTCCCCACTTGGAATGATAGGGGCCCCCTCAGATAGTGCACAGAACCTCTGAACCATTCACATATACAGGTTACGGGGATAACTGCCGGAGATTTAGCACGGAAAACGAATAGATTTTACAACAGCTGGTTCATGACATTGCTCTAGCACTTCTGCTTGACTGCACATACATACAAGCAAACATGTACCCACAAACACTCCTATCTCAGAAACGTATTACACTTGTTCCCAGAAACCTAAATATCTGAGATTTACTTACACACATACCAACAAATATTCATATCTCAGATGCACGTTTGTAAACGCTCCAGTCCCAGACACACAAATACACTCTCATCCATAGACACTCCAGTCTCAAACATACATACACACGCATCCATAAACACTTAAATTTAAGACACACATACACACATATCCATAAAAACTAGTCTCAGACATGCATATACATGTGCATAAACACTCATATCTCAGACACAACAACTGTGCGTTCATACTCGCATGCAAAAACGAATACCTGGTTTTGGGAACACTGCTATTGCCACAGGACCCGGGCAAACTAAGAAAGCGGAAGCCACAACAAAATGGCCCAGAACCCCCAAAGTCCCTAATTAAGAGCTGGAGGAATATTCTGCGGAGCAGACAGGACCACCCATCCTGAAAAGCACCCCTTCAGCCAGTCCCGAGTCCCTTGGCAACAGGGACCCAACAGATACCAGGAAAACAGCACCCAAACCGCCCGCTCCAAGAGGCCAAAGACCCATGAAGGAAGGCCTGCCAAGACATCGCTCCAATGCCACTAATTACTGCGGAGGGAGGAGCAGAACCCCTTCAAACACAGCAGCAGTAAAACTGGGTCACCCTCCATCAACGTCACAGTACCAGCTTCATCCGGGGCAGGGGATCATGGGCAAACGCTCAACTTTTAGACCTGAGCAAGGACACCGCAGATGACTACCTCCTCATAACCCCTCCACCCAACTCCCTCAGGACCCTCTGGAACAGTGGTGTCCAGTTTTTTATGAAACTGGTGACAGTGAATGCCGGAGTTTGTTTAACCCAAGCATGGAGACACCCGATTCTACTTTGCAACATCCTGATAGAAGACCGCAATTGTTTAACTAGCTTTATAGCAGTGATATCACCAAGGAGAAACAA
The DNA here is from genome assembly GCA_029692085.1 of Gymnothorax javanicus. NCBI lineage: Eukaryota > Metazoa > Chordata > Actinopteri > Anguilliformes > Muraenidae > Gymnothorax > Gymnothorax javanicus. The sequence continues at coordinate 7,158,257 of CM056209.1, read as the reverse complement.
AAACTTTACCCACGCAGCCCTTTTTTGAATAAGACTGGCTACCTTTTTTTGTAAAACATACATATGGTCAATACCCAACGCTTGCGCCATCTCTGTGTGGGTCAGCAACCACACCCCTGTTCCGGCAGAGTCATGAAAGGCTTCTCTAAACCCCGCCCTGTCAGGCCAACAAAACCTATCCAACTATTTCAGTAACGTTACTGTTCAAAAATAGCAAAGAACAGGAGCATGATGAAGCAAGATATTTTCTCTATTTGTTTGGCATGGGGGCAAACTTCTTTTTTTGGGAATGGAGACCAACCTTACACCCCTTCCCACCTCCCACCCCCCTTCAAGACAGCTTCTTTTAACCCTCCAGGGTTGAAGCCATTTTTTAATTACATTATTTATTTCTTTTAGGCTATTCTGCTTAGTATTTCGAGAGCTGCCCCAAGAGTATACAGTGGATCAGCAAATAGTAGAGATGTAATCTCATGTCATTCCATCGCACAATGAATTCGAGATCAGTGCTGCAAAGGGTGGCCGCCACAAACATGACCAGACAGAAAAACACAGCCTCCGACTGGTAAAAATTCGGGAACGCAGTCTCTGATTGGTCAACGCGGAACAGAAAAAATGGATAGATAATCACAGAAGGCATTCAGTGTCGGATTTATTATTATAAATTTATTTTATAAAGTGTCCAAAAAGGCGCTGCAGTTGGAATACAGATGGAATACAAGAGCCCTAAATGAAAAGGCACAACAGTTAGCTTCTGGGCGACGAAAAAATAAGTCAATCGCATTCAGCATTCCAGAGATACTTAATGTATGGCAAATTTTGATGTAGTATACAATATCGTTGACCCTAGAGGGTTAGTTTTTTGGGTACTCGGGGATTGTGAATGATTGGCACAAGAGAGGAGGGGCTCCTTCAGCGTTTCCTTCATTCACACCCTGTCAAGGGCGCTGAGAGAGGTTAAATCAATACCTCCTACTCTCAAATTAACTTTCTCCAAGTTTTAAAAGTCAGACAGTCAGGCAAGGATACACACAAGGGTCACAGGCGAAATATCAAAGCTGCACACAGGAGTTATACTGCGATAAACAAACAGCAGTGTATTAGATCCATATTTGCTCCCCCAGCTACTTTCAACCATTTTGTACTTATTAGAAAAACTCCACGCATGTTACCCAGGTTATGTTCTGAGAAACGCACATGCAGAAATCGACCAATGCTTTGAAGAGTAATGTGAGTCATTCTCCTACGCCTGCTCATGAGTTAAGCAAAGCCAATCGCGGGGTTAGCTCTGTTTCAAAAAAAAACAGTGTTGTACTCTGGACTGAATTAGTGAGGAGCAGTGACGGCTAGCTGGCTGAAATTAGAAGAGGTATTAAAAATCCATTTTGATTAATACGTAGTCTTGACTTGTTTTCAATCACTTTCTTTGATTACCAAGTTTTTCCATGATTAGAAAAAAATCGATCAGTGGTTGAACACACAGCTTCCTTCTTAATTCAATGTTGGGGCAGTGAAATAATAAATTTGATTCAAAAAAATCTTTTATTTACTTCACAAAAAAAAAAGATAAACCACTCTGTTCACTTCTGTGTTTGCTTTTAGCATATCCTACAAAGCAGCCTCTCTTAACCTGCACTTCATGATTGCTTAAATAACAACAAGCAAAACAAAGATAGCCAACAAGTATTCGCAATTAAATAATGTTGATTGAAATGAAATTTTGAGTCAAAATGATGCGTTTTATTCCTCGTCTTTTAGGAAAACTGGCCCCACCTGATAGTGTTGTGAGTTTTCAGAATTCGCCTAATGTAAATTTTTTTAAAATGCTTGTAAACAGGTCAGGACCAATCATTAGTTGAAAGGGATGTTCAGTGCCTCTACTATTTTTGGCTCATCAGCTGTCACTGGTGTGGAGTTATAACACTGTCCCTCCCACTGTCGGGGGGTCAGATATTTACTGCAGTAGGAACGTCCCGGTAATGGACGGCCCTGCTGTTCTTAATACCCATGAGCCTCTGCCCCTCCAGATGTGCTTTTCATTACAGACAAAAGAAAGAAAGAATGAAAACAGACAAAAGAAGAACATTATTCCCTCACCAGCCATTACGCCGAGCAACTTCCAAGGAACTGGCTGGTCTCTGCCTGGGATGCCTGCCACGGTATTAATAGAATCTCAGTGACTTCAGGGGCGGGTGCTGGTGGGAGCCATACAGTAGACTACAAAAAAGCAACTTATGGGACATGATTTCATTATACAAACAATGGCACGGCAGATTTGGAATTTAAGACTGCAGTTTTGCAGAGTACCTTCGACCCAGCATAGTATGTGAAGTGAGGAAATGCATATTGCTCCGTACATCGCTCTTAACTTCCTGGAGTTCATTCCATATGTTCCTCTCTCTCTCTCTCTCTATTGGCTCCGTTCTTTTCTTTCTTCACAACCATCCCACTTTTCTCAGTCCCTTACAATCACACTCTTTCTGCTTCCATCTGTTTCCGTCTGACCCTTTATTCACTGTGCTCTTTCTTCTTTCTGGCTGAGATCATTCCACCTTTCTTGGTTTCTTGTTCTTCCATCAACATCTCACCAGGTCCATTCCCGCCACCCCAGCACTTTCTTATGCAAAGCTCTTCGACTTTGTGTCGTTTCTTATGGCCACTTAGCTGATGAGAAATTCTTGGCATGTCTCGTTTCTCTCTCTCTCTCTCTCTCTCTCTCTCCCCTTTTTCTGAGGCGTCTTTCTTTTTTTTTCCCTACCCGTTCTGATTCAAAGCCACATCTCCTTCCGTCCGGCACTTTTTCTCCTCGTATTTCTTAATCTCGTTCCCTCTCACGCTCCCTCGCTCCCTTCCTCCCCCACAGCTCAATACGGATCTGAACACAGCGTTCTTCCAAACAATCCACAGACCTTATTTTTCAGCTTAATCTTGATAGAAAGCTATCCCTGAATTTCCCCCGCTGTCTCTGCTTAAAAGTGGTGCTACTGGGTGAGTCGTGCCTTCACTGTGATTTAATGCCCGTCGTGGCCTACGCCTTCTACAGTCAGTGCAAGATATATTCAGGTGTGTGTGTGTGTGTGTGCATAGTTGTGTGAGTGTTTATGTGTGTGTGCGAGTGTACGTGTGTATGTATGTGTGTGTGTCTGTGAGTAGTTTGAGCATGTTACTTATTACACTGCTGAACCTACACTCCTGCATTCAGACTGTGTGGAAATAGTCTTCTAGAAACAGAAGGCCACCAGATTGAAATATCTTACAGACCTCAGCCGAGAACACAGGCCATAAACATGGACTCCCCGCCGTAGAGAGCCTGGAGACTTCTAAGAACTGAGGTCACTTAGACCATATGTCACAGTTCAGAGGTCAGAGCTCCATTTAAGTATTCCGTACAGCTCTTGTTCATTCCTTGAATCTGGTATAAATGGTAACACAATATTCCCAGTATTCCTGGAAGATGCTGGACACTATGGCGAGTCCATGAGACTTACATTATTATTGTGTGTAACCACAATTCCAAAAAAAACAGAAACAACATTTAATATGCAAATAAAACTGAATTAAGTGATGAATCGCGCATTGTTAATTTGATGAAAGCAACACCTTCCACAACAATTCAAACAGAGGAATGGAAAGACTGGGGAAGTTGAGGAATTAAAAAGATACCCTCTTGAAACATTTCACAAGTAATCAGTTTTAATAAGTAACAGGTGGTCCAATTATGATAAGATATAAAATAAGCCGTAACTAAAGGCATGGTTTCATACCAGCAGGACACCCTGAGGCTTGCCACTTCGCTAAAAGCTGCATGAGCGTAGTTAAACAGTTTAAGAACAATATTACTCATCGTGCGACTATACAGAATTTAAGGACCTCACCATCGACAATCCATGATATAGTGAAAAGATTCACTATGCTGTGTGTAAAAGGCGAGGCTGAATACCAACACTGGATGAGCATGACCTTCGAGCCCTCAACCCTCACTGCATTAAGAACCGACATGCCTCTGTAATGGACATAACCACATGAGGTCGTAAATACGACAGAAGACCAGTATCAGTATTTACAGTTTGTCGTGGCATCATAAAATGCCACTTAAGACTCAACTATGCAAAGAGGAAGGCATATTATCAGCATTCAGCAGCACTGCCAATTTCTCTGGGCTCAAGCTCATCTTACTGATGGGAAAGTGGAAAGGAGTGATGTGTCTGACAAGTCCATCTTTCAAACTGTTTTTGGAAACAATGGCCATTGTGCTCTTGGGGCCAATGGAAAGAAGGACTGTTATCAGCGACATGTTTAAAAGCCAGTGTCCGTCATGGTCTGGAGGTGCATTTGTTAACTTGGCATAGACAGCTTGCAAAACTGTGAAGGCTAAATTGATGCAAAGCAGTAATTCGGCATTTTGACACAACATATGTGCTTTCTAGCTGTTGTGTCTTTTTCAGGAACACCCCAGCATATTCTGGCAGGATAACGGTAAGCCACACTTGGCGTAGAACAGCGTAGCTTCGTAGTCGCAGAGTGCAGGTGCAACCAGCTGGCCAGACCCCACTCCCAGGAAAGATGTGAGGCAGATTATGAAGCACAAAATACAACAACGGAGTTCCCCGACAATCCACCAACTGAAGAATGGGAGGAACGGAAACAAATTCTACTTTTGAAACTCCAATAATCAGTGTCCTCAGTTCCAAAGAAATGGTTACTAAAAGCAAAGGTGATGTTACACAGTGGTGAGCACGCACATGACCCGACTTCACAGGACTGTGTTGCTGACAGATCAGTTAAAACATTACAGTAATATTGCCTCAGGGTTCCCACACCTTTTCCAAAGTCAAAATCCAGCACTTTCTAAGCATTTGCAAGGTGCATTTTCAAGCTTTTCAAGCTCCTTACACCTGTGTTAAGTTGCATTTTTATTGAACTCCTCAGTCAGTCAGATAGTAAATTATTCTGTAAGTGATTTTAATTACCTTTACAATTTTATGTAGTTTCAAGCACTTTATCCAAAATCCAAGCACTTTTCAAACCTTGAAAACACCATTGGAAACTTTAAGCATTTTCAAGGATTTCAAGTACCCGTAGGAACCCTGTAGCCTTTCACGAGAAATAATGTGTATGCGACTGTGACAATGCAGCAGACTAACACTGTACTCATCAGCAAAAATGCTGCAAAGTTCCTTTCCGTTTCAATCCCTCTCCTGGGGAAAAATTTCCCGACAGCCAACTCCCACTCTAGAAAATGCTTAGTCCCCCCAAATCTGTCATCATCCCGCCATCCTCGCCTCAAAATAACCCTGTCGGGTTATGACTCGGGTCAAAATTCCCTAGATGTGGCCAGTCAAGAATCAGACTTCAGATAAAATGGGCACAACAGCCATTTAATCAGTTTTCCAACTCTGTCAACATGGTTCAGACCCATATCTCAATCAATCGCTGTGCCGATATCGATGTGCCCCACCTCATAGCAGTGAGGCTTCTGAAGTGCCTGGAATGTTCTGGCAGCCATTACAGGGCTCCGACTGGAGCAGCGAAGAAAAGGGTGTGGTCGATAAACTGATGAAAACTGTGTCGGTATTTCAACTAACGGGCAATTAATCCAGCTTCCGAAACAGAGCTCAGTGCCATCCTGTGTTTGCATCCAAATCTACATTAGTCATCAGCAACCAGTCGCTGATACATAAACTAACCAGACAAGCAGCAAACTGTGCAAATAAATCAGATGAAAAGTACATACAGCACATTTGAATAGTGGCCTACACAAACAAACTGGACATGGAGGCTTCGGACTTAGTCACATACAAACTGAAATGGCAGCTTGCATCTATAAGCAGGAATGGGAATCGATACATATCCACAGAACTGTTGGAGAGCGGCAGCCAATTCAAACAAAAAGACAAGTGCACACAGGGGTGTGGTCACATGTCCTGCCACTGACAGGTTCTATCACCTCCTCACGGCTCAAGGCCTTTCTGTGAGACAGGAAGTTAATGTCTGGCTTCCGGTTCATACGATACAGGATAAGCCTTGAACCCGGGGTCCTCCAGGAGTTGTAGACAGTTTCCTGATAACTGAAGACAGAGAAGGAAGGTGTTTCCATATTATTCCTCGACCAGCAGAGCGTGGACATTCTGCTGAACTGATGGAAACCGTGGAGGGCAGCCAGAGAGAGTCTCTACATACATACACCCGGCCAGATGTTTCACGCGTGTCCACTCCAAGCCTCAGGGGGGCGCTCACCTGCTTACTGTCTCTTTTTTATCAAAGGGAAACTGTCATGAGAAACACACTAAGAGCAAAGGTCAAAACAGAATTACCTATGAGGCTGAGCCAATAATCACAGTGGGGGGAGGACAGGCAGAGCAAGAATATCATTCACACTCAATTTTATTCACCACTTGGCCTCCCTCCATCACTGTCTCTGTTCCGAGGAGACAATCCGCAGGCTCTTTACCTAAAGCCCCAAATATGTAAACCTGTTCCAAAATAGGAGGATATTTATATCAGGACACTAATACGTTGTGAAATAGAAGTTCCCAGAGAGCTGGGCTCCGTCCTCCTGCTTAATTGATGTTCTCTGACGCGACAGCCAGGCAATGAGCGAAAAAGGACACCGAGATGTTGGTTTTGAGGAATGGCATGATACCACTCAATCGATGGTAATCTGTTTGGCGGCCAAGCGGACACTGCTGCCTCGTGCGCCCGTAACCGGAGATTACGCGTCCAGATATTCCGGGAAACACATTAAAAAACTGCCAGACAACACCTTTGCAAACCTGCCTCGCCTCATAAAATCCACACAGCAACCCTATATGTTTCAGGCAACTCCCAACCCCCTTAAAAAGGACATTATTTGACCCCATTTATGATTTCCCTCAGGTTGGTGATGCCATCTCTTCAATTTATCCATCCCTCCTGACTCCCATCCAACGACCCCACAGTCAGAATGACTCACGACTTTTCTCGAAAAATTCTGGAGCCTTATCACTCAGAGGAAGTGTCGAGAAAGAGAGCAGCGACTTCGCTAACTGTGATAATGATTAAATCGGAGTGTTTGGGTGCTACTACATCGCCGGCAAGGGCAGAGACTGAAAATAACAGCTGTGTTTCCCTAGCAGCAGACTAAGTAATAAGCTAAGGTGTGAGCTGTGTCTCTGACTTGTGCCCTCCCGGCAAGCTATTTCGGACCAGATCTGTACCAATTCTGGCCAAAAATCAGCCAGAACCTGCTCTTGGTCTCATGATATCTGGACTCCACTACTACCCCAGTACAGGAAAAGATCTAAGACCAGGAGATAAGGGACCCTTGAAATGGGCTCTCCCACTGCCCTACAGGTCCAGTGGCTAACACCTCTCCCATTGCAGCCTTGCAGACTGCATCAATGTTCATAACATTTACAACTAGAGGCACTCCTAGAGTGCAAACCTCCGCCAAGGCAGCACAGTCCAAATCTTGTTGAGTGGGAGCAAAGTTCAGTTATTGCGTGTCATAGGATTTCAAGATGGCTGCCGAGGCGGCCATACTGTTTGCTGCCGTGGCAGCCATATTGTTTGCTGGCGTGGCGGCCATATTGTTTGACTGATCGTGGTGAAAATCAATAGGGTCCATTCCTGGTGTAATAGCGACCCACCCACAAAATTTCAGAGATATACGTTCATTACTTTTTGAGTTATCTTGTTCACAAACAAACAGACAAACAGCATCAATCACATAAACTCCTGGCAACTTCGTTTGGCGGAGGTAATAAGTAGTCGCCTTTGGTTTGAAAGCATCTGCTGAATACTTTAAGTACATACTGTTCAGAAAATCCAACATGGAAAATTAGTGTCTTCTCTCACTGTTCTGTTCACTCCACCTTTCTACCCACCCCTCCTCCATCGGCACTGGATAGCAATGCAGACGAGTTCAGTTCAGGGAAATGCGGTTCTGGGCTTCACTGTTTCAGACATTCCTGAGGTCTTGCCTATTGGACAGCATGCACCACTGAAGTCTCCATAGGGTCCAAGAACAAGAGGAGCAGGGGTGTGGGGGGTATGGGGGAGAATGGCCACTGAGGCCTTGAACCCAGTCCAGCTGGTTTCTCCAATCAAATCCAAAACCCCCCCTTGCACCCCCTCTGAACCTGAGGAAACCAGGGTCAGCCATGGATTATCTTAAAGTGCATAAATGCGCCACTAATTACATTGAGATGTGGAAGGTATTTTCCTTCAGCACAGCTACACAGTGCTGAGCGGAGATATATAAATATTTGGAGAGATAAAACTGTTGAAAATGTATATTTATTAACATTCCTTTTTTATTGTAAGCCGCACCAATGACCTTTCACCTCTGAACTGAACTTGCGCATGCCTGCAGTTACCTCCTCTCAAGAATCTGTCATGGATGGCATCCTATGTCATATGCTGCGGCAAGACACAGTAGCACACAAGTTGTGTCATGTTTTCCGTTAGTAACACGAAAAGATAATTGTAAATGGCAGTAAAAGCAGAAGAAAGTCTGACCAGAGGGCTCTCACCAGGACAGACATATATTCATAAAAACCTTAAAATCATCAAGGCCACATTCCCACAACCTGAAGCTCAAAGATGCTTCTTGTTTAACGCATTTCTATACATCCTTTCCTTTTCCACTTCCAGCACACATAAAAAAAAGATACAACGAAAGTTTGGAATCCAATATCTGACCTTGACACACCCTATAGCTTACCAAGCCTGAGAATGTTAGAGCAGGGAGAGGAAGCATATCCACCCAGTCAACGGATGGATGCAGGGGTGGAGGTGGAATGATCACTGGCAGCAGGCAAGAGTGATGCGGCAGCCGGCATCATTAACTAGCAGCAACAGAGAGTTGTGCAGCACAGCAGCAGGCAAAGCCTTTTTTTTTTTTTTTTTTTTTTTGCAACAGTACAAGCCAAGGAGAGCAACTTGAACAGTTCTCCTGACAGAGGGGCTGAGCAGAGGCAGATACGGATGGGAGCATTTCAGGGTGAAGACACGTCTCAGGTTGTCTGCCTGAACTAGCTACACAAGCTACATCAAATTGCTCTCAAACATTTTCACTCAGTTCCTCTCAGAATGAGCATGCTTCTCTCTTGCTTGGTCCTTTTCTCTCCATTTTGATCTTCTCATCTCTCCTCCTTTGCACTTCTTCTCCTCTTTCAGAGTGTGAAGATGAATCTGAACCTGTATCCAGGTATCTAGGCTACACTGCAGTAACTGTGATGTCACAACGGGGCCGCCAACCTATTAAACAGTTCCGGTTTCAATAGCACATAGACAGTAGGTTGGAGGGGGCAGTGCATGCATACCGAACACCCTCCCCAGCTGCACACACTTTTCCAAATAGCTCAATGACTGCATATAAATGCATTCTGGCATTAAGAATGCACGCAAGCAGTCATCAATGCACACACATGCATGCAGACACACACACGCATCTTGGAATTTACGGCCGAACAAGAGCACGCACTGCTAGTAAACAAGAGGTCAGACGCATATTAATGTTCCCTGCCCAGTGAACAAAAGAAAGCACACATAATCTTTCACCCGCAAAGGCGTAACATCACATATGTGATTGGAATGTCCAAAATGGAACATCGGAATTCAGTACTAACACTACTCATCCACGAACGTCATAGAATTCCAAAACACTGCCTTGCAAAATGAAAGAAGAATTCTAGAAGCCATCTCTTCCAATGATCAAAAACACACAACACACAGCTCAGCTAATGCTACAGGATGTTTTACAGAAAGTTGGTGGGAGGGGGGCATGTAGACACCCTTGGGGGAGGTTGGGCGTTAAAGCACCAATGTGGCGAGTGCCGTCACGTTAGCCACATTCCACGCAGCATCCAGATGGCGGGAAACGAAGAGCGCCATCTGCCAGGGCGGAGCCCCGAGCAGCTTATCGCCACGCCACTGACACGCTGATCTGAGGAGACACCGGGTCACTAGAACTTGGTCTGTGTGTCACAGCAAAGAGGATTATAGGAATCTGTGCCATGGTCATAGGCCAGGGAATCCCGATATCTCCCCTGGCCTCGCTGTCCAGCATCAACCTGTCTCAGCCCCATAGCACACAAACCCATCCCTGTAACTCTACCCCACAATCAACCCTGTTCTGCACCATAACATGCTCCCGTTCCTACATTACCACCACTCAACCCTGTAATGCGCCTTAACACATCCCTGTTCCCATACTACTGCCACTGAACCCTGTACTTCTCCTAAACACGTTCCTGTTCACATTCTACACTGTACTGCACATTATTGCATTCCTGTTCCCATACAACTACCCCTCAACCGTGCGCTGCACCTTAACATGTTCCTCTTCCCATAATACTACCACTGAACCCTGTACTGCACTGTTAGATTCTTGTTCCTAAACTCTCTCCAACTAAACACATTCCTATTCCATGTAACACCCCTCAATGTTCCCATTACCAAACCACTCAATCCCAAAATTAACTTATTACAATTATTATCCTCCCTACTCAAGTTAGGACTTTAACACTCAACAATATGTGCAACACTCAAATGTATAATGCATTAACTATTGACAACAGTGCTCCAACTGTCAGTATCTGAGAATCTGTTTATTTTTTTTCTATTTATTGTCAGTTTTTTGTATCAATTAATAATTATTGTTGTTATTTAATTTTTGTATTCACTTTACAGTTATCATTTCCTTTCCCCATTTCTGTTCCACGTCTTTGTTTTCATTACACTTCCTCACCAGCCCTCCCCGTTCTGTTTGATAATTGTGCCTAATTCATTCCCTTGTTTGTAGCCACACCCCCCAGTCACGCTTCCAAGTCCCCATGCCCCCTATTTGAGCTATTTTCTCACATTATATGACCAAGCTTTTCCCCCATTGTCTTTGCAAGTTTGTGGCCTGTCCTAGTCTGTCACACAAAAGCCTTGTATTTCACAGTGATCATCTGTCTGGCTATTATTTCTTTTTTGCCGCGGTTTTCAAGTCTACTAATTCCCTTGTGCATTTTGACTTTCTGGCTTTGACCTCATCTGGTTTTTAGACATATGATTCCTCCTTGTATTGGCAATCTCACCCTATGGCATTTTACCTTTGGCTTGTTCACGGACTACGATTTGGATTTCCCTTCTTGTGATGCAAGTTTCCTGATTGAAACTGAACCAGACTGTCCGACACTGAGCGTTCTATTAATAAAATCGGTGAAACTGACTATCTGTCTGCGCCTGAGTCCTGAGTCACAATTCTGTTCCCAACTATCCCAGAAGCACAGCAAATGCGTGGAATCGATGCAAGTCAGAATCGGACTAATGAAACTCTTTGATATGGCCACAAGCCGTACGCTGCGCACTGCATACAGTCCGATTTCCTACGATAACGTTTCACCTTCACCCCCACACATTGTAACGGCCAGTAGTCGCAGCATTTCTTATGAAACCACCCACTCCAACGATGTCCATTTAGTCCTCAAAATTTCTGAACACCATTCCTTGGCACAAGCATTTATATATTTTTTTTTTTATTTATTTTTTGAAAATGGACATGATCCAGAATGCAATTAGTTTAAATTATGAAAACAAACATGAACTGTTGAACATCTACAAGCTGTGCTCCATCATTTTCGCAACCGCGGGGGTTCATGGTCGCCTCATGTCCCCGAAGTCAGCTGAGACTGGCCAAAATAAGCATTTACCGATTGCCTTTCGTGCCTCCCTGCCACAAGGAGGACATCCGATGCGATTCACGGGGATGAGGTTTTGTCAGGGATGACCCATCGTTTTAAGGGCTGGACGTTAGCAGGGTAAATCCATGACCCGACAGTGGGGACATGGGTTTTGCCACTCTTCCAGCGGGCACTGAGCAAGAGCACCAGTATTTCTTTTGGCTTATGGAGAGAGTGAAGAGAGAGAAAGAAAGGGAAAGAGAGAGATTCTCAGCCTGAACCGGATCACAGCTGAGTCCCTTCAGCGTCCGCCAAGGAATCTGACTGGTCCAAGTTCTCCAGGGAGCACGGAAGCTGTGTGGGGCCAATCCAAAAACTCACCCCAACCCTCCTAAGCTCCTCCACTCCCCCTGCAGCCCTCCAAACCCTCCCATCCCATCACCACCCCTGGCGGCGAGCAGAGACTCATCCCTGAGAAAAACGTCCCCCCTGTGAAGAGACCCTCTGGACAAACTCCAGCTCCATTCTCACAAGCTGTGGGAAAGCTCCCGCTCCACAGAGCGGTGATCGTTTCGTCGGGCCTGGTGAAAGAGCAGACCCTCCATGTCGAGCATTTAAAGCACGGCGGGACAATGCCGGAGAAGCGGCGATGAAAGGACCTTTTCAGGGAGCTTCGTTCTCCCCAACTCCAGCGAGGTGAGATCTGCACCCTCTCCGCTCCTCCTGGGCAGCCCTGAGCTGGACAGGAAGCAGGGGAGGGGAGGGGTGAGGGAATTTACGGCGAAGGATACCAGGAACGGCCCCCCCACTGTAAGCAGTAATAGTCTCTCCTCTCTGTCTCTGCTCAGCTAACTTCACATGGAAGATAATTCAGAACAGGCACTCAAAAGACTTGACTCATGATTTTGGTTCCCAGAAAGCGAAAGGTCAATGGTCAATAGCCATGTAAACATGATTGACCATACGCTGGACTCCTTAGTAACAAAATTTCCCCACAATCCCATTGTGTGGCCATTCATAATCAGTGGAAGAATTGTTTACTGTCACCACAATTCATTTCTATGAGCATTACAGCTAATGCTAACACCTGACCTGTTAACCCTGAAGCTGTCATAGTGCAAACTCAGTGCTGAATGCTGTGAGTAACATTGAACTGAAATTCCAAAGAAGACTGAATCAGCATCAAATGGAAGCCAGTGAAAAAAATCTGCAACAAAGCGCTGTCATTCATCAGATCCCCTGTCAGGCTGCAAGAGCGGGTTTCTGTCAGACACGGGCCTGACTCCGGTCTCCAAACCACAGTCATCACAACACAGAAGCAGTAAGAACATCAGACAATCAGAGTCCAGATCAAAGAATGGTGACTGATACCAACACCATTCCATGAACCACAGAATTCTGCACATCAGTAGTTTAAGTACAGTACTGGCTAACACAAGAGAGGGAGGATAAAAGAAAGGAACAGTGAATGAGGAAGGGAGAAAGAGAAAAGGAGGTACACAGAAGGACAGAACTTCTCAAAAATGAAAGACCACTTTTCCAAAATGGAAGCCAATGCATCTCCACTAAACGACACCCATCTGGCCCTCAGGTTCAGTCCTCATTGCACATCTGAGGCATGTGTGTGTGCAGAGTGCAGGAAACAGGGAGAGGAGAGGAGACAAGGAGTGATAAGCAGGGACTGGAGGAGGGGAAAAGAGAAGCAAAAAGAAAAACGAGGATAAAGTGCAGTATGCAGATGAAAGAGTGAAATGCAGCAGGGGAAAGTCAGAGGGCGGAGAGAGAAGGCAGAGTGAGTGTACATGTGTACATGCGTGGCGATCTGCAGACAGGAACGGGCCGCTTAGCCGCGCTACACGAGATTCAAGAGACAGGACAGGCGTTAAGCCTGTTCAACATCCACAGCGCCTTCGCTAACCATCCTTACCCAGAGAGGTCAACCACAGTGTTTGACTGCCCCCCCCAAAAAACCACACAAACCGCACCCTGCAGCAGGACAGTACTCTCCGTGGACCAGGGGTCAGACATTAGCCAGACAAGACCAGTGACGTCTCCATAAGTAACCAGGGGTGGTAACATGATTTGTAAGCTCACGATTGACAGCTGAAAACTGTTTTTGTGTAATTTAAAGAAACGTGAGTATGGTCTAGTCTACGGGGGAAACTGCGGGGAAGTCCATAGTCAGTTGACAAATGTAACTGCAAATGTTGAAAACAAAGGTCACTGTTGCTGTACAAATTAATTACATGGACTTCCCCTGGTTAGACCTCTTTAACTGAAGTTAGAGGTTTCCCAAACCTGCTCCAGGAGATCTACATTCCTGCTAGTTTTCATTTCAACTCAAAGTTGGAGTTTCTACTGATTAGCCACCCAAGAATTGCTATCCATGGAAATATGTGTGTACTGTTGGTGTAGGAAAGAAAACCTATAGGACACTAGATCTCTGTGGTGACAGTTCGGCACGACTGCCCCAAGGAGATGTTAGCGACCCCAAAAAAACAGCCTGATAAAGACAGAATATCACTGGAAAACTGCAAACTTAGGCATTAACTAATGTTACAAAGTGCATGCAAGGATAACAGAAAGAACAGATTGCATATTCCCAGAGCATGCTCATTCTTCTAACTCGTATTTAGGATTACCAGAAAAAAAGAAGACATTACCACGGTGATGAGTCAGCCTGGCAGCCTCTGATTGGCTTAGAAGACCGAACATTGACAGCATTAAAGCTGAAAATAAAGGCATAAAATCAGTGACGCTCCCGCACATCACGACCGCGCTAATCGCATCCCGAGCACAGCGCCCATTATCAGCTCAGCGTGACCCAGGAATCCCAGCAGGCCCGACAGCTTCCCTCCCCACACGAGCCACCGTCCCACAAAAAAATAAGGCTGGGCTGTCGCTGTCGTGTCCTTTTCACACACCGCTAGTGAGTCACTGCCAAGTCCTTCACAGAAACTGTTAGGGAGCCACAGTCATGTCCTTTTCATGCATGTTAACCCTTAGAGCGCTAAATGCAGCTATTGTCGCTCAATGATGTAAGATATGCCAACAGCCATACCACTATTCAGTCTGCCCCAGCTGTGTGGCTGAAGCTAAGCAGGTGTGGGCTTGGTTAGCACTTGAATGGGAGACCACCTGGGAAAACCAAGTTGCTGCTGGAAGAGGTGTTGGTGGCCAGTAGATTGCCAGCTTCCCTCTGGTGGAATAATCCCCAACTCCCCCCTGCAGTGATGGGGACACTGTACTGAAGGAGACACCATCTTTCGGATGAGACGTTAAACTGAGGTCCTGACTCAACTGTGGTCATTCAAGATCCTACGACGCTCTTCGACAAGAATAGGGGTTTCCGGTGTCAAGGGTAAATTCCCAACCTGGCTCTTTCGACCTGCCACCTAATCATCCCCTGATCTAATTGGCCGTGCAATTTGTCCTCTCCCTCCCCACCTCAACCCCCAGGGCTCCCTTGTAAAAGATATTTCAATCCCAACGGGACTTCCCTGGTTAAATAAAAAGGTTAAATATCAAAATCAAAGCAGTTGAAAACCTATCATGTGGCGACTTGTTTTTCAACAGCTTTGATTCTGATATCTAACATCATTGAGCAACAATAGCTGCATTTAGTGCTTTAAGAGTTAAAATGGTTCTTTTGTTTATTATGCAAATTCTCCTGAAACATTTCTCTAATTTACATGAGTTTCTTAATGTGTCTTCCTCGCAAAAAAGAGCACTCTCTTCGTTGTCTCTCACTCTTTCCTTCCTCCACTTTTTCTTCTGCCAGCCTCTCGACATCCCATCATCCATCTCCTTCTCTCACACTCACTCTCTTTCTGTCGTTCTCTCTCTCCTTCATTCGAGAGCCAGCCCAGCTCCATCGCCCTGAGATGCTCTTTTGTTTTGGGAATGGAGTCCGAAAAAACAACAGTGTTGTTTTTAATTAAGAGACGCTCACAATGGTCATACTTTTCCCTCACTCCCCCTGGGACACCAAACCCCCCCGATTCCTCCTCTCTCTCTCTCCATCCCTCCCTCCCTCCCTCTGGTCACTTCCTGGTGTCAGAGCTGTTCTTTGTGTGACCGGTCCGCAGTACAAGGAGCGCACTGTATGCATGTAAAGCGAAGTGATGTTTGCTCCTAATGAGCCTGGGGTGCGTCCGGGAGGCCATTGGGATGGACCAGGTGGCTCCAGCCTCCCAGGCCCTCCTGGGCCCCGCTCCTAATTTCATGCAGGGGTTCAGGGCCACTTCTGAAGGTCCAGGATGGCCAAGAGGGGGGATAATGGCACGAGCAGTTTGCCGGTACACCTGTACACTGACCACACTCCCTCGCGCCATTGACCATAATAAACATGCTCTCTTTCCGGTAAGACTATCAACAATTAGAGCCATGTGCAAAGCAGCACATTCAACTAATACTGAGTATACAAGTTGTAGCTTCGCACAAGTTAAGCAATAAGCTCAAGAACAGTAAGCACTTAAGTTTAGGTGAAAATTTGCTCAAAAAGGCGGGTACTTTAAGGGGTTAACACAGTAGTGAAACCCCATTTGATAGCCTACAATATTTTAGTAAATCCGACATTTAATTTGGAAGTGCAGTAAATGCTGTATCCACAAGGCACTCGTAGAGTGCAAACTTCCGCCAAGGCAGCACAATCCAAATCTTCATGAGTGGGAGCAAAGTTGAGTTATTGCGTGTCATACGATGGCTGCCATGGCGGCCATATTGTTTCACTGATTGCAGTGAAAATCAATAGGGTCCATCCTTGATGTAATAGCAATGCAGCCACAAAATTTCAGCCAAATCCGTGTATGACTTTTTGAGTTATGTTGTTCAAAAACAGACAGACAGACAGACAAACAGGGGCGAAAACATAACCTCCGCCCCAAATTCGTTGGCGGAGGTAATAATTACAAATTCATAACACTGTGAGTTAAATAGATGTTGGTGAGGCCAATCAGTTTACATCACTGAGTGAGTGAGTTCTATCTCATAGATTGGATGCACTGAGCTGAAAATAGCTCATTTTAGTAAGGGGTGTGGATGCAGTGAGAAGGAATCGTGGGTAAAATTTTGCTCCGATTTATTAAACGTATAATGAATCGTGAGTTTTTAATAAGACTTGTCATTCATTTCTTATGAGGAAATATTTTGATTCCTGCACAGAGTCAGCACTGGAGGGGGCAATTACCCCTCAGCTAAAGCAGTGCAGGAGCAATAACCCCAATGCCCCCCCATAGTCAGAGACAGTGACCATTGGGCCCTTAAGCAAGGCCCTTAACCCCAAATTCTCTTCCCTGTGTCCCTCTATCCCTCCTCACTTGCAACTGTTCTACCTGGCATTTCTCCCAGGGCATCTTTGAAAAAGAGAAACATACTAGTCAAAGGAACATTCCCTAGTTAAATAAAGGTTAAAAAAAAAACATGGCAAATAGCTGTCTTGCGACTTACGGCTGTTACTTGAGCCGTCGTCGGCAATAACCGCACAAAGAAAATGACTAAAAAGCTAGGAGTGGAGAAAGTGAGAAACGGAAAGAGCGTGATGTGAAAAGATAATTGGAGGAGAGGCAAAGATCCCCCTAAACATCTATTTCCACTTTCTTTCCTCCTCGATTTTCGCTTGGTCCATGTCTTTATTTTGAGGTTCCGTCTTTTTTTCTGTCGACTGATTGGAGCAGTAATCTTGTTGACTTATCCTGTCTGAGGCTCTGTGGAAAAACGGAGCTCACGCTTCCACACAATTCTGACTCCAGCACTTTCTAAAATCAAATTACGTCTCAAAGAAATTCCACAGACCGCAAAACCCACCTACGGGGACAAACTCGGTGCACTTTCTTATTGAATTTCCAACCCTCCTGCCAAACCCACTCTGAGCAAATGGCCATCGGGGACTGAGGGTCCTCGCCTGGGGGCCAATGAATCGCCCAAACACAACCAGTGATTCCTTAACTATATTAAAGTTATAAACACAGCAGAAGAGGCAAAAAGAGATTTATCTTCCAATCTTCAGGGCCACAAAATGAAAGCAAAAGCTGGCGCTTTCGTCCGCAGTCACAGGGTAAACATTTAAACTCGGCAGGACCTAGTACGTGTGAAATTCTCCTTTCCATAACTCATGTCCTCCAAGCACTCTGTTTTTATTCCGCACCAAGTATTTATCTGGCAGGAACTGCTTTATCTTATTTTATTTGAGCTGTCTTAGTGTTTCAGCCTTGTATATACAATAATATTGATGTAAATCTTGCAGAAGGCTGCAGCTGATCGTGATTAAGTAGCGCACGGGGAGTCCTTCCTGAGATTTTCCCACCTGTTCATGACCCAGTGCATCATGATCTCGTCTGACATGTGAAGGCAGGTCACAATGCTCCAGCCTGGATCGCCACTAATTAAAATCGACATTCCTCCCAAACAATTAATTGCTAGAGTCCCGAGGGAGGATTGGAATGGGATTGACCCAATGACGGACGGTGCTGTTTCTAAATCGAGGTAGCCATTCTACTGTTTTTTTTTTTTTTTGTTTGGGGAAGGCGGTCTGTTTTGGTGCTGCTTCTAAATAAAGGAGGTGGGTAGCGGATAAGTTAAAGAGAAGTCAAAGGTTGCCAGTCTTACAATAGACACACCTGGGAGAAATAGTTTGAGATGGTTTTTGAGGGAGGTAAGCCCCCTAAAAGAACTGGAACACCTGAGGTGGTCGTCGAGTCCATATATAAGGTGAAGGGTTCAGAGGTTATGAGTGGCAGAGGGGGAGGGGTGGCACTCTTGCTCCAATCACATGAGCTCCTGTCTCAATCTGGGCGATGAGACCGAGCAGACATAACCGGAAAACAAAAGGGAAAACAGCCTTTCCTTTTTTACCCCAAGGCAACTTTATCTCTACCAGTCTCAGGGTCTAAACTCCAGTGTCGTCCGTCGACCTCGACTCGAACAGACGGAATGTTCCGTCCCTGTCTCCTTCCTAACCTTGTATCCCCCACCACCCCTCCGACTTTCGAGAAACCATTACACAACGCCATATCAAGCGAAAGTCCTGCCAGCTGAGCAGTTCACATAGCCCTTAAAAAAATACCCGCAAGCCTTCCCTTCGCGCCTCCTTAAAGCCTGAATACCGACCCTGTGTTTATTTTTCATAAGAGAGCACGTGACTTGTTGACGTGAGCGGAATGCTAATAAGCGCTGAGCCTCTGGTATGACTAATAATAGCACCGGGTCACAATGGGGATGCATTTCGCACTGGGTTTAAGCAGGATGTCACATTTTTACAGACACAGGAAAGAATTACTCTTCTTCCTGCCCTGGAGGACTTCTACTCCCCCCCGTTCATCAGCTGGCCTCAGAAATAGAGCTGGGACCTCAGTTACAGCCGTCCTAAGCTTCCCTCCTTAAAATTCTATCCTGTGTCAGTCCCTCGCTGTGGTACATCTGTAACAACAGGAGTTTATTCCAGAACTTTCTGGGACTTACAGTAAAGTCTGTAAATATTTGGATGGTGACACTTATTAAAAAAGGCTGAATTCATTCCATCTACCTTCTGAATGCTCAGGTTGCGGACTATCTGTAAATGCACATGTCCAAACTTGTCTGTACATCGGTTTACAGACCTGCAAATGAGTGCACACAAATAATATGGCAAGCTCATCATAATTACGACTACGAAACCCTGATCCTGTGCCTTGGGGTAAATTGTAGCCGTGAATACGATTAGTTGAAATCACAGAATCATTCCTAAAGGTTCTCTTTCCATCTAAATGCTATGCAGTTTCCAGCTCTTATCGCCAAGATTCTGACCAATCCAGAAGCAGGAAGGAATGCTCCTCCCGTAAAGGATGTAGGTTGTTCTGAGAGAGCTAGGAGCAACACCGGATATCAACCAGGGTCATTCACCTCTGGCCCAGCAGATACTCGACACATGGGAAGTGCTCATTGGCTGTTTACAGGCCAGTGTCAATAACACCTTCCTCTCACAATACCCAGCAGGAAGTTAAAGAGCAGCACATCTGGACACCACACACTTTATGCACACACATAAATTACACACATCACAAACACAGAAGCACATTGACACACAGGCACACACACTCAACACACACTAAGCATGCTTGGGTATGAGTGTGCCTACGGTGTGTGTAGCACATCTGGGTACTACACACACACACACACACACACACACACACAAATACACATACAGATTGGTCAAGGCACACCATCCTGTCAAAGTAAATGGAATGTCAGTGTATGTGCCTGTGTGTGCCTTCATCAGAAAACAGAGCAATGCCTATCTCAGAGGCCATGTTTTTCCATACTAACATGGATCAGCCTTCCCTCCGAGCGGTAAAGTGCTTTATCATCATTACCCTGGCTTCTTCCCTGTGTCACACACACACACACTCCTCAGCACTGCCAGTTACCACAGCTGTGACAATTTTCCAGTCACTTTTGGGAAGGGATTCCGGGCGCCATTTTAATAAGGCCAGTGTGAGGGTTCAAGAAAGGACAGATTGTTCGCCGCAGACTTCGAAATAGCCAAAGGGCTTCACATCGTTTTTATCTGCAGTGTGAATGAGGTTCTCACATACAGAGGAAGATAAAAAAAGGCTCTAAATAAGAGATCCATGGCAGCTTAAATGGAATCTGTAAGCCTTCGTTAATGAAGACGCCTGAGAAGCGCTCCTCCTTGGTACTGATTATCCCTTTCTCAATCAGTGCCCCGACACGTGATGGTCAGTATATTGAATTTTCCTACAGAGAGATTATGAAATGAAAACTTTGGTGACCGCATCAGCCCTCTCTACAAGCATACAGCACGAGGACAGACTTAAATAGCTAATATGCACAGGGGAATCAAAGCATTCAGTATTCTCTCACTGACGCTGGAAGTCTGGCTGTTTCGCACACCAGCGCAGGGCCCTATTTCACAAAGGAGAATTACTGAGTTAACTAGATAACACCAGAAAGTAAAACCCAGTACCTTCCCCACTAGGGACAATGGACTGAAGTAAACAGCTGTTCAGTCAGCGTAAATACTAAGCTAACTCAACAATCCTGCTTCACGAGGTAACCCCGAAATGGCTGGAGTTGAATTTGAAATTCACTGGAGAGACGTCGCCGTGGGTTTGCGGGCAAGACTGACGTAGGGCGGATGGCAGTGAAATGCTTATTAAAAAGAGGAAATTTTGGGGTCGTTACTGACAGGAAGTACCCACCCTCGAACTCCGACCCCCATCCCGAGGCGAGGATAAAAGTCTCTCGGGGGCTGGTGGGTTTATTTGCATCTGTTCCTGTATTTGCCCCCTGCCCCTTGTTTGCCCCCCAAAAACACACAGGCTTCTGTTTACAGGTGGATGGGTGTGAGAAAGCGGGGGATGGAGAGGGCAGTTTAATGCACAATGACTAAGGGCTGAGGCCCAAAGCACAGCAGATGCGTTACGACTCCAGTGTAGGAGACGTGTGTCTGCCGTACTAAATACGCCACAGTGTTAATTAGAGCTGCAATGACCACCGGGTGCAGCTGCAGCTCGGTTTCTGAACAAAAGCCCTCGGAAATCCGTTTCATTATTTTTCCGCACCTGGTCAAACTTTTTCCAGGTCTGTTTCTGTCTGACAAGCATTAAATGCTATTGTTGACTTGTGACACATAAATATATTGATAGATTGGTATCATTGCTACACATCAGTCAGGTCAAATATAAAGAAATTTGCCAGACAAATGCTGAAAAATTGCTACTCGCCCATTTGGATGTACTTGTTCAGCAAAAACATACTGCAGTTGTATGAACAACAGAAATGCAAAATACGTAAGCTACAAGGGAGCCTACAGTAGAGATAAATATTTATAGATATTTATTTGAATACTTAGAAATAAATATTTATCATTGTCATGTCATCGTTAACGCTACAGGCTAATCACCAGTTATCACCTGCTCACATCCATGTTACTTCAGAACAGAACTACCGCAAGGTAGGCTAGTCAACGCGCATGGTGTTCATTGCATTCCGTACTGGAGTCACTCCAATCTTGAACCCCGGCCGGTCCGCTTCCGTACTGCAGCTGCTGTACATTGGGCCCAACTGCCACTCTTCTGATTAGTCCATACCATGCCTTCACCGAATGCATGATTTACATTGCATATAGTGCATCATGCGATCACCATTGAAGCTGACCATAATTTTACACGTTCACAGCAATCATCCTAATGGTGCAGCTTTGGATTAGCTGTTTTGAATTGTTTTGTGTTGGCTGAACTTGTTTGGATAGGTTTGCGTCCGTTGAATTGGTTAGTGCCGGCTGGACTCCAGTTGAAATTGGTTTGTGTGGGTTCAAATGGTTTCAGCTCCCTTGTGTTTGTTGATTGGCTGAATGTAATGGGATAACTTGGTTTAGTTTACACTGTTGTCTTTGCATCAGCTCGCTAATTAATTACTGCCTGCATGAAAGCTAGATTAAAGGTCACAGTGGGGGGGTTCATATTTCAGTGAACTTGCATGATTTGAACTGGCACGGTTTTATGTGCTTTGAGTCTGAGTATTCTTAGATATTTGCAGAAATTCATGATTGTCTGTTGGCTAGACAACGGAATGTACTGAGCATAGTGCACTGGCTTTGGTCCAAAGAAAAAAATAGACTTGGAGTCGGCCTCATTTAAGAGCAGCTTGAGCAGTGATGCTAGTCTATGCCTCCAAATGTTGCAAATATGTGTATCACCTGGAATCCTGATGGAGAATGTCAGGCCATCAGTTTGTGACTCAAAGGCTCAAGCGCAGTACAGTTATGCAGCAGGACAATGGTTAAAATCACGCAAGCAAGTCAGTCTCCGAATGGCTCAAAAGAGACAAAAGGTTTTGGAGTGGCATAGTCAAAGTACTGATTTGAATCCGATTGAGATGCTGTAGCATCATCTTAAAAGGGTGGTTCATGCTTGAAAAACCTTCCAATGTGGCTGAATTACAACAATTTAGCAAAAACAAGAGGACCAAATTTTTCCACAGCTGTGTAAAAGACCCATTGCCAGTTATCCCAAATGACTGTTGCCGCCAAGAGTGGCACAACCACTTATAAGGTTTAGGGGGGCTTTTTTTTTCCACATAGGTGATATTGGGTCTGAATAACTCTTTACCTTCACTAAATGAAACGATCATTGAAAAACCGTGTGTTTACTCACATTGTCTAAGTCTTAAATTAAATTTAGTTGGATCATCTAAAATATTTAAATATGACAAGTAAGCAAAAATAAAGACCTGGAGAGGGGGGTAAATATTATTTTACTGCACTGCAAAACAATGTCATGCTGTTAGCAGAGGAATTCTTATGTTCTTCGGACCACAAAGCCCCAAACATTTAACACCAGCCACTGCAGGCAGTTGCAGTGTGGCCTGGCAGTCACTGCTCTTTAAGCAAATTATTTGCATATAGAAAACTGTCAGGGCAAATACAACCCATACGCTGACACTAAAATAATATAAACTCGCAAGAAAATCCCAAGGAAGCTACTGATTTCTGTAAAACTACCAAAACACACAGGGAACACAGGTGCAATTTTCCTCTTGTCATTTTGTCAGCACAGTTCTCCGATTCCAAGGTTTTCCTTCATTTGTAACAGCCAGAGGCCAATATGTAATGTATATCCATTTTCAAATTCTTCCCAATTCTAATGAAGTTGATGACAAAGAAACCAGGCATAATTAGAATTTGAGAGTGGTACAGCAATGAGCGATTAGCTCGCTCTTGCACCTGAAGCAGGTCGTTTGAAGAAATCACAACTTTAATGTGTGGCAATTTGCTGCAGGAATCCTGTTCTAAGATGATACAAATAGCAATTATGGAACATTTGCTAAATAGAATCCCTCCCTGAGATTTCAAAATGGCTCCTGGGGTAGCAAAATAAAACAAAACGAAATAAAAAAAATCCAAGGTCGTTTTAAGCTTTGCACGGCTATTAGCAATGACAGCAGGCTGTAAACTTAAAATTGCAATCAGTTGTTCCACTACGAGCAAACTGCAAACATCACAATTTATGAACCTGCTTCCTTTTTGCCCGACATGGTCATTTTGAGTGACAACCCTGAAGGAGGGGCCAAAGAGACTGGGGTCTGGTCAGGTCTAGTGACGCATTAAAACTGCATTTAAATACAGCGGAAACCCCCTCCATACAGAGACGTAATCGATTCCCCAAACCCCAGCTATTAAAAACTCTCCTCTCCAAATGCAAAAAGTGTCCGTCTTAACAAATCTTTTAACCCACAGAGGGCTATATGACGTAAGAAATCAAAATCAGATGCTGTTGAAAAACTATCATGTGGCAACTTGTTCAATGGGAGCTCTTTTGAACAAGTTGCCACATGATAGATTTTCAACAGCTCAGGATAATTACATTTTTAATTCCTTTAAAATTTATTCACCGCTCTGAGGGTTAATCATATTATGAGACTTCACTTCAAAATTTTTCTCTCTAAAGTATGAAATATAAACTTAAGCCACCCTTTCCTTGACAAGTGAAATTTTCCAATTCCCTGGGCAAATCTCAAAAAAAAAAAGAGTCAAAATTTCCACACTTCGTTGGCAAATCCTCTTCCAGAGGAAAAAAAAAATGTAATAGAAATAAAGGTTTTTAGTCTTAATACAAGATTAAAATTCTTGATTGTGTGGACTTGCTCTTCGTTTTTTAATTGCATTCATGTACCCATTGCTCATGCTCTGTTTGGTGGTACCTCCCCCTACTCTCCAAGCCCATCCCCAGTCCAAAATAATGTATCTGACTCACCACCATTGAAAAAGCATGGCCGACTGACCTCCCCTACACCGTACCGAGTTCCCCACTGCCACTGCCACTGCTCCCCTACCCCCCCGTGGCTGTAAGCTCCAGGTGTGCAGACCGTGCGCCCGGTCTTTCATAGAATCCACACCAATCAGCTCTCTACCCATCCGAACACTGATGTCTCACTGAAACAACATCATATAAATACATGCATGCATGGATGTGTGAGCTTAAACACGCAACATCGTGCAGATGACACATGCACACATGCGACTGTGTTCACTCATACACACACACACACGCTCATGCATACACAAATGCGCTCTTGCGCATTACATTCACACGCATGCACCCTCCAGCTTACATAACTCATTCAGGCGTATTACATGCGCTCACATATAACACGCGCACACATAAACGCTGCATTCACAGTGCCACTGTAATTGACCCATTGAAAAGGCTCTTAGTCAGACGAGTAAAGGCTTTTTTACGGAGCACACTGCCAGTGGGGGGAAGCTTACAATGGATTGCATCAGAGATAAGCAGAGCTCCCTGTTGGCTTTGATCTATACTCACAATGGCCTGGGCTGACCAATGAGAACACAGCATTGCTGCAATTCCCCTGCGCAAAGACACCTGCACTGTACCGGAATGCATATGTGTGCATACAATGCATGAGTGTGTGGGAGAGTGTGTATGTGTGTGTGTGTGTGTGTGTGTGTGTGTGAATGCGTGAGTGTGTGTGTGTGTGAGCACGTTTCTGTGCATGAGCTGAGCATGCCTGTGTGTGATCTTGCGCAGTGGCTCTACTAGGCATTAGTGTGAGCTGGAATGCAAGCATATGTGCGTACATGACCAGTGTGCGCACACCTCTATGCATATGTGCATGAGCTGTGTGTGCCTATGTATGCATCCGCGTGCGTGTGTGTGTGAGAGTGCATGTGGAGGACATTGTTTTTTGGCCAAAATTCTCAACATCCCTATCACTACAAATACTATGGTGCCTATTATTTATCTTTTTCCATAAAGTGTAGGCCTACTAAGTGAATAAAATAGCTCGTTTTCTGAACGCTTTTCTATTTGTGTGTTTACCAGCAAAGTGACTATTATATCATAAGAAAACTCATAAATTAAATGAAAATAATCAAAAACAGGTCAAAATTATCATCAGTTTAGAGGCAGATTTTGTGTCACCACTATTTTCAGCTCAGCAGTTGCCACTGCACCACTGCAAAAAATGATAAGATAAAAATACTAGGTAAGATGAATTTACTTATTTTAAGACTTAAAACACTTATTTCTATCACCATTTTTCTTAGTAAGACAAAAAAAAATTCTTGTTTTGAGGTAATTTTTACTAGCTTGCCAATGGGGTAAGTAAATTTCACTTCTCAAGTCAAACAGTAACTTGTTTTAAAAAAAAAAAAACTTAAAACAAGTCACTATTTGACTTGACAAGTGAAATTTACTTACCCCATGGGAAATTTTTTTTTCTTACTAAGAAAAATGGCGATAGAAATAAGTGTTTTAAGTCT
Organism: Gymnothorax javanicus; assembly: GCA_029692085.1. Classification (NCBI taxonomy): domain Eukaryota; kingdom Metazoa; phylum Chordata; class Actinopteri; order Anguilliformes; family Muraenidae; genus Gymnothorax; species Gymnothorax javanicus. The sequence goes on along the minus strand of CM056209.1, from coordinate 7,132,325 downwards.
TAAAATAAGTAAATTCATCTTACCTAGTATTTTTATCTTATAATTTTTTGCAGTGACAACATACAGTCGCTATGTACTGTGCCACAGCTACAGGCTAAACAACACAGTTCACTCAGAAATTCTGCCCACAGCTACAAAAAATATGATTCAGCTCAGCACTCCTGTACCCATCAGCCCAGTATTAACAACACTGTCATCTCTCCAACGCAGCACTTATGCATGTACTACTAATTTAGGCTACATCCATACCAATACTTTTTCATTTTAAAATGGTGTTTTGAAACAAAAAAATGATCTTCGTCCACACTAACATGCAATCCCGGAGTTTTCAAAATAAAATAGGTTCAGCAGCGTTTTTAAACGTCTCTGTTTCAGGGGTTCAAAAATGCCGCAGTTGCGTAGCTGCCAGGCGTAAACGTAGCAAAAGTTATGTATTTTAAAATAAAAACATAGTAGTGTGGATGAAGCCATGAAGTCCACCACAGCGACATTGTACTCGTCCATGCTGATTCTGAGTCTCTTCAGGTAAAAAACACCATTGTGTCTCACCCTATGCCCCCCCCCCGAGGCCCCTAGAGGGGAGAGGTACGTTATGCACTCCTCCTCGAACCCCTCTCAAACCCCCCCCCCCCACGAAGAACAAAACCCTGTATTTAACTAAAGCTTCAAAATGCAAAAGACCACTCCAGAAGCTAGCATGCTAACACATAAGGGAGATCAACCACAATGGGCCAAAATACTGCACTCACAATGCTATTCTCTCAAACAACCATTCAATGGCTCTGTCTGTTTTAGGGCGTTTAAATCAAATTGTCTATTCAAATCCCAAATAAGACTTTTAAAGTCAGATACCATTTGCTAATATCCGCCTGCGAAAACAAGAGTGCCTGCTTGTTATTTGTACCTCCTTAAACAGGAACCAAAATGTCCTTGTAAACACAAACTCTCTCTTAAAAAACATGCATTACCAGCAGCCTAAGGGCACTTCAAGGACCAAGTAGAGATTTCTTTAGAGACTTACAGAGATAAAATGCAAGAAGAAATCTAAACATTCAGCCCAAATAAAACAAATTGTGTCTGATTTACCACCACGTAATTGGCTAACTGCAGCACATAAACCGAATCGAATAAAAGCATTGTGCAATTACTTCTTGTTGCAGGCAACCATTTTTTCGTTTTCTCAACAAAATGTGTTACCCACTGTGACTTTGCAAAGAATAAAATTGTATCAATTATCCATCTATTCAAATATTCACCGATGAAACACACAAAGTGCCGAGACGAAGGGGGCAAGACGTGAGACTGAACACGAATCCAAGCTGCAGTGTCCTGGTCACAAACATATGTATACCACACCTGCCCATCACAGTACGATAACTGCTGTGAACTGTCAAATAAAATCAGTTCTTATCAGATATTATCAGACCAGATTCTGGTGAAAAAAGTTTCCCCAGCTGGCTGTGGATCGAGAGATATCGGCAGCACATAAGAGAGCAGGTACTGGCAGCGCACACAGTGGTGCTGTTGCCTGTTCACAGTTACGGAGGACTTTCTATCTGTTCCGGCAGCTGTAGACCTCAACCTTAACTCTGTTCCCCATGGACTCCCCTCCTCCCTTTCCCCATAATGACTACCAATGACGACCCTGGCCATATCAATGAACACTACATTGGACGCCTTGAGGATACCCCTATTTTCAATCAATGAGAAAAGGTCCACTGATATACATACTGGTATCATGTATAGTCATTATGGGGGAAAGAGTTAAACCCCAGAACAGCCCAGAAACCTGCATCACAGGCGAAGTTCGTCATCCGGCAGATTTCTGCACATTCAACAGGAGCTGCAGTCTCACATTCCCCCATAATCCCACAATGCCCTGCAGCTGAACCCCCCGAGAACAGTTCCTCTTACCTCTGGTGTTGGTCGCCATATCCGCCACCTTCTGAAAGGCATCCAGGAAGGCCACGGCTGCCAGAACCGTCGCCCTGGGGGGAACAGGGGAAAGGGAGGGAGGAACAGCGATGGATTGTTTACTCTTGACCTTTGCCAAAAACACATCCAAACCACATCACAGTCTGCCGCAGAAAGCAGTAACGAGACTATGCGGTCACATGTTTGAGGGGACGTCCTGCACTTCACCTCGACTCCGTCAGTAAAAGTCCAGCCAAACAACACTTACAAGCTCCAGACGCGCAACAAATAGTTTGCATTTCCATCTGGAGATGATCAATAGCTGGAATATTTTGTGAAGCACGCTGTACCGGAATCCACACTCCCCCCCCCCCTCTCACGTCCCCCTCCCACTCCCTCTTAATCCCCACCTGACAGCCCGTGTCTGGACTCACCGGAGTTGGGAGTGGAGTTTTGTGGCCTTGGCGCTGAAGTCCTCCCACACCGGGTACGAGCACTGGAACAGGGAGAGGGCCAGAGTCAGAGACACGGGCGTATTAGCAGCGCAAACACAGAAACCTGCTCAGTCTTAATGTATACAAACAGGGGCCAAAGTGCAGTGAGGATTTATGAACGCTAACCAGAGACAAGGAAAAATATGGATCCAAAAACACGGAGATTGATGGGCACACGCACAAGCACGCAAAGACAAATACACATACAGGACAATGAATGCAAACAAAGAAACTTACAAAAATATCTGCACGAAGACACACACATACACAGGCAGAAGTGCATACACAAAAACACACACACACACACACACACACACACACATATTTGCAAAACATAAACACACGCAGACACACAACCAACTAATGGATGAACTCCATAGTAAAGAAAAGGGCGAAAATTTACCAAAAGGTAAAATTGCACTTATGCATGACGACATCGTCTTGCGCTTACCATGCACAAGAAGACTTTGAGAAGACTTTAAAAAGACTGACGTCTGACACCCTCTCACATCTAATGACAATGCGTCATAAAGTGAGAGTGTTTTAACTCACACACTATACAATTTTGCAAACACTTGCAAAGGGGATTTTGAAGCTCTTGCGCACCCGTGGTTGTTGACAATGTTCACGTCGTTACCCTTATCAGAACACTAAGATGAGAAAATGACTGAGTTTTGTGACCACCTCACTCCAAATGATCGCAACAAAGTAAGCACGCCCAACTCCAGCAAAACTCTCATAATTTTATTCCAAAATTGGAAATTTGTCTGTGACAGTGAAATCACTCTGAAAGTCATTTGGTGCGAGGCCAGCATTACTTGACAACACAAACATGTACCCCCAGAACACACACAGTATCACTCTGCGACCAAAACCACCGCACAAGAAGCCCACAGTTCTGGACTCCAATGCTAACCTGGATAACTCATATACACAAAACAACTGACACACATAACGGGAAGGGAAATAATTGCAATGAGAAAGAAAATAAGAACAAAAAACAAACTGAGGTAATGAGGACAAAAAATGAGGTAAAATGAGAGTAATGTGTTTATTTATATTAGAAACAAAAAAAATGCACATTCTGGCTCACATTGTAAGAAAGTGATGTACAGTTTTACATTAAAGATGAAATACTATAATATCATGCACTATATTACCCGGGAGATTAGCCAATATTAAATAGTACAGTATTTTATATTTTACATCAAAGGTAAAATAGCGCTCACAAGTGCAGACTTGTTTATTCGTTAGCAAACTAATTTTTTTCTTATTATTTCACAAATCATAGAATCCTGTTAATTCTCCATCACATCAAGTTTCATTCTCATTTTCATCACATTCTTCATGGCAAAATCAGACAGCAGTGATGCTGCATGTCTTTTGTTTTTTCTGTTTGCCGTGACGCGCGGATGCCCGCCCGTTAGTTCAAAGCCAAGTGAGAGAAAGAGAGAGGCCGAGATCATTTTTTGACATCACCCGGTGCTGTAGCAGCAAGAGGAGAGACAAACAGGACTGCGACGGCTCGTTTGGCGAAACGCGAGTGCCTTGTTTGTCATTTCGTTGTCTCCTCGTTACGGCTAAAATCAAAGAGCCCCTTCCCTCACCCGACATGCTCCTTTGAAGCGTCCTAATCTGCAGCGTCGCCCGAGGAAGCCTGAGGATATGGGGGGGAGGGGGGCACACTGCTGCATGCATCGATAAGAGCACAGAGCCGTCCGCTCAATTACAGGACATCCTCATCCGCATATCCGCAACATTAATTAAACCGTCCCTGCCGCTCCGCGGGTCAGGCTATCGCAAAACCCGGACGAGGATGTCAACCGGTTCGGTGTTCCATCTTCCTCTCCTCCCTCTCTCCTTCCATCCCTCTCTTCTTTTCTCCCTATCCACTTGTGATGTGACCCTCAGTTACATAAATGCCACCTTCAAACCATGCAATAGCGGGAAGATGACCACCCGAATGGCTCAGTTGTAAAAGGCGGGGGTTATCAACTATTTATTGTGCCCAAGCTGATAATTCACTGGTGTTCCTATAAAAAATTAAAGCTTAACACCTAGGAAATGCCAAAAATGCAAAGCTAGAGAGAAAAATTTGAGAGCTACATTGACCGTGGCTACTCCTGCCTATTCCACCATAATGGTTAGCGGAGCATAGCACCGGTGCACATCACTGGGGCGCTGTTAAGTATGCTGGAGGTCAAAGTGCTGTTTTCATTGACAGCGGACAGGCAGAGAAAAACCGTCTAATATTGCCTTCGCGTCATCTACAGGACACATCAGGTTTCACTAAAAATTACTGTACAGTCTGCCTGTACCCCCACCCGCGTTCCCCATATTTCCGTTAAAATATGAATTTCAAAAAAGAGACTGTTCTCTAAAATGTCCGGACCTTGAAAAAACTGATTACAGACCCATCCGACTTTCAGAAAGGATAAGCCATCGGCCTCTTAAAGGGACAGCGCTTCATAAGGGGGAAAATTGCCGTATTCTAAATGCCACAGCACTCGTGCCGCAGCTGCGCTGTTGCCATGGAAACACAGGATAAAAGGTGGGACAGTGTGAGACGAGGTCAGTGTTGCATCTACTGAAGGCTTTGCTTCCTGATGCAGCACAACTAATACACCATACCCTCCGCTGGAATCTCACCTGGCAGTTCAGAGGCAGTTTATGCACTAGAACACAGAGGTGAGATTTAGACCTTACAGCAGGGCAGCGCTGTTTTAACCACAAAAGGCCCAGTGCAGGTTTATCTTGTAGCTTGGAAATATACCCTGTGGTTGAACTACCCAGCTAAAAATCAATCAAGCAGATTCTATTTGTATAGCACATTTCAGTTAAAAGTGACATCTCTGTGTGCATTCTGGGAAATTGTAAAACAAACAGGAAAAATAGAGAGATACTCCATTGATTAAAAAGATTGTGTGTCCCGGTGCTCAGCTAAAACAAAACCCAGCCCCCACGCTGGAATTTTGTAGTTGGGTAAGATGGGACTCCCCTGACTCAGTGAGGAGACTTCGGCCCCTGTATAGAACATGGCCTATTTTTTAGGATCCTGCCAATTTTATTATTTGACTTCAACATATGTCCCAACATTTAAACATTCTCTTAGAACCCCCACATTTTTAAATTTGTTTTACAACCGACTAAATGATCTTTATTGCATCTAAACGTAATGCCGCCGAGATGCAGACGCTATCTCTTTCTCAGCAATCTCTGCTCATAACACAGCAGCTGTGCCAATTCCAACATTTCCTCCTCCAACCAATCAGAGAACAGAGGAAATAAACAATTGCTTCAAACCAGTAATAGGAAGTCACAACACTATCAAAATCTCCCAGGCTATAAAAAGTTTGTTCGCATTAAATGACTTTCCTCTGCTAAAACCTGATGACTCAATTCTACGTGGGAAGCAGCTTAGAATAAATACAATCACAAACTGTTGCTTTAATCTTTGGGGCGCTGGCCAAAACGAAACCCTTTACATCCCCGTTCTGCAAGATAGGAGCCTGTATTAATCAAAATACGACATTACTTTCTGATCCATTTTCAAACCAGACATGACCATAAAAAGACCAATTTGTATGCAAAGCCCCAACAGTCCATGAATACTAACACAGTTACACACACACACACACACACACACACACACACACACACACACACACACACACACACACACACACACACACACACACACCACCACCAAGCAACAGCCACCCCTGCCCTGTTCGCCCCTCTGTCTAACCTAATTCTCCCCCGACCCTAATCGAATCAGAGGCCGCAGGTGGCGGACAGGCTCGCTGTGACGGGGCTGCTATACTTTCAGATGCGTGGATGGAGGGAGGGAACGGGCAGATGGAGGAGGAGGGTTAATGTGGGTTTAAGGGACTGAGCAGCAACTCCTCCATCAGTTAATTAAGTCACCGCGACGCAGCACCATGTTATGTAACCGCACAGGGAGGGAGCGGAGAGCCGCACAGCTAACTGCCCCACCATAACTCCAATCGCTGCTAAGGAAGGTCACCTGGGCTAGGATAACAGCCAATGAGGAGGGACCTCAGTCGGTATCAGGGCTGAGGAACCATCTTTGACAAAAAATATTTCACCTATCCATTTTGGACTGAAAACTGATAAACTAATCTATGGTTTTTAGAGGGAGAACTGTTCTCCAGTGGAGATTTAATGAGATGAAAACCCAAAGTTTGCTTAGGGGTGTTATAAGGGCAGAAACCTAGAATGTTGTCTACAACTTTGACCAACAAACTCTGAAAAAATTTTGCAACACAGGATTTTCTGAGGTGGCCGGGCAAAATGAGAGGGCCAATGTGGGGCCTAAAGTTCTGTTCAGGAAATAAAGGACTCGGCTCATTCAGAGATTTACGAAGCGCCTAATAGAGAAAAAAACACAAGGAAACTGTATAGTCCTTCCCCCGGCTGCACTGCCTTTCAAAATGACAGCACTGCCAAGTCACCACTCTCGGATTTCATTAAAAGGCAGGTAGCAGTTGTAGGTGTTGTCGGGCAAAACGCAAAGATTGCTTGCTGCATAATTTATCAGGGAGAGCACTTACCAATTTCCGTATGGTAATTGAAGGAAATTATCGTGCTTATTACCTTTCCCAATTCCGGGCTAAATGCCCACGTCTTCGGAACCGAATATTTGAGAAGTCGACTCTCAGAGTGAATTTTTTTCCTTCTACTTCGACAGCAAAACATGCTGTTTATTTATTCCCTCCATGCCTGTGATCAATCTTCAATTAGACCGTCTCCTCCACCTGACATTGGGGCGAGTAAGCTTCGCAGAAGAGATGAAACCTGCCTGACTTTGAGCTTCGTCTCCTACTCACCTCTCGCTATAGCTCTTCAGTGCTTAAATTACTGCAGCCGAGGTCATCTCCACAACCAATCCATGCCCTTCTCAACTCAAGCGACAATGTTGATTAGCCTTAGCCGAAACCGGGAGATACTGACGACTCGGAGCTCGCTGTCACTGCCTTACATCTCTTTAAGAAATTGGATGCCCTGTTTTCTCAGGAGAGTAATGGATGAGCTCAATCATCCCCTAGTTCAGGATATACCAAGGCCTTCAGCCTCTGGAAAATGAGATATGCATGAGCTTGTACAAAAGCCACAGTGAATCCCTCTCTCTCTCTCACACGGGTGCACACACATACACACACACACACACACACACACACACACACGCTCACCAAAGCTGAATATGCGTCATGTCAGAGGACTAGCTACAGTGATGAGTCAGTATATTTCTCATATAAAGCGGGTTACACATCAGTGAGCACAAGCCTCTATTTTCGTCTGTGGTTCAGAGGACTCGAGCAGAACCCATCTCCACCATTCCCTTCTTCATTATCCTGTGTTTTTGCCTTTTTCTCTCTGTTTGAAATGTCCAATCACGTTTGGCACTGCAGCGCTCCCACATCAATCAAGGAAACACACAGAGGCAAGCGCCTTCTTTGATTGGACCTTAGATGTCTGCTCTTACAGGTGCAGCCTTCTACACGTGCTTCCTCTCAGATGCTCAGAGCACTACGGGCAAAAGGACACTATTGTCACGCCATAGCAATTATTTTTCGGCTGGCTCCAGCTGGCCACAACCGCACAATCGACTTGAGGGAGCGCCTCTGTAATAAGGGACAGAGATTCCCATGCCTACCGAACCCACTATGCCAGAGCTCAGCGTCGTCCTACACCTGGGGATTCAGCCACAGTCTGGCTTCCAAGCGAGCCTGAAGCCTGCATTACCACACAGAAACCCAGCACATGACAGAGCCGTACCAATACATCATAACAAGCCGGCAATATAAACCCCACAATCAACTGATGTATTCGAGAAAATAGAGCTCTCTTTGCCTTCATCGCTGGTTCTCTCCAACTTCCTCCCCTCTCTTTCTGTTTTTCTCTCTCTCCCTCTCTCTCTCTCCCTCCCTCCCACTCTCTCCCTCTCTCTCTCTCCCTCCCTCCCTCCCTCTCTCTATCTCTCTCTCAGTAACATGCCTTCGCTCATGATGACTCTCAGGTGCCTGTAATGCCCGGCCTCATCAGTTGCCTGTGCCTCAGCAGTGGGCAGATTGCATCTGTTTGGTCATGTGAGCAGGGAGACGCTCTCATTAACTGAATGCAATCTGTTTCATGTCCTGTGCTGGCATCATTACACATGTGAGAGAGAGAGAGAGAGAGAGAGGGGGGGGGAGGGAAGGAGAGAGAGTGAGAGAAAGAGGGGGAATGGCAGAGAAAGATAAAGAGAGCTCCAGAGCTCCAGAAAAAGTGAACAAATTAACCAGCGCCCATGAGGGTCCAAGCAATGGTATGAAATATGAGGGCCTTGAGGGTCCCAGAGCCCTTGATTGACACTTGAGACCCCCTGAAATCCTCAATAGCAAAATTTTGGGGATCTCTGGAAAAACATTATTTTTGACCTGTCGGCCTGTACCAAATAGTCTAAAACTTCCAAAGCTTCATTCATGACTTTATCAACCAGAGTGTAAATCAATATTCTGAATGCTGCATAGCAATCCCCCTTTCCCCCCCCAGTCCATTTATTCTGTTTAAACCCAGTATTTCTGCAGAGTTGCAGATAAATATTAGGCTACGCTAGTATTATTAGTATTACACGATTTGTAGAATTAGATTCCAGTGGTGGCTGCATAGGCTTGTTTTCAACTTGTGTGATCCAAACATTTCCAACAAATACAAAGCATTGTAAAATTGACTAGTCAAAGACAACTGTCGCTGTACAACAGTTAATTCAATACTTTAATTCAGTATTTTTTCCATTATTGTCCCATCGTAGCATACCAATGTATGGAATTTATTTTAGTGTGGTACACACATGTAAGAGACATATTCACATAAAACAACTCTATAGACATACTTCTCTCATCTTTACCAGCTGAAAACTATGATGAGAATAATCATCATTCCCCATATTCAGCACAGAATATAAAAACATTAAAAACACATCAGATAGCGACCAGCCATTATTTCTCTCTGGTAAATTTACAGACTTAAAAACCTAAAAAAAAAATTGTTATACACTCCAAATAAACAACAGTTCTGATGTGTGATGATTTGTAGAAGGCTCAGCACCACTGAAATTAAACTGAGCTGGGAGACAGTGCGAGAGAGAAGCATAACATCTGCCTGAGGAGGGCATAAAATGCACTGCAGCTTTTCAATAGCAGCTCCATGCAGACATTTGGATTTTACAGCGTTCCCATTGGTGTGAAATGCGCCAGATGGCAGCCCTTCACTCATTGGCTGGAAAGCAGAGCGGGGCGGGTCTTAAGCCCTGTCGGCCGGTGGGTGTCTGAGGGGAGCACGACAAAGACATCCTCATCTACAAAGGGCTCTCCAGCCTCCACGGCTGTCAGCGATGTGTCTCTGTCAAAGGTACGAGCAAAATCTCAACCTTCAACATATCAACGATTCACTCGCAAACAAAAGAGAGGTGCCCATTCTTGCAAAATGTTTTCAAAAGAAAAAAAATACTTTGATCCTTTACAAGGTGGCATCAGAAAAGTGAGCTCAACACATTTTTTATTGGGCAATTTAATGCTGACATAACAGCTGGTACTAGCACTGACTAAGAAGCAATGGAGTTCGGAGTTTTAGAACACAGCTGAAAAAAACACATTACAAAAAAATCCTACTTAAAGGGTTAAATGAGAGACGACACACTCACTGGTCATGATGGAGACAGTCGTGTGCCTTGGTAATTTATTAAACTCCATATGAAGTTAATACTTTAAAAGCTCATGTTTTATGATTACATTAGACTACAAATTTTATTGTCCATTACATGGCATGAGATGGAAATTCGCCATCAGCATTCTGGCAATACACAGTAAAACAAACAGTAAAATGAAAACACGTAAAATACATAAAACACAGCAGTGGTGCTCAAGCGTTGGGAGAGAAGGGGAATTAATTTATTTACGTTTCTGTTTAGAATGGACACAGCAGCGGGCACAAATGATTTCCTGTGCCCATTTTTCATCATTAGTTACTGCTCTTCACAGTTTAAGTGTAAGCAGAAGATCAATGCACCAACGTAGCTTCACATCAAAAAAAGCACCAAAAATAAACTGTGACATTGGCAGGATTCCAGCAGAACTCTGAGACCGAGGTCTGAAAAGGGTCAATTAAGCTTTAATGAGCCTGATGAGGGGTACTGATTGGGTACCCATATCACAACAGAGGGGCAGCACGTCGTTCATGGCATGTAGCTCGCCTCCCTCTTGAAAAATCCAAAAGCGCAAAGAAAGCGGATGTCACGGATGGCGGCCATCTTTGTTTTCTGTCTCTCTTCTGAAACGGCCACCGAGAGCTGCTGACAAGTGCTGATGTTTGCACACACTCGAGGGGAGCTATTATACCTGACCACTCAGAGAGAAGGAGCTAGTCAGCTGACATGCGTGTACATGTGGTCGCACACACAGACACATACGTGTATGCACTCGCACACACACACGCGCACAACCAGCCCTGACAATGGGCGAGGAAGCAAACAATTAAATTTCGTATTTAACATTATGGGAAGACGCTGTAGGAATTGGCATGAAAAAAGACTAGTTATCAACAATATCTTCACATGCCCTTCATTTGGAAGCATGCCATAATATCTCATCAAAACAAGTACATTTTTTTCGCAAGCTAAAATACAAGCATATACACATTTACCGTGTACATACAGTATCTCTCACACACATACATACCGACAGCGCATGACACACACGGAAGCTGACAAACTAACACAGAATCTTGCAGTCAGACAGACAGGGCTCAAAGGCAGAGACCGTCTGAAGAATGTAAATACAGGGAGTATGTGTGACAGATTCAGCTGGTTAACAGACTGAGAGAAGCACTTCTCTTCTGTCCTGGGCCTCTTGCATCCCCCAGCCCCCCCATACAGAACATGCCCCTGTTAAACAGACAGGGACACCGCTCAACCGCAAATCAAATCAATCCGCCATTGATCTGACGTTACACTCCCCCATCAGCCTGTAATAATACAGGAGTCTGGGGACCCCAGCCTGAGGGGATGCACACACACACACACACACACACACACACACACACACACACACACAGGCAGGGGAGCACAGACAGGAGAAACACACACACACACACACACACACACACACACACACAGGAAAAACACATAAACACGAAACACACACACAGGAAACACGCACACGCATGGTCGGGAAACGTACACAAGGGCAAATGTATACAGACACATACACACACATGGGCAAAAACACACACACAGATATGCTCACATATCAGCAAACACACGCACACAAACAAACACACACACACACACACACACACACACACATCCAGACACTCACGCTCACACTCAAAGACACTCCCGCTCACAGACACACACACACACACACACACACACACACATACGCGCTCAGACAGATTCCACAGAAAAACTGTGACTGATCCTACTGCCTCCAGATGGATGATTTTTGACCAGTAACACACACAAACACACACATTCCAGGCTTTCTCTCTCCCACACTCTCCCTCTCTCTCTCAAACACACTCAAGCATGTTCATGCCCAATTCAGTATTGTTCCTTTTTTCTTGCACATGCTCACATACTGACACCATCACAGCTGATTAACGGGCTGAGTTATTGCCCTTTGTCTGCATGCATCCATTGTGCCACAGACAGAGAGAGAGAGAGAGAGAGAGAGAGAGAGAGAGTGAGTACAGGCTTTCCCTTTCAAAGAAAGCAATCGAAGATGGGACATCCCTTCATTCCGAAAGCAGAACCCCTGCATGTTGAAATATTGCACTGCACTGTAAATTCCCCACCAGCTGAAAGGTAATCAGAACAAAAGGGTTTGAGCTGCACCGGGTCACTGCTCTGTGAGCGACAGAGGGAACTGTTATGGGAGGTGCAGAAGTGCACACGCAAGATTCCCGAATCTGCCTGTCCCGGGACACAGGGCTGTGAACGGGTCAAGAGCAGAGGTACGAGCAGCCAGCAAGATTAGATGGATAGTTTCAATGATCGATTACAATCTGTTTCTGAGAATCATTGTTCAAATGCTTATTATTGCACAAGCAAACTGAAATATATGGAAAATTTTGTGCTGCATCCTCCAACTGAGGGCAAGAATGACTACTCTCTAAAATCTCATTCCTAGATTTCCATTACCATGTGCAAAATATTACATGCATTCTAGAATAATAATAATAATAATAATATAGCAATGAGACTTACATAAGATGAGATTACATGCTTTGCAGTGTTAAGTATTTCCGTGCCTGATACTGGAAACTGTGCACAATAAAATGTAGTGTTATTTATTCAGATAGTAATTCTAAGAGTTTATGCAGTATGTTTGCCACAAATATTATGTACATTCTGTCAGAGGCCACAGTCAGGTCCATAAATATTTGGATGTCGAAGCAGTTATTTTAGCTGCCTACTATGAGATGCTGGAGACAAAGTGAAATAATGAATATGAGCTTGAGGTGTAAAGTGTAAATTTATCTTTAATTTCAGGGTATTTACATCCAAATCAGGTGAAGGGCATAGGAGTTACTGCACTTTTTGAATTTAATCCCTCTGTCACCCTTTTAAAATACCAAAAGTAAGAGGCCAATTGTCAGCTCAGCTGCTCCATGGCCAGGTGTATGATGCTCCTTTATTAGTATATTGACAGCTAAGAAAATACAACGTAAACAGTGGATTTAAAAGTGCGGCATTTACATTTGAAATCTGTTGCTACGAACTCAGAATATGAAGTCCAAAGAGCCTCACTGCCAGAGAAGCAAGCCATCATTAGACTGAAAAATCAAAGCAACCCCATAAGAGAGATAACTAGTCCATTAGCTGCGGCCAAAATAACTATTTGTTGCATTTTTAAAAAGACAAAAGGCACAAGTGAGCTTAGGAACACCAACAGGCCTGGAAGACCACAGTTAAAAACTGTGTTGAGTGAAAATACTACAAACCACATTAACTCATCTGTGAAGCATCTTGGAAGCAGTGTTATGGCTGCCAGTGGAACAGGTTTGCACGCATTTATTGATGATGTGATCTCTGACAAAAGCGGCAGGAATAATGACGAATTGTACACAGCTATATTACTGTATCTACTCTGATTCAACCAAATGCTTCAAAGCGCACTGGACAGCACTTCACAATGCAGATGAACAATAACTCCAAGAGTTCTGCAAAGGAAACCCAAGACTTGTATTTCACTTATGTATTCCACCTAATGTCGGCAAAACTGAAGACAAAACGCCCCAAAAATAAGCAGTATTATGAAGAACAAGCCAGAAAAAGCACTGATGACAGCTGAAGTTAGGTCTGGTAGAGCATCAGTAAGGAATGACCCCAGTGTCTGGTGATGCCTATGGGTTTCTGTCCACAGACAAAAGCTTTTGCAGCCAAGTATTAAAAATGAAAATTTCATTAATATTGTTAGTTCGTCCAATTACTTTTGGGCCCCAAAAACTGGTAAAAACTGTTGTAATTTCAAAATGGTTTATAAAATTTTTTTAAAAAATGCTCAACGCTAAAGGGAGCTCTTCAAGCACATTGTGACTGCTCCACTTCAAACTCATTATGGTGGCGCACAGAGCCAAAATTATGAATAATGTGACACAGTCCAAATACTAATCGCCCTACCTGTATGCAAAGTAAGCACTGAGCAGAATATTCAAACAGCAATACTACTGAAAATAAAAATTCCATGTCAACACCTGACTGACAGACAAAGTTGGCAAGCTAATACAGGAGCCATCGTAAAACACATTGACCCAGAGCGAACTATCAATCCAGTGTATGCAATGCAGACACATCTAATCAATACACACGACAAAAAACACAATTCCTTCAGCACATAGGAGGACATAATAGATGCCAAAAGGGAAAAAAACTTATAGTGCCATTGATGGAATGTGATTATTTCTCAAAGAAGAGCACTGCTATGTTGGTCAAAAGGCGACAGAGATGTTGTTTCTGTGGTACAGTAGGAATGCCTCTCCACATCAAACCCCTCACTAATCCACATGTACCTAAAACAGGCCAGTGTGTGGGTACAGGGTTTTGTTTTAGTCTTGAACTATAACGCCTGATTTGGGGCCTTCAGTCAAGACCACGATAGTCTTATGTGCTGGAAACAAAGAAAAATACGGCACCTCTATGCAATTCCTTCTTGAACAAGATTGGAATTGATTATTCTATAAAAACCATATACAATGACACACATTGGCCAAACATAAAGTTATTTGTGCACTGCAACAGGCTAGGCTTCTCAAGGTGAACCCGCTTACTCCCTTAGGTTTAAATTAACCGTTCCAGCAAATACGGGGTCCCCTTTAGCTAATGGGCCCCTTATTGCTGTCGCGCGTTTGGAGTCACCCCTCCACAAAACTGCAGCATAATTCTCTCTTGAACGACCAGCTCATCCGTCAGCATCCTGCGAGCAGCTGACAGCTCAGAGGAAGCCCGTTAGATTGGAGCAGTTTTTTTCACTCTGCAATGCCGTCAGAGCGAGAGCACAGAGTAGTGGTAACACCAGACGAGCGTACGAGCAAGGGTGCGAGAAACACCCACACCGTACCGAACACCAGCCAGAGCTTCGTGACGAACGCACACGCCATTTCTTCACAGGCACATAGCTGTTGCTGTGGAAACCGTTTGACCCATATTTTCGAGGCGTCGCAGCCAGAGGCAAAATGCATACGCGCAGTAACGGGGAAATAAAGCTTTAAAATATGAATGGGATCAGGTGGGGGCTCTAATTCAAGGGAGTGTACGCATAGCAGGGGGATTAATTTGGTGTAACCATAACATCAGTAGCAGAATGATGCAAGGCCTAAGCTCAGTGGAATATGAAATGCATCCTAAATGACACCAGGATCAAAAGAACACAGAATATTCGGGATGAAAATACCATTTATCCATTACCATCTTCATCTTCATCGAAGTTATGTCGACCGCCAAAGGATTTTAGATTGTTGTTTAGTCACCCCCTTGGGGCCAACACCGCGCCCCAGTACCATAACTGTCTGTCCTATACGGTGTTTAGGTCTCGCGCTCGTCAGCTCGTGCCACTCTGTCATTGTGCTCTCTGTACAAAACAGGACGGACAATGCCAAATGCCAGACAGACAGACAGACCGACAGGCAAATTCACTGCTGGAAGCCCCGGCATCAGTCCGATTCTTCAGGCGTTCTCTGAAGAAGCTTCCCCAAGCTCTTTAAAATTCCTTTTGACGGGAAATCGATTTTTTTTACCCAAGAAAGGAAAAGGGCGCTGTGTTTCTCGCACGCAGAGAGCTAAATAACAAAATAACGGGACAGGCGATAATGGCCACAATTGCCCATTCAGCACAAGTCGAGCAGCACGTCTGTTTCCCATTGTATCAACAGCAGGCTGTTGCCCACCATATGTTGCTAAAACACATGCGATTGAACATGGACGCAATAAGCAATGCATTGGCTTAAAACAGGGAATTTTTTTTTTTTTTTTTTAAATTATGATAAGTATAAAGCCACATTCACCCAAGAGAGCGCGATGCATGAAATGGTGATCTTTCTAGCTTGAGAGCGAATTGATACGAACGTGGATTGATATAGGGCGGTCAAAACATAACCATTTTTCATCCGCAGTGATGCTAATCAAAAATAAATGCCCTGTCTAAACATTCCACAAGCAAATCATCCAACATAAATATTAAATATTGCCGCGCAGACTAACAAATCGCAGCGGCCTCGCGTCCACAGATGAAAAACTAAAACATATTTGCATGCAATCCATGTATTCACAACATTAGACGAATTTAGAATAATGATAAAAAAAAAACAAGATACAATACCTTCATGTCATTGACGATAGCTTGGAAGAGCCCACCCAATGCTCCGCATTCTTTTTCCACCGTCTCCATGTTAACAAATCCACCGCTCAGAAATTATTCAGCAAATAGAGTAAAAAGAGGAGCCCCTCAAATAATTATTTCCACGGTAAATACTCCTGCGCCGAAAAAGAAAATGTGGGTATAACAGTACTGGAAGAAAAATAATATGAGAAATTCAGATCAATGGGAGTCACCGGTCCCGGTGGTTCAATATCTCGCAGCCCAGTGCCCGATTGAGATTGCAGCGAGTGATGGTTAAAGAAGAGAGATTTTTTTTCTCTCTTCCCTGCTCCCGGTCTACTCTCCGCGTAAGGAGGTTGAGGACGCAGACGGGTCTGCAATGGGCATTGTAGCTCGCGAACGGTGATGCAAAATCGAGTTCGATTTTTGAAAATTAGATTTATAAGAGACGTGTCGAAATGCGGAGTGGTCGCTTAGAAAGTACCCGGTGTTGGCTGCGCTGCCAGTGATTGGAGCACGGCAGTAAACTAGTAGCACGGGTAGCACGGGCTGTAATCTGATCCATGGGAATCGAATGGGGGCCGGTCAGCTTTCTTGTCACATGGACGGGAGAGGGAGGGACACGTCACACACACAACAGCCTGCCTGAAATTTCAACCAGACAATAGAGGGGAAACGTCAAAGAGATGTAGCTCTTTGGGGGGTCGTAATATGTTTTGTTTTGGTTTGTTCTGTCTTTTGACTGAATGATGGGTTAAATTCTTCTTCTGCTTCTTCTTCCTCCTAATAAAAATAATAATTATTATTAGCATTGTTCTTAATTGCATCCATGAGTTTCAAATGGGCCAAACGCCAAGGCACACTCTTTTTCAAGAAAGGGAAAAACTGATTTATTTTTTTGCCCATATGTTATGACCCATATATTTTTAGTTTATTTCTTCATAAGAGAGTGCTATTGGGATACTTTGGCGGAAATTACTAGAAAATTCCCCTTTTTGTTATAAGGTATTCAGACCGCTAATTTATTGGAGTTGGGCCGTTTCAATTGAATATTCAAAGAGTTGAGTTACTACAATAATGTCAAAGGCAGTCTGTGAATGAAAACAGAATTTATGAGCAAATATTGGAGAGTGGGGTAAGTTGTCACGTGGGCGATTTGTCACACTCACCATAACTCCAACACCAAAGGTGCAACCTAAAAACCAGCCTCGAGTCACTTTATTGCGTGACTTCATGTTCTGAGGACAGAAAATTATATTTATTTGGCAGATGCTTTTATTCAAAGCAACTTACAACAAGTGCATAAAATAAGGTGCTTTAAGCGGCAATACAGCAGATCAGACAAGGTTAAATTCCGATAGAGCTCAGGTATGACCAACAGGCAACACGGATGGCATACGTCATCTATAGTTGAGCATTAGAAAAGGACAGGCATTAAACAAGTTGCAGATTGTTGAGAAAAACAAACTTTGAAATGTTTGGGGGAAAGAGGGCAGGTGGTGGGTGTTGGTTCTTGGACTCATACCACAGTGGAAGATACGCAAGGACTGAGCAGGCCTGTAGGGACACAAGCAGGTCATTCCTCCACTGGGGAGCAAGAGTGGAGAGGATTTACAGTTTGGATGAGTGACTGTTATTCAAATAGAGGGCAGGGGGACATAGTCCCACTGTTGCAGTGCAGCATACTGACTGAGCGGGTCTGCTTGGTGAGAACAATTCTTGAAGGCCGGATGGGCGTGTCTTCTTCGCTGCTGCGTAACCCTGAGTCAGGACCAAGAATCTGACCCTGGCTGCGACTGGCAGTCAGTGGAGAGATTCCAGCAGGAGGGTCATACAAGAGAACTTAGGAAGGTTAAAGATGAGTAAAGCAGCTGCATTCGGGTTGAGCTGCAGGGGTTGAAGGGCAAAGGATTGTTGACCAGCAAGCAAGCAAACAGTCGTCGTAGTCCAGACGTTAAATCACTGAAGCTTGGATTAGGAGCTGTGTTGTGTAGGTGGTCAGGTATAGTCAAATCTGTCTGATGTTGTACAGGAGGACATGCAGGACTGTGCTATTGCTGTGACATGCTGCTTGAAGTCTGCTAGGTTCTTCAAGACAACCCCTAGGTTCTCCCCCGAGCAAGTAGCAGCTACTGTAGCGCCATCGACAGTGATGGCAAGCTCTTCTGGAGGTGAGGTTTGAGTGGGACTGAAGTTCTGTCTTTTCCATGTTGAGCTTTAGCTGATGCCTCGCCATCCACATTGAGATATAAGCCAGAACTGTAAATATTCATACTTTATTCAGTGCGCCAGATGGAGGGAATGAAAGGAAAAGTTGGGTGTCTTCAGCTTAACACTGGAAGGAGAAACCATTGTGATGCACTAACGGAGGAGTCTTGGTAAATACAGAAAAGCAGGGGCCCGAGGACAGAGCCATGAGACACTCCTGAAGCAAGAGGCTGTTGAGTAAAGTTTGATTCCATCAAGGAAACTTATACCATGATTCCGAAAAAAGGTGGCATGTTATGGAGAACACAAATAAAGTAAAAAAAGGAGTGACTTGAAAAGTTCTTTCAACCTATACTAAATTGAAAACACTGAATGAACACTAATTAATTGATGCTATAGGAGGTGAATTCAATTGTTCATTGAAAATATACACATTTAAAATCTGATCACTGCAACAAAATCCAAAAAAAAAAAAAAATTGCACAGGGGCAATTTAGGACCAACAATGATGCGACAAGTTGCAATGTTGAGGCGATGTGAAAAAGGTGATATTAAATAGATGCGTCAATTGCTTTATAATGTAAAAGGAGCCTCCATAACGGACTCGTTCCTTAGACGCAAAGGTGATTTGAGAGTCACCCATTTGCCAACAGATGCGGGAGATATAATCCATCACTTTGAGAGCAACGTTCCCCAAAGACACATCAGTAAATTTGGGGCATTTCATCTTCTACAATACGCAGTATAAAGGAATCCGGTCAAATGAGGTGTCATCTGAGATGGACAGCATCACAGTGGAAGCGTGTCTTGTGGTATGAGTCAATATGTCATGGTTTTTCCAAAAAACGGTTGCTGTGTTCTCTGAACTAGACACGACAAGGACAGTGCAAGCTGTTGCAATCGTCCAGCATCTGTTGTGGCATGAGGGTCTGTCAGTGCACATGGCATGGGTGACTTGCACATTCCCAGGGATGCTATTAATGCAAAAAGAGATGAACAAATTTTGGAGCGGCATATGCTGTCATCTAAACGTCATCTGTTTCAGGGACGTCCCTGAATCTTTCAGAGTTGGGGTTGTGTGTATGGCCACTTAAGGGTTCGAATAAACTCTCTCCCTTTGAAAGCATTGCAATGGAGGAGACCTATTTAAAACATTTTGATTTCAGGTCAAAGCAATAATATGGATGGCCAATAGCATGGCCAATCAGCTTTTATTCCATGGAATTTACAGGTGTGTAAGGTTTACCATTTTATGGGTAAAACTGTTTTGTGTCCAGCACCCCTATTATTGGCATTGCAAAATAAATTCAGCAGATGAGCTTCCAAGAAAATGAAAATAGGTCTAACATTATGTGGCATGATACTAAAATGCAAAAACCTCATTAAGCCATTGATATCACAAAAAGTTTGTTGACTTATTTGGGAATGCCTGTCTTGGCCATCAATGCAGCCTCCTTTAGCTGGTCTTTATTACCTCTGCCAGGGAGGTTATGTTTTTACCGGTGTTGGTCTGTTTGTCTGTCTGTTTGTGTACAAGATTTTGTACTAAAAAAAAAACTCAAAAAGTGATGAATAGATTTCTCTGAAATTTTGTGGGAGGGTTGCTACAACATCAGGGATGGACCCTATCCATTTTGACCATGATTGGTCAAGCAAGTGGCATGACAGAGGTATGCGCTCTATCGAGTGCCTTTCTAGTTTCGTAATGTCATGGTTTTAAGCCTCACAAGTGATATGATTGCAGCTGGATGAAAAACAAGGGTATAATTGACCAGTCCAAAGCTTTCCACTCTTTCCCACTGATTAATGCACTTAATCGAGCAGATATTTTCCACTGCTCAAAAGTTGGGAGTCACCCTGAAATTATTCTGCTTTGAAAGAAATCAATGCTTTCATTCTTTAATTTATTAAAGTGTTCAAATACAAATTCAGCCAAGACATTGGTTGTAACATAAAACCCTGACTGTTCAAAAGATTATTTGTTTGTAATTCAGTATTTACATATTACTGCAAGGGCACATTTTTGCAGCAATTACAGCTCAGAATGAAAAACACACTGTCACCCGATCTTCATATACAGTGCATGTAGTTGCTCAAATGTGTTGCAGCGAGGCAGGAGAATACATTCTGATACTGTATATATTTTAATCAGCTCTTTTGTTGTATAGCACGCTGCTAAGCATTAAGTTCAATTTCTGTTTAATCACGGCCAAAATGCAACAGTTTCTTCTTGAAACTCGTCAGTCGGCCGCAGTTTTCAGACAGGAAGGTCGTTCCATACGCAAGTTTGCCAACAAACAGCAGATTTCAAACAAAGGTATGCAGTCTTAAAAACAAGAGTGCAAACTGCATCCAACAGTCCAGAGGCCTAACTGGGCCGAATGACAAAGGCATGTGTCTCTAGTTTGAAAAACAGAAATATTACAGATCCTCAGTTATCAGATTCATCAAATACGACCCATTAAATATCAGTATCTGTGAAAATGAAGAGATAATTCCAGGGTGTTGGCCTTATAGACCGAATTTCAAAGAAAAAGGTTCTAAAAAGCATTCAAACAAAGAGTCAAATTTAATATGAGCAAAAAATTGCATCAAACTAAGATGTTTCTGTATGTTATCATTTCCCTACTGTTGCAGGCACAGATGTTTGGCAGGTACAGTGGCCTCCAGAATTATTGACTCCTGATAGTAAACATGCACCAAAAGAGATGCAAAAAAATGTCTTTTTTGTTTATTCTCATGACCTTTTATTCAAAAATGTTCACAAAAATCAAATCTTTAAATATAAAAAAACATAATTGAAAGAAACATTCAATTCTAATCATGAAGCAAATATTTTTTCTTAAAAAAAAAGTGTACAAAAATTATTGACACCCCTTCATTTTAATATTTTGTGCAGCCTCCATTTGCCAAGATAACAGTTCAGAGTCTTCTCCTATAATGCATGATGAGGTTACTGAACATATGAATGAGAGACCATTCCTCCATACAGAATCTCTTTAGATCCTTCAGATTGTACGATCAACACTTGTGGACACTCCTCTTCAGCTCATCACACAGATTTTCTATAGTGTTTAGGTTGGGGTACAGTGATGGCTGTGGCATAACCTTCATTCTAATCAATGAACCATTATTATGTAGATTTTTAGGTCTGCATCGGATCACTGTCCCACTGGAAGGTCCAGCTAATGTCCATTTCAAGCTTCTTGGCAGAAGCTCTCAGGTTTTCATTTCAGATCTACTGGTATTTGATGGAGTCCATGATGCCATGAATCTTAACAAGACGCTCAGGGCCTTTGGGAGAAATACAGCCACAACATGGGATCAAATCCAGCACTGTACCTTACAGTGGGTATGAAGTGCTTTTCTGTATGGTTATCTTTCTGTCTATGCTGAACTCACCTTTGATGTTTGTGGCCAAAAAGCCCCATTTCGGTCTTATCCAATCATGTAGTCCAGTGCTATTGAAAGTTCCAGAAATGTCTGACGAAATGTTGGCACATAAGTTTGTTGTTGATGGACAGCACGGGCTTTTGCCACCCGAACCATCCTCCTCACAGTGCATGGGGTCAATGTACACACATCATCTTCCTCGCTGACTCTAATCATCTCCTGTCAGTTTAAACTTCTTAATTATTGTCAAGATAGTGGAATTGGGTATTTTCTATTGGTTAGAGATTTTATCCATTTCTTGATTTGTGCAACTCAACAACTTTTCTTTGCGCATTGTCGCTGTGTCCTCGGTTCTCTCCCACAGTGATGAGTGACTAAAAGCATTTGGCTGGTGCCACCTCATATCTATACCCCAGTGAAACAGGAAGCCATGAATGACTCCAAAAGAGTTCCTAATCAAACCAGTGAACAAAAAAAATGTGCAATAGGATTGGAAATATACTTCAGTCGGACCTTAATCATAAGATTTTCTAGGGGTGGAAATAATTGTGGATGCATGTTTTGGAGAATAATATTTATGAAATGTCAATTTTTTTTCTTTCAATAATGTAAATTTATTTTCTGGGGATAAGAAAAATGGGATAGAAAGCAAAGATGTTTTTCACAGCTTGTTCTGCTCATATTCACCAAGCGTACCAATAATTCTGGAGGTCACTGGATCATTGGTGTTATATTTAAATATATGTACTCATACATTCACTCAGTATTGGAAGAGGAAATCGTTGATGTATGTTATCGCAGTAAATACTGAAACTGTAATCATGCAATTTTCTAACAAAGGCCAATTATGCAGCTGGAGTTAAGTGCATTACTTGGTTTCGAATACTCTCACCTATTGTGCATTGTCATCACCATGCAATGGTCAAGTCAGTCCCAAATTATGGAGTCAGATTTTCATTTCTCAGTGAACAGGCTTCCTTGGATCATAAGCAGGAGTAATGGCATAAGGAGACTTAATGCTACAGTTTAACCTCGCCTAAGCAGTGCATTTGTGGGTTAAGAATGTAATTACTTACGTCCGTTAAAATGAAGTGACGCTTAAAATAACATCTACCTTGTTACAGGCAGGCTACTCTGGGCTCTGCTGTACAAGTGTCCCATTTGTCTCCTTTGGAACAAGCAGCAGAGCTCCTGTGGGACAAGGTCTTCATCAAAAAAAATTCAAGGACTGCTTCAACCTGATTTCTGTGAGACTCAGCCAATCTTTCCGAAAAATCTTTTTAAAATAACCACGGGTCTTAAACTGCACAGTCCCTCCAATGCAAGCATAGAGTCAACATGGGGCGGATTTTAGACCGTGTTGGGTGGAACTTGACAAAATTCCAAAGATGTAACATTTAGGGCTTTACTTTCATTCATCCTCAACAGAAACGCTTACGGTGGTACTGTTATGTGCAATTCCATCCGACGCAAATGGATATTAATCAGCTTTGCCCGGTGTGGCCGTTTCCTGCTCCAAAATAACAGCATCTGTGTCTCAAGGGGTTGGCCAGTGCAAATTAAGCTGAGTTGATGCATAAAGCTGGTGTTACAATTTTCATGTCGGGCCTGGTTTGTGTTTTGATTCACCCAAAAGACTTTTTAACGCAAACGCTGATGCTGTATAGTGGTTTAATGGGACTAAAATGGCAGTCCGAAGAGCGGTTTGCAAATAAACGTGTTCTTCCCATTTTCATTTTTGTTATGTACCTTATGAATAATGCATACAAAATGGTGGTGGGATCAAATGGGAAGGGGCAGGTGAAGAGGTTTCACAGTGCTTCAAAATTATGTCAAAATGCCAAGTTCAATCTCACTCTTAATACCACAAGTGCCGATTTGATTACAGTTTCAACCGCCCACGTCCTTTCATACAAAACACATTACCTCGTTATTTGACCTCCAGGTATTACTACAATGAAGCGTGGTTCCAAGAGGACCAAAGGAATCAGCAGTAACGCAATTAAGGTGTTTGTTCATCACCTGAAAAAGCTGTATGCGCAAATGGTTACAGCTGAAAGTGCTCCACCAGTATGAATTTTACACTGATAATTTTGCTGTTGGGAAATGACAAAAAGAGCAACAGTACTAGTTTAAATTAATTGCATTACACTGGCTACAAAAGCGGCAATAAAATCGTGTTTCTGTTCATTTAACCCTCTGCATTACACAGTGCTCCAGGTAGGAATGCTATGAAACTAGGTGGCAGAAATAATTTGAATTGGGGGGGAGGGAGGGTGTGTTGGGTTTTGACTGAGGAGTCTGGAGCACCCAGAAACCCATTCACCCCTGAAAGCTGAGAGCCCTCCTTGGCTGCCGCCGCTCGTCAGATGTTGAGAGTGACCGGAACCACCACAGTAACAAAAACCAGTCCGCCCCGCCCCCTCTAGCAGTCTGAAAGAAATGCCGACTACTGTTCTTTTTTTACTTCTGTACTGCACGTGCCCAGTGCAGGCCGGACCCCCACCACACCCATGTCAGCGCGCTCAACACTACGCAGAGCCAGGGACATACCACTGCTGCTGCCAAACCCTGCCCGTCTTGTGTAAACGGGCACCCAGCTCCTCCTTTTTTTCCAGCAGCGATACTACTGTCTGACTGGCAGTCGCCCAATACATTAAGGACAGTCGGCCTCAGCTCTATGGGTAGTGAGAGCACTCTCTTGGCAGACAGGGCACACCCCGTAATAAGGTCACAGCCTTTTAGATTCTCCTCCCTCACGGCCTACTGAATGACTGGTTCTGCCCCCAATTCAGAGATGGGCACACCCCGCAATCTGAGGGCACAGCCTTTTAGATGATTCTTCCAAATTATGCTCACTGCAACTACTGAATGACTGGATTTTTTTTAAAGAAGCTAGAAGTACCCCCTCGCTGTTGTTTGCCTCCACCATCCAGTTAAGTTGCTGTCTACGTCTAAGTCTGACCAGTCTCAAACAAGGAGGGAAAACTATGATGAAATTAACTGAAGATATTAAGTGCTTTTTTTTTGGCTATATGAAACCATCACTACATTGACATGTATGATTCCAGAGAACAATTTTTTTTTTTAAAGATTTGTTTTTGGGGAATTTTTCCTTTATTTGACAGTTATACAGTGTGGAGAGACAGGAAGGTCTGGGAGAAGAATGGGGGAAGACATGCAGCAAATGATCTGAACTGGAATCGAACCCAGGTCGCTGCAGGAAGGACGCAGCCTCTATGGTACGCGTGCTTAGACCGATGAGCCACCGGGGCACCCCTCCAGAGAATAATTTCAACGGAAGATTAATGAAAGTCTATCGAGTTCAAGAAAGAAGAGATGAAAAAGAAGGGATAGACAAGCATCAAGAAAACTTGAAAAAAAACAAATGTGACTCATCATGAAGCTAAGTAGCAAGTTTGATGTTTCTGGTGGTGAAAATGTATGACTATGAGCAATTTTAATAATAAGTTTCATAAGTTTATGGTGACCAAGAGTGGGACAGACCGGAGGTCACCTTGATGATCAAAATCAACCCAGTTCTTCTTTGAGTCCAAGTGGACATTTGCGCTTGATTCGACGCAAATCTCTCCACGCCTCAAGGAGATATTGTGTTCACAAGATTGAGACGTACTAATGAACGGATGGACAGCCCCAAAACGTAATGCCTAGACTGCCGCCTCAGCAGAGGCATAAAAACACTCCGCAAATTGAATTACACATCATCGATAATCCACAGATTACATGAGCGACACACATAATTACAACTGCTTTAACTCAGCATCATGTGGTAAAATGAAGTTTTAATCGTTGGCGCCGTCTCAGTGCTCAGGTTTCTGGGCCGTCAGTGAGCTTCAGTGTGTGTGAGGTGGTCCTGTTGCTTTAATAAGAGGAAGTCAAACAACACAAGTACATGTTCTGCTTTTCGTGTTGAGCACAGCAGGATTCTTTCTCCAAAAACAACCAGGACAATACAGAGATCTCAGAAGAGGGATGGACTCTGACAAAAAGGTGTGATGACAATGTGCCCAAAAACCACAGGCACAAAATCCTATTAGAGCTGGAGGCAAGAGACAGGGTTTCTATCAGTTACTGTTAGGAGGGGTCACCATAGGTCAACCTGTCAAAATTCTGTATAGAAGCACAAAGGGCATTTCTCACTTCTTCAAAAATACGAGAATTCACCAGGCTTTTTACCCCCCCAGTGATTTACTCGGTGAAGATTTTATACCATACTTTACTCTCGCATAATATAAGAATTTCACTTCTAAAGTGACCTTTTCAAATTTTAATTTGTGGGAGCAAGGCTACTACGGTGAGAGGGCAAGTCCGATAATTTACAGTTAAATGGCTAATCACTGCCGATTCTTGAGTTCATGCAACACAGAATGCAGCTCAATAACCTTGAAGAGGAATTCACGCGTCACCGTATGCTGTGAATTAGTTTGCAGTTGCAGTTTGCAGTTGTTAGCAAACAGCACTGATTCTACACAGTATTGGCCTGTAGTACCCTCAGCCTCATGATACACTTTGTCCTCTTTGCCGAAATGCTTGGTTCATATGAAAATTGCTTCTTTCTGACTGTTGCTTCTTTCTGACCTCAGTTTGTTGTCCTTCGCAATCACACCCAAGGGACTGGGTTTTAAATGGACAATATGGGCCTAAATGCAGTTCACAATTCATTATGTAACACGCCAATTTTACGAGGAGCAAACACAATGTGACAGTAATAACGGAGTCAACACACATTGCCAAGGAATAGTACGCTAGTGTGACAATCTCACGCAGCGTGCTGGCAGTGCAAAAGGAGTGTGAAACGGTCACGGCCAGGGAACTGAAACCAGAAAAGGCACAGAACTTAACTTTTAATTATAGCTGCTGCGCAGCAATGGTCGGGGCCGGGCAATTTTAGGCAAAATTAGGCAATTCTGAGCAACAAAGAGTGTCGGAAGATGAAAAAAGGTGGCGTTCTAATGTGCATTTTACATCAGTTGAGGCTTGAACTCACAATTTCTGGCACAAGAGACTATGCTCTATCTCACTGACAGTGGCAGGTCTAGCCCATGATTTCATTGCCGTTAGATCGCATATGGAGAGAAACCATGTCTTCAGTTGCCGATTACGATAATTGGAAAATGCGTCAATAAAGGAAAATGATTGAGAACTTGCCAGGACTAAAAGGGACATGTCTGTGCCACCCCAATTCCCAGTTCTAGACCCACCACTGCTCACTGAGCTAATTGGCAAATGGAAATCTCACATGTAGCTTCACAAATTGACTAAGCCAGTAACCTGTGTGCAAGACAGCAGCTGTTAGCGTGTAAAGGCAGATTTCAAACGGCTGTCAGAAATTCAGTTAAGACAAAAATCCAAAAATACACAAATTGCATCTAGACAGCATGGAGATGTTGGTAATTTGTTTTTAACAATGATTTATTGGCTCCATAAGTGAAAAACTGATGTTTAAAAATGCCATTTTTGCATTGACTCCAATTGTTCGCATGAGAGTGAAATTCAAAATGCTGCAAAAAATTCAGTTTTTGAGATAAAATTCTGATATTTTCCAAATCAAAAATCTGTGTGAATCGTTTGTGTAGGACAGTCTGAAGATGCTCTGTAGCAAGTTTGGTGCCAATTGAGCAAAAATTGTGGGAGGAGTTAGGTTTAATAAGTTTTACAGTTTTTGGAAAAAAAAAAAACAGAGTGATAGACTTCATAATTTACAAAAGGTTTAAATGTACAAACATTTCTTCAGTATTGGGGCTACATTTTGGTGAAAGTTGCAAATCTGTAGCACATATGGTTGATTTCTTGTGAATTTTCAAAATTTTGAAATTTAGAGGCTTGCTGTAGCGCCACCATCAGGACTATTGGCCTGTTTTTGCAGCTGAGGCAATCTGGCATGAGACTGGACCTTTGTGCAAAGTTTGGTGATTTTTCGCGCATGGGAAGTAGGATTTCCTCAGAAGAAGAAGAAGAAAGAAGAACATGCAGGATAACAAGAGGGTCCTGGCAGCTTAGGCTGCCCGGCCCCTAATAATTAATGATTGACCTTGACCTGCTCTCAATCATTTTATTAAAATTATTATTATGTGAACTTCAAAAACACTCAATACTATGAGGTGTGGCCAGTTCTCCTCCTTAAGTTCAGAAGAAAACAAATGCTTCATTTCCACACAAAATTGCATTTCAAAGTTATTCAATTGTGGATACTTCTTGCTAATCTTTGAAGTCTTTAAACAACCTTGAAGTGAAGGTTAGATAGCATGCATTGCAGGATGTGCTAGAAGCAATTGCGAAAATAAACAGAGTTGTTTCTCTTTTTTTTAACTGAATAGAACGTTCTTCTGAAATGAATTTACTATTTAACCCCGGCAACACTGCATGAAGTAGGCAGCTACGTGTTAAAACAGCCAATAGATTTTTCCAATTATTGGAAAACTTGTTGATCATGGAAAATGATTGAAAATGGGTCATGATCACTTATTAGTTAAAAGTATTTTTTATTACACAACTAATTTCAGCCAATCATCACAGGCGTGAGAGCAGATCACTACAGGGGCAGCAGATGTGCATTACCAAAGATTTTGGATGGGGGGGATCTGAATCAAACAAGCTGTCCTGAATTTTTTTTTTAATGCCCAAAATTTATGCCAAGCAACAAACAAAAAAAAAGAGAAAAAACACGGTTATTTGATCATGATCACTTGACGGACTGCATTAATGACAGCACCTGAAGTCAAGCAATGGCATTCGACATTAGAATCTGTTGTATGAATCTCAGGCGATTCAGATTGTGTGATTTTGCTTTTTTGGTTGTACTTATATTTCTGACAGCCCAGGTGAAAAATTTTCAAGAAAACTTTTATTTACTCTCTCAAATGAGGATGTATTAACCCTTAAAGTGCTAGTCACTGCTAGAGTCACACAAGATGCAAACTGGACAAAGCACAATTTCAGATTTCAGCCTTCAAAAGGTCAACAATTTTATCAATTTTTAGTTGGCAGTGACCATCAGATGGGTTCTCAGGTACCTGTGAGTCCCTCTGAAGGTCATTTGTCGACTACATAATGAATGATAAACCACTGGAGGGATAGAGTGAGAAAAATAAAGCACTTGAAGGGTTCAGGCAATAACACTTCTACAAATAAAGCAGAAATTCAAGTTCATCCCAGAAAGGGGGATGAGAATGGCTAAGAAATGTACAGCACTTACTGAATTTGAGCATGAAAGAATCCCAAGTTTTTCAGAATGAGAAATCGGTATGACTGTTGTGGTCCAGCAGCCCAAGCCATGGGCAACATGATTACAACTACAAATCCCACTCACCAGCCAGTGACCTCCATCAGACCTCCCTTGTGTGTGTCACCTCCTGTTTCTTTCTGTCAACTGGCCTCAACTTCTTCAGTGATAATGCTGATAAACACTTAATGCTGAAACGCGTGTGTTGTGTGCAACACGAGAGTAGGTGTCGTGTCGTTTTCCACATGTGAACGGTAAAACAGCAAGAAGCTCTTTCTTTTATACAGAGATGTCCTCATGGAACAACTTACCCCTGCATATTAAACAAACTCAAACAAAGGCAATATTTAAAACCGAAGTGAAGGCGGCTTTGTGGGGAGGGGAGATGTGATGCCTCACTTCCGAGAGGGAGTATGAATCATAGGTGTAGGGTTGCAAGGGTTTAGCTTGTGCTTTGATTGCATCAACTTTCTTGTTTTCTACATCCTGTGTTTCATTTGTTGGTTGCCATCCAGGACCACTTGGGAAATAAGTGTTTTTAGTAATGCTTTTAAGTGATATCCTCAGGGATTTTTGTGTCATGATACTTCTTTGAGTTGTTGTGCCGTTAAATTAATAATGAATAAATTCAAACTCAATTCAATTCAAATTCGAGCACCAGTGCAGTAGACTAAGAAAGAAGGTTCAGAGCATCATGGTGGTGAGTACAGAGCACAGTGTACCAGTGCAGTGTACTAAGAAGTACGGTTCAGGGTATCCTGGCAGAGTACACTGTACCAGTGCAGTAGACTTAGGAGTAGAGTTCAGAGTATCATGGTATTGAGTACAGAGTACAGCGTACCAGTGCAGTAGGCTTAGAGTAGTGCTTGAGCAATATCCTCCATCTGAGGAGCAGATGGACAGTGTGGAGAGAAGAGAGAGTCGGCTAACGGTTCTAACACATGGTCCATGTTTTATTGATTACAGAGGAAGGTCATTACACAGCAGGTCCACAGCTCTGAGGTAAACAGCGGGAGGAAGCAGGAGAGGGGGAACAGAGGAGCGATAAAAGAGGGAACGCCGGGACGAGGAGGTGTGGGCGACCGAAATTAACAGCAGGTACATGACAGTAGGAGCGATACAAACAGGAAGTGACCAAGAGGAACGGTGAGACTTAGGACCTCAAAGAAGGATGAGGAGGAAAAATATGAACAAGCGAGCCAGAGAGGGATGGATACTGGATGGAGAGAAAGAAGAGAGAATAACTTTAGGACAGTAAAACAGGAAGTGATCAGTAGAGAGTGAAGGAGTGGAACGTGGAGGCAGGTACTGGTCCAGCAGCGTTTCATCTCCGAGTACAAACTCGTGTCCAGGTGCAGAAGACCACTTCCTTCTCTTCTCTTCGGTCACAGCCAGGAGCGTCCGACGCGTGTGAACCTCACAAACTCAGCACAGTCCCAGGCCAGCCGGAGGTCGATATCAGAGCAGACAGCTAGCACGTTCAAGCACGATTTACTGACATGTCCATAATGCTAAGATACAGCAGCTTTAAGATGGGGAGGGAGGGGTTTTTAACTGTGATTTATCACTGAGGATGAATTTGAACTAACAGAGCACGACTGGACCTTTCCACCATGTATAGAGTGGCGACTGTGCGTGCTTGTGTGCCCACGTGTACTATATCCATACAACAATGCACACGCACATACAAATTAAGCAATACCTAAAGGGAAAGCATTTAAAAAATCAATTATTAAAAAAAATAATAAATCAGAAAAATAATAACAACATTACATCCTTCATGCCTGATGCTATGATACGGTAAACACTTTAAAATTGAGCCAGAGCAGTTCCACTGCGCGATTCTCCTGCCAGTGAAGTCGGTCCCATCTCCCGAGAAGAGACTCTGTGTGTGTGCGTGTGTGTGTGTGTGTGTGTGTGTGAGCACGCGTGTGCATGCGGGCGCACACAAGAGTGTGTGAACTTGTGAACGTGTACATGTGCAAACGTGCCGGAGTAAATATTTGCATGCTTGTATAAACGTGCGTACAAACAAGCTTGTGTGTTTGTGACTGATCGTGAGTGTCGGTGCTCGATGCGATGCCCTGGCCCGGAAACGCAGGCTCTGGCCTCCACTTCCTGTCCTCACAGCATCAGCTTCCTGTCGGGGTGCTCGGCCCGGCCTGTCCGCTGGTGCCGCACCTCCAGGTGCTTGCTTTGGACCCGGTCGAAGTGCTGCAGGAGCTCCTTGTAGTTCACGTGACACGGGGTCGCATGTCGAGACTCCGCAGGCTTCGTATCAGGCCTGAGAGAAAGAACACAAAAACGATACAAATGTGCTTCGACCAAAAAGGTAGCCTGATGACTGCAAGCGCTGAACAGCTGCCCGGACCGATCCGAATCTGAATCAAAATGTGAATTGGATTCAAGAGCCGGTCAGATTCACCCGAGTCTGCGCAAACAGGAAATCTGTCTCAGTTTAGTAAATGAAGACCACATTACGCAACAGTAACTGCAGTTCGTGACTAAAAATCTCCCTCAATACGCAAGGACAGCAGTTTCTTAGAAACACATGATCCAGTTTTCCGCCTGACCTGTGAAATCACACTGAGTGGGAGTTTAAACGAATCACTATATCCAAGTAAAGACAGATTATTACAATGTCTTCTGGATGATTCTTCAGTCATGACTCCAGAGAACTAACCGGAGCTGCATTACCACTGTAGCATAAAGGCCTCCAATTTAGATGCGCAAGTCAAAATGCACCCTGATCATGTGATTACTTTACCTTTATTCCTCTTCAAAACATCGAAACCAATCAAACCTACATCAAAGCAAACTTGATGGATCTCAAGGAAGTTAAAAAATTAAAAGCCAATTAATATATTTGTCATCAGGGTGTTGTCAGCAAAATAAACAGTGCTGCAAAAAAGTTCCAAACTGCCATCTACTGAACATGAATCTGGGAATTATTTCAAATAATTGAACTCCTTCCAGTCTCTCAACATTTTAAACTTCTCTGATACAGTGAGCTGCTAAGACTTAATTTAGAGTGTGTGTGCGTGTGCGTGCGTGCGCGCTCGCGTATCCGTGTGCATCTGTGTGTATGCCAGCTTCCTTGTGCTCCCTGTGTTCTCACTGATCTCAGGCCAGTGACCTTGAGTGATGATGAGGTTATTAATGGCTATTGTCTGAAGCTCAGGAAGCATTGCTGGACTGCATCGATCATCAGCGGAAACCCTTTTCATTTAGACAGCCAGATCCCGTACACTGACATGCCCTTGGATGGGCAGTCTACCATTCAAGCCAATCACAAATAAGATCAAATCCGGGGCCCATCTCTCACAATTCTACACATACAGTCTCAATTGTTTGGTTTACTGCAAATGGTTCTTAACCTCTCAGCCAATCAGTGAGTGAGGGGGCGTGTATTCAAAAATGGGGAGGCCATAATCATAAATCAATCACGGCCGACATCACTCAAAGCCTGTCCGTGCCGGACACAAAAAAGCGCAGGAGATACGAGTGGCTAAACTCGTGTTCCACATTTCATAGCGATATCATCCTCCAGTTAAAAGGAGCTGTGTCACGATTACTGCACATGCTCAGAATTTACATCCGAACACAGTGAATCTGATTGACTGCAAGTCAAAATCTGATTCCATCCTTGCCAATCTGTCTTGGTTTTGCATTGAATTTATACATTTTACTCACTCCAGCATTATGCTTTTTATATTAAGGAGCTTTCTATCTAAATTTCAGGATTCAAAGCGCTATTTTACTCTTTAGCAATGGGATATGTAGAATGTAAGCTGGTTGCCAGTGCCAATAATCATATAAGAAGAAAAGTAACTTCTAGATTTTGACTCGCAGTTGAGCGGATTTACTTAATGAGCAAGCGCAGTAATCATGACACAGCTCCTTTAAGCTTTACAAAAATATGAAAAACAAAACTGAGCAGAGCTCTGCTCAGCTGTCCCAAGAAATGCCAAGGATTCTGGGAATAGTGAGCTAGTCATTTCCACCACTGTGTGATCCCACTCCAAAATAAATGAATGTGTTTCATGCCCAAAACTCACTATATTATTCTGCAATTTTACTTAATAACCAGGCTGTATAACCTTGTTTTCTGAAACCCCCAGCAATGTACATGAAATGATGATCAAAGATGGTGCAAGAGCCCATTTTAACCAGGAAAATACAGCGTCACAGTCGGCTGAATACCTCTGGCTTTCCTGCACACCAATACTGCAGGCCTGAGATTCCTAAACCTTTCAGTCCGATCCACTTTGGCATTCGACACTTTTTAAATTGAGTGTGTGTGTGTGTGTGTGTGTGTGTGTGTGAGCCTGGGTGTGAGAGAGTGCGAATACTTGTGCCCATGTCCAGGACGACACCATTCCTCTGACACACACACACACACACACACACACACACACAAAATGAGCAGCAGATATGGGGGGAAATGTGCTAAAAATAACGAAGGATGACTAGTATTCGGAGAAATGCACAAACTTGCAGAGCGAACTTCAGGCAGGAGTGACTGTCTTTCCCTCTCAGTAGTACGATGGACACACTGAGCGACAGCTGTTCTAATGAGACCCCACAAAACCGGACACTGAAGCGATCAGCAGCGACCGTAAATGTCCGTTCAGCAGCAGACTGAGGGGAATAAACAGATTTATGAATCCTCATCAGAACCTCTCCCTCCACCATGATTAACACAAAAGTGCACAATCCAACTACGCCCATCACGGGCCCTTTTACACCACAAACATTCAGCAGCAACAAATGCTCTCGATCAACTTCACTTCAGTCATTTTTACATTTGGCAGGAGTTTCCACAGGTATCAACAGGAGAACATCTCACAATCCCTCTGTGTATCTGCATGGATAAACTAAAACATGCAGGTCTCTCCACTCCATTCTAAGTCAATATGTACTTTCCGTGGGTCTCCATCTATTCTGCAGTAAATATGTGCTTTTGTGGGTGTGTATTAGCTCTACAGGAAATGCGCATCTCCATCTGTTATATGGAAAAAATGTCCTTTAAAGGGTCTATCACTTCTACTATAAATGTCATTTCTGGCGGTCAATATGTCCACCTGTAAATGAGTGCTTTTTGTGGGTTCCTTGGTTCTACCATAAATGTGGAGTTTATGTGGGGCTCTATTCTATAGTAAATGTGAATCTTCTCTGCCCCTCCATCCAGTGACTGTCTCACTGACTGATGCAAATCCAGCAGCTCCCACCATCAGTACTTCATCTACACGCTCATGTCCTCAGGATAGAGTTAGTAATATCTGCAGACAAATCTGGCCCTGTTCAATGTGTTTACATCCCATACACAAATGCATGCACGCAAACACACACACACACACATATTTTTGCGCATGAACACACACAAACATGTATGCGCACACACAAACAGGTGCACGCACGAACGCGAACACACCACACACACACACACACAGTGCACACACACACACACACAGCCACCGTCTGTTCTCTGGCCTTCCACCCTGCATGTGTGTTCAGGGTTGGGGGTGATTTATGTGCCCCTGACCCAGGGGGTCAGTGCTGCTGTTGCCCCTCTCTGGGAGGACCCCTCATTCTTGGCCCCCCATGGGGGGGGTGGGAATGGAGGGGCACCCCAGGTCTCTTGGGACCAACAGGGCCTCCCATCAAAGACACAACCTACTGACACCTCAGAGGAAACCCTGAACACACACACCTCCCTTACCTCCCTATCACACACACCCATTCTGCCTCTGTGTGTGTGTGTGTGTGTGTGTGTGTGTGTGTGTGTGTGTGTGTGTGTGTGTGTGTGTGTACTTCACGGAAATGACCCTCCTTATAAGAGTGAGAGAGACGCGGGAGTGTGTTTCACCACCCTGAGGAACGGTGTCCATCTCCTCCAGACACGCCACAGGCACAAAGGGACAAATGGCTCAGCCCAAAACGCTTGTGTCAGACAGAGCGACGGTCATCAGGGCTCATGTGCACTCCTGCTCTCCAGGAATAAGACACACCCCTCGCTACAGAACTTTCCCAAACCTATCAATGACTCAGCAAAGAGGATTTCTCTAAATCAGGATTTCACTGCTCAGAGTAGACATGAACACCTGTGTAACAAACCTTTTACAGGAAGTGACTGGTGTTGAGGATGCGACAGCACTACTGTCATTCCTGGGTCAATATTTTCACTCACTTGCAGAGCTGTTGTTGAAATCACAATGCAAGACCCATGGCCTATTACTTGCTCTAAAAGCTAATGACAGACACCTAAACACATTTCTGGGACACTTTACTTATAAACGGGGAAACGCCATTGTTAAGAATCAACAAACATTCAGACTTGGGTGAGGCAATGAGGAAGGAATGGGGTCTGCCTGTACTGACAACACCCTCCACCTCCACCCCTACACACACACACACCCACACACACACATCCCCCAAATCAACGTTTGCATGGCATGACGGATTGCGACCTTTCACCTGAGCATAATTCCTTCACCCTGCTTGTCCGACCTGTGACTCTGGCAGTGGGCGGCGTGGAATTCTTGGTAAGTTTATCGCGATGAGGAAAAACAGGAAGCTCAGGGTCTATGTCAGGGGCGAGAGGCTCCACTGTCCTATAAATCCCCGACTGCCGGTCATCCGCCTGACCCCAGGACACACTTCCCTGTGCGAGACCCCAGGTGTGGTTATGTAATCGGGCGAAGAGCGCTACTGGTGTAACGTCAACAGCTCTGGAGTGCAGCAAAATCACAGTTCTCATGAAAGCATACAGATGTTCCTAAGGAACAGCAACTTCAGCTGACATTAGTGCTGGTGGCCAACTCTGAATAGATACTACCAACAATGTAGTGAATGTTTGAGGATCATCACTCAGTACTTTCCAGATCGGCACTTAGCAGTGCATTGTGGGTTCTCATACTGTCCTCATGAGCTCTGGGTTGGGTATGCAGCGTAGTGCATTGTGGGTACTCACAGAGTCCTCATGAGCCCTGGGTTGGGTATGCAGCGTGCAGTGCATTGTGGGTACTCACAGAGTCCTCATGAGCCCTGGGTTGGGTACACAGCGCAGTGCATTGTGGGTACTCAGTGTCCTCATGAGCTCTGGGTTGGGTACACAGTGCAGTGCATTGTGGGTACTCACAGTGTCCTCATGAGCTCCGGGTTGGGTACGCAGCGCAGTCTATGGGACAGCAGCTGGAAGGCCTGACTCTGGGGCAGGAGCATCAGTAGGCCGTACAAAGCCTTTATCAGGTACGGGTTATTCTCCACATCCAGGAGCTGCAGACGCAGGTCTGGAGGGAGAGAGAGAGAGAGAGAGAGGAGAGAGAGAGGGGGGAGAGAGAGAGAGAGAGAGGGGGGGATTAAGAGAGGGAAGGGAGTGAGGGAGAAGGAAGGTGAGAGGCAGAGGGAGAGAGAGAGGTTGCACTAAAAATACTCAGAAAACGGCGGCCATTTTGAAGCACTTAGCATCTGCTGCAATCCAAATTTGTAAGGACACAAGGCAACCATGAGCTGTAAAATTCAGTCTCCCAATCATCAGTAGTAAATTTCTGCTCCTCTCTAGTTCAATTTGTGTTCACACAAGCAAACAAACCGTACACTGGAAATGTGACCACAGATTCAGTAACTTTGGAATATGGTTGTTTATGCAGCAATACCTAATGGCTGTAACCATGGTGAAGTAAAAGAATTTATGATGACAGAAAAAATTATGATTAACTAATAAAAAGATACAGCCAGCCAACCATGACTCTGGTGCCCCCCTACGCCAGTAATCAAGCAAAGTGGAATCCTGGGATTGTGGAATTATGCGGCATCTGCAATATGACTGTGTATGCATGAGTGCTGCATTCTACCACCATTACGGAGGAGAGGCAATTCGAAACATTTGCCAAACCAACAGACCACACACCATAAACTACATCTGAGTACACTGACAAGGTGAGATGGCTGTAGTTCTCCCAATTCAAAATCACCAGGCAGAACACACATTTCTTGAGTTCCACAACGCATTCAAAAAGCATTTTACAGCTAATAAACACTAATGCCTCAGAGTCTGTTTCAGCCCAACCACAGTCAGATAGTCCACTGAGGAAGAAGCGGGTCTTTATGTTGGGAAACAGGATATATCACACAGTTGGAACAATGTGTTCAATAGATAGATAGCACATATTAACATATTAAGCACTCAGTCATTTCAAACATGGCAACACTGTGAAACCTTGGAAATGCATACACATATCACTCGGACATTTTACATGTACACATATTCACAGCTTTCTCATACAGTGTGCTTAATTTACACGAACATTGATGGGCAAGTAAGTGGTTTCAAACTCATTTGAAGATCGGTTCCAAAGTGCTCTCTGTCAACTACCACCCCACTTGTAAGAGGAAGTGACATCACAAAGCAGGAGAAGCACAACCAGAGGTACACTTCCCAAAAGCTTAGTTGCTAACTATTTTAGCTACTTACATAGTTTGAACCGGAGTCATGTAGAGAGAACTAGTATGCAACTAAGCTTTTGGGAAACGTACCCCAGGCTGGTTGCCGATTCGCCGCGGAAGGGCTGAACTGGCAGAGAGGTGCGAAAGGCGAAGACTAAAGGACGCCCAGACTCTGACTCCCAGGGGGAGATAAACCCAGCCCAGCACCTGCGCCCCACAGTCACGTTCGCGCTCCGTGTGGAAGAGTGTCACCTTCAGTACACTGGGACAGGGGGGCCATCTCTCACCCCCCTACGATAGGAGCATCTCTACCCCTCTGCTCACACTACCCAACTTTTTCATCTCCGTTTCCACCTTCGCTGCATCTGTGACGGATTCCTCGCCTTTCATTTCTCATTAAGTTCGTCTGGATTAGTGACGGACGTAATGAAGTCGGCGAATCCCCCCTGCTAAAGATCTGGCAGGTCTTCCGGTCTCCCCGGGGACTCGTTAGCTGGAGCAGGTTGTTTGTCTGAGGGGGTGAAAAGTGCTGAGACAGCACTGCGGTCTTCCAAACTAGAGGTCTGGCGACTCCATTGCCTCATCCGTGAAGAATTTATCACTGCAGACGGCATCTCTGTACTCGTCCCTCGCCCTCTGATGAAGGGACTTTTGGATACCAACCTTGTTCTTGGACATCTACGTTCCTGTACATTTCCATTCCAGCCCTAATTTGGCACAACCAATTCTACCAATTAGCAGACCAATGAAATCTCAGGTTGTTGAATGACGTGTCCTTCACTGTGGACATTTACAAGCCTTGGAGTAAAAAACCAAGGGGATGGTAGATCTTTCTGGAATAGGGCTCGTTACCGTTGCCTGAGACAGCAGCACTGTGCATGCAGTGCAGAGGGGTGCGAGTGAGAGCATCTCTCCCTCTCTCTCCCTCTCTCTCATCCCCCTTTTCTGAGTCTGAATGTAGGCCTGTGCTCGCCTGCAGCCATCAGCAATCAGTTCTGCCCCAATTACCAAAACTGCACTGACAACAGAGACCAAAAACACACACTTGCGACACCCGCGATACATCATTCACACAGCACAGTCACATACAGACAATAAAAACAAATATTAATAGAAACAAATGAATACACTAGGATACACCAGGCATTGAAGAACAGACAACCAGTTCCTGTAGGGATTCATTCATACACGTACAGGAAAATAGCCCAAATAGTCCCGACAAGACGGCATAAAAAAACTAAAGATTAAAACCTCATTCAAAGTCACACAAAACAACGCAATTACACACAAAACACACTTAGGGACATCACAACACACAACACACCCGCGTGTGGAAGAAAGGGAGGTCGCTTAACCATGATGCACCTGCGTGGAGCAGGTCTGTGAGCAACGCAGTGGGTTGGCTGGGAGTCCGTCTTTTTTCAAGTTAAATCCTGACCTTCTTTTATACGCAGCCATGCTCAAGCCGCATTCTACATCACAGCGCTGGTCTCTGATGCGCGAGAGCAGAGCTTAGATGCCCACAACCCACACACGTGTGGAGCCAGCCAATGTATGACATCACACGCATGCTGAGACGAGGTGTAGTCAGGGCTGCGGCTCGATGCGCTGAGATTAGTGAGCACTCAGCTGTGGGCTACAGCAGCATTAGCAAACGCCATCACAGATGATCTGTTCAGGTCTTCATTAGCCTCACAGCCCTGACTCATTACGTCTGGCTCTGCTGGGCACACGCTGGCCTGTTCGGGAGCAGGCATCAGTTGGACTGGAGCGGAGGACTGGGGATTGGGGAAGTAAGAAAGGATGGAGGGTGCTGGAGAGAGAAATTAGGGATTGAAGACAGGGATAACTCACATGTGAAGATGGGGCTCTCGATGAGCTGGACCAGCTTGTCCACTTCCATCAGGAAATCCACCGTCACTTCCAGGTCACCGCTGATTGGATGACGTCAAGGAAATGCAACAGCCACGCACCGTCACTGCCCCCTGGGAGTTTGCTACGAGAGCTGCCACGTTCTCCCCTGCCCTTAGACACAATCTATTCCTTCCCCTCTGATGACACTTATTAAACACAACACCTCACCCCAGCACCCACCCATACCCCCGCTAAAAAATAAGATAATACATGAATCTGATGAACCTGCCAGACTGAGCCACACCTTTAGAGTCAAGTTTGTGGGATTGAAAGAATAGCAGAGAGTTAGAAAGGGAAGAGTATCAAGCACTGGCCAAGGGGCTCTGGAGACCAGATCAGGAAACCGCTGACACATGAGCTGAGGATCACCAATTTGCCCAAAATGCATGAGGAAAATCTTTGAAAGGTTTAAAAACAATGTACCTCAAAGACAGATTGGAAGGAATTGGGAGGAATTTCTATGCGCAAGGGGCAAGGATTCAAGCCTTAGCTGAATATTCTTGATCTACAATCACTCAGACAGCATTTGCATCAGGAGCAGTTATTCACCTGCTAGTGATAAAACCATGTGAGCTCAGGATTACTCCGGCAAACCTTCGCCAAGCAATACACTACACAGTGAGACTGATCAATGCCAGTTAGAGCTTTACTATGCAATAAGAAAGCCTCATGTAAAGTGTACAGAGACGCCGTCGACTTCTCTGGGCTTAGGGGTGTCTGAAGGACCATCACAGAATAGAATCATATACTGGAAGAAATGGATGCCTTGTGATTTGGACAAAAAAAAGATGTACTATCAAAACATCCAATAACCCCCCCCTCACCACACACAAACACACACACACACACACACACACACACACACACACACACACACACTTTTACCGACTTGGTCAGTTTAACATCTTGACCCTCAGCTTTTCCCTATGTGATGGAAAAAAGCCTATGGGCTTCTTTGGTTTATTTTACCCCTAATATTTTTCAATGGTCTGTAAGAACACAACCTTTCGCCCATTTTAAATGACTTCAAAATAAAAGTAGCTAATATAACATCAAGGTACAGAGCATCGCATAGCCAGAAGCACTCGCCAAAACCGATGTATAGCAGCTATGTTGGGGGGTGTTTGTTAATGATATCTCTTAGTTCAGAAATAACTGGCTGAAATTTAAAAAAAAAAAAAAAAAAAGTCATTCATGACTCTTTCATATTTTTCTGGGCCTGAATAATTGATGTCTGTTCTCCTTACGTTTGCATGATGATCTGCCCACATCACATGTTAAACCTTATTCTACTTCAGTCAGTCCACCGGGAGATTCCCTGACCCTCATCCCCCCCAGCAATGGTCCCGGGTCAGATGTGGAATCATGTTCTGGCCATCAGTGACTGAGTTTAGGACAAAGACCAAAAAGAGCAAGAAAACTGCATCCCACTAAGAAGTTGTGAAAATATGGTGACGTCCACCTGACTACCTCCTGAGGTATAATGCAGCCCATGTGCAAAGACCAAAGATCGAAGGTTACAGTCAGGGTCAGGGCAGAGGACTGAGCCCTGGGGAGTGTGTTCACCTTTCAGAGCGCTGGTTTAAACAGTCAGCACTGACACAGGGACATGGTGTTCTTATACCGGACAGATTTAGAAGTTCCTGTTGCCTTCAAACGCTGAGGAACCGAAAACAGGCAGTGCAGCAGGATCGGCGGGCGTGAGAAGGATACAACTTCTGTATGAGGTCGTAGGCGTGGCGGTAGTTCTGGGTCAGGAAGCAGAGGGACACTGTGGCGACAGGGTTGTGACACCAGGAGCGGTACAGGCAGCAGAACAGAGCGCAGCTCTCCTGCAGGGGAGACACCAGGTGAGATCTATACACACACACACACACACACACACACACACACACACCATCACTCACCCGCAGTCAGGCTCAATACTTTGACAATGACAATCTTAGTAATGTCTAATGGCACAGAGGACACCGAGGTCATGTCCTCAGAATTCCCCCCCGCCCGCCATATCCAAAGCCCTTATTTAATCACATTAAAAATTTTGAGTTATAATTTATTTAGGAATGAAATCACTTGCTATTAATATCATCTCAATTTTAAGCCCAGTATTAAAGCAGGAAGGAGATTTAAATTTGGGCTAATTCTGCACCATCCCCCACCCCCAACCCACGCCCACACCCCACACCCCACACAGAGTCTCTCGACTGCAGATTTAGGTCCTGGCTACAGTACCGCTGACATGTAAAGCACAGGTACACACAAACAAAGGCAGGCACAGGAAAAGACGAGCTAAAGCGAGAGAAGATGGCACAGGCCCTGACCTGTGTGCGCAGGTCTTTCAGCTGGTTACGCAGCTGAAAGAGCTCGGCAGACGTAAGCAGGATGGTGTTCAGCGTCTGCACCATGGTGGAGGCGAACTTCAGGTCCTCCTCCTTCAGCAGGATGTCCGCCATGGAGTGGAAGATGTTCTCGGCGTGGAGGAGCAGGCAGAGCTGCCTGAGGGAGGGAGAGAGAGGGGTCAGTGAGGGGACAATCAGGTACAACAGGAAACCCCAACCCCCCTAACCGCTGCCCCACCCCCCAGGAAGGGGAGAGAGACGAAGCAAGACTGCAGCTAGACCCAGCTTACAGCCTGCAGCAATGCCGCCAGGAAAATTTAAAAGGCACATGAGCTTTCGGTACTCTCAACCACTCTTTCTGGGACAGAGAAGCACCACCATTTTCCATCCAAGCATTGGTGGTTCAGTGGTAGAATTCTCGCCTGCCACGCGGGAGGCCCGGGTTCGATTCCCGGCCAATGCAAAAACCTTTTTTCAATCCCCCCACTACCTGTTTATGCTTTGCACAATAATCAGTAAAATGGCCTCCTGCCAAGACCACTTAATTTTCCGTTTTTGGTTTTCCTCAGACAGCACGGAGGATGCAGGCAAACGTTCACATACAGGCAACTAAATTTCACGACCAGGAGTGAGTGATCAGTGAAAAATACAAGCCTGTTGCTAGAAGAAAATAGATTGTAGAAAACGATAGTCTAGACTTTCTCAAGTGTGCTCTAAAACAGAGGCAGACTTGCTGATGTGGCAATTAACCCCCCCTTTCACTCAGCAAAAGCCTGTGCTCAGCATTGGTGGTTCAGTGGTAGAATTCTCGCCTGCCACGCGGGAGGCCCGGGTTCGATTCCCGGCCAATGCAGCAATTTTGTGAATTACAGCACTTTATGACACCTGCCATTAAAGGTTAACTTTCATCTAAAACCACTCGTTGAAATGTGAGAGCAAATCAATGTTGCGAGACAGCAGTAGCGCAAGACTTGCTGGGAGTTTCAAGACAAGGCATGTTACGACTGGACAAATCTGACATGGAGCGAGCAAACTGAAAAAGGAGTTTGAAAGAGGTAGCCAAATGCTTTACATTCTGCCTAAACTCAATTTGAATGCAAAGTTTGGATTTACCAATAGATCAGGAACTATATTCTGCAAGAACACTTGTCACTCCAACGATGGGAACTCCTAACGGTTTCAAAACGTAAAGATAGATGGATGAGAGTAGGCAATTTTAGTGGACGTGCTTTCATGCACACAAATGCCTCTTTGGATTGCACAGCAGCTGTTTCCCAGATTCCTTTCCGGGCAATAGTGTTCATACTCCGTATTGGACCAATTTAACAAAACTGTCCCGATAAATCAGTTACACACAAACAGATGGGACAATAGGGCCCGGGCTCACAAATACCAGAATTCTCACTTAACTTCACAGTCTAACCTATGATATTTAAGTCATGAATATGAGCGAAGCCATCAGCCTCAATTTGTGTGCGTTTACGTCAAATTCAGAGAGAAGAGAAGGAACTGCAGATGTTTTACGCATGTTCTC
The DNA here is from genome assembly GCA_029692085.1 of Gymnothorax javanicus. Lineage (NCBI taxonomy): Eukaryota > Metazoa > Chordata > Actinopteri > Anguilliformes > Muraenidae > Gymnothorax > Gymnothorax javanicus. The sequence continues at coordinate 7,088,961 of CM056209.1, read as the reverse complement.
ACCCTTTTAATGAACAAAATGTAACTGGACAATTGGCAGCACAAACGTTCTGTGCCCACATGTGCACTCTAGCCTTATTATTTAAATCAATATGCAAATGAGCAGGTAAGCTGGTTTCATGCGTGGCATTTGCATTTGGGCTCTGTTGCAGTCAACTGACAAGATGAAGTCCAAAGTACTGTCACTACCTGTGCAGCAAGCAATCATTAGGTCGAAACATCAAAACACAAAAAATCTGAGAAATGGGAAAATATTAGGTGCAGCCAAATCAACTATTTGGTAGATTATTCACGAGAATAAATGCACTGGTGAGCCCAGGAACACCAAAAGGCCTGGAGGACCGCAGAAAACTATAGTGGAGGCTCAAAACAATCCCTTAAATTTGATGATTGGTCACGACCTGTTTTCAATCATTCATTTAAATTACCATTACAGAAACTCCGAAAACTCAACATTACCAGATGTGGCCAGTTTTCATTAATAACGCATACTGATTACGACTCCGGACTTCTCACGCTTTTCTTTACTCAGCGGTTGAAAGCAATGCATGTGTTTCGCAATCTTTTAAATTAAATAAGATCATATGAAATGTCTTTATGCAATTCCATTGCTTCTGACCCCTCCATGCACAAGGACTTCAATTCCGCGTGAGAATCTCTCACATAGCCTACACGTTAATTGAATAATTGCTGACTACAGCAGAGGAACGTAAATATGCCACTTAAATTCACACCGAATGCGTGAGAGTTGACAGGTATGCGTTATTAATGAAAACTGGCCACACCTGATAATGTTGAGAGTTTTCGGAGTTTCTGTAATGGTAATTTAAATGAATGATTGAAAACAGGTCGTGACCAATCATTAATTTTAAGGGATTGTTTTGAGCCTCCCCTATCGCCAGTTCACCAGCCACCACTGATGTATAGCAACGCTAAGTAAAAATGTACAAAGAGTGTAAGCACATGCACCATAGGTGTGGACAACAGACTCTGATACTGTATGATGCCAATATAGAGGGTAACAGAATGATGTTATGCACAAAACACAAGCCAAAGCCACCTGTGACCCTGGTGCATAATGAACATGTTTCAGTTTATATGACTGTCAGTAAATTTTCCCTCGTTGCAGCATCATTCAGATTCATATGAAGTTCAACCATGAGTTGCATTCAAAGATGCTATGACTGAAACTCCAGTCTGATTGCTAATTACATGCCAGCTAAAAACAGGCTTCTCCTGGAGAACCGAGAGTCCTCACTCAGGTGTCTGAGGAGGGAGGGAGGGAGAGAGGGAGAGAGGGAGGAGGGAAATGTGTTCCAGACAGGGATGCCAGTACAGCCTGTACTCTCAGAATGAAAAGACACAAAATGAGGAGGAGAACAGACGTCCTTAAGATTCACCAAGAAGCAATGTGCACTTGCATGCACATACAGGGATCAACATTAACAGCATCCTGACGTCTCAGGGCTGCAAACAAGTGATTTGAGACACTCAAAATAGTCATTTGGGACTGTTACAGATCGAGGAGAGATTGAAGGTTTTTTGTTCGCCTTGTGCAAAGAGAGGAGTGGTCTGTTGTCATTAAGCAGCCAATCAAGAGCTGTTATTTGGGCATCACTAGCATGTGCAAACCAACTTCAGCTCAGCCCGTTTTGCTGACTCATGTTAAGTCATGGTTAACGTTGGAATCCAAAAATTCCTCTAGAGAAAACAACGGGTGTTTCAAAATACCAAGAACGTCAATTTTGGACCTGCGATCTTGTGAAGAATGTTCTCCGCGAATGTTCATCCAAGAACAGGAGGCCAGAGAACATTTTTATTTGCGTTTGAGATGCGATGTGAACCCGTGACGTGCAACATGCAACAGGAGGAGGCCGTCCTGTCCGTCCCTGCCCCGCTAGATTAACCAAAATTATTCAATATAAGCTCCTCACATTCCGCAGCTTCCATCAAAAAAGCATGGCACACTCTACAGAAGTCCTTCAGAAATGGTGGAAATGGATAAGTGGATAAGCTCTTCTGAAGAAAACGCATCATTCAACAGCTTCTGAGGCCCAAATAATCCCTTCATCCATGCCAGTCCAGTGACACAAAGGCAGTGTCGCTTGCCTCTGGGCGAGGTGCGATACCGGGCTCTGTGATATGCTGTAAATCTGCAGTAGGGGCCAGGCTCCATCATAAACGCAACAACGCCCACACAAACAGTAGGCCAGCTCAGACCAGCCATTAGCCCTGGTCCATGAGCCACCATCTGCCACGCTGCCGCCCCAGAATCCCGCAGCGGCCATAACTAAATATCCTTCCCTCAGAAACACCAGTGTCACATGATCTGGGCTAGCAGAGCAATCGCCAACAACACATTGATGATGAGAATGTCCCAGTCACCAAGAGAACAATGATGAAGACCTACTTTATGGATCACTAAAAGTACAAGTATATCGACAATAACAGGCAGGTGCCAGACTGAAAATCATTCTCCGTAAAATGACAGTCAGGGCACGGTATCACATTTGGTCTTCAGTCATTCATGAGCACCAAGAGGCAATGCTTTGAGCCATGTAGATGAAACACCACGTCGCTGAATTCCATAGCATTCATTTTACATTATAAAAAGGGTGCTTCCCATCCTTAAATGTGATTGGCTGAGCCGCGTTCCATGCCAGTATAAAATCAGTGTAACCCACTGCATTCTGAGGCAGACCACATCACAAAATATCCCTGCGGGGCTGGCCTAGCAACCAACTACTCTGCGCTCAATTGACTCGTTAGGTTACGTTTGATTCAAGACTTTTAGCTCGCTATTTCAGTGTTAGCGAAATTTAGCCTTTTAACCCGCTAACCAGTTGGCTATCTACCTAGCTAGCTATAGCATTACAGAGTTCGATATCACTTTAGCTTGCTAGCTACATTGCTAACTAGCTCGCTATTTTTGCATTGGCGATAAATTGTTGATTTTTTTTCTTGTGTGTTTATTTTATGGGCTATGTGTAGGGTAACCACATCCATTGTATTGAACGCTAGCTAGTTGACAAGCTGGCTAGCAAACTAATGCACAATTCAAAATATTTTCCTGGACACCGGCAAGTGCGGAGGACAAAAGTCAATCTTGTTCCCAACTCTCGCTGCTGGTTGTAATGATATGGCCGATCGGCGCAAGTTGAGAACAAGGAAACTCGAAAACCGAAACCAACGTAAAATTATTTAACGGGGCCTTCGGGAGACCCGAAGGAGACATTCCAAATAGCCTGCTTTCATAGTATATTTACATTAACGAGCCCAAATAGCCTGATGTGACATGATAATGGCGCTAGATGAAAAAGCAATCTTAGAGTCTCTGTCGCTTGCCAACCATTCTGTCCACTCCATCTTGCTTGGTGGAAGAACAAGTAGTTCTTAATTTTATTGTTGCATTATTAACAATAAATTGTTGATTTTTTTCCTTGTGTGTAGATTTAACAGGCTATATGTAGGGTAACCGTTTTATAAAAGCAATAAGCCCCTTGAAGCAGTGGGTTACAGTGATTTTATAGCGGTGGAGGGGCACTTAGAATGCCCCTCCGCCGTTATAAAATCACTGTAACCCACTGCTTCTTGGGGCTTATTCCTTTAGTAGATCCCACAGCACACTTTTCCACAGCTACAGTAAAGCGGGGCAAGTTTGCGCACAAATGAGATAGTACCACTAATCTTCAATATTTTTTTTTTTTTTTGCATCAAATGCAGCCATTTACACCTAGATTCCATTGTAATGGTAACAAATTGGCACTTCATACCCTTTTCTTCCAGCAGGCAAACAGCCTGATAACTGAACCCGACCGTGCACTAACACATGAACAAGGCCAAGTAGCTGAACAGCCCAGGAGGCGGGGCATACACTTTCCCTCGTGTGTGACTGGCCAGGGCGTGCCAACACCGGCTGTGATGGGCGCTGATGGCTGCAGGTCAATAAGAATCCAGTCCCCTCGCAAAAACCATCTTTCAGAGAGCGAGGCTGGGATTACTGTCCCACTTGGCACCAGAGCAGGAAGTGACCAGTGACACACGACCCCCTGACCTCAGCGCTCTGCATATTTGGCAGTAAGATGCCAGCTGGAATCTGGACTCTCACTGCAACAGAGGGGCAGGGGACTGGATCTGCGTATCAAAATGGTCTCAATTTTTGGTAATTTCTTAGCTTGTGTTACCAACCAGCTAATCCAGGGAAAGCAACTAAGTGTACTGTATGCCCTCATCCATATTCATCCACACAGGTGCCAACCAGGATAATAAATTCAAATATTTCAAACGAACCCATTTTTCACAAAATAATATCATTCCACAATGCATTTCAAAGCGAATGGTGGTGAATCACAAATAAACTTTTCAGCTTCTTTAAAAACAAGCAGGTAAATATAAGTAACTGGGGAAAAGCCCAGAATTACCGGAGGCTGATGCCTTTTATCAGCACCTTTGTCGTGACTGCTCCGTGACTTTAGACAATATTTGCTGTGGCAAAGACCAAGCCTTCAACATCGCTGGCAAAATAATGAAGTCACGATTTAAAAATTAAAAAGCGAGCAAAAACTGCTGGCAGGGAGGTCCAGACAGCCAATAGGAGGAAAGAAACAACATTTCTCAGTTATCTTTCAGTCAATACGTAACATTTTTGCCTCTTGCCTTGTGATTTGAAAGCATTACAAGAAAATTTTTGCCCTTTGGCTTCCCAAATTTCCTACCCTGATGGAAACATGGAACAACTGGCTGACTGAGCTATCCAACAATCAAGGATGTGAACCAGCAACCTCCTTGATTAAAAGTCAGAGCATCAGCTTAGACGGAATTAGCAGAAAATTTGTAAAATATACATCCAACAAAAATGTCAGCAGGGTATGAATGAAGGAAAGGAGGAATTTTTTTACATTCTGAGGGGCAGGATGACATTCCCTCATGATGGAATTCAATCAGCAGACACACAACTACGATCAACACTCTCTCCAGTTACTTCTAGCAGCAGGTGTTGAAGAGGCTGACACTTGCAGACCGCGTGCGACAGAAGTGCAGTGGTTTGAACTCGTCTGACACCGAAGCCAAGAACAGCACCTCGCCTGTGAACTGCTCAATAACCCGGGGGGGGGGGGGGGGGGCGTGGGTTTCCCCAGCACAGAAGAAAGTTCCACTTCTGCCTGTAAACCGTCCAATTAAATCTCTCATTAACAGTCCAAGCTCTGGTTTCAGACGAAAACACTAAAGCAACCTTGACGGTGGTAGAGCTTATGTGAAAAGTGAGTGGAAAGTGCCGGAAGGGAGGAGGTCCAGACAGCCAAAAGAAGGTAAGAAATAATTTCCCTCAGATGCCAGTCTGTTGGGGGTGAAATTAACTGGCAAGAACCCCCCCCACCACCACCTCCCCGACAGGAAATGGAACACAAAAAAATTTACCACAACACAGAACAAAAAAGCCCTCATCATTCCGAACTAAAGCGAGAGACGACTTTATTTCCTTTGTCCAGGGGGGCATTTCGCTGTGGTGACATTACAGGCCACATAGCCTTGTTTTCTTGGCTCGACAGAGGACAGCTTTTGAAACTATACTTTTCATATCGAAAAAGCAGTAGTAGTGGTTACAATTTACGGCCACATAAGTACAGTCGAAGAAGCAACCGCCAAGTAAAGAAGTCGACGCCCATATTAACCAGGAAACGCATCCAAAAGACATGAAGTGTTCGGTCACAACCAGTAGGGATCAAGGTATTTCTGTATTTGAGCTCAAAAAATAATCACGTCCTCTTTTTTGTGGTTAAAGGGAATTTTTTCCATTAATCTGCTCAAGGCTGTGGGACAGTGGTTAAATTAATCTGCTCAAGGTCACGGTACAGAAGCTCAGTCTCTGAGTGGATTTCAAAGACCGCAGTGTCACTGCCACAAGACTACACTAAAGATTCACTGAGACACTGAGAACCTACCTTCTGAGAAATCAGGATGAAAACCAGTACAAACCATAGAATAAGAAAAAAATAAACTACCTCGGTGCATTTTTACATCAGTTTCTATTTACTGTATATACATGCAATGCCTCTACTATACTGCAAATGATACCAAAAAATATTAGTTTAGATGAGAGACCTGTTCCTTAAAAAAGAGAGAGGGGGTGAAGGGCCTGTCCCTTTAAGAGGTGAGTGAGGGTGAGGGGCCTGTCCCTTTAAGAAGTGAGTAAGGGTGAGGGGCCTGTCCCTTTAACAAGTGAGTAAGGGTGAGGGGCCTGTCCCTTTAAGAAGTGAGTGAGGGCCTGTCCCTTTAACAAGTGATGGTGAGGGGCATGTCCCTTTAAGAAGTGAGGGTGAGGGGCCTGTCCCTTTAAGAGTCCCTGGGTACATGACAGGCTGGTGCTCACTCCCAGCAGAGTAGGCAACAAACCACTCCACAAAAAAAAAAACTTAACTCCCATAAATTCAACCAAAAATCTTAGAGAACATGAATCAGAACAATAAATGAGGAACAACTACTTTCTTGAGAACAAAAAAAAAAAAAAACCTGTGTTTTTCACTCTTCTACTCGCCCCCGTTTCTGCTCAAGACCAATTCAAACTCACTCAAAATATTCCCAGGATCTGTTTACAATTCCCTGAACATAAAGCCACAGACTGATCACTACCAGAAGGGGCTTCCTTCCTTAAATATCTTTCAAGGAACCTCAAAATCAGTTCAATCCATGGGATTTTACTTACGATGCCACAAAAAAAAGGCTAACTTGGGCATAAGGGCAGCCCGAGAAGCCATGAAGGGGGAGCAGAAGAGCTGCTATGGCGACTTTACCCCCCCCAGAAGCTGGAGAAGGGAGTCGTGTCACTAATAAATGAGAAACCTCCAGTGAAATGCCCACAGGGGAAGACACGGGTCTTGCGGATGATGAAAGCACACACTGAAACATCTGAATCTAACCGGTGATGATTAAAGAGCATCTCCCCGGGAGCTTCTGTCCTTGTCTGATGGTTAAACAAACTGGACTAACCCGTCTAATAAGAGTGATTACGATGGAAAGACTAAACACGACAGTGATGGCACCTGCCCTAGTGCCAATGATGCAAGGCCCTGTGCTAAACTAATGATGCAAGGCCCTGTTCTTGTTTGTCCGAGTAAAGCTCAGTCCGTACCCGATACATGAAACCGGATGGTAAAAGAAGCTGTCCCTATCTGATGAGCACATCTGTGCACATCTGTCCCAGAGTGATGATGTAACACCCTGCACTTACCTGATGATGAAAGCACCCCGATTCTCCAGCAGTTTCCTCTCCAGGCTAAAACGCTTCAGCAGGTTGATCATGAACTTGTAGAAGTAGGAGTTCATGCTGGGGGTGGAGGGGGAGGAGTCGGCGGCCTTCGAACCTGAAACACAAAGATAATGACAAGGGTCTTACGCTGAAGGCCTGCCCCCCCATTCTCTCATGCAGATTCTATCGTTATACACACCTCCAACATCATGTAGATGAACAAATCCTTCCATCAACATATCATGATGCAGAAATGGCTTGTTTTCAAAATCTTATTGAGTTCACATCTCAAAATAACTATACCGTGTATTACAAACCCAATGCTGCAAATGTTAGCACATTACGAAAAATACATTTAAATCAAAGAGGAGTAGTACAAAAAGTTTATTCACTGTCCCCTAGACAAAACATTATTTAATGCTTCATCTTGTGGATTAGATGACTGCAACAGAGTCCAAAAAAGTTGACGCAAGGGCAATTTAGCACTCGTATTGATGTGACATTCTGCAACATAGGTGATATGAAACAGCTGATGTTAAACAGGTGAGTTCATTATTTCACAGTTGAAAAGGAGCCTCCAAAAAAGGCCCAGTCCCTCAAGAGCAAAGATGGGTTAAAGCTCAGCAATTCATTAACAGATGTATGATCTAATCCCTCACTTAAACAACATTCCCCCAGAGACAATTGGATAGGATTTGGGCCATGTCACCCTGTACAGTGTGTAAAATAATGGAAGGAATCCAGTCAAATAGTGGTTTGTTAAGGGAAAGACCAAAAACCCCCTTTAATATGCACATGACCTTTAACCCCCAAGACGTCACTGTCTGAATGACCATCATGCAACAGTGATGGATTTCAAAACGTAGGCTCAGAAATACTCAGAGGAAACTGTGTCAGAAAACATCATCCACATCTTTAGAAGGAACAGAAGACCTGCATAATAGATGAATGTGGAAAATTCTGCTTGCTAGACACATCCATGTCTTAATTAATCACACTCGTTAAGCGTTTGGGCACTAAGGACACCACTTGGTGATGTTGCACAATGGTAAACAGTCGACTGCGCCAAGTTTCTTTCCTGCAAGGTAAATAGACTTTTCAAATCAGTCTTTTCGTTCATTTTTTTGGTTTTCCATGAGTCAACTTTTTCTGAATCGTGGTTGTCTAAATGGCAGGCAGTGTCCCCATTACTGCTCGGCAGTTCCACATATAGCCAGGGCGAGCAGACAGGAAACCAGCCCCTACACACTGCATCCAGCTCCTAACAGCTCCTGTTCAAGAGGGAGGCTGAGCCCTGACAGATCCCAGCAACCACAGGCTGCAGGAATTCAGGGGGAAAATGGGATTTTTACAGGGAGCACAAAAGAACCGGACAGCTTCTATTCAAGCGGGCCAACAGACCCCTTCTTTTCTGGGTCAGAAGCACAGAGATGAGAGAAGAGGCATTTGGATTCGGTCCTGGTGTGGAAGGCAGGATGAGCAGCAATGAAACACCAGAGCCTCGTCTGTAGCTTCAGCCAATCAGAGAAAGATTTGCAAAACATCTCTTTTACCCCTCCAGTTCTTTAAGAGCAGCCTGTGGTCATTAACTGGTCTGGTCAGACATGAACTTCGCTTGTCGCCGTTAGTGTAAAGAGAAAACGTGAACAGCACTGGTCTTGACCTAAACGAACAAGCTGTCTCTAAACCGATCCGTCCCCCGTACCCACTGAACACAAACATATTCAACACACACAGGTCCTGTCCAATCACACTGAAGCCCTACAGGAGGCAGACCGTATGGACGCACCCCAGAATCAGCCCGCACCCTGCAAGATGCCTTAAGACGACAAAAATGCGCATCTAAATACAGTGTACGTGCATTTCATGCTGAAGATGACAGAATATCGTTCAATATTAGCTGATGATGCAGTAGTGGACTCATAATATATTAATTTACAGAGAACAATCTCCATGCAAACATTTTTTTTTCTGAATTGGAAAGGCTAGTGCTAGAAGTTCTCAAGTCACATTTTCAGACACCATAGCGTAAGCATGGGAGAACATTTTTTTTATAGTTACCCAAATCGATCTTCTCAATGTTCTGAAGATGGACATTTAGTGACTTAAGTAATTTTAGCACTCAGGTCTTCAGTTACTTTCACAGGCATTTATGGGAAGAGCCAAAATGGCATCTGGGCAGGTTCCTGTGGATGAGGCCACATTTTCGGAGTGACAGGAAGGACGAAACAGGAATCGCCAAGCTGGGTGGAGGGGATCGCGAGATCGAATGAATATGCGCGAAGACGTACATCTGTGTACCAGTCCGAGTCCACTCTGAGAGCGCTGCCGGGCCCAGGTGGAGGTGATCTGAGGCTACACCAACACAGTGCATCCCTGGGGCCCAGCTCCAGCTGGCTGGGTATGTCGAGCAAGAGCGACCATCTCACACGCAGCGTTTTACGTCCACTGGGTTTCTGCAACAACGGCCCATAAAACTAACCCTCTACCTGCCCCACCTCTGCCACCATCCCCACCAGCACCGCTGACGAAGATGGCAAAGTCAAAACCGTTTACAGGACTGCGGATTTTAACCCTTCGAGCGCCAGACGCAGCTGTTGTTGCTCAATGACCTAAGATATCAAGATCAAAGCTGCTGAAAACCTATCATGTGGCGACTTGTTTAAAAGAGCTCCCGCAGGGGAGCTCTTTAACCCTCTCATGCATGAATTATGATAAACTCAGGATTTTTTTTACTAATATGCAGCAGTGCCCAAAATTGCAGGCATATATAGAGAAAAAACACTTTTAAACAGCTGTACACTGTAGAGACCTCCATGCATGAAAGGGTAAAAACAAGTCGCCACGTGATAGGTCTTCAACAGCACAAGATAATTAAATTTTTTTTTTTTTTTTTTTAATTTCTTTCATCCCTTTAAGGGCTAATGTGGTTCTTAGGGGAGGGTTAAACACTGTAATTTGAATTCATTGCAGTTGTTCATTGCCTTTTTTTTTTATTTATTCAGAGGGGTGGAGTGTAGCCAACTAATTCTGACTTCTACAGGGGAGAAGCCCCCCCCCGTCTCCAGCATTCTGCCTGCTTTATCCACAGGAAAAGTCCCTATTTGCACCTAAACACAGTCGTCATAAAGCATTTGAAGGGAGCGAGGTTTCCTCCCATTGCACGACATCCTCTTCCCTCCCTCGTCCTCTTTCTCACTCTCGTTCTCTCCCTCTCACTGTTTCCACCTCATAAAATAGCACAGCAGCAACATGGAGCAATATGGGGGCTCATCTCCATGCCTATTGCAGCAGGACGCTGCCTGAAACACTGCTGCCTGTGTATGCATGCGCACTCACAAGTGTTGGGATTCACACACACACACACACACACACACACACACACACACACAAAAAGCTGTGGGGCTAAGGAGGCAAGGAAGTGTGTTGCCATGACAACTGCTTAGAGGGGAGAGCCCATCATCAGCATGCGCTACCACATTCACAGCAGTCTCCCTCCGCATCTATCAATCCCACGGACTCTTCCCTCCCTCCGCCTCCATCAATCCCATTGACTCTTCCCTCCCACTGCCTCTATCAATCCCACTGAATCTTCCCTCCCCCTGCATCCATCAATCCCACTTACTCTTCCCTCCCTCCACATCTATCGATCCCACTGACTCTTCCCTCCCCCTGCATCCATCAATCCCGCTTACTCTTCCCTCCTTCTGCATCAATCGATCCCACCGACTTTTCCCTCCCCCCGCTTCTATCAATCCCACTGACTCTTCCTTCCCTCTGCCTCTATCAAACCCACTGACTCTTCCCTCTCTCTGCCTCCATCAATCCCGCTGACTCTTCCCTCCCTCTGCATCCATCAATTCCGCTTACTCTTCCCTCCCTCCACATCTATCAATCCCACTGACTCTTCCCTCCCCTGCATCCATCAATCCCGCTTACTCTTCCCTCCTTCGCATCCATCAATCCCACTGACTCTTCCCTCCCTCTGCATCTATCATTCCCACTGACTTTTCCCTCCCCCTGCTTCCATCAATCCCACTGACTCTTCCTTCCCTCTGTCTCTATCAATCCCACTGACTCTTCCCTCCCTCCACATTTATCAATCCCACTGACTCTTCCCTCCCCCTGCTTCCATCAATCCCACTGACTCTTCCTTCCCTCTGCCTCTATCAATCCCACTGACTCTTCCCTCCCTCCACATTTATCAATCCCACTGACTCTCCCCTCCCTCCACATCTATCAATCCCACTGACTCTTCCCTCCCCCTGCATCCATCAATCCCAGTTACTCTTTCCTCCTTCTGCTTTTATCGATCCCACTGACTCTTCCCTCCCCCTGTATCCATCAATCCCACTGACTCTTCCCTCCCTCTGCATCTATCATTCCCACTGACTTTTCCCTCCCTCTGCTTCTATCAAACCCACTGACCCTTCCCTCTCTCTGCCTCCATCAATCCCACTGACTCTTCCCTCCCACTGCCTCTATCAATCCCACTGACACTTCCCTCCTTCTGCATCCATCAATTCCGCTTACTCTTCCCTCCCTCCGCATCCATCAATCCCACTGACTCTTCCCTCCCCCTGCATCCATCAATGCCGCTTACTCTTCCCTCCTTCTGCATCTATCAATCCCACTGACTCTTCCCTCCCCTGCATCCATCAATCCCACTGACTCTTCCTTCCCTCTGTCTCTATCAATCCCACTGACTCTTCCCTCCCTCCACATTTATCAATCCCACTGACTCTTCCCTCCCCTGCATCCATCAATCCCACTGACTCTTCCTTCCCCTCTGCCTCTATCAATCCCACTGACTCTTCCCTCCCTCTGCCTATCAATCCCACTGACTCTCCCCTCCCTCCACATCTATCAATCCCACTGACTCTTCCCTCCCCCTGCATCCATCAATCCCAGTTACTCTTTCCTCCTTCTGCTTTTATCGATCCCACTGACTCTTCCCTCCCCCTGTATCCATCAATCCCACTGACTCTTCCCTCCCTCTGCATCTATCATTCCCACTGACTTTTCCCTCCCTCTGCTTCTATCAAACCCACTGACTCTTCCCTCTCTCTGCCTCCATCAATCCCACTGACTCTTCCCTCCCACTGCCTCTATCAATCCCACTGACACTTCCTCCTTCTGCATCCATCAATTCCGCTTACTCTTCCCTCCCCTCCGCATCCATCAATCCCACTGACTCTTCCCTCCCCTGCATCCATCAATGCCGCTTACTCTTCCCTCCTTCTGCATCTATCAATCCCACTGACTCTTCCCTCCCCCTGCATCCATCAATCCCACTGACTCTTCCTTCCCTCTGTCTCTATCAATCCCACTGACTCTTCCCTCCCTCCACATTTATCAATCCCACTGACTCTTCCCTCCCCCTGCATCCATCAATCCCACGGACTCTTCCTTCCCTCTGCCTCTATCAATCCCACTGACTCTTCCCTCCCTCCACATTTATCAATCCCACTGACTCTTCCCTCCCCTGCATCCATCAATCCCACGGACTCTTCCTTCCCTCTGCCTCTATCAATCCCACTGACTCTTCCCTCCCTCCACATCTATCAATCCCACTGACTCTTCCCTCCCTCCGCATCTATCAAACCCACTGACTCTTCCCTCCTCTGCCTCCATCAATCCCACTGACTCTTCCCACCCTCTGCCTCCATCAATCCCACTGACTCTTCCCTCCTCTGCATCCATCAATCCCACTGACTCTTCCCTCCCCCCTGCATCCATCAATCCCACTGACTCTTCCCTCCCCTGTATCCATCAATCCCACTGACTCTTCCCTCCATCTGCCTCTATCAATCCCACTGACTCTTTCCTCCCTCCACATCCATCAATCCCACTGACTCTTCCCTCCCCCTGCATCCATCAATCCCACTGACTCTTCCCTCCCTCCGCATCTATCAATCCCACTGACTCTTCCCTCCCTCTGCCTCTATCAATCCCTTTACTCTTCCCTCCTTCAATCCCTCTGTCCATAGCCTAGTCCCCCTCTCTCTCCTGCATTTTCCCCCATGTCTACCACTACCTCTCCTTCCCTCATCCCTCTCTCCCACGCATCACTGTTCCATTCTGTCCCTCCACCTCTCTCTGTCCTCCATTCCATCTCTCCTTCTCGACCCCCTCCCTCAGTCTCTGCCTCTCCCCATTTCCTTCTCTCTCTCAGCCCCTCTCTCTTTCACTCGATCTCCCTCTCTTGCTCTCTCAGGCCCTGTGCCAGACAGGCTCCGCCCCTCCCTCAGCATTGGCTGTGAGGTGATTTTACAGTTTTGCCTCCATCTGCCACAGACCTGAATAAAAAGGGGAGGGTTCTGACATCACAGGTGTACACTCTGCTCTGAGCGGAGGTTCCGCTGGGGTGCAGCTTAATGTGATGAAAGGTTGCAGGTTTGATTACAATAACCATCTGTGCGGATGGACAGTGTGCAAAAATGCAATTTGAATGATTCTCTTCAGATAGAAGCATCTTCTAAATGGTTGAATTTAATGTAGTGTGCTGTAATGTGCAAGCCCCACTGCCTCCATTCATGAGCGCTGCTACTTCACCCAGTCACAAGGCAACAGAAAATGGCTGCCGATTTCCTGTTTTCCATCACCCTTCTCTTGTCGTGTGCATGTGCACACACACACACACACACACACACACACTCTGCTCCTATAGGCTCCAGACCCCTTCTCACAGGGGAAACGTGAGGCATTAAATCCAGTCTTTGGAAGGCAGAAGGGGTGGGGAGGGAAACAGGAAGTGTCCACTGAAAGGACAGAGAGGATGGGCCAACTGCTGTGTGACAGAGAGGGACAGAGTGTGCCTTCGTACACAGTGTGTGTTCGCGCACTGCGTATAGCATGGTGTTTGTGTGAGAAAGTGTGTGTGTGCATGCATGTGTGTGCCTGTGTGTGTGTGTGTGTGTGTGTGTGTGTGTGTGTGTGAGAGAGTGTATGGGGTGTGTGCGTGTGTGGGTGTGTGTGTGTGCACATGTGCGTGTGTGTACACACACATGCAAGAGGAGGCTCACTCACCGACTCCTGGCTGCCCAGTTTGGGCCGGTGCTGGAACCTGGAGCTCTGACTTGCCTTCAGAATTGTCACATGACCCTGCGCCGTCTGTCTGACCAGCCGGGGAGGATGCGATCTCGGCCAGCACCTCCAGGTCTTTGAGAATAACCTGAGAGGAGAGTAGGACAGGGTCAGGGCTTGGGGGGGTAGCAGAGGTGGGTTCTGGATAATAGATTCATCATCTTTGTCCGTCGGTAAAAAGCAACGTCTCGAAGTTGCTGTGTTGAGCCATTCTGGTGCATCCTGGCCAGCAAGGTCAAGTGTGCTATGCAGGAAATCCACTTTAAAACCATCCAAATCAGCCAACTCTTACAGCGCTAAATGCAGCTATTGTTGCTCTATGATGTAAGATATCAAAATCAAAGCTGTTGAAAACCTATCATGAGGTGACAAAAAGATGAGCTTTTTTAAATTGACCCTCATGATAGGTTTTCAAAAAAGATGATTAAATTGATATTTTTAAAAAAATGTCGTTTAGCACTCTGCGGGTAAATAAAAGTACTCAAGAAAAAGAAATGAAAAGCACAATGCGCATGAACTAATAAAAATGAAACAAAGCAAAAATAATGTCATGAAACTACATTCCCCAAAGGAACATACACTTAACATTAGGGTCAGAGCAATGATATCTTAGATGACTCACTTAAGAAAGGTGTGCAAAGAGCTTCAGTAAACTCGTAGCATGTGACATGAAAGACAAAGGATGGGGCACCATGGTCTAAAAGCCCTCCGTGTTCAGGGGTCGAGAACGGAGCCTTCATGGGTGAGAGGAGCTGAACAGTCATGTACAAAGCACGGGCTGCGCGTGGACCGATGTAAGACGGCCCTGGGCTGATGCCAAGCGTTTACACGCTGCACTGCAGTCAAGTCGCTCGGAGCAGATTTAGAGGGGTACCCCCTCAGCGTACCCCCAAAAGGAGAATTGGAGGGGCCCTTCTGATGAGCGACGCAATTTTCACTGCATCCCCTCACTGCACCCCGTCCTCTCTCGAGTCCCCCTCATTCCCACGATCATTTAGCTCCCTCTATTCTACCCAGCAGCACCCCTGTCAATGAGACCGGTGACCTTTCACCCCTGGCCCATCAGCCCCTTCACTTCCTCCTGCAGTGAAAGTTCAGAAACTCAGGGTGTTCGGGGAAGTGGGAGGGGCTTTGATTAGCCATAACATCCGCCTACCAACCAACCAACCTCTCCTCCCTCTTAACTCCACCCTCTCCATCAGCATCACACTAGTGCAACCGAATGATTGAACTACAGTTACAAACATGAATGGACTCCTGAATTCTGTGGCTCTCCTGGTACCAGAAAAGAGACCCATAGAATAGGCTCTTGCAGGTTTATACCAGAACAAAGTGGACTGTTCTGTACAATAGAGTCTACGTTGATTGGGCACAGAGAAATAAATGGGGGGGGGGGATGATTGACCTATCTGGGGTTTTGGAGGGAAATTCAAATGATAGCAATGGAAGGGGAGAGTGAGGGAGCCCTTTTAAACAAGTCGCCACATGATAGGTTTTCAACAGCTTTGAATTTGATATCTTACATCATTGAGCTAAACAATTCGTATTTAGTGCTCTAAGGGTTAATTTTGCATGTTTTTTAAACATTAGCTTTGTTTTTATAAAGCAGTGGTGTTTACAAATGAGGACTGAGGTTTTTTGGAAAGTCTTTCTTTTAGTTACAATACGCTGTTCTTGAACGTTACAGCATTCAATCACCAGTATTGATGAAGATATCCGCATCAGTGTTCGATAAAGAACGCTGTAGCTAATCAAACACTTCTCCGGCAAAAGCTTGCAAACTCTGACCCTTGACTCCGCTTCAGAGCGGAGGGGGTGGGGAATAACGGGGGTCTGTTATAACAAACGATAACGTGCAAACAGCCACACGGTCGTGGTACAAACACACGGACAGATTCTCAGTCTTCAAAGACCGCAGCAGGGAGTGAAAGGGCCAGTTCCTACACACTCTGAAACAACCCATTTATAGGCATGTGACCCAACTTGTGTCTGGGTGTGTATGTAAACATGCTTGCACAACCACACGTCCATGTACTGTATGCACATTTACCAGAGAGCACCACTTTCCTTAGCTTTGAACCGTCTCTCTCGCTCTCTTGCTCTCTCTCAAACACACACACACACACACACACACACACAATGCCTCAGCTTTTCAGAAGGGCTACAAACGGAAACATGCAAATGTGCGATATCTAAGCAATTAGGATTGACCATCTGAACTTTTAGCTTGAATTCTTTACGCACAATTTACAAAAATAAAAGTCAAGTCACACTGAGGTCACAGTTGACCAGCATAAAACCAACCCTTCTTACTGAACAGTAACATAAAAAAAAACGACAAAAAAAGTTTGTTTTATGAGGAAATACTCTACCCTCTTCTGCTCTCTATTACAGCAGAGCTGCAGTATTCCCTTCACGAGCACTTCTGACCTCAGCTACTAAAAATAAACCCGAAGAGAGAGGAGGAGAGTCGTTACATACACATCGCAGGCAGCCGACTAGTGCCAACAGCGCTCTGTGGTTTTCCTCAAAAATTCCATTTAAGGAATCGGTCCCCCCACTGTCTATTACTCAACAATGTTCCACAGAGCGTTTGGAACAATCTGACCCCCACAAACAACCATCCCTTCCAGCGCGAGACCTCCGCAAGAAGCTCTTACGATATTCACTGCTCGCGATTTAAACTGGTGAAGACTTTAAGAAATGCACATGAAGTACTGAGAACTGGCATTTAATCGTTAAATACTGGAAGTTTGATAGTCCTTAATTACTCGAGAACTTTGTGCTAAACAACCACATACGCTCACAAATGCTCAACTTCAAGCAAACAATACACAGGTCCTGTTACTAAGACCATGACCACAATAGTAAATGGACACAATATGGTTGGCAGATAAAAATCATACGACGCAAAAACACAAGGCACAGCAAGCCAGCTAATATTACTTTTATTAATCCAACAGCAAGAAAGCCAGCTCAGCATCCATCTTGCAGTACTTAATTTCTGGTGCTAGTCTTGTAGCCTCATATTCTGCAAAGTTCTGTCCAGAAGCCAGTCCAAAATTAACTCGTCTGACCTCTCGCTTGGTAACTCTCTCTTGTTAGCTTAGTCTGTAAATGACCTCGTTGGTCTCTTCGCCTCTGCCATGATGTTGACACTGAGAATACTGGGCTAGCTTCTTCTGATAGCTGGCTGATGAGCCATAGTTGATGATGTAACAGTAGCTTGTCCTGTTATGTATAACATGCTTCTCATGCGTGATTATATCCAATCGGCTAAGGTTACTTAGCGCAAGAACAAGCGTTTGGGACACCATGTAGGAATGAAACATGCATTATTCTGCCTATTACAAAACAGTGTATCACAAAAATGATTTGGAAGGTGGAGTCTTAAGGCAAAATAGTTACATAATGTTGCTTTAATTTTCCTTTTTAAACACCTTGCCCCAAATGGTTTCACTTCCATAACTTTGGACATCGCCTCTTGCGGTCCCAGTGTGACGAGAGAGCAAGTCCCTTAATTTCTTCAGGCCACAAGACTCTGGAAAACATGAAAAATGTGGAGGGAACAACTTGGGGGCTTGTGAGGTGACCAAGGTCAGGTGGGGGGGTTAAAAGCCTGACGCCTTCAGGACTTGAAACACTTCACTTCCCCTGAGGGTCATATCCACGCCTCATATTTTACAGCAACCCTATAAAGCCATGACTGCCGATCTCCAAAATGAGGCCCCGCAAGCTCAACTCCACGTTATCTAAAATTAAAAAAAACCTCTGCCTTCATTGTTCTCAGCAGCACCATTTGATCCCATCAAAGACCGCTCCAATGCGAACTCACACGAGGACCCAGAGCAGCTCTCCACTGACCCACAGAGGAGCAGAAGAGCAGCAGGAGCCATGAGGCCAGTCCAGTCTGCCGCATTATTGCCGTTTTCAAGGTCGTAGCACATTCACATGGATTTCCTCTAGAGACTCCAGTTCCCCCCCCACAATCCTAGGACACTTGCACGTTTAACCAACTAGAGACTCTAAATCGCTCATGAGTGTGTGTGAGTAAACAGAGCAGGACTTGAGATGGACTGATCAGACCATGGCATTTTCTTGCCTCTCGAAACATGAATGCTGGGTTTGGGGGGGGGCAAAGACCCCCTGAGACCCCAAGAAAGAGGGTTAGATGTTAGTAGTTTTGTTAGTAGAACTTGGGGTCACAAATGGAAGTTGACCAAGGGTTAGCACTGATACTAGGAAATATTTTTTCACCCAAAGAGTAATTTCGATGTGGAATAGCTTGCCTGACCATATTGTTGAGGCAGAACCTTCGGATTTTTCAAGAGCAGGCTTGATTTAAAGCTAGATATCATTGAGACATTGAGTATCTGAACTGATATATTCACAATAGTAAAAAGAAACTGGCGAGCCTAGTTGGGCTGAACAGCCTGTTCTCGCCACTCATGTTATGTTATGTTATGTTATGTTGTGTTATGTTATGTTATGTTATGTTATGTTGTGTTATGCACGGATGGATACTTTGCAATTTGGGTTTTGTAATACGACTTCTGAAGTGGGGATACAGCCATGGGAATCACCAAATGTCTCTTGCAAACTGTATTCACAGTATGCAAAAAGACGTTCACTGGCAAATTATCTGAAACCTAAATAAATTATCCTCCCTGTGTAAACAAGTTGAGCACAGAAACATATCAAAAGTAGCCCCACAGTAGGAATATCCAGGGTCATCAATTAGGACTGCCATATTACCCAGGATAAGTAAATCCTAACTACTAGTAAATCTAGAGAAACATAAAAATATAATTGTAAAGTAAATGCACCGTTTTTTGTGTTTGTTTTTTGTTTCCGGAGCTGATGATGGAAGCAGCTAACGCCGGTTGTGGCCAGAAGGGATTGGACACCCATCAAATGCGATGTCATTACCGCTGCCAAGAAGGTCATGTTTTCACCCCTTTGTTTGTTTTTTTGTCGGTCTGTTAACAGGATAACAGAAAAAGTTATGAACAGATAGGCACAAAATTTGGTAGGATGATAGGTGGTAGTCCAAGGATGAGTTGATTCAATTTTGGAAGTGATCCAGAGCATATTCTGGATTCTATATCCAGAAGAACCAAAAGTACTGACATATGGTGTGGCAGAGGTATGCGCTCTACAGAGTGCCCCTCTAGTTCTCTCTTCATCTCCTCCTGGCAGAGAAAACCGTACGATCAGCCAAACTGCTCAGCTGCGTTTGTGCTACAGTGCTGTGAATAAGTCTTCGCTTCTTCCCAATTTCCTCCATATGTCGCATGTAAATGTTTCAGATCAAACTAATTTAAATATTAAAGATAACCCAAGCAAACAAAAATATACTCTTGAAATAATGACTTATTTATTGAAGGAAAAACAGCTATTCTAACTCACCTGACCCCATGTGAAAAAGTAACTGCCCCTTTAGTTACTAAATCAATCAATTACACAAATGTAATTGGTAACTGGCTGCTGGCCCACCCCGCCTGCTCAAACGGGCAAGTGAAAAGAACCACTCCACTCACCGTGAACCTTATATATAACAGTATCATAAAAATACAAACCAAGAACACCAGGACCTAAAACATGCCAAAAAATCTGGATTTGTAACAGGAGAGCCCAGTGAACTTCCTACAAAACCCAGCAAAGGTCACAGCAGGGCTGCCACCGCAACTTATAACACACACAACGGAACAATAACCGTTAGTCAAAAGAACTTCCCTTAAATAATTCCCACAAAACGCCCTCTTATTCCAGTGACATAACTGTCAGCTCGGAGCTGCCTCTCAGATCCTTTGGAAGAGTCCCGTTTGGGGAAATAGAAACAGAAATCGTGCAGCTTGAGGTTATGAACATTCATCAGCTCCAGGTGTTTGCCCCCGTCGCCCAAAAAACATCCAGGATTAGGTTACCCACATAAAACCACCATGTGGAGGGGTTAGTGATTTAATACTCTTCAAGGGTTACGTTTGCTGGCAGCGCAGGCCTTTATAAATTTATGACCGAGCCGTGTTCACTCAAAATGGCACATCCCCTTGGGTTCCTTAAAGAAAGCTTACTGGCAATGTCAAGTTTATTACAAGTACTTCTTTGGGAAATGGCATTAATGACATGTAATGCTTCTGCACAAGTTGAGCAGCTGAGGCTAAAAGTTTTAGTGCCAGAAGAGCTAGAACAGATGCGGACATTTAAAAATCGTGGCAAAGCCACTGCGCCCGCTTGGCCAAACGTGGCCAAAATGGAACGCCCCCTATTGGCCATAGTATCGGTCCGATTGGGCTGAAAATCGAACTTGGTCAGGACCTTAAGACGCTATATACACATATGAAATATGAAAAGGATCGGTGAAAAACTGAAGACGCTAGAGCGCAGACAAGCCAAAAGTTTACGCACGCGCGCACGGATGCACGACATACCACCACTAAAGACCCAAGCATAGCATAAGCCCATTGGGCCTTCTGGCCAAGCGGGCAAAAAATTGGAGCATCTTAGCTCGTAGAATAAGGGAGCTAGAGCTGTTTGAAGTTTTGCAGAAAAGGCCCCCTGGTGACCAAACCGAGAATCGCAGCATGCCCAAAATCGAACTAGGGCTAGATCTTGGGCCCATATACATGCATATGAAATATGAAAAGGATGCTTTGAAAAGTGAAGGCACTATAGCAGTGAAACAAAATATGTGCATTTTACAATCTTTGACCTAAATAACCTTTAAATTTGGGTCAAATCAAATGCCCATTACATATGTGATCAACCCTTGGCAGAACAAGCTACAGTAAAAATTGGAGCATCTTAGCCTGTAGAATGAGGGAGCTAGAGCTGTTTGAAGTTTTGCAGAAAAAGCCCCCTGGTGGCCAAACCGAGAATGGTCGCACGCCCAAAATGGAACTCGGGCTAGATCTTGGGCCCATATACATGCATATAAAATATGACAAGGATCCGTTGAAAACTGAAGGCACTATTGCACTGAAAGAAAATCTGTGCATTTTACGACCTTTGACCTACATAACCTTGAAATTTGGGTCAAATCAAAAACCCATGACACGTATGATGAACCCTTGGCAGCACAACCTACAGTAAAAATTTGAGCATCTTAGCTCGTAGAATAAGCGAGCTGGAGCTGTTTGAAGTTTTGCAGAAAAAGGCGCCTGGTGGCCAAAGCAAGAATCGCAGCACAACCAAAATCGAACTCGGGCTAGATCTTGGGCCCATATACATGCATATAAAATAGGAAAAAGATCCGTCAAAACTGAGGGCACTATGGCGCGGAAACAAAACCAGCACATTTTATGACCTTTGACCCGTATAAACCTTTAAAATTAAGTCAAATCAAAAACCCATGACATGTATGATGAACCCTTGGCAGCACAACCTACAGTAAAAATTTGAGCATCTTAGCTCGTAGAATAAGGGAGCTAGAGCTGTTTGAAGTTTTGCAGAAAAAGCCGCCTGTTGGCCAAATCAAGAATGGCAGCACGCCCAAAATGGAACTCGGGCTAGATCTTGGGCCCATGTACATGCATATGAAATATGAAAAGGATCCGTGGAAAACTGAAAGCTGTATCGCGCTGAAACGACGTAACGCACGCACGCACGCACAACAGACCACCACTAATGACCCTAAGTACAGCATAAGCCCCTTGGGCCTGTCGGCCAAGCGGGCTAAAAAAGGGAGAGCAGGAGTTCTGTTGGCGGATGAAGCAACAGCAACCCAAATTATGAAACCGAAAAACCTATTTTCACGACCATTGGAAAATTGGCGTTGAAAGCTCAGCTGTGCTTCTATGCATAAGTGCATTACATAACAAACCCACGGTCAATAATAATGTGACGCACAAAAGGAGCACGAGCTTCGCGAGTCGGTGACGAACGGCTCCGCTCACATTGGGAGCCGGCGAACGGATCGCTTCTACTCTCCGCCCGCGAGAGCAAGACCAAGAAACACCCTCAAGCGTCGCCGCCCCCCAGTGGTAAGAGGTTCCCCTTTGAGCTGCGAGCGGGCAGGCAGGGGCCGAGCGCGGCGGAGCGGCATTGAACGGCCCTGTCTGCGGATATAAAGGGCCTTTTTACCACTCATCTCGGGCTTTTGAGGAGCGTCAGCTGCAGCGGATGAGTGAGTGGGTGGGTGGGGGACGATGGAGACAGTGGGGGGGTGCAGATATTAAAGGAAGGATTATGTAACCCCCTCCTAAGTAGAAGCTGTGGAAGAGTCCTCGGGACAGTAGAGCACAGGGGACCAACAAAATTAGCGGGAGACCTCCACACCAGTTGGGATGAATGGCGGTATGCCAGTTCACACATCCCCAGCCCTCTGGCTCCCATTCCGACTGCTGGCGGGACCATTCAGGTACCATGGGAGAGTTCCTGCATATCGATAAATGTGGAGGTGCTGACTTCAGCGGGAAGGCAGAGTTTGGAAGCTTTTTCTGGTGAAAACTACACTCACCTGCACACGGGTGAACAACCATGCAGATCTGTGACGGTGCAGCCCAGGATAAACAGAAGATGACCTGGCCCTCATCATTTTGGGCATTTTCTGCTCCCCTCAGAGCCCCTGGGGGTGGGCACCATATAATTCACTATTTTGATGCATATTTGACCAAGGAATGTTCCTGCAGAATTTTATTGAAATCGGATCAGCGGTTTCTGAGACGTTGTCAAAAATGTATTGTTTGGCGCCCCGGTGGCTCCTTGGTCTAAGCGCGTGTACCATAAAGGCTGTGTCCTTCCTGCAGCGACCTGGGTTCGATTCCGGCTCGGGTCATTTGCCGCATGTCTACCCCCATTCTTCTCCCCAACTTTCCTGTCTCTCTACACTGTATAACTATCAAAATAAAGGAAAAATTCCCAAAAAAAAATGTATTGTCCAGTTTTAGCCCCGCCCCTCAGATCGGGAACCACATAATTCACAATTTTGGTGCATATTTGACCAAGGAAGGTTCCTGCAAAATTTTATTGAAATCGGATCAGTGGTTTCTGAGAAGTCGTCGAAAATGTAAATTGTTTACGGACGCACGACGGACGACGGACGACGATGGACAAAAGGCGATTAGAATAGGTCACTTTGAGACTGAGACGTCTCAGGTGACCTAAAAATGTACGCTGCAAACTTTAAAAAAGTTACTCCATTCAAGTGACATATTAATGTTAAATCTGCAGGACTACAAATTGAACACAATCTCTCCAAAATGGACACCTGTCTGCATTATGGGAGATGCATTTCAAGTCGCCGGAGTCGATCGACAGCGCGCCACACGAATGGCGATACTTCAGGACAGAAGTAACCACCTCACACTGCCAGAGAGCTCTCACACTGCTCTCTCTCAGACAGCAACACACTCCGAGGACAGGATGACCTGTAATTAAATCAAAAAACAGCTCTATACTTTAGGATACTTTCCTCGAGGCCTCGGTCTGTCGCGGCCGATAACAGGGAGAGACAATCTAATCCACCGTCCCTGTCCCTGTAGCAGTGGATAGAGGGAGCCTGGAACACCATTACAAGAACTTCCCTCCGTCGACTCGGGGTGACAAACGAGGGAGGCCAGGATACAAATAAATAATGCGCAAGCCTTTTCCCACCAGCGCAGAGTCTAATTCAGTCAGAAAGTTCCGGAGCAAAGTCTGCAGCAAAGCTCCTCCTGGCGTTAATGGCACGGAGAGGAGTGATGGAGCCGAATAAGAGCTGTTAAAATAAAGTGGCTAAACTTCTGGCGTTTTCCGCTTCCCCCAGGGCGAAACGAGAGGATGACTCATCTCTCAGGCTCCCGGGGACTCCAGGCACCCTGCACCAGAGAGCGAAATGAGCAGCACAGAAAACCCTCACAGCTTCCAATCTCCAGAAGTAACCGAGGCAGCGGAAATGGGCACACAGATGCCGCACGATGGTCAACAGTTTTGGGAACAGTCCCGTCACATGATCGGGTCATCTTGTGATGTCAGCTAAACATGGTCTGATGAGACAGGCGCGTATAGTGCAGTTCGAAAAGATTTGGCCAACTACACAATTCTTCTTATTCTCTGTACTCCAGTTCACTAGATTTCAACAAACTACATAGAAGGGCGTTTATATAAACTCTATCCCCCGCCAGGAAGTGGACGGGGATGTAGGAATGAGTATCGTCCTTCCGCGTGTTCGTCCATCTGTCCGTCACGCTTCTTTTCCGGGCCAGAATTCCTAAATCCATCAATCTTTCTCGACAAAATTAAATTCATGGCTACACGTTATTGTGAAAATGTGCCTTTTCATCCTTCCGTCTGTCCTCCTGTCTGTCTGTCCATCCCTCCACCACGTTTTGCTTCCAGGTCAGATACCAGCCATCCTGTGGCAGGGGACCTGAGTATCTCATGCTAGTATACCTCCGTATCTAGAGAAGCTAGCAGTAATTGCAGCCTCTTTTTTTTTTTTTTTGCAGACCCCATCCAAATACTTCTGGACTGCACCAGATCTGGGGAGAAGTTCTGAGGCTGTGAGCCGATGAGACGCACAACAGCCTGAACCCAAACCTCACATCCATATACTCTGCATTCATATTTCAGTAAATCCCAGCAGAAAAACAGGCCAACAGCCAGAGCTCCGGATATCCAACATTAGCCCTGATAAAACCCAAATCCTACAACTTAACTCTGACCGCAATCAGAGCTGGGGATCGAAGTGCGAGACAAGGAGGTACAGAGCGATGTGTGTAAGAAAATGCAAAGGAATAGAGAGATGAACAGCAGGGGTAAGATGAAGAGATGAATACTAATAGAGAGACAGAGGGATGATGAAAGGGTATATTGAGAGGACAGAGGCGACTGAGCGCGAGAGAGAGAGAGAGAGAGAGAGAGAGAGAGAGAGAGAAAGAAAGAGGGAGCATGAAGAGGTCATGTGACTATTTTCAGTCTCATTTCTGCTGATCGCCCTGGGTCATCCATCTCCGCTTCCTTTAACATCTCAACAGGAGGCTTTAGATTAATTAAATCTGTAAGAGGTAAGGGAAAAACACCCTGACATTATTCCCATTTCCCCTTCATCTCTCCATCTCTACACAGCGGCCCAGGATCCCCAAGTGCTTCACACTTCCTATCTGACAGGCAGCTGAGATGCAGAGACAGGAAGTAGAATCAACAAGGCTGGCGAGTGGCCAGTCAAGTCCAGAGCGTATATTTGTGCTTCGCTGGGGGGAGGGCAGTCTACCGCCAACACAGGAATTACCGCGGGGATTCAGACAGACTGACACAAACTCGGCACTTTTTTCGGTCTGCTTTTTTAGGAAGGGCACAATGAGCGCACGTAAAAAGCTCAGCAAACCTGTCATTTTCACACCCCCATTTCCCAAAAAGTTGGGATGCTGGGTAAAATTTAAATGAAAACAGAGTGCAATATCAAATCACTTAAACTTTTTTTAGCATCATACAACTTTTCCAGTCTTTTGCTGCCCCATTTCAGTTTCTTTGAATTAGGTTGCTGGCATCAAATTCAAAATGAGCATACCTTTTTCAAAAAAAAAAAAAATTATTAAATAAAATTTCTCAGTTTCAAAATTTGATATGTTTTCTTTGAACCACTTTCAACTAAATAACCTGGTCGCCACAGGGACTGAGTCGTGCATCTCCCCGATCCCCATGAGAGATCACTTGCAAAGTTTTACACCTCAATGTTACTGTTTTTACTCTTGTTATGACATTAACATGCATCCCTGTACATGTGTGTGTATATATATATATATATATATATGTGGCTCAAAATGAGCAGAAAACACAAAATCTGCAAAAAAAAAAAAAAAAAATTTTGACAAAATGGCCAGCGCCATATTGGATGTTGGAAATTGCCGAGAATTGAGTTTGAGCATTGCTAAATAAATATCTTTGACTATGCAAATTTAGACAAAAATACTATAAACTTTGAAGCCTCCAGAGCCTGGAACAGAAAATCTCTGCGGCGGCGGCGGCCCCGGAACTAAACCATAGTATTTCCCGACTATCGTCATCGGGAAGATACAATTAAATAGAGTTTAAATGGCACAGGCCTTAATTTCTCAATTCTGAGTGAACAATTTGCCATTCGTGTGAATACAGAACTGCATAACCCACCGTTAGGTAACGCAAAAAATAACCAATCTTTCGCTGCAGAATCTTGCGTGAACGGCGACTGTTCACATGAAATTGAGTTTCAGTAACCTTCGCATAACCTGAAGGATCGTTTGCGCAAAAAATTTAAGGCCTTTCGCAAAACATTGCATCCTGTTTTCATTTACAATTACACAGAATTCCAACTCTTCTAGAGACTGGGTTGTAACTTCAGCCTGTTCGATGGTGGTACGTTCAAAGGGCGGCTGGGAGGTGAACCTATGACTCTCCCAAGCCTGTGTTTAGAGCAGCCATCTCTTGTGTTCAGAAATAGGAAAACGTTTGCTCAGAATTCAACCACAACCACAATCTGCTTCCTGTGAAAAGCTAGGATGACACTAATTTTTTATGTGTCCCTGTCGTCAGACAACACAAGACGGTTACCAGTCGCTGGCTGTAGATGTAACCATGTGAGCACCATAACAGCGAGGGGTTTTTGCCCCGTCCCAGTTGGCATGTGACTGACCTTCAACATTGACTTGTGGGTGAAATAATGACCATTTTTGTTTACATGTTGAAAAAATGTTGAAACAATGTTTTATGCAAAATGGGTGTAAAAAGATTCACTAAATACTTTAAAAAAAAAAATTTTCCAACAAGGAAATTCTAACAGGATCCGCTTGTTGAAGCAACGTAATGTCCTCAACTACATTAAAAATCAATTTTGGCCTTTTAAAATTATTATTATGATCATTGTTATTATTTTATTAAATCAACATAGATTTGCTCTTCAAAATCAAAGCAAAGTTGGTCACAGTGTTGATTCACCAGTGAATGACCGCTAAAATTCTGGCGGGGTTGGTGAGAGTGACACGGATGGGTAGGCCCAGGCGAGGGAAGGGGTTTGGCGATACGAGGCAGTGGCGATATACGCTGGCACTTACCTCATCAGAGTCATCTGACAGCGTTTTCAGCAGCATGGGGAACAGGCTGTCCGTGTGCCGGAACATCTGGAGGACACACACACACACACACACACACACACACACACACACACACACACACACACACACACACGTGAGGACATTTTACACACAAATAACAGGTGATAAGAATAGCCAGCGCACCCCGTATGCATGTGGAACACGATCGCTAACGGCCCAAACTGGGATGCTCCACTCCCAGTCATCCCGGGACACCTTTCAAAATCTTCCATTACCCATTCATCATCAAGTCTTCATCGCCAACAACACTTGTGTTGCCGTTCACTGACAGCATGTGGCCGAAGGAAGTGTCTAAGTGAGGTTTGCCCTGATGATGTCAGGGGTCCACAGTGTCCTCCACAGATACTGGCAGCTTGGGGACATAGGAGCTAAACAGGCTTTGCAAACTCAAGGTCACCGTTAATCCTTCCAATTTATTATGCAAAATATCAACACAAGTATTGGCTTGAATTCTCAGACAGTGACGACCGGAAAAAAATTCTCATTTTAAACTTTATATGTTTCCCAAAAACACATTTCCCAAGATCAATGACACCCATAAAAATCTTGCAGGAAACATCTAATTGAATCATATTCCCAATCATAGTTTTTGGCTACATATTCAAAATTGTGATTAGTACAACCAACATGATCACCTGTGACTTCCTGTTTCCTCTGGGTATGAACTGGCACACAGGCCTATTCCCTCTAGTCATCTAACACAATGGTTCAGACAGAAGTATACAGCAGTGATGTGAAACAAAGTTACTGAGCTTCGCAAAAGCGCCATGAGAAAACAGCTACGAAATGGACAACATCCATTACAACAACCAAGGAAAGAATTAAAGGGACACTGCCGATTTTCAACCTTGGCTCCATCTATCCGTGCTCGGGATATAATGTGAAAAACACCTGCGGTTTTTGTCAATTTTTTGTATATCGCTGGAAGTCAGTCGTAAAATCAGAGCGCCAGCAGGGCCCCTCACCTTGCGCGGCGTTTTGATGTACAAGTGGTAGAGCCACTTCAGCACGGCGATCCGGGTCATCATGCCGGTGCTGGAGTCGTGCAGGTGCCGGTCCAACACCTGCACAATCCCGTCCAGATCCAGAGTCACCTGGGCCCGATCAGCACTGCTCGAGAGAGAGAGTCCAACATCACCCAATATCACAACGCACTACACAGGAGACTCACTGCAGTGACTTATCGCTCGCCGCTATCTCCCCTTCCTCGCTCCCAGCTCCATCGGTCCGAGGAGGTGTGAAAAATGTAAAAGGAAGTGAAGCAGAAAAACATGAATTACACAAATGGGAGGTTCTGGCTGCTTTGAACATCAGTTACAGGTGCAACCAATTCCAAGGCCCCCCAAATCTGGCTCTTGAACCCAAATCCATCCCTGCTTTTCTCTCCCTCCGGGCAATTAAATGAACAATTAAAGCCCCTGATTGGCCAGACTAATCACACCTGACTCCCAGGTAATGGGGAGATGGAAAAACCAGCAGTTCTTGGCCCTTGACTGCTGCGATTTGGGGAACACTGGACTGGTAGGTTGATCATTTATGTCACACACAACAAAAACACTTCCTCTAAGGGAGCCCTTTTGAGAAAACCATTATTTCTGGCACCTGACCCCTTGAAGCAACATTCAGAGGATTGAAATCCCTTCAAAGATGGCAAAACCTCCATCATCATCATCTTCATCTGAGGCAGGCGAGGAACAGGGAAGCATCAAAGGAGAGAATTAGCAGCTGGAATGAGGTCACAGGCAAAATCCATTATCAACCCTACCCACGATTCACAGCTCGGAACGGAGACGCACAGCAGGGTGCGCGAATTAGCAGCTCTACCCAAAATGCACCGCTCACAGTGGGGACATGTAGGGTAAGGTTCCTCTTCAGTCAGGCTACAGGGATCAGGTGTACTGACATGTGAGGAAGGGGCAGAACGCCACACCACTGTCGCCAATTCACCTTCAGAACCGAAGGGATATTTCGAGGGCTGAGACTCTGGTGCCTTCCATGGAGAATGAACTTAGATGTCTGTAAGTGCATCATGTTCTTCAAATTTCAACACCGTGATAAATATTCTGAAAACTCAAGGTCCATAGCGCAATTGGCCTTTCACACCAAGTGTAGTGTGTGACAGTGTGTTTTTAATTCCCAACACTTCACCTGTGATCTGTATCAGACCAGCAATAATAAAACGCTGCAAATTACCATCGGCCTCTCTGTCGATCCACGCCAGAGCTTATTTACAGAAGTCAAAGCCTTAAAGAGCGTTTGGAACGGCCTTTTGGGCAGAGAACAAGAGACAATTTATCAAAGAGTGTAAATACTCCCCCAGGCTGAAATTCACCATGCGGCAAACAACCTTGTGTCATGATTCCTTCAAAATCCTCAGAACTCATAATAAACTGACCTACGCCACAAGATATTTTGGGAGGATGACCTTGAATACCACATGCCTATAATGATTCAAACAAACAACTTCTTGGCGACTAAATAAGTCATCTCAATTCCCGACACGGATTAGTTGGCATAGAGCAAACCAGCGGTCTAAATTTCACCTAAAAAAACCTCAGAGGCACTGAATGATGCACCTCAGAAATAGCATCATGTACCGTGACTCTGCATTAGTAACCACAGGCACTCGGACTGCAGCGAATGCACAGAGTGCGCCGGAAACACAGAAATGCTTTCAGAGGGGTGATGCGGAGGGCAGGATGAAGGAGCAACACGTCGAGGTGAAGCCGACCGGCTCTTTCCTCATCACAGAGACCATTTCACAAAGCCACGGCCCTCCATTCCCGATAGACGTCGCTCCAGCGACAGCCCTGCTGCGTCATCACCGAGCGAAATGGCTGTGAGGCCTGAGGAAACCAAACCGGCCGCAATGTGAGGGTGCGCTGCCATCTAGTGGAGCCTGGGCGCCGCTGCGCAGGAATACAGCAGGATCCTCAGAGGGCAGAGGGTGTGAAAGCCCAGTGTGGGGCAGACGAGCGCAGGGAATTATGGGGGGAGATTGAAACAAGCAGAGGGACTGAGCAGCACCCACACCATCCTCCTCACGCTCCAGTAAACATGCATCCAGACTCGCATATAGAGAAACAGTGGGGGCTGCAGTATGAGTTTTTAGAATAGTGAGGCACCCAATGGCCAAAAAAAAAAAAAAAAAAATCAAACTCCAAACCTGTAGTTCAGGATGGGAGTGGGTGTGCCACAGCGGGTCACACAACTGGCCCAAAGAGGGTCTCGTTTCCATAGGGAGGGGTCATCCCAGTTCACACTATGGGGCAGGGGAGACCTCCATCTTCAGAAGCTCCCTACAGCTGCTCACAAACCAGCGAGAGGCTTACATACAACCTGTCTTATACTGAAATTAGCTGGACGATGTCAAGCATTTAAATATGACAATATGCAAAAACAGAAGAAACTGGGAAGAGGCCAAATAGGGGGGTGCTGGATACCTACTGTCCATGCAAAGCACGGACGCCCTCCATGACATTGGGAACTGGGGTTGAAGAGAGGTCATACAACAGCAGTCTTGCAGGTAACAAAGAAACGCAGTGGAGTGAGGTGAGGGAGGGGATATTAACTGAGTGGGAGATGGTTTGGGATGGGGGGTGGTGAAAAGGGTGGGGGTGGGAGGCTACGAACAATCAGATCACGCCCTCTTTAGCCCCATGTATCTGCTGTGCTGCACTAAACACACACACACACACACACACACACAGCCAAAGCCACAGCTGGCGGAGATAGACTGTGTACAGTACATGGACAGATCCGGGAGGACCGAGGTACTCTTCAAGCTAGGACGAGGGGGGGAGGTCACCGTGGAAACCAGGGAACAGAAAAGGGAGCACTGGTATACTTGAGGCTCGCCTTAGAGATGTTCTAGCCGACAAAAAAAGGATTGAAGATACCAAAAGGGAATACAGCGAGAGAGAAACTCGTGAACACACCAACACACATGCACACAGAAGCAAAACCCCACACATAACAAGACACAAAGAAATTTGCACACCGTGGTCTAACAAAAAAAAAAAAAAAAAAACAGCACCAGCTCTCCTGTCATCTGGAAAAAACTAGTACGTACATCACTTTTGGTGGAAACTGAGTTTGACCCTCATTTGCTGTAATCTAGAGCAGTGAAAATCTAAAAACACTTGCCATTTGTGTTATTGAACTGTCAAAATCAAGTTTCTATTTTTTTTTTCTTGAAAATTCTAAAATCTAAAGGTTTTTGTTCAATTATGAGACCCTTGCCACTGATAAACTCACTAGGTTTTTCCAGAGCTTCTCCTTTCCCCCCTTCCTTTGGGAACTGCTGCTCAGCAGCGCCGTTTCCACATCATGGCCAAACATGAAATTACACCTCATTACGTCACACCTCACGCCGCATATTCTAAATGAGGCACCCAGTGACGGTCCAAAAGTTTCTAACCGTATATCTGCACTGACGTTTACTTTAAGATTGAATACTTCATACCCGCAACATTACAAAGTTGAACAAACAATAATTTACCTCGAGGGAGTGAAGAAGCTGATGTTACTGAACCCAACGGAGTCTTGTGACGCATTTAGAGAATCTGCAAAACATGAAAACAATGATTATACAGAGCAAACACATCATCACGCGCCCAAATTACAAATTAAAAACAGCTCAAGCACACAAAAGCCTATTCATTTCTTTAGCTTATTCACAGGTTAGCCTCTGTTCCAGATAATTAAAAATTCTATTTTCCATAATCAAATGTGTTACAGGGATTGTCTGATGATCTTTAAATACAGCACTACATTGGCTTAAAACAATGGCAAGCATGAGGACACCTATATCGCCACATGAAAAAGCAACTTGTAGTTGTATGATATTGCATGAAATAATTAAACCATATAAAAACATAAAACACACTGAAAATACACAAGAAATTGTGAAATCTGCAACCCGCAAATCCACTGAAAACACACCATTTTCTGTCATGGAGGACACAGCCTTGTGATAAGAGCTACAATAACTGATATTCAGTTTTGACTTGGCCAACCATGGGAACCATGTAGATTCAACCAGTAAATATTCATTTATTGCTTCTATCAGTTATGAGGAGTAATTTTCCTGAGTCATTTTGTAGGTCATTTTGTTTACAGATCTTGCATCCGTAATACTGGAATAGCCTCTGAAAGTTTACTAAAATTCAAATCAGAAAAAAAAAAAAAACAGCTGACATCCAGCATTATGAATGAGACTTAAATAGTCATTTTGGTAAGATGAACACTCCCTAAGAAGTCTAACTTTTAAATTCTACTGCAAAGTCAGAAACATACAGAATATGCCAGGCCAATCTTAACCTAAAGAAGCAATTCCAGAATTTCCACCTCAATTTTCACGGGGAGAATTTTGGATGTGCTGCCATTCAGTTATGGAAACAACATCTCTGAAATGAAATGGCTGCTGCTTGATCAAATTTTAAATCTATTTCTATCATAGTACATTTCATTGTCATGTGATAAATGGTCCTGAATCTCCAGTCCTGAATCTCAATATTGGTATTCTGAAAACAGGCAGAATTCTGAATGTTTTGTCATTATCATTTTGTCACAATTTAATTTTAGTACGATCAAATTTAAAAGAGTTCATTCTTGGCCCAGGCTACAACCTTCCACCAAGTTTCATGAAAATCAGTTCTCCATAATCCAGCTGACAAACAGACTAACAAACCGACTCGAAAATATAACCTCACTGGCAAAGGTAATAATCCATCTTTTACGCTGCTTATTCCTGGATAACATGGCAGCTGGAACCTATCCCAGCATGCATTGGCTAAGAGGTAAAGACAGACCCGGTACCACAGCTATGCGTCACTGCTAAGTGCTAACAGAACAGTGAAGCTGAGTTGCTGCATTCCTCAGTGTCCTTCAAAGAGACTGAAACTCCTCCCACACCAGTACTGACCATGTGACTCCTCAAACAGTGCAAGTTTCAGTGAGATCATGTGACCCCCCAACACCATTCAAGCATTGGTGGTTCAGTGGTAGAATTCTCGCCTGCCACGCGGGAGGCCCGGGTTCGATTCCCGGCCAATGCAGAAAATTTTAGACCGAAAATCCTTGGTCACAAAAATAGAAATGTTTGATCATGTACAAATGATCAACTACAATATCAGGGATGTCTTGGCGCGAGACATCAAAACCTCTGGGCAGAAAATACAGGGAACATCACTCCAGTGATCTGGAAAAACCTAGTAAGTACATCGGCGCAAGTTTCTTGCAATTGAAGAAAAACTTTATGATTCTAGATTTTTTTCAAAGAAATAAAAATGAAGTTTTATTTTGACAAGCTTCAAATAACATGAGTAGCCAGTGTTTTCAGCGAATCACCATCCTTACTAAGTGCAAATACGGATTAAACTCCATCTCTACTATATGGGACATACTAGGTTTTTCCAGATCACTGAAGATCTGCTACACAGTGGAAAATATTCAGGAGAACAGTCACATATTCAGCTTTTCACAGGTAACAATTGAAGAGTTTGTTTCCAATACGCAATATATCCATTGTACTCATTTTGAGTAAATCAACTTTTTCTATGTTGGCGCCGATTGCTTTTTATAGAAAAAAAACAAACTTTGACCATGAAAAAATACACTCCATAGTATGAATTTCAAAAAACGAAAATTTGCACCACGTGTAAGAAGCACAGGGCTATTGCTTTATGGTATTATCTCAATTTTTGTAATTTTGGCACTTAGTGCATTTTAGAACCAAACTCTTCATTTGGACCCCAATGCCTCAGAAATTAATTATTCAGTAGGTACAAACGGAACAACAAAAGTCTATATGGTGGCAGGAAGTCCCCCAAACTCTGAAGAAGCAGAAAAAATCTGAAAAAGGGGGGTGTGGTCTCAGAAATAACCTAAATCACTGCATCCCTGTATTACACAAATAATTCTGTTACTGTTAGTCTTGCTTCTCTGCTTGTACATGAAGCTCACATTTTCCAAAAGAAGCCATTTTAGCCCCCACAGCCCGACAGGGATATTCCACTCAAAACTCCATTTGGGCCAATTATTGTCATCACTAAACAATGGGAAGCATGAGGAAAGCTATATAGGCATATGAACAGGTAACGATCTTGGAATAGTAGTCAAATGATACTGCATTGACATAAATAAACCACATCAAATAAATGACATAAAGGGTAGAGCTATAAAATATATGGACATACTGTATTATAAAGCAAAAGGTGTCATTTGAAATATAAGTTACCCTAGCCTCCTGAGACCCTGCGTCCACATACGGGGACATTTATTAAATTTTGGGTTTGCAGCACCTTAGACTTAATTCTACATAACTTACACCCGTTTTCCTCATTAGTAGACACTCTTCGCTGCCATCTTGTGGTTGAAAAAGCTAAATTCACTAACAAGTGTTTAAAAAAAAAAAAAAAAACGAATAGCTTGGAGAAATCAAAAATGCTAAAATATTCCAAGCTTGGGTCTCAGGAGGTTAAATCAGAGGTAGGGAAGCCTGCTCCATGACAGCCATGGCCGTGCGTGTTTCAGACGTCTGTCCTCCAATACGCCTGATAGATTGACTTCAGCCTGTAAAGGACCCGATAACGAGGCAATCATTTGAACAGGAGTGTGGGAACAGAGAGATAACAAAAACATGCAGGGCTACAGCTCTCCGGAAGCAGGGTTCCCCATCCCCGCCCTAGAAAGTCCTTATCTTGCGCAGCCGTGACAGACGTTTAAGATTCTCATTCATCCCAATTGCGTGGACAGTTTTCATCAGGAAAATCCACCAACTTTCCACCTGCAGAAGCTTTCGATCAGTATCCGTCTGCCTTTGTGCTGGACGCCCCGAGTCAATACCACAAGAAAGTGATTGATTGGCTGAATGCTAATGATCTCAGAAATGTCTCCCATTGGGGGAGACTTACGGTCACATGTTCTGCGTTCGACCAGTCATGAGCGTAGCTTTCCTACATACTGTAGGCCATGAGGACAGGATAGTAGGCAGACATTCGTTTAGTGGCATGAGATGAAGTGTCTGATTTTACACTCCTTCACGCTGGTGAAGCTCATAAAGGCGCTAGATTTTTTGACATTAATGCATGCAATCCAGTGCTTGCAGAAAGGAACCGGCAGCCTCTTGAATGGATGAAGAAAGAATAATCCTTTTGTGGGAAAGAGTTTTACATGTCTCATCTGTTTCCAACTCATGCCGCTGCGTTTTGATGACATTTTTGAGTTTGGAATGCATCAGAATTTGTTTCTGCACTTTTTAGTTTACATACTAATTGAAGGAAATTTTTATTGTATCCCGAGTGACCTGATTAAGATGCCTTCATGATCAACAGGAAGTGGGTCTGCATTTCTTCATGGTTTGTTGGTATAAACTTAAATTGACACAAATTCTGTCACTGGACGACAGCATGGTATGCTGTCGTCCAGTCAATCCAGAGAATCCAGTCAAAAGTATCATTGATCACAGGTTTCCACTTCAGCCTGAATAAAAGCCTTCCAGGGTTTCCTGTGTGTGGACAGCTCTAAAATCACCGTCCCAGATTACAGTTTTATGGCAGCGAGTAATACAGCTGTTATATTTACAGATTTATATTTTCAGTCAAAATTTTCTAAAGTTTTCAGATAAAATACTACAAAGCTTCTCAGCTGTGAGATAGAGCACCAAGATGCCGAATTTCGCCTGCTGTTGCATGGAGCTCCGCAATGTCCACTGCCAGTCAACAAGCCAGCACAACAGAGAAAGTCTCCGGCATGGTTTTGAGACCAGAGCCCTCTCACCGCCGGGAGTTAATGCAATTAACTGCACAACCATGCCACCCACTTTCAAGTTTGCGCACAGCTAGAAAACGTCTGTCCGTTTTCTAGGAGCCCCACAAATAAATCTTTAAAAACACTCACAAAAGCCAGCTCTTCTCTCCCTGTTCCTACAGTTTCAGTTCCTCCAATTCTCTCCCACGGTTTGATCAAATTTTTACATCTGCCCATCTGAAATATTTATTAGAAAAAGAGTCACTGCTGTTTTTGAGCAGTTAACAGAATATATCAGAGAATATAGTTTACTGGAAATTCTCTCTTTCAATTACTTGCATCTCCACTAAAAATGCACCGTTTTCTGTCACAAATGAAGCAGCCTTGTGTTAGGCGCTACCATAATGGATATTCCGTTTTGACTTTAAAAACCACGAGAACCATGTAGACTCAATCATTAAACATTCATTAATAGCTTTTATCATTTAAGAAGAATAATTTTCCATTAAGAATTTGTTTAATTTTAAGAAGAGTGATTTTGTATGTCATTCTGTTTCAGATCTCACATCCGTAATGCTGGAATTTCCTTCGAACCTTCAAGTTTACTGAAATGAATCACCACACTGTGATTCAGAGCCGCTCCAAAATTGAACGGGTTCATCCTTGGCCCATGCTACACCCTTCCACCAAGTTTCACGAAAAATCAGGCAGGTTGTTTTCTGGAATGCAGCTGACAAACGGACAAATGCAGCAGGTAAGAGGCAGAAACGGACCCTGAACAACAGCTACACGTCACTGCTAAGTGCTAGAAGAACAGTCAAACTGAGAAGCTGCATTCCTCAGTGTCCTTCAGAGACTGGAGCTCCTCCCACACCAGCACTGACCACGCGACTCGACATGCTCCTCATATGCTCCAGGTTTCAGACAAAATATACAGCCTAATTTCCATAGTCAAGCATTGGTGGTTCAGTGGTAGAATTCTCCCCTGCCACGCGGGAGGCCCGGGTTCGATTCCCGGCCAATGCAGACCCTTTTAGGACTGGAGGTCCATGATCAAGTAGAGTTTAATCACAAGCAAATGGTCAAAAACAATACCAGAGATGTCATCAGGCAAGGCATAGAAGCCTTCGGACAGAAAATATTTGTAACTTCACTGTTAAATACTACTGAGCACATTCTTGCTGGAATTCTGAAAGGCCTGGGAGTCCATTTTTTTCTTCACATCAATCATTTACTGTATTTACTAATTCTGTCACCCGTTAGACCTCACAGCTCACAAACTCCAAAAAGTTAATTCGGTGTGTTACACCACATGGCCACCAGATGGCAGCATGCAACAAACACAATTTCCAGCTCAGTCAGAAGTGCCAAGTTCAGAGATTAGACAATAATTGCCGAGTGTTAGTTCCACCAATGAGCAGGGCTCGCCATCAACAGATAAGTACATCTACTGCCTAACCAGTGAGAAAATGGGCAGATCTAGGTAGCTTGAACAAAATCCTCGGGAGGAATTTTACCGTCTGAATCCGCATTTTACACCCATGAGCTTAATACAGTAAACCAATAGGTTGAGGGGCAAATCCAGCATTAAAAATTACTCTGGAAAATTATTTTTCTTCAATGATAAAAACAATTACTGAATATTCTCACAGCACATTTTTTTTACAAAAATGTAGGCCAAAAAAAAAAAAAAAAAAAAAAAAGCCCAACATCTAAAATTATGAATGTGATGCAAAAAAGGCAGTCAATTGACTAAGATGATACTCTAAGAAGTCTATTAAATTTTAACAGAGAATTTAAAAAACACACAATACATGAGGCCTATCTGAACATAAAAAAGCAATAATGAAAATGACTTTATTTCCACTCCAGTCTTTATGAGCAGCACCATCTTTATGCCACCATAAAGTAACGGAAGTAACATCACAGAAACGAGAGCTGCCCAATCTATTTTTTCGATTATAATACACTTCCCGGTTATGTGATAATTGGCCCTAAATGGTCCCAAATCTCTCTTTTGATATTCTGAAAACAAGCTGAGTTATGAATGTTTTCAAGATGGCTGTGTAATAATGCAGATTTCAGTGATTTAGACTAGGTAAGACAAATCTGTCTTTATTGAGTGGTCAGCTTAAATTACATTCATAATGATAACAAGACCAGTAATATCTACAGTGGCATTAAGAACTCAGACCTTCACCAAGGCCACTCGAGACAATAGGTCGCTCTTCTTTGACATGCAAATCAAGACAAGCACTACAATCTTATTTTCACAATTGGCTATCTTTAGTCACAACTGAACTTCATGGTCACTTACTAAATTTTATGTGTGACAATCATTCTGGTGAGGCCAAAACCTATATACTGCCATGTTCACAAAAAATGAAAAATAATTATTGTATTCGCCTGGTG
This sequence comes from Gymnothorax javanicus, assembly GCA_029692085.1. Taxonomy (NCBI): domain Eukaryota; kingdom Metazoa; phylum Chordata; class Actinopteri; order Anguilliformes; family Muraenidae; genus Gymnothorax; species Gymnothorax javanicus. The sequence goes on along the minus strand of CM056209.1, from coordinate 7,050,400 downwards.
ATTCGAATTGGCACCAAAATTGAGTAAGTTCTTCCCAGGCCAATGCTGCACCTCCACCAACTTTCATTGAAATCAAGAAGGTAGTTTTCCGTAGTACTGATGACAAACAGACAAACTAAATGAACACCTCCTTGACGGAGGAAATTATCCATCCATTACCCAGCTAATTCCTGGTCAAGATTATGAAGGAGCTGAAACCTATCCCAGCATGCACTGAGTGAGAGGCAGAAACAAACCCTGAACAACAGCTACACGTCACTGCTAAGTGCTAACAGAACAATAAAGCTGAGAAGCTGCATCCCTCAGTGTCCGTCAGAGAGACTGGAGCTCCTCCCACACCAGTACTGACCATGTGACTCCTCATGCTCCTCATACTGTGCAGATTTCAGACGACACATGTGGGTAAATTTTGCTATCCTAAGCATTGGTGGTTCAGTGGTAGAATTCTCACCTGCCACGCGGGAGGCCCGGGTTCGATTCCCGGCCAATGCAGGAATTTTTTTTGGATAAATGTCAAATTCAGAAAAATGTTTGATCATGTACAAATGACTACATAACATAAGGGCATTTCCACAGTGTCTCGTGTTACATTCTATTGCAATTCCAAATGAATATTTTGGCCCGTACCTTATCATGAATTTTAGAAGCCTATCGAGTGTGATGGAAGGTGTCAGTAAATGCTATAAAAAGGTATGAAAAATATTCATTTGATTTCACAATATGGCTTCAATTAACACCAATTACAGCATGACTCAAATTACATGGATAGGACAACACAAAAAAAAAAACACCGATTTCAGTTGCCACTCTACTAAAAGTATACAAGATGGAAAATAATTAACACTCTCAGTGTTCATAATACTAAATGTGGTTTCAAAGTGTACCGAAGGGAATTAAAATTTTACAACCAATAAGTTTCTCCATGATAAAGTTTAGAGTTTTGTCCATTTTTCTGTGAAGCCACATCAGCAAGCACACACTCATTAAAGGAACTGCTTATTTTACGGTCAGAACGTTCACCCTGCGACAGAAAGCTTGCCATTTACAAATTCCGATCATCCAAGTGAAACGTAAGCCTGTATAATAGCTTTTCACACCGTATAAGGAGCAAGTATAACTCACCAACACAAATATCTGAAATATACCTCATTTTAACAAAACAGACATTCCACTATCAGGAAAAAGCAGGCAATATGCTACTCTAGATTGAGCAGAATCGGTGTAATGAACGTAGCTGCCCTCTGTAAACAGTTCTACCGACAAACTGATCCACTAGATATAGAAGGCAAGACGGATCCAACTACACATCCAACAAAACCTCCAAAAGCTGCTATAAAAATATTGTGACTCACGTCACCATACCTTTGATATGTGACTTGCGTTACATGTGTCTCGCGTCACCAACTTCTAATGTCCCGCACAGCCGCATATGAGGACTAGATATGCATATTGGTAATACAATTTTGTTGGGTATGGGCAATAGTAGGAAAAATACAATTTACAATTACTTGCTGCCAGGGGTTATTGCGAGTGAAGAAAAAAATATACGTTTTTGTGACTCGCATTACACCACCATCACCAACCTATTTTAAAGCAGAATCCTGAAAAATCTGGAGCAGATGGGGAATTTTAGCCATCAAAATACACTTGACCAAGGTTTCAAGATATAATATAAACACAATTGTCAAGAATGCACCAGAAAACATGATGCAGAGGCTACGAAGCGTTTGAAGCCCAAAATAGTTGAATTTTTGTCATTTTAACTCGGAAGATCTTACAGGAAGGACTCAGACAGAATTTGGCTGGCAATGCTGAATTTAGTATTTTTTCCTGAAAGTATATGATGTTCCACACTATAAAAATACAGATTTCCACAGAAATTTGTGATAAAAATTTTTGAAAGCCTTTGTCCCTAATTTCATGGAATTTTCCATAATACCACTAATGTCATCGGGTAAGATATAAAAGCCTTCAGGCAGAAAATGTATCGGTAACTTCACAGCAAAGTGCTAATGAGCACTCAAGAAAGCGGTGGCAGGTTCAGCATTTCACAGATAATATTTGGACCTAATTGCCTTAGAAAATGATCCAGCCGAAGCAAACAGAACAACAAAATGCCATTTCTCAAATTATCGAGAGGGCAGTGAATGGGAACAAAAAAACATTTTGTCCTCTTCCTGTAAAGTTAATCACAGCTCTAAAAACCTCATTAGTCCCAATCATGGGAATCAGTATCTCCAGGTGCTTAACTATTTATTTAAGGCGTGAATCAGAAACCACGAGCCAAGTTCAGATTACCTGATGGTAAAATGGGCTACATGTTAAAAAATTTTCCAGACCCAAGGGAGGGCAGCAAATCCTGTATATGCAGACTGCCAGTCATTTCAACGTTGGCTCGGTCCGAAAAGGGGTACTTCACTCTACCCTCGAAATATTTCACACTTTACGCTCAGTCAGCCCTCCCATTAGCAGTTTGCAGACACTGACTGGATAAAACATGGATCCAACTTTCATTTTGGGCATTCCTGTGCGAGACTGAAAATGCTTAGGCCACATGTCAAAGATTTTGTGAGATTGATGGAATTGCTGAAGTACTCAAGTGAAATTAATACCAGCCTCAATATCAGAGCTAATGATGAGACCTCTGTTAAAAAAAAAAATCAATAAATAAATAAGTAAAACTTCTGTGCAAAGTAGCATTCAGGGACAATATTTCTCAACAGCTTTGACAGGTTTAGTGGCTGTCTAGTCTTGTGGCCATAAAGAAAATCACATCCCTGTCCAAACGGGAGAAAAAGCAGTTATGCATATGAAAAGAAAAGAAAAAAAAAACACTTTACTGTGCTTGTGTCGGGTACACTCCGATGCAAAAGATGCAGCAAATTACATCGAGGGGAAAACAAACCAAAAAGAAGGGCACATGCATTGGCCGGGAATCGAACCCGGGCCTCCCGCGTGGCAGGCGAGAATTCTACCACTGAACCACCAATGCTGAACACAATTCCTCAGAGCCCGCCACCGCTCATAAGAGAAAGCAACATGATCACCAGAAAAGGAATGCATGTTCATCCAATCAGGAGAAAGGAGGTGGAGACTCAATGCCCTGCTGAGCATGAGTGTGGGGGGAGGGGCAGAGGCCACGCGGGAGCCTGACAAACATGCAGACAGACAAGCAGCAGCTCACTGCCAGTCAAAAACCTCCTCACCACGGTAGAAATAACAATGATTAGCCACATTTCACTACCCAAGAGCTTCCAAAAATTACTTTAGCCTGTGAAGGTTTAGCTTTCAGCAACAACAATCTGCATATACTTCAAAAGCAGGACCAATCTAAATAACACCTGGCAAAATAACAAATTCTACGGAAAGATAGCTCTAAAGACTAAAGACTATTTTTTCTAATTTATACGAAGTCAAAACTGTTTGCCAATTCCTCTTGTAAGCTAGCCAGTTGTCTGCTACATACAGCTGAGCTCTCCAGTTAGGGGCTGAGCCACGTTACACGAAGATAATTATGCTAAATTAATTGGTCTTTATCTGCAACACTAACCACTGTCATGTTTTATTTTCCTGACCTCTCAATGATTTGTTTTTTTCCTTTTTTGAGACGAAAGAGGATATTTCTTCCTCAGTGAATTGTCAATAGTGCGCAGAACTCACCACAATCATAAAGAGTAAAATACATACATTAGCCAAGAACAACTCACCGTATCCACCTCTAGGGAACCCTGGGGTATAATGAATTGAGAGATCCTGTTCTGAGTCTTTAACCGTTTCACTGCTTGGATGAGTGAAACTGGATGAGTACTACCTCACATCGGACAGTCCACCGCGGGCGACCGAAAATACTCAGGCCAACTGTGCAGTTTGTCTGGAACTCGTTGACTCTGACAGGACTGACCCACTCATAGTCCTCCTGCCATACAGATCTGTATTTTGAAAGCCTCTTTCTCTCTTCATAGGCAGACTTGCGCCGGGGTTATGACAATTTGCCGACGTTTAACAAACCCGCGCTTGAGTCTCGGTTGCCAGGGCAACGATGACAGTGAATGACAGTAGCAGGTGCTGCAAATTCAGATGTAATACTTTTCTTTGTTTCATGAACCTCTTTTGGCTTCATCTTTTCTCATGTGTCGTTCTAAGCAAGTGAAAGAGCAGGCTTAGTGAATATAATTCAAGAGGGTGTACACTATGCACGAAATACGGGACAAACTACGTCCTGTAAAGGACAGCGCATTTTATTTTTCCAATACGGGACAATCCCGTATTATACGGGGCGGGTGGCAACCTCAGTCACTACACCCACAGCTGTCGGAAGGGTTAGCCCCTCGTTGATATAAATGTTGGTAAAGACAAGGAAGAAAGATTGTTTACTTGAAAAACAGTACACAACATTCCCTTTGCACACTCCAAAAAAAGCAAAAAGGATTGCTGCATTGGCCGGGAATCGAACCCGGGCCTCCCGCGTGGCAGGCGAGAATTCTACCACTGAACCACCAATGCTGAGCACGACACTCTGCACTCCGCCACCGCTCATAAGAGCAAGCGACAAGATGTCCATAAAAGGAATGCCTGTTCATCCAATCAGGAGCAAGGAGGTAGAGACTGTTGAGCCCTAGTGTGGGGGAGGCGCAGAGGCCGTGCGGGAGCCTGACTAACATGCAAACAGACGAGCAGCAGCTCTCTGCTAGTGAAAAACCTCCTCGCCATGGTAGAAATAACAAAAGAATGAATAACCACATTTCACTCTCCAAGCATGCAATATGGTACACAAGTGATCACCAAGCATTTCAGCAGATTAACCAAACTAAAAGCAGGAAAGAGGAAAACATTCACGGAAGATCTTTATTTACCAGACGCCACTACACCCACAGCTCTTGCCAGGGTTAGCTTCTCGCTGGTGTACACCTTGCACAAGACAAGAAAGATTGTTTGCTTGAAAAACAAAGTACACAATGTTCCCTTTGCACATTCCGTAAAAAGCAAAAGGTATTGCATTGGCCGGGAATCGAACCCGGGCCTCCCGCGTGGCAGGCGAGAATTCTACCACTGAACCACCAATGCTAGACAGACCACACCATGATACAAAGAGCTCCAACTCATGAACCCCCCTACAGACAAGATGACAGACTACGTAGCTCACAGGGGATCAGGCTAATACTATGATTGCAAGTTTCACTCACAAGCAGGAGCGATGAACCTTCATGAAAGAACTCCATACACCAGAAGCATGAGGAAAGCATTCTGTGCAAGTGTTCTTATGGAGCAGTTACACGACCCAGATGCACAAAAAAGCAACTAACAGCTAGAAGCATTAACACAGGAAAACCAGTGAACGTATAACCTGCAATCAACGCTGTTTGCAGCATTGACCATGTCATCCACTGCTTTAGCACGTCACACAGTATTTTTACAACTGAATTATTAACCCCGGGTCACACTGCCAATTCAACAAAGGCCCACGCACTTTGCCACAGATTAAACTCACACCAAATGACCCAAATCATGTCAAAAGAAAATCTCAAACGTAAGCTCCCTACTCCAAATACATTTTTAGAAATTGCAATTTAAGCAAGGGTTGGGGCAAAATTTGCCTTACATTTCCTGAGACCAAAACATTTCAAGGCGCCATTTTAAAAATGCAACAAGCTGGAGATGCATCGACTCGTGGCCCCAGAAATCATGGCTCCAAATTTGTAGCCAATTTTGATCCAGTCCTTGCTCACTTACAAGGCAATATCACAATAAGTATTTAGGACAAGGGAGCAAATATTCAGTATTGATTGGTGAATCCCATACACCTGAACCCACATGATTCAGTGGTAGAATTCCCACCAGCAAAAAAATCTGGCGTATGCATCAAATACATCTAACAATCCCTAACATTTTCCTGTTAGTCTCCTTGCAATTACGCAAACAAATCCCAGGACAGATCTTCATAGCAAACAGCTCGCACCGAAACCACAGCAAATCCCAATCCCCACACACAAAAAAAAAAGAATTCAAAAGATTAAGGCTATAAAGCCTGTCGAAAGTGGCCCCAGCTGATTCATCTAACATTTTTTTGCAATTCAAAGTAATGAAACTCCAAAGACACAGCTCTTAAATTCAGGATAATTGTCATTTTTTTGGCAAATTACTGCTGGTTGAATCCATCCCTGAAAGCTCCACTGTTTATCTCATGGGCTGTTATGGGCCCATCCTTTTTCCCATGATGCAACCAAACTGCAAAAGCTACACGAGGCGAGTGAACACTCGGGCTTTCTGACTACATTAAAATGCACAAGATGAAGCACACTCACAGCCAGACACTGCCATGAAGAATAGCATTAAACTACCATCTCAATTTTATGCACTATAAATACATCAACCACAGACTCGCAGGGCTCTACAGCACTCAAACCTGAGGAGAATTTGCTCCTGAAAACTGCTGGATGCCTGCTATTTATTGAAGACGTCCCTGCTGGTAAAAGCAGAGGGATTCATTCTTAATTGTACAGGGATATAGCAGCTCCTCAAATTCAGCCATATGCTTCAGCTCTCACCGGATAGTGCTTCACAGTGCAGCTGACTAATGACCTGAAATGTACGGAGGAAACCACACAATACTTCTTAAAGGCGAGTAAGAGGAATGTTACGCAACGGCCAAGTGAATCACCTGACCCGCTTGATCCAGTTAAGAATACATTTCACCCACTGAAGGGATGTGTGGCATGATTATAAGTCCTGCACAGTTCATGCATTATGCTTGGAAAAAAAAACCCTAAATTATCCCAAAGCAAACTGAGACAGAGAAAGAGTGAAAAACGGGTGATGCGCTAGTGAAGTCTTTCGTTTCTGCCTTGTTTTAGTTTGGTCACGTTGAGCACAATACCCAACGGTGAGTTTATGCAAAATTTAATTTAAGCAATCTTCATTCTTCCCCTGTATCATACAGTACCAGTAAAAAGTTTAACTCAAAATTCCAATGCGAGATAAACTTTTTTTTTTTTGTCAGGAGAATTACAGCTACAAATTTAAGACATTATCCAAGATAAAGATTTTGATTACAGCGCCTCTATTCCACTAGATGCCCAAATAATGGATTACGCAGGAGCAGCAATGATAATGGTCATAAATGTGATAAATAAGAAGGTTTCATTCTCCTGACAGAAAAAAATTACCACTGCAATTTTCAACTAGAACCAACTATCAAGTGCATAGATTTTAATTTGAGAAGTACAGCTCCATTTGTCTTGTCCCACAAAGTGCACTTGTATTGCAAACAAAACAGGTAAATATTCAAATTGTGGGGTTCAGAGGCTTAATGAGGGGCATTTAGTTGTTTACGACTCCTTGTACCTTCATCAGCAATACTGCCAAAGCTGGTCCAAAACGGGTCATAATTCTAACGTTACCGAGAATTTTTAAAAAACCATCTGCTGCCGAAATGGCTGACTTGGCCCACATAAATTATCTATTATTCACGAACCATTAAACATTTTTACAAAATAAAATGTTTGAAGAATACTTCCTTACAGACAAATTGTCATTTGCCATTCAAAGCCCATCTGCTACACTGCATGAGTTTGTTCTTTTTTTAAAATCAGCCGCACAGATTTCGAGATGCATAGCATTAGGAGGAGGAATTGTGGGCAAAATGTTGTGATCGCATCATGTAGTGAGAATATTTGCGATTCCCACCCCTAGCCTTGACCACGAAGAGAAGCGTACTTCATAAATTTGCACCTCTTGGTGAGAAAAATGCATCACCATTGAAAAAAAGCCCTGGAGGTCTGTAACAATTTCACCAACTCATCTCCTAACTCCAGCATCAATACCAAAACTTCCAAGGCATTATAAGCACATCCGCCCCGCCACCCACCCCAGCCAATAAGGAACCCCCATCAGGACACTCACTGTTGAGTTCCTCTTGTGTTTTCGGGGGGCTGTCCTCTCGGGTGGTGGTGTCGTTGACCTGCCCCCCATCCTCCTCTTCCTCGTCATCCTCGGGAGTCACCAATTTCATCAGGCTGTGGTTGCAGGCGCTGGCTGCCTCTTTAGTGTCTGGGCAGCGAGGGGTTAAGGATTTACCGCTTGAGCGCCAGAAAATCCTGCCGAGAGCCCGACTGGGACGGTATCCACTGACGATAGACTAGGAAACCGCTGGGCTCCATTTTCAAGTCATACCAGGAAATGTGCAGCAATGAAAATCCCAGAAGAAATACAGATACTCCATTTGATTACAACAGAGAGGTACTACTGTCGATTCCCATCAGCATCAATGTACTGTAAAGCAAGCTACTTAAATTAAGACCGTTCAATACACTGACCAGCAAAAGATTGCACTGCCAGTCGTCTGTATGCATCGTCTTCAACTCAAAGTGAACAATTTCCACAAAACTTCAACCCCTTAAACTCTAATTTTGGCTCGAGTTTCCCCTTAAGTGCTGCAACTTTACATCAAATAAAAAATACCTAGATCTTGTACATAAACTTATACACTTTTCCCTGTAATTCAACAGGGCATACTCTGAATCTTCGGAAACCGAGAGATCTCCACCAGCATTATAGAATTCAAGAGGCCTAAAGTTCCACAGATGTGAATAAAGCCCCCATATGAGATGGGCAGGACTGTAGAGCTTCAGATCCAAGGTTGTTTTTTTCTGAGGGTGGGGAGGGGCTGGAATATGACCTCCCTTCTTTGTCATTCATTTTAATTTCAGGTCATAGAAGTGGAGGGGGAGGGTGGTCGCCACAGAGTGAGGAGGATACTCTTTTTGCGGTCGTCGTAGGACAGACAGGGCAGCACCGCGGTCAGGATGCCGGAGGAGTAAGGTAGGACCACACGCCCCGCCAGCTGGATAAACTCCCTCATCCATGTCATCGCCGTCAGCTGGATCAGGTCATTCGCTACAGAGCAGGAGAGAGGACAGAGAACAGAGAGAAAGGGATGGCGAGAGAGGAAGGGAAGGAAGGGAGTGGAAGAGTGGTGGATGGAGGGAGAGAAAAAAACAAGCAGAGGAAAGGGAAAAGAATAGATGAGAGGGAGATCAATGGGGTAAAGATGGGGGTGAGATACAGGACACAAGGAGAGCGCGCGAGATGTTATATTCAACTGACCTCGCAAATAAAAAGCACCTCAGAGGCCCCTCGCACCCCACCCCAACGCACGCTCGTGTTCAGCAGACTGCCGACTCTCCACAAGGGGGCGACAATGGCACACAGCACTTCGCGTGAGTGACAATGAGTTTCCTTACTTTAAAGGTCCTCAATCTTGTCACTAGGTGCGCCGCAAATCAGTCATTACGAGCCATTTCAAAATCTGTTCATTTGTGAAAACATATGGTGTGAAGTTAACACCCAGAGACGAGGACCGATCAACTTCAGCGGACCAGTTAAGCAGTTCCTTCATTATTCCAGGTGACCTCTCCCTCTTGTGATGTCACAAATATCAGATTTTGAGAAGGCTTTTAATAGCTAATTGGATGTGCGCCAAGTGAAATTACAGGGGACCTTTAACAAGTCTACTCCGGACTTCATACCGGCGATACAATTATACATCCACTCATTTTCTACTGCTCATATGGAGCAGGACCGCAGGGGAGGAACACTAAGCAAAGTGGCACAGGCATCCCCCTCCCCAGCTACATCCTCAAACTATCCCCCCAAAGACATTCCCGAGCCAGCCGGGAAATATAATCCTTCCAGCGTGTCCTGAGTCTGCCTCAGGGCCTCCGCCCACATGGACATGCCCAGAACACCTGTAACGTGGGGCGCCCAGGAGGCATCCGAACCAGACGCCTGAACCACCTCAGCTGAGTCCTCTCAATTGTATTGACTCCTCAGTACGTTTACCAAAACAAAAATCAAATTCCATCAAAAAAGCATGAATAGCTATGAATACCTATCTCGGAAAGAATTAGGACACTCACTCATCTTGGATTCATCAGACACCTGGCAGTGGATGACCAGGATGTTGGCCATCTCAGCAAACTTGACGCTGGAAGGGGTCTTCTTTATTTCCTTCAGGAATTCGCCCAAAACAACCTCACACCTGAGACATAAGAGAAAGAGCAAGCCTCAGTAACCCCTCAAAACCTCTTTTCCAAATGATTCCCACAAAGGCCATTTAAGTGACAATTTAGTCAGGATGTGGGCTGATGCTTACAGCAAAGGTGACTTATATAAGTCCCCTTTATGCAGTAAGCAAACTCTAGAACAGCTCAAGGCCTGAAATTACAATGGCAGAAACAATTCCAGAAGAGCCAGGCATAGACAAAAACTAGACAGTCCGGTCGGCTGCGACCGCATGGGTGTAGCCCCCGAAAGCCCACTTCTCCCCTTTTTTGCTTATTATTCGGCCAATACTGTCGCCATGGTAACCAAAATCAATAGGTGTCATAAGTGAAGTATATCACATGTACATATCAAATATGAAAGCAATCGGTCAAAAATTACAGCCTGTTCAGCGTCCACAAGGAAGAGTATGCTTTGTCACGAATTTGCATATTATTTGGCCAATACTGCCGCCATGGCAACCAAAATCGATAGGTGTCATGAGTGAAGTGTAACACATGTCCATACCAAATATGAAAGAAATCGGTCAAAAATTACAGCTTGTCGAGTGTCCACAAGAAAGTGTCTACGGAGGCGGACGCGGCGGCGGCGGAGACGACACAAGTGAGTCCATAGTAGCCGCTTGACTACGTCCGGGTGCTACAATTAAGGCACTTCCACCAAGCAACCAAGTCATTTAAGAGCTAATTCCACCAGTGCTACAAATATGCCTACAAAAAGCCGGTAAAAAGTTTTCGGTTATCTCAATCGGGCGGTTCCCGTGAAAATTATAACAGTTCGACCACAAGACCAGAAGAATCATTTATTTTGTTACAAGTTGACCATCTAGACGCCATCATGAGCCCCACATGCGCACAATGTAGCAACATACGCAAGGGTTCCCACCTCGGCCTCTCCTAGCTGTCGGCCTTCCACAGCGCCTCGACAAGGGAACAAAAAAGCGTTCGTAGACATTAATGATGAGTGCGTGCGGCTCAAGGATCTTTGTTAAAATTTCCATGAAGCAAACCTACATTTAGACTATCCGGAGGTGTTGCGACGTAAGCCTATATTATTCGGTATTTTTGAACGACTTATTCTGAGAGCAACGTGATTTAAGACCGCAACAGACATCCTGATTTTTCCAGAGACGGCTCTGTTCTTATCACAAGAGAAAAATTATTAGTGTCCTTGTTGCAGATAATTGCAACAATACTGATATTTTCCAATGTTATGCACTTAAAAGGGGAACCTACATAATTTGGTTTTTACGCCTATTTTTGGCGTCTTAAATACGCGATGCTTAACTTCTTTCAACCTAATGACATTAAACCATCGGTAAAAATTGAAAGCAGGTTGCCTAACGAGCAACCAAACAAGTCATGCATTTCAACACACTCTGGAAGCAGATAATCAAAATATTGCATACACTTGTAAATTCTACCGAATTCTGACGTGGACTTATGAAAAATATCAGAAACTACCCAAAATTAAGTTACTGCAATTACTGTTCAATACTGCACCGCTATTTCTGCACAAGGCCCACAGGGCGCCCAAATTTCTTCCGCTGGTCTTCTTGTGACAGTTCACATGAACGCTGCTTTCTTTTTTGTATGCAGCCATGGAATAAGCACCCATAGACAGCAAAACGTGACCACCAATTCGTATTAATTCAGCACGTGCCCGAGTCCGGTACAGCAATGAACTCGCCGCGGTAATGAGCTGTATCCAGCGAAGAAAAAAATTACTTCGCGCAAGCACGAGGAGTAAAGTTGAACCCAATTACGCCAGCACGTGGTCATGCGCTGAGATCATGCTCCCATCTGGCGCCAGATCCGAGTGCCCGGTCTAGAAAGAAGTTGAACGTGACGTGAAAAGTTCGAAATTGGGCACGCTTTTACTTTAAAAAATATATATGAAATCAAGAACATCGTATGAAAATTAATATCATGCGAAGAATAAGCCATGAAAAGTACATTTACTTTTGAATCCAATTCGATGAAAAGTATTGCATTCAGCTTAGAATGCATGTTTCAAGAATTGCACCAGTTCGTTGCTTCATCCAGTCACCAAAAACCTTACCATGCCACCTCAAATGCAACAAACGTTTTGGAAGCTTTGATGAAAGCACGAAAAGCAGGTCAAATCCATAGGAAATCCTCACAGTATGAAATATACAAAGACAGCGAGCAAAGGACCACATGATTATGGTCCACATCTTTTGCCTCTCTGTATTTACTTACCTCAGTCACTCTGCTGCACAATATTGATCGTAAAAACACCATTAACCCTTCAAAAAACAACATTCTTACAAACTTACGCAATGTGCACGCGCGGTAAAATACCTTATTTAACCACTAGGGGCCTCAGTGTCGCACCACGTTCGTAGAGGGGGTCTCAGGAGCCGAGGCACATAGTGTCTCTTATTAGTGGATTGATAAATCACGTGCAAATGAATGGGCATATCTTACAAGCCTGATTTGATTTGTTTATTCTAAAAAATAAAAATGTGTTTCATGAGATGAAAATAGGCCAGTTAAACAGTTTTTCTCCCAACGAACGAATGATAGAGAGCCTTACGTTCTGCGGATCTCCTTGCTGCTGTCGCCCAAAATCTGAAAGAGACCATCCAGGATTTCGGGCAAGTAGTCAAGGAGGTTAATGTCAGGGACTGACTCCAGTACCAAGATCTGTGACAAAATAAAAAAAAAAATACATGACTGGTCAGATTTCTCAGAAAAAAACACAGATTAAATACATGTCACACAAAAATGGTATTTCCGGCAATAGTGTGTAATCAAAATACTAGACCGCATCCAAAGCTATATAATTAATTAAGCAGTGCTTGAAGTATAGTGGCTTTTTTTTTTTAATAAAGTTAAGAAAACTACCAAGCAGCAAGTAGCAGTCTTTACATACTGTCAAACAATGACAGCAGCAGCACAGAGACCCACAGAACTGCTGACTTTTATGCTTTGAATAAATAATCAAGTAAAATTCCTTTTGTTTTGCAGTTCTTCTACTGCAAGGACATGTTGAGGATTATTCCAGTCCCTCATATAGCCAAAACCATTGAAATGAAAGTGCATGCAGTACAATATCCATAACTCAAATAACCAAACAGCAACCAAAATGCTCTGAAGCAATCATTTTATCAGTGACCCTGTCCTCAAAAACATGCATCGATACCATATCGCTGCAGATTGTGAAAGCATTTTTATTGATTCTATTTAGTATCCGCAAGGCAGCACATAACAGATTCACCTACCAAAGTGTCTTATGTGGTCTCATTCTTCCAATCCTTGTCCACAAACTCCAGAACCAAAACCACCGCCAATTAATTATTTCATTTGAAAAATAGTATCATTTTTTGCACGTAAAACAGACTATAGGACAATAAATAGTTGCCAATTCAGATATGTCTTGTCAACAAACCCCATCTCAACCCTTTGACGAGAGTGCTTTTCCCGTTATACAAGTCCATCACTTTTACTGATCAGTACTGATTACCTCACTGTTGCATCAGCTTTAGATGTAAAGACCACATATTTGAGATTACACTCCTGAAAGGGTTAAAAATGAGGGCTCTCTGCTCACCCAGGAGATGATGAACTGGCGAGCGTATTGGTTATTGGAGTAGATCCGCTCGCGCAGCAGGGGGACGAAAGCCACAAGGTCAAACTTGTTACTCTCAGTCACGATGTCCTTCGAAAGAGAGTGGAGAGGTTGGGACGACAAAGAATGGACACAATGAGAAAATTAGTAGGAAAAGATCGAGAAAGTACACACAAGTACCAGATACATTACAGGGAAGGAGGGAACGAGAGATAGAGAAAGGGGCGATACAGCAATATCATCAGACTTGATGTCATCACAGATCTGTGCTGGGCTTCAATGAGCCTTAGCCCTGCACTCATAGTATAAAAGCAATCGAGTCCTTAACAGCGTATGCATAGCATGCCAATCCGTCACATGGTGCAGACGACAAAAGTGCAGTTAGTAATCATAATCTGCCTCCCGATACTCAATTACTGTCAACTACCGAGCCTACCTCCAGATCTCGCACATGGATCTTCCAAACAGTCCTTGTGCAGCCAGGCAAAAAGCCAAAAGTGTTAAACAAATAAATGGGAAAGATGCAAATGCTGACCCCGGGTCAGCATCATTATGGAAGATCATGGAATTAGACAGACACCCGCAACAAGTTAAATCCAGACCCGAACAAATCTAGTATACAGCCCAGCATAAGAACAGCTGCTCCCAGTATTACTAAGTACTGTTATCCAGCAAACTCAGGATTCGTGCTTTGTGATACAGGCCTCTGGTCCCTCGAGCAATGCTTACAGTCCAGGGCAATGAGGAGCATCGCCCAAACAGCGCAGCCATTGTGCAGTTCCTCCTTAAGGCTTCATTAAGGCTTCTGGGCTCTTCTCCTTACTTTTATTGCATAAGCTAGCAAACCACAATTGCATTTTGAGAGCGGAGAACAGATTCACAGAGGAGTATTCATTGTCTATTCTTAGTCATTTCTCTTGAACTCTCACATAAGCATTTGAGTAAATGGGTTCCTCTGTTACTTGGTCCAGTGACCCTAAATCTCATTCCAGTCCAAAGGAATGCTGGGTTTAGCTCCGACAACAATATCTTGATCAATTCATACAGCTGAATAACAGTCACTGCAGTCATTATGAAATGACTTCCTTAGATGTTTGTTTATTCAATACAGGTTTACTCACTAACTTAATGTCAATGGTCAAGTGCCAACTCCGAACAGTTGCCATCCATTTTACTCTTGCTGTCAATGTTTTGCATTGAAAACTGTGACTCAAACAGAAAGGACTGATTTCCACAATTCACAAGAATTAAAAAGAACAGGAAGCTGTTCTCGGCAGGACTCCACCATTCTTAACATGAATATTTTAAACATGCCAACCCAATACTCTTGGAGTAACTGGCTCAGGACTGCTCGGGGATCTGGGTAGAAGACAGACTGTTTGGGTGAGTATAATTTGTTGCTCAAGCGCCTACTATCGGCCATCCAGGCACTCATGGTTTGCTTTCTGATCGAGCACATGTTCGGCTCTCCTCTGCCCTCCTTCTGTTCATGCCAGGTCTGAGATCACAAATGAAAAGAAGCCGTGGCTGACAGGCACGTCTTGGAGGAGGGCTGCTAACTCTGTGTTCTCCCGATATAGCAGCATGTGTCGCACACAAGCATGCTTGTACATCAAGATCTGTTGATTGGAAATTAAGAAATTTGGGTGGGACTGCAGGCGCTTAAGTTGTAGTTATTACAAAATCCACCCCTGACTTTGACAATACTTTCATAGTGTAGACACAGTAAAGTCACATTCAAACAACAATGTCAAGTCACATGAGTGACTTGCCATTGTACTCCGACCCCTGTGCACTGAAGAGATGACATATTTTCATATAAATTGGCCCTGCACCTCTGCATGAAGGATAGAATGCATGACTGAAATGTGAAAATCTGATAAGCGGTTTTCAAGAAATTGATCGGACAACATTTGCAGTGGTAAATTTTTTAAGTTCAAAATATGGAAAACAAAAGTAATTTTTGAAAAAATAATCACATTTTCATGAAACTTGGCACTGCACCTCTCCATGAAGTGTAGAATGCATGACTGCAATTTAAAAACAATCTGATGAGTGGTTTTTGAGAAATCAGTCAGACTAATTGGTGCGGACGGATGGAATTCTTTACTATATAACTGAGAGAAAATGATACCCAAATTTATGAACTAATGACATCAGGAAAGAGAGAAGAATGAAATGAGTCATTTTGTCTTAGTGCATGCTCTGAGGCGTTTCACCTTTGAAGAGGCTATTGCCCCGACCACAGGGTGAAAAGGGTACACGAGAACTGTTATTGCCCTGCCCGTTCGTGATACAGTGAAGATGACAAACTAATCCCTTTCCACGGTTCTACAATTACCCATCACATATAGGACATTGTTCTTTTCACTATTTTGTGAAAGCGCTGCTTGGAATTCTGAAATGTTGTCAAATTCTGCGTCCTTCCGAAGCGCCAGCATTTTTCCGCGCGGTCACTGATTAGGGCAGGAAAAATGACAGAGTACAGACATTTGGCCAAAAGAGGTCACTCACAAAATATTGCACGTTATCGAGAGTGGTTGGGAGTGTAACACAGAAGACACGATTTACTCAACAGTTGGGAGAATAGCCACGCCATACATCATTTCATCATTAGTATTTGCTCAACCATGTGCAATCAGAGGGACAAGATTAAAGGCTGACTCTGAGCACCCTGTTATCTCCCATTTACTGAAGGAAAGATGCCCATTGACAGAACCTGATTGAATTAAGTTCCCATTCACTGATTGGTCATTTGATTAAAACAGCCCACAGCCATTAATATATCCTTTAACACAACAAAATCCTGATTGCATCGAGTTACAATCCACCAACTGACACACTGATTTAAAGAACTTATCTCAAGGTCTCATACCTTCAGAAGTCGATCCAGAAGCTCAGATCCACTCTTCACATTGGGGTCTGGGTCAGCAGCCAGCTGGAAAATGGCAAGGGAAAGTTGGGCTGAACACAATGCATAAACCCCACATCTAAATCATCCGGACACATCGAGTGACACGGCTCTCACAGCGTGCCATCATAATGTCACTGCCAGACAAGGGTCATGGGTCAAACTATAAATACATTCACCCATTACACACTTGCAAACTCTGTACAGATCACTGGCCTTTTAAAAAAAATCAATCAGTTCTTGAAAGAAAAACTGATTCAGTCACTTCATCAGAGCATTTCACCTGACAACGGCTTTCCTTCCCAAAGTGTACGAAAATTTGTCCAGCCTATCAAAGAGCTGAAGCATTTTAAAGATGCACAAAACTGAAGTCTTATCACCACACTGTCTGATCACCTTTTTCATTTAATTGAACTCATTTACATTATACCCAAACCTCCAAAGCTGCCAAGATAAAGCATGGAGTCGCCCCCCTTAGCCACCGCAATAGAGACCTTAAGCAAGTGCACCTTGCCCTAATGCCACATATTCCAAGCGCAGTGGTGCCCAAACCTCTCTCTGGACAACATCGGCCAGATCCAGGTAACTGACACATTACACCTCAGGCAATGCCAATACTGCCAATAAGGATCTTGATTAGGTCAATCAAGCTTGGTTGTGATGGAACATATTGGATATATCTTGCTGTTGGCGCGTGAGGAGAGGTTTGGGAGCCGTAGCGCAACATCCCATTCGGCCCTCCCTCGGTCTCCAGCAAGCTCTTGGGGTCACCTTGCTCAAACCGTCGAAGAGCACGTTAAAGTGGGGGAGCACCGCCCCCCGGGCCACCTTCACGATGTTGTACAGCGCCTCGCAAGCGTAGTACCGCAGCCGACTGTCCGAGTCGTTAAAACAGGTGAGGACCGGCTCAATCAGCTCCTTCAGGTACAGCCCTGAGTCCTGTAAATGGCAAACACAGGCAGATAGACAAACAGAGACAGAGAACAACGTCAGGAGGAATCTTGACAACCGTTTCCAGGCGCATCTAGAGTTCCAAGAAAGAGTTGCAACATGATGGTTCCAGAAAATCTGGTCATGGAGCCATTTTGTTTCCTTTGCATTACCTGGCACTGTCTCAAAGTGAATGAGTCCCCCCCCACCCCATGTTCTCATTTCTCAGGTCCAAATATTCTCCTCTCCTTTGCTTGTCGATAGCATAGCTAGCAGCTTTTTTGATTTTTGCCCAAAATTAATACGTTTCCCTTCTGAGAAAATAATCAAAAAATTCCAGCGAATTCCAGTGTGCAAAATGGCTCAGCTTTACAAGATGGAAACAAAATGGCTCCCATTCTTGTGTTGTCACGACTATTCAGGAACTCTAGACGAGTCAGACGGTCCATTAGAAGTGCTTGGGAGCTGCATTAGACACACACAAGAGTAGTGTCAGAGGATAACGTCAGGACATGTTTACAACTTTTTCCAGGCAGGACACTCTGTGCTCTCGCAGTGATTGTGAGCTGCGCTCTTATTCGCAGAGGTAATGCACCTGCTTAATAGGTCAGAGTGGCTAATTAACAAAACTCTGTGACAATGGAGTAAGTTAAAACTGATACTGAACATTTGAGTAGAGTGAACAATAATTGTCACTGCTCATCAGTAGTCTAGGTTACGTTATGCGTCAATAGTGTTAATCAATGCTGCTAACCACTGTCAGTGCCAATTTTAAGATCACTTCCTTACCTTTCCCAATGCAATGGAGCAGGCTGCGAGGCCGATGAGCCCCCCCTTGCGGCTGTGGGGGTGCTGCGACAGAGCAAACTCAGACGCCAGGATCTGGATGACATGTCGTATCTGTGTGGAATTATTCTGGGCCACAAACTCTCGGACAAGCCTGCAAACAGACACACAAACTTGTATCCCTTGCCGAGGGGTCTGCAGTTCCTTTGCGGGCTGAACTTATCAACAAATTTTGTGCATGAGCAGACGCTTCAAGTCACCCCTTGAATAATTCCAAAATCACAGTCATGTGACCAGGGTAAGAGACACTCCCCCCGAACATCACCCATTTAATGTAGGCAGACATCAGGCGTGTTTGCAGCACCAACAGGCTCTACAGATGTCTGTACGAGACTTGACACTGGCATATTTCTAGGCAGAGTCCAACCAACAGCCATCAAGACAAGCAATTTCTGCAATGCCGTGCTGCTTGAGTCATCACATGATGTTCACCATGGCATATCACACAGCGTTGCCATCTTTGTTGTAA
Organism: Gymnothorax javanicus; assembly: GCA_029692085.1. Classification (NCBI taxonomy): domain Eukaryota; kingdom Metazoa; phylum Chordata; class Actinopteri; order Anguilliformes; family Muraenidae; genus Gymnothorax; species Gymnothorax javanicus. The sequence continues at coordinate 7,031,591 of CM056209.1, read as the reverse complement.
TTCACAAAGAGCAACTAGCTAAACAGTACATTTCTGTAAAAGGTGTATGAAACGTACATTTAAAAATTAGTGCATACAACTCTGAACACCTTAATGACATCAAACGTCTTTAGAAGGTAAAGAAACTATGTCTCCAAATTAGGTTTACTGGGTTCAAGCGCTTAAACAATGTGGATGGACCCAAGACTGGTGCAGCGGCTTCTGTAGAGCTGTGCTCGACTGCGTATCCTACTTGATCAAGAGAGTTCACAGGTGCATGTGATCATCACGTGGACGTCATGTGCCCAGACCTATCAGGGTGCTTTTACTTATGCTAAAATGTCTCCTCGCTTCCCTCACATCTCATCATTAGGCCTTAGCTCTTCCCAGCGAGGATCTGAGAGAGGGACGCAAGGAAGAGCCACACGACACAGGGGTCAAAGCTGCTGTATGAGAAATCCCTGGTTCCATTAAGCAACATCACGCAACATTTATACATCACACCACTTGACAAAATCTTCAGAAGCATACACCCGCGTTTCCTCAGTTTAAGTTCCTCCAGAAGCCTCCTAACTCTGTCTCCTTGAGGTGCATTTAAGGGATTGGAAGATCCTCCATGATAGTGAAGCGGGAATGATTTCTGAGTCACGAAAGGAGAGATGATGTGAGGAGGCAAATGCAGTAATGAAAAGTATCCTGAGCCAGACGGACAATTCGTCTTACAGGCTTTTCCAGTCACGTACTGCAATTTACCCACAACCCAACAAAACTAATGAGCCGTCTGAAGTCGAAAGCATCAGCCTAAAGCCATAATTTTACCAATGGGCGCTGCAAATGCTTCACCTTTCACACCGATTACGGGAAAAGCGACTCACTTACTCACTCGCTAAACTAAGGCCGCATCCAAATTCTCTATAGAGCAGGGAACCTTCCTTGCAAGCAGACATGAACTCGAAATAGTCTGGCTGATAGCCATGACAAGGAGCGCTCATATAGTCAATTTCATGGAGGAAAGGAGGCAATTCGTTCCTTCCTTTCAGCAAGGAAACACAGCAGGATCAACCTTGGGACAAAGGAAGGATCGAATATCGACCACAATTCGTAGCAGCTGAGTGATTGGAAGTGTCATTCGGTCCCTAATTTTCGCCATCGAGCTCATGACTTACTGAAGGTAAGTACATCAGATTTTTCTCAGACATGCCCAGAGTACCTTTAAAATCTAACTGCGACTTTCCCTTGACGCAGGTGAAGTTTGCCAGAGAGGTCAAGAAAAACTAGAAAAGAGAGGAAAAAGGCCCACCATTTAAAATTATTCGGATGCATCCCATACATTTCTGTAACCCTGCAGTGAAAACTTCTCGACAAAAAGGTAAGTGAAAGTGAAACGGACCATCATTTTGTGGCCCTGCAATATCCCATGATACAGTTTATTTTTAATAGATGACAGTATTAAAATACGACTAACATGTGCGTGCAAAAGACCAAAGAATAAGCCAGGCAAACGAGTAATTATTGCCAGTGTGCCGTCTGCATTGAAATAAATCAGTCCATTGGCCAGCTAGAATAACAAACTCCTGATTAGTCAAACAAAGGCCTATAAGTCAAAATGAGTTGTAGCAGGTTAACCATGTTAGGCATTTAAAATAGTGATCGCTAGTCGACAACACAAAAAAGCACAAGCGATCCAAGAGGTGGGAGAGTCTCAAATCATGTGATGTCCTATCCTCACATGCTTTATGCCAAAGAGACAGCTCGGCGAAACCAAACTTTTAACGAAGCTGGATGGATATGGTTCCTGAATTATCTACAGACTACGCACATTGAGATAAAAATGTTCTCCCGACAGAAAAGCCCTGAACTGACAAATGACAATAAATTAAGAACTTAACTTACTTCTCAATCTCTAAGGCGGCGACTTTCCTCTTTTCGTATAGTTTGTCGTTGAGAGCTCTCACGATGTTGGGTGTCAAAGGGGAGAAATCTTTCTCCGTGTTCATTTTCACCAAAAAGGTTAAATGTCGAGTGAGGAAGAGTGTTGAACAGGCAGGGACGGGGACCTCACTAAAAATGACTTCTACCTGATAAAACGCTGTATTTAAAAAAACTGGTACGACTAGCGCATTAGACGGCTAATTGGTAACCTTTGCAGTACAAAATAACGTTACCTGAACAGAGTGTAATAACGTTATCCAACAAACTTGATGCAAATTACGTTATATTAATAAAGGAAGGAACTTCAAGCCACAGTACTCCGCGATTATATAACGACGATTTGCAGAAAACGTGCAAGCCGGTAAATGTTATAACTGAGTATTACCTTATCACAAATAAAGAGCAGGCTGATGTTATTTTATCCACTGAACAGGAAGTTTTAACATCCCAAACAATCACAAGCCAAATTATCAAACGATCCAACACCCGGCAGATCACCAACAAGAACGCTTTGTATCAGAGAATGTGACCAAAAAGCCTATTTTAAAGTCGCATGACCAAATAATAATAAATGGTAAAATGCACACCGCTCCCCCTCACAGTGGTAAAATATGATCCGGTGATTGAAGCGTGCGGATGGTGAACAGACACTGACACCCTCAGATATAACGTTATTCAATCTGTGAAATGTTAGCCAATGTGATCTTAAATGAAATGCTCCTGAATCTGTACAACGCGAGCCATTTTCTACTCCATAATGATGAATCGGCCTTATCCAAGTTGTATGGCAGGTAGCTATTTAGTGGTGCTCAGTTCGCCAGGGAGAGGCAGTAACAGTGACTAGCGTCTTTTCAAAACAAGGTACTCGACTGCAGCCATACTTCGCAATTCACATGACATTTCCCCGCCCCTTTCAGGCTGTCTGGTCGAACGCCGAGGCAAGCATTCTTCTTCTTTAATAGGGGAGGTTCAGCGTAACAATTCGTTTATACCGCCACCTACTGGGTATATTATTTGTGATATTCTATGCCTTACCATAGTCGCCGTTTGGAATTAAATTAGCAAAGACGCAAGAGGCTGTCACTGAGATCCAATGATTTAATTAGAATTGCAGTGATTAACATGATTTAGTTGGCAGCAATTCTTTCCACCATGACTGATGCAGTGTGTAACTTCTCATTTCTTAAACAACCATGACAGAATACATATCCCATGGTCGTGGGGTTGACAGAAGTGGGAAACTGAGCAGATCTCTGATTGTGCTCTTAAATTAATATATTTTACTTAGTACTGCCTCAAAAAAGAATGATCTGAAGACAGCCATTTATATCCATGTCTCCAGTCCCGTAAATGCAACAGGCAGCAGCCACAATACTGTGATGCACTTTGGTTTCCGTCAGTTACATTGATTATACCTGCAGTATGTGATTAACAGACTGTTCTTTGCTTTTTGGATAAGTAGCCTGTTTACACTGCAAACTTGCATTTAGTACAGACGAAACACTGCCTCACTTTCAGGCCAGTTCTCATGCCAGATTAAAACAGCACCCCTATATACACAGGTCGTGGAGGTTTTGAAAGTTTTGGGTTAGGGTCTCCCCCCCTAAATTAGTCTTAGCTGATCAAAAGCTTTTGTGACCTCTCTGAAAATCCTGTTCCTGTCTCCTCACTTCCAAAGGGTTACCTGCAGTGAGTGTCATTTCTTTCCAAAGTTTCGGCGAGTATCGCTGGTAACATTTACAAGATCGAGGGAGGCACAGAGGAACTGTAAGTGACTTGACTCCTCTGTCTCATGTGAGGTCAGTGTTTGGACTGTGACTCTAAATGAAATGTACTGCCGTTCCCGCATAGTTCATGCGATAGGTAAGTAAATAATAGCAAATTAAAGCCAACAGTCCTTACTTTAACCTCATACTCATTGTAAGTTTCAGTATTATATTCTCATATGCGGCGTTTCTACCCTATTCCACCACTAATTTTCATGTGCCACAAACACAAGTCAAAATATTAAAGAAAAACATTATTAAAGTAAAAAGGGAATGTTCACTTTATTATTTCTCCGGCCAAATTTTCTGGGGACACCAAATGTCATTAAAGTAGTAGATAATAAAAATGTGTCTATTACAAAAAAAAGTTTTTTAAGAAGAGAAAGCTGGGGAACCAAGAAAAATCGAAATAGAAAATTTGCATCGGACATATTCTGAAAGGAAACTGCATCGTACCAAAGAATTGTGTCTTCAGTCTAATACGATTACCTAAATTCCTCAGTGCCTTCAAGCGTTCAAACGTTACCTGCACTATGTGGTCAAAAGTATGTGGACACCTCATCCCCTGATGTTCAAAGGGGTTGACGTTAGGGATTTTGTGCTGTCCAGTCAAGTTGTTCTACAGTAATCTCGAGAAAATCTGCATGGAAGTTCTTTTGTGTATGAGGAATTGATATTTTGAAACAGTAAAGGGCCTAACCTGGACTTCTGGAAGCAAGAAATCATCTGGAAATATCATTTTGTGCTTTAATATCTGGACTTTCCCTTTGGGTAACTGAGTCTTAGCCTGAACCATTCAAAACCATCCCAGACCATGGAGTGCTTACATACTTGTAGCAATGTAGTGTTTCTGACACTGTCATCATGTCTCTAAAAGTGTTATCTGACTGACATGGTCACCGTATCTTTACAGGCGTTAGCTGACTGGATCAGTGTTGGATATCCTCACCCAAAGCTTCTTGGTCCTTGTGTTTCTTGTGAACCTGCTGGTGTTCATTCTGTTAACTGCACGGGTGGTCCAGGCACAAAAGTTTACCCCTGCCCCTCTGGAGGGGCAAATTACCCAGCAAGATATTTTCAGTCTGATAGAGGTGTCCTGTCCCTAGGCGGGTCCTGGGGTGTGCTAATCTTCCAGTTTGGCCCCCTGCAGGACGTTACCTTCTACATATTCTGCAACCTTGAAACTCTCCATGGCAAATACGGACTATCCCGTCAAGGACTTGGCATAAAGTAAAAAAATTAAATAATGATGTGATTTGAAACAGCTGAAGTCAACAAGTGTTTCTAATCATTATTTGGTACAAAAGCATCACCCAGGAAGGGCCAAGTCCTACAGGAGCAAAGATGGACAATTTTCCCACAAATACTTAAGAATATCACTGAGAGGTTTATAAGCAATGTTCCTCCAAGGACAACTGGAAAGGTAAATTAATAAATAGTTTACAGCCCCCACTTTTTAAAAATATGTTTTAGGAATCAAAATTGAAATGTTTATTTGGATAAATCAAAGAAATTCATGTGGTGAAATGTCAAATAATGTGCTATTGTATTGGTTTCAATGTAACACAGGTCAAGATAAATTTTACAGATTACTACTTTCAGTTTAAATTTTATTTTAACGTGCCATCCCATTTTTTTCTGATTTGGTGTTATAGTGTTATAAAAATGGTGTTGCTATACATTTATTCTTCCAATATCTATCTCTTTGAAATTCACATAAATGAGATAAAGTTACACCACTGTTATATAATTCATCAATTTTTATTGTAAAATCAGTATTACCTATTTTACTTGTAAAATTGTGAAATGTTGTTGTTCAAACATTACAGGACACACGTGGCATTTCAGAACAGAATTCATGCACCTTTTCAGCCTTTGCGCTGTAGGGAAATAAATTGGGAAGGGACTGCAGGGTTGGGATATTAAAATCGTAGCTTTCTTCGTTGCTCCAGCGCCTCCTGTTGGCCAGCCAGGCGCTCGTCAGTCAGATTCTAAACTTGCTCATGTTCGGGTATCTTCCGCCCTCGCTCTGAACTTGCGAAGTTTCGAGCTATGTGTGTAAAGGAGCAGTGGCTGACAGGCGTGCTTCGGAGGAGAGCCGCGAACTGTCTTCGCTCTCCCGAGATGGCAACATGGGGTCGCATACGAGCAACCTTGTGTACATAGTTGTCTAATTGGGCATTCCAGATTCGGGTGGGATTGGAGATGCCAAATTTATTTTTAAAGAATAATAATAAATAAATAAAGAACAGAATTCATGCAGTGTTTCCGCGGCGACATGCTCAGGGCAGAACTGCATCAGATCCTCAATGCGAGGGGCTGGTTGTGTTCCCACCTCCTTCAGAGGGGTCCGTTTAACCATCACACAGAGCCTCTTACCCGAGAAAAGCACGAAAACCACCCAAACATCTTAACTTTCCTATGCCCTTTTCTCATTTTTTTTTTCTTGAAGGTGTGTCACATTTTACATGAGTGGTCGACATGGCTGATTTGGTGAATAATAGTTACCGTGGCACCTTGAAAATGAAAGGATTATTTTTGTGGGGGATATAACGTGAACTGAAAGACAGCCGAGCACGATTCAAGGCAGAACACGTGGAATCCGACACCATATGTGTATTAGGTCATCAAGTAAGCCAAGTGAAATGAAAATGCACATTTCAAGGAGATGTGACTTTTAATAAAGTATTTATTTAATCCCCAAGGCCATATTTATGCCATTATTTCACAAAATTCATTCATGACTTTTAAATTCCAAGAAACCGACCCCTTTATGAAAACAATTATGTTACAAGAACATAATATGGGCAATGCAAGGAGAATTCGCATTAACCGAACTGCACAGCTGAAAACTCATAAACGGATCTGCTCAGTGCCAAGCAAATCTCTCAAAGCTACAAAATGAATCTATCAGTAAAATCATAATATTATTATAGTGTGGTTCTGTTGTGTAAATGGGTGCTAAAGAGATGTTAAAAAAAGTGAGACAACGTCATCAACAAAGGACAGACAGGACTGCAAAATATCCATTTCCCAATTCTCAGTCCTCAAAAATGGATGTGTTGGGGCTAAGCTCCATCTTAAAAGCCTGGTTTTAAACCTGGATACCAAACTGAACTTGACAGCGTGCATCAAAAAAGAAACACAAGCCTCACGTATTCATTTCAACCTACGGTCATTTTACAATCATGATTAAAGACAAAAGTTTATGAAAAAAAATTTAAGGACAAAACACACTGTGCAACAAAGCTGCAGAGGATGGATGAAAACTTCTTACAGTCGGTGGTGTCACTTCCTGTAGTGACATATTCAGTCTTCCCATCACATACAAATTTTATTGGTCCCGTTATTGAAGTAAAGCGGACCCCTGCAGCAATGTTCACGTTCCACAGTCATTACAGTTTCAAAGTCCAAATCGATCCCTCAGCTCATCCCCATCCACAAGAGTGAAAAATGTTTCATTGATTTTCAGTTTGAATTAAATATGAAATTGAACGGGCAATCAAGTCAATCTCCTCCAAAACAGGACAAAGATACTTGGAGACATCGTGAAAAATAACACAAAAAAAATCTTCTCTTAAGGCATAAATTCAAGTTTGAGGTGAGAAAGAATGATATTCTACCAGTGAGTCACTAAAAATGAGGTCAGGAGGGGGAGAAGTGCTAGAGGAGTTGTCATCTGAAGACTATGGAACTTTCCGGGCATCTAGCCACACTGCAATTAAGAACTCAGCATTAGTATACACAAGGGCCATTTCCTTAACCCCCTACCCTCTCACACACCAACACCCAATGGCCAATACTACACACTGAGCACCATGCTCTTCTCAATAAACAAAAAAGAAAAAGACTCCATTCATCTGGTATTGGTTCCCTACCAGTAAACAAAGTGAGCAATTTTTCATAGCTAAAACGTGACAGAATGCTAGTTTCACCCTTCCGGATTTTGCACACACTCACACATGCACGCACACGCACTGTGAAATAAATAAATGTATCAACAAGGCCCCAGTAGGCACCAACAATATACCAAAAAAAAAAAAAAAACGTAATATACAACTGTACATGACACAAAAGGAAGAGATATGTTCAACAAAAGCTTAGCCCTTCGTAATGTTAACATGGAATAATTTATACATAAGTGTGGTTTTTATTAAGTTCCAGCATTGTATAATTAGCCATAGACATAAAGGTGCTCCACTCAAGCATTCCAAAATAAATACATCCCTAAACTGTCCATGGCAAGGAGTAACTAGTGACTGCTGCTAGGCAACCGCTACTTAGCAGTGAGACCCCTCATGTGCTTATGGACGTAAGTATCAAAAAATATCCCGAAATCCCATTTATGTGCAACAACAACAAACATTAACATGTGCTCAGGAACTGCAGGAATGGTTTTCAGACAATGTAGTGAAAATGTGAACATGCTTGAATTTAAGAGATCAGGCTTGTCCGTCATTCAGTAATGCCCTCCCATTTGTCGCACAGTAACGCCCTCCCATCACTCATTCAGTAAAACCCTCCCATTTGACAATTAGTAACGCCCCACCATTAAGTCATTCAGTAACGCCCTTCTGCACAATATTTGCTCCCTTTGTACACAATTCTCAAGCACAATAAATATACAGATGTGTGCGGCAAAAGAAATCAATTAAATATATGACCAGAAAATTTCCATGTCAGAAATGTCCAAAATTCCATGTCAAACTTGACGTTTATGGCTAATGATTGCAGCCCCAAGCAGCCAGAGCAAGTGTAGACTGAACTAAAGTGAGGGACACCTTCTCTCGACCTAAATAAAGTCTTGGGAGTGAAGGTTACTTAAAACAGGCAGGACAAACTTGGATGAACCTCAGGACCTTCGGCTATTCCTTGCACTGCACGGGCTACTCATACTTAAAAAAAGAGCCTTTCCGACATGTCGAAGAATTACTACCAATATTCCTTTAGACCACCACTGAGTTGTTCAAACTAACTCTTGAAAAACATCACTCTAAGTGCAAAAGCTACTTCAAGACCACATGGGTCTGTAACCTGGAAATCGTGATTGAGCAAATAAGAATGACACCCAAAAATCATAATTGTAATAATAATCATCATTACCATTATCTTAATCATCTTTGTCATCATCACATTAGTACTGGCAAAAAAAACATAGTTTAGGACTCCTGAATCACATAATTAGTTTATTCAGATGTTGGTTCTTCTCTAAAAGGAGGATGAATAAAAGGACACCTGTAGAGGCACAAGTTCTCATCAGTCTCTTCTGCTCCTGCTGTTTCTTTCACGACCAATAAGATTTGAGGATTAAATATTCCAGAAAAAACACCAAGAGCAAAGAGGCACACCTACCCTCTTCCACCAGTTAAGTCGACAATTACTTAATGAAGTGAACTTCTGATTGGATGAATGATACAGAAAGAACTCAACTTCCTAGAATGTTATGACTGTGGCCAAACCAATGCTAGCTCTTCTCTCTTCAAACGCTGTACAAATTCAGGTCTCTTTGCTCAGATTGGGCCAAGCAGAATTCTGTCAGAGTGGATGGATGAAAATTCATCCAAGTTTCTCCATCAGCTACAAAAATAGGAGAGGAATGGAAGAGAAATAAAATGAGAGAACTTCCCTCATTCCCTGGAAAAGACTACTGAAGCTGTGCTATCAGCATACGTGAAGACCCGCCAGTAGGATTATGGGTAATTGTGCATTTATTTTTTAAAACAAAACTCTTAGCTAACAGCTTTAGCGAGTGTGTTGTACTAGGTTCTGTGAATGTGAGCGAGCAACAAGCCACACCATAAACATGCTGCAGTACTGTATGGGCAGTTGACTTGTGTACGGCTCATATGAGTGACATTATGTATTGAAGAATAAGTGATGGGGTGTGAATCTGTCTCTTGATCCTTGACGACACCTCATTTAATCATGGTCTGTGGTGCAGAAGACTGTCACAGATTTTATCTGACCCCTAAACAGACCGTAATGACCAAACTCCCATCAGGAAGTCAAACCAGAGAAGGTGTGACAAAAGAACCGCCAGGCTTTCTCACGCACAAACGTACAGACATTAATCATGACGTTCCTCTCTGAAGGGGGCATGCACGAGAGAGATTTACACAGATAAGAGTCACGAATAAACAAGAGTCTGGCCACTCGGCCAACACGACTACACTGGGCTTCAGCGCCAGTGCTGGTCCAGTGAGGACCTCTGCATCTTCAGGATTTCCTGAATGCTCCTCACAGGGGGATGCTGGGAGTTGGAGTCTTTCCGCCCCAGGGGAAAGTTCGGGGATGCAGTTGCTGCGTGGCTCGACTCCCCGCATCTTTGAGAAGGGGGTAGTTCCCTTAGACCCTGCTCCTCATGTGATGGGGCTCTTCTGCCCTTCAGTGGCCCAAGGGGGAGAAGGGGGGGGGGGGGGGGGTTGGGGAGAGGCAGGTAGGGGCAGAAGGGCAGTGAGGGGGGTATATGAAGGAGAGCAGATACGTAGTCCAGGGCTCCAGCGGAGAAGCGAGGGTGAGGTACGAGGCGGTCGGGAACAGGGTCCACAGCGGCCCTCACTGGGTGGGGTAAGAGGAGGCGTAGTGTCCGGGGGGGTGTCGACCGTGACGGAGGGCGCTGTGATGTTCCGAGGGCAGCCGCGTGGAGAGCAGGTCCGAATCAGGGTCTGACTGCGAGCCGCCGTACAGGTCACCTGACATGGGCACAGGAGAGGGGAAGAAAGGTCATCACCTGAGTCACAGCCAACACGGCAGGTCCTGCTGCAAGAGTTCCTCCATTCCGTCCATAAGTATTTGAACAGTGACACAAACTGATTTAGTTTTAGCTTCTTAATCCAACAAACTGATTGGCGCTAAAAGTACTGAGGTAACATCTTCCCAAACCGTGAGGTAAAGATGGGAAAACATCTTTTATAGTAGCAAAGTGCGCTACTTTCCTCAAAATGGATATTTTGTGATCTAAGTACTTTTAGCACTGGGGTCTTCAATTTGGCAAAGAATATGAGGTAAAAGGTAGAGACTGTCAGCTTTCATTTCAGAATGATTACATCCCTGTCCAGGCACCCTCATAAGAAACACAGCCATTTTAAAACATGATGACTACCAATATTCCCAGACGGCACTGCATCTCCAGTCCAAATAAAAAATCTCACTCACTCAGAAGAGGAGGAGTTCTGCGTGTGCGCTTAAAACTCTAAAGAATTCTACAGAGCTCAAGAATTCTATTGCCATCACTATTGCCTTCAGTAACCAGCAGCTTTGGTAACTGCGGCATGAGAACACTCAGTTGAGAACACGTACGGTGTATGTGACACTGTAAAGAGTTAAATCTCGGTAACATCTCTGTTCTGCAGCTCTGCGGTGAATGAGTCACCCGATCCCTCTCCCAAAGCTCACTTCCTCCAATCACAGCACCTGCCTGCTGTGGCCACACAAAAGCAAACACACTTCCCTACGAGCCCAGGACAGCAATATCACAGGGCATCTCATCACACAAACTGCATTTGCTCCCCTCTCATTGCCCAATCACTTCACTCCCTCCCTTTCGAACTTAGTTTACGGCACTCGCACCCTTTCAAAATAAAGTTTTACACCATTACATTATTCTTCTTAAAACTTGTTATGGATGTAATACAGATACACTCAGACTCTGCACTTTGATTGTTTGTTAGCGTAGTTAGCTTGTAGTGGCATATTAGAGCCTGTTTAGCGTCTGTTGTCATTGATCTAGCGGTGCCGCTAGCCAGATTTAGCACAATTGCCCACATTCATCAGGTTAATGCACTTCTGTTTTTCCTACGTTGTAATTCGTTCTGAGAAACTGTCGAGTAAATGAACATAATCTGGTAAAGAGGCAGGGAGTGAGTGGAAGATAAGTTTTTATATAATTATAGAAATAAAATGTATTATTCCTCTCACAGAAATCATGGAAAGCGGTATAATAAACAAAGCGACCGAGGATGGGTGAGGGTTCAGGAGCTACTTGATTAATGCATTTGGAGCATGTTGACTAGTTTAGCTCTTTTCCCCAAAATGACTACTTATGATACCTATATGTATATCGATGGACCTTTTCCCAAGCCTCCCCACTGATTGAAAACAGGGGTACCCCCAATGCATCAAATGTCGTCCTCACTGATATGGCCAAGCATGTCATTTGTAGTCATTATGGGGAAAGGGAGGGGGGAGACTATGTGGAAAAGATTTAAGGTAAAAGATCACTAATGCGTGATTGAATGATCTTAAGTGAACACTCTTAGGCTAATTTTACAGTCACTACAGGTGATTGAGAGTCATAGCGTTCTGGAACACTGATAAGGAATGGTGAAAATAATTTCTCCAGAAAAGCCCATCGTTTAAATAAAGAGAATGATATGGGCCAATCATTTGCCACCCAGGCAGCTCTATGAGGCCGGTGAGGCCTCGGTCAGATGAGGACACTGGCTGGCACATGGACTGGCAGCACGTCATGAGCGTGAGTGTGGGTGCTGAGTGGTAGGGTGAGGGTACCGTTGCCATTGTCCAGGCTCGCCTGAGTGCCCGTGATGTGGTGCCAGAAGGCGCTGCGGGGCAGGATGGCTGTCGGGGTGCAGGGATACGATCCCACCTCCGAGCCTTTCGACAGCAACTGCACCAGAGACCAGACATGGGAGATGTTACCTTCATCATCGTCATCATCCTCATCATCGTCAGCGTCATCATCGTTGTCAACATCATTATCGACAGCGTAATCGTAATCGTCATCGTGCATCTTCATCATCATCAGCACTTTTAGTGTAGGGAAGTGTGTGAGCATGTGAACAAGTCTTTTTGCATGACAGTTAAACAATGAGCTTGTGTGTGATTGTGAGCACGCTTGCATGTGCGTGCACATTGTAGGGCGTGCATGTGTGCATGCATATGTGTGTGTGTGTGTGTGTGTGTGTGTGTGAGCGTGCAAGAGTGCGTGTGTGTGTGTGTGTGTGTGTGTGAGCATGCATGAGTACGTGGGTGCATGTGTGTGTGTGTGTGTGCACGAGTTTGTTCGTGCATGTGTGTGTGTGTTTGTGCATGCATGCGCGCGCGCGTGTGTGTGTGCGTGCATGCGTGTGTTTGTGCATGCATGCCTGCGTATGTGTGTGTGAGCATTCATGAGTTTGTGCATGAGTGCATCTGCGTGCATGCATGTGTGTGTGTGTGTGTGTGTGTGTGTGTGTGTGTGCGCGCGCACATGTGTGTTCCCACCCTGCTGTTCTTCTCCAGCTCCAGCAAGGCTCTCTTGTGCTGCTCGGCGATGGCCAGTGTGGCGGAGTGGACCCTCTGATAGATCTGCTCTCCCTCTCGAGTCTGGAAGGTGTAGAGGCCCTCGCCGCTGTCGCACATCCTGCAGCACAACATATATACACTTTACACACATCATATCCTTTACGACAATACTGAATGAGTTTAAACACGAAAAACAGTGTCATATCGCCATATAGTAGTGTGATGACGTGTTGATGCATTTGCACACTCTAGCGCGAAGCCAACATCCAACTCACACCTCAAGAACATGGCTGAAAGCCAGAGCAGCGCGTTAGACTCTGACATGGAATTAGTCCCTGAAACAAGAGCTATGTCGATCATCTGGAAGTGGTTTGGCACTAAGCCATGCTGTAGTCACGCGTACAAGCCGCTATATGCCATGTACAGAATCGTTTCAGTTGCAGAGTAGCGAAGCCCACCCACTTCATTTTAAATAGGCTACGTCACGGTGGATCACTGGGAATTTTCGTGACTAATGGCTTGAATAAAGTGGCAAAGTGCAGTTTTCTTGATCTTCTCACACGCATGAATCCATAACTATGGCAGAGCAGCCTTATACAAAATGCCTTGTGAGTGGACACAGCATGTTAGCTTGAGAGTTTCGTCCCATGAACTTCCCGCTTTCACTTGGGTCACGGAAAACTACCGTTAAAATAAAGCAGATGGCAGTTCTTTAGACCATAAAATTCTATGCTTTTTTAATTTTCGGAAATAAACAAACGATCAGTCTAAACTAACCTTCAAACATGAATAAAGTAAATCGATTGTCACCCTTCACAGTTCTGTGCCTACATGGAATGTCAAACTGCAATAGAAAAGCAATTTTTGTAATATTACTTAGGATGGTTGATGAGTTTTCTAATGAAATATTCAATGGCGTCTGTTTAAGGTTTAACTACAAAGCACAGTAATGTAATAAATCGCTAACTGGGAGATTTTTCATTTTTAATTTTTTTTTTTTCTAATGGTATCTACAGTACATACTAACTTCAACACATCTTTATTATTAATGTAGAAAACATTGTTTTCAGTGTTAATGTAAAATGCTACCATTATAAAAGCGGTTACACACATCATACCATTTATTAATTTCTACAGAGCAATCTTAGCAATAAAATGACAATGTTCAAATGATGATGCACATAATGTGGGCCTTGAATATTTTTCTTTCTCTCATTAGGCAAACTACAAAAGAGCAGAGATGGAATTATAGTGCTATTCTAACACATGACAGGTCTGCCATTTGGGCAATGCCTGAATCTGTCAGAAGAGCAACAATTAATGATTCTGAAAAAAAAATTCTTGGGTTGATTCTAGTATAATTCCGCATATCATAAATTACATACACAAAATCATTCTTAACAAGAACTGAATATGAGACAAATCGTTTCAAAAGAAAAAAAAGAAAATTCAACTCGGTATTAATTTGCTGAACAGCTTAACTATATAAAAGTGTCATTATGCAAACTCAGATTTATTGATATTCAGGTTGAATATAAGCCCCAAAAGCTACAAAATACTTCTCCAAGCCTTCTAAATTTCAAAATACGCTGGGGGATTTCTGGCTTCACTACCAAAGTGTGTGTGCTTATTATTTTTACCACTGCAGCACTGGCTATAAAGTCAGATCGCCAGTAAACTACAATCTTTTGCAAAATATGCAAGAGAACTGTCACAGGTGGAAACGCAACTAATTTATTCCACCACGTGAAGTAAAAACACTCTATTCTGAGGAAACTCCGAAGTCTTGTGAGGAAGAAAGTTTAGCAGCTACAGCTGGTGATATGTAGCCCTTAAGCAAGCAAATGATGCAACCTCCACAAAACATTATTCAGTATTTTTTTCATATCGTCTTGAATGTTGTTACTGCAAATTACCCTGAAATATTGAGATATCATTTATAGGCTGCATTGTCACCCCTAGTTACCGCACACACATACAGACACATCCTGTATCAGACACACACTCAGTGAGTAAACAGACAAACATATTCACAAACTGCAATTGATTATACACACACAGTTACATCCACACACACACATACACCCCATAAAAACACATAAGCAGTGTGTGTCATGTTGACTTATGCTCACTCACAGAAATCCTGCAATGCAGACACTGCACCACAAATACACATTCCATTACACCCCAACTTCCACACCCAAACACACAAATCCTCTAATAAGCGTGTGCACATTATTAAACACATAGACTGTTATTAGTAGGGATTCAGATTCTGTTGTCATAACACTAATGAAAAACTGGATAAACATGAGTTTAGAGCCATGAGAGTTGTTCAGCGAATTCACAGGAGCATTAATCACTCAGAACATAATTGAAATGACGCAGGTGCAGCATGATGCTCGCAGAGATGAGATACGAGCCGTCACACTCATCCGTACGGCTCCTGACAAACATGACATTTAGCGCCAACGGTACAGTGCTTCTGCGCTGTGCTGTCAACCTAAACCACGGCCAAGACGGACTTGCTACTTACTTCATCACTGTAATTCTTCTCTGATTCATCTGTAATACACCATAGGATCCAGCAGAGGGAAGCATATCCCACTTCTGACAATGTACAGTAAGAACATCGCTGCTAGAGCAAGAGCTTGCCAAGTGGAGCAAATGAGTTACTTTCGATCGGCGAGGATAAAATCACAGGAGCAGATAAAAAACTTGACCTTCTAAACAGTGAAATTATGATATTTTCCGCAGGGTTCTAGAGCTCAGTTGCTTCCAAGTTCCAGTAGTGATTTCAGCCAGCGCAAGAATGTAAGAGTAATATCATACTAATCGCATTCGTTCGATTTTAAGACCTGATTTTAAGTCATGTAGTGTAGCAAATGAATCTGCCCATGGAGATCGTGTTACTGCAGACTGCATGCATCAGTGCGTGTAGCAGTACAACTCAGGGCTCGTTCATATTCTATAAGTACAGGCCGCATACATTGTAAAACAATCCACGTTTGTTTGCCATTTCATAGTCCAGTCATACTGACATATATGTAATGCCTACCTTTCCAACAAATCTTCTAGCTTCGTTTTCCTTGGTTGTTGGGAGGTAGAGACAATATGGCTTTGTAAACAACGTGACATCGTCCACAGATGAGGAAAATAACAGCTCTCTCCAGGTCATTATTAAATTAAAACCTCGCAGAGGTGCAACATTCACAAATGTGTTAATGTTCTATTCCAAAAATAAGTTCTTTAGTTGATTTACGATGTGCCAAGTTACAGGGTCCAAGCTAACGTTCTATATTTTTCATTAAAAAAGGTTACTTCCCTCTTCTTTCCCCAAGCAAGCAGCATGTTTCTGATGTTATATGAGATGCACGTCGATGTTAAACCGCTTTATGCAGAGCCACGATTTGTGCGACACCAGTATGCGATCGCTGGGACCGCGCGGTAATAAAAACGGAGTTTCGCGCAAACGAGCCCCGGTAGACTTATGCCGAGGTCTGCTAATGCACCATTTTAGTCCGCGCGGGCCCCAGCGGAGTCCGGTCTGTGTGCGCGACGTTCGGACTGTGAATTGGCCTTTACAGAGACCTTGTGAGTGTTGCAGTACCGATACCGAGCAAAAGAGGGCACTCTCTTATCACTATAAACTCTCACAGGCAGTTTAACCATGCAGCAGCCATACAACCACCATCTCTGTGCATCTCTGCTCTCACTGAGCTGGAGTGAGGATGGGGCTAAATTCCAACAAAATGCCAGCCCTGGCCCTCTACCCCTCCTCCTCTGCCCTCTCTCCCCTTCTCCCACTCTCTTTCTGTTTCTCCATCTCTCCATCTCCTCTTCCTCCATCACACTCAGTCTCTCAGTTCCTCCCTCTTCTCCTCTATTCCCCTCTGTCTGCCTCTCTCTCCCTCCCTCTCTCTCTCTCCCCCTCTCTCACCTGCCGGCCTCGAAGGTGAAGCGAGTGGCGTCTCGGCCGTAGCGACGCAGGGAGCAGAGGGGCCAGGTGACCAGCTTGGTTCGCGGGTTGTGGATGTCCCACAGGTAGATGTTTTCGTGGGTGATCTGCATCATGCACTCCCCGTAGATATCCAGGTTGGGACAGGGCAGGAGGAAGACGTTGAAACGCTCTGCAGGAGAGACAAGAGCAGACCTGACCTCAGTACAGCTTACACACCCCGGTACAAAACCTCACACAGCGAACATCAGAGAAGAACTGACCACAGTACAGCACACTCACTCACACAGGTACAGAAACTCACACAGCTATCAGAGACTCAGGTCTCTCCTGATGTCACTCAGCTTCTCTAAGGGATCATTTAACACAGCAGGAGCTGATCTCTGACAGCAGCACATCTCACAGTTAGGTAATAGAAAAAGACTACAAGGTCAAACCGGAAAAGACTGGTACACACACACACACACACACACACACATACGCACACACATACACGGACAGACAGGCATACAGACACGCATACACACACACATGGACAGACAGGTATACAGACACACACACACACGGACAAACAGGCATACAGACACACACACACACAAACAAACAAACAAACATACACACAGACATGCAGGCATAAAGCCACACACACAAACAAACATATAAACGCAGATGAACAGGCACACAGACACGGACAAACAGGCATACAGACAGACACAAACACACACAAATGTGGATGAACAGGCACACAGACAAACACACGCATACACACACACAAACACACACACACACACACACGGACAAAAAGGCATACAGACACACACGCGCGCGCACAAACACGCACCCATGCACGCAAAAGCTCACAAGAACACACACACACGTACACACACGCACACACACCTGTGTGCTCGCACTGCACCCCAGCTGCCAGCAGGTCTGGTTCTCCCAGGCTGATGTCATTGAGGCGGGTCCCCAGGCACTCGATTGACAGGGTCTTGAACCACTCTTCTGCCTCCAGCTCTGTGATGTAACAGAATGTGAGAATAAGAGGCTCCTCCCACTGCAGAACATCTGTCGTTAGTCTGGAAAAGGCATCACTGACCCAAAACACCACACAGACAATAAAAAATAACTCAAAGTGTTTCAGTCTTACACCATAGCACACATTTCATAATACTCCTTTTCTGCAGTTCTTATTGGACAGGTGAGTGGATAAAGAAGAATTCATCTCTCAAGAAAATGGTAACTGAATAAACAAATATTTTCCATTAGAAGGACTCATGGCACTTTTTTAAAAAGAGTGGTGAGGACGTACCTGAGTCACAGGTAAAGGTGCGAGACGTGTCATCGGTGAAAACAATGGCCACCGCCTGCCTCTTGGTGTCTCGCGGGAGCCTCGTCACATTCTTCACGTTACTGATCTCCGTCACCTGGGGGTGGGGGATACGGTGGTCATGTGAATGTGTGCGTCCGTGAACAAGTGTGAGAGAGAAAGTCACTGCCTGTTCGGCTGTGCAAGTGTATGTGTGTCTGTGTGTGTAGAACACGCAGAGTGTGCCTGAGTGTGTATGCGCGTGAGCGTGTGTGTGTGCATGTGTGTATCCGCATGGGTATAATATGTGTGTCTGAGAGTGCACGTGCCTGAGTGTGTGCGTGCATGTGTGTTCCTGTGTGTATATAATATTTGTGACTGGGAATGAGTGAGCGTGTTTGTGTGTGTGTCCGTGTGTGTATAATATGTGAGTGTGTCTGAGTGTGTGCGTGCATGAGCGTGTGTGTGTGCGTGTGCACCTGTATGTGTCTGTGTGTATAATATGTGGGACTGTCTGAGTGCATGCACGTGCGTGAGCGTGTGTGTGTGTGTGTGTGTGTGTGTGTGTGTGTGTGTATAATATGTGAGTGTGTCTGAGTGTGTGCGTGCGTGAGCGTGTTTGTGTGTGTGTGTGTGTAATATGTGAGTGTGTCTGAGTGTGTGCGTGCATGAGCGTGTGCGTGTGCACCTGTATGTGTCTGTGTGTATAATATGTGGGACTGTCTAAGTGCGTGCACGTGCGTGAGCGTGTGTGTGTGTGTGTGTGTGTGTGTATAATATGTGAGTGTGTCTGAGTGTGTGCGTGCGTGAGCGTGTGTGTGTGTATGTGTAATATGTGAGTGTGTCTGAGTGTGTGCGTGCATGAGCGTGTGTGTGCATGTGTACCTGTATCTGTGTGTATAATATGCGTGAGCGTGTTTGAGCATTTACGTATGTTTGTTTGTGCGTAGGTGTATGTGAATGAGAGCTAGTCTCAGGACAGTGAATGTCTGTCTGTACAATATGCACGATTGTTGTACTTTGAGATCACAATGTCTTGGCTCATGCATATGTCCCTGTGTGCACCATCTGCATATAGTGTACATGGAATTGAACGTGTATGCCCTTGTATGTACGCGTGCGAGCAGATGAATGCCAGTGGCGACTGGTGGTCATTCGAAAGAATTTAACAGGACGATGTGGATCAAGAACATCTAGGGGTCCGGGGGCTGTTCCCCCAGAGAATTTTTTCGCAAAATCACTCGAAACATTCACCTCTAGTGACTTTCCTCGATCATTAAATTGAAAACTTTTGCACTTCAGTGATAAACTAGAGAGGCCTGTACCTCATCACAGATAAGTAATTCCTTTTTAACAAATTTTACTCTATAAAGAAGTTCCATAAAGGCAATTGTGTGGCTCATTATTGTAAGTGCATCTTAAGTGGATTTATATTGGTATCGTTTTCACATTCATGGAATAACTTTTTCATTCCAAAATTATCAGCCCCTTGGAAATTACTCAAAATCGGTTACGTAGACTATCATCTCTGTTTTGAGAGGTATTTCTCATGAAAAAAAATATAATAATGATTAATCATTAAATAATGAAATGACCGTGCAATGGAGTATCTACTGGGCATTACCAAGGCTCTCTAGGCAGCAGACAGCGACTTGAAGAACAAAAATAAGATAATGGAGCAGCAGCAGGATTAGGAATTTGAAATCCGTCACACACTGACATGCATTACATTTTAAATCATGTGCTTCGCATTCGCAATTAATGCAAATTTATGCGATATAATTCCCTGGCGTTTGAAACCGCAGGCATGACCAAAAGAACAAGCGATGTCAGAATGTTCCGCCAGTTTCGCCACTCGTGCTTCTCGTGCTTCTCGTGCTCGATGGAAAACCCAATTTAATTCCTAGCTTCTCCTCATACTCAACTGAGTTGAACAAAACACCCAAAATTTTGTCCACCACATTTATTTAGTCCAACAACATTACCCAAATGCAAACCAACAAGCTAGTTACCGAGCGATGTAGCAGCTCGTAATAACCACAATAAAATCAAAGAATAATTATAACCTAGCTTACAAGAAAAATAGCTGCAGTGACTCAGTGTTCACTAGATACCAGATACTATATATATTTCCTGTTTTTCAGACACAAGCAGACTCGTGACCAGCAGCAGAGGTGACTCTCTAACCCTAACCCTGACCCACGCCCTTCCCGCGGGGCAGTACCTTGGGGCAGGCCCTGATGTAGGCCGACTTCTCGTCAGGGTACTTCTCCAGTCGACGGGGGCCTTTGCTGGAAGACTTCTTAAACACCAGCCAGCAGCGGCGGTAGATCTGCAACAGTGAGAGGACATCACTCCATCAGCATGCTAATACGATACGCTAACACATAGCCAAACATCAGTCCTGCGTCCACTCTGCAGCCTGCCAGCCAAACACTCTCTCTACCAGAGAGAGGAAGAGAGGTAGAGAGAGAGTGGGAGGTGAGAGGGAAGAATAAAGCAGTGTGAGAGGGAAGGAAGAGAGAGAGAAGGAAAGAAACTTAGAGTGAGGTAGGCCAATACAAATAAGGTGCCTTGTGGTGACATCACTATGTCCAAGAGCTGCGCACTACGCGTTTATTGAGGATAAGATAGCTAACGGGAGAATAAGGGAGAGTCTTGCAGGGCCAAAGTGAGAGCTGTTTCCGGAATGCCGGCAGACGTCCTGTTGCTGTGGAGACGCAGTTGTTCCAGAACGCAGCGCGGCTCGCTGTACGCGCCGTCGCGTCGTCTTCCGCTATCTTCTTCTGCCATTTTTTTCCACTCTCTCCCCCACTCCTCCCAGATGACGGAACAGCTGGTCTTTTTCGTATTTGCGGGGATAGGGCGTAATACAAGGGGGAATAGGGGGGACATGTGCCTTCCCCTCCACTAATGTACTGTCATAAACATAACATCAATGAAAATATAAAACGTATTCTCACGGAAACCAGCTCTTCAGCTGTTCTGTTCCGCCCCCCCCTCAAATCATAAACTAACTGTTACGCCCTTCTTTGCGGGGACAAAATGCCCTTGAACTCTAACCACGCCCCCTGTTGCCAGGGAAACCTAAACCTGAGACAGAACCAGTCCCAGCTGCCGCCCCCCCCCATCATCCCCCACCAAAGTCCTTTCCTCACTTCACCCCCAAACCCCACCCCCCACCACCATGTGACGCACATCTCAAGGACAGGGAGCCTTAGCCTCACCGCTAGCTGAGATTTAGCGACGCACCCCGTCTGCCCCCAACTTTCAAAAACGTCTAACTCATAACCAGAGATGAAAAAGGGACGGATATATTCTGAGCGAAGCTGTAGAGGGAGAAAAAAATGCCACGGTGAATTATGACTGCCTGTTCTGAAGATGATGAATGAATTAGCGTGTCTCTCTGGAGGGTTTTCACCGCAACGAACGACAACCGCAGAATTACAGAGGGAAGATTCTCCAGCGCATCTACAGATACCCCAGCTCAAGGTGGCGCTGCAGCTTACTTCAGCGTTTCAGTATCTTACTGCACTCAGACTCCTTGGAACCATCAAAGCAAAGAAAAATCCAAATCCTGGATTATTTACAGAAGGAAACAATCTGTTGCAGTTCTGTCCGACCATTACTGACTGCCAGTCCTGGCGTACAGTTACATCCACGCCATCGAATTTGACAGACGAGGAAATGTGCCCAATGTTTATTTGTGCGCTACACAAAAAAAAATGAGATTTTAAAGCGCACATCGAGGAGCCAACGATTTAATTAGAATTCCACTCAGAGCCTCCAAACCAGAAGGAAATAAAAACACAAAAGAAAATTGTAATGTTTTCAGGCTGTGGGCAGACTAATCCTTCGCCTTGTATGGAAAGTGGGCGTCCGATTAAACCTTTAGCGTGGCTGCTAGGGGAACGCACGCGCGCACACTCACATAAAGATCTCAAACAAATACATAAACAAGCGCGCTTTAACACTGCCACAGCTACCGTTATTCGCCAACGCAGAGCGGAAATTTACCGCAGCTGAACGACAGCAGTCGAAATCAATTAGCGCCTTCCCTCATGCACGAGGCAGGCACGGACAAGCCCCCTCGTCCTGTTACCCTAACACAGCTCTGTCCGAAATCTCGGCCCGCCCCAAGGCAGCCTCGTTCAGGCACAAGCACCCTCCATCTGCTCCCAGTATACCCAGCAGGGACTGGGGCCTGTCTCTCTCACGGTGTGCAACCAAATTGGACGAGGACACGTTTCTGGATTGGTCAGCAGGATTACAGCCAGACCCCTCTCTTTCCTTGCCCTTCCTCTTCCTCTGCAATGACAGCCAGCGTCAAACAAGCAGAGATTTCAGGCGTGGGCGGACAAGGCCGTGCTGAAGTCAGGTGACTGGCCCCTTAAATTCTTAACTTTTGACTGAAGTAGGTTCAAAGTCAGAAAAACCATTTTTCTTTCCATATTGTAGAACAGTGTCACACACATATTCTGTATCTGCTGGTTGCAGCGCTTCACTGAACCTACATCACACTTATACTGAGAGAAATATTCAAACCCAGGATGCCATGTTTTTATGGCCATAGCGTTACATTAAATGGAAAATATCTAGATCTTGGACACCATTTAATACACATTTCCCTGTAATTCAGTGGCACATATTTCAGATCATTAGAAACCTTGTGATCTCCTCAAGGATTTAAAATAGGCCCGAAGGGCCTCAAGTTTGAATACAGCAGCTGCATGTGACAGACAGGGAGTGAGAGAAGGAGAGAGGATGATAGGAGACCAGAGAGAGGCTGAGAGAGACAGACTGGTAAAGTGAGAGAGAAAAGCAACAGACAGAGTGAGAGATAACAGAATGAGAGAGAGGGAGAGAGAGAGAGAGAGAGAGAGAGAGAGATGTTTGTGCTGAGGTTGCGGGGTGCTGCAATAAGCAGACATCCCCCCCACCCCACACCCCTCAGGCCTCAGACAGCAGCACAGGCAGTGAGCTCCAGCAGCATGTGCTGTAATAACTCGCCGTCTCCTTACAATCATATTTATGCATGTGCCCTGCGCTTTCCAGGCAGATGTATATTGCAGCTCTGACACGTTTACATTTCGCTCACACAGAAATATACAGTGAACAGTGTGCATGCATCTGCACACACACACACACACACACACACACACACACTCATATACACACATATATACAAATGCACACACATACATACACACATGCATGAACACCACACAAATATACAAATACACACACATGCGCGTACACACACACACATATACACGCAGATGCACACATACACACAAACACACACATACACAAACTGCACACACAGGCAGACACACACAAACACGCACATGCACACACACACACACATATATATATATATACATGCACACACATACATACGCACATGTATACACACCACACAAATATACGCACACACACCTACACGCACGCACACACACACACACACACAGATGCATATCTCTACAGTATTTAATCAGGGCTATTGACTCCCTTGCCTCCTCTCCTCCAGCCTGAGCTGTAGGATCCCAGATTAAACAAATTGATTCTTCAAATTGCTCATCTCCTCGACCCTGAAAGCCATTATACTGTGTTATACCTCATACAGCATCTCTTACACACTCTCTCTCTCTCCCCCCCGACTCATCCTCAGTCACTGCCCCATCACTCAGAGACATTACCTCGGAGCTTTCAAACGAACGCTCCTGCCTTCATTCGTAGGACGTCGAGCTTCCTGCTCCATCAATCGCGGCAAAATGGCAGAGTCGATACCAATCTTGCCATTTAGTCACACAGGGAACTCAAAACCGAATACCTGCTCTGCACTACTTAGTTACGGTACAACTGAGTTTGGCATCCCAGTGAAAGAGAAGTCAGCGACGGAAAGCTCAATGTCGCCTCGCCCTGATGTGGGGGCAGCCTTGAAACAGGGTCGGCAAGAGAGGGCAGCGGAATAGTCTTCAACTAACGAAACACCACCAAATTTATCTTTACCATTAAACTCTGACCTTTTCATTTAAGTTTTCCCTTAAGAACATTCTAAATAATAATAAAAACAAGATGTGTTTGTGAAACACTAATGCCCCCGGATATAAGCATAGTTTGGATATATAATATGGAAAAGGACCAGATGGAATCGCTTGGACTTGCAAAGGGTTAAATAAACAAATAAAATTTTTAAAACTTTTCCAGGAAACTATTGTGAAATTAAAATGACGCCAAGGTGAAGGTCACAAGGTGAAAAATTATCACCTCATCCGAAAGGTCTTGTGACAAGGGATACACATGTCAAGTATCAAAGGTCTATCACTGACCAATGATAAATTATGGCCAAGGTTAACATTTTTGGAAAATGCGTCCTACGCCATGGTCAAGGTCACAAGGTGAAAAATGATGACCTCATCCTAAAGGTCTCGTGACAAGGGATACACATGTCAAGTATCAAAGGCCTATCTCTGACCAATCAAAAGTTACGGCCAAGGTTAAAGTTTTTTTGCTGCTGCAGACAAACAGACAAACAAACAGAAAGACGGACAGACAGGTGCAAAACAATATGCCCCCGAATCTTCGATTCCGGGGGTATAAAAACACTTTTTCAAATTACGGGACAACGTCACATACATATTCTGCACCTGCAGGTTGCAGTTCTTCACTGAAGCTACATCACACTTACACTGGGAGAAATATTCAACCCCAGGAAGCCATGTTTTTATGCTTGCGGTGTTACATCAAATGGAAAATACCTAGATCTTGTACATCATTTTACAAGCATTTCTCTGTAATTCAGCAGGACATATTTGGGATTGTTGAAAACCTTGGGATCTCCTGTAGAATATAAAATTGGCCTGAGGTTCCACAGGTTTGAATACAGCAGCTGCATTTTACGGACAAATATACGGGTCCGTAGGTTTTATGGGGTTAATGCCAGATCACTGTAGGAGTTGAGATAAAATAGAGTGGAACAGTGATACAGTGTCATCAATCCCTCCATCCAAAATCTAACCCCGCCAATCCTGCTCACAATTGAGGGTGGGCAGGGGTGGCCTATCCCAGCATGCCTTGGGCAAAATGGAGGAAAAGATCCAGACAACCAATCCACTGCAGCACCATGAATAAGTATGTATAAAGACCACCATAATCCAGGATTCCTGCATTTGGGATCCTTTTACAGTGACCACCCACTTCCCCCTTTAGCTGTATGAGTGAGAGGATACCACATCAGCTGTGACTCATTGCTAAATTATCTGCATTCATGCACAACTCCAGCCTTGACTGAAGCATAACAGAGAGATGTCTTTGGGCTCCGGAGTCAGTCTGTCCTTGGAGAAATATTAGATCAGTCTGTACATAATGTGCCCTTAACACCAACAATAGCAGCACGTTTATATGTTTACATTAAGCAGTGCATCCATTTTTACATATTTTTTTGTGTAATATAAGCCTGCATTACGTTACCTTTATGAAACCTTCAACATCCAGCCCACGCACTGAATGTTTTTCAAAGTTCACATCATCGCTGCAAAAAACAAATACGAATTAAGCCAGTCTGAGCTAAGCGTCATTGCCTGTACATAATAAAAACATTATTGACCTTTTAACTCCCTAAACCTTTTGGTAGATCACATTTTGAGTCACTGTGTCTAATTGAAAGATGGGTTGAACTTAACTCAGCCGGATTGAATCATCTCTCATTCTCGGTTGAGTCATGTTATGCTGAAAAAAATCCAGTCAGTTAAGCTGAACACATCTTTCAATTAGATACAGCGACTCAAAATGCACTCTACCAAAAGGTTGAGCAGGCAGTTTAAGGGTTAAAATACGTCAATACAATACCTTTGTTACTCAGCGTGAAGCAGGATTTTGTAAGCAGGCAAAACCGTACTACAGTCCAATTGGTTCCAATTTACACTTCAGCTCACCACCTACACAAGGGGAAATCCCTTCAGAAACAGGAAGTACTGCATGAGGGGTCTGGAGTGGGGTCTAAAGCAGGAAATGCAAGTGAAGAACAGAATATTCATCCTTTCGCATCGTGATGCTTTGGGATGCACTGCAAATGCCTTTATGAGTTTGTGTGTGTGTGTGTGTGTGTGTGTGTGTGTGTCTGTGTCCATTGTCTCTGTGCCCCATTATGTTTGTCATCAACAAGCAAAGTTTCACTTTGCTGAGCTCAAACACAGCAAGCCAATCAGAATGTGCCCCACAGGTCGTGATTCTTGCACGGGTAACGGCGAGGGGGAGATTCCGCTGGCGCTGTCACCAACTGAACTGCATCGACACCAAGGACAAGAGACGGCGGTCGGCAGATTGGCCGAGACCACAGGGGCAATTAAACACGTCGAGACCAAGGACAACAGAAACGCGGCCTGGACAATCAACTGAGACCGCAGTCAATTACAGCGCTCTTTGTTGTGTCCTCACAGCCTCACAGGAGCGCGTCTCTGACTCTGACCCAACGACCCGGGACCACGACACCTAATGCATTTCAAATGGACCGAGTCATTGACAGAAAATGAAAAATAGGCCCGTCCGTAACAAACAGCTCGCGAGGTGATGTTGGGTTTGCATCCTCTAACCCTGAACCCCCCCCACCACCCCCACCACCCATATTACCAAACTCACCACTAGGAGAAGCAAACATCACCCATCCCCCTCCCCTCAGAACCCCCAGACCTTTTATACAGTGAACTTCCTGCTGGTCACCTGACCTTCAACGGGGGGGAAAATAAAAAATCGCTCAGCGCTTTATGTTCAAACCGTCCTTGGTGAGACAAACGGGACGGTTCTGAGGGAGGCGAGGGCAAGGAAATTAGCATCGTCTGTATGTGTATGTGTGCAGGAGTGGGTGCCTGTGAGTGTGCGTGTGTGTGTCTGCGTGCGTGTGCGTGTGTGAGACACGGCTGGGGAGGGATAAACCAGTCCAGTCTTACCTGGCCCTATCTGCTTGCTTTGAACCTGCTGAGAAGATTGACTCCCTCTCTCCTAATACTTCTCAGTCTTCCTGAAGGACAAGAATTAAACCTGTTTCTTTATTTTTTAACTTATGAAAGACCACAAACACACGCGTACAGGTTTGTAAACACGCACAATAAACCATTTAATGTAGACAGAGCTCGGACCAGCCGGTTATTTATAGGTAGATTAAGTGCTTGGTGGCAGCCTGTCAACACAACTGACAGTTAAGGTACTTAAACTGCCAAATCACTAAGAAATCAAAATGTGGAGCAATTATATGGCTTTCGTTTCCCAGTGACCTGGACCCACCCACACGCACACACACACAACACAAACACGCGCACACACACATACTCTCTCTCTCTCTCTCTCTCTCTCTCTCTCTCTCTCTCTAAAAGACACACGTGTATGCACAGATTCACACACAGTGAACCAAAAAACACAAATGCTCACCCAAAAACAGACACGAGAAATGAAATAAGATCACTGTCCTCAAACACACACACACACAGGCATACAATAATGTGCACAATTAGGGGTCACACCGCGATTACTCGCCCATGCAGGTTTTATCAGTGGTTAGGGTGTGGCCGGCGGGTTGCGGTGAATCCGCTGGGCTTCGTTTGGCTTTGCGATGACCTGTCGCCCCACGGTCCCATCAACCCCTCCCCCACTCCTGCCCGGGGCCAGACGGTTAGACTCCGACACCCTGCCCCTCGCCATAAATATTGCAGAGCTCTGATATCTCCCCGGGGGGCCAGCCTGGACTGGGGCGGGGGGGCTAAAGCTGCTCCACGTGGGTTTGCCACAGAGAAGCACCACACTAATCAGGTCAAAGTGGGCTGATAGGGCCTCTCGGAGGATGTTACTGACCTTATTCTGAGACTACACTAGGAACCATGATTAACCCCGTATTCTACCATCACTGTGTGCAACCAGTGAGAGAATAGAGTATTTGAAGTCCTGTGCTGTAGTCCAATCGGTTCAAATTTACACTTTTACTTGCCACCTCGCTCAGGGAAATCCATTAAGAAACAGGAAGTAGCGCGTTGGCTGTCCGGAGCGTGGTCCAATTGGTTTGAAGTGCAAGTGAAAAACACAATATTCATCCTTTTGCATTGTGATGCCTTGGGATGCACCGCGGATGTCCTTATGTGTGTGAGTGCGCGTGTGTGGATGTGTGTGAGTAAGTCTGTGGATACGTGCGTGTGAGCGATCATTGTCACTTTGCCCTATTATGTTTGACATCAACAAATAAAGCCTCACTTTGCCGAGCTGAAACACAGCAAGCCAATCAGAGTGTGCCAACAGGTCATGTGATTCCTGGGCAGGCGGCAGAGGAAGATGAGGGATAATTGAAAGCCGGGGAAAAGAAATAGATGGAAAGAGAAGCCAAACAGGTGAGTAAGAGCAGAAGACTGACAGAAAGACAGGATAAGGAAGGAAGAGAGAAAAGAAAGAGGTAGACAGGGGAAAAGGGAGAGTGTGAGCAAACAGTGAGCTCGACACACACTGCGGAATTCAACCAATCCTCGCCTGTCACAGCGAGTGCTTCCGCGAGAAATCGAACAGTGCCGGGAGACGTCTTCGGATCTGTCCCGCACCCACGCTCGGCTTTTTCACATTTTTTCACTCATGAAAATGTGTCTGTCAGAACGCAGGACAGGTGTTTTAACAGGTGTTCCCATGACACCCCATTCAGACACTAGGCTCTGCATCCCGCGTCAGAGATCAGAGGCAGACAGGAAGAAGAAGAAGAGATGAAAGAGAAGACCTGGCTTCACCTGATAGAAAAGATGACAATTCACCTTCAAATGGCCTCCATCACTCTCCGTCTGCACCAGTCCCTGCTGACGCTTTCAATTTGCACAGCCGTTTTTGTCGAGGCTGAAAAAAAATCTCAGAGAGAAGCAGCTACTGCAAAACTTTAAGGGCGACTGAAAAGACCACCATTCCTCATTAATGGCCACATCATGGTGTTTTAAAGGGGTACCGACATGTTGTTTGGAAAGGGCCCAAAACACACATATGCTTTGATATGTCTGAAATAAAAGCACAATATATATGAAAACATCTCTCATGATCAAATACCTTGATGTATAAATGACGTGAACAAATGAAAGGCGAAGTAGTAGATTAACCGTATGTGCGTCAAACATGATGAAGGACATTAGACCATTTATGGCAGTAGTCTTCAACTCTGTTCCTGAAGAGCTATTCTCCCAAAGGATTTTACTCCAATACGAATTCAGCGCACCTGATTCGGCTAATAAGCAGAGAGAGAGAATCGAATGCGAACGGTCCAAGCCCTGAGCAACAGCTGCGAATGATCGTTGTGTATCCTGATTGGTCGGAAACCCTATTTGCGCTTAAAGATGTCATCTTCAACCTAGGTGCCATCAAACTGTACCCAGGGTGCAGTTGACATATCGATGAGAACCTTGGTTCCAGGCATGTCTGTCGAAACACACCCCGGCTCCAGTACCTTTTGTTAAAACCAGGGTATGTTTTGACAGACATTCCAGGAGCCTTTAGAACATTTAGACATATTGTGTAGCACCCGGGTGCACTTCTCTGGTACCCAGGTCAAAGATGACCCTATTTTCCTTATTTCTGCCATGTAATCAAGCAGTGGCACAAATAAAGACAAGCAACCTTGAGGCGACCTTGATTTCAAAGTCCTCCGGCATTCGCTGTTCAAGGTGAGGCGGGGAGAGACTGAACTTCATGTCACTCCAGACGCTAAAACCTGCCCTTCACTGCAGCGGAAGACAAAGCTTTCCAGGGATTGCAAATAAAGAGCAGAAGGTGAAAGAGAACATAAAAAACAGAGGAAGAAAGCAAAGGAAAAAAGAGAGAGAGATGAGAGGCTGGGAGAAAAACGTAAGCGGGATATAACGGGAGGGGGAGAGACAGAGAGCAGCCTTTCTCTGATACTACTTGTTTGGCTTGTAGATGCAGTCAGTGGCAGGTTGAATTTGAATTTCGATATTCCGGAGGGAAAGCTCCAGGAGGGCGGGGGGCTTTGATTCACGCTAGCACATCGCCGACGGGCTGAGGACCTCCCACAGGGCCACACGCTGCTCCAAACTGCTTCGCTGAAGAAGGCAAACTCCCCCCCACCTCCTTGCACATTTCCAAACACCCCTAGGACACAATCAGGGCCAGATCTTCCCCTACCCTCGCTCCTCGGTGCCAGACCGCCAACTGAAGCCATCAACTTAGCTAGAGATGCCGGGCTGTGCAAATCCGGGGGTGATGGTGATGGAGGTGGCAGCGTTGAGGGTCAGGGGAACGCATGGGCTTTCGAAGCCCAGGAGGAAGAGTGAAGAGGAGAGATACGCCAGCCGTGACAAAACCGACTCCCGACCCCCGAGCCTGTGCGGCCCTGCTCAACAGCCCTCTTCCTTTCAGCATCCACCCACCCCCCCATGCACAATTATCCACAAGAAGTTCTGCGGAAAGGCTTTCCCGGGATGCGCAGCCGAAATAGAGCACGCCCGTGGGGTCGGAGCCGCAACTGAGCGCGCTGCGACAGTGCGGGAGAAGATGAGCAGTCTCGCCGGGTCTGAACGGACCCCCTGCGTCGTCTAATCGCGACTCCCTCTCGCTCGTGTCGGGCAGTTTTGGGGAACGAGCTGCTGAGAAGATGGAAGCCACAGCTCTATAATCAAAGGCGGCTCTATGGGGCCTGAAACAGCTGGGGCTTTTCCACTGTCCTCTGCTAATTTACATGACACACCGACTGGTTTCAGATCTATAAACAAAACGTAAAAATGTATAAAGCGAACCCGAATAAAGCATTTTCTATATCACTATTTCATATACTACCCGCAGACAAAAATATGAGGACACGTAATAACATCTCATCCAAAATTATTGGGCATTAATATTGAATGGGTCCATACCTAGCTGCAGTAACGGCCTTCTCTCCGCTGGGAAGGCTGTATACTAGATTTTGGAGCATCTGTATAGACTTGCAGCCATTCAGCCACAGGAGCGTTATCAAGGCATAAGCCCCAGCTCGCAGTTTGCTTTCCAAATGATCTCATGTGTGTTGGATGAGGTTGAGGTCGTGGCTCCGGCCAGGCCAGTTGAGTTCTTCCTCCTTGTCATCAAAATCACTATTTCTTTATGGATCTTGTCATGTGCAGGGCACTATCGATATGAAACAAGCAAGGGCCCTCCC
This sequence comes from Gymnothorax javanicus, assembly GCA_029692085.1. NCBI lineage: Eukaryota > Metazoa > Chordata > Actinopteri > Anguilliformes > Muraenidae > Gymnothorax > Gymnothorax javanicus. Next base: position 7,000,242 of record CM056209.1, on the reverse strand, counting down.
CAAGCTTCAGGAGAAGCACGGAATCATCTAGACTTTGAGGCTGTGGTATAAAGATTTGCCTTCAGTGTAGCTAGCGAGCCAAGCTAAAATCATGAATAACAGTCCCAAACCAAGGGGTGTCCAGGTACATTGGTCACACGGTGTATTTCTTTTAAACAGACAACAAGCCCCCACACAACCCAAGTAAAAAAGTAATAGCTCCTCAAATGTAATAACTTGTTGTACAACCTTCTGCAGCAATAACTGTGAGCAGACATGTTCTGTAAGTTGATATATCTTTTACAGCAGTGAGGAGGAATTTTAGCTCTCTTCCCAATTTTAGCTCCCGAGAGAACCGATGCAATTCAGTGGAATTCAGAGGTTTTTGCGCAATTACCTGCTTTTCAGGTCCTGCCACGACGGCTCTAATGGGTTCAAATGAAAACCGTGACCATTTCAAAGGCACTGGGACTCCGCCTACCAACAGCGAGAGCCATTATCTCCAAATCGAAATTGGAACGGTGGTCAATCTCTCCAAAAGTGGTAAGTGCAATCAGCTCTGACCTTTTAACAACCCGCTGCCACGGCAACATATATTTACCACAATTTCCGGCCAAAAGAAGAAATATAGGCCCCCTTGACCCCTTGAAACAATACGAAAAAGGCTGCGTAGTTAATAATCTATTTGTTTAAGTATACGAGAATTCTATCTACATTTATTCTCATACATATAAAGAAAATGAAGTAACTGCCATATAATATATTGTATTTATTCTCATGTTTTATCATTTTTTATTAAATGATATTATGAAAACAACATGTGCCATAATCAATCAATGTAAATTAAACTGGCACAGAATTTTTACTTAATCAAAGGAAATTCAAACTGAATCCCAGTGTAATATTTCACTGTGGAAAAAAGCAAAGTCTCCTATGTTACTTCACAAGAGTCAGCTAGCATTAACTCACTTTTTGGGCCAAAAATACAGCTGAAACTATGTAAACAATTACAAAGGCCACTTTACACTGCCCATAACAACACTGCCAAAATTACACAGCCCCTTTGTTTGTCCTGTTGGCAATGCAGTGTAGAGACTCCATTGGCAACAAGCATGTGCGCACAGTGGATGATGGGACAAGTTAAGTCATCATTCTCCAGCAGCATGCTACATTGCTAGGCCAATCGGCCTTATTTTATTCAAATGCAAATTTACAGGACATTCACACCTATGAAATGCCATATTTTTTGTGGGGTGCTGCGGCACCGTTATCAATTAATAGTCTATAAAACGATAGTGGTATTGCCCACTAGCCACAACCTTTGCGGCAGCCTCGGTGATAATAGTGAAAGAACTGAGCGCGACACAGAGAGAGTCCAGGCTCATGCCAGGTTCATGTCCCACAAAAAATGGGGCACAACTGTTTTGTTCCTGGAGAAATAATGCTTCAGTCAAAGCAGAGCTGTGATCAGGTATGGCATGTGAACTGAGAGAGATAGGACCCTGCAGAGCTTATGAGGAGGGGCGCAGGAGATCTACATATCCTTCAACCAAGAACCAACTCCCAAACCTCACAGCATTTAATCAACAACATCAGCTCAGCAACAGAAACCTCAGCAACAGTGACGCAGAAGAATGACACAGCCGTATGGGCAGGAACGTCCTTGAAACAACCATCATACTGCAGGCAAATGGCAGATATTACTGCAGCACAACCTCAATCTTTCCCATGATGCAACACAGCAGAGGTTTCAAAGATATTTTCCCCGCTTCCAACGGACTGCCAAAGCAATTAAGATCTCAGTGGACCGACTAAACATTTAAGCGGAAATAAAATATAATTACCATCTTTGAAATTCATGAAAAGCACAAGCCTACGTTCAGTCACCACTGGGATCTGCTTGCCAGTTTGTCGGAGCAAAACACAGTAATATCAACACGGCAGGGAACCGGGGCTGCGTAAAATTTACAGGGGTAATTCTGCATTAAGCTGTAACTTCATCTTCTAGCCACCAGATTTTGGCTACGGTGCAAAACCAGAGCAGCAGAAAACCCAATTTCTATGTGATGCGGGCTACATTCCTCTTGTAGATCAAAGTGGACAGTCGTCAATAAAGGATCAACAGGCTGGCATCATCGAAGAGGAGATTTAATGTAGCGAGAATGCCTTCGTTTCACCTGGCTGCACTAAGCGCGGTTGAAAGCTTAAACTGGTCGAAACAAGGTTCCATTCAACCTTCAAACTAAGCATTGAATTGACAGCCATGACCCAACAGCGCATGTATGCACACATGACTGTGCATCTAGGTCCACGGCCCAAAATCCTATACCTTGCAATGGAGCATAAAACAAAAGTTCAGCCGTTGCCCATAGTATAAGTGACTTGGGATGACAAAGTATTTGGTATAAATACTGTACTTTGTACCGAATAGGGTATGAATACTGTTTGCAACCCTGTCTATACTTTTTAATGAAAAACCAATTTGAGTAGAAGCCAGGGAAATATTTGTGCAATTACTTTTGACCACTGGGTGGCTGTTTAACACGGTGGTCAGGGACTTAGCCTTTTACGAAAAGGCTGTGAGTTTAATACCAATGTAAAGGCATTGCCATTGTACTCATTTGGAAGGTACTAAACCTGAATTGCGGTCCTAAAATATCCTGCTATATAAATGGATTTTGTGTAAAATAAAATAGCTAAAATGGTCCGAGTTATTCTGGGAATGCCTGTCAGCCAAACAGCTAAATTCTGAGCAGTCGAGCCTCATGCTGTGCAGTGAACTGAAAGCACCTGCTTACTACCTGTGTCTGCAACAAAAACACCTCGGATGACAAATGACAACATTAATTTAAAACACAGCTATCAGCTGGACACGGCGCGTCAAACCTGCATGTGGCTGAATAATTTTCCCAACTACTACACCGTCAAGCAGTGAACGGTTTATAAATAAATCATCCTCATTGCTCCGTGATAAACTACTTTACACCTGTACAGCAGGTTCATGATATAGATGTGTAGTGTAAACCTATTAAATTTGCTATGCAAGACCTATTTAAAAAAAAAAAAAAAAACATCAGTTGTGACCTGTTTTGTGTCTAATTGAGAAAATTGATTCACCTGCTGTTCCGCTGCCCATTTGTCCCCGATTCTTTATTGTCTTCTTTTATGGTGAGCCTGCATTGTGAAATTCATTACTGCAGAAGTTTGTGAACGTCTACAGTAATACAGCATAGCCTCGCCGCTCTAAATTGAAATTGGAAAACGGCAAACGCGAGATGTCGCCTTGGGGACTCTGGGCCTGCAAGTAATCAACCCCCTCTGAGTGAATACAGCTCAAGATGGCGTTTAGGGAGAAACAGTTTAGAATCTGCAAAGTTAATTTTTAATGCACCTGATTTTTCAAGCGGAAAATGTACAAAAAGTCATTTGAATTACACCCAGCATTCGAGTCCCTTCAGAGTAAAATAATCAATTAACACAAAACAAACAATTCAATAAACACAAACCTGAATCAAAAAGCCTATAGCTGCCAGGTTGGAAGCAAAACATAATATTATTACTCAACATAATGAGACGGAGGTAGTCAGACGCCCATGCAACACGGACTCTTGACAGCTCTGTCAGAAATCAGCAAGCACAGTTGTTTTGCTCAGAACTCCCTACCAGTGAATGTGTGAATCCGGGATCTATTAATATAATGGTGATGAACAAGCGGATGATGCGACATCGCGGAAGGTGAGTCATAACACTCTCTTAACGGGGGGTGTTGGAAAGTGGGTGGCGGGGGTGGGCAACTACAGACCTGTGATGTATCCTAATTGCCAAAACTGAGTCAGAATTAAACTAGCCGCGGTCTCAAACAGTTTAGACGCTAACTAGATGGACAGCTTCGTAATACTTCACTTAGCTTAACTTTGCTTATAATTCTGTGAACTCTGCATCCTTTGCTCCTTGGCCAATTACTCTGGTCTCGTAGTATTTTATATTTTCTCATCTGAAAGCCAAAAATGTGCGCCAAAAAAAAAACTCAGTAGCTGTGTGCCTCCTTACTGTATTCTTTTCAGCTTTTCTGCAGCCAAGATTCACATCAGAGAGAATGGCTTACAAAATGCAGTACAGTTGAAAGGGCAGCAGCGAAGGCGAAACACAGGGAGGGAGGTGGGGGGGGTTGCCGAGGAGACGGACTAACCGAGCAATTAGATGTTACCCGACATGCTACTGAACCAAGACGCAGTCAGAAATCCAATGTTAGGCAAGCGCTAATTAGCCTGATTGGGCTCTCGGTTTTTAATTGAACCTCGGGAGGAGCGAGATAGGAGGCGCCAGGAAGTTAATTAGCTCTCAGAGACCCGAGGAGTCTGAGGGGGTTAGGAAGAGGCAGTTGGTGTTTTGGGGGGTGTGGAGGGATGGAGGACGAAATCCTGTCACCGCTGAAGGACGGCAGCCATGTTTGCCAAGGAGTTTAGCTGAACTGAAGAAAATGCGTCTAGAAACAAACATTGGATTATGGAGCTTAAAATCCTTATTTTTTTGCTCTAAAATGTTAGCTTGTTTCAAGTTTATGTTTCACAAGAGAAATTATCTTTCCCCACCGGCAAATCTTCAAAAGATTCTCCTAATCTCACCTCATTGGCAGGGTTTTTTGCTTTAACTCAAAACGGCAATAAAAATGTTAAACCGGCACATTAGCCCAAAATACTTGTTGAGGCTGACTTCATATTTTCGGGTTTTGCAGTGTGGATATGGAGCAGGGCTTGACAGGTCATCCCTGCACACTGGTACCAGGTGATGAAACTTGATGGGGGCAGCCGAATTTGGCAGGAGGAGCCAAGCGACAGACAGGTCAGATTACCCAGCAGAGCGACGGCCTTGGCGGCAGGCACGGGATACGACGGGATCGCTAAATCGCCGGCCTGGCAGCACGCCTGAGCGAATGGACGGGAAAGCCCTGAGGAGGAAGCCAGGGCGGTCAATCACTGCCCAAGACCCCGCCTCTCCCCCAATCTCACAGGAGGAAATACTTCAAACAGAGTGACTATTCCCACAACTGCTGGGTAAATAGCAAGTGTCTCCAGAGTTATTCTCCTAAACACTCTAAATAAAATACATGTGATATTTCGTGAGTGACCTCTTTCAGCAAAACTTCCATACTTTGCCATTTTTCCCAGCCCTGATCAGTGACAGCGCGGGAAAATGCTGGCCCTTCGAAAGGATACAGAATCTGACAACTTTTCCAAAATCGAAGTGGTGCTTTCACAATATAATGAAAAAAGAACAATGTCCTATATGCGATGGGTAATTGCAAGACCGTGGAAAATGCTAACCTAAGGATTAGTTTGATATCTTCACCGTATCACGAACAGACGGATCTATAAGAGTTCCTGTGCACCCTATCCTCCCAACAGTTGGGTTAAAAGGCTCTTTCTATTTCAAAACCTGCACCAAAAGCCAAACAAAGGTTGCTGGGAGACTGTGATGTAGCATTGCAATATCAGCACTTTATGGTGTGAGATTCAAGGTTGTGAGATATGTGATTAAAATCTAAATGCAAGTAATTCAAATTTCGTAATGCTGATGCAACACTGGCGATTGAAAGAAACTGAAGTCTGGAACGCTGACTTCGATCAGAAGGATAGGTGAAAACATCCCAAAGAACCGAGCTGCTCTCTTCAATGGGCTGATATGAAAACAAAAAATGCAAATCAGGCAGTTGATCTGCAGAGTGACTCACGAGCCGAGCCGGGCCGGGCCCCGCGCCCCACACAGAGCCTTTATCAGCCCGAGCTGCCTCATTAGCTGCCTTTACCCTGGGAGGGGGGCCACAGCGGAGGGAAAAATACGATCAACTCCCAACCCCCCCGGGAAAGGGAGGGCGTGCAGCCAGAAAATCAATTTTTGACGGTAAATTGACTCGAGCCACCTGCGATACGGCCGAAACCCAGCGCCAATTACCGCACGCCGATCTCCCAGGTACCCGTTTCCCGGAAACAGGGCCTCGGCATCCCTGCAGACAGCCGCACCCTGTGTAAGAGTACTGTTAAAGTACAGTTAAAGTACTGTTAGCGTAGCAGGGTTCGACGGGGGCATTCAAATGCAAGGCCATGCCAGTCAGGTGAATGCACAGCCACAGAGTAGGGGAAAAAAAAAAAACTTTGTTTTAACCTTCTGACAGTGAAGGGATCGATGCTATACAATAACATCAAATTAGAAAGGCTATTCCCCCCGAGGTCAACCGTGCTTCCATGGGTCACTGCTAAATTAGCACTCCTAAACCTACTTAGCAAGCACCCTGCAGGCTACCGGTTCTCAGTAAATGACGCACCTCCAAGCAGTAACTCTCTCCCGTAACTCAATGTACTGAGGCTCTTGTATCGAACGCACTCGGGGGTGGAGAGAGAGAGAGCACACACTTTTTCAAATCAAATAAAAGGCACTTCATGAAATATATCAAAAAATATTTGTCTTGATATGCTTAACTGCAGACTCCTGGACCAAATCTGCCATTAAGGCAAGCCTAGGGCGACAGCCTCGGTGAGAAATTCCCTAGGTAAGCAAACCGTACAAAACCATGGGAGCAACTGCAGTCATTTGGGAAGAGCATATCCCATCATTCACTCTAAAAAAAGAGCAGGTACACTTTTGCTCTTGAAGGAGCTAATTTCTTCAGAGATACATAAATGTTCATTGGGTACAAATAAGTGCCTATAAGCAAAAAAAAGGCACAAAAAATGATTAAATCCACAATAAGGACACAGTGTTATACACCTGTAGGGAACCATAAAAGTGACATGGGTTTCAGCTTGCTTTTTTTGGGCACTTTTTTCGTACCCTTTTCTGAGTGTGCTCTTTGGGGCCAGGTGTGAGGTCAGACGTGGGGTCCGAGAGAATTTCTTTGCGGCCAGGTGTGGGGCCCCAGAGAATGTTCTTTGGGGCCAGGTGTGGGGTCCCAGGGAACAACAGAGTGATGCAGGAGAGAGGAAGAAGTGAGGATAAAAGTACAGAGGGCAGAGAGGTTCTCCTTTGAAGTTCTGCCTCCCAGAATGCACAGCGGTAAAAGACGCAGAGCAGTGGCCCTGACCGCCTTTCTCCTGAGGTGACGGGGGGAGACAGCGAGCTCCAGTCGGCCTGCGAGTCCGTCCCTGCAGACCAGAACTCAATGCGGTGAGGCACAAGCTCTGCATAAACAGGCCTAATAACACACAAGCAATGGAGTCGCTTCGCAGCAGGGAATTATGAATGCGAACGAGGGAGGGAGAGAAAGGGTTAGAGGGACAGAGGATTAAGAGGAGATAAAGAATGAGTGAGAGGGGTATGAGATGAGGAGAGCAGATTGAGAGGGAGGGAGAGGGAGAGAGAGATAGAGGAGAAATGCTGAGACAGAAAAACAGAGGACAGAAGTCAGCGGCGAGGGAGCGGGAGCAGAATCACAGGAGAGAGGGAGTATAAATCACACTTAGGTGTCCTGTCGCATTCGCTCCCCGGAGACGAACGGCACAACCCTCGTGCCACCACAGGGGCGCAGAACGAGCGCGCGTCCTACGTCAAAGAAAGAGCCGAAACACAGCGGGCGTCAGATGCACAAATTCATCAATAATTACAGCTGGGTTGGGGCGGAGATGCCACATTGCAGATGTGAGAGTGAGGCGACTGCGAACGAGGGGTTAATCCCGTAAAACTTACGGACCATTTATGGGTCCATCAAAATGCAGCTGCTGTACTCAAACTTGTGGAACTTCAGGCCCGTTTTAAATTCTAGTGGAGATCCCGAGGTTTCCAACAATCCCAAATATGTCCTGCTGAATTACAGGGAAATGTGTTTAAACTAATGAACAAGATCTAGATATTTTCCATTTGACATAATGCTGTGGCCATAAAAACATGGCATCCTGGGTTTCAATATTTCTTTCAATATAAACATGATGTAGCTTCAGTGAAGCGCTGCAACCAGCAGATACAGAATATGTATGAGACATTGTCCTACGATGTGAGTGAAAATCCTTTACTGAAGGGAAAACTTGAGTGAGAAATTAGAGTGTACAGGGTTAAGGGACGTTATTCGCTGCGGGGCGGCTCGGGACAATTAGAAGGCTACTGTACCAGGATCAGCCTGGAGCCGGACCCAGAGGAGGGACGGCTGGTGTGGGAAGCGGTGTGTCGTGGGGGCGGTGAACACCAACAGTACAAGATAAGCTGTACAAATCTGCTGTCTCAAAGAGGATTTACACAGAGAGCTGACAAGTCTGTGTGTTGCAGAGGGCCGCTGCACACCATACGCAGTAAGCCCAGATTTTTCCGCAGACTGCGGCGGTCGAGCCGCCCCGTCGCCGCACGGGAAAAGGTCGCCAAGCCCATCCTGGCTGACCTCCCTTCCGGCTTCCTGTGCGGTCACTGCCTCTCACAGGAAGAATGCGCTCCAAACGTCCGCATCACCGAATGGCAAAACAGGCCGGTCCGAAGATTCCGGAACATCTCTGCTCAGACCGCAGTCCGGAAATCATTACTGCCAATGCATGAAGTATTTCCAAACACCATTACCCCCCTCACCCTCCCCATTCCTTGTGCACTTTGCAGCCACGCAGACAGCCAAGGAGGCCGACATGATGAATGTGCTCGAGGATGCGGAGAGCTAAATTAGAGTGCTTTATAATTATGACCCATATTTATAACCTGGATCAGGGATGACTAATGCTGGTCTTATTAGGCCACGGAGCACAAATTGCCTTTTGACAATGGATTCAGCCGCAGGAAGTGATGCCGCTAATATCCAGGCTGGAGTTTAGTCGCGGCGCTGGCTCGGCCAAGAAAAGACACAGCCCTGAGGGGTTTTTACCTGCGTCAGTAATTTCAACCAATCAGGGGACTTTATTCTGTTTACATGCAGGAGATGACTGAACTTTCTCATAGAGATTCCACTGGCATTTCCTGGTGCCCTTTTATCGACAGAAATCTTCTGCACAGGTACAGTTTGTCGGCGTGACAGGAGATGACAACGTCCAGTCTGAGAAAATGATTAAAATTGTGTGTTTAGTTTGGCCAAGTCCACAGAATTTTAATAACAGTGCTAGTAACACAGCAATTAAACTGCTGGTAGTGACAGCTCCCAATCTCGTTTGTTGTCAAACTCCCAATTTAGCATCCCCCTGTGCAAGATGCCATGGTATTGCTTTTTCCATCTCACAGCCATAGTGTACACCCTTCAAACTGTGAATGTATCTCGTTAAACAAGCCTGGAGCCTGACTATGGCATCTCATGCTCGTCATGTGAACATGGCTGGTTTGCTCGCAGGCGACTGCAGCTCGTTAGGCAGGGCACAAGAACAGCAACTCAGCTGTAAATTACACACAGCTAAATAGTTCACTTCAAAACTGCTTACGACGAAGATGGCCAGCCATCTGTTCTGCGCGTTCAATCAAAACACTATTTTGCTTTAATTCTCTGAGCTTATCATAAATGGCTGAGGTCATGCGGTTGCAACTGGTTGCAATCGGTTGAGGCACTAAATCCTCACTTGCAGCAGCCAATAAGCATCTTGAGAGTGACACTATTTTTGTTTGTTTTGGGTCTGTAATTCTGCAAACCAAAATGAAACCATGAATACGACATTAAAGACGAAAAGTATCAGCATTCATTTGAGGAGATTTACATCCGTGCTGGCTGATATTTCAAATCACAGCAATCTGTACACGTAGCGTCCCGCCAAAAACGTACAGACTAAACTGAACTTCCAACACTAGGGATCATCAGTTTGATTCAATACAACTTTACTTGTATAGCGCTCATCACAGACGGACTGTCACAAAAACACTTCACAGAGTAAAAGAGTAAAATTGAAGCATGGTCCTCCTCGAGGTCTGAGAACTGCTGGTTTCCCACCCTCCTTTCACCTGGGAGTCAGCCGTGAAGACAGAGGGGCCAGTCAAAAGCACAAACTGTGAGGCTTGGACCTCCAGCCCTCCTCCTCTCATTCTTCCTGCACCCTAATTAGACCCCATCACCTGAGCCGCAGGTAAGAGTACTTAAGGCTGGCTTGTGCCAGTCTTAGGTGCTCTGCATCTGGCCACCTTTCCCAAAAGCGTAGTTGCTAACTAAGTTAGCAACTTACATAGTTCGTCCATTCACAGTCATGGGCCCAACTTCGTAAGTTAGCATGTGTGATTTTGGGAAACGCACCCCTGCTCTCCCACTGCTGGTCAGTGGGATTTTAACTGCCCCCTTTCTCTTCTTTGTTTGGTTATGATTTAGTGTTGTATTAGTCTCTCAGTTTATGGAACCTTGGTTCCCTTTTGTTTTGGTTTGATATTTTTGGTTATTAAATCCTCATCACCTCCAGCCTTGGCATATAAGTCTTCACTTTCCTTCACGGTCCTAGAGCCCGCTGGATAGCCTGTAGCCTCCGGGAGGAGCAAACCGTTACACAAACTGCTCAATAAATTCTCTTGCAGAAACGAAAAAAAAATCAGTTCTGGATTTGGATTCGAGGTTTGATGTAATGAACCCTGCTCTACAGCCTTGATTTATCTAATCCCGTCCTAAAATCACATCCTGCGTGCACTGGTTCTGTACTCACCCCCAGTTTTCGGCTGCGCATGCGGACGTATCCCTGCTTCACGATGTCGTTAAAGTTGGAGGCCATCTTTGTGAGGGCTGGGGGCAGCTGGCGGGGGTTAGCATCCAGACCTTCCTCTCTGCAGCAGGGCTGCCCGATGTCTCACTCCCTCTCTCAATCTCCACTCCTCTTCTCTTTCTCTCGCTCTCCGCCCAGTCTTCTTCTGTGGTCTTCTCTCTTCTCTACCACAGCCTGCACTCACTCTCTCAATCTCTCTCTTATTCCACCCAATCAGCTCTTTCAATTTTTCACTCTTGATTTCCTCTCTCTCTCTCTCTCTCTCTCTGTCCTCTTCAGTTCTGACCTCAGTCCCTTCAGCCAAAGCGTCTTCTCACTCTCTCCCTTCCTTTCTCGGCTCCTCTCCTCTTTTAATCCCTTCTTTAGTTTCCCTGGAAGAAAAAAAAAAACAGACACAAAAAATAAATCAATAATTGATGAAGGAACGCCCGGGTGAGAATGACAGAGGCTGGCACAGAAGGTCATACTGCGCTGCATTATTCATCTATTAAACAGACACCTTTAACCTGAGCGGTTTACATGCCCTGCATAGCCCAACACCACCAGCTACACTTCTGAAGCAGTGCCAACACAGGATTCAACTTTCGTCTCTACAGCCTCTTCGGTTTGGTTAGCCAGGAAAGCATGCAATTATTATGGGAATTAACTGAACAACACTGTAATCCTCAAAAACCTGGCTGCACAGAAATTAAACTGTTCTCTATTATTCTATGCTATGCGTGTCTATAATTTGCACAATGCATGTCAACAGCCATGAAGTTGCTCAAAGGGATTCTACTACAATTAGCTTCCATCTGCTCTTAAAAGCACAAGCAAATGGACTCTCATGCTATGGCCCTAAAAATAGCAGGGCAGTTTGCTCACCTGAATGTCACGCACGCTGATATACATGCAAGAATTGCAAACAAATAAACAAACGCACACTCACACACACACACACACACACACACACGGTGTTTCTTCAAACACTCAAGAGGCAAGCAGAGAAAAACAAATTTCCTTAACGGAAAGGTTGGGTAAACTTTACAGAGAAGAGCCAGGAAGTGCAATAAAATGTAGCTGCAAGAAGGTCAATATAACTTCACCCCCCTCAAATACTAACACACACACACACACACACACACACCAGGGATAGCAGACAAACTGCAGCTAGTCTGAAGGCAATGATGTCATCACCGTCACACCCGGACGCACTCCCTGGATACCCCGGCTGTAAATCACCCGGGCAACGTGAGTGGGGCATTAAACTTTAACGGATCTCCTAATTAAAGGGACGAGACGGAGGCAGGAACACCTAAAACACTGTTTGCTTTCTCTACAGCGGGGAGCGCCAACGGCCTCGGCTCAGAACAAACACGCTCCCAGGCCAAGAGACGGCGAGAAAACGTCCTGAAGGAGGAGAGGAGAGGAGAACAGATGGAAAAATGCAAAAATAAAGGGAATAAAGGAGAAGAGACAGCAGATCATAATTTAATGGCCTTGCTGGTGCAACAAGGAGAAGGCTGGGAGAGGAAGAGGGGTTTAACTATTTATGGTGAGAGATCTCCACCGAATATTTTGCTGCTGATGTAATAGTCATTACTGGAAAGCAATGGGGTCCTTACAGACGGAGTATAAAATGAAAAAATACATGGTGACCTTAGTATTATAAGGGTCTATTGGCCCCAGAAACATATGCCTGATGGAACCTTACAATACTGAGGTTACAACATTCCAGAACCTTCCAGCGTCATCACTATCCCCCGCCACGATCAAGGAGCATAACTCCGTAAATAAATATGCCCCGATATCCATTTTCAAGCTCAGCGTAGATCAAGACTAGCTTATTAAGCATACAAAATTTGACCCATTTAACGGTCATAGTTTTCCAGGTAACTCATCTCCACTGAAAGTGTGACGGACGGATGGAAGGAAGCATGGATGCATGGACAGACTGAACTCAATCCTAGATCCCCCGCATCAGTTCATGGCGGGGGATAAAAATACTTCTGAAAGGGGTAAAACGGTGAGAACAACTTACAATTAAGAAGGATACAGCAAAGCAGGCTTCTTTTTGTTTATTCGTTTTACCATTGAATTAGTACTGCGTGTAATTCGGCATTAGAATCAAGGTTACGAGGAGATTAGAGGCCGTTACTCCTTAATTGTAATTCCGTGCCCGCTGTAGCCCGCCGCGCCAAGCGGATGCCAGCCGCGCCCGGGGGGGGGTTTGGGTTTGGGGGTGGGGTGGCTGAGACGGACTGGCGCCCGCGCGCGCCGTTAACAGGAGACGCTGTGCAGCTGGGCCGCGCGGTTCGGCAGCTGGCCCGGGTCTCGTTATGCTGCTTACGCTCCGCGGGCCGGGGCAGAGCTTCTCAAATTGGTTCAATCAAAACAATGATTAGCTGAATCAATCAAAACTCCCCTGCTGCCAGGTCAGGTGGAACGACAGCCTGCACGCGGTGCTGCGGTGGGGGCTCGTGCGGGAGGAGAGGGACGACGCCAGAACGCTTGGAGCAGCTGATTCAAGGCCACGCTGAGGGGACGAGGAGGAAGTTAACCCCTTAAACTCTTATGTTTCAATTAACTTTTCCCTTAGGTAGGTTCAAAATCAGAAAGAGCTTTTTTAAATATTGTAGGACAACGTCACACACATATTCTGTATCTGCTGGTTGCAGCACTTTGCCGAAGCTACATCACACTTATACTGAGAGAAATATTCAAACCCAAGATGCCATGTTTTTATGGCCATAGAATTACATTAAGAGGAAAATATCTAGATCTTGTGCATCATTTTATATGCATTGCCCTGTAATTCAGCAGGACATATTTGGGATCATTGGAGACCTTGGGATCTCCACTAGAATTTAAAATAGGCCTAAAGGTCCACAGGCTTGAATACCGCAGCTGCATTTGACAGACCCATATGGGTCCACAGGTTTTACGGGGTTAAAGACTTCCACAGTCTCTCTTCACTCCTCTTCCATAATGTTTTTGCAAATTGAGACTCTTTTTGACAACATGTCACAGAATGGACACATGCTGCATTTCCCAGAACAACTCATATATAAATTGCCTATTTCAAGGACCATTAGTATTAGTGCTTTTAGTATTTTGTAACCAAGTTAGTGCTTAGCCTTTAACTCAATGTTATGTGTAGTTAAATACTGAAAAAAAAAATCCATGGTGACAAAAAAAAATGAAGAGTCAAGAAAGCTGACATAGGTCAACAAACTCCTCACACATGGGAAAAACGGATCATTGTGTCAGGAACCTAATCATGTGGATGGCAAACTCATGCACAAGGAGGGAAAGAGACAACTTCACTTTACTTCTGGCCCCTGCTACCAGCACGGCATTGGTGGGAGGGCAGTGATCGTGACACTGTGGAAAAAATGATAAAATAGTTGGTTCCCCCACACCCAAGCGCTTTAGGCGGGATCTCTGCATCTCATTATCGTACTGTTTATCACCGCTGCTCCTGGTCTTCCGAAGCTCCCAGCCGGAAAAACCACAACATTAGAATTCCAGTCGGGAAGTCCGCGGTATTGCATCACCCCCCACAATCCCCGGATACAGAACCGTAACAAGGAGCAGAGCACAGTAAAACTGAGGGGGGGGATAGAGAGCAAGAAAGAATAAATGAATAGGAATGGAAGAAAATAGGCAGAGAAAGAGAACAAATGAAGAGAAAGAATGCGCTAACTCTCGTTGCGCCGTACTGCGAAAACAGGCGAGGTTTTTTTTTGTATGTATTGCCTGCATTGCTTTGCTATTATGAACACGCGCAGCTGAAAGTCAATAGGACAAATTGACATTGAAAAATTGAATGGAAAATCGACCGTGGAAATGCGTGAACTCAGCACAAGGGGAGAGAGAAAGAGATAGAGCGTGAAAGAGCGAGGGAGACTGAGAAGGGAGGACAGAAAGTGAGGGAAAGGGAGAGGGAGAGAGACGAAGAGAAAGAGACAAGGGAGAGAGAGAGCGGGCAAACAAAGGTAGAGACCTCTTTAGTTCATGGGTGGAATCTGAGAAATGGATCAATAGCACGTGAGCGGGCAGTGCGGCGGAGAGAGGACAAATCAAACGATAAAACCAAAACAGCAGGATTGATTTCCATTCCCCGGAGACTGGAACCCTACTACCGAATGCCCACACTCATACGCAACACTTTTTTCACACAATTGTTTTTTTCGTGCAACTACGCAAGCATGATAATTGTTTCCTTAAAGGCGGACTTTGTGAAAAAAAAAATTGAAAAATTAACTTGCTTGTGTTCTATCGGGCAGTGTAAAGGACCCGTAATCAAGAGACCCGGCCCATTTGTTAAGGCTGACAGTTGTATTTTCAGTACGTATGCAGTGAAAGAATGAACCTCGTGACTTTTTCATCTACACCAATGCTGAACAGAGAACTCACAGGTCATGTGACAATGTAAGTCTCCGTCTTCAGGGGAAATGGAAGTGATCAGTCGTCCTCATATCACCAATCAAATTTGATGACGGTTCACTCCATGGAAACAGCAAAATACTTGAAAATCCCTATTTCAGATAGAATGCCCTTTTAAAGACGTATATGGACACACAAACACACACACACACACGCACAAAAACGCACATTACTATTTTTGTTGCACATGTCCCTAGACCAGATAACGACCTTCTAAAACTGAAAAGGCAAGTGGCTTTTGTGCCATTGTCTCATCTGGAAGAGTGGGACAGAGATTGGATCGAAGGGGATCAGCCAAAATACAGAGCGCTGCCCTCATCGAGGCCCCCGATTCAGTGCCTCTCTCTTTATCAGCTGTACAATAGTTACTGAGGCCGCAGGTGCAATAAGGCTAAAAGGAAACTGAACAACACAAAAAAAAAAAACTCTTTCAAAAGGGCTGCCTTTTATATTACATAGAATTTATTCCCTTTTAGGTCCGGAAGTATATTTTCACACTGATGCTGTAAAAATGGACAGCAATTCCTGCATGAAATTCCCACACTAAGGAAGCAAACAGCCGCAAATTAAAGCTTACTGTCTCTTATCCCATATAAAATGCTTTCAACCCGAAGTGTTGAAGCACAGAGCCAAATGTGTCACCGTCCAAATACTTGCGTGTCGGACTGTCTTAATGGGTGTATTTTATTTCTTTTCACGTTTTTTGGCAGGGGTCGAATGAAAACAGATTGCGAACAAGGTGCGCCGGATGAGAACAGGAAGTGCAGAAAAACTGCGCTCTTATATTTTCAGTTCAACTGAGGATAAAATATGAAAATGTTTCCGCACCTCACTTTCATCAGTGAAATGGTGTGATATCCCGAGAGCCACCAGCCCATAACGCCATTTCAGTGATGAAAGGAAGCGGCTGAAACATTTAGAAGTCCTACCTTGACTAAAATTGTCGAGCGCAGATCTTTTCTGAAAGCAGTTACTGAATTTCCTCAGATCTACACCCCTCTGATCTTAACCCGAAGCCTCAGATACGAGCGCAATTTGCTTCTATTTAAAACGGTGAAGATGACTGCTCACTGTTCTGTGGAGGTGCAGAGTGTTTTAACGCTCAAAGAGTCAGCGTTTTGGAGATGTTTTTTTAGAATAACTCCGAGCACTTTAAAACCAGCACTTCCAGCTACCAGCAGTGATTGTAACATCAGAATAAGGAAGCTCAGTTATGAACTGAGAAGTTCAGTCTTGAATTACTGATCACAGGTTTTAAAGAGTTAATTCCCTAGTTTTTTTTTTTTTCTCCCCTTGACTCGAACTGATTAACATGGTCGCCTTGATCTTCCGTTTTGGATAGACCGAGGAAGGAACATGTCCCGCCCCAAGACAGGAGCGTCAGGCCAAGAACAGGCCAATTACATCATTTTTAAAAAGGAACTGGGCACGGACTCTCCTCTCGTTTGCCAGCAAGCGGCTTCTTGTCTGTGACCAAAAATGAGCTGTTTTTTTTTTTTTTTAAAAAAAAACAGGCCAGACAGCCTGCCACAGTGTAGTATTTTTTCCACACGTTAATCAGACCAGGGGTCAGCAGGAAGTGTTACAGATGGAGCTGTGCAGTACAGGAAGTAAACGGAACTACCAGCCGAATAGGGACCGTGTATGAGCTCAGCCCATTGCCCTCCACAGTGAGATGAGCCCCACAACTTCCAAATACCACATCTTTTGGTTTGACACGAGAGTTTTATGACCCTCCCTTAAACCCAAAGATGTGAGCAGTTCGGAATGTTTTTACAGGTGCAACTGTACATTCAAACAAACTGCACCGCAACATATACTGGCAGCTTAAATGGTTTGTGGCACAAAATTGGAAATATGTGATTTACTGAGGCAACAAAAGCCACCAGCAGCTGAAAGTGATGTAGCTCTGATGTACAATTATGAAAAAAAAATATTCTAAAAAACCTACTCTTAATATGTTGCTGACAGGGCTCCAGAACGACTGCACTGTCACTGAGACTCGACGGCGAGAGGAGCTCATCTCGCTGGATGCATAATGATGATGAATGTGTATCAGATTTTGGTTGCAGCCGCCACCAAGTCCCAGTGTGGAGTCAGTCCAGATCACACTCAGCTGGAACAAATCAATCCATCATTAAGGCATTAACTCAGCAGTTCTGCCTGTGGTAGACTCGAGAGTTGAGGACTACAACCAAAAATAATCATTGCAATAACGTGGCCCAAACGCTGTACCTGAATACATTGCAATAATACTGTTTATTTTGGCAATAAATACGGAAGTTATTGAGTTTATAAAAAATGAACAAGAACAGACAAACTCAAGAGTCATTAGAACACAACATTTGAGAAAATTCAGTGAGCGTATCAGCTGCAGTAAGTCAAGAAGTAGCATAATCTCAGTAATACAGTCTCCACACAGCAATGTAATAACTGAATAAATTTGTGTATTTGCTGCGGAACAATAACTGAAATGATTTACAGCTTTAAATTTACTAACTGTCACAACCATCGTGTCTTGTTAATTGTTTCCTCTTCCCTTCTACCAACCTGCATGTCTTTTAGAGGTACTGTCTCCCTTGATTAGTTCAGCATCTTGCATGCCTCCCCTTTCCAGGTGTAATCCATGAGTGTGCCCCACTCCCTTATGTTCCTATGGTGTATATAAACTTACTTTGTCTCAAGAAAAGTTGCTGGATTGTCCTCAATATATGCCCTTCAGCAACCAGTGAGTTTATTATTGGGGCTACCTGTAAGGCAGCTTAAGTCGAGGTCTACCATTTTATCTTTCTGTCCATGCATCGTCTATGTCGAGAATTGAAAATTACCCAGAAGCATTTGGGTATTGCCAGTGCAAAGTGAGTCGCATAATCTCAGTAATACAGTCTCTACACAGTAATGTAATATATGATATCCCAAAAATGTGTTTATTTGCAAGATTGCAATAACTGAAATGATTTACAGTTTTAAATTTACCAACTACCCGGCTCTCATAGATTCTATGGAACCGAGCGTGACACGGCAGGAGGACACAGAACGCATGGAGGGTGGGAGAACCGAAGACCCGATGTGACCGCTGCGCTGCTCTGCTTTGAGTGCCCCTGGCCAAGCTCCTATTCGCTTCAAATAATATTCCCAGGTCAGATGACCAAAAATGTCTTCAGCGTCTAGTAATATTATTTTTTTGTCTTTCTAATTCTTTGGGGTTGTGACTGCATCCAGTCTGATTCAGAAGCAAGGTTCTTGCTGATTCCACTTCAGTTCAGGAAATGTAGCTTAAAGGTGCCCTGTGTAGTGGCAGCCAAAAATTAAATTCATACTCTACACACTCCAAAGAAAATGGGGGCAGTATACCTGCAGAAAGTGAGTTCGTTGACCCTAGCGTAACAATCAAGAAACGGCACAGTCCCTCCTCCCATTAAGCCTACTGTCCATGCTCCGCCTTACCTTACCTTACCTTACCAACGACCCCAGAGCCATAGCCGACTATCTACAATCCAAACAGAGCCGCTCTGACTCCATAACTATGAGATATAAACACATGAACGAACGTCAGTTGATGTCAAGTGATTCTGTACTATGACATCTTCAAGCTACTCCCCTTCAACCGATCCAGTAAATATGTCCAAATTACATGTCATTGTTCATTCGAAATAAATTCATTTGCTAGATAACATTCGCCGCTGTTGAGCAAGCTAGCGTCAACGTAACATTAGTTAATGTTAAGCACTAATGTTGAACCAACATTTGCGTGAATAAATCTGTCTAATGCCAGACTTTACCATAACCAGTCTCTGATCCCAAAATCAGCTGGCCAGTCGATCGCCACTGTTACTTGACCATCACTTTACCGTACGTCGTCAAAACAGTTATAGCGGAGTTCAAAATTATTAATTAATCTTAGCTGCACATGTACAAGTAAAAATAGGGACAAGATCATTTTAGAAAGTTATGTATGCCGCCCGCCTGATGCTAATTTAACAGTATGCAACCAGTTTGCCTGATATGCAGTCTTCATTAGCAAGACCTCTCCTAGCAATCAAGCAGTGGCGGGTGGTGGACGGAAAACTGAGGGGGCGGAAAACATCCCTTGAAACGGATGAGATTAGAAACCCGATTTCAATCATTGTTCTTGGTCAACATGTTAGTTTCCCTTATAATGAAATGTTTAGGCGAGTGAATAATAAATTTTATAAAAATGTTTAATTCACATGCCTAAATAGGCAACTCTTCACGAAAAAACCACTGTCCACGTTAAATTTTGTCACATCCTAAGCAAGTCGTCAAACCTGTGCGTAATGATTGTTTAAATGAAAAAGATTGAAATGCGCTCTTTTTTGCGTTCAACTGATGCTTTTGTCTTTTACCCGGGAAATGGACTGAAAACAGATCAAGACTAATAAGCAGTTTAAAGACATTTTTATCGACTCCTTGTTCTCTGTCCACCACCCGCCACTGCAATCAAGTATCATTAGTCACAACTAAACATTCTGTCATGTTTCATTATATTATGCAATGTTTTCCGTTACGTTTCGTGCGTTCATTTGGGGTTCATTATCATCGAAGCCATTTCAAAGCTTCTTAGCTAATGCACCTTCCACACGATTGACATCAGGTTCAAGTACGTCTCAAGCCGTGTGATTTATTCGTGCACTGCAGTTTGGCTGGCTTTTATGTTGCCCGCATACCGCCATCCATGGCAGAAACTGGTATTATGGCACAGGACGATGCGCAGCTAGTGATTTAGCGTGCTAATTCAGGTTGATATCTCTGCGGCACTATACCTTGTCATCTTTTTTATGACATCATTGCCCCTTATTTCTTCTAATTCTTTTGCTGTGTCTAGATCATTTTTTGGATATTTTGACCTCAATTCTAACACAGGGCACCTTTAACCCCTTTGCGCAGAAGCCAAATTTGGCTATATATGGGTTACCCAATTTGATGCTTTATAATTCAAGATTTAAGCTTCATAAAGAGGACGAGTGTGGCTCAACTCAGAAAAGACACTTACAGCATTTAGAATTACATCGTATTTCAGTTCATTTTCATGATTTTGGTAGAGGAAATGGGCTGCAAAAATAAAAAATCTTCATAAGAATTTACCATTGAAACTGTAAAAAAAAAAAAAAAAAAAAAAAAAAATTCTGAGGATTGAAAAATGGCTGGGGGTTAAAACAATACATTTCTGGGATAATAAGCTCCTAGACCACAAGTACTCCTAATCTGAACATGAAATATTAAATTATCCACTTTTTATAAGCCAAATAAGATAGCTATCCAGGTGGCTCCCCAAACTCCCAGAGCCTTGAAAATGGCACACTTTCAATTCATAAAATAATCACATTTTTAACGCAAATCAACTTTGTACTCATGAAGTTCAATATGAATGGATGATTTTCTGGTCGAATTTATCAATATAGGCACAGCTGGACATCAATGGTCACCAGTGACCTCTCCAAACCAAAAACATGCCTTTTCTCCACAATAAAGTTCGGAGTCTCGTTCATTTATCTACAAAGCCGCGTCAGCAAGCACAAGTGACTCATTAGAGGAACTGATTATCTTACGGTCAGATCGTTCACTCAGGCGGAAAGCTTGCTGTTTACAATTCAGATCATCCTAGCGAAATGCAAGCTTGTAACAATGCTTTTCACACCCTCTATGGAACAAGTAAAACTCAGGTCACAGTAATAGCTGTTCGCACTTTAAAAGAGCGAAAATGCAAGGCATTTCGTTTCATTGAATGCGGTATAAATTCTAAAACTGATCGCCTAGTTAAGAAAAATGCCAGCACACTGCAGTATCGACTACTCTTTTGTAACCCAATGTGACAAACTAGCTCTGTGATCACGGTGGTAAACCAAAAATAAGAAATAGCTGGCTGGTTAGCTAGCAGGCTAAAAGTAAGATAGAGCTACACCATACAAAGACAGCTTTACTCACTTTTCAAGAGAATTATTGAGCTGCTCCTCAAAAGTATCAATGCTGTCAGCCCTCCCGTCTGTTCCATTCAGAATAACTGCTATTTTCCATCTCATAATCACATTTCCATTCTGCAAATAAGCTCAGCTCTCCAGGCTCAGTTCTGGAGGTTTTTTGTTCCCATGCAACCACGTCAGTCTGAGCTGCGTAAAGTTTACTGAATACAACGCAACCCTATTACGCAAGTATTTTAATATGTTTTTTAATGTCCAATCATTGTCTTTCACTTACTGAGGAAAGCTTATACTGTCTGCAATTGGATAAAAATCGTGTCAACCAACTGGTAATTACCAGGAGAATTTCACGTGGGCGTGAACTACAGCTGGGCTTTCACGCGCATACCATTGAAACACAATTGAAGTGATTGGATTTCCGTGACAGCTCATATGAGGCTCTAAAAGACAGCTAAATTCTTCAACCGACATATCTACGCGTTAATCCACGATAGGAAATTGCGCGTTTTTAATGTGATGACTGAAATTGATAGTAGAATGACATAGTGTCAATACCATGGCGAATATTTGCCTGAGGAAACTGATTTTTTTTTTTTTTAACTACTTGGAATACCATTGGGTCACTGTAACTGAAGTGGTTGCTACAGAGGACAACGATTTTTTCTGTCGCAAGAGATCATTTTTTTAAACTGCTGGATAGATACTATGGGCAAGGATATTGAACAGTTTGCACATAAGGCTTAGCTGAGGAGTTTAATTCATGCAACTCCTGAAAAACAGGGATAGGAGTGAACTCGTCAATATTCTAGACTGTGTTCCAGCTCTGCTTGCTTGTGAATATTCAATAACTCAGAGCCATATATAGAGAGAGTTTGGACAACTCGGGGTTCGAACGTCTGAGCTATCCGCTATGCTGATTAGTTCTGAGCTGGTCGCGTGTTTTGTGGACGCCATGTTTGCTACCATTAATCAATATTCATCCACCGATCCTCATAGCGAAATGTCAAATATGAGATCGTAAAGTTCACTTTTTCCCTGCAAAACAATCAAAACCTGTACTGTCTTGAACTTATAAACTTGAATGTATTATCATTTAATACAACTGCATGGTTTTCTTGGGGGGGGGGTCATACAGAGGATTGTTATCCTATGTAGGTCCTGTAATTTTAATCAGAATCACATAACGTCTTACATTATGGGTAGGGTTTAATAATGATCACACTAACAATAAATAACAGTAAGACTAGTTTAATTTTCAGTATTTCTGAGTAATTATAATTTTTATGAGTAATTTCAACCTTTTTTTGGCGATGGATGGAGACGGGAGACTGAGGAGAGAGGTAGGCTAAACAATGTTCCGTGACTGATTAGGCGATTGGGCTACAATGTATTTTACAGGTTCATTTAAGATATTTGAGGCAAGTAGACGCTGGGATAGGCTATTAAAGCCAAACTGTAGCCAAAATGCAACTAGGGTGTTTTTGTGAATGTACCCGCGTCAAACATTCGTTTAAAAGCATAATTACGATGGAAGCGCCACTTTTAAGATTGACCTTTCGTCACTTGGCTTTTCGAATGGGAGCGCTCGGGCACTGCTATGATCACATCAAAATCGCTATTTTTAAACCACCAAGACTCGACACAACATGAAACTTTGCTCGTAATATCACCAGGCTCTCTACACATGAACTTGAGCATTGTGAACATTGTTTGTGTACAAGGAGTTTACTTAAATACCGCTTTTAACACTGGACTCACCTAAGGCAACAACCCGGAGGACAACGCGAGGTAGGTCCCGTGCTAACAAAAACGTCTTTTAAGCAAACTCTTTGTATACAAACAATCTTCTCAATGTTCGAGTTCATGTGTAGGGACCCTGATAATACTACAAGCAAAGTGTCATGTTATATCGAGTCTTCTTCGTATTTTAAAACTAGCGATTTTGATGTGACCATAGTATCCGGCCCATAGAGTTAAGCCGTAGAATCATCTGCCGTTGGTAGCAAACATGACACTCATGATTCGAGTTGGCCAAACTCTCTCTATTTACGGCTCTGCAATAACTGATCCGGGGGTGCCATCTAGTGATAGAATAGTGCAACTGTGTCCATAAAAAGAGCTGCTCTATGTTCGCAGGCGTCTACATCTGCAGAAAGGGGTTAATGAAATTCCCAAACTGAAAAAATGCACGCAATCTTGTTCTGAATTTAAATTAATGTGGCCAGGTGATGGAGGTGAAACAGAATTGACCATTACCATGTTTGGGATGAAAGCATGAGTTTGATCACTGGTGAAGAATATTTTCCGGGGACTCCAGACATTTAGAGTCGACAAACATGGAACGAACACGCCATGGTGCAAACTGCCCTTACCCAAGTCTCAGTGCCCTGCAGCTTAAAATGGTCTGTAGGACCTTTCAGTTTGGAGAGATCCCCGAGAAAAATGCATGAAAAAGCATCTAAAAAGATTCAAACACTTGTCAGCGGGGTGAGAACCCTGAGATGCACAAAACCGCACAACTAGCCAGCGATGAGTAATTAATTTGCACCTTTTTCAGCTTGTAAAAAGTATTTCTTGGAACCTGCTAAGAACGCAAGCGAGAAAGTGTGTGTTTGAGCGAGCACAGGTATTTTTTTGGATTTCTCTCCACACAGTATTTGTCACATCAAACCTCAAACAGTGGTTTTCCTGTGCCCCTCCCCTTCCCTCCCACACATGTTTATAGCTGGGCCTGACATCTGCACAGCTCTAATTGGGTCTCTCTGCTCTCTGTAAAAACACCAGCGCCGGCAGACCCGAGGGGGCCAGTCCAGGGGCGGTGCCCTCCGATCCGCGGGCGTCAGCAGGAACGTGGCCTCGCGTCACCGGGATTTCAATTCCCACCTCCTTCTGCGCATTCCGCTAAAACGACCCACACCGTAACAGAGGGAGAGAGGGGAGGGAGGTTGTGTTCTAGAGGTGGGGGGACTGATGAGAAAATTAGCTGGTGTGCTTGAAACTGCTGCTCTATCAATGCGCCCCTCCACACGCCCCGCTCACTTTTATCTCCTTTCTCCTCTTCCTGTTAATTAGCTCCCCTCCATCTCCTCCATCCAATTCCTCCGGTCACCTTTGCCCTCTTTCCTTTCACTATTGTCCTCCGTTATTAAATCTTCCATGAGCCAGAAAGATGCTCTTGGGAAGGAACCAATCAGAGCCAGAGTCTACATCAAGGCCTTCTCAGTGTTGTAAAGCACTGAATTTTTCGCGATTTTGTCTTTTCTGATCGATAAATTTGGACCACTGTGCCTCTGAGCAGCAGTCAAACGCTTTTCAGGTTAGCTTTCTTTTGATAAATGTTAAAATGT
Organism: Gymnothorax javanicus; assembly: GCA_029692085.1. Lineage (NCBI taxonomy): Eukaryota > Metazoa > Chordata > Actinopteri > Anguilliformes > Muraenidae > Gymnothorax > Gymnothorax javanicus. The sequence goes on along the minus strand of CM056209.1, from coordinate 6,975,924 downwards.
CACAACCTTCATGTCCGCCTATTCAGTTCTATCCCCATTCCAGCTGTCTGTGTGACGTTTGCGGTTAATTGGTTGATTGTCTCCTTAACTCCCGAATTCCCTTTGTGTGATCAGCTGTAGCAACTCCCCTCTGTCTGAATGACCTGTCCATATAGGTAGTTGGTCAAGTCTCAGTTAGGGCTGGATTGTCTTATGCTGACATCTTACTATAAGTTACCACGTTATCCTCCCTGGTGAGTCCTCCAGCGAGCTAAAGTATTGGTGAGCAAATTATTAGGTACAGCGGTTTCTCCGAGCCTTCTTCGATTTCTCTTCATCGTCCTCATTGTAAATACGCCCCAGTAGCTCATCTTCAATCCTACAATTGGTTCCCACTCTTTCCAGTTTGTAACAAGAAGCTTGCCCTCTAGCCTTGCGTGAGGAAACTGCTGTCATTCAGAACAGTTGCTGCAGCTTTCTGCTAGCTCAACGAGGGCTCCCTGAATCAGAGGAGTCACAGCGGCAACTCTTCCTGTGAGGTCGCGCCAGTGACTTGGCAATCAGGGCAGTGACTCCGCTTATGTGCTCATGGCAGTTGACTCCGCCTGTGAGGTCAGAGCAGCAACTAGCCCATCAAGTCAGAGCGTGGGCATTGCCTGTTAGGTCAGAGCACTGACCAGCCCAAGTGTCTTAACCAATGAGGACAGGACAGTGACTCAGAGCAGTGAATAGACAAGCGACCCAGGGAAGTGATCTTGCCTGTTAGGTCAGAGCAGTGACCAGCCAATCAAGGCAAGGCAGGGAAACAGAGGTCAAACAGAGGCATGAACCCACAGGTGACAAACTGCAGGAACTCCCCAGAGATGCTCAGAGCCGGTAAACAAACGGTCGCTCTCAAATCGATGTTACGACAGTGCCAGATCTCGGTGACATTTTCACCCCATTCTTACAGGCAATGGAAGGAGACAAGGGGGCTGAATGTGAATTTCAGGTCAATTTCATGAGTCACTTCACTCCAATTCCCCAGGAGTAATTACTGAGCAGAAAATGAAGGGCAGCACCAAACGAAACTATTCACCTCAGGAACCCGAGCAAACAACAGCCACAGAGCGATGCGTGTGTGTTTCTGTGCATGCGTGTTTTCATTCATTTATGCGTAAACACGCGTGTTTGTGCACAAATGTGTGAGGATGGGCATAGAGAGACATCTGCCCGGCGTGTTTTTGATGGCCAGCAAAATTAGACAGCCCCAGTCATCAGCAAAGAGGAACAGAATGTTGGAGTAATATTTTTGAACTCTTTGGGGTTAATCATCATTTTCTCCTTAATGAAGTACCAGGCTCCAGTGAGTTCCCACTCTTGCATCCAGATGCAATTAAAAGAGTTAAATTAACGACCCCAGCGACCATGTTTGCAACATCAGCTTTGAAGACCCTCCCTCCCTAGAGTACAACACTCCCAAATACTTCCACCCTCAGAATAATCCCACTCAGACTATTTGTGCTCACGGTGCATTAATTGTCCCCATGGGAAGGAGGGAAAATCGCCATTCCCTAAGTGCAGAGGGCCCCTGGGAACCACCTCCTTCCCTCCCTTATCCTGCCTCCCTCTCTTCCTCCTTCCCCCACATCTCTCCTTCCATCACTCTCACTTCCTCGCCTCTTCCACATCCATGTTTCCTTCCCTGATCTTCTCAAATTTCCTTGCCTCCCCTTACAACTCACACACTCCAGAGGTGAGGATTTTGATGATGAAAACTTGAAGCCAGAGGGAAGAGCAGGTGATCATCAGGAGCGTCTACTGACCAGCTCAATGTTCTAATTCCTGCCATGTCCCTGGTGACATAAAAAAAAAACAGAATTCCTTCACCATCAGTTATGTTGACTGATTGACAGAGATCAAACAAATGGAGAAGGTGAATGGTCAAGAGTAGCAGCCGTCAGACCAGCTGGCGTAAACTGCAATATGAATTACTATTCACTAAAGCGATTTCAGTATCTACCGCAATCGCATTACAAATGTATGCAGTTGGATAATTACAGATTCAGTCCGTGCGCTACCTTCATTAAGTGTTCAAATGGCAGTATCACACCTGGGATTTTACCAGCACAGCTTTATCACAGCGTTTGCCAGAAAATGGCAGCAGCTCTATCCAAACAAATCAAAACTGGTCAAGATTAATTTAACCAACGCGGGGTAGATAATGAGCAAGGAGATACAACTGAAGGCAATTTTTTTTCATGGCACCCATTCAGTGTTTGTCTCCACATAAAGGAGTTGTTTTCTATCATGTCTTCGCTCTTTGGGGATTTCAACCTGGTATTTTGCCCTTCGGCTTCTCTGTTAAGCAGGGATCACCGAGACTGGGCCGTAGATACAAATCCGGCCCTGAGGCTGTATTCACAAAGACTCTTATCTTCGCGCTAATAGTACGCCTGAGTGGTGCTTAGAATTCCTCATTAAGAGTTACCTCTTAACCCCATAAAACCTCTGGACCCATATAAGGGTCCATCAAATGCAGCTGCTGTATTCAGACCAGTGGAACTTCAGACCTATCCTAAATTTTAGGGGAGATCCTAAGTTTTCCAACCATTCCAAATATGTACTGCTGAATTACAGGGAAATAAGCGTAAAATCACGTGCAAGACCTAGATATTTTTCAAATATTTCCCTCAATGTAAGTGTGACGTAGCTTCAGTGAGGGGCTGCAACCAGTAGATATGGAATATTATGTGACATTTTCCAACAACATTAAAATAAAAGTTTTTTCTGGCTTTGAACCAACTTCAGGGAAAACTTACATGAAAAGTCATGGTTTATGGGGTTAAAAATTATTCACATGAAGTTACTCTTACCACAGACTTGGGTGAACTCCTACATTAAAAGGAGAGATTGCGGTTGGCCTCGTTGCTAAGGATGACATCGTTTTTCATGTGCACGCTTACCCACTATGTCCACGATGATTGGTTGATGGGGGAGGGGGGTGGGGGAAACTAAGTTCATTGCTTGCAACCACCTGTCAAATGCAGGTAGAGTGGAAAACCAATAGTTTTCAACCTTACAGGACTGTGAGTAAATGATCCCTGCTGTTCCAGGAGTCCTTCCGACAGACTTTGCGTTGAAAGCATTTCACAAATAAAATTGAATTGATTTATTCTCCTGCAGCAGAGATCCGCGAATAAAAGTAATTTCCGCCACCAACTGCCTGCCCAACCAAGACTGGAAAATATGCCCGGCAGGAGCTCAGTGACAGGGTGGGCCAACAACATTTTTGAAAATTTTTGATATATAAATACTAGTATACGTGTGCATTTGCATTCATGCATAATGTGTATAGAAGTTTGAGGAAATTTCAAGATGCTAAATGTGTTATAAATAATGTGCGCTAATCTTGGCCACTTTGGCTATACTGCCATTTCTTTTCAATCGGTAGAGTCCCCATTGCCCCTCATTTCTTAAAGTCTTCCAAGCAGAGATAGCATTTATGTGACCTTGCCCTGATCCATGCTCGTACAGCCCAAAAATGAGCTCTAATGCCTCTCTCCAATGGATTAGTGAGCACTACCCCATTGCAATTTCACAGCAGATGTTTGAAGTGAAATCATTAAAAAAAAAAAAAAAAAGCATCAGACACTGTAAATACTTAAATTTGAAATAATTTTACACAATAGGATGCTGCCAGATTATGACAATATGGGTGCAAGTGGACAGATCAAAGTTGATTTTCAAAAATGTAAAGATATTATACTTGCCAGTTTGTAGTCCATTTTCATGAACTATATACATCCACTGAAGCATTAATATTGTGGGAGTCTTTCACAGCCATATTTTAGGATCATTCAGCTTCTATCCAAGTTTCTAGTTTTTCCGAGGATGACCCAATGGTACAGCGCTTTGTGCCAGACTGCAATCGCCATGCCCAACTACCTCACTCACTTGCGAAATATCCAGGCTAACTATATCCCAACTTTCCAAAACCATTTTCTTCAACCTGACAAACAAGCCAATGGCATTTTAGCCAGGGCACGGTATTGGGGGACAACGATGCAGCGTTAAGAAAAAAAAAAAAAAAAGTTGTTCAAACTTAATGAAGTTAGTGTCCAGGCTGCCTTAAAATTTTAATTTGGGATTCCAAAGAAATCATAAATTGGCATAATATGGAAGGACTTTTGCTTGCAAACGGAACAGTTTTTTTCCTCTGTTGCCAGCCCTTGTGCGAGCCAGTCCTGCGATTGAATGGGCCCAGCCTGCCTTGCCCCCCCAGTTCATAAAGCTGCCTCTGGAACTGAACCTGCATTTTAGAGCCTTGTTGAAAGTGACCGGACTGAGGTTCGACCTGCTAACTTGAAGAAAAGACTCATTTGGAATTCAAGGTGAATGAAGTGATCAAACTCTCTGTCGTTAGTTCTTGTGCACGAGGCTGGTTCAAGAGCAGTACAGGCTCGCCCACTTTCACATGAAAATCCTCATATCTTCATACCTAGCTTCCACTCGGGTCTTTTCACTTTCCAAAGAATGAAGTTGCTTTTAAAAATGCATTCCGGCTTTTGATATTGCTCTTGAAAAGTGAAAAGGAACAAAAGACAGGCTGAGGAAGACTGCTTTGAGGGACAAAAAAGTGAGAGAATAAAATCTATGAAATAAAGTCCGGGAGCTGAGAGAGGCTTGTCTTAAGATGAAAGTTTCTGCGCTTTGAAGACTGAAGAACTTCATCTTTCTTGGAAAGGGCTCTTCCAGCATTTCTGCCCACATGAGTTTACTGCGGGCGAGTTCTGATGGCCATTTTGCGCCAGCATCTCCCGAAAAAAAGGCATTAAGGTCAAAAGGGGTATTCAGGTCACGCTGATCCCATAAGGAGTGGAAAAGGGAGGGCCAGATTGATACTGGAGAGACACAAGTAGAGAGAGGGAGAGATGTAGCGAGCACATGAGATGGGATGGAAGGAGAATGAAAGAGAGAGAGTGAGAGAGAGAGAGAGAGAGAGAGAGAGCCTCATATGGTTCTTTGACTTGATAATTGAATTCCTCATTCTTTCAGGCCGAGCCGGCTTCAGCGAGAAAGCCAAAGGGACTGCCGGCCTGTTTTTCCTGCCAAGACCAGTGTGTGTGTGTGTGTGTGTGTGCGCATGTGTGTGTGTGTGTGTGTCTGTAAGCCAAAGAGTGTGTGTCAGTGGGAGCGAGACAGCACTCTGGTGTATTTATGTGATTTTGAGAGCGCCAGTTGTGCCGTGTTTGTTCATGACTGCACTTGCATGTGAAACTGTGCATAAGTTTGCACTCATGAATATGAATGTTTATGTGTTTGTATGATACACTCCTATGGACTAGTTATTACGAATATGAGTATGCAAGAGCTTTTGATAGGTTTGGGTCTATTTGTATGTTTGTATATTTGGTGGCATTTTGTAGGTGCCATGTAGCATCTGTTCGTATAAGTTTGCGCATGTGTGTGTGAGTATGCAGGCATGAGCTGGTACTGCTTTTACCATTATCTATTTATATTCAATAACAAAATATGACATTATATCCATCGCCCCCCAGAGTGAAACTCTTTTTTTTTTTTTTTTTTTTTTTTACAGAATTAAGCTCCTTTGTTGATTAGGGATCTCTCCTTTTGACACATTTCCTAGTCGAAGGGACGGCCAACCTTGTTGTAATTTGGCAGCTGCCCTCTGGGCTTAGAAGACAGTGAACCCAGAGTTCACCCTTTATTATGAAGAACATCACAAGATTCATATTACGCTGCATTCGTGAAGACATAATATGGACCAGTTATCATGCATGTGATTGTGCAACAGCTTTTGATGGGTTTGGGTGTATTTGTATGTTTGTATATTTGGAGGCATTTCTGGCATTTTGTTTGCGCTGTTCGGCATTTGTTTGTACAACCTCGCATACGAGTGTGTGAGTGTGCATGCATTAGTGGTACTGCTTTTCCCATTATCTATTCATATTTAGGAACGAAAGAGGACTTTATATCTACAGCCCCTCATTTTTTTTTTTTTTTTTCACAGAATTAAGCTCCTTTGCTGATTGGGGATGTCTCTCCATTTAACCCAATTCCTATTGGAGCAGATGGCCAACCTTGTTGTGATTTGGCAGCCGTCCTATGGACTTAGAGGCCAGTCAACCCAGACTTTACCCTTGATTATGAAGAACATCATAAACTTCACTTTGCACTGCATTCTTGAAGACACAATTGAATTTCCATGAAATGGTTAACCTGAATACAGAAGAAGGGAAAGGCCAAATAGAGCTTTATTTTTCTTGATTTTCTGAATTACTTTTGAGTGATTTATGAGGAGACCTATTCCAAATTCAGTGAGGGAAGTTGACATTCTATAAAGCAAGTGTTACTGCCGCTTTTTGTTTGCTTAATTACCTCAAAACACAGACTGTCGGGCTGTTAATTTTAATTACGTGATAAGGCTTTCTCCATTTTAAGAAATAAATGACAGACCATGTCTGTGCAGAATGACTGACGTCTTGGTTCAGTAATCTGATTGAACCATCTGGAGCACGCTTTATTTTCTGAACAGAACTGCCTTGAATAAAACAGTGCCAAGATATTCATTTTGGCTTGTCCTTGGTTGTCTAATAAAGGCTTTTTTTTCTAAGACAAGGTAAGCGAATTAAAGAGACAGGTCATTGGCAAGAACAAGCGTGGCACTGGTGCAACAGTTACTGTACACTGATATGAAGGAAGTTAAATGATTTCTGATTGGCTGCTTCTGGCATGGAGGAAAGATATGAGATCTCTGATTAGCTGGATTTGGGATCCAGAGTCAATGTCATCACCACAAAATACTGGCTACACAATACAAGAGCATTTTGTTCAAACTTGGCACAGCCAGCACCGTGACACACGATACAGTCTGCATGGCATGTATTCATAACCCTGTTTACGGAGCGGTGTATCAATGGGCTAAAAGAAACAAGAGATGTTGTATTGAGGCGCTAAACCAGAGCCAAAATGGCCTCACAGTTAATCTTTCGGAATGCAGATAGGTGCACTGTGAGAGGTATCTCATTTCGCGGTGCCATTGTGTTTCATTGATGTCCCACAGGCAGCGGTTCACCTGTGTGTGACCCCCGCCTTGTCTGGGGCCCCGAGCCCCCACAGGGGTCGCACAGTCAGACAAAGCCCCCCAGCACTGAGAGCTAAGACACAGGCAGACAAACCCAGTCCTCCGGCATCCATGCACAAATCCGCCTGAACAAAAGTCACATTTTCTTCCACCCTTTGGCAAAAGTTAAACTGTCTAACCAAATTAGCAGTACTTTTCATCTTAAGACGTCACAAGCTAGTAGATTTACACTTTTAAGTGTACATAGTGCAAAAAATTGGCCGTCAGCCACCTACATAATCATCTTTATCAGTTAAGCAGGCTCGTCATACGGCAGCCTTGGCCCTGAACTCTAACACATGACAGATACCGATCAGCATCGCTGACCCAAAGCACTCCGAAAACAAACAGACAGGTCCTTACTGTCACAGACGTGTGGGAACATGGCCTACAGGAGTACACCGGGGGGACGAGAGGGTGTCAACTGGCAACCCAAGCCTGGCTAAACATCACCACCGCCCTATTTTATTAAAACCAACTGGAATAATAATCAGAGTCCACTCTGTTTCATTAAAGTGCACAGCCATAATAATCAAACTCGCCCTGTTTTTGCTTGGGGATGAGAGGAACCACAGGCTGCCGGAGTTCCCCGGCTTTCATGACTGTTATCCTTTAATTAAATTAAAACAAACAGCCATTGATGTGGAGTCCAGAGCACCTTCGCCACCTTGGCTTTCCCACGCCCGAAGGACACCCTCACCACCCAGACCGCCGGGTTAAAATCTTTTAAACGAGCTCTCGAACGTAAACAGGAAATGCAGTCTCTACTCTCATCGGCTTCAAAAGAGGATAAAAATTGCTTGCTACACTTGAGCACATATTGTGACACTGAACTCCTCACAGTGGCAATAGGCAACTTTTTTGCTTTCCCGCCAGCTACCGTAGCTAACGAAAAGAAAGCCCTCTAGAAGTCAAAAGACAACTAATGTACTCAGTGCAACTTAAAGGTAGCAGATGCAGATATGAGTAATGTGAAATCAGAATTGCCTATGGAATATTCTTCATTTATCATATGGCATTATGACAATCAAAAGCGGTTCTGGGGAAGACAAAAGCCGTATCCTCCTCCTGTTTTTGGCGCGCAATGTTTTACGCTCTTTCTTTGCGACGTTATTCGAGCCTTCATTTTCTCAGGAGATCATACCCAGCGGCAGACAAAACTGCAGTGTGAAACTGAGGCTTATAGGGAACCAATCTAAACACTGACAGTGTCATTATTCTGTAACAATTGCACTCTTCAATCAACACTTTCACCATGATAATTGAAGGGTTCAGTGCAATAACTTGAAAAATGCCAATCTCATGTTTTATATGAAAGAGAAGGGAAAAAAAGATTACATATTTCAGTTAAATTTCCCCAAAGATAGATTCAGACACAATATATCATGAGAAAAGCAGATTTCTGACCAGTGAACAACATTGGTACACGGTGAAAGCGTATTCTGTGTACAAATATCATTAAACATGAGATTGGCATTTTTCAAGTTATTGCACTGAACCCTTCAATCAAAAGCAAAAAAAAAAGTTGTTGATTCAAGCCTGTAGCCTTCAAATAAAAGTGAAGCCCAAAGTCTTGACTGTAGCAGTGTGATTCTATGCTCAAAAAATCAGCCCAAAACTTTTAGGTCGAGGAGAAGGAGCAGATATGTTGCCCTGCACTGTGGTGGAGAGGGGGAGGGGCATTCAGGCTCAAATCACTGCCCAGTGTCCCGGTTTGTGCCCGTTGTTTCCAAATGATTGGCGATGAAACCAGGCAGCCTGATGGCTAAGAATACGTTTGCCAATGGATGGCGCCAAGCACAGATCTGATATGTGGTTAAAACAGAGCTTGAGAAATTCTCAAGAAGCGATGGCAATGTCAAACTTCAGTCTAATACCACTCTATAACTTTTGCAACAGGACACAGACTTTTAACCCAAAATCTCATGATTAAGCAGGGCTTATGGGCGTACAGTCTGCAATGGCACTGCTGGTTGACCATGATCTTGGCACGGGGTAAATATAGGGAATTCTGATTCACTGACAGCGTTTCAGTATATGCTGGGCGTGGCTGTGTGGCACAGACATTAGCCGCAGACAGGTGGCAGATGCCACAGCGATGACTTGACAGCCGCAACTTTCAACTGAACTAAACAAAATATGAGGAAAACTTTCTCTTAAACAAGCTGGCCGCGAGGCCCACGGTCTCCCGTCGCCAAAATAAATATGTCCCCTGTGACCTTAAAGGAGGTCAATTCTGTTCAACGTGAAAGTGGATATTTTGTAAAAGATGGCGAGGAACTGAATCCATAAAATGTGACCATCAGGTGAAAGAGAATGCCGCAAAATACCACAGTGAACTATTTTGAGTTTGTAAATCAAGTTTGAAAAAAAAAAAGGTGAAGTACCAATATTTGACCTGCTAATTGCAGGTCAAATAATAGGTCAAGGTCACTGATATTAAATAGGAAACTGGTTCATAATCTAATCTTCTTATATGCAGAACATGGGGTCTGTAATCCATCTTCTTCTTGAGTTATCGTGTTAACGCCACTTTTCGGACGGACGGACACACACACGCACGCAGGGACGGGGTACATTCCTATGTCTCCCTTTCACCAGAGGCGACGGGAGACAAAAAGAAAAATATAGCACACTGTAGAAATGAGTAGGGAAGAGCTGGATGTGAGAGACAGAGAGACAGCTCCACAGGCTGTAAGGATGGGGGATGGGGGAGGGGTGTGGGTATGGGGTGAGTTGAGGGGGGGGGGGCAGACCTGGACTGTCAAAGCCAGAAAAATGAACACTTTATTGAAACAAAGTTCTGCAAAGACCCATATAAACAATGATAAAATAGCCTTGAAGTATTTTTTTATATACAACCCCGACTCCGAAATAGTTGGGACAAAGTGTGAATTGTGAATAAAATCAAAATGCAATGACTTTCAAATCACACCAGCCAGTATTTTATTCACAATAGAACAGAGATAACATAGCAAATGTTGAAACTGAGAAATTTTACTATTTTATCCACAAAATGAGCTCATTTCAAATTTGATGGCTGCTACAGGTCTCAAAAAAGTTGGGACAGGGGCCTGTTTACCATGGTGTAGCATCCCCTCTTCTTTCTAACACAGAGTGGAGGCGTCTGGGCATTGAGGAGACAAGTTTCTTGAGTTTAGCCATTGAAATTTGATCCCACTCTTGTTTAATATAGGCTTCCAGCTGCTGGAGAGTTTTGGGTCTCCTTTGACGGACTTTTCGTTTAATTATGCGCCAAATGTTCTCAATCGGTGAAAGATCAGGACTGCAGGCAGGCCAGTTCAGCACATGGACTGTTCTACTACGAAGCCATGCTGTTGTAATAGCTGCAGTATGTGGTTTTGCATTGTCCTGCTGAAATACACAAGGCCTTCCCTGGAATGGATGTCGTCTGGAGGGGAGCATATGTTGCTCTAAAACTTTTATATACCTTTCAGCATTCATGGTGCCTTTTTAAAACATGCAAGTGTTCCACACCATATGCACTAATGCATTGCCATACCATCATGCTGGCTTTTGAACTGAACTCTGATAACAGGAGGGGTGGTCTTTCTCCTCTTTAGCCCGGAGGACACGACGCCCATGATTTCCAAAAAGACTGTCAAATTTGGACTTGTCTGACCACAGGACACTTTGCCACTTTGCTACAGTCCATTTTAAATGAGCCTTGGCCCACAGAACACGGCGGCGCTTCTGGATCATGCTCAACAATGCCTTCATTTTGCATGATAGAGTTTTAGGTGGCATCTGAGGATGGCATGGCGGACTGTGTTTACAGCCAGTGGTTTCTTGAACTATTCCTGGGCCCATTTAGTAATGTCAAAGACAGAATCATGCTGGTGAGTGATGCAGTGGCGTCTGAGGGCCCGAAGATCACAGGCATCCAGTAAAGGTCTTTGGCCTTGTCCCTTACGCACAGGAGATTTTTCCAGTTTTTCTGAATCTTTTGATGATGTTATGTGCTGTCGATCATGAGACCTTCAAAGCCTTTGCAATTCGACGTTGAGGAACATTGTTTTTAAAGTATTCCACAATTTTTTTATGCAAACCTTCACAGGTTGGAGAGCCTCTGGCCATCTTTATTTCTGAGAGACTCAGCCTCTCTAAGACATCCATTTTATAGCCAATCATGTCACACACCTGATGCCAGTTAACTTTAAATTACTTGCTAAATGTTCTTTCAGCTGATTCTCTTATATATTAATTGCTTTTTCAGCCCTTTTTTTTGGCCTCTGTCCCAACCATTTTGAGACCTCTTGCAGCCAGAAAATTTGAAATAAGCTCATTTTGTGGATAAAACTGTAAAATGTCTCAGTTTCAACATCTGAAATGTTATCTATGTTCTATTGTAAATTACATATTGGCACGTGATCTGAAAGTCATTGCATTTTGATTTTATTCACAATTTACACTTTGTCCCAACTATTTCGGAATTGGGGTTGTATATTTAGTACATATAGTGTATGTTTGTGTGAGAGAACATGTTTTGGTCATGTGTGTGTGAATGTGCGTGCGTGTGCATGCAAGAACTGTGCAAGACGATACGTTTTGGGAGGTCTGGTGCTGTAATCGGTCACCATAAAGCTATAACTCTGAACACGGACAAGCGATCAATGTCTTCAATTTGGTAATTTGAGTGAACCCGCGAGAGCGGTTGTCACGGCAATGGCCTAATCCAAAATGCCCTCCGGGGGATCAGGTACATGACCCCTTGGGTTAACCTCAGAGACCTGAGAGCAAAGACAGAGGGAGAGAGATAGAAGGATGGGCCCAAACTAAGCAATAAAATGAAAACTGAATCATCAAAATATGCGTCTTCACGCTCGGAAAACCTTAAGCCAGTCAGACTCGCATAGTATCACCAAGACAACCAAGTTCATTAAAATCATAGATGGACTCATTTGCTCCCAACTTATTTTCATCCTTCCTCTGGAAAAAAACAGCAATTGGGACCATAACTGTACACATAATCAGTGCTACATTGGAGGTTTCTTGCTCACAAACGTCATTCCCGTTGGGAAAGACTGCTTCCTGTACAATCCTAAAAATTAGGGGCAATTCTGTTTTAGAAACAGCAGTACTGTAAGTGATCTTTACACGTTAAACAATGTGAAGCACCACAAAAATGTGACCTGAGTGCAGAGAGATGGAGCTAAAGTTTTATTATGATTATTCCTATTATTGCAAATAAAGTATCTCTAAATATGAATTTCAAATAGGGAGGATGCAATGCATATGCATGTATATGCGAATGTGTTCCCGGAAGCTACAACAAGGAGGGACATTTAAAAAAACATGGAAAAATATAATTTGCAGTATATTTTCTCATTTCATTTACATTGCAGCACATAAAGCATTGGAATCATTAACTTATCTTTGATGTCATCCTGAAAAAAAGGGTTTGTTTTTGGTGTGCGCATGCATGTTAGCGTACAGTCACATAAGCCTGCGTGTGTGCTAATGGGAGATTGTGTGTGTGAGCATGTGTGTGAGTGAGAGAGAGAGAGAGAGAGAGAGAGAGAGAGAGATGAAGTGTCTATATGCAGGAGCCTGAGAGTTATGTCGGAATGAAGAAGTGGATCGCACGCTAGTTTTATCTCTGGAGTGGTGTCTAATTTCTGACAAAGTCCAGAGCCTGTATCTCCAGATTTAATCCCCAGGCTTTCCTGAGAGTCAGCCCAGATACACACCCCATAGAGGGGAGAGTTCATCGCTAACATCCCCTATGAGCACCTCAGTGGAGCCTCATGCCTCTCTACCACACAAACAGAGTGCGCTGTAAACACCAACAATGACAAAGCATTCTCTATTATTAGGTTAAGCAATTACCATCTGATGCTGTTTTTTTTTTATTTCCACCAATTACCCCGGCAAAACAAGCTACGCTGCAAAAAATATCCAAGCAAGTGCTTTAGTTTTGTAATGACTTGAAATCTTATTTTCTTCCCTCTCGAGCAGGGGATATTAGCTCTTTTCATGGTAATTTTTGCCCGTCAAGAAAAACTCTTATCTTATTGGCAAATCTTGCAATGAGTCAGACTGTTGCCTCAGTGGTAATTGAAATGAGATGTTGAGTTCAGATATGAGACTAAAATGTTGTTGACATTTACTTATTTTCAGTT